>JAZHRO010000031.1:18182500-20582500 GCA_037157565.1 Thalassia testudinum
AAATCCAAAGTGGTGTTAACCATCTTTTTATTACCTATCTCCTCCTTACCACGACGGGACTTTCCTTTCAAGGCATTAATCTTATTTTTATCTATTACGACTTGATTTCAGCTCCCTACAGAGCTCGAGATTAACTCATCTTGACTAGATCCCAAGATCCAGTCATCTAATGTGAAATAATCAAAAGTAGAAAATATTCCATACTACATATGCAATGTAACTAAGAAGAAATAAATAAGAAACAATAAAAGAAATAAAATGAAAAGTTTCACAATATTACATGCCACCACAACTACAACAACGAAAAATAAAGTGGAAATGTAACTGAAACAGTCATACATATATTGAGTATTCACTGCTACAACAAAAAAACGTGCTAGAACAGAAAAGCGACAACTGCTATGGCTGGGCTCAACTGGGCCTAGCTCCCTCTGCAGCCAGTGATGTTGGCTGCTCAACTCTCTGACCTGAACAAGGTTACAAAATTCGTAGTCATCGATCTCTAAGTAGAGTGGTGGTTAAGCTTTTTTAAAAAAGGCAAGCAACTAATTAATTATCCATTTTCATTTATCTTAACTATGTGGTTCTGATTTGTTTATTCTACTAAGGATCCATACATTTCTTGATCTTGCCTGCTCTCAAGGGAACGATCTTGATTGCAGTTTTTCATATAATGTAGGATATACATGTGGTGCTCTCCTGGTCGGGAGAGTCCCCCGTGATAGTCCTACACTCGGTCTATCACCCCAAGGTCACGATCGCGACGTAGCGATGAATACGGCACGAGCGATAAGTGCATAAGTAGCTACCCCACACTAACATGCGGTCAGTCGTTTCCGCTAGCGAGCACACCCAAAAGTGCAACACGGGACAGCATAGGGCCTTACCCTCTCAGAACAGGCGTCTCGCCCCTCTACAGTCCGTGTACCTTCGTCCGACTATCCCGGTTTGCCTAGTGAGCCTAACAAGAGTCGGTGTAGGATGCTAGTCTTAACCTCGGATCCGGTGGGGCGGCTAGCTCTCTCCAAACACTAAGTAGCTCACCTCAGTACCACGTACATGAGGATCGAACAGGAGTCGGTGTAGTGTGACTAGGCCTAACCCTGGCTCTCAACTCAAAGGGTGGCTAGCTCCCCTCTACACTAAAGGGATAGCCGCTCTCCTTGGTACCGTGTATGCAAGAGCTAGCTCACTTCCTGTTTACGTACGAGATTCTTTCTGTATATGGGAGTTCTTCTCTTAGTTCCCCATAAGGTTCATAGATTGTATACATTTCATTTCGTTTCTCAATATTCATATCTCATTGTTTACATCCCGGTTTTCATTTATATAACAGGCACCTCGTGTTTTAATAACTGAAAAAGCATCACATCATTATCTATACACTTGCTAGCAATTAAAGTTTAACATGCATATCAATGTAAATAGTGTAGCTCGAGTCACGCTCAAACATTTCTGCCCTAGGGTTCATTCCATGTCCTAGAGTTCAATCAAACTATTCTAAGTATGCACTTTACTTATTTAAATCTTAGCATTAAAGTAAACTACTTTACTGGAAAATACGGGAGGAATGGAGGTTAGAACCGCAAATCCTGTCGTCTCCGCGGGCCCTGAACACGCTACAGGCTGGAGACCTATACCAATGACTAAATCACATCAGACGAGTTCAGAATAGTATATAACTATTACTAACACATAGAAAACTGGAACGAAAAACAACGGTACTTTGTTTGCGTAAATCCGACTCCGTTTAAGCCCTGAATGGGCTAAAAACGTGCACACAGACCAAAATCAGATGTCTGGAAATAGGCCCAGACGTCTTTAACGACGTCAGTAACTCACCATGTGTTCCTGTGTTGCTGACGGACGTCTAGAACCCCTTTACAGTTGTCCTAGGGTCTTTCCAGACATCTATCAGTGCGTCCGGACGTCTGATAAGTCTATCAGACGGCTATGGAGACGTCCAAACGTCCTAAAACACCTTGAAGAGCATGCCTACATGCCTTTCCAAGGCCTGAACCTACACATGCAACCACCACCCAAAATTTCAACAACAGACCAGCTTACGTACATCACGTACTCGCATGCAGAGTGTGCAGAACTCATACCTTGGCACTCCGCGTGATTTCAGACGTCCGACTTCCGCTCTGGACGTCCTGCTGCTGCTCCAGATATCTGATACTGGAAAAATCCAATATGCAGAACTCCTCGCAACGCTCGTCTTCTCGTGGACCTCCACCCGCAACACAGCAGAGCTGCTCCAACAGCTGCAGGAGGTCGAGAGGCTCTTCTCCACGAGCTCCTCCTCATGCGGGTCCTCTTGAGCTCCTACGGATGCTTGCAGCTCCTCCAACCACACCTCCTCCCTCTCGTACGGGCTCCCTTGAGCGAGCTTTCTCCTCTCTCACGCCCTCATTGTCCCTCTCCCACTGCTGCAACTTCGACCGCAGCAAGGGCAGTCCCCATGCGTGCGAGCTCTCCTGCTCGAGCTCCTTTGGTCGTACATGCTTGAGCTTCCCTGAGCTTCTCTCCTTTCTCCCACTCTCTCCCTCTCCTATGCGCTTCGCCCTTCTCCTTCCTCTTCGTGGTTGCAAGGGGATGGAAAGGGGTTGGTGGCTTGCCGGCAGCTAGGGAAGGAGATGGAGGTGTTGGTGATGGAGAGGGTGGCATGGGGTTTTAAACAGGAGGTTAAGGTTAGGGTTTGGAGGGAGAGGGGGTGGAGTGTGTGCGTGGTGTGGGAGGAGAGAGAGAGTAAAATTGCGGAATTTCCCCCGTAAACTTTTCTCCCCTCCGCAAAGCCTACAAACTAAACCGAGGGGGTTTTAAGATTGTGCTCACACACCTAACTTTCCAGAAAAACTTCGAACAATCCCCGAAATAGTCATTTCATTCTCAATGCGTCCATATATAATAGGATGTGAGTAGAGAAACGTGCCTCTACATTCAACAAAATATATTGATGTATTTTAATATTTAATTAGTGTATTTTACTTTTTAACTGATGAAAAATCAAAATACACCTATTGAAAATAAAAATACACCGTTGTATTTTTGTTTTCAATCGATTTTTACCTATGTAAAGTAGTTCTTCACCGATGTTTTATTTGAAAATTACTTTTTCATGTTTGAACTTAGTAATTAGAAATTATTTGGAGGACTATTTCTTTTCCTATTTTCGGTAGAGCATCGTCTTTGATCTATCGTAGGGTTTGACTTGAGTTGTACTTAATCTCTTTTATTTTTGCCTTATGCAGTGAAATATTTCTCTCTCTCTCCGGATGATTTTTCTCCTCTACATGCAGGAGTTTCCACATAAATTGCAGTAACTCATAATTGATTGCTTGTGATTATTTGCTTGGGCGATTTCTCAACGATACTCATTTCATCAATGTCGAGGATTGTTCTCTCTCTCGTGGGGTTTTATGCTATCTTTAAGGATTCCAATGTTCCATCATTTATTGCTACCTTAGTTTTTCAGACTTGGTCCTTTACCAGCATCCTGGAAGAGGTCTGTTATCATGTATCTACAAGATCTATTCCTGGACAAAGTCAACAGGATTCTTACGTAGTTGATGATTTGAAGGCCGGGTCAATTAGGATCAGGAGGATCACAATCCAATCAAGAACCCGCCCCAAAGATGGCCAAATTTGGATTAGATTTCCGGTTCAACTAGAAAGATCTCTTTATGCAGTTTCGGAAGAAGCTGGATAACTTTATTTTTGGAAAAAGAATAAAGGCCAATTACGTTGATTCGCCGACTAATCGATCGGTGTTCAGATATTAAAAAACAAGATATGATAATGCCAATTTCGTGGCTTTTCGATCAGGATAAACGTTGCGTCCAATTTGACTATTCTTCTCAATCGTATAAACATCCTACTAAGCTTATATATCCAGCACAAAGTTTAAACGTCAAATATACCAGTTCCCTTTCAAAGAGCGACGCCATTCTTGTTGAAAACGACACACATGGCGTGAAAATTAAGGATTGACTCCCCTGGTGATGGCTGGATCCTTACCAATCAGCACATTATATAAGGTCATATATATGGGTGGTAGCGTTCCGCTTTCATACTTACCAATTAGACCGTTTCTCATTACCATGAGAACAGAGTTAAGTGCCCTTATCCATAGAACCGGCAGCTTTCCTGATGGACAAGGATGACCCCATACGTTTTGAGATAAGTCCTTATCCTACAATCCATGTTTTCTTTGCTTTGGGGATGGATGAGGAATTGGAATCCTCCCTTTTAATGATAAAGCTGTACCAAAATGGAGTTTCAATTGGGGCAATCAGAATCCCATCTTGATGAGAAAGTCACAAACCAGATGATAATTTGAGAACCTCCTAATCTGATTGTTTTTGTAGATGTTTGGTACAATGCCAGAATAGGAACGTTTTATAATAGATGGATTGATACTTTTTGAATTGACATGACTCATCAAAAGACCCTACATATATATGATCAAAACATTGACAAATTTATAGTGTTGCAATTTATCATTGGACTCAAAAATTCAAAGTAAGTTTTGAAAAATTTTACTAATTAATTATCCTTCTATAATGACTTCGTAACTATATTAAAGACCAAAGCATGCAGTAAATTTGAATAGGAAGCACATGATCGATGATTAAAAAGGGCGGTAACTTAGCGGCTAACCACTTACCTTTGGATCAAAGGAGATACAAACAATGGAAAGTCCATTAGGGCGTCCCAATTGCCAAAGTGCCTTAAACATGGGAATCCTTTAGGATAGTGGCATGCGGCTAAACCAATTATCCCTTCTAGTTTACACATACAGCGCTTTCAATCACAAATGTGGTTGAGAGTCTTAGGATTCTACGTAACAAAAATTAAATGTGGGCAGCAGGTGAGTCAAAATGATTTTGAGAAGCTATTCCTCCACAAATAAAAGGATCAACACCTTCCCCACTTCGCCCTACTCCGACGTGCAATTCTTGCCTTATTTGACTTTTTGCACGACCTACGTTGGAAGCAATAAGTTGTTTGATTAGAGCACAGAGGAAATCTTTCTCTTCTCACCTTAGATCTAACAGGAAGATCGAAACAAAGAAGTCAAGACCTAGTTTTGTAATCAAGGGAAGACCTAGTTTTATAGTTATGGAGCATGGGTGAAAAATATGTTTATTTTGATTTATTATTCGTTAGATAATTAAGTCTTTGGATAATTGACGTGGTTCAACTTGATTCTCGTGTGGAGTTGGGTCAGGTCGTAATAGAGATCCATATAGGCTATATTTTTACGAGAGTATAAAATAATATATATATAAAATTATGCAATATAAATCATTGGAAATCAAAATATATCAGATAAAATATTTTACAATGCACGATGTGTATTGATTTCCAATCAATATTTTTAATTTTTCATCAGTCGAAAATTAAAATACATCATGTAATATATTTTGTAACACATAATGTGTTGATTTTCATCGATCAATATGATTGATTTTTGTATTTCGTATGGGTTAAAAATTAATTAAAAAATTAGATCCCAATTATTAAATAAGATCTAAAGGGTATCATTGTATTAGGAATAAATGAATATTGCACTACTCTTCCACCTAAGTGTTTTTTCCTTCTTGCTCTCTCTTTGGCATATCCCCCTTTCTCCCCATGAGGTAGGTAAGTGTGGGTGTTAAGGTATGTTGATGTTCTATATGTGTTAAGATTGAATCATCAATGTAAATAAAGTTATATAAAGAATTACATATACAACCAAGAAAGGAGTAAGTAATTCGGATTAGTCAAAAGTAATCCAAAAGTTTTACATGTATAACCTTGAAAGGTGTAAGCAAATTAGATTTTCCTAAAAATGAATTGACAAACATATTGAGACCCAGATGAATCTACTAATCAAACCTAAAAAAGAATTGGGGAGGTGGATGAGAAAAAACGTGGGATGATGAGCACGTTGCAATTATTTTACCTTGCTGAGGAGATTAGGTGGAGGAACAGAATTGTATATAGCATTAAACAAATTCGTCGCCGGAGAGCACCATAAATATTTTTTTCCTTTTATTGGGAGAGTTTGCATGACTTTTTTGAGTTAAAAGCAAAATTTATTACAACCTCAAATATTATAGGATAGTTCTGGCCAAAGACCAAAAATCATAGATATTAGAATCAACACAATATCTTGCTAACTTATGAGTGAGAGAGATCCACTCACGAGGAAACTTGAGTAGCATCAACAAAGGAGCATTATAGAGCATCGATCGTCATTGAATGACAAGATGTTTTAACTTCTAATGAGGTTGCACATGGTTGATTATCTAACCAATGGATACAGTGATATTGCTGTAAATTGAACCTAATGGTTTCAAAATTAACTCCGTTGTTCGTGTTGCGGATCTTCTTGGTTTCTAGGTTGGGTTCTACGTGATCAATATGGTGATTTCATTAAAGGTACTAATTGCAGAATCCCCTCTATGATTAAAGAGGAGATCATAAAGTCCTTTATTCATTCACTTGTTACTGTGAACGGAACTGCATCTCTCCATTTGGAATCTTATTCCACGCTACTTCACTACTGGTGGGACGGGAAACTCCCTCTTCCTTGGACACTTAATGTTAAAACCCATGCTGTTTGAGCATTTTAAGACGTCTGGTCAGATGTCTGAACACCTTCGCAGACGTCTGGAAATCAAATTTTTTGGGTACGAGCTCGTGTCTGCGTGTGGGCTGCGCGCAGACAGTACCCCTCGTTTTTCCTCCTCTCTCTTCCCTCTCCTCTAAGTAAACCTAACCCCAACCTTATAGAACCCCCCTCCTCTCTCGTTCTCCTCACTTCTTAGCCACCAGCCACCTTCCTCTCTTATTCCCCAGAGCGAGCGAGAGCGTGAGAGCAACGTAGAGGAGGAACGGCGTGAGGAGAGAAGGAGGTGAGCTCGCGAGCTCGCGTGGGAGCTCACCGGTGAGTGCACGGCCAGAGCGGCGCGTGCGCGAGGAGGAGTGCGTCGGGGAGGTCCTCCCCAACACTACTGCAGCCAGAGCTGCAGGCGAGAGGGTGCAGTGCGGCCACGTGCGGTGCTGGAGCAGTGGAAGCAGGTTCTGGTTCTGGATTTTTCCCAGAATCAAACGTCTGGAGCAACGTCCAGACGACGGAGTGGACGTCTGGAGGCGGTTCCAAACGTCTGAGGTGAGAGTTTCGCGAAGGTACGTCCTCTTTGTAGATACGGCCATGCAGGCCGCTTCGCTGCTACCACTTTGCATGCCCATTTTGAGAGGATTCGGTGTCTACGTGCAGGATTCGCTTCAGGAAGGCGCGGGACACGCCCTCCCACGCATTTCAGACGTCTGGGGAGCTTACCAGACGACTGGAAGCATTTCCAGACGTCCGAAGAGGTGGTCGGATGTCTGAAGTAGGGTCCAGACAGTCCAGAAGAGTTCCTGAACATCTGAGGATTGGCGTAGAGCTGAGGTATGATACTGAACACTTTTAAGACATCTGGAAGTTGTTCCAGACGTCTGATTTGAGTCAAAAACCTTGTTTTTGACCTGTTTAGGGTCCGTTTGAGGTTCGTTTTCGGCAAATAAGATACCGATGTGTTCCTTGTGAGTTCCTCTACTTGATAGAAGGTTTTCTATAATGTTATGAATGTCCCTTCGTGATTGTTTCTTATTATAGGACTTCATTCTATTGCAGGTTAGGGGTTTGCTGAGGCACGTGAGCCTGCTGTTCAAGTCCCCAATACTCCTGGGTTTACTGGTAGAGTGGCTTCCCCTAATTTAAATACAAACCTGAATGCATGTGTGGGATGAATGAATAGCATCTAGGATATGGCATGAATCCTAGGACGAGAAATACTGAAATATCTGTATTGGAGGATTGAATTGCAGTCATGAATGAGTAGATAGAAATGATAACAATTGCCTGTAAATGAATAACAGCTGCCTGTGAAATGTGAAATACTTGTGCTAGTTAACTGTTGCATGTGACTTTCCTGTTGTATACATTAAATGACATAATACGAGCTGTATGTATATAATTGAGAACGGTAATGTGAATGATGGAAATACAAGCTGCCTGTATATAACTTGAGTATGAAAATGTAAACGATAGTAATACCAGCAGCATGTGTACAACCTGAGAATGGAAATAGAAATGAGGAAAGCTGGTATAGAATGGCATGAGGAATATGAGCATGAACCCTACGGGGAATTGGGAGTAGAGCTCCAAGAAATAATGGAATGGATCTGGAAATGTGAGTGGGGAAGTGAGTTGGCCCTTGAGTACGAAGTACCAAAGAGAGCGGCTGTCCCCCTGTTTAGTAAAGAGCGGAGCTAGCCGTCTTTAGGTTGGGACCCGGGGTTAGGATTGGCCACTCTATACCGACTTCTTGGCCTTCGTGTACACGGTACCGAGGAGAGCTACTAGTGTAGCTGGAGAGCTAGCCACCCTACACCAATTTGTTAGGCCCACTGGGCGAACCAGGGTAGTTAGGCGAGGGTGCGCAGACTGTGGAGGGGCGAGACCCCTGTTTGGTTCTTAGGAGCTAGACCCCTGTTACTGAGAGGTTTAGGCCCTATACTGTTCCGTGCTGTACTTTGGGCGCACCCATTAGCGAAAATGACTGACCGCTTGCCAGTGCGGAGTAGCTACCCGTGTGCTTATCGCGGGTGCCGTAGTCACCATTACGTCTGTCCATGACCTTGGAGTGGTTGACTGGGTGTAGAATCACCATGGGGGACTCTCCTGTCCAGGAGAGCACCACGTGTGTCTTCTACTCTTCAGAAAAGATGGCAATCAAGATCGTTCCCACGAGGAACATTCGAAGTCAAGAAAGAGATCTGATAAATAAACCAATAGGTGAAAAGGAATAATTTGTGAAATAATGTAATTAGAAAACAACAGCTACCTATCCATTTTTACTGCTTTAGTTAATTGGTTGCCACTCTACTCAACGTTCGCTGACTTTGTGTACTCATAACCCTTTTCAGGTCCAAGTGTTGAGCAGCCCAAGTCTATGGCTGCGGAGGGTGCTGGGCCTAGTAGAGCCCAGTAGCTGTAGCTTCCTTGTTGTACCCTTTTGTAGTAGTGAGTTAGACTCTTGTACCTTTATATTCTGTACTTTTACGTTCTGTACTTTATATTCTTGAACCTGGCTACTTTTCTACTGTTCTGGTGGTATGTACTGTAGCAGTTTTTACTTCTTTACTGTTGTACCATTTTACTGTTAATTGCTTGGCATAGTGAATGTGGCTTACTTTTCTACTTTTTGGTTACTTTCTCCTTGGACGACTGGGTCTTGGAATAGTCTAGTCGAGTCGGTCTCGGGTCCAATAGGGATTCGGGAACCGAGTCGTAATAAGATGGTATCAGAGCAAGGTCGTCCTGAGAAGTGAACCAACTAGCTTGAGAATAACCAGTTCACGTGCTTGTAACTAGAGTAACCACCACAATGTACCTTTTGACATCTGTTCTGAGGTTCTTTTGCTAAATGTCCGTTAGAATTGACGTCTTCTTGTTCTGTTGTTCGCGTCTCCTCGTAGGAGATGCCTCGACGTGGAGCCATTGAGGCGAGTCGCGGACGCGGTCGTGGACGAGGTTGGAGGAGCGGACATGTTGAGCTCGATGTTTCAGTGAACTAGCCACTTCTTCCGGGCATTCAGGCCCAGGACCTCGCACAGCTGATACGGGAGATTGTACGAGAGGAACTCCACCTGCCTCCACGGGCACCTCTCCCTGGGGATGTGGAGGTGGAGTCCTCTGTGGGACCACGAGACAGATGTAGCGCTGGACGTGGGGGAGGGGGCGGTCCTCCACCGCCCCCACTGCACTCTGACACTTCCGAGCATGAGCCATCCCTGCCTGGAGGCGTGCCCGTTTCCCCACTTCAATGACATTACGAGCTTTTCGGACAGTTCCGGAAGCTGAAGCCCCCTTCCTTCAAGGGGGATGAGGATCTGACTAAGACGGAGGACTGGTTAGAGCAAATCGAGAAGGTGTTTGACACCCTTCGCCCCCCTGTGGAGTGCCGCATGGCCTTTGCCACGTATCAGCTGGAGAGCGCGGCACACAGGTGGTGGAGGGCGATTAGAGGTCAGGAGAGGGCAGAGCCGACGTGGGACTAGTACTTCCCGCAGATGTGGTTGGATCAGAGGAGGCAGGAGTTTCACACTCTCCGCTAGAGGACGATGACTGTCAGCACGTATCGTACGCATTTTCTGGAGCTGTTTTGTTTCGCCGCGATAGCTGTGGCTACTGAGGAGGAGCGCCTGTGGAGGTTCACCGAGGGGCTTTGTCCTTCTATTCGAGGGTATGTCAAACCCTTGTAGCTGCCCACGTTCTCGAGAGTGGTGGAGGCGGCTATGACATATGAGGAGACCAACCTGGCCGCATGTGACACTGACAGCAGACAGAAGAGGCCCTACCAGCTAGACTACTCATAGAGCCGGCGAGAGAGAAGGCACGCGGTGCCCGCAGGAGAGCCGTCACGCTTTATGGGGCCGTCAGTGGCTTTTGGGGGCCCCCGATAGGGGCCAGCTGCCAGCATTGGACCCCCGCCCAGCCGTCAGCAGGGACCTACCTAGGGCGATAGTCGAGTTCCCTTTTGCTACCAGTGTGGCCAGCTGGGCCACATCAGGAGGGATTGCCTGTCTAAGGTTGGAGGTCTGCAGTTGCTCCTTGCACCGAGCGCTGGAGGACGAGCAGGAGGATGTGGTTCCCAGGTGCGTGGGGGAGGTCAGCAGTCGCGGGGAGGGTACCGGCCAGCGGCTACCCATCCGACGCAGAGTGTGGCTGCTTCGTTCGCACCGAAAGCTAAGGGGCGTATCAACGCCCTGACACACAGAGATGCCAGAGCTTCAGGTTCAATGGTGGCAGGTATGGTTACAGTTTCCAACAGATTAGTTTACACACTTTTTGATTCCAGTGCCACGCACTCATTTGTTGCTGCTAGTTTTGCTGTCAGTTTGGGGAAGGACTGTGTGTTGTTAGAGGATCCTTTTGTGATCAGAGGTCTGGGTGGTATGCTGTTTGTAGCTGAGGAGGTTTACATAGGCTGTGAGGTCTGTGTTGGGGGACACAACCTCCCCGCTGACCTGATTGCGATACCGATGGAGGACTTTGGCGTAATTCTGAGGATAGACTGGCTGTCCGCTTACCACACTTTGGTGGACTGTTTTGAGAGGAAGGTCGTCTTCTCCATATCGGAGATGCCTTCTTTTGAGTTTCACAAACAACCGGTGGATGGAGGCTTCAGGTGCATTTCTGCACTTCGGCCGCCAAGACTTTTGGGCCAAGGGTGTGAGGGTTTTCTGGCTTGTGTAGTGGCAGAGCCCAGCTCCGTGGTAGACTTTCAGAGCATCCCGGTGGTCAGAGAGTACCCCGACGTGTTTCCAGAGGAGGTGCCAGGACTACCGCCCGAGCGTGGGATCGAGTTTGAGATCTCACTGGTACCGAGGACTAGCCCCATTTCTACAGCACCCTACAGGATGGCACCACTTGAGCTGCGAGAGCTCAAGTCCCAGTTACAGGACCTTTTGAAGAAGGGCTTTGTGAGGTCCAGTGCGTCTCCGTGGGGAGCCCCGATATTATTTGTGAAGAAGAAGGATGGTACCCTACGCCTTTGTGTGGACTACAGACAGTTGAACAGGGTCACCATCAAGAACAGGTATCCACTGCCAAGGATTGATGACTTGTTTAACCAGTTGCGAGGTGCCACGATTTTCTCCAAGATAGATTTGAGATCTGGTTACTACCAATTGAGGATCAGGGAGACCGACGTCTCCAAGACAGCTTTCCACACCAGGTACGGACACTACGAGTTTTTGGTCATGCCGTTTGGGCTGACTAATGCCCCCACTACTTTCATGGATTTGATAAACCGGGTGTTCAGACCGTATCTAGATCAATTTGTGATGGTGTTTATCGATGATGTGCTCATCTACTCACGGGATCAGGCGCAGCACAGACAACACTTGCAGATGGTTCTAGATACATTGAGACAACGTAGGCTGTATGCCAAATACAGCAAGTGCGAGTTTTGGTTGAGGCAGGTGACCTTCTTAGGTCATGTTATTTCACGGGATGGCTTGGCTGTGGATCCAACCAAGGTTGAGGCAGTGCTCATGTGGGAGAGACCATGTACAGTGACAGAGATACACAGTTTCTTGGGACTGGCAGGCTACTACCGGTGGCTTATCAGGGGTTTCTCGCAGATTGCACATCCTATGACACAGTTGACCCGAAAGGACATGTCCTTTTCTTGGACAGACGCTTGTGAGGCGTGTTTTCAGGAGTTGAAGGAGAGGCTGACTTCGACTCCTGTGCTAACCATCTTGGACAGTAGTGGCGGTTTCATTGTGTACACGGACACTTCGTTGCAGGGGTTAGGGGGTGTGCTCATGCAGCGGGGTCACGTTGTTGCTTACACTTCGCGACAAATGAAGCCCCATGAGCATAGCTACCCTACCCATGACTTAGAGTTGGCAGCTGTCGTTTTCGCACTGAAGACTTGGAAGGCACTACCTGTACGGTGAGACTTTTGAGATATTCACGGATCATAAGAGCCTCAGGTATTTGTTTGATCAGAAGGAGCTTAACATGAGGTAGAGACGTTGGTTAGAGCTCCTGAAGGAATATAACTGCAGCATATCCTACTATCCGGGGAAGGCCAACGTGGTGGCTGACGCCTTGAGCCGGAAGGCGCCCACCCACTTGGCCAGTTTACAGGCACAGAGTTGGAGACTCATGGAGTAGTTGGGTAGTTGGCGACCCCTAGAGTTACAGGGGCATTGCGGGTCAGTGACAGTGACACGACAGATGGGACCATAGCTGATAGACCACATCGTTACAGGACAGATGATAGACCCATATCTACAATCGTTACGCGACAGAGTACTGTCAGGGGACCCAGGAGACTTCTCCTTTATAGACGAGGTGCTCCGTATGAGGGGACGTTTGTGCATTCCCAGGGATGAGGAGTTGTTGAGAGAGCTCCTGACTGAGGCACATGGTTCTAGGTTCACTATACATCCCAGGAACACGAAGATGTATCATGATCTGAGACGTGACTTTTGGTGGAGGGGGATGAAGCGGGATGTATGTGAGTTCGTGCAGTAGTGTTTAGTGTGCCAGCAGGTGAAGGCTGAGCATCAGAGGCCTGCAGGGCCGTTGCAGCCACTTCCACTACCAGAGTAGAAGTGGGAGAGAATTATTGTAAACATGTTTACACTACTTAAGATGTCTATTTATGCATGTTCTTAAGCATAGGATTGCATTACATACTATAAATATTGCATAGCATGTATCATCTTGCATTTAGATTAGTTTGAATAAAATGAAGGTTAATTGTCCCCTTTTATGTTTAGGGATAGGATAAACTTTTTATCGGGGCCTCGGATCGAAGATCAAACCGTACAGATGTAATCAGGGCGATGATTGGAGTTCAACGACTCCAAGATCACCCTAATCTGACATCTATAGCATCAGATAGAGACTGGGGAACCTTAGAAGATTAAGAGCCAAGATGGTGTGAATCCACACTTCAAACGACAAATCCGACCGCACAGATGGATTTGAATCGACAATCACAGCCTAACGACGCTAAAATTGACTCAATCTGACAACCGTGGCAACATCTACATCATCTAGAAGATGGATGGCCAAGATGACACACGTGGTGCCATCTTGGCCGCCCAACCAACCTCCCTCAACTTCTAAAGATGCTATCACCCGCAAATCGCTGCCGTTGGATCAAGATCCAACGGCTGAGATTGCACCCAACCGACGTGCCCATCCTCTGAAGCTGCACCTGAAGGAGCCGCCTTGATCGTTGGATCTCAATCCAACTGTCCTGATCACGTGTGCATGAATTCGTCTCCGCGACACAAGAGCCGTTGTAGCGCAGCTGGTGAACATGCTTGTGAGAAGGCGAGGCGCTCATTCGAGCCTGTGTGAGCGGCATCTGAGGCGCGGGTGAGCAGGCTCCGCGACCGCTCGATCGCTGTGGGCACTCAATCCGTTCCACGCGCTATCGCATGCCCGCGTGTGACGTGAGATCGCACGCGGACGTTGCGTGCAGAAGAGGTGAGAGAGAAGCGCTCTCAGCCATTCGATCTCACGATCGAATGATTGAGATTCAGAGGACGTGGGCGGTGCGGAAGATGAGTGGGCGGCATACGTTGCCCACGATGGGGTTTAGCGACGGTTTTATCCGTCACTAAAGACCCCTGATTTAATGTTTTTCAAATTAAAATGACTAAATTGCCCTCACTCTTTGCAACTATAAAAGGAGACCCCCTCCACACGAAATTCTCATCCCTTCCTTCTCTTCTCTCCCTCTCCAAAGCTCAAGAGAAGCTTGTCCCACACCTGGGATGCTTCTCTCGAGATAAAGTCAAATTTTCGTCCCCCTTTCGGAAGTGGATCCCGCGGCGACGACGATGTGCTGCCCCATTCCCGTTCTTCCCGCTCCGTCCTCCTTCGTCCTGCTCCACTCCCCGTCTTCCAGGTGTCGTCCCGTCCAGCTCGTCCTTTAAGAGACCATCGAGAAGGATATCTCTCTCCCCATTCTTTTTACTGCTTTTTAGAGCAGATTTACTGCTTTCTAGAATAGATTTACTGCTTTCTAGTGTAATCATTTTCCTGCTTCACAGTCGTAATGTTTAGTGTAACAAACAATCTCTTTGATGATAAATTCCATGTACATTCTACATCTCTTTTTGGTTTTTGTTTTTAATATTCTCTCTCTCTCTTATTCTCTCTCTCTCTCCTATTTATTGTAAATAGTTAGATAGTTTTTAATCAATTAATCTACTCGTGACAAATAAAACAAACGCGTATTTTTAATCAAGCATCCGCCTCCCTGTGTTCGACCCGGGATTTCTATTCCGGCATAAATTTTATTTGTTGAACACGGGTTCTTCGCTTTCAAACTACAACGACAGGTTTTCAAAACCAAACACGTTAGTGTAGCAACTCGAAGCGTTCAACAAGCATCACCATGAACTTGGTGGTGGGTTTGCCCGTTACCCAGCGAGGACACGACACAGTCTGGGTGATTGTAGACAGATTGATGAAGACGGCACGTTTCTTGCCGATCCGAGTCACCTTGGGACCAGCACAATTGGCAGAGAGGTATATACGTGACGTGGTACGTCTGCACGGAGTTCCGCGTGAGATTGTATCCGACCGGGATACCCATTTTACATCCCAGTTTTGGGTTGAGTTTTAGCAGACCTTGGGGACACAGTTGAGATGCAACACCTCATACCACCCCCAGATGGACGGGCAGTTAGAGCGCACGATACAGACACTTGAGGACCTTTTGTGTGCCTGTGTATTGGACTGAAGGGGTTCTTAGGAGGAGCACTTGCCCCTGGCAGAGTTTGCTCTAATAACAACTATCATTCGAGTATCGGCATGGCACCATACGAGGCTCTATATGGACGGAGGTGTACTGCACCCTTGAGTTAGGCTGAGGTGGGGACCAAGTGAGAGGTTGGCCCCCGGCTGATCTGGCAGAGTCAGGAGGTGGTAGAGTAGATTCACAAACGACTTCACACTATCAGGAGCAGACAGAAGAGTTATGCTGATCGGAAGCGCAGAGAGGTGCAGTTCGAGGTTGGGGATCACGTCTTTCTTCGCGTTTCGCCCATGAAGGGCCTGCAGCATTTTGGGGTAAAAGGGAAGTTCACGCCAAGGTTTGTGGGGCCCTTTGAGGTCTTGGAGCGGGTTGGACCCATTGCTTACAGGCTTTCCTTTCCTCCCCAGCTTTCTGGTGTGCACAACGTGTGCCATGTGTCCAACCTCAGGAAGTACGTCGCCGATCCCAGTCACGTTCTGAGCCACGAGAGTGTCGAGGTGGATGACGACCTGACCTACCCCGAGCGACCTGTACAGATACTAGACAGAGCCGTCCGAAGCTTGAGACGGAAGCAGGTACCCCTGGTGAAGGTCTTGTGGAGAAGCCAGAGGTACGAGGAGGCTACCTGGGAGCCTGAGGTGGCGATACAAGAGCGGTACCCGGTGCTTTTTGAGGGTACATCTTTTCAGACCGGCTTCGATCCTCTTTAAGTTTGTTATGCATTTATTGTTCTTTTTCCGCACCCTAGCTAGCTCAAGTTTCGGGGATGAAACTTCCTTTAAGTTTGTTATGATGTTAGGACCCGTGCTGTTTGAGCCTTTAAAGACATCTGGATTGTGGGTCAGATGTCTGGACACCTTCCCAGACGTCTGAAAATCAAAATTTTTGGGTACGAGCTTGCGTCTGCCATGACCTTAGGGTGGTTGACTGGGTGTAGGATCACCATGGGGGACTCTCCCGACAAGGAGAGCACCACGTGTGCCTTCTACTCTTCGGAAAACTCTGCAATCAAGATCATTCCCACGAGGAACATTCGAGATCAAGAAAGAGATCTGATAAATAAACCAATGGGTGAAAAGGAATAATTTGTGAAATAATGTAATTAGAAAACAACAGCTACCTGTTCACTTTTACTGCTTTAGTTAGTTGGTTGCCACTCTACTCAGCGTTCGTTGACTTTGTGTACTCATAACCCTTTTCAGGTTCAGGTGTTGAGCAGCCCGAGTCTACGGCTGCGGAGGGTGCTAAGCCTAGTAGAGCCCAGTAGCTGTAGCTTCTTTGTTGTACCCTTTTGTAGTAGTGAGTTAGACTCTTGTACCTTTATATTCTGTACTTTTACGTTCTGTACTTTATATTCCTAAACTTGGCTACTTTTTTACTGTTGTGGTTGTATGTACTGTAGCAGTTTTTACTTCTTTATTGTTGTACCTTTTTACTGTTAGTGCTTGACATAGTGAATGTGGTTTACTTTCCTGCTTTTTGGTTACTTTCTCGTTGGACGACTGGGTCTTGGAATTAGTCTAGTCGAGCCAGTCTCGGGTCTTGTACGGATTTAGGAACCGGGTCGTAACACTTAAGCAGGATTTCAGCTTACTTAAGGCTAGTAAGAATCGGATTAACTCCTTGAAGTATATCTCGCCTGCTGTCAACGCACTTGCTACTTACTTTGCGGAGTTGGCTACTGGAGATTAGAATGTTATCTCTGACCCTATGCAGCTGGCCTCTAGAGCTAAGGGTATCATCAGGCTCGATCGACTCCAATTCACATACGTCATCTCCTCATTTTGACGCCTCTGCGGCTTAGTTGTTCTATTTTCTTAGCTCTGTTTTGTATCAGGCCACGAGCCATGGTCCTCTTTATTTTGTATTAAACATGTTTTAGTTTAGTCTCCCTATCTCATTCTTTGCCTCTAGAAAGTAAGGGATGAATAAGATCTACTCCTTTGTTTAAAAAAAAAAAAAATTGAACCTATGTAGATAGCCAGATTCAAGGATAGAAGTATGCCTTGATGTATGACATGAATTTCTACTTGAGTTTGATCAATGGTAGAGATAAAGGAAGTCATTGCAGCTTCGATCCTACCAACTTCCCCGATGAACACAACTACAGCGCAAGAATGAGATGCCCTAACTGCAGCATCAACTTGGATAATTGGTTCCACCACTGAATCCAGAGTGGATGAGGTTCTTGAAATTGCAGCAGGGTACTGATAGAGTTCCTTGTAACCGGCGAATGTGTGGTAGGATTTTTTTAATTCATTGAGTTGTTGGGCACACGTTGGCACCCCCTTCCTCCATGCATCATTGCATTATCATAGAAATACTTGATCCAAGGCTTAGGACCTGTACATTTACCAAGATGATATGCTCTCCAAACAGGCATGAGATGCATTGACGGAGTGAGGCTAGCTAATGAGGGTATAATTGTAAATAAAATAAATATAAGGAGATCCATGTAATGTAAATTGTTTATAGCATTATCAATGTAAACATCTCTATATAGAAAAGTAACAAATTTCTGCAACTAATTGGAAAATTTCAAAAAAAAAAAAAGGGAAAAAGAAGATTTAGAGAAAATGAATGTCCTCGACTGCTGACCTTCGACTACTCCTAACAAGCTGGTGGGCACGACCACCGTAGGCCTAGATTAAGCTGTGTTGATCTCTATTCTTTTCCATCAAACTTAATAATCACCGATCGTCAACCTCGATTTTCTTCTATGAATTATGTCCTTATAGGAGATTACTTGGAAGTGTAAGAAAGTAGTGTTAAAAAATATGAAACAAATGTTAACTCGTAATTGCATGTACTTGAAAAGTGGTGTCAACACTAGATTGTATTTATTGAAATTAGTGTTAAATTATGGTGTTAACCCATGTAACATTTACTTGGTAGTTGTGTTAACAATATGGAATGTAAGAAGTGCCAGAGGTGCGAGTGATATGTGACTTTAACACAAGTTTGTCTAACACTAGTGGAAATTGATATTAGACAAACCTATGTTAAAATGCTTAAACTCAGGTTATCAAATGATGGATTAAGTAGCGAAGTAAATGGAGGGTTAACTTCCTTTTTGAGAAGTTAACCTCCAAAGTAAATTAGACCTAAGAAATTACAAGCACTATGCTATATAGTTATAGGTTAGACGTTACTCTAGCTATTAAGTCATGCCAATCTCTGTTCTTATCCATCAAACTCAATAATCTCCGATCATTAACCCCCTCCCCCTCTCCATCGTAACAGGTAAATCCCCTTCACTGCTCTAATCCTCCCACTCGCATTTGCTCCTTTCATTTTTTATGGAATGCGGTATCAAATTTTATTTATCCCTTGATCCCTGGAGGCCATAAAAAGGGGAGACAGGGGAACTAAACCAAATCTTGCCCATACAAGAAAAGAGGGATCACGACTCATGACCTAGTACATCAAAACACATAACAGGAACATAAACAACCAGAAACCTACAAAAAGCACAAAACCCCAAGCATCCAGAGAAGAAACCATACTGCAGAAGTCCAGCCCCAGTGCCGAGTGCCCCTTGGAAGACAACTTAACCAATTATATGCGGGAAGTGAATTTTGTCAAGATTAATAGTCCCACGACTTCTAAGAATAAGATTCCGCTCCATAAGGTAAAATCTCCAAGGCCTAGTAGACGATAATGCAATGAGTTTGGCAAAACCATTGACTGTATGATGAACTAATTGCATCTCCATACCATGGCTCCAAAAACTTTTGACCTAGTTGAAAATCCATTGTGCCCTCCATGGCACCATAATCTTTCCTTTCCACCACCAAAAGAGGAGTAAAGTTGTTACGACCTGATCCCAGATCCCTACAGGACTTAAGACCGACTTGTCTCGGCTAATCCCAAGACCCAGTCATCCAACGAATAATAACCAAAAACAGAAAATATTTCACAACCACACGTGCAATGTAACTAACCAGAAAATAATACAAAAACAGTAAAGGAAACATAAAGGAAGGTCTCACAATATTACAGGCCATCACAATTACAACAACGAAAAATAAAGTGGAAATATAACTGGAACAGAGATGTAACAGAAACAATATACATATATCAATACTCACTACAACAAAATAATATCAGAAACGAAAAGGAACACAACTAAGGCTGGGCTTGACTAGGCCCAGCTCCCTTTGCAGCCAGTGGTGCTGGCTGTTCAACTCCTGACTTGAACAAGGTTATCAAATCTGTAGTTAGCTAACACTGAGTAGAGTGGAAGTTAAGCCATTTACATGCAATTAACATAAGACAAGCAACTAATTTATTATTCAATTCCATGTAGTTCAACTGAGTGGTTCTGCTTTATTCATTCTATTAGAAAATTGATCATTTCTTGATCTTGACTGTCCCTCAAGGGGACGATCTTGATTGTAGTCTTTCCCGTGATGTAAGATGTACTCGTGGTGCTCTCCTGGCCGGGAGAGTCCCCCGTGGTAGTCCTACACCCAATCAACCACCCCGAGGTCACGGTCGCAACGTGGCGGTGACTATGGCACGCGCAATAAGGAAACAGGTAACTACCCCGCACTGACACGCGGTCAGTCGTTTCCGCTAGCGGGTACGCCCAAAGTACAGCATGGAATAGTACAGGGCCTTGCCCTCTCAGAATAGGGATCTCGCCCCTCCACAATCCGCGTACACTCGTCCGACTATCCTGGTTTGCCCAGTGGGCATAACAAGAGTCGATGTAGGGTGGCTAGTCCTAACCTCGAGCCCTGTAGAGTGGCTAGCTCCCTCCCTACACTAAGTAGCTCACCTCGGTACTACGTACACGAGGGCCAAACAGAAGTTGGTGTAGAGTAACTAGTCCTAACCCTGGGTCTCAACCTAAAGGGGCGGCTAGCTCCCCTCTACACTAAAGGGACAGTTGCTCTCCTTGGTACCATGTGTACAAGGGCCAGCTCACTTTCTGTCTACTTACAAGGTTCTTTCTGTATACAGGAGTTCTACTCCTAGTTCCCCGTAGAGTTCATGCTCGTATTTGTTTCATTTCATTTCTCAACATGCATAATTTGTTGTTAATCTTCTGATTCTCATTCATATAACCGGCAACTTGTGTTTTTACAACTGAAGGAGCATCACATCAAGTATTTAACACTTGCTAGCAATTGGGGTTTAACATGCATCTCAATTAAATAGTTTAGCTCAAACAATATTCGTTCGTTTCTGCCCTAGGGTTCATTTCGCATCCTAAGGTTCAATCAAGTTGTTCTAAACATGCACTTCATTATTTAAATCTTAATATTAAAGTAAACCACTCTACAGGGAAACACGGGAGGAATGGTGGCTAGAACTGCAGGTCCTATCATCTCCGCAAGTCCCGAACACACTACAGGCTGGAGACCTATACTAGCGACCAAGTCACATCATACGAGTTCAAAATAGTATATAATCGACACTAACACATAGAGAAACTCTAGCGGAAAACAACAGCACTTCGTTTACAGAAATTCGATTCCGTTGGGCCCTAAACGGCCCAAAAATGCATATACTATCTAAAATTAGACGTCTGGAACTAGACCCAGACGTTTTAAATAATCTCATAACCTCACCTTGCTTTCCTGCGTCACTGGCGAACATTTGGAACTCTTTCACAGTCGTCCTAGGTCTTTCCAGACAGCTGTCAGCTCGCCCAGACGTCCAGAGTGTCTATCAGATGTCTGTGGAGGAGCCCAGATGTCCTAAAGTACCTCGAAGAGCGTGCTTGTGAGCCTTTCCAAGGCTTGTACCTACATACACACTCACAGGTTAAAACCTTCGACAGTGCAACGTTACGTACGTAACGTAGTGCATGCATGAGCATTTAGGACGCTTACCTCGGCACTCTGTGAGTTTCAAACGTCCAGCTTCAGCTCTAAACATCCACTGCTGCTCCAGACGTCTGATACTGGAAAAATCCAGTATCAGAAACTCCTCGCACGGCTAGTCTTCCTCGCGCCTCCACCCGCAGCACGACAGTAGTGGCTCCAGCAACTGTAGGGGGATCGAGAGGCTCTTCCCCACGAGCCCCTCCTCCTCGCGTTCCCGTGGCTGCACTCCGGTCGCAACTCCTCCCACTCGTACGAGCACTCTCAAGCGAGCAAGCTCTCTCCTCTCTCAAGCCCTCGCTCTTGAGCTTCTCCGAGCTCGCATTCCCAACCACAGCTCCCCTCTTCCGTGCAAACCCCTCTGAGCTCCCGCGGCTCCCAGCCGCACTCCTCTCTCCCTCGTCCACACTCCCTCTCTCCCTCACTCACACTCTCACCCTCTCTCCTCCTCCTTGTCCCGTCCCCGTCCTTCCTCTCCACTCGCTGCGGCAAGGGGGCGGGGAAGAAGGTGGCCACCGGCAGGGGGAAGGAGATGAAGGTGGAGGAAGTGGTGGTGGAGTGGAGATTGAGTTGGGGGGGTGGTGTTTAAGTAGAGGGATAGGATTAGGGTTTTGAGTTTGGAGGGAAAGTGTGCGTGTGTGTGTGCATGAGTGTGTGTGTCGATAAGGGAGAGGAGAGAGAGAGGGAAAAATTGTGATGTTTTCCCCTGACAACTCTCTTCTTCCATAAGAACCCACACACTCAACTTAAAGAGTCAAGGTTTTCACGTTTACGTCCCAAATTTTTCGAAAAAATTCCCAACGATTCTTGGAAGGGTCATTTCAAAAGTCCACCTCCAATATCAAGGAAGAATCCCTTTGATCCCAATTAATAAGAAAGTGGCGGATAACACAAAGCAAGATGAAAATTTTTAAACTAATTCTCCATGCAAAATCGACTCCAATTATGCTCCAAAGAGGGGGGAAAATGATTGAATTTAAACCCATCATTTTTGACTTTATTCCTAGTCCATCAAATATGATACCAAATGAAAATAATAATATCTTTAAATCGTTTGGAAAGAGAATGTTGGTTATCATAAAAAATGATAGTGGGAGATTGAGTAGGATCAATAGATGATAGGAAACATTTCTGAAAGACTCAAGAGAAGACGAAGATAACCACCTGACTATGAAAGAAAAGATGAGCCAGAGATTCTTTTGTTTGACTTTCTTCTATGAATATGATCCAACTGGGAAGTTTGAAGCCAACCCTTCCCATGTGAAAAGTTCTCGTCTTTCTCAAGATGTTCCTGCTGTTGGGTTCTTTTTTGTGAGGCAAAGCTCTTTCCCTTGTGAAATGATCTTTTCCCAGGGTCATTTGGTGTTTTCGGATTTCATAGGGATTTTTGTGCAGTTTTTAACCCCCCTGGGTTTTGTCTTGGGGCTTGTAAGGGAAAGAGGAAAATTGCAGGGGCATCCTCGCAATTTTTCCACCACCACTCCCCTCACCCCTCACTCCCACACACCATCCCCTTACACAAACCCGCACGCTGCCCCCTCCCCTGTGGCACCCTCACCTCCCTTACTCTCCACCATCCCCTCCTCCATACTTCATCTCTCCATATAAACCCCCCCTCCTTTTCGTTTCCACACAATCGCAGCTAAGCGGAAGCGAGGGAGAGAGCAGAGGAGATACGAGGGCCTGGGAGGGAGTCAAAGGGCGGAACGCTGCGAGGAGAGACAAGGTGGTGGTGCTGCTGCAGTCACTTCTGCGACAAGAAAAGGCTCGCAAATGGTTCTGTGGAATCATTTTTCTGCAGAATCAGACGTCTGGAGTGACCTTCAGATGACGGGTCGAACGTCCGAAGGTAATCTCAGACATCTGAGAGTGCATTTTATGGATTATTTTTCCTGCCAAAGTTCTGACCGTGCTCGCGCGTATGTCAGAGGATTGGGAAGCATGCTGGTGAGATGATCGAGGCAATTTCTGACGTCCAGAAGAGTCTCTAGACGTCTGAAGACACCCTCGAACGTTTGCATGGAGATCCAGGCATTCGGAAAAGGCACCCCGAGCAAGGTAAGTCCCTGAGTTCGTTTAAGACGTTTGGGGCTCTTCCCAGACGTCTAATTTTGATCAGGGTTTGTGTTTTTGGACTCGTTCAGGGCCTAAATGGAGTTGATTTTCTACAAACAAAATGTCGATGGTTTGCATTCAAGTTTCTCTACATAGTTCATTTTGACATATGGGTCAATGTGAGAGGTTGTTCATTCATGGTGTGCATGGAACCTACGAGGATTGCAAGCTTCGTCAACTGTGCTCTCACATCTCCCAGTTATCCTAGTAGAGTGGTTCCCACACTAATCTCGGAATTAATAATTAAATTGCATGCGTAGAATTAACTGAACCTAGGTTGTGAGATGAACCTTAGGACTAAAAAGAGGTAAATGCATGCTGCTATGGAATCGAACCCTAGGATTGTGAAATGAACCCTAGGACTGAAAGAAATGAATGTACATTGAGTGAATGATTAAGTTATTATTTCCTAAGAAGAAATAAATCATGAGCTACTTGTAATGAACTAAGTTATGCCTGCTTGTACTAAGTAATTGATGGTGGAATTTGAGTTTCCTGTTCTTAATACAACGAACCAGATATGGGAATAAGAAAATCCATGTACGAATCCTACGTTAATGTGTCTATACACTAATGATAAATTATTTTAATGTGTCTATACACTGATGTAAAATTATTCCAAAAATAATCTGATAATTTTGTATTAGTGTAAAGTGATTTTACATCCATCCAAAATACTTTTAACCTATAGGTTTAGAACTTAAGATTTCAGATTTAGAATTTAAGATTTAAATTTATTGAAAGTGATTTTACATATGAGTAGTGGATCTCACTACGTGTAAGTATTTTTTTATATAAAAAAAAGATACATTAGATGATGACCATATTCACAACCTTCTATGTTATTTTTTACATTAACTTTTACATTTTTCGATCACGTTCTTATAAATAAATGAGGTTGAATTTGATTTTTTCTCACGCGGCTTAATTAGTTGATTATTTAGCTGGAGCATGGATATGGCCTGATTTTTCTAGTGGTAATTTAATTAAGAGCCGAAAGCTGCTGATCACCCAGTTGGGTTCGTCCTGCAGTGGATGAATTTGTACAGGTAGTACATTAGTAATCCATGATATGGGTTTAACTCGGTGGGTTTGGCTAGGCAGATGGAAACGTCAATCTTAATTTATCTCCAATATTTTTTGCAAAGATATTTGAATACAAACACGTAACGAAAGAAAGATATGGGCATTTGGCCAATTGCGTAATAAACCAGGTCACCTTTAGTGTTTTCGTTTTCATCAGGTTTATGCATTGATAATCCATGGCAATTGATCAGAATTGTGTTTCTTGGATAATCTAATATAATCTACTCTACTTTTTCTGCTCTGGAATCTGCGCGCGCGCGCGCACATACACATATGGTTGATAACCATGCTTCATTGAGGGAGTACAATTTATATATTAAAATCCTTTCCCCACTATAAAAAAACCATCAAACGAGGTGATAATGAGTAGGACATGCAGAGAACTTTTGATATCCAATTTATTAGAATTTGCAGTTATTAAATGTTAATTTCTATTTTAAAGACACCTGCATGAAAATATTTATCTATAATTTAAGCTAGAGTTCCTAATGTAATCTCAAAGTATAATATATTTAAAAGTACTTGAATGTAGTAAGTCACTCTTGCATTCTCAGGTTGAGAGAAAAATTTTCATATCAAGTATGACATCTGCATACTTGCATTTTACATTAACCACAATTTTAAGTTAGAAATGTTGCTATCATATTCTCAAGAGAATAACATACCTGAGCCAAGCATGGCATTAGCATCATAAAAAATAAATACTTTACATCATTACATCATGGCATGAAATTTGACTTGTCATTACTCTATCCAAAAAATATTGCCTCATACTTTCAACCTTCTCAAATAAAAAGTATACATGTTCATCCACCCACCGACAATTCTTACATAAAATGAAATATGATAATCGACTTTCAAAAAGGTGATGCTTTCTCTTATTTAATAAGCATGAGGTATAAAATCTCTCATAATATAAAATTTATATAAAAAATAAATCTTTTGCCTAAGAAAATGCATGGTAATTGAGAAAGCATGCTACCTTACTACATTATTTCCAAGTCTAGCTCTGATTACCCAATCAAGAAGAAGAATGTGCAATTTACAAAAATCATAGTACTAAAAAAATATTATTCAAAAGAGATCCCAAAGTGATCAGAGAATGTCACTTTTTGCCAAAACCTTAAACCGCTGGAAGAGTTAGAATCCTACCCCATCTTTCAAACAAAAAGAACTTGCAATTTGAACATAGGATCTATACGTTCATGGAAAAAAAATTGCAGGTAAAAGCTATATTATGGGGTATAAGCTGAACAAAAGGGATCTTGACAAAAACAACAATACAAATGGGAGTCAATGAGAGCACCTTAATCTCCCCCATGTAGGTAAACCCTTGAGCATCAAGAATAATTAACCAGAGAGAGCACATAACTTCTCAAGAACACAAACTAAAGGAAACACCTTTTTCCAATCAAAACCCAAATAGAGCAAGAAAATACAAACCTATAAATAAAGGCAACTCTTTTCACTAATCTTGCAAATCAAAAAGAAAAGAAAAATATGAGAGAGACTACCACATCCTATATTCTACTTCAAAACATTGCCAGAAGGATTAGCGTTGAAATTAGAGATCAAGATTAGTGCTGAAATCAATGAAGAATAAATGTATATATTTCTTTTAATCCATAGATGGATGCATTCGGCAAGCGGAATCCAGTTGGTAATGTTTGAAAATCTCAAAAATTGAAGTTAGGATCCAACTCTATATAGATCCAATCCACCCCATCTACAATGTGCTTGCTTAATGCCACTGAAAAATCAAAACTATATTACCAATTAATCAAGTTTATATTTTGGGAAAAATGTCATTAAAAATATACCTTGTTTCCAAAAACACGACCCCCCATCCCGTTATGGTTGTTAAACAACGATAGTAATGAGAGGAGAAAACAATTATAGATTCTAGTTGTAACTTCTAAAGTTACTCCAAACATAATTTTTTTTTGTTACAGGGAAGAAGCTCCAATTATTGTTGGTTAAACCAATCCCTTGAGTACTAATTTCTTATTTTTAAAAAAATTATGTCATCAAAAACATTTGGAAAGTTGTTTTACTTGCATAGGTGAAGGAATTCTCAATTGTTCAAGCCATGTTAAGCCATGTTAATTGCTACATAGGGAAGATAGTGTCCTTATAGTTCCAATAGGCAAGTTTGTAGATCAGAAACAATAGTTCCAATAGGTTGTGACAATCTTCGATGTTAGAAACTCACCTCCCAAATTGAATTTTATGTCTAGTTCTCCAGCTGCAGGAATTCTTTCTCACAGTAGAAATTCAACATAGTTTATACATATATATGAGTTTTCATTTTCATTCCACTTTTGTAGGATCCTTCTTTCCCAACCCCCTTTCAAAGTTTTGTGTATTTCCAATGATAAAAGACAGCCTCAAGATAGAATAGTTGAGTGGCATAGTGATTTTTTTATTTTGAGTAGCATAATGATAGCTCAGCAAATGGTGTACATAGGTTTGATTGGGTTAAGCTTTAGGCTAAACCAATATCCTCTTCCACATCAACATAATGGATTGAATTAAATTTACTTTAAAGATGGCTGACCTTTTAAAGTTCAAAACTTACAACTTGAAATTTCAATCTAACATTTTGCTTTGCAAATGCTCCGCAAAACGTGCATGCTTTGCTATTATTGGCTATATATACGAGCGTCCATGTTTGAGAATGCATTTACCTATCTAGAATCCTTCACCTTATTTTTCATCACCAATCTTTTGATTAGTTTTTCTCGTCTGGCTACTGCTTTAATGTAATGCAACTTATACATTGTGCTCCATTAACGGCAACTACCCATGATCTAAAAGGATGAGACCAATAAGCTCTTCCCAACGGCCCTTACGTCCCCATCCAAGTCAGTCTGGATGCTTCAATTGCTTATCAGCACCACTGGCAAACAATGCAGATTTTGCGAAAAAAGAAGATATCCTCTTTTTAGGTAATTTTCTATAGGAGAAAGACATAAGAACGTTACAATGTGGAAAATTTCAAGAACCAACAAATCCAACAAAAAAATCAAAATATGTAACAAACAATTCCACTTGATCTTTTACAACCATACATCTTATCTGTGAGCTCCTCCAGAGGTCGTTGATCACCTCCAGCTTATGGAATCCCCTGTAACGAAAACGAAAAAGCAACAACATAAAACCTAAGAATACTTAAGCAAACAAAATCTATTATTTCAACACCATCACCGATTAGCCTGCTGCAGTCGAGGGCCATGTCGGGATGGTTGATACTGCGGCAGGGATCGGAGAGCTGCACAAACTGCAATACCAAGCACGATCTCAATCACAAGTATCAGGCAATATCAAAAAAAGGAAAATATGCTACAGCATAGAGCACCGTCGTGTTCCCATGATAACAAAAGTTTAAAAAAAAAAAAAAAAAGGAAGAAGATTGCATCCCTAAAAAAAAGAATCTTCCATGACTCCAAACTCATTCTCGGTAAAGATGAAGATACTCTAAAATCAGCTCGTCGCTCTATACAAGATCCCCTCGGCGAACCTCTCCATCACCACGATGCTCTTCTCAAGAAGGAGGTGGCAGCGGACAACGAAGGCGGAGGGGCGGCAGAGATGCTTCAGCGATGGCCGACGATCGGGACGTCGCACGTACGTGGCCGGAGTGCTCAGGCAGGGTAAGGAGATGGGGGTGGGCGAAGGAGGAAGGGCCGTGGGGAAGGGGACAGTGGGAGCGACGAGGAGGGCGGCGGGAGGTCGGAGAGAAAGATGGGAAAGAGGATAGGAAAGAGGCGCGACACAGGGCCAAAGAGGCACGATTTCTGCAAAGGCCGAAGAAGGTGGCGGCGGTCCCCATCTGGGCGAGGAAGATGGTGAGGAGGGAGCAGACGAAGCAGTCGGAGAGGCACACGGCGGGTGTCCTCGGCGGAGAAGACGGGATGTGGAATCCCTAGAGAGAAGGTGGGCTGCGAGGGAGAGGGAGCGGCGTGGGAGATCAGAAGAGTTAAACTGCACGCTCTTTTTGTCCCATATATATATATATATATGTCGACCGTATGGGGGATCGGCACGGGAAACACGGCGTTGCAGAACATTGGCGCAGTAAGCATGAACGCCCCTCAGTAGGAGCAGCACCCTCCAACAACCCATACCGGCAGCAGCCACGTCCCTTTGAGCATCATGGTTACCACAAACAGCAGTCGTTGCCTCATGTGGCAACTGATACCGTCCTTGGCAAGCCCTTTGATTATGTAAGGAGGCATTGGCACCTCGGGAATGAGCTCGGTCTCGGTGGGTGACATATGTCTGCAACAAAATACCCAACATAAAATATAGGGTGGATTAAGTAATAGGTTAAATATTTAACTTAACGTAAACACACTTAACTTACCAACTAAACATCTCCTTAGAGTTCAATGCACAGGCACATGCTTGAAAGGGATGGACATTTGTACGTAGCTTTCCATTACTTCGATAAAGACAATAATAGGTAAGCATGCCGATTTTCTGACTTGCTTTTTGTGGAGTCCTGGTTTAGAAATGCATTATTAGATATGCATGAACGTGATTGCAAACACTTTAAAATTGGTGAAGAAGTCATCATGCTTGTTGGTCAAAATTAGAAAACTCACCTAAATTATAGCTTACATAGTTAAAAGGGTTGGCATGATCACTCACTATTTTGCTAAAAGTAATGACCCTTGTAAGAATATGATAGTATGCATGTTAATAACTCATTTAGATGTTTTGGTGGGTTAAAATTATTCTACAGAGAGGGTGGAATAACTTTACCCTACGTTAAGTTTACTTAACTCGACGTAAATAAGAAGCTGATTAAATACTTAACCCACAACCAAATACATCCTAAGTGAATAAATCTTCAATGACTAATAGGTACACTGCTTTCATTTCATAGATAACATTATGGAGATGTTAATAGCTTGGTTATGGTAGTGATGTGGTTTATCAGATCCTTAATTTGTACGAACAAAAATTAGGGCACGCATCTATACACTAGTGAAATGACCCGCTGCCATTTGGGTTAGCTAAGACGTCTAAATTATTCATCAGACATCTGTCCAGATGTCTGGATAGATGGTCGGACGTCTGAAAGTAGAAAAATCGTACCCTTTTCCTTTTTTCCACATGCACACACACGCGCACATCTCCTCTCTCCTCACCCCAAACCCTAACCCTTCCTATTTAAACCCCACACCCACACCCCTCTCCCCATCTCCACCAACCACCACCTCCATGTTTCCCTCCTGTCGGCTGCCACCTTCCTCCCAGCCACCAGCGCGGTGAACGAAGAAGAAGAGGAGAGACGGGACACGGAGGAGGATGAGAGGGGAGCGAGAGCGTGGGAGGAGCTCGAGGGGAGGAGCTCGAAGGAGCTTGTGCGGGACGAGTCGAGGACGCATGCGAGGAGGAGGAGCTCGCAAAGGTGAGCTTCGCAACCTTCTGAAGCTGCTGGCGTAGCAGCTGCGGGCGGTGCGGAGGGGTCTGTGCGGAGGAGAAGGCCCGCGAGAGTTCTGCGTACTAGATATTTTCCAGTATTAGACGTTTAGAGCACATCCCAGACATTTGGAGTAGTAGGGGGACGTCCGGAGCTGAAGTCGGACGTCTGAAAGAATGCGTAGTGCCAAGGTATGTGCTTCTGCACGATTTCCGGCCATGCAGGCCGTACCGCAGGGGTGTGTTTAGCCGTTTTTAGCTCTGCGCATGTGTACGTAGAGGCAGAGCATTGGAAAGGCACACAGTGCACCCTTCGAGGCACTTTTAGACGTCTGGGCACATCGCCAGATGTTTGATCATACTTCCAGACGATCGGAAGGGGTGTCTGATGACATGGCGACAACTAGGTTTTGTTATAGCGTTGTAGTACAGTTAGTTATTGCCATCATTCACTAATATTTATTACTCGGAAAATAAAGTTCTCCCGAGGTCGAACTCAGGGAGCAAGTTGTATTCTAGGGGTACAAATTCTTATTACAAAAATAGAGAGAGAGAGAGATGAGAATTTGGCTTCTTCTCTTCTTTCTTCCTCTTTGGCTTTTGGTTTCTTCTTCTTTGTTTATCTCCTTGTGGTCTTCTTCTTCTGCCTTCTGTTCTTCAGATCTTCTTTTTACTTCTTTCTTCTGATCTTCTTCTCGTGCTCTTCTTCTGCTTTTGCTGTCAGGACGTCGTCTCTCCTTCTTTCTTATTTTTCTTTCTGTCTTCTTTATCTGCAGCAGTGGTGATGTTCTTCTTCTTTCTTTTCTGCCTTCAGAGCGTCGTCTGATTTTCCACTCAGACGACTTAAGTCGCCGCTGCTGCAGTGTCGCTCGGTGCTCCTTCCTTCAATCTTCGTCAGCCTTCTTCTCTGCCTCGCTTGTCTTCTTCTGGCTGCTCTTCTTCCTTCAGTCTTCTTCTTCTTCTCTTCAGCCCTTCCTCTGCAGTCCCTTCACCTGTGCCTGCACACTCAAAGTTCCAATCAGAGACGGCAAAACCTACTCTACCCTCCCCCCCCCACGTTTCTCTCTCACAGAAGCCGCTCTTAGGAAAGCTCTCCCAGAGCAACCGGGTAATCGGGTACGCGGGTCGCGCCCGGGTCCAGGCCCACCGGCGTGCGGTGGTGGGCGAGGAGTGCAGGTCGGGCTTAGTCGGGTCGGGCCAGGTCCGCGAGGCGTGCGTGCGGATGAGGCCGGGTAGTTGGGCGGGTGAAGGGGACCTCACCCCGTGAACTGAGGCGAACAGCTTAAGGCACTTTTTTCCTTTAAGCGCCCGTTCGCCTCGGTGGCTTTACGAGGTGGGACTAAATGTCCCACCCCAATTTGGATGCCTGCACGGAGGAAGCAGCGGCAGTCGAGGCGAAACGCGGGGGCTTCGCGCGAGAGCTTCGCCTCAACTGCAGCCTGGCACTTCGCGAAGACGCCTCGCACTGCCTGGGAGCGTGACCTGGGCGTGGCGCACCTGGGGCAGCAGGTGAAGAAGCTGCTTCGCTTCAACAATGGCGGCGGCGAGCGCAGGTACCTGCCCACAGAGAAACGGCCTCTCGGCCCAATCAGAAACGCGGAGGACCTTCGCCGTGGCACGGCGAAGGTGGTCGGGGGGTGTGCAGGCGGCGGGGCGGAGCCTAAGGGCCGCCCTAGGTCAAACTGCAGGTTGGGAGATGGGTTTGTTCGGTGGAGTTGCAGAGGGTGATTTGGGGGAAGTGGAAGGGCGGAGGTTGATCAGGGTGAGGAGGCGGAGGTTCTGCGGTGATCGGCGAGCCGTGTGGGTTGCTGGAGTGATGGGAGCGGGTCGCCGGAGCAGGGGCCGGAGGTGGAGAAGGTGAGGGCGATTGGTCAGATCGGGGCAACAGTAAAGATGTAAAGTGAGGAAAAGGAAGAGGGGAGGAAGAGGAGGAGTTCTACCTACTTAGCAGGACGAGGAGGGGCCGGAACAGGCGACAGTCGTATCGACTGTCGCCGGAGAAGAAGCTGCCCAGAGGAAGGAGCGACGGCGAGGAGAGGGCTGGAGAGGCACGCGCTGGGTGCGGCGCGGCGCGGGAAGAGTAGGGGAAGGCAGCCCTGTTGCTGGTAGTGCAGCAGAACGACGAGGAGGAGGAGGGAAAAATCGCCGGAGCTGGAGGGCTTCCTGTCGGAGTGGGAAGAGAGTGAAAAGAGGGTGTTTCTCCGTCAGGACCGAGCTGACAAGAACGGCGGAGCGACGGGGGTATTTATAGGGGCGGAATCAGAGAGGAGGGCGGAGGGAGACGACGTGTCTCCCTCGCCGGAGGACGCCGGAGGAAGGAGACCCATACCGTCCATGCGTTCGCACGGCCGGTATGGTGGGTTGCAGCGACCAGGGGGGTGTTCCTGCGACGGCTGACGACGCAGGGCACCCCCATTTGACCTGGCAGGCCCTCCCCCTTACCCTGCGCGGCGCCATGCTCCGCGCAAGGTCGCCGGAGCGTGGTGCTGGCAGGTTTTGCAGGGAGGACCTGAATGTAAAGAACGAAGAAGAGTTAGGGGCCAAAATGCGAGGGTTCAAAAGTTGAGGGCCAAAAAGTAAATAGATGAGGACCAAAATGTAAAGTTGGTCAAGAAGGTTTCTTCTTAGGCTCAAGTTTTTATACGTGACTAATTAGGACCTAAGGATTCTGATGGTGAATTTTATTTCTAGATAAAACCTTGCTTGACCGGTCAATTTACGCAAAAATCCAAATTAAGTTATTAATTGGGCATGGTTCTCAATGTAGGTCAAAATGGGTTCCGAAGGTCAAATTGAAGGTTCTAAACCCTAGAGATTATTTTTCTATGAATTTTATAGGGTTTATTCTATTTTTACTTTGCCTCGAACCTCATGAATTGAAGTGAGTTTGTTTTAAGGTTACAGATTATCATTTAGTTCCTTGGAATTGCTGTAGCCCTTATCAGATCATCCCACTTTCCTTCTTATTCGATTTGTTTGACCTATGTTTGGACCCTGAATTACCCTGTATGCAGATTATACTGGTAAAATTGCATTTTTACCCCTTATGACTTGTTTTCTCCTTAAACTCAGAATTCTCTGAGTTAAGCCTTTCCTTGAGTTATGTAGGAGCTTTTATCCTTTGTATTAGGTCAAAATGAGCTAGTTATGGCTCATGATGAGGTTCTCATCATCTGACATCTAGAACTCTCCACAAACAATCGCGGAAGGATCTGGACGTCGAAGGAAGCCACAGGAAACCCAAGGTGAGTACTGACGTCTTTTAAGACGTCTGGGACTAGTCCCAGATGTCTAGTTTTGAATAGTGTGCGTGTTTTTGGCCCGTTTAGAGCTCAAACGAAATCGGATTTCCTCAAACAAATTACCGTTGTTTTTCGCTTGAGTTTCTCTACGAGTTAGTGTCACTTGTATACGATTTTGGACTCGTTTGATGTGATGGTCAATTGTATAGGTCTCCAACCAGTCGAGTACGTGGGACCCATAGAGGTGACGGGATCTGCGATCCGAGACTCCATTGCTCCTGTGTTTTTCGGTAGAGTGGTTTACATTAATATTATGATTTAAACAAATAAACTGCATGTTTAGAATAACTTGAATGAACCCTAGGATAAGAATGAACCCTAGGGTAGGAACAAATGAGTATAGTTGAGCTACACTGTTTACTTAAGGTGCATGTAAAACTCTAAATGCTAGCAAATGTATTGGTTATTTTAATGTGACGCTTTATTAGTTAGAAAATCATGAGCTGCTTATTTTAAGAATGAATACGGTAATGTAAATAGAGAAATCGGAAAGTTTGGAAAATGAAACGAAAGGAATACCAGCATGAACCCTACGGGGAATTAGGAGAAGAACTCCTGTAGACGGGAAGTGAGCTAGCCCCTGTGTACGTGGTACCAAGGAGAGCAACTGTCCCTTTAGTGTAGAGGGATACTAATCGCCCGTTGGGTTGAACGCTGGGGTCAGGCCTAGTCACTCTACACCGACTCTGTTTGGCCCTCATGCACGTGGTACTGAGGTGAGCTACTTAGTGTAGGGAAGGAGCTAGCCGTCCCAGGGGGCCTGGGGTTAGGACTAGTCACCCTACATCGACTCTTGTTAGGCCCACTGGGTAAACCAGGATAGTCAGACGAGGGTATATGGACTGTGGAGGGGCGAGACCCCTATTCTGTGATGACGGGCAAGACCCCTGTTCTGAGAGGGTAAGGCCCTGTACTGTTCCATGCTGTACCTTTAGACGTACCCGCTAGCGGAAATGACTGACCGCGTGCTAGTGCGGGATAGTACCCGCGCGTTTATCATGGGTGCCGTAATCACCGCTACATCACAACCATGAACTCGGGGTGATTGACTGGATGTAGGACTACCACGGGAGACTCTCCCGGCCAGGCGAGCACCACGTGCACACCCTACATCATGGAAAAGACTGCAATCAAGATTGTTCCCGTGAGGAACAGTCCAGATCAAGAAATGATTAGATGAATAAAAGAGCAACAAATTAGAACTACTTGGCTGAGTTAAATGAAAATGGATAGTTATTTAATTGCATTAATTAAATGCTTGTCTTAATTGTTGGTGCTAGAGCACCGCGATCGTTTGTTTTGATGATAACAAAACACGTGTCATTTAACATTTGCACTTGGAGTCTTAGATTTCAGGTCAATTGCAAATGGAGACGTGGTTAGACGGAATTCGAGCTCGCATCCAGGATGGATTGGAGGAGCTTGATGGAGAATAGAGGGGATTCGCGAGGAGCGATAGATTGAAGATGGAAGGACAAGAAGAATATGATAGAATTCCATTTTATTCCTTTCATGTACTTTTGTCGTTATTTTGTTGCTCTTTATTTTTTACTTAGATTCATGTTAAAGAGCCTCAAAGTACCCTAACAGTAGTCCTAGGAACACCAGCACAACCCTAGGATACTTAGGTTTTCTGTAGAAAACTTAGAAAACCAATATAGGGTTCAAACAACACTTCCAGACGTCTAATTCCCAAATCAGACGTCTGATAATGTGTTTTAGGACGTTTGACTGTTGATTTAGACGTCTGATAACATTTAGGCTGGACAAGTCTGATGAAATCAAACATCCAAACCTTAGACCAGACGTCTTAGGAGACGTCTGATGACTTTGCCAGACGTCCAATTAGTGGACCGTTGGCTCTCTTAGCATACACTCAAGGATATGACCGTTAGAGCCTTATCAGACGTCCTTAAGCCCTTCCAGACGTCTGATAATTGACCGTTTTGCCTCGACTGACCCGAAAATCTCTTCTCAGAGATTTTCTAGCCGTTGCAAATCCATTCTCACGAAAAAGTAGGTTTCCAGACGTCCAGACATAGTGCCAGACGTCCTGTATGTCGTCTGATGGACTTGCGCTAGAACCCTGTTTAGATCTGATTTAAGTCAGGAAGGAACCCGCACGAAATCAGATGTCTGACCTTGAAATCAAACGTATTAAAGTGGTCTTCCAAACGTCTGATGCCATAATTAGACGTCTGATTACCTTGTCAGTGCAATGATTGTTCCTGATTTCAGGTTGATTCACTTGGGCTTTGCACCCAACGGCTATGGAGCCTTTCCTAAGCCATCCAAAGCCTTCCTAAGGCCTCTATAAATAGAGGGGAACCTCTTGCACACCAACACACACCAAGAAATACAAGACACACCTAGCTACACACTTTCACACTCTTGTGTCTAAAAAGACTCTCTTGCTCTCCAAGCTCTAATTCTTCATCTTGAGAGCATCAAGCTTTGCACACCTGCTCTCCCGCCGTAGTTCACGAGAGCGACGTAGCGCCGTCGTGTTGTTCACGCATTCGCGTCGCCGACGCACTCCTTTCAAAGGGGAGTTTCCTAATTCCTATAGAAGTTAGGTTTAAAATTACTTTGTTGGCTCTATAGGATTACTGTTCTTTTATCTTTGTTATTTGGTTGGGTATTCGCTTTGCGAATTCCCGTCTCCTTCGAGGGACAAAATCCTTCTCGTGAAGAGAAGGGGTTGAGGAATGCTACCCTGGCACTTGTAGCGTGGTTGTATTTGAGGTTGAATCACCCTCGTTTAAAGTGATTCGTTTAGTGGATTTTGATCAACTTGGTTGATCAGAAAATCCTAACTCGAGAGGGTTAGGTGGTGGTTTTCACCCGGTTTGGGTTTCCACCTAAAAATACTTGTGTACTTGTGTGATTGTCTATTTTGTGAGATTGTTTATATTTATTTCCGCAATTATTACGTCACCCCCTCCTAGTAGGGAATTTCATTAATTACATGTAAATGGCTTAATTACTACTCTACTCAGCGTTCGCTGACTTCGAAAATTTTATAACCTTGTTCAGGTCAGAGAGTTAACAACCCACACCACCGGCTGCAGAGGGAGCTGGGCCCAGTCGAGCTCAGCCTTAGCTGTGTTTTCTTACTATTTCCCCTAGCTTTTTTTGTGGTATTGAGTATATTGTTCTATGTAATACTGTTTCAGTTACTTTTCCGCTGTACTTTCCTCTGTCGTAGTTGTGATGGCCTATATTATTGATGGACTATTCGTTATGTTTCTTTTACTATCTCTGGATTATTTTCTGCTTAGTTACATTACATGCGTGGTTGTGAATTATTTCTTACTTTTGGTTATTTCTCGTTGGATGACTAGGTCCTGGGATTAGTCGAGGCAGGTCGGTCTCGGGTCCTGTAGGGATCTGGGATCGGGTCATAACAAGATGGTATCAAAGCAATGTTGTACCGAGAAATGAACAAAATGGTCTGAAAAATAGCCACCCACATGCATGTAACTAGGATAGCCATCACAATGTATCGCTTTGATCTTCACTTCGAGTCTTATCTTTGAGAGTTCATGCTCTTTTTCTGTGTCTCATTGTAGGAGATGCCTCGTCGGGGAGTTCCCGAGGCAGGCCACAGACGTGGCCGTGGGCGGGGTCGAAGGGGCGGATGTGCCGGACTTGAGGCACCAGCCGACCCACCTCCCCTTCTGGGCATCCAAGCAAAGGATCTTGCCCAGATGATCCGAGATATCATACGGGAGGAGCTTCAGCAGCCTCCTCGGCCACCCCTCCCTGAGGACGTGGAGGGAGAGTCCTCCATGGGACAAGGGAACCGCCGCAGTGCCGTACGAGCTGGAGAGCAAGGGGGTGATCCTCCATGATCGGGGATTATATTTTATTACTCGCCAACCGGTTTGATTATATTTTATTACTCGAAAACAAAAATTCTCCGAGATCAAACTCAGGGAGCAAAACTTGATTCTAGAAGCGTAGGAAATCACAATTTACAATATATTGTTTTACAAAAGATTAAAGAAAGGAAAAAAAATGTCTCTTCTTTTCTTCTTTCTTTCTTCTTTTGTCTTCCTTTTTCTCTCTTTTCCGATGTCTGACTCCAAGGGTTAGACGCCTTAAATGCCGCTTGCTACAGTCCTTTTCCTTTTCTTTTTCAGCTGCTACTGCTGGTTCTTCTTCTTCTCTTTGGCTTCTTCTTCTTTATTCTCTACTGCACACCTTTTTGCTTTCTTCTCTCTTCCTTCTCCTTCTGCCTCAGCTTCTCTGCGGCTACAGTGCCATCTTCCTCTTCCTCCTTTGCTTCCTCTGCTGTTCCTAGTCCTTCACCCTTTCTCTCTGGTCGCAGTTATCTCCCTGTGGCTAAGTCCTCGCCGCTCCTCCTCCTTTGCTTCCTCTTCTGTTCCCTGCACAGGCACTTCATTAGGCAAAACCTAACCCCTACCCTCCCCGTGTCTCTCTCTCTCTATTTCACTCTAGGGTTTGCTCTCCTAGAGCCTATTCGGGTATGCAAGTCGGTTGCGGCCTGGGTCCAAGCCACTGGCGTGGGTGTGGTGCGCGAGGAGTGCATGGATAGGTTAGTCGGATCCGGGTGCCAGGTCCTCGGGGGAAGTGTCGCGGACGAGGCGTGGCTAGTGAGGGCGAGGGACCTCACCCCTGTGTGACTTGAGGCGATAAGCCTGAGTCACTTTTGCAACTTAAGCGTATGCGCCCACTCGAAAACTTCCGAGGTGGGACTAAAGTCCCACCCGCTTCTGCCTGTGTGCCCACAGCTGATGGCGCGGGCAATTGCAATTGCAACTAAGGCCCTTGACGCCAAGTGAAGGCCCGGTTGATTTCACGAGGGGATTCCATGCCTTCTGGACTTGGAGACTTGGGGTGCTGGGACCTACACGATGCTTCAAGCAAGCTTCAAGCTCCTGCGCTAATGGCGGAAGACGTCGCGTCCCTGAAATCACAAATACGGCCTTGCAACCTTGTCAGAACCTTTAGCAGGCTTCGCCTAAGCATGGCAAAGGTGGCTCAAGGGTTAGCATGGCGTGAAGACGCCTGTGTGAGCGAGCCTAGGGCTTACTGTGGCCGTGGAGTTAGGTGTGTTCGGTGGGCGAGTATGGAGGTGTTGGCGGTCAAAGGAGGGGTGGATGATGATTAGTGGGTGAAGGCGGAGGTTGTGAGGTGGTTGGCGAGGTGGGGGCATGCGTGGAGCGATGGATACACCTCGCCGGTGGTCTGCCGAAGGTGGAGAAGGTGGCGGTGGTGTGTGATGTCGAGGGGTCAAAAATGCAAAATCAGAGAGGGGAAATGAAGAAGAGAGAGAGGAGAAGAGTTGTCACCTACTTAACAGACGAAAGGAGGGAGGAGGCGGTCGGCGCGTGATGTAAACACATTTACACTACTTAAAATGTCTATTTATGCATGTTCCTAAGCATAGGATTGCATTTCATAATATAAATATTGCATAACATGCATCATCTTGCATTTAGAGTAGTTTGAATAAAATGGAGGTTAATTGTCTCCTTTTATGTGCTTGGACAGGGCAAACATTTAATCGGGGCCTCGGATCAAAGATCCAACCGTATGGATGTGATCAGGGCGACGATTGGAGTTCAACGACTCCAAGATCGCCCTAATCAGGCATCCGTAGCATCAGATAGAGACCGGGGAATCCTAGAAGATCAAGGGCCAGGATGGTGTAAATCCGCACTTCAGATGGCAAATCTGACCGCACGGATGAATTCGGATCGACGATCGCTGCCCAACGACACAAAAATCGAGTCAATCCGACATCCGTGGCACCATCTACAACTTCCAAAAGATGGACGGCCAAGATGGCGCCACGTGGCGCCATCTCAGCCGCCCAAACGGCGGCATGCATCTTGTGAAGACCGCGCGCCCGGTCCCTCTCCGCCGTTGGATCTCAATCCAACGGCTGCGGTCGCTCGCGCTTAAAAGCGTCCGCGCGACCATTTCGTCCGCGTAGCGCAGCGGCGACACAGCTGCAGGCGAAGCGGAGGTCGCGAGTTTGAGCCACGGTGAGGGGGTGGAAGGCGCGGGCGAGCGGGCGCGGACGAGCGTCAGATGAAGATCCAACGGCTGCGCGCGCTCAATCAGGATGACGCGCGATTGGACGCCGGGCGTAACGCGCGATCGCACGCGGGCGGCGCGCTACGCAGCGGGCGCGGACGCGATCTAAGCCGTCCGATCTCGCGATCGGACGGTTGAGACTACGCGGACGTGCGTAGGCGTTACGCGCGCGGGCAGCTGAGCGGGCGCGCGTGGGCGCGGCGGCGACGGTGACGTCGGGGCTTTAGCGACGGTTTTATCCGTCACTAAAGACCCCTTATTTATTATTTTGAAGATGTAATGTCCATTTTGCCCCCACTCGTTGCAACTATAAAAGGAGACCCCCTCCATACGAAAATTTCATCCCTTCCTTCTCCTCTCTACCTCTCCAAAGCTCAAGAGAAGCTTGTCCCACACCCGGGATGCTTCTCGCGAGATAAAGTCCAAATTTTCGTCCCCGTTCGGAAGTGGATCCCGCGACGACGACGGCGTGCTGCTCCGTTCCCGTTCTTCTGCTTCGTCCTCCTTCGTCTTGCTTCGTCCTCCTTCATCCAGGCGTCGTCCCGTCCGGCTCGTCCTCCAAGCGACCGTCGTGGAGGATTCTCTCTCCCTATTCTTTTTACTGCTTTCTAGTATAGATTTACTGCTTTCTAGAGTAGTCTATTCGTCCTCCGAGCGATCGTCGAGGAGGACATTTCTCCCTCCATTCTTTTAATGCTTTCTAGAGTAATTGTTTTATGTTTTCTAGTTGTAACGAACGAACTCTTTTATGATAAATTCCTTGTCTATTCTACATCTCATTTTGATTTCCATGTGTAGTATTCTTTCTCTCTCTCTTACTCCCTCTCTCTCTTTTATTTGTTGTAGATACTTAGTTTAAATTGAATTTCTTCGTGACAAAATAAAAAGAAATGCAAAGTTTTTAAATCAAACGTTCGCCTCCCTGTGTTCGACCCGGAATTTTAATTTCGGTATAAATTTTATTTGTTGAACTCGAATCCTTCGCTTTCAAACTACAACGACGGGTTTTTCAAAATCGAATACGTTAGCGTAGGTTCGTAAACGTTCAACATTTTGGCGCCGTTGCCGGGGAAGCAACGATCTTTGATTTCTCTTCACGTTTTGTAACTTACAAATCATTTACCTCACTTTTCTCCTTTCTTATTGTAATTGCAGGTACTCTTTTGAGGCAAGCAAAAGCGGTAGATTGGAGTAAAGTGCTGTGAAAGGTTTTGTAAGTTATCCCCCATTCTTTCCCCCTCCATAGATTTCATTCGCCACATTGAATCCAAATTTCAATTAACCTAGGTGTTTGCATAAATCCTAGGAATAGTTTGGTTGTTTGGATTCTCACTCACATTCATTCCACCTTCATTTATATAAAAAAAAGTAAAAAGATAATTTTGTGGGGTAATTTTCAACAAATACACAATGTACACCCACATTTAAAGGCACTTAACCGAATTGATTTGTTTCTACTCAACTGGGTTCTGATCTGTGGGACCAGTACACATAAAGCAACACATAAAAGAGTAGAAATCATTCTAAGTTAACCATCTTTGTGTGCCTAACTTAGTGGTGCATTTGAGGCCAATTGTTTGAGTTGATTGGGCCGCACCACTTCAAATAAAATCAACTCATCAAGTAGCTGCCAATTAGGTTCAACTCTTAGGGATTTACCAGGCACTCCACATTCTTTTTAAACTTTAAAGGAAAACATCTTCACCTGTGCTTGTAAAACTTGGTGTGCCAACGAAACTTGATTGAAAACACCTAAAGTTGAATCCTAAAAGCTACTAAGCAAGATTTGAATCTTAAAATTCACCACATCAAAAACAATCTTGCTTGAAAATCACTGGTTGTGCACTCACACACAAATCAATCAATCATTAAGGGCACAACCTATTTAAAGGGTCCATCACATTCCAAAGCACATTCAAACCTAGCCCTAAATAAAACAAAGTAGACGTTGGCCTTAAGGATTGGACTCGCTCTTCAGAACCCAGAACGAGATTATTTTCGATTAGTCTGTTTCTACTGTTCAATCTGATGTCTAGCTAGGGGAGCAGAGTCAAACGATCGCGGCTGGAGGGTACACTAGGAACCGGAGGCGTAAGCCGAAGGAAGAACCTTCTCCCCAGTCCCTCCTTCTAACTGGTTGGATTGAACAGACGGAAGTAGATCAAATCGTTCCTTTATCTCAAGACGGGTTTTGAGAGTCTGTAGGTCTTTAGGCTAACATATTTAAGGACAGGTTTGATTGTTTGTATTGCAGGGCACCTTTCTTCCTCCCGTGTATCATGAATCCTTCCACATATTTCACGCATTCCCGCTCTTTCCCTCCTGTTGTAAATTATCCTCAACATGACGATTATCCCAACTCGTATTGTAATCGACCATCAGTTAGTTGGGATAATTCGGATTGAGGATACAATTCCGGACCCCCGTGTTTAGGGTCTAACCCTGAACACTTTGATTCTTAATTCTATCCTTCTCAGAGTTGCATCGATTATAGATCGTCCTCCTTTCATGAACAACCTAATGCGATCTACAATCAAGAAGGATACACTGATCCTTACCCATTCACTGATTTCACTGCCTTTAGGTCATCTCCATCTTTTGAACAATCTGAAATGACCTATTATCAGGATGGGTATAACGAATCTCAATTCGTTAATTCCTCTACATTGATGTCAAACCCGCCCAACCCTGAACCAACTCATTTGGTTCAGGTTAATCAGGTTCAAGATAAGGTTCTGGCTAACTTGAGGAATATCATTCAATCTTTAGAAGTTCAGCCAATACCTTGCATTGAGAGATTGGAGCCCCTGATTGAAATGATTGATGATTTAAATAAGTCTTTGTTGGATTGGCTCCAGGATGTTAAGGATAAGAACCCGGGTGAGTTTCTACTTGGGAAATTAGCGAAATTGAGGATGAGATTCGTGGTTGCTTTGATTCAATCTTGGAATAATTCCCAGGATGAACTCTCTTCAGGAAAGCCAATGACAGAACCCGCTCAGGCACCTGTTGGGGGGGACACGTGTTACGAAGCTGACCAGATTGAATTAAAACAACCAATTAAGGATGATTTGATTTCTTCACCTGAAATCCCTGAGCCGGGTTACGAGGAAACGTATGTCTCCTTGGAACGCAAAGTGACAAATGATTTTGGGACATACATTGATACGGATCCTGATGGTGAAGATTCAAGTTGCGAAGTCTCACACGAGTTTTCAGATCACGATTTTTGTGAGACGATTGGGCCTGAGGAATCTGATAGATCATTTGATAGCCCAATAACTGAGGAAACTGATCTTATTAGGGCACACGATACGGATCCAGAATCACATTTTCTGGAGGAATCAATTCAATGCCCTGATTATCAGTTACACCCTGTTGAGCTTATTGATGATTCTAATTCTGAGATAATTAGACCCAAGTCAATTTTGATTCTGCCACATCATTTAGACTTGGAGATTCCAGACGGGGTGATGAATATACAAGAGGTCTTGGAATTTGATACACTTAATGAGGAGGATAGGAGCGGGGAAGTTCTAATTTGGGAAGTTAATTTTGGAGGAAATGGAAGATTGAGTCGAAGGGTTCCTTTTAAGCTGAAACCATCAAATCAGAACCCTTACGACATTTGTTTCGAGGATGTTCAACTCAAGCACACATTCAACGATTATCCTTTTGAGCTTCAATTCTTTGTAACCCGACATTTTGGCCTTGGGTTGCATCCTCACAAATCGCAGGCCCGACCCGCTTGCATTCTGATTTTAGGTTTTGGGTAATTTTTATCCAGAACCTAAGATATTCTCGATTATGGGGTGTGGGTCTGCACCACAATCTGGTCCACATCTGTGGACCTCTGCTGACAGGTCGGAGGATTCTTCTGTTCATTCTAATTCTGACCTGCACATGTGAATTCTTCATTTCTTTTCTTTGTATAGTGTGCCTAGCTGAAGGCACTAAACTCAGCACTTATACAGTTCTTTTTTGTTTTCATCTTGGAGAGGACCCGATATCCACGCAATTCAGGTGCTTTCTACGCTTTTCCACTCTGTTTTATGTCTTTTTAATACAATGAGGACATTGCATTAGATAGGCATGGGGGGGTGGATATTTATCTTTGAATTCATTCGTCAGCTCCGTAGATTTGTTTTATTTTATATAAAAAAAAAAAATCAAAATTAGGAAAGAGAATTTGGGTTTAAGAAAATTTTCGATCTTAAGAAATACTATATTATGGTTTGAACACAAAGACCCTTCAGGTCTTTGGACTTAATCAGCCTATGTATCCACTAAAATGTGGATTTGTTTTTCGAGTTCTCGCCAACCTGAATTTTATTATAATTGGAATAAATAAGTTTGGGTGATAAGTACACGACTTGTCAACCCGCTCTCTGATTTAAGGGAATTTTGAGTTTTAAGCATCTACACACTTTCTTTGCACTGACTCGTTGTTTGGCGATTTTAACGGAAATTGGGTAGCTAATGAACCTTCTAGGGTGATATGGCTGGCAAGTTATCGTGGGTAACAGCCCATAGGTAGGTTGTCCAGAGCCCAGTCACTGGACCTTTCTCTTTTTGCTGCCTTTAGGTAAATCTTAGACCAGGGAAGCCACCTACTTAAAAAAGAAAAAAAATAAAAAAAATAAAATCAAAAAGGAGAAAAGTACAAAAAGAAATAAGCCACACTTCGCCGCACGAGTATGGCTGGCAAGTTGTCGGTGGTAACAGCTCATCGACCGGTTGTCCAGAACCCAGCTCAGAAAATGCACTAAAAATTCCCAAAACACTTAGGAAGAAGCGGAGAAGTAGAATAAACCGGGGAGATATACACTGGATTCACCCTTGTGTTGACCCCGTTAAAAAAATAAAAGTAGGGAGAAAGCTACCGGTTGTAAAGATACACCTTTAGGCAGAATTCTTTTTGAGGTCACCTAGAGGCGTAGAAATCCGAAGTCCGTTCTAATTGCCGGTCAACGAGTCTATCACAATCACAATAAGATGCTTAAAACTTAGGGTTCTCATCAAATCTTGGGTGAGTTGAATGGCCATAGAAAGCCACTCTTAAACCCTAAAATTTGAAAATCCAAAAAAAAAAGAAAATTAGAAAAGAGTAAAAAGAGAAAAAGAAATTTTTCTTTGAATAAGGCGAGGCTTGAGGCGGTCTGCATTTTGGCTGATACCCGGGCACTGTTGTGTCTTTGAAAGTTCAGTTCTTAAGTAGACAATTTCTTAATGATTGAAAATAACTCAGGTCCAAATAATCTAACCTAATTCTTTTATAAATAGCATATAGTTTTTGCTAGGGACTAGCAAAAGATAGGCATGGGGGTATGATGCAAACACATTTACACTACTTAAAATGTCTATTTATGCATGTTCTTAAGCATAGGATTTGATGAGAACCTCATCATGAGCCATAACTAGCTCATTTTGACCCAATACAAAGGATAAAAGCTCCTACATAACTCAAGGAAAGGCTTAACTCAGAGAATTCTGAGTTTAAGGAGAAAACAAGTCATAAGGGGTAAAAATGCAATTTTACCAGTATAATCTGCATACAGGGTAATTCAGGGCCCAAACACAGGTCAAAGCAACTTAATAAGAATAAAAGTGGGATGAAATGAACTAGCAAGGGCTACAGCAATTCCAAGAAACTAAATGATAATCTGTAACCCTAAAACAACCCACTTCAATTTACAAGGTTCGAGGCAAAGTAAAAATAGAATAAACCCTCTAAAATTCATAGAAAAATAATCTCTAGGGTTTAGAACCTTCAATTTGGCCTTCAGAACCCATTTTGACCTACATTGAGAACTATGCCCAATTAATAACTTAATTCGGGTCTTTGCGTAAATTGACCGGTCAAACAAGGTTTAATATAGAAATGAAATTCACCATCAGATTCCTTAGGTCCTAATTAATCATGTATAAAAACTTGAGCCTAAGAAGAAACCTCCTTGACCGACTTTACACTTTGGTCCTCATATATTTACTCTTTGGCCCTCAACTTTTGAACCCTCGCATTTTGGTCCCTAACTCTCCTTCGTTCTTTGCGATCAGGTCCCCCCTGCAAAACCTGCCAGCACCATGCTCCGGCGACCTTGCGCGGAGCATGGCGCCGCGCAGGGTGAGGGGGGGACCTGGCAAGTAAACCGGGGGTGCCCTGCGTCGTCAGCCGTCGCAGGGACACCCCCCTGGTCGTTGTAACCCACCATACCGGCCGTGCGAACGCACGGACGGTATGGGTTCTTGTTTCCAGCCATCCTCCGGCGAGGGAGACACGTCGTCTCCCTCCGCCTTCCTCCCTGTTTGATCCCTATAAATACCCCCCGTTGCTCCACCGACCGGGGCAGCTCGGGTCTGACGGAGAAAACCCCCAACTTTCCTCTCTTCTCTCTCCGGCAGACGCTCACCAGCTCCGGCGGTTCCTCCCCCTTCTCCTCTTCGCTCTGCCGCAATACCAGCAGCAGAGGCTTCCTCCCCTGCTCTTCCCGCGCCACGCCGCACCCAGCTGGCGCCTCTCCGGCTCTCTGCTCGCCGCCCCTTTCCCTGAGCATCGTCTTCTCCGGCGACAGTCGATACGACTGTCGCCCTGTTCCTCCCCCTTCGTCCCTGCAAGTAAGCTAGAACTACTCCCCTTCTTCTCCTCTTTCTTTCCCCGCCTTCAATTTATTCAATTAAGCCCTCGACCGACCCTGACCATCGTCACCCCCTTCGTCTCCGGCCACCCTCCGGCGAGATGCTCCCATCGCTCCACAGCCTCACACACCTCGCCGACCCTCACCGAACCTCCGCCTCATCACACTGAGCACCCCCCACCCCTTCACTGCCACTCCACACCTCCGTAACGCTTCCCCCAACAAACCCATCCTCCGACCCACAGTCCGACCTAGGGCAGCCCTTGCACGCCGCCCCACGCCTCGCCACCACCCACACGAGCTTCGCCACACCCTGGCGAAGCTCCCGGCACTTTCTGATTAGGCCGAGAGGCCGTTTTTCTGTGAACAGGCCACCCGACCTCCGCCGCCATTGCCGTGCAGAAGGAGCTGCTTCCGCCTGCAGCTACAGGCGCGCCACGCTCAGCGCCACGCCCAGATTCGACTCCCAGGCCTTGCGAGGCGTTTCGACAAAACACCAGGCTCGCAGCTAAGGCAGAAGGCTTCGCGTGACGCCGCGATCTCCCGCTGCTTTCCCCGCTGCGGGCGCGCAATTGAGGTGGGACATTTAGTCCCACCTCGGAAAAGTCCGAAGAGGCGCAGCGATATAAGACGGAAAAGTGCTGGAGGCTTACTGCCTCAGCACACGGGGTGAGGTCCCCTTCACCCGCCCGGTTACCCGGTCTCGTCCGCGCTCACGCCCCGCGGACCTGACCCGACCCGACCCGACTTAGACTGACCTGCACTCCTCGCCCACCACGCACGTCGGTGGGCCTGGACCCGGGCACGACCCGTACCCGATTACCCGGCAGCTCTGGGAAAGCTTTCCCAAGAGTGGTTTCAGAGAGAGAGAGACGCGGGGGAGAGGGTAGAGTAGGTTTTGTCCTCTGACATAAGCTCTGAAGTGTGCAGGAACAGGTGAAGAAGAAGGAAGCTGAGGAAGACACTGTAGCAACAGGCAGTTTAAGTCGTCTGATTTGGAAATCAGACGACGGCCTGAAGGTAAAAGAAGAAAGAAGGAGGGGCGACATCCCTGACTGGAAAAAGAAAAGAAGGAAGAAGGAGATCTGAAGAAAGAAAGAAGATCACCTCTGCAGAACAAAGAAGAAAGAAGGAGATCTGAAGAAAGAAAGAAGAGCATCACCTCTGCAGAACTAAGAAGAAGAAGATCTGAGACGAGGAGAAACAAAGAGAAAAAAAAAGAGACACCAAATTCTTTCTCTCTCTTTGTTTATTTTTGTAAAAGAAACATGTATATCTCTAGAATACAACTTGCTCCCTGAGTTCGACCTCGGGAACTCTTTTATTTTCCGAGTAAAAAAATTTATATTTGAAATGTTGGTAATAACTGGCTATACTACAACGCGATAACAATAACAAACCACGTGAAACCAACGTCTCATTTTGGCGCCGTTGCCGGGGAGCAACGGCTATTCTAGAGGTAAACATTCCTGTTTCTTTTTAATTTCTGATAATCTCCTCTCTTTTGTGCAGAAAACTACAGGAAATCAAGAAGACAAGCAACCGCACAACAACCACTCCGAGGACAGGTAAATTTTTCCTCTCGCTATTAACCCCTAAAACTCAAAAGAAAGAAAAGAACAAGCAATATAGGGCTAACCTGTCTTCCATACTTAGTAACCATAAAAGTTGCATGTTTTCAACTCATTATTCCTGCACACTATTAAGGGTATTTAAGGGCTAACACATTCTTGCTTGAGCCCTAATTACCCAACAAAGAATTAACTAGACCAAGAAGAGCCAACCTAGGATCCAACACTAGGGATTTAGAGACACACTCCTTAAGCAAGAATTGAGAAAACCAAATGAAGTGTGCCCAAGCCCTTGTCTGAAAATACCTATTCAAAGAAAACCTAAAACAATTGGCTCTCTAAACACTTGAACCCTAAAAGAAAGGACCCAAAAAGCTCTCAAAGGAACAAGAGGTAAAGTTGACTCCTTGGGTCAACCAACCTTAAAATTAGGTCACTTTCTCACTCAAAATACCTAAGAGTTCAAGTGTAACTCTAAGCACCCTGATCTTAAGCTAAAATTGGTAGACTTAAGAGGTCAAGATCCCCATTCTGGTCTACCTGGACCCGCAGTGACAAGAGAGGTCGGGTGGGGGAAACCCTGTAACCCGTGGGGACGCTCTACCGTGTAGGGGTCTTCGCGGGACTCTCCCTCTCTGGCTGCCCAGGTAATTCTCAGGTGGACGATCTTTCTGATCAAGGGGTCCATCTGCCCCGAACCTCTATAGTCACCCGACATTTTTTGGTGTCTTGATTGGGTCCAGCACCTGCTTATCTCATCCAGTCCTTCAGTATTTTGCAGGAGGTCCTTGAAACCTCCTATAGAAATTCACTCTCCCCGAGGCTAAGCCTCGGCTCCCTTGTTTTTGCAGAAATCATTCACATAGCCCCTCTTTCCTCTGATTCTGACCAAAATCCCCTTCTTCCATCTTGATTCAAACGTTGATTCTATATCTTGATTCCACCACCTGATCCAATTATGCAGCCTAATTACCTAGCAAGACTACCATTCAAAAAACCTGAATATCTGAGATCCATGAAAGATAAGATGATTGAGGATGCCCTTGAAATCTATGAAATCAAACCCTCAACACCAGTAGAAAACATTCAGGTTGATGTCCCAACAACCACAGCTTTCATCATAAACTGTGCCCAAATTCTATTGACTGAAATTTCAAAAGGATCAACCCGAGATATGCTCATGACAGGATACATTGAGATGGAAAAATTACACCAATCTGAATACCTTCAATGCTTGACAAATCCTGTACTTTGGGAACAACACCAAGATGCCCTTATGAAACGGGTAGAAATGATGAAATCAGTAGAACAAATTATCAACCAAAAATACCCGTATATACCAGAAACAGAGGATGAACCATCTTGGAACAGTATTAAGGAACAATCCAGTTTCCCAGATCTCGGGATTGAGGCACAAAGTGGTTGTAAAATCCCAACCCAGATAGAAGACAATGTTGAATTAGGTTGGGATATTGCAGGAGAACACAATGATGAGCCAAACTTAGACCATGAATTGCCAAGCCTAGAATTTCAAAACTCCTGCAATAATGAGATCAAAACTGAACCTTCTGAGGGTATAAATTCCGCCCCTTACTTTGATAAGGTGGCCCTCGAAGATCATTCGGACTTAGGTTCTAATAATTCTACCCACATCCTAAGCCTAGAACCTAGATCTGAAACTTATTGGGAAGATTATGAGACCCCTTATGAGAAAGATCAAATTTTTACAGAATATGATTCCGGGCCTTTATTTGATGAATATCCCTCTCCAACATCTTCAGAAAATCTGATCGATTTTCCAGAGAACATGCCAATTTATGACACAGAGACTGAGGAGTTGGACGAGTTGGATTTTAATTGGGTCTATCCTACCAGCTTGGAGCTTGAGCCTAGACAGAATACCTTTTCGAGCCCAGAATTGACATATAGGCTAGACCCCAATCAGGCTGCTGATTCCACATTTGATGATTTTTGCTGTGGTGGAATTCATGATCATGAATCTCATTTTCGCCAACTCTCCGACAATTTCAAATCTGACTATAATTGCGGAGAGATTCCCCTTCCTGAACACGCCAGGCCTATCTACGACCTCAGTTCTCATGACTCTAACTCCGACTCTGAGGTCCTGATTCCCAAGATCACCGATAACACAGAATCATTCCTTTTCGATCCTCAGGAACCAAAAACAGAAAATGCCAAGAGTGATTGCAACCAAGAATCCAAATTTTTTCTCGAATCCGATTCCTTTCATCCTACAAACACTCTTCCGGCATTTGATAGTTACCCAGAGGACTCTCTACAGAAAACCACCTATCATCTGTTTCTAGAAGAGCCCTCGTACACAATGGCCACCTCGTCCGCACACACAGAACGGATCAAAACCTCTCCCAAACCCCGACCCGCAACCGGACTCAATTTCTATTCAGATTCACCTCTCACCTAGCCGATTGCATTTCCACATCGGGTTTCGAACATTGATCAGACTACATACCATGCTCTATCATTCTCTGATCACCCCTGTAGGGTTTCCGTGTCATTCATTGATTATTCTACGAGTCCCTACTCTGACCAGGCTGATTCGACTCAGCCAAACCCTGCGTTTACACTTCCACATCCATCTGAGCTTCATAGTTTATGGTGGGCTCCACACCTTTTTATCCACATCTATCAACCCGCCAGATTGATTGGGTTTGGGCTGCATCATCAGCCTGTTGATCTGAACAAGCACCTGGTTGGACCAACCAGGCTCTTAATCAAGGTGCTTGTCTTACAAAACTCCGCTGATTTGACCATCCCCTCTCCATCGCATTTCCCGCTTGGCTGAAGGCATCAAACTCAGCGCTTAACGGGAGGAAGCCCGTCATTCTCTTTGAAAACCTGAAACTTGTTCTGACACCTTTTTGCACTTGAAGTTCACACTTTAAGACAGCCGACTCCACCTCAGGTGCTTGCATCTGAGATTAGAAATCGTCCGCAACAGTCATCCCGACCCATTCACTCATCAAAACAGCTATCCTAATGTATGAACTTAGTTGAATAAAAACCCCTAGGTTACAATGAGGACATTGCAAATCTTAGGCATGGGGGGGTATGAAAGTGCAAAAACTTGTAAGAAAAGGTTTCAAACAAAAAAAAATTCACATATGCCAAAAATACCATAAAAATTAAAAAATTTTTCGAAAAAGAATAAGAGGAAAAGAGGAGAAGGAAATTTTGTGAAGGAGAAAAGAAACAAAATGAAAAAGGAGCACAAAATTATGAGAAAAAGTGATAGTCATTAGTAAGGAACTAAGGAATTAACCTAAGTTCTAGACCTCATTCAAGAAAAGTGCACAAAGAGATTAGTAAATAATGCAAACCTTAGGCATTCTTGAATAGACTCTTAGTACCCATTAAGATCTGGACACTCCTCAAGAGGTTGAGGAAAATGAAAAGCTGAAGTATTAGGTCTAAGGCTTAGGGAGTATTCGGCCTCGTTAACTAATTTTTGGTTTACGGGACTCAGTAACCTAAGCACCCTAACCTCACACACAGCCTGGTTCAATAAGCGTAAAAATCAGAATCACGCAGAAGCGTCGCAAAATTCTGAAAGGAACACCTAGAATAGGAGCGGCCGATCAACACAAGTTGATTTGGACGAGTTCCCAGCACGGAGAGGCGGGAAATCCCCTCGAAGATGCGTAACAAAATATCATCTCCTCGGTGCTTGTCTCTTAGGATATTTACATATCCTACTGGGGGCATGTAAGCACTCTGCTGGTTCAGATTTCATGGATGGCATTATCTCGAAGTGTCAATTGCCAGGGTCTGGATTCAGCCACGGAACACCATGGATGGGATTATCTCGAAATCTCAATAGCCAGGGTTCCGGGGGTTGCCATGGGCGGTGCTATCTCGAAACATCGATCGCCAGGAACCCTTGAGGATTGATGATGGGAGCAAGGAATCTGATACAGACCGTGTTGAAAAGCCAATCCTAGGCTAGAACTAAAAAGAAAAAGAGAGAGAAAACTCTCCAAACAGAAAAACTTTCTATCTCTCTCTTACAAAACGCACTGCGAACTGAGCCAGGGCTAAAATCATTTCAAGCACGGGTGCTTTAACCACAAACTCCAATAAACCTTAGGTTAGTTCTTGTGGACCTTAAAAACCTTTGCTAAAGACTGAGGCTAAGGCTAGACAGATTTGGATCTTGATTGGTACTAGAGTACCTTTTAGGCCTATGGTCAGCATTCTAACCAAATCTATGCTCAAATAAAAAAGGCACTTATCTAAAACTATTAAAAACTTCATGGTCTAGAACAAGGGTTGAAACCTTAAGTTTTTGCTAAGGGACTAGCAAAAGCTAGGCATGGGGGTATGATGAGAACCTCATCATGAGCCATAACTAGCTCATTTTGACCCAATACAAAGGATAAAAGCTCCTACATAACTCAAGGAAAGGCTTAACTCAGAGAATTCTGAGTTTAAGGAGAAAACAAGTCATAAGGGGTAAAAATGCAATTTTACCAGTATAATCTGCATACAGGGTAATTCAGGGCCCAAACACAGGTCAAAGCAACTTAATAAGAATAAAAGTGGGATGAAATGATCTAGCAAGGGCTACAGCAATTCCAAGAAACTAAATGATAATCTGTAACCCTAAAACAACCCACTTCAATTCACAAGGTTCGAGGCAAAGTAAAAATAGAATAAACCCTCTAAAATTCATAGAAAAATAATCTCTAGGGTTTAGAACCTTCAATTTGGCCTTCAGAACCCATTTTGACCTACATTGAGAACCATGCCCAATTAATAACTTAATTCGGGTCTTTGCGTAAATTGACCGGTCAAACAAGGTTTAATATAGAAATGAAATTCACCATCAGATTCCTTAGGTCCTAATTAATCATGTATAAAAACTTGAGCCTAAGAAGAAACCTCCTTGACCGACTTTACACTTTGGTCCTCATATATTTACTCTTTGGCCCTCAACTTTTGAACCCTCGCATTTTGGCCCCTAACTCTCCTTCGTTCTTTACGATCAGGTCCCCCCTGCAAAACCTGCCAGCACCATGCTCCGGCGACCTTGCGCGGAGCATGGCGCCGCGCAGGGTGAGGGGGGGACCTGGCAAGTAAACCGGGGGTGCCCTGCGTCGTCAGCCGTCGCAGGGACACCCCCCTGGTCGTTGTAACCCACCATACCGGCCGTGCGAACGCACGGACGGTATGGGTTCTTGTTTCCAGCCATCCTCCGGCGAGGGAGACACGTCGTCTCCCTCTGCCTTCCTCTCTGTTTGATCCCTATAAATACCCCCCGTTGCTCCACCGACCGGGGCAGCTCGGGTCTGACGGAGAAAACCCCCAACTTTCCTCTCTTCTCTCTCCGGCAGACGCTCACCAGCTCCGGCGGTTCCTCCCCCTTCTCCTCTTCGCTCTGCCGCAATACCAGCAGCAGAGGCTTCCTCCCCTGCTCTTCCCGCGCCACGCCGCACCCAGCTGGCGCCTCTCCGGCTCTCTGCTCGCCGCCCCTTTCCCTGAGCATCGTCTTCTCCGGCGACAGTCGATACGACTGTCGCCCTGTTCCTCCCCCTTCGTCCCTGCAAGTAAGCTAGAACTACTCCCCTTCTTCTCCTCTTTCTTTCCCCGCCTTCAATTTATTCAATTAAGCCCTCGACCGACCCTGACCATCGTCACCCCCTTCGTCTCCGGCCACCCTCCGGCGAGATGCTCCCATCGCTCCACAGCCTCACACACCTCGCCGACCCTCACCGAACCTCCGCCTCATCACACTGAGCACCCCCCACCCCTTCACTGCCACTCCACACCTCCGTAACGCTTCCCCCAACAAACCCATCCTCCGACCCACAGTCCGACCTAGGGCAGCCCTTGCACGCCGCCCCACGCCTCGCCACCACCCACACGAGCTTCGCCACACCCTGGCGAAGCTCCCGGCACTTTCTGATTAGGCCGAGAGGCCGTTTTTCTGTGAACAGGCCACCCGACCTCCGCCGCCATTGCCGTGCAGAAGGAGCTGCTTCCGCCTGCAGCTACAGGCGCGCCACGCTCAGCGCCACGCCCAGATTCGACTCCCAGGCCTTGCGAGGCGTTTCGACAAAACACCAGGCTCGCAGCTAAGGCAGAAGGCTTCGCGTGACGCCGCGATCTCCCGCTGCTTTCCCCGCTGCGGGCGCGCAATTGAGGTGGGACATTTAGTCCCACCTCGGAAAAGTCCGAAGAGGCGCAGCGATATAAGACGGAAAAGTGCTGGAGGCTTACTGCCTCAGCACACGGGGTGAGGTCCCCTTCACCCGCCCGGTTACCCGGTCTCGTCCGCGCTCACGCCCCGCGGACCTGACCCGGCCCGACCCGACTTAGACTGACCTGCACTCCTCGCCCACCACGCACGCCGGTGGGCCTGGACCCGGGCACGACCCGTACCCGATTACCCGGCAGCTCTGGGAAAGCTTTCCCAAGAGTGGTTTCAGAGAGAGAGAGACGCGGGGGAGAGGGTAGAGTAGGTTTTGTCCTCTGACGTAAGCTCTGAAGTGTGCAGGAACAGGTGAAGAAGAAGGAAGCTGAGGAAGACACTGTAGCAACAGGCAGTTTAAGTCGTCTGATTTGGAAATCAGACGACGGCCTGAAGGTAAAAGAAGAAAGAAGGAGGGGCGACGTCCCTGACTGGAAAAAGAAAAGAAGGAAGAAGGAGATCTGAAGAAAGAAAGAAGATCACCTCTGCAGAACAAAGAAGAAAGAAGGAGATCTGAAGAAAGAAAGAAGAGCATCACCTCTGCAGAACTAAGAAGAAGAAGATCTGAGACGAGGAGAAACAAAGAGAAAAAAAAAGAGACACCAAATTCTTTCTCTCTCTTTGTTTATTTTTGTAAAAGAAACATGTATATCTCTAGAATACAACTTGCTCCCTGAGTTCGACCTCGGGAACTCTTTTATTTTCCGAGTAAAAAAATTTATATTTGAAATGTTGGTAATAACTGGCTATACTACAACGCTATAACAATAACAAACCACGTGAAACCAACGTCTCAGGATTGCATTTCATAATATAAATATTGCATAACATGCATCATCTTGCATTTAGAGTAGTTTGAATAAAATGGAGGTTAATTGTCTCCTTTTATGTGCTTGGACAGGGCAAACATTTAATCGGGGCCTCGGATCAAAGATCCAACCGTATGGATGTGATCAGGGCGACGATTGGAGTTCAACGACTCCAAGATCGCCCTAATCAGGCATCCGTAGCATCAGATAGAGACTGCGGAATCCTAGAAGATCAAGGGCCAGGATGGTGTAAATCCGCACTTCAGATGGCAAATCCGACCGCACGGATGAATTTGGATCGACGATCGCAGCCCAACGACACAAAAATCGAGTCAATCCGACATCCGTGGCACCATCTACAACTTCCAAAAGATGGACGGCCAAGATGGCGCCACGTGGCGCCATCTCAGCCGCCCAAACGGCCGCATGCATTTTGTGAAGACCGCGCGCCCGATCCCTCTCCGCCGTTGGATCTCGATCCAACGGCTGCTGTCGCTCGCGCTTAAAAGCGTCCGCGCGACCATTTCGTCCGCGTAGCGCAGCGGCGACGCAGCTGCAGGTGAAGCGGAGGTCGCGAGTTCGAGCCGCGGTGAGGGGGTGGAAGGCACGGGCGAGCGGGCGCGGACGAGCGTTAGATGAAGATCCAACGGCTGCGCGTGCTCAATCAGGATGACGCGCGATTGGACGCCGGGCGTAACGCGCGATCGCACGCAGGTGGCGCGCTACGCAGCGGGCGCGGACGTGATCTAAGCCGTTCGATCTCGCGATCGGACGGTTGAGACTACGCGGACGTGCGTAGGCGTTACGCGCGCGGGCAGCTGAGCGGGCGCGCGTGGGCGCGGCGGCGACGGTGACGTCGGGGCTTTAGCGACGGTTTTATCCGTCACTAAAGACCCCTTATTTATTATTTTGAAGATGTAATGTCCATTTTGCCCCCACTCGTTGCAACTATAAAAGGAGACCCCCTCCATACGAAAATTTCATCCCTTCCTTCTCCTCTCTACCTCTCCAAAGCTCAAGAGAAGCTTGTCCCACACCCGGGATGCTTCTCGCGAGATAAAGTCCAAATTTTCGTCCCCGTTCGGAAGTGGATCTCGCGACGACGACGGCGTGCTGCTCCGTTCCCGTTCTTCTGCTTCGTCCTCCTTCGTCTTGCTTCGTCCTCCTTCATCCAGGCGTCGTCCCGTCCGGCTCGTCCTCCAAGCGACCGTCGAGGAGGATTCTCTCTCCCTATTCTTTTTACTGCTTTCTAGTATAGATTTACTGCTTTCTAGAGTAGTCTATTCGTCCTCCGAGCGATCGTCGAGGAGGACATTTCTCCCTCCATTCTTTTAATGCTTTCTAGAGTAATTGTTTTATGTTTTCTAGTTGTAACGAACGAACTCTTTTATGATAAATTCCTTGTCTATTCTACATCTCATTTTGATTTCCATGTGTAGTATTCTTTCTCTCTCTCTTACTCCCTCTCTCTCTTTTATTTGTTGTAGATACTTAGTTTAAATTGAATTTCTTCGTGACAAAATAAAAAGAAACGCGATGTTTTTAAATCAAACGTTCGCCTCCCTGTGTTCGACCCGGAATTTTAATTTCGGTATAAATTTTATTTGTTGAACTCGAATCCTTCGCTTTCGAACTACAACGACGGGTTTTTCAAAATCGAACACGTTAGCGTAGGTTCGTAAACGTTCAACAGCGCGTATCTGCCGACGTCGGAGACGAAGATACCCAGGGGAAGATACGACGATGAAGAAGAGGGACTAGAGGGCACCTGCTGGTACAGTAAGGCACGACGGACGACGGCGGAGGTAACCCTGCCACTGGTATGGTGGCAGGGCGACGAGAGAGGAGGAGGAGGGTTGCCAGAGCCTGCGGGCGAATGGCCGGAGGAGGAGGAGATGAAATTGAGAGATTTCTTCGGCCAAATTAGACTTAAAAGAAGCGGTAGGGGTTGTTGTTCCTTAAATAGGTGTCGGCCGAGAGAGAAATGCGAGGAGGAGGTGGGGATACCTCACCAGAGGTATGGCCGGAAAAAATACCCATGCCTCTCGAGCGTTCGCATGAGAGGTATAGTGGTCGACAGGGCATGGGAGCCGGCCCATGCTGCAGGGGACAACACAAGGAGTCTCCCTTTCAAATCTGAGGTCGGCTCCCCATGCGTGCGCGGTGCCATCCTCCATGCAAAGTCGCAGGAGGTATGGCCTACGCGAGCGGGTGGCAGAGAGACCTCTTTGAAGAAGAAGATGGGAACGATAGGGGTGTCCCTGCAAGGCTTCAAAAAATTAAGGGTCAAAAAGTAATTGATGAGGACCATTTTGTAAAATGGGTCAAGGTGACCCTTCCTTTGGTCCAAATTTTGGTATAAACTTAATTTGGACCTAAAAAATTGATATGGTAATGTTGGATTTTAGGTTTGACCATGTTTGACTGGACATTTTGTACAAAAATCCAAATTAGGTCAAAAAATTGGGTATGATTTTCAATCTAGGTCAAGATTGGTTCCAATGGCCAAATTGAAGGTTCTAAACCCTAGGGGATATTTTTTTATAAATTTTAGAGGGTTTAATTGATTTTTATCTTTCCTGAAACTTTGTGAATTAAAGTGGGTTTATTTTAGGGTTACAGAATGTCATTTAATTCCCAGATTTTATCATAACCCTTTCCTGATCAAACCATTCATTTTTTCTCTTATTAAGCCCATTTGACCTATGTCTAGACCCTTATAAATCCCATTTATGTACTGCAATGGTAAAATTACAGTTTTACCCATTGTGTATTATTTTATTCTCAGATTTGTAATTCCCAGATTTAGGCCTTCCCTTAGGTTTTGTGGGAGCTTTTGTTCAATTTATTAGGTCAAAATGTGCTATTTAGGATTCATGATGAGGTTCTCATCACTCTACCACCCCCACCACCGTCAGACAGTTCTGAGCACGAGTCCTCCTTGCCCGGAGACGTACCTGTTCCCCTGTTGCAGCTCCACCACGAGCTTTTCAGTTAGTTCCGAAAGCTGAAGGCCCCTCCTTCAAGGGGGATGAGAGCCCGTCTGAGGCAGAGGACTGGCTGGAGCAAATAAAGAAGGTGTTCGACACCCTCCACCCTCCTACAAAGTGCCGCGTGGCCTTTTCCACGTACCAGCTGGAGAGTGCAACCCACAGGTGGTGGAGGACAGTCATAGGCCAGGAGGGGAGAGAGCCAACGTGGGACCAGTTCATGGCTCTCTTCTACAAGCAGTACTTTCCACAGACCTGGCAGGACCAGAAGAGGCGGGAGTTCCACACTCTCCGTCAGGGGGCAATGTGGAGCTGTCACACCTTGCCCCGACAGCTACGTCTACTGAGGAGGAGCGCCTATGGAGGTTTACTGAGGGGCTTCGACCTGCAATTCGGGGGTATGTGAAACCCCTGAAGTTGCCCACTTTCTCCATGTGGTTGAGGCAGCTATGACTTATGAGGAGACTAACCCGATTACGCGAGACACTGATGGCAGATGGAAGAGGCCCTACCAACCAGAGTACTCACAGAGCCATCAAGAGAGGACGCACACGGCGGCCGCAAGAGAGCAGTCTCATTCTGTGGGGCCACCAGTGGCATTTGGGGGCCCCAGACAGGGATTAGCTGCCAGCACCGGACCCCTACCCAGCCACCAGCAGAGACCGAATGAGGGAGGAGGCCGTGTTCCTCTCTACTACTAGTGTGACCAGTCGAGCCACATCAAGAGGGACTACCCATCTATGGTCAGAACACAGCAAATGCTCCCCGCAAAAAGTGTTGGAGGCCGAGTTGGCAGCCGCGGTCACCAGGCACGTGGAGGAGGACAGTAGTCATGAGAAGGGTATCGGCCAGCTCCTACCCGCCCGACCCAGAGCGTGGCCGCTTCGTCTGCACCTAGGGCCGAGGGGCGTATCAATGCCCTAACACAGAGACACCAGAACTTCGGGTTCTGTGGTGGTAGGTATGGTTACTGTTTCTGGTAGATTATTCTACGTTCTTTTCAATTTTGCTTCCACACATTCTTTTGTCTCCTCGAGTTTTGCCGTTAGTTTGGGACTGGACAGCGTACTGTTAGAGGTTCTATTCCTGATTAGAGGGCCAGGTGGACAGTTATTTGTAGTAGATGAGGTCTTTACAAACTACGAGATCGCTATAGGGGGACAGAATCTTCCCACTGACCTGATTGTAATCCCAATGGAGGACTTTGGCATGATCTTAGGGATGGACTGGTTGTCTGCCTATCACGCTTTGGTAGACTATTTTAAGAGGAAGATCGTCTTCTCCATATCAGAATTGCCTCCCTTTGAGTTTCACGGCCAGCCAGTGGACGGAGGTTTTACGTGCATCTCCGCGCTTCGGGTAGCGAAGCCTTTGGGCTAGGGGTGTGAGGGCTTTTTGGCTTAAGTTGTAGCAGAGCCTAGTCCCGTGGCCGACTTTCAGAGCATTCCGATGGTTTGCGAGTACCCCGACATTTTCCCAGAGGAGCTGCCAAGACTGTCGCCTGAGTGTGAGATCGAATTTGAGATCTCACTAGTACCGGGGACCAGCCCCATTTCTACTGCACCGTACAAGATGGCGCCCCTTGAGCTGCGAGAGCTCAAGTCACAGTTATAGGACCTGTTGGAGAAGGGCTTTGTGTTACGACCTGGTTCCCGAATCCCTACAAGGCCCGCGATCGGCTCGACTCGACTAATCCTAGGACCCAATCGTCCAACAAGAAATAGCCGGAAAGTAGGAAAATAAACCACATTCACTACGCAATGTAACTAACAGTAAAGGAAAGTAAAAGCTACTAATCAGTACATACCACCACAAACAACAGGAAAATAGAACAAAAGTACAGTAACAGGAACAGTAAATAAAAGTCTGAACTCACTAGCAGAAAAGAAAGTACAACAACAATACGAAAACTACTACCGGGCTCAACTGGGCCCAGCACCCTCTACAGCCGATAACTCGGGCTGCTCAACTCCTAGACCTGTAAAGGGTTATGAGAAAACGGAATCAGCGAACGCTAAGTAGAGTAGTAACCAAACTATCTAAAGCCATAAAAACTAGCAGGCAAATTTATCTTTTCCAATTATTTATTTTACAAGTAATTTCCTTTCACCCCATTGGTTTACTTTCAGATTTCTTTCTTGATCTCACATGTTCCTCGTGCGAACGATCTTGATTGCAGTCTTTTCCAAAGAGTAGAAGGCACACGTGGTGCTCTCCTGGTCGAAAGAGTCCCTCGTGGTAGTCCTACACCCAGTCAACCACCCTGAGGTCACAAACAGACGTAGCGGTGACTACGGCACGCACGATAAGCGTACGGGTAGCTACATCGCACTGGCACGCGGTTAGTCGTTGCCGCTAGCAGGTACGCCCAAAGTACGGCACGGAATTGTATAGGGCCTAGCCCTCTCAAAAACAGGGGTCTCGCCCCTCAGAGGCAAACAGGAGTCTCGCCCCTCCACAGTCTGCGCACCCTCGTCGGACTACCTCGGTTTGCCCAGAGGACCTAACAAGTCGGTGTATGGTGGCTAGCTGAACCCCGGGTCCCGTGGAGTGGCTAGCTCCTTCCCTACACTAGTAGCTCTCCCCGGTATCTTATACGCGAGGGCCAACAAAAGTTGGTGTAGAGTGGCCAATCCTAACCTCGGGTCCCAACCCAAGGGCAGCTAGCTCTGCTTTACACTAAAAAGGGGACAGTCACTCTCCTTGGTACCACGTACTCAAGGGTCAGTACACTTCCCATCCATATTCCAAGCTTTTCCATCTAACCACAGGAGCTCTATTCCTAACTCCCCATAGGGTTCATGCTCATGTTCACCGTATTATTCCAATCCAAGTTTCATCATTCACGATTCGTTTCTTGTTTATACACATGCAGCTTGTATTTCCACAATTTAACACATGCAATAAGTGATATCACAAGTAACTGTTTAATTATCTCAGGCAGCTCGTATTCATTAACAGGCCATTGCTAACAATTTAGCTCATTCGTTCATAAATACAGTTTCAATCACGCAAACAAGCGGTTCAACCATTTCTCATCCTAGGGTTCATGCAAAATCCTAAGTTTCCAGTTATCTAATTTTCATAGATGCATTCATATTTTATAAGTAGAACAGGGGGAAACCACTCTACCAGACAATCCGGAAGTACTGGGGCCTCGAACTATAGGCCCACGTGCCTCTGCAAGCCCTAGACACGCAATAGGTCGAAGTCCTATTCCAAGGAACACACCATAATGGAAGATTCAGAACAGTGTATAGAGGTTTTTAATATGTAGAGGAATTTACAAGGAAACCACAGATACTTTGTTTGCGTAAAACGGATCCTGATCGAACCCTAAACGGGTCAAAAACGTGTCTGCAGACCCAAATCATACGTCTGGAAACAAGTCCAGACGTCTTAAAAGTCATCAGAGACTCACCTCAAGCTCCTGTGATGATCTTAGACGTCCAGGACTCCTCCGCAACTATCTGGACTTAGTTTTAAACGTTCGATCAATCCTCCGGTCGTCTGGGAATGCCTCTGGTCATCAGGTAAGCTGTCAAGATGTCCAAAAAGCGTGGGAGGGCGTGCCGCGTGCCTTCCCAAAGCTGTACCTGTGCACGATAGAGTAGCGCACCATTTTTAGCCAAGCAAATCACCTCTGTGGTGCGGCCTGCGTGGCCGTAACCGCGAGGAAGACGTACCTTTGCAATATACCTGCTTTCAGACGTCTGGTGTCAACGCCAGATAATCACTGGTTTGCGATGAGATCGTGTTTTAAAGGGATAGTCGTTGTAGTATATTTGAAATCACTGCGAAAAACGATTATCAATTTTATTTACTCGAAATTCAAAAATATTCCGAGGTAGAACTCAGGAAGTAAATTGGTATCTTAGAAGCAGAAAATCACAATCTCAAATTTTACTTGAAAGAAAATGTTCAATAATAATGCAATGTATATAAAGGCTAGAGAGTAAAAAGAAATAGATTTTTCTCTTTTCTTCCTTCTTCTCTTCTCTCTTTCTTTTCCTTTTCTCTCTCTTCCTTCTCTTCTTTCTCTGTCTTTCCTTTCTCTGATGTCTGATTCTGTGAATCAGACATCTTAACTAATAGCTACTACAGTGCTCTTTATTTTCTTCTTCACTTGGCTCTCCTCCTAGGCTTCTTCTTCTTCTCTTCTTGAGCTGCTGCGTCTCCTCCTTGCCTTCTTCTTCTTCTGTGGCTCCATCTTCTGTTCTTTCTTCTTCCTTGGCCTCTGCAGCCTCCTTCCTTCTTCTTTAGCCTCTGCTTCTTCTACCTTCAAGTCTTTCTTCTTCTTCAGGAGCTCCTTCTTCTTTCTTCCTTCTCTCTTTCTGATTTCTGCAGCTAAGTCCTTCCTTCTCCTTTTCTTTGCCGCTCCTGACTGCCGCGCCTCCTCCTACTTCTTCTTTCGCAGCTCCTTCTCCTTTCTTCCCTGCGCACACAGAGGAAGAACTTAGCCCCTACCCTCCCCGCGTCTCTCTCTATTTCGCTCTTAGGATAGCTCTCCCAGAGCCTTTCTCGGGAAAATGGGTCGGGTCAGCACGTCCGGGACCAGGCCCACCGGTGCGTGTGGTGGGCGAGGAGTGCACGGTTAATAGGGTTAGGCAGCCAGGTCCGCAAAGCGTGGGTTGATGAGAACCTCATCATGAACCCTAACTAGCACAATTTAATCTAAATAAGTGTGAAGAAGCTCCTACAAAACCTAAAGAAGAGCCTAACTCAAAGAAGTCTGAATTGAAGAATAAAACAAGTCATGAGGGGTAAAACTGTAATTTTTTCAATGCAATACACAAACAGGGTATTTAAGGGTCTAAACACAGGTCAAATAAGCTTAATGAGTAAGGAGTGGAATGATCTGATCTGAAAAGGGTTATAGCAACTTCTACGAATCAAATGACATTCTATAATCCTAAAACAAACCTACTTTAATTCATGAGGTTTGAGGCAGGATAAAAATCAACTAAACCCTCTAAAATTCATGGAAAAATATTCCCTAGGGTTTAAAACCTTCAATTTGGCCTTTGCAACCTATTTTGACCTAAAATGAGAACCATGCCCAATCTATGACCTAATTTGGGTTTTTGCGCAAATTGACTGATTAAACGTGGTCAAACATAAAATCAAATTTCACCATTAAAATCCTTAGGTTCAAATTAGGCTGGTATAAAAATTTGGGCCTAACAAAAGACCATCTTGACCGAATTTACAAATTGGTCCTCTTGAATTACTTTTTGACCCTTATCTTTTGAAACCCTTACACATAGCCCCTATCTTTCTCATCGTTCTTTGCAAAACAGTCCTCCCTGCCACTCTGCGCAGGCGCCATACCTCCGGCGACCTTGCGTGAAGGATGGCGCCGCGCAGGGTTTGGCACCCGTTCTCAGGAATGAACGAGGGGTTCCCTACGTCGTCCTTTATCGCAGGGACTGATGAGAACCTCATCATGAGCCATAACTAGCTCATTTTGACCTAATACAAAGGATAAAAGCTCCTACATAACTCAAGGAAAGGCTTAACTCAGAGAATTCTGAGTTTAAGGAGAAAACAAGTCAAAAGGGGTAAAAATGCGATTTTACCAGTATAATCTGCATACATGTCCAAACATAGGTCAAAAAAACCAAATAAGAAGGAAAGTGGGATGATCTGATAAGGGTTACAGCAATTCCAAGGAACTAAATGATAATCTGTAACCCTAAAACAAACCCACTTCAATTCAAGAGGTTCAAGGCAAAGTAAAAATGGAATAAACCCTCTAAAATTCATAGAAAAATAATCTCTAGGGTTTAGAACCTTCAATTTGGCCTTAGGAACCCATCTTGACCTACATTGAGAACCATACCCAATTAATAACTTAATTTGGGTTTTTGCATAAATTGACCGGTCAAACAAGGTTTAATCTAGAAATAAAATTCACCATCAGATTCCTTAGGTCCTAATTAGTCATGTATAAAAACTTGAGCCTAAGAAGAAACCTTCTTGACCAACTTTACACTTTGGTCCTCATATATTTACTTTTTGGCCCTCAACTTTTGAACCCTCACATTTTGGCCCCTAACTTTCCTTCATTCTTTGCGTTCAGGTCCTCCCTGCAAAACCTGCCAGCACCATGCTCCGGCGACCTTGCGCGGAGCATGGCACCGCGCAGGGTGAGGGGGAGGGGCTGGCAAGTCAACCGGGGGTGCCCTGCGTCGTCAGCCATCGCAGGAACACCCCCTGGTCGCTGCAACCACCCATACCGGCCGTGCGAACGCACGGACGGTATGGGTACCCTTCCTCCGGCGTCCTCCGGCGAGGGAGACACGTCGTCTCCCTCTGCCTTCCTCTCTGATTCGGCCCCTATAAATACCCCCGTCGCTCCGCCGTTCTGAGCAGCTCGGATCTGACGGAGAAAACCCCCAACTTTCCTCTCTTCTCACTCCGGCAGACGCCCACCAGCTCCGGCGGTTCTTCCTCTTCCTCCTCTTCGCTCTGCCGCAATACCAGCAGCAGAGACTTCTTCCCCTGCTCTTCCCGCGTCGCGCAATACCGGCGCGCGCTGCCTCTGCCCCGTCGTCACCGCCGTCCTCCCCCACTGGGCACCTTCTTCTCCGGCGACAGCAGGTACAGCCGTCCGCCTCCTCGCCCCCTTCGTCACTTTAGTTAGGTTAGAACTACTTCCCTCTATTCTCTCTCTCTTTTGCCCCTGCTATTTTTATCTAATTACCCCTCGACCGCGCCTAATCACCCTCACCTTCTCCGCCTCCGGCCATCCTCCGACGAGTCGCTCCCATCACTCCAGCAACCCACACGGCTCGCCGACCACCGCAGAACCTCCGCCTCCTCACCCTGATCAACCTCCTCCCTTCCACTTCCCCCAAATCACCCTCTGCAACTCCACCGAACAAACCCATCTCCCGACCCACAGTCCGACCTAGGGCAGCCCTTAGGCTCCGCCCCGCCGCCTGCACACCCCCCGACCACCTTCGCCGTGCCACGGCGAAGGTCCTCCGCGTTTCTGATTGGGCCGAGAGGCCGTTTCTCTGTGGGCAGGTACCTGCGCTCGTCGCCGCAATTGTTGAAGCGAAGCAGCTTCTTCACCTGCTGCCCCAGGTGCGCCGCGCCCAGGTCACACTCCCAGGCTGTGCGGGGGCATTTCGGCAAAGCGTTAGGCTGCAGTTGAGGCGAAGCTCTCGCGCGAAGCCCCCGCGCTTCGCCTCGTCTGCCGCTGCTTCCTCCACGCAGGCACCCAAATTGGGGTGGGACATTTAGTCCCACCTCGTAGCCTTTCAGAGGAGCGCGCCCGCATAAAGGCAAAAAGTGCCTTATGCTCGTTGCCTCCTGAGCACGGGGTGAGGTCCCTCTCACTCGCTCGCTCGACCCGGCCTCGTCCGCGACCACGCCCCGCGGACCTGGCCCGACCCGACTTAGACTGACCTGTACTCCTCGCCCACCACGCACGCCGGTGGGCCTGGACCTGGGCGCGACCCATACCCGACTACCCGGCAGCTCTGGGAGAGCTTTCCTAAGAGCGACTTCTGTGAGAGAGAAATGCGGGGGGGGGGGGGGAAGGGTAGAATAGGTTTTTGCCCGCTGACGAGAGCTTTGAAGTGTGCAGGCACAGGCGAAAGAGAAGAAGGACGACGAAAGCTGAAGGAAGGAGGAGCACTGTAGCAGCGGCGGTTTAAGTCGTCTGATTGGAAAATCAGACGACGTCCTGAAGGCAAAGAAGGAGAAGGAAGGCGAGGCAGAGGAGAACACAGAGAGGCCAAGGGAAGAACTGAAAGAAGAAGAGCACGAGAAGAAGAAAGAAAGAAGAAGAAGAACAGGACCGCTCTGCAGAAGAAAAAGGAAGAGACGAGCAAAAACAGCTGAAAGAAGAAGAAGAACATCACCACTGCAGATAAAGAAGAAGAACAAAGGAAGAGAGCAGAAGATCTGAGAAGGAAGAAGAGGAGAAGCAAAGAGAAAAGAAGAAAAGCCAACAAATTCTCTCTCTCTCTCTTTATTTTTGTAATAAGAATTTGTATCTCTAGAATACAGTTTGCTCCCTGAGTTCGTCCTCGGGAACTCTTTATTTCCGAGTAACAAATTGTATTAAACTGGTAATCACCTCTCTATACTATACTACGACGAAATAATAAAACTATAGAGGAAGGTCGCCACCAGTTTTTGGCGCCGTTGCCGGGGAGCAACGGCTATTCTAGAGGTAAACATTCCTGTTTCTTTTTAGTTTCTGATAATCTCCTCTCTTTTGTGCAGCTACAGGAAATCAAGAAGACAAGCAACCGCACGACAACCACTCCGAGGACAGGTAATTTTTTCCTCTCGCTATTAACCCCTAAACTCTAAAGAGGAAGAAAAGAAAAGAACAAGCAATATAAGGCTAACCTGTCTTCCATACTTAGTAACCATAAAAAGTTGCATGTTTTCAACCCATTATTCCTGCACACTATTAAGGGTATTTAAGGGCTAACACATTCTTGCTTGAGCCCTAATTACCTAACAAAGAAGTAACTGGACCAAGTAGAGCCAACATAAGATTCAACATTAGGGTTTTAGAGACACACTATTTAAATCAAGAATGGAGAAAATCCAAAAGAAGTGTGCCTAAACCATTGATTGAACATACTTATTCAGAGAAACCCTAAACAATTGGCTCTCTAAACACTTGAACCTAAAAAGAAAGGACCCAAAAGCTCTCAAAGGAACAAGAGGTAAAGTTGACCCCTTGGGTCAACCAACCTTAAAATTAGGTCACTTTCTCACTCAAAATACCTAAGAGATCAAGTGTAACTTTAAGCACCCTGATCTTAAAGTAAAATTGGTAGACTTAAGAGGTCAAGATCCCCATCCTGGTCTACCTGGAACCGCAGTGACAAGAGAGGTCGGGTGGGGGAAACCCTGTAACCCATGGGGACGCTCTACCGTGTAGGGGTCTTCGCGGGACTCTCCCTCTCTAGCTGCCCAGGTAATTCTCAGGTGGACGATCTTTCTGATCAAGGGGTCCATCTGCCCCGAACCTCTACAGTCACCCAACATTTTTGGGTGTCTTGATTGGGTCCAGCACCTGCTTATCTCATCCAGTCCTTCAGTATTTTGCAGGAGGTCCTTGAAACCTCCTATAGAAATTCACTCTCCCCGAAGCTAAGCCTCGGCTCCCTTGTTTTTGCAGAAATCATTCACATAGCCCCTCTTTCCTCTGATTCTGAACAAAGTCCCCTTCTTCCATTAATTCAAACTTCTGATTCTATCTTGATTCCACCACCTGATTCGAAGATGCAGCCTAATTACCTAGCAAGACTACCATATAAAAAACATGAATATCTGAGATCCATGAAAGATAAGATGATTGAGGATGCCCTTGAATTCTATGAAATCAAATATAAACCCTCAACACCAATAGAAAACATTCAGGTTGATGTCCCAACAACAATAGCTTTCATCATAAACTGTGCCCAGATTCTATTAACAGAAATTTCAAAAGGATCAACCCGAGATATGCTCATGACAGGATACATTGAGATAGAAAAATTACACTAATCTGAATACCTTCAATGCTTGACAAATCCTGTACTTTGGGAACAACACCAAGATGCCCTTATGAAACGGGTAGAAATGATGAAATCAGTAGAACAAATTATCAACCAGAAATACCCGTATATACCAGAAATAGAGGATGAACCATCTTGGAACAGTATTAAGGAACAATCCAGTTTCCCAGATCTCGAGACTGAGGCACAAAATGGTTGTGGAATCCCAACCCAGATAGAAGACAATGTTGAATTAGGTTGGGATATTGCAGGAGAACACAATGATGAGCTAAACTTAGACCATGAATTGCCAAGCCTAGAATTTCAAAACTCTTGCAATAATGAGATCAGAACTGAACCTTCTGAGAGTATAAATTCCGTCCCTTATTTTGATAAGGTGGCCCTCGAAGGTTATTCGGACTTAGGTTCTAATAATTCTACCCACATCCTAAGCCTAGAACCTAGATCTGAAACTTATTGGGAAGATTATGAGGCCCCTTATGAGAAAGATCAAATTTTTACAGAATATGATTCCGGGCCTCTATTTGATGAATATCCCTCTCCAACATCTTCAGAAAATCTGATCGATTTTCCAGAGAACATGCCAATTTATGATACAGAGACTGAGGAGTTGGACGAGTTGGATTTTAATTGGGTCTATCCTACCAGCTTGGAGCTTGAGCCTAGACAGAATACCTTTTCGAGCCCAGAATTGACATATAGGCTAGACCCCAATCAGGCTGCTGATTCCACATCTGAGGATTTTTGCTGTGGTGGAATTCATGATCATGAATCTCATTTTCGCCAACTCTCCGACAATTTCAAATCTGACTATAATTGCGGAGAGATTCCCCTTCCTGAACACGCTAGGCCTATCTACGACCTCAGTTCTCATGACTCTAACTCCGACTCTGAGGTCCTGATTCCCGAGATCACTGATAACACAGAATCATTCCTTTTCGATCATCAGGAACCAAAAACAGAAAATGCCAAGAGTGATTACAACCAAGAATCCAAATTTTTTCTCGAATCCGATTCCTTTCATCCTACAGACACTCTTCCGGCATTTGATAGTTACCCAGAGGACTCTCTACAGAAAACCACCTATCATCCGTTTCTAGAAGAGCCCTCGTACACAATGGCCACCTCATCCGCACACACAGAACGGATCAAAACCTCTTCCAAACCCCGACCCGCAACTGGACTCAATTTCTATTCAGATTCACCTCTCACCGAGCCGATTGCATTTCCAACTCAGGTTCTGAACACTGATCAGACTACATACCACGCCCCATCATTCTCTGATCACCCCTATAGGGTTTCCGCGTCATTCATTGATTATTCTACGAATCCCTACTCTGACCAGGCTGATTCGACTCAGCCAAACCCTGCGTTTACACTTCCACATCAATCTGAGCTTCATAGTTTATGGTGGGCTCCACACCTTTTTATCCACATCTATCAACCCACCAGATTGATTGGGTTTGGGCTGCATCATCAGCCTGTTGATCTGAACAAGCACCTGGTTGGACCAACCAGGCTCTTAATCAAGGTGCTTGTCTTACAAAACTCTGTTGATTTAACCATCCCCTCTCCATCACATTTCTCGCTTGGCTGAAGGCATCAAATTTAGCGCTCAATGGGAGGCAGCCCGTCATTCTCTTTGAAAACCTGAAACTTGTTCTGACACCTTTTTGCACTTGAAGTTCACACTTTAGGACAGCCGACTCCACCTCAGGTGCTTGCATCTGAGATTAGAAATCGTCCGCAACAGTCACCCCGACCCATTCACTCATCAAAACATCTGTCCTAATGTATAAATTAAGTTGAATAAAAACCCCCTAAGTTACAATGAGGACATTGCAAATCTTAGGCATGGGGGGGTATGAAAGTGCAAAAACTTGTAAGAAAAGGTTTCAAACAAAAAATTCACATATGCCAAAAACACCATAAAAATTAAAAATCTTCGAAAAAGAATAAGAGGAAAAGAGGAGAAGGAAATTTTGTGAAGGAGAAGGAGAAAAGAAACAAAATGAAAAAGGAGCACAAAATTATGAGAAAAGGTGATAGTCATTAGTAAGGAACTAAGGAATTAACCTAAGTTCTAGACCTCATTCAAGAAAATAACTGAAAAGTGCATAATGAGATTAGTAAGAACGCAAACCTTAGGCATTCTTGAATAGACTCTTAGTACCCATTAAGATCTAGACATTCCTCAAGAGGTTGAGGAAAATGAAAAGCTGAAGTATTAGGTCTAAGGCTTAGGAAGTATTTGGCCTCATTAACTAATTTTTGGTTTACGGGACTCAGTAACCTAAGCACCCTAACCTCACACACAGCCTGGTTCAGTAAGCGTAAAAATCAAAATCACGCAGAAGCGTCACAAAATTCTGAAAAGAACACCTAGAATAGGAGCGGCCGATCAACACAAGTTGATTTGGACGAGTTCCCAGCGCGGAGAGGCGGGAAATCCCCTCGAAGATGAGTAACAAAATATCATCTCCTCGGTGCTTGTCTCTTAGGATATTTACATATCCTACTGGGGGCATGTAAGCACTCTGCTGATTCAGATTCCATGGATGGCATTATCTCGAAGTGTCAATTGCCAGGGTCTAGATTCGGCCACGGAACACCATGGATGGGATTATCTCGAAATCTCAATAGCCAGGGTTCCGGGGGTTGCCATGGGCGGTGCTATCTCGAAGCATCGATTGCCAGGAACCCTTGAGGATTGATGATGGGAGCAAGGAATCTGATACAGACCGTGTTGAAAAGCCAATCCTAGGCTAGAACTAAAAAGAAAAAGAGAGAGAAAACTCTCCAAACAGAAAAACTTTCTATCTCTCTCTTACAAAACGCACTGCGAACTGAGCCAGGGCTAAAATCATTTCAAGCACAGGTGCTTTAACCACAAAGTCCAATAAACCTTAGGTTAGTTCTTGTGGGCCTTAAAAACCTTTGCTAAGGACTGAGGCTGAGGCTAGATAGATTTGGATCTTGATTGGTACTAGAGTACCTTTTAGGCCTATGGTCAGCATTCTAACCTAATCTAAGCTCAAATGAAAAAGCACTTATCTGAAGCTATTAAGAACTTCATGGTCTAGAACAAGGGTTGAAACCTTAAGTTTTTGCTAAGGGACTAGCAAAAGCTAGGCATGGGGGTATGATGAGAACCTCATCATGAGCCATAACTAGCTCATTTTGACCTAATACAAAGGATAAAAGCTCCTACATAACTCAAGGAAAGGCTTAACTCAGAGAATTCTAAGTTTAAGGAGAAAACAAGTCAAAAGGGGTAAAAATGCGATTTTACCAGTATAATCTGCATACAGGTCCAAACATAGGTCAAACAAACCAAATAAGAAGGAAAGTGGGATGATCTGATAAGGGTTACAGCAATTCCAAGGAACTAAATGATAATCTGTAACCCTAAAACAAACCCACTTCAATTCAAGAGGTTCAAGGCAAAGCAAAAATGGAATAAACCCTCTAAAATTCATAGAAAAATAATCTCTAGGGTTTAGAACCTTCAATTTGGCCTTAGGAACCCATCTTGACCGACATTGAGAACCATACCCAATTAATAACGTAATTTGGGTTTTTGCATAAATTTACCGGTCAAACAAGGTTTAATCTAGAAATAAAATTCACCATCAGATTCCTTAGGTCCTAATTAGTCATGTATAAAAACTTGAGCCTAAGAAGAAACCTTCTTGACCAACTTTACACTTTGGTCCTCATATATTTACTTTTTGGCCCTCAACTTTTGAACCCTCACATTTTGGCCCCTAACTTTCCTTCATTCTTTGCGTTCAGGTCCTCCCTGCAAAACCTGCCAGCACCATGCTCCGGCGACCTTGCGCGGAGCATGGCGCCGCGCAGGGTGAGGGGGAGGGGCTGGCAAGTCAACCGGGGGTGCCCTGCGTCGTCAGCCATCGCAGGAACACCCCCTGGTCGCTGCAACCACCCATACCGGTCGTGCGAACGCACGGACGGTATGGGTACCCTTCCTCCGGCGTCCTCCGGCGAGGGAGACACGTCGTCTCCCTCTGCCTTCCTCTCTGATTCGGCCCCTATAAATACCCCCGTCGCTCCGCCGTTCTGAGCAGCTCGGATCTGACGGAGAAAACCCCCAACTTTCCTCTCTTCTCACTCCGGCAGACGCCCACCAGCTCCGGCGGTTCTTCCTCTTCCTCCTCTTCGCTCTGCCGCAATACCAGCAGCAGAGACTTCTTCCCCTGCTCTTCCCGCGTCGCGCAATACCGGCGCGCGCTACCTCTGCCCCGTCGTCACCGCCGTCCTCCCCCACTGGGCACCTTCTTCTCCGGCGACAGCAGGTACAGCCGTCCGCCTCCTCGCCCCCTTCGTCACTTTAGTTAGGTTAGAACTACTTCCCTCTATTCTCTCTCTCTTTTGCCCCTGCTATTTTTATCTAATTACCCCTCGACCGCGCCTAATCACCCTCACCTTCTCCGCCTCCGGCCATCCTCCGACGAGTTGCTCCCATCACTCCAGCAACCCACACGGCTCGCCGACCACCGCAGAACCTCCGCCTCCTCACCCTGATCAACCTCCTCCCTTCCACTTCCCCCAAATCACCCTCTGCAACTCCACCGAACAAACCCATCTCCCGACCCACAGTCCGACCTAGGGCAGCCCTTAGGCTCCGCCCCGCCGCCTGCACACCCCCCGACCACCTTCGCCGTGCCACGGCGAAGGTCCTCCGCGTTTCTGATTGGGCCGAGAGGCCGTTTCTCTGTGGGCAGGTACCTGCGCTCGTCGCCGCAATTGTTGAAGCGAAGCAGCTTCTTCACCTGCTGCCCCAGGTGCGTCGCGCCCAGGTCACACTCCCAGGCTGTGCGGGGGCATTTCGGCAAAGCGTTAGGCTGCAGTTGAGGCGAAGCTCTCGCGCGAAGCCCCGGCGCTTCGCCTCGACTGCCGCTGCTTCCTCCGCGCAGGCACCCAAATTGGGGTGGGACATTTAGTCCCACCTCGTAGCCTTTCAGAGGAGCGCGCCCGCATAAAGGCAAAAAGTGCCTTATGCTCGTTGCCTCCTGAGCACGGGGTGAGGTCCCTCTCACTCGCTCGCTCGACCCGGCCTCGTCCGCGACCACGCCCCGCGGACCTGGCCCGACCCGACTTAGACTGACCTATACTCCTCGCCCACCACGCACGCCGGTGGGCCTGGACTCGGGCGCGACCCGTACCCGACTACCCGGCAGCTCTGGGAGAGCTTTCCTAAGAGCGACTTCTGTGAGAGAGAAACGCGGGGGGGGGGGGGGGGGGGGGAAGGGTAGAATAGGTTTTTGCCCGCTGACGAGGGCTTTGAAGTGTGCAGGCACAGGCGAAAGAGAAGAAGGACGACGAAAGCTGAAGGAAGGAGGAGCACTGTAGCAGCGGCGGTTTAAGTCGTCTGATTGGAAAATCAGACGACGTCCTGAAGGAAAAGAAGGAGAAGGAAGGCGAGGCAGAGGAGAACACAGAGAGGCCAAGGGAAGAACTGAAAGAAGAAGAGCACGAGAAGAAGAAAGAAAGAAGAAGAAGAACAGGACCGCTCTGCAGAAGAAAAAGGAAGAGACGAGCAGAAACAGCTGAAAGAAGAAGAAGAACATCACCACTGCAGATAAAGAAGAAGAACAAAGGAAGAGAGCAGAAGATCTGAGAAGGAAGAAGAGGAGAAGCAAAGAGAAAAGAAGAAAAGCCAACAAATTCTCTCTCTCTCTCTTTATTTTTGTAATAAGAATTTGTATCTCTAGAATACAGTTTGCTCCCTGAGTTCGACCTCGGGAACTCTTTATTTCCGAGTAACAAATTGTATTAAACTGGTAATCACCTCTCTATACTATACTACGACGAAATAATAAAACTATAGAGGAAGGTCGCCACCAGGGACCCTCCCTTGTGACCTGCGACCGCCCATGCCTCTCGTGCGAACGCAGGAAAGGCATGGGTCTCCATCTTCGACCATCTCCGGCAAGCTCCCTACGTCGCTCCTTCGGGCCACTCTCCTCGCCAGTGCCTTTATAAGGAGCGGCAGGGGATACCATCCACCCCAAGCTATTTCTGGCGGAGAAAACCCCTCTCTTTCGTCTCCCCTCTCTCCGGTCAGACTGCCCTAGCTTCCAACGAACTCTCCTCCTCCTCCTCGTCGCTCTGCTGCCATACTTGCAACAGAGCCCACTCTGCCTCGTCGTCCCACGCCAGGCCGCACCAACTGGCGTCCTCAGATCTCTTCCTCGTCGCCGTCACTCCTCCCCTGGGCACCTTCGTCCTCAGCTCCGGCAGGCACGCACCGGGCAGTCTTCCTTTCCCCCTTCGTCGACTAAGTAGGTAGGAATTTTCTCCTTACTCTCCTCTCACTTTTCCCTTCGTGAATTAGTCTTTTAAACCCCTCGATTGCCACGACCACCTTCATCTCTCCGCCTCCGGCCACCATCTCCGTCGAGATCGCCCCACTTCCACAGACCCTTCCACCCCTTGCCGACAAGCCCAAAAGCTCCCCCTCACTCCACTCTAGTGATTCCCCTACTCCATTCATCACCCTGCACACTCTGAGAACCCCCCGAACACACCCACTTCTGCGCACGCAGTTTGCCTTAGGTGCACGACCACAGGCACTCTCACAGCACGCCGCCCCTCGCACCGCCTTCGCCACACTCTGGCGAAGCTCCCTGTGTTGTATGACGTGGCCGTGAGGCCGTCTTCGTGATTTCAGGGTTCACCCCCTTCGCCGCCATTGACGAGCTGCAGGAGCTCCTTCGCAAGCAGCTCCAGGTCTCTTCGACGCCAGGCGCAGGCTCCAAGCAACAGGGGGCATGTCCGCGAAGGCGCCCAGGTTCTCAATTGGGGGCGCGAAGCCTTCGCTGCTACCCAATTGACAGCTGCTTCTCGCCTGCGGGCGAGCGGAGCAGAGGTGGGACTTTAGTCCCACCTCGTAAGTGTAGGAGCGAGCGCCACCACTTAAATTGAAAAAGTGGTATAGGCTCTTCACCTCTGATTACACACGGGGTGAGGTCCCTCACCTATCACCGAGTCTCGTCTGCGGCTCACCTACGCGGATCTGACCTGACCCGACACCCTCCTGTGCACTCCTCACGCACCACCCACGCTGGTGCGCCTGGACCCGGGCACGCGACTCGACCCGATTACCCGGCTGATGAGAACCTCATCATGAGCCATAACTAGCTCATTTTGACCCAATACAAAGGATAAAAGCTCCTACATAACTCAAGGAAAGGCTTAACTCAGAGAATTCTGAGTTTAAGGAGAAAACAAGTCATAAGGGGTAAAAATGCAATTTCACCAGTATAATCTGCATACAGGGTAATTCAGGGCCCAAACACAGGTCAAAGCAACTTAATAAGAATAAAAGTGGGATGAAATGATCTAGCAAGGGCTACAGCAATTACAAGAAACTAAATGATAAATCTGTAACCCTAAAACAACCCACTTCAATTCACAAGGTTCGAGGCAAAGTAAAAATAGAATAAACCCTCTAAAATTCATAGAAAAATAATCTCTAGGGTTTAGAACCTTCAATTTGGCCTTTAGAACCCATTTTGACCTACATTGAGAACCATGCCCAATTAATAACTTAATTTGGGTTTTTGTGCAAATTGACCGGTCAAACAAGGTTTAATATGAAAATGAAATTCACCATCAGATTCCTTAGGTCCTAATTAGTCATGTATAAAAACTTGAGCCTAAGAAGAAACCTCCTTGACCGACTTTACACTTTGGTCCTCATATATTTACTCTTTGGTCCTCAACTTTTGAACCCTCGCATTGTGGCCCCTAACTCTCCTTCGTTCTTTGCAATCAGGTCCCTCCTGCAAAAACCTGCCAGCACCATGCTCCGGCGACCTTGCGCGGAGCATGGCGCTGCGCAGGGTGAGGTGGGGGACCTAGCAAGTAAACCGGGGGTGCCCTGCGTCGTCAGCCGTCGCAGGGGCACCCCCCTGGTCATTGTAGCCCACCATACCGGCCGTGCGAACGCACGGACGGTATGGGTTCGTGTTTCCGACCATTCTCCGGCGAGGGAGACACGTCGTCTCCCTCCGCCTTCCTCCCTGTTTCATCCCTATAAATACCCCCCGCTGCTCCACCGACCAGGGCAGCCTGGATCTGACGGAGAAAATCCCCAACTTTCTTCTCTTCTTCCTCCGGCAGACGCTCACCAGCTCCGGCGGTTTCCTCCCCCTCCACCTCTTCGCTCTGCCGCAATACCAGCAGCAGAGACTTCCTCCCCTGCTCTTCCCGCGCCACGCCGCACCCAGCTGGCGCCTCTCCGGCTCTCTGCTCGCCGCCGCCCCTTTCCCTGAGCATCGTCTTCTCCCCTTTCGTCCCTGCAAGTAAGCTAGAGCTACTCCCCTTCTTCTCCTCTTTCTTTCCCCGCTTTCAATTTAGTCAATTAAGCCCTCGACCGACCCTGACCACCTTCACCCCCTTCGTCTCCGACCACCCTCCGGCGAGCCGCTCCCATCACCTCAGCGACCCACACGGCTCGCCAACCACCGCAGGACCTCCGCCTCCTCACCCTGATCAATCTCCGCCCTACCACTTCCCCCACCTCACCCTCTGCAACTCCACCGAACAGACCCATCCTCCGACCCACAGTCCGACCTAGGGCAGCCCTCGCACGCCGCCCCGCGCCTCGCCACCACCCACACGAGCTTCGCCGCACCCTGGCGAAGCTCCTGGCACTCTCTGATTAGGCCGAGAGGCCGTTTTCTTGTGGACAGGCCACCCGACCTCCGCCGCCATTGACGCGCAGGAGGACCTGCTTCCGCCTGCAGCTACAGGCGCGCCACGCTCAGCGCCAAGCCCAGATTCACTCCCAGGCCTTGCGAGGAGTTTTGGCAAAACACCAGGTTCGCAGCCGAGGAAGAAAACTCCGCGTGACGCTGCCATCTCCTGCTAAATTCCCCGCTGCGGGCGCGCAATTGAGGTGGGCCGTTTAGTCCCACCTCGGAAACGCCTGAAGAGCCGCAGCGACATAAGATGCAAAAGTGCAGTAGCCTTACTGCCTCAGTACACGGGGTGAGGTCCCCTTCACCCGCCCGGTTACCCGGTCTCGTCCGCGCTCACGCCCCGCGGACCTGACCCGAACCGACCCGACCCGACTCGACTGACCTGCACTCCTCGCCCACCACGCACGCCGGTGGGCCTGGACCCGGGCCTGATCCGAACCCGGTTACCCGGTAGCTCTGGGAGAGCTTTCCTAAGAGTGGTTTTAGAGAGAAAGAGAGACGCGGGGGGGGGAGGGTAGAGTAGGTTTTGCTTCTGACGAGAAACTCTGAAGTGTGCAGGCGCAGGCGAAGAGGAAGACCCGCGGAAGAAGGAGCTGCACTGTAGCAAATGCATAGTTAAGTCGTCGAAGCACCGGGTCAGACGACGGAAGGTCAGCAGCCAGAGCAGGAAAGAAGGCAGGCTGAAGAAAGAAAGAAAAGAAGAGCAACGGCCAAAGCAGAAGAAGAAGAAAGGAAGACTTAGTAGCTGAAGGTAGAAGCTCTGTAGCCATAAGGAAGAAGAAGAAAGGAAGACTTAGTAGCTGAAGGTAGAAGCTCTGCAGCCATAAGGAAGAAGAAGAAGGAGATCTGAAGAAAAGAAAGAAAGAAGAACATCACGAGGAGAAAACGAAAAGAACAACAAATTCTTTCCCTCCCTCTTTCTTTATTTTGTAAAAGAAACATGTATATCTCTAGAATACGACTTGCTCCCTGAGTTCGACCTCGGGAACTCTTTCATTTTCCGAGTAAAAAAATTTTTATTTGAAATGTTGGTAATAACCGGCTTTACTACAACGTTATAACAAAACCAAAACCCTCAAACCCGGTTGCCGCGACGTTTCATTTTGGCGCCGTTGCCGGGGAGCAACGGCTATTCTAGAGGTAAACATTCCTGTTTCTTTTAATTTCTGATAATCTCCTCTCTTTTGTGCAGCTACAGGAACTCAAGAAGACAAGCAACCACACGACAACCACTCCGAAGACAGGTAAAATTTTCCTCTCACTATTAACCCCTAAACTCTAAAGAGGAAGAAAAGAACAGAACAAGCAATATAGGGCTAACCTGCCTTCCATACTTAGTAACCATAAAGAGTTGCATGTTTTCAACTCATCACTCCTGCACACTATTAAGGGTATTTAAGGGCTAACACATTCTTGCTTGAGCCCTAATTGCCCAACAAAGAGTTAAATGGACCAAGTAGAGCCAACATAAGGTCAAACATTAGGATTTCAGTAGAGACACACCCCTTAATCAAGAATTGAGGAAATCCAAAAGAGGTGTGCCCAAGCCATTGATTGAAAATAATTAACAAGAAAAATCCTAAAACAATTGGCTCTCTCTAAACACTTGAACCCTAAAAGACAGGACCTAAAAGCTCTTAAAGAAAACAATAGGTAAAGTTGACCCCTTGGGTCAACCAACCTTAAATTAGGTCACTCTTTGCACTTAAAAGACTAAAGTTCAAGTGAAAACCTTAAGCACCCTGATCTTAAAATTGGTAGACTTAAGAGGTCAAGATCCCCATTCTGGTCTACCTGGAACCGCAGTGACAAGAGAGGTCGGGTGGGGGAAACCCTGTAACCCGTGGGGACGCTCTACCGTGTAGGGGTCTTCGCGGGACTCTCCCTCTCTGGCTGCCCAGGTAATTCTCAGGTGGACGATCTTTCTGATCAAGGGGTCCATCTGCCCCGCACCTCTATAGTCACCCAACACATTTTTGGGTGTCTTGATTGGGTCCAGCACCTTCTAAACTTACCTCTCCCAACTGTGCATGTACGGAAGGAGGTCTCTAAGACCACCCTTAAGACCTCCATTAGAAATTCGCTCTCGTCAAGGCCAAGCCTCGACGCCCGTATTTGTGCAGCAACACCCTCACATTATTCTCTCTTCTGATTCAGAACCAAGTTCTTCTTCTTCCCCCATCATGGCTCAGCCAGTTGAGGAAGAAAATAATCTGGAACATCAGCTCCAGCGACTCAATGACCTCTTCCAAAACTTCGTGCACCCACCACAGCGTCCTATGATGCGGGACCACTACAATCCTGCTGCGGTGGCCATTGAGCCTCGAGTCAGAATCCCGATTGGAGGACCTGATTCCGAACTAAAGCCCAACATGATTCATGCTATACCTAAATTCCATGGGCTTAATTCTGAAGATCCCTTCCAGCACATCAAACAGCTAAAGCATCTGGCCCACACTTTTGGATCAGATGCGCAAAATCGGGATATTCTTCTCATGAAGATGTTCTCCTTTTCTCTTATGGACAAGGCCGCCCATTGGTATCAAACTCAGACCCGGCCGATCAACACTTGGGAAGAACTTCAATCCGAGTTTTTGAAAAAGTTCTTTCCCGTTGGTCGGACCAACGCCTTGCGCCATCAGATTACACACTTCACTCAACAATCAGGAGAACCTCTCCATGAGGCATGGGATCGTTTTCAGGATCTCATGAGAAAGTGCCCCCATCACGGAGTTCCTAAATGGGAACAAGTCCAATCTTTTTACCAGGGACTCCGTGAGGACATCCGCCTTTTCGTCAATGCAACTTGCGGAGGAAACATCATGGGTCAACATGAAGACACCGTATGGGAGATTCTCGAAAACATGTGCGAGAACTCCATCAACAATGACTCCATGGGATTATTCGACAGGACGAATACCCGCGCAGCGACGAATCTTAAGGGAGCACATGAGACGCAGGGCCTGTCCGCATCAGTCGACCTGGAATTAATGGCCAGTCGATTGGACAAGGTCTCAATCATTGAAAAGAAGGTGGATGAGCTGACTCAGCACTTGCAGCGAGCCACCTCTGCGCATAACTCCTTTGCACAACCTCCTTCCACACAGGAGACTGTGCAAAACATCCTCCACCGATCCTCCCTTGGGATGGATCCATATCCATCCCCATCTGATTCTTGGACTGGAAGATCATCCGATCCTTTCTTCACCAGCAGGGGGAACTCCATTCCTCCTTTCCCTGATTCTCAGGAGGTTCCTCAGACCTGCGAGGACCTCAACGCCATCCAGAACGACCCATTCTCCAACACTTACAACCCTGGATGGCGAAACCATCCCAATTTTCAGTGGGCGGGAAATTCCCAAACCCAAAGACCACCTTTTCAGTCCCGCCCACAGCCCTCTCATCACTACCAGCCGCCTCAGCCTCGGCCCAACCCTACTTATCCATCAGGGCCAAATCAAGATCAAATGTCCTTAATCCTTCAGACTCTGGCTGACATTCAAAAATCGAATGCGGCCATTCAAAAACAGCACAAGGACGAGCTTACTGAAGTTAAAACTCAACTGGCCCAGTTGGCAAATTCTCGCCAGCCAGGCACACTCCCTTCCCAACCCCTTCCTAACCCAAATAACGTGCCAACCCAGAAGCGCGTTATGAATCCAAATTTAGGCCACGCTCAATGGATTTATCAGGCCCCCACTGCTCCATCTCCAGACGAGATGGATGCCTCAACTTCTCGTGCGGGATTTCAGCAGCAGCCACCCCTCCTACCAAACCCAAACCAAAATCAGGCCGGATTAAATTCTGTAACAACACGTAGTGGTAAGAAAACTCAAGACCCGCATTATCCAAACCACTCCCAGCCTGATAACCATGACCCTAGGATAGTTATCCAAGGTACCGCTGTTCCAGATCTACAACCTGGACCTATCCTAGAGGAACCAACCAAGATCCCGTTTCCCGAGGCCCTGACCAAGGGAAAGAAGACCACCAAACCCGTGGCCCCTGAGGAGGACCTGGTCAAGCTCTTTGAGCAGGTCCACATAAACATCCCCTTGATGGATGAAATCCGCCACGTACCAGCTTACGCACGATTTCTAAAAAATTTATGTACACCCCAGCGTAAGCCGCGAACCAAGGGAGGGAGCCCAATTGTTCTGTCAGAGCAAGCCAGCTCTGTAATCCTTAGTAGACTCCCGCCCAAGGCAAAAGATCCTGGAACTCCCCTGATCTCCTGTAAGATAGGTGGTACCCAATTTGATAGAGCATTGTTAGACTTGGGTGCATCTATAAATCTGATACCCACATCCTTACTGGACCATCTAGAAGAATCTGAGCTGAAACCAACCGAGGTGACATTACAATTAGCAGATCGATCTATAAAGTCACCAAAAGGGATTCTCGAGGATGTTATCGTGAGAGTGCGGGATTTCTATTTTCCAGTGGACTTTATAGTCTTAGACATGGATGCACCTGAGAACCCTAGGGATACACCAATCATTCTAGGGAGACCTTTCTTGGCTACTGCTAGAGCCAACATCAGCTGTGAGGAGGGCCAAATAGAGCTTAAGTTTGGAGATCAAACACTGAAAATTGATATATTTAAGGCCCAACAAGGAATTAATTGCGGCGTCATCGAGCAAGTTTGTGACATCAAGACTTTGGTTGATGAATCACACCTCCAGAGTGACTCGATTGTGCCTCATCAACCACAGAAGGATCTTGACCCGCAAACAGAGGAGTTGAATCCAGATATGAACAACCCAGTAACTCCCACCCTTAAACCTCACATCTATACTGAACCACCCGCTGCTGCTGAAAACCCCATCCTCGAACTGAAACCCCTTCCTGCTCACTTAAAATACATCTTTTTGGGTTCTAATCAGACCCTTCCTGTGATCATCAATTCCAACCTCAGTCCTGAACAGGAAACCAGTCTGATTGTTGTCCTCCAGCAACATCGAAGAGCCATCGGATGGACTCTCGATGATTTGACTGGAATAAGTCCCTCTTATTGTACTCATCATATCTATTCAGAAGAGGGCACACGACCTTCTCGTGAAATGCAGAGACGCTTAAACCCCAATCTGCAGGAGGTCGTGAAAAAGGAGATCATCAAGTGGTTAGATGCCGGGATCATCTACCCGATCTCCGATAGTCGTTGGGTGAGCCCAATTCAGGTCGTGCCTAAGAAGGCAGGACTCACCACTATAACGACTGAGACCGGAGAAATCATTCCTACCCGATTAGCCAACTCGTGGAGAGTCTGTATAGATTACCGTCGACTCAATTCCTCCACGAAGAAGGATCATTTCCCACTACCCTTCATTGATCAAATTCTCGAAAAACTAGCGGGAAATAGGTTCTTCTGCTTTCTTGACGGGTACTCCGGTTATAACCAGGTGGCAATCCATCCTGAGGACCAAGAAAAGACCACGTTCACCTGCCCCTTCGGAACATATGCTTTCCGAAGGATGCCTTTCGGTCTTTGCAATGCACCCGCTACTTTTCAGCGATGCATGCTTGCCATATTCTCAGATATGGTAGGTGATTATCTGGAAGTCTTCATGGATGACTTTTCAATTTTCGGAGCATCATTCGACGATTGCCTCCAACACTTGGTCCAGATACTCAGGCGGTGCATCGACGTGAATTTGGTTCTTTCCTGGGAAAAGAGCCATTTCATGGTGCCTGAGGGAATTGTCCTGGGACACTCAATTTCGGAGAAAGGTATCCAAGTGGATCGAGCTAAGGTTAATCTGATTTCTCACCTTCCTATGCCTAGCTCGATCAGGGACATCCGATCCTTTTTAGGGCATGTCGGTTTTTATCGACGATTTATCCCTGATTTTTCAAAAATCGCACGCCCCCTGACCACTCTTCTCTCCAAGGATGTTCCCTTCGAAATCTCCAAGGAATGCACTCAAGCATTTGAAATCCTGCGTGACCGAGTCACCCAAGCCCCGATCCTACAGTCCCCTGATTGGTCTCAACCCTTTGAGATCATGTGTGATGCATCCGACTTCGCTGTAGGAGCGGTTTTGGGGCAGAAAAATGACAAGAAACCTGTGGTCATTTACTACGCCAGCAAAACACTCGATGAGGCTCAGCGTAACTATACGGTTACTGAGAAAGAGCTGCTAGCTGTAGTATTTTCCCTTGAGAAGTTCAGATCATACCTTCTGGGTTCCCATGTCATCATATACTCGGATCACACGGCTGTGAGGCATCTCCTTGCAAAGAAGGACGCGAAACCTCGATTGATCCGATGGATCTTGCTGTTGCAAGAATTTGACCTCGAGATTCGTGATAAAGCGGGAAAACAAAACGTGGTTGCTGATCACTTGTCCCGTCTTCCTTCTGAAATAATTGACCCTTCCGGACCCATCACTGAGCATTTTCCCGATGAGCACCTGCTGACTATTGGTACTAGCCTTCCATGGTTTGCTAATATTGTAAATTACTTGGCATCTCATCAGACCCCGTCCGATTGGCCGAAGGCCAAGAAAAACAAATTACGCTCCGATGCCAAGTATTACATTTGGGAAGACCCGTACCTCTTCCGCATAGGTGCCGATCAGATCATCCGGAGATGTGTCCCAGAAGGGGAAGTCAACAATATCCTCTCTTTCTGCCATGACCAGGCATGCGGTGGCCATTTTGCCGGGCATAAAACCGCATCAAAAGTCCTCCAGTGCGGCTTTTACTGGCCCACACTGTTCAAAGACGCATACAGGCATTGCAAGGCATGCAGTCGTTGCCAGACTTTGGGCAACATGAGCCATCGCGACATGATGCCTATGCAACCGATTCTAGTATGCGAAATCTTTGATGTTTGGGGGATTGATTTTATGGGCCCCTTTCCTGTTTCGGATGGTTTCGAATACATTCTGTTGGCTGTGGACTACGTGTCCAAATGGATCGAAGCCATACCGACCCGAACCTGTGATCACAAAATCGTTCTCAAATTCATTCATCAACACATTTTCTCAAGGTTCGGGATTCCTCGTGCAATAATCTCTGATGGGGGGACCCATTTCACAAATGCTCAGTTTAGGTCACTGATGACCAAATACGGGGTGTCTCACCGAATCTCTACTCCTTACCACCCCCAAACTAATGGTCTAGCTGAGCTGTCTAATCGGGAGATCAAGAAAATCCTGCAAGTCACTGTTCGACCTGACAGGAAGGATTGGTCGTCCCGACTTCCGGAAGCATTGTGGGCCTATAGGACCGCCCACAAGACCCAATTAGGCATGTCTCCCTTTAGACTGGTGTACGGAAAGGCATGCCACCTTCCCGTCGAACTGGAGCATAAAGCCTATTGGGCAGTACGGAACTGTAATCTAGATCTTTCCAAGGCTGGGACCCACAGAAAACTCCAAATCAGCGAGATCGATGAATTACGCATAGACGCGTACGAGAACTCGCAAATCTACAAGGAGCGGGTTAAAGCCTTCCACGACAAACACATCTCGAGAAAGATCTTTCATCCTGGTCAAAAGGTCCTACTCTTCGATGCCCGACTCAAACTCTTCCCAGGAAAACTGAGATCTAAGTGGGTCGGACCATATTTGGTCCGACAGGTTTTTGGAAATGGAGCAATCGAAATCAGTCCACTCAGCCACGATTCTGAACCTTTCATCGTGAACGGTCAGAGACTCAAGCCGTTCATTGATGTAACTTCTACTGATTTGGCTGAGGCATCTTATATCCTCCTTTCCCCTTGAGCTTATTGCGCCCAGCCGATGGCGTAAAACTCAGCGCTTAACGGGAGGCAGCCCGTCATTCTCTTTGAAAACCTGAAACTTGTTCTGACACCTTTCAGCACTCGAAGTTCACCCTTGTAGACAGCCGACCCCAACTCAGATGTTTGCATCTGGGATTTGAAATCGTCCGCAAAAAAATTCAACCCGACCCATTCACTCACCCAAATTTCTGTCTTAAGGAATGAACTAAGACCCCCTAGGTTACAATGAGGACATTGCAAATCTTAGGCATGGGGGGGTATGAAAGTACAAAAACTTGTAAGAAAAGGTTTCAAACAAAAAAAATTCACATATGCCAAAAACACCATAAAAATTAAAAAAATTTTTCGAAAAAGAATAAGAGGAAAAGAGGAGAAGAAAATTTTGTGAAGGAGAAAAGAAACAAAATGAAAAAGGAGCACAAAATTATGAGAAAAAGTGATAGTCATTAGTAAGGAACTAAGGAATTAACCTAAGCTCTAGACCTCATTCAAGAAAAGTGCACAATAAGATTAGTAATGAATGCAAACCTTAGGCATTCTTGAATAGACTCTTAGTACCCATTAAGATCTGGACACTCCTCAAGAGGTTGAGGAAAATGAAAAGCTGAAGTATTAGGTCTAAGGCTTAGGGAGTATTCGGCCTCGTTAACTAATTTTTGGTTTACGGGACTCAGTAACCTAAGCACCCTAATCTCACACACAGCCTGGTTCAGTAAGCGTAAAAATCAGAATCACGCAGAAGCGTCGCAAAAATCTGAAAAGAACACCTAGAATAGGAGCGGCCGATCAACACAAGTTGATTTGGACGAGTTCCCAGCGCAGAGAGGCGGGAAATCCCCTCGAAGATGCGTAACAAAATATCATCTCCACGGTGCTTGTCTCTTAGGATATTTACATATCCTACTGGGGGCATGTAAGCACTCTGCTAGTTCAGATTCCATGGATGGCATTATCTCGAAGTGTCAATTGCCAGGGTCTGGATTCGGCCACGGAATACCATGGATGGGATTATCCCGAAATCTCAATAGCCAGGGTTCCGGGGGTTGCCATGGGCGGTGCTATCTCGAAGCATCGATCGCCAGGAACCCTTGAGGATTGATGATGGGAGCAAGGAATCTGATACAGACCGTGTTGAAAAGCCAATCCTAAGCTAGAACTAAAAAGAAAAAGAGAGAGAAAACTCTCCAAACAGAAAAACTTTCTATCTCTCTCTTACAAAACGCACTGCGAACTGAGCCAGGGCTAAAATCATTTCAAGCACGGGTGCTTTAACCACGAAGTCCAATAAACCTTAGGTTAGTTCTTGTGGGCCTTAAAAACCTTTGCTAAAAGACTGAGGCTAAGGCTAGACAGATTTGGATCTTGATTGGTACTAGAGTACCTTTTAGGCCTATGGTCAGCATTCTAACCTAATCTATGCTCAAATAAAAAAGGCACTTATCTAAAACTATTAAAAAAAAAAAAAAAAACTTCATGGTCTAGAACAAGGGTTGAAACCTTAAGTTTTTGCTAAGGGACTAGCAAAAGCTAGGCATGGGGGTATGATGAGAACCTCATCATGAGCCATAACTAGCTCATTTTGACCCAATACAAAGGATAAAAGCTCCTACATAACTCAAGGAAAGGCTTAACTCAGAGAATTCTGAGTTTAAGGAGAAAACAAGTCATAAGGGGTAAAAATGCAATTTCACCAGTATAATCTGCATACAGGGTAATTCAGGGCCCAAACATAGGTCAAAGCAGCTTAATAAGAATAAAAGTGGGATGAAATGATCTAGCAAGGGCTACAGCAATTACAAGAAACTAAATGATAAATCTGTAACCCTAAAACAACCCACTTCAATTCACAAGGTTCGAGGCAAAGTAAAAATAGAATAAACCCTCTAAAATTCATAGAAAAATAATCTCTAGGGTTTAGAACCTTCAATTTGGCCTTTAGAACCCATTTTGACCTACATTGAGAACCATGCCCAATTAATAACTTAATTTGGGTTTTTGTGCAAATTGACCAGTCAAACAAGGTTTAATATGAAAATGAAATTCACCATCAGATTCCTTAGGTCCTAATTAGTCATGTATAAAAACTTGAGCCTAAGAAGAAACCTCCTTGACCGACTTTACACTTTGGTCCTCATATATTTACTCTTTGGTCCTCAACTTTTGAACCCTCGCATTGTGGCCCCTAACTCTCCTTCGTTCTTTGCAATCAGGTCCCTCCTGCAAAAACCTGCCAGCACCATGCTCCGGCGACCTTGCGCGGAGCATGGTGCCGCGCAGGGTGAGGTGGGGGACCTAGCAAGTAAACCGGGGGTGCCCTGCGTCGTCAGCCGTCGCAGGGGCACCCCCCTGGTCATTGTAGCCCACCATACCGGCCGTGCGAACGCACGGACGGTATGGGTTCGTGTTTCCGACCATTCTCCGGCGAGGGAGACACGTCGTCTCCCTCCGCCTTCCTCCCTGTTTCATCCCTATAAATACCCCCCGCTGCTCCACCGACCAGGGCAGCCTGGATCTGACGGAGAAAATCCCCAACTTTCTTCTCTTCTTCCTCCGGCAGACGCTTACCAGCTCCGGCGGTTTCCTCCCCCTCCACCTCTTCGCTCTGCCGCAATACCAGCAGCAGAGACTTCCTCCCCTGCTCTTCCCGCGCCACGCCGCACCCAGCTGGCGCCTCTCCGGCTCTCTGCTCGCCGCCGCCCCTTTCCCTGAGCATCGTCTTCTCCCCTTTCGTCCCTGCAAGTAAGCTAGAGCTACTCCCCTTCTTCTCCTCTTTCTTTCCCCGCTTTCAATTTAGTCAATTAAGCCCTCGACCGACCCTGACCACCTTCACCCCCTTCGTCTCCGACCACCCTCCGGCGAGCCGCTCCCATCACCTCAGCGACCCACACGGCTCGCCAACCACCGCAGGACCTCCGCCTCCTCACCCTGATCAATCTCCGCCCTACCACTTCCCCCACCTCACCCTCTGCAACTCCACCGAACAGACCCATCCTCCGACCCACAGTCCGACCTAGGGCAGCCCTCGCACGCCGCCCCGCGCCTCGCCACCACCCACACGAGCTTCGCCGCACCCTGGCGAAGCTCCTGGCACTCTCTGATTAGGCCGAGAGGCCGTTTTCTTGTGGACAGGCCACCCGACCTCCGCCGCCATTGACGCGCAGGAGGACCTGCTTCCGCCTGCAGCTACAGGCGCGCCACGCTCAGCGCCAAGCCCAGATTCACTCCCAGGCCTTGCGAGGAGTTTTGGCAAAACACCAGGTTCGCAGCCGAGGAAGAAAACTCCGCGTGACGCTGCCATCTCCTGCTAAATTCCCCGCTGCGGGCGCGCAATTGAGGTGGGCCGTTTAGTCCCACCTCGGAAACGCCTGAAGAGCCGCAGCGACATAAGATGCAAAAGTGCAGTAGCCTTACTGCCTCAGTACACGGGGTGAGGTCCCCTTCACCCGCCCGGTTACCCGGTCTCGTCCGCGCTCACGCCTCGCGGACCTGACCCGAACCGACCCGACCCGACTCGACTGACCTGCACTCCTCGCCCACCACGCACGCCGGTGGGCCTGGACCCGGGCCTGATCCGAACCCGGTTACCCGGTAGCTCTGGGAGAGCTTTCCTAAGAGTGGTTTCAGAGAGAAAGAGAGACGCGGGGGGGGAGGGTAGAGTAGGTTTTGCTTCTGACGAGAAACTCTGAAGTGTGCAGGCGCAGGCGAAGAGGAAGACCCGCGGAAGAAGGAGCTGCACTGTAGCAAATGCATAGTTAAGTCGTCGAAGCACCGGGTCAGACGACGGAAGGTCAGCAGCCAGAGCAGGAAAGAAGGCAGGCTGAAGAAAGAAAGAAAAGAAGAGCAACGGCCAAAGCAGAAGAAGAAGAAGAAAGGAAGACTTAGTAGCTGAAGGTAGAAGCTCTGCAGCCATAAGGAAGAAGAAGAAAGGAAGACTTAGTAGCTGAAGGTAGAAGCTCTGCAGCCATAAGGAAGAAGAAGAAGGAGATCTGAAGAAAAGAAAGAAAGAAGAACATCACGAGGAGAAAACGAAAAGAACAACAAATTCTTTCCCTCCCTCTTTCTTTATTTTGTAAAAGAAACATGTATATCTCTAGAATACGACTTGCTCCCTGAGTTCGACCTCGGGAACTCTTTCATTTTCCGAGTAAAAAAATTTTTATTTGAAATGTTGGTAATAACCGGCTTTACTACAACGTTATAACAAAACCAAAACCCTCAAACCCGGTTGCCGCGACGTTTCACCGGCTCTGGGAGAGCTTATCAAAGAGAGATCCAAAGAGAGAGAGAGAGATGCGGGGAAGGGGTAGGGTAGGTTTTGTGCTGATGTTTGCGTGTGTGCGTAGGAGAGAAGAAAGAAGAAGAGAAGTAGCAGCCAGGACTTAGCCGCAGGGAAGAAAAGGAAGAACAAGGAAGAAGAACAAGAAGAAGGAAGAAGAAAGGAAGGAAAGAAGCTGAAGGAAAAGAGGAGGAGCTGCACTATAGCAACAGAGCAGTTAAGTCGTCTGAGCGCTAAATCAGACGTCGACGAAAAAGGAGAGTCAGCAGCAAGAGAAGAAGAAAAGAAAGAAGAAGAAGAAAGAGGAACCGCAGCTGAAGAAGAAGAAGAAGACGCAAAGAAGAAGGCAGGCTGAAGAAGATGCAAAGAAGAAGAAGAAAGAAGAAGCAGAGAAGAAGAAAAGAAGAATGAAGAAGAAAACAAGTTGAAGAGAAGAGCCAACTGAAGAAAGAGAAGAAGAAAAAGCCAATTACCCTCTCTCTCTTTCTCTCTCTCTCTTAATTTTTTGTAAAACCTTATATATATTGTGAATTTATATGCTTCTGGAATTTTGGTTTGCTCCCTGAGTTCGACCTCGAGAAACTTTTCATTCCAAGTAATAAATTGTATTAGACTGGTAACCGTTTTTGTTATATACCACAACGACTATAATAACCACATCAACAAAGACGGGCGCACTAGTTTTTGGCGCCGTTGCCGGGGAGCAACGACTATTCTAAAAGCTATTAATTCACAATTTTTGAGTTTCTATTGACTAATCTCTTCTCTTTTGTTGTGCAGGCACAGGAAATCAAGAGGACAACAAGCAGCCGCACAACAATCACACCAAGGACAGGTAATTTTCTATCCTCTCATTTTAACCCCTAAATTCTAAAGAGGAAGAAAAAGAAAGAGAAAGCAATTTAGGCATAACCTGTCTTCCATATTTAGTAAATCCCCAAAGCTGCCTGTTTTCAATTTCAACATAATATATCTGTGAATCCATTAAGGGTATTTAGGGATAAAACCTTCTTGCTTGAGCCCTAATTACCCAATTTAGAGGCAACTAACTGGACCAATTAGAGCCAATATAAGATTCAAAACTAGGGTTTTAGAGACACATTTTCTAAGCAAGAATTGAGAATTACCAAAAGAAGTGTGCCCAAGCCATTGTTTGAAAACACCTATTAAAGAGAAACCCTAAGAAATTTGGCTCTTAAAAACACTTGAACCCTAAAAGACAAGACCTAATAAGCTCTCAAAGGAACTAGTAGGTGAAGTTGACCCCTTGGGTCAACCAACCTTGAACTTAGGTCACTCTTTGCACTCAAAAGGTTAAAGTTCAAGTGAAAACCTAAGCACCTTGATCCTAACTAAAAGTGGTAGACTTAAGAGGTCAAGGTCTCCATTCTGGTCTACCTGGAATCTTAGTGACAAGAGAGGTCGGGTGGGAGAAACCCTGTAACCCGTGGGGGCGCTCTACTGTGTAGGGGTCTTCGCGGGACTTACCCTCTCTGGCTGCCCAGGTAATTCTCAGGTGGATGGCCTTTTGATCAAGGGGTCCATCCGCCCCGAACCTCCATAGTCACCCAACATTTTGGGTGTCTTAATTGGGTCCAGCACCTGCTAAACTCATCCTCTCCATCAGTGTATGTTTGGTAGGAGGTCCTTGAAACCTCCTTTAGAAATTCACTCTCCTCGAGGCCGAGCCTCGGTGCCTTTGCGTGTGCAACCAATACTTCACATAGACCTCTCCTCCGATTCCGAACCCAACTCACCTTCTTCTTCCACAATGGCTCAGCCAGTTGAGGAAGAGAACAATCTGGAGCACCAGCTCCAGCGACTCAATGACCTCTTCCAGAACTTCATGCACCCACCGCAGCGTCCCATGATGCGGGATCACTATAATCCTACTGCGGTGGCTATTGAGCCTCGAGTCAGAATCCCGACTGGAGGACCTGATTCTGAACTAAAGCCCAACATGATTCACGCCATACCTAAATTCCATGGGCTTAATTCTGAAGACCCCTTCCAGCACATTAAATAGCTAAAGCATCTGGCCCAGACTTTCAAGTCAGATGCACAAAATCGGGATATTCTCCTCATGAAGATGTTCTTCTCCCTTATGGACAAGGCCACCCATTGGTGCCAAACACAAACCTAGCCGATCAACAATTGGGAGGAACTTCAGTCCGAGTTCTGGAAGAAGTTCTTCCCCGTTGGTCGAACCAATGCCTTGCGCCATCAAATTACCCACTTCACGCAACAGACGGGAGAACCTCTCCATGAGGCATGGGTTCGCTTTCAAGATCTCATGAGGAAGTGCCCCCATCACGGAGTTCCTAAATGGGAACAAGTCCAGTCTTTTTACCAGGGACTCCGTGAGGATATTAGGTTGTTCGTCAATGTAACTTGCGAAGGAAATATCATGGGTCAGCATGATGACACCGTGTGGGAGATTCTCGAGAATATGTACGAGAACTCCATCAATAATGACTCCATGGGATTATTCGACAGGACGAATACTCACGCATCGACAAACCTTAGGGGAGCACACGAGACGCAGGGCCTATCCGCATCAGTCGACCTGGAATTGATGGCCAGTCGATTAGACAAGGTCTCTATTATTGAGAAGAAGGTGGATGAGCTGACTCAGCACTTGCAGCGAGCCACCTCTACGCATAATTCCTTTGCACAGCCTCCTTTCGCACGAGAGACTGTGCAAAACATTTTCCGCCGACCTTCTCCTGGGATGGACCCGTATCCACCCCCATCTGACTCTCGGATCGGAGGAACCTCCGACCCTTTCAATACTAGCCGGGGGAATTCCACTCCCCTATTTTTTGACTTTTCTTTGGCTCCTCAGACCTGCGAGGACCTCAACGCCATCCAGAATGACCCATTTCCCAATACCTACAATCCTGGATGGCGAAACCATCCCAACTTCTAGTGGGTGGGAAATTCCCAAACTCAAAGACCACCCTTTTAGCCCCGTACACAAGCACCTCATCCTTACCAACCGCCTCAGCCTAGGCCCAACCCTACTTATCCATCCGGGCCAAACCAAGACCAAATGTCCCTCATCCTTCAGACTCTGGCTGACATTCAGAGAACGAATGCGGCTATTCAAAAGCAGCACAAGGACGAAATCACAGAGGTTCGAAACCAACTGGCCTAGTTGGCAAATTCTCGCCAACCAGGCACACTTCCTTCTCAACCTCTTCCTAACCCTAATAACGTGCCGACCCAGCGGCACGTTATGAACCCAAAACCAGGCCAAGCACACATGGTTTATCAGGCCCCCTCTGTTCCTTCACCTGACAGGATGGAGGACTCAACTTCTTATACGAGTTACCAGCAGCAACCCATCCTATCAACCCCTAACCAGAACCAGGTAGGACTGAATTCTATGACCACCCGTAGTGGTAAGGAGACCCAAGATCCACCTTATCCAGACCACTCCAAGCCTGGTAGTGACCCAGACCCTAGGAAAGTAATCCAGGACGTTCCAATCCCTGTCCCAGATCAAAGACCTGGACCTATCCTAGAGGAACCAACCAAGGTTCCATTTCCCGAGGCCTTGACCAAGGGAAAGAAGACAACCAAATCCGTGGCTCCTGAGGAGGACCTGGTCAAGCTCTTTCAGCAGGTCCAAATAAACATCCCCTTGATGGATGCAATTCGCCACGTACCAGCTTACGCACGATTCTTGAAGAATGTGTGTACACCTCAGCGTAAGCCGCGAACCAAGAGTGGGAGTCCAATTGTACTGTCAGAGCAAGCCAGCTCTGTAATCCTGAGCAAACTCCCACCCAAGGCAAAAGACCCAAGCACTCCCCTGATTTCATGCAAGATAGGTGAAACCCAGTTCGACAGAGCATTGTTAGACTTGGGTGCTTCCATAAATTTGATACCCACATCCTTAACCACCTAGAAGAATCTGAGCTAAAATCGACTGAGGTGACACTACAGTTAGCAGATCGATCTATAAAGTCACCTAAAGGGATTCTTGAGGATGTTATTGTAAGGGTGTGAGATTTCTATTTCCCTGTAGACTTCATAGTCTTAGACATGGATGCACCTGAAAACCCCAGGATACACCGATCATTCTAGGGAGACCTTTCCTGGCCACTGCTAGGGCCAACATTAATTGTGAGGAGGGCTAAATAGAACTGAAATTTAGGAATCAAACCCTCAAAATTGATATCTTTAAGGCCCAACAAGGAATCAATTGCGGTGTCATTGAACAAATTTGTGATATTAGAGCTTTGGTTGATGAAACACAATTTGAGAATAACCTGATTATGCCTCATCAACCACAAGAAGATTTTGAACCGCAATTAGAGGAGTCAGACCCTGATTCAGACAAACCCATAACTCCTATCCTTGAACCTCACATTCACCCTGAACCACCCGCTGCTGCTGATAACCCCATTCTTGAACTGAAACCCCTTCCCGACCATTTGAAATACATCTTTTTGGGTTCTAATCAGACTTTTCCTATGATTATAAATTCCAAGCTCACTCCTGATCAGGAATCCCGTCTGATTGCTGTTCTCCAGCAACATCGCAGAGCCATTGGTTGGACTCTCGATGACTTGACTGGAATAAGTCCCTCTTATTGCACACATCGTATATATTTTGAAGAGGGTGCACGACCTTCCCGTGAGATGCAGAGATGTTTGAATCCCAATCTGCAGGAGGTCGTGAAAAAGGAGATCATTAAGTGGTTAGATGGAGGGATCATCTAGCCGATCTCTGACAGTCGTTGGGTGAGCCCAATCCAGGTTGTGCCTACAAGGGCAGGGCTCACCACCATTACAACTGAAACCGGAGAGATCATACCTACCCAAATAGCCAACTCGTGGAGAGTCTGCATAGATTACCGAAGACTCAATTCCTCTACGAAGAAGGATCATTTCCCACTACCTTTCATTGATCAGATTCTCGAGAAATTAGCGGGAAATCGATTCTTCTGCTTTCTTGACAGGTACTCCGGTTATAACCAAGTGGCTATTCATCCTGAGGACCAAGAGAAGACCACGTTCACCTGCCCCTTCGGGACATACGCATTCCGAAGGATGCCTTTCGGTCTCTGCAATGCACCCGCGACTTTTCAGCGGTGCATGCTTGCCATATTCTCTGATATGGTAGGTGATTACCTGGAAGTCTTCATGGATGACTTCTCAATTTTCGGGGCATCATTTGACGATTGCCTCCAGCACTTGGTTCATATACTCAGGCGTTGCATCGATGTAAATTTGGTTCTTTCCTAGGAAAAGAGCCACTTTATGGTGCCTGAGGGGATCATCCTAGATCATCTAATTTCTGAGAAAGGCATCCAAGTGGATCGAGCCAAGGTTGATCTAATTTCTCAGCTTCCTATGCCTAGCTCGATCAGGGACATCCGTTCTTTTCTGGGCACATCAGTTTTTACTGTCGTTTCATTCCTGATTTCTCGAAAATCGTACACCCCCTGACTACTCTTCTCTCCAAGGGTGTACCCTTTGAGATCTCCAAGGAATGCACTCAAGCCTTTGAGAACCTTCGTGACCGAGTCACCCAGGCCCCGATCCTACAATCCCCTGATTGGTCTCAACCCTTTGAAATCATGTGTGATGCATCTGATTTCACTATAGGAGCAATTCTGGGGCAGAAAGTTGACGGGAAACCCGTGGTCATCTACTACGCTAGCAAGACACTTGACAAGGCTCAGCATAACTATACAGTTACGGAGAAAGAGCTGCTAGCCGTAGTATTTGCCCTCGAAAAATTCCGATCCTATCTCCTGGGTTCCCACGTCATCATCTACTTAGATCACACAGCTGTGAGGCATCTCCTTGCCAAGAAGGATGTGAAGCCCCGACTAATCTGATGGATCTTGTTGTTGCAAGAATTCGACCTCGAGATTCGTGACAAGGCGGGAAGACAAAACGTGGTAGCTGACCATTTTTCTCGCTTTCCTTCTGAGATCATTAACCCTTCTGGATCCATCACGGAGCATTTTTCTGATGAGCACCTACTGACTATTGGTACTGGGCTTCCATGGTTTGCTAATATAGTAAACTACTTGGCATCTCATCAGATCCCGTCTGATTGGCCGAAGGCCAAGAAAAACAAATTACGCTCTAATGCCAAGTACTACATCTGGGAAGACCCGTACCTCTTCCGCATAGGTGCTGACCAAATCATCCGACGATGTGTCTCGAAGGGTGAAATCAATGATATTCTCTCCTTCTGCCATGACCAGGCATGCGGTGGCCACTTCTCTGGGCACAAAATCGCATCAAAAATCCTCCAGTGTGGCTTTTATTGGCCCACTTTATTCAAGGACGCATACAATCATTGCAAGGCATGCAGTCGTTGCCAAACTTTGGGCAACATGAGCCATCGTAACATGATGCCTTTGCAGCCGATTCTCGTATGCGAAATCTTCGACATTTGGGGGATTGATCTTATGGGCCCCTTTCCTGTTTCGGACGGCTTCGAGTACATTCTGATGGCTATGGACTACGTGTCCAAATGGATCGAAGCCATACCGACCCAAACCTGTGATCATAAAATCGTTATCAAATTTATTCATCACAATATCTTCTCACGGTTCGGGATTCCTCGTGCAATCATCTCTGACGGGGGGACCCATTTCACCAATGCTCAGTTCAGGTCACTGATAACCAAATACGAGGTGTCTCACCGAATCTCTACTCCTTACCACCCCCAGACTAATGGTCTAGCTAAGCTAGCAAATCGGGAGATCAAGAAAATCCTGCAGGTCACTGTTCGGCCTGATAGGAAGGACTAGTCGTCCCCACTTCCGGAAGCTTTGTGGGCTTATAGGACCGCCCACAAAACCCAATTAGGCATGTCTCCTTTTAGACTGGTGTACGGGAAGGCGTGTCACCTTCCCGTCGAACTGGAGCATAAAGCTTATTGAGCAGTACGAAACTGTAATTTAGATCTTTCTGAGGCTGGAACCCACAGAAAGCTTCAGATAAGCGAGATTGATGAGTTACACCTTGATGCGTACGAGAACTCTCAAATCTACAAAGAGTGGGTTAAAGCCTTCCATGATAAGCACATATCTAGAAAGATCTTTCATCCTGGTCAGAAGGTCCTACTCTTCAATGCCCGACTCAAACTCTTCCCTGGGAAACTACGATCCAAGTGGGTCGGACCATACCTTGTCCAACAAGTTTTTGGAAATGGAGCCGTCGAAATCAGTCTGCCCAGCCATGATTCCGAACCTTTCATCGTGAACGGTCAGAGACTCAAACCGTTCATCGATGTAACCTCTATAGATTTGGCTGAGTCTTCATTTATCGTCCATTTTTTCTGAGCATATTGCACCCAGCCGTTGGCGTAAAACTCAACGCTCAATGGGAGGTAGCCCGTCATTCTTTTTGGAAAAACCCGAAACCTTTTCTGGCACCTCTTCGCACTTAAGGCTCACCCTTTAGGACAGCTGACTCCACCTCAGGTGCTTGCATCTGAGATTAGAAAACGTCTGCAACAGTCAACCCGACCCATTCACTGACCAAAACATCTGTCCTAATGTATGAACTAAGTTAAATAAAAACCCTCCTAAGTTACAATGAGGACATTGCAAATCTTAGGCATGGGGGGGCATGAAAGTGCAAAACTCACAAAAAAATGTTTTAAACAAAAAAATTCACATATGCCAAAAACACCATAAAAATTAAAAAAATTTTGAAAAAAATAATAAAAAAATGAGAGGAGGAAAGAAATTTTTGAGGACTTTACAAAGGAGGAGAAAAAGAACAAAATGATAAAAAGGAGCACAAAATGAAAGAAAAGCGATAGTCATTAGTAAGAAATTAAGGAATTAACCTAATTTCTAGACCACATTCAGGAAAAGAAATGGAAAGTGCACAGTGAGATTAGTAAGAACGCAAACCTTAGGCATTCTCGGATAGACTCTTAGTACCCATCAAGATTTAGATATTCCTCAAGAGGTTGAGGAAAATGAAAAGCTTAAGTATTAGGTCTAAGGCTTAGGGAGTATTTGGCCTCATTAACTAACTTTTGATTTACGGGACTCAATAACCTAAGCACCCAAATTTCACACACAGCCTGGTTCAGTAAGCATAAAGTATCAAAATCACGCAGAAGCGTTTCAAAAATTCTGAAAATGTCACCTAGAGTAGGAGCGACCGATCAACACAAGTTGATTTGGATGAGTCCTTAGCGCGAAGAGGTGGGAAATTCCTCTCGAAGATGCGTAACAAAATATCATCTCCTCGGTGCTTGTCTCTTAGGATATTTACATATCCTACTGGGGGCATGTAAGCACTCTGCTGGTTCAGATTCCATGGATGGCATTATCACGAAGTGTCAATTGCTAGGGTCTGAATTCGGCCACGGAACACCATGGACGGGACTATCTCGAAAGCTAGGGTTCTGGGGGTTACCTTGGGCAGTGCTATCTCGAAGCATCGACTACCAGGAACCCTTGAGGATTGATGATGGGAACAAGGAATCTGATACAGATCATGTTGAGAAGCCAATCCTAAGCTAGAATTAAAAAGAAAAGAGAGTGAAAACTCTCCAAACAAATAAACCTTCTGTCTCTCTCTCTTACAAAACGCACTGCAAACTGAACCAAGGCTAAAAATATCTCAAGCACGGGTGCTTTAACCATAGAGTCCAATAAACTTTAGGTTAGTTCCTGTAGGCCTTAAAAACCTTTGCTAAAGACTGAGGCTAAAGCTAAACAGATCTGGATCTTGGTTGGTACTAGAGTACCTTTTAGGCCAATGATTGGCATTCTGACCTAATCAAGGATACAAGAGGAAAAGCACTTATCAAAACTTGATGGAAGAAATTCATGGTCTAGAACAAAGGTTAAAACCTTAAAATTTTGCTAAGGGACTAGCAAAAGCTAGGCATGGGGGTATGATGAGAACCTCATCATGAACCCTAACTAGCATAATTTAATCTAAATAAGTGTGAAGAAGCTCCTACAAAACCTAAAGAAGAGCCTAACTCAGAGAAGTCTGAATTGAAGAATAAAACAAGTCATGAGGGGTAAAACTGTATTTTACCAATGTAATACACAAACAGGATATTTAAGGGTCTAAACACAGGTCAAATAAGCTTAATGAGGAAGGAAGTGGGATGATCTGATCTGAAAAGGGTTATAGCAACTTCTAGAAATTAAATAACATTCTATAACCCTAAAACAAACCTACTTTAATTCACGAGGTTCGAGGTAGGAAAAAAATCAACTAAACCCTCTAAAATTCATGGAAAAATATTCCCTGGAGTTCAAAACCTTCAATTTGGCCTTTGCAACCTATTTTGACCTAAAATGAGAACCATGCCCAATTTATGACCTAATTTAGGTTTTTTGTACAAATTGATCGATCAAACGTGGTCAAACCTAAAATCAAATTTCACCATTAAAATCCTTAGGTTCAAATTAGACTGGTATAAAAATTTGGGCCTAACAAAAGACCATCTTGACCGACTTTACAAATTGGTCCTCTTGAATTACTTTTTGACCCTTATCTTTTGAAACCCTTACACGTTGCCCCCTATCTTTCTCATCATTCTTTGCAAAATGATCCTCCCTGCCACTCTGCGCAGGAGCCATACCTCCGGCAACCTTGCGTGGAGGATGGCGCCGCGCAGGGTATGGCACCCGTTCTCAGGAATGAACGGGGGGTTCCCTACGTCGTCCTCTGTCGAGGGACCCTCCCCTGTGACTTGCGATCGTCCATGCCTCTCGTGCGAACACACGAAAGGCATGGGTCTCCATCTCCGGCCATCTCCGGCGAGCTCCCCACGTCGCTCTTTTGAGCCACTATCCTCGCCAGCACCTTTATAAGGAGCGGCAGGAGCTACCGTCCACCCCAAGCTATTTTTGGCGGAGAAAACCCCTCTCTTTCATCTCCCCTCTCTTCGGTCAGACTGCCCTAGCTTCCGGCGAACTCTCCTCTTCCTCCGCGTCGCTCTGCTGCCATACTACAGCAGAGCCCACTCTGCCTCGTCGTCCCACTCCAGGCCGCACCAGCTGGCGTCCTCAGATCTCTTCCACGTCGCCGTCACTCCTCCCCTGGGCACCTTCACCCTCAACTCCGGCAGGCACGCGCCGGGCAGTCTTCCTCTCCCTCTTCGTCGACTAAGTAGGTAGGAATTTTCTCCTTACTCTCCTCTCACTTTTCCCTTCTTGAATTAGTCTTTTAAACCCCTCGACTGCCACGACCAGCTTCATCTGCTCCGCCTCCGGCCACCATCTCCGGCGAGATCGCCCCACTTCCACAGACCTTACCACCCCTCGCTGACAAGCCCAGAAGCTCCCCCTTACTCCACTCTAGCGATTCCCCTACTCCATTCATCACCTTGCACACTTTGAGAACCCCCGAACACACCCACTTCCGCGCATGCAGTTTGCCCTAGGTGCACGACCACAGGCACTCTCACAGCACGCCTCCCCTCACACCACCTTTTCCACACTCTGGCGAAGCTCCCTGTGTTGTCTGACGTGGCCGTGAGGCCGTCTTCGTGATTTTAGGGTTCACCCCCTTCGCCGCCATTGACGAGCTGCAGGAGCTCCTTCGCAGGCAGCTCCAGGTCTCTTCGACGCAAGGCGCGAGCTCCAGGCAACACGGGGCACGTCCGCGAAGGCACCCAGGTTCTCAATTGGGGGCGTGAAGCCTTCGCTGCTGCCCAATTGACAGCTGCTCCCCATGCGTGTGCGACGCCATCCTCCGCGCAAAGTCGCTGAAGGTATGGCCTACGCAAGCGGGTGGCAGAGGGACCTCTTTGAAGAAGAAGATGGGAATGGTAGGGGGTCCCTGCAAGGCTTCAAAAAGCTAAGGATCAAAAAGTAATTGATGAGGATCATTTTGTAAAATGGGTCAAGGTGACCTTTCCTTAGGTCCAAATTTTGGTATAAACCTAATTTGGACCTAAAAAATCCAATGGTGATGTTGAATTTTAGGTTTGACCATGTTTGACTGGATATTTTACACAAAAATCCAAATTGGGTATGGTTCTCAATCTAGGTCAAGATAGGTTCCAATGGCCAAATTGAAGGTTCTAAACCCTAGGGGATATTTTTTTATAAATTTTAAAGGGTTTAATTGATTTTTATCTTTCCTGGAACTTTCTGAATTAAAGTGGATTTGTTTTAGGGTTATAGAATGTCATTTAATTCCCAGATTTTGTCATAACCCTTTCCTGATCAAACCATCCCACTTTTTCTCTTATTAAGCCCATTTGACCTAGTCTAGACCCTTAGAAATCCAATTTATGTACTGCAATGGTAAAATTACAGTTTTACCCATTGTGTATTATTTTATTCTCAGATTTGTAATTCCTAGATTTAGGCCTTCCCTTAGGTTTTGTAGGAGCTTTTGTTCAATTTATTAGGTCAAAATGTGCTAGTTAGGGTTCATGATGAGGTTCTCATCGCTCTACCACCCCCACCACCCTCAGACACTTCTGAGCACGAGCCCTCCTTGCCTGGAGGCGTACCTGTTCCCCTGTTGCAGCTCCACCACGAGCTTTTCAATCAGTTCTGAAAGCTGAAGGCCCCTCCTTCAAGGGGGATGAGAACCCGTTTGAGGTAGAGGACTGGCTAGAGCAAATAAAGAAGGTGTTCGACACCCTCCGCCCTCCTACAAAGTGTCGCGTGGCCTTTGTCACGTACCAGTTGGAGAGTGCAGCCTATAGGTGGTGGAGGGCAGTCAGAGGCCAGGAGGGGAGAGAGCCGATGTGGGACCAGTTCGTGGCTCTCTTCTACGAGCAGTACTTTCCGCAGACCTGGTAGGACCAGAGGAGGCGGGAGTTCCACACTCTTCGTCAGGGGGCAATGACAATTAGCGCGTACCGCACGCATTTCCTGGAGCTGTCACGCTTTGCCCCGACAGCTACGTCTACTGAGGAGGAGCGCCTATTGAGGTTTACTGAGGGGCTTCGACTTACAATTCGGGGGTATGTGAAACCCTTGAAGTTTTCCACTTTCTCTTGTGTGGTTGAGGCGGCCATGACTTATGACGAGACCAACCCGACTGTGTGAGACACTGATGGCAGATGGAAGAGGCCCTACCAGCCAGAGTACTCATAGAGCCGTCGAGAGAGGACGCACATGGCGGCCGCAAGAGAGAAGTCTCATTCTTTGGGGCCACCAGTGTCCTTTGGGGGCCCCAGACAGGGATCAGCTGCCAGCACCGGACCCCTACCCAGCCACTAGCAGAGACCGACTGAGGGAGGACGCCGTGTTCCTCTGTACTACCAGTGTGGCCAGTGGACGAAGGTTTTACGTGCATCTCCGCGCTTTGGGCAGCGAAGCCTTCGGACTAGGGGTGTGAGGGCTTTTTGGCTTATGTTGTAGTAGAGCCTAGTCCCATGGCCGACTTTCAGAGCATTCCGATGGTCTGCGAGTACCCCGACATTTTCCCAGAGGAGCTGCCAAGACTTCCGCCTGACCGTGAGATCGAGTTTGAGATCTCACTAGTATCGGGGACCAACCCCATTTCTACTGCACCATACAAGATGGCGCCCCTTGAGCTGCGAGAGCTCAAGTCACAGTTACAGGACCTGTTGAAGAAGGGCTTTGTGTTACGACCCAATTCCCGAATCCCTACAAGGCCCGAGATCGGCTCGACTCGACTAATCCCAAGTCTCATTCGTCCAACAAGAAATAGTCGAAAAGCAGGAAAATAAACCACATTCACTACGCAAAGTAACTAACAGTAAGGGCGTAGATGCAGTAAAGGAAATTAAAAGCTACTAATCAGTACATACCACCACAAACAACAGGAAAGTAGAACAAAAGTACAGTAACAGGAACAGTAAATAAAAGTCTGAACTCACTAGCAGAAAAGAAAGTACAACAACAATACAAAAACTACTGCCGGGCTCGACCGGGCCCAGCACCTTTTGCAGCTGGTAACTTGGGTTGCTCAACTCCTAGACCTGTAAAGGGTTATGAGAAAACGGAATCAGCAAATGCTTAATAGAGTAGTAACCAGACTATCTAAAGCAATAAAAACTAGCAAGTAAATTTATCTTTTCCAATTATTTATTTTACAAGTAATTTCCTTTCACCCCATTGGTTTACTTTCATATTTCTTTCTTGATCTCGCATGTTCCTCGTGGGAACGATCTTGATTGCAGTCTTTTCCAAAGAGTAGAAGGCACACGTGGTACTCTCCTGGTCGGGAGAGTCCCCCGTGGTAGTCCTACACCCAGTCAACCACCTCGAGGTCACAGACAGACGTGGCAGTGACTACGGCACGTGCGATAAGCGCACGGGTATCTACCCCGCACTAGCACGTGGTCAGTCGTTTCCGCTAGCGGGTATGCCCAACGTACAGCACGGAACAGTATAGGGCCTAGCCCTCTCAGAAACAGGGGTCTCGCCCCTCAGAGCCAAACAAGGGTCTCGCCCCTCCATAGTCTGCGCACCCTCGTCTGACTACCCCGGTTTGCCCAGAGGGCCTAACAAGTCAGTGTATGGTGGCTAGCTGAACCCAGGTCCCGTGGGGTGGTTAGCTCCCTCCCTACACTAGTAGCTCTCCCCGGTATCGTATACGTGAGGGCTAACATAAGTTGGTGTAGAGTGGCCAATCCTAACCCCGGGTCCCAACCCAAGGGCAGCTAGCTCTTCTTTACACTAAAAAGGGGACAGTCGCTCTCCTTGGTACCACATACTCAAGGGCCAGCACACTTCCCATCCATATTCCAAGCTTTTCCATCTAACCACAGGAGCTCTACTTCTAACTCCCCATAGGGTTCATGCTCATGTTCACCGTATTATTCCAATCCAAGTTTCATCATCACGATTCATTTCTTGTTTATACACATGCAGCTTGTATTTCCACAATTTAACACATGCAATAAGGGATATCACATGTAACTGTTTAATTATCTCAGGCAGCTCATATTCTATCTGGCAGCTCGTATTCATTAACAGGCCGTTGCTAACAATTTAGCTCATTCGTTCATAAATACAGTTTCAATCACGCAAACAAGCGGTTTAACCATTTCTCATCCTAGGGTTCATGCAACATCCTAGGTTTCCAGTTATCTAATTTTCATAGATGAATTCATATTTTATAAGTAGAATAGGGGGAAACCACTCTACCAGACAATCCGGGAGTACTGAGGGCTCGAACTGCAGGCCCACGTGCCTCTGCAAGCCCCAGACACGTAATAGGTCGAAGTCCTATACCAAGGAACACACCACAACGGAAGATTCAGAATAGTGTATAAAGGTTTTTAATATGTAAAGGAATTTACAAAGAAACCACAGATACTTTGTTTGCGTAAAACGGATCCCGATCGAACCCTAAACGAGTCAAAAACGTGTCTGTAGACCCAAATCAGACATCTGGAAACAAGTCCAGACGTCTTAAAAGTCATCAGAGACTTACCTCAAGCTCCTGTGATGATCTTAGACATCCAGGACTCCTCCGCGACTGTCTGGACTTAGTTCCAAACGTCCGATCAATCCTCTGATCGTTTGGGAATGCCTCTGGTCATCTGGTAAGTTGTCCAGACGTCCAAAAAGCGTGGGAGGGCGTGCCGCATGCCTTCCCAAAGCTGCACCTGTGCACGATAGAGTAGCGCACCATTTTTAGCCAAGTAAATCACCTCTGCGGTGTGGCCTGCATGGCCATAACCGCGAGGAAGACGTACCTTTGCAATATACACGCTTTCAGACGTCTGGTGTCGACGCCAGATAATCGTTGGTTCGCGATGAGATCGTGTTTTAAAGGGATATTCGTTGTAGTATATTTGAAATCACTGTGAAAAATGATTATCAATTTTATTTACTCGAAATTCAAAAATATTCCGAGGTCGAACTCAGGGAGTAAATTGGTATCTTAGAAGTAGAAAATCACAATCTTAAATTTTACTTGAAAGAAAATGTTCAATAATAATGCAATGTATATAAAGGCTAGAGAGTAAAAAGAAATAGATTTTTCTCTTTTCTTCCTTCTTCTCTTCTCTCTTTCTTTTTCTTTGCGCTCTCTTCCTTCTCTTCTTTCTCTGTCTTTCCTTTCTCTGACGTCTGATTCTGTGAATCAGACGTCTTAACTGATGGCTGCTACAGTGCTCTTTATTTTCTTCTTCGCTTGGCTCTCCTCCTTGGCTTCTTCTTCTTCTCTTCTTGAGTTGCTACGTCTCCTCCTTGCCTTCTTCTTCTTCTTCTGTGGCTCCTTCTTCTGTTCTTTCTTCTTCCTTGGCCCCTTCTTCTCTATCTTTGGCCAAGTCTTCAGCTTCTTCTTCCTTGGCCTCTGCAGCCTCCTTCCTTCTTCTTTAGCCTCTGCTTCTTTTGCCTTCAAGTCTTTCTTCTTCAGCAGCTCCTTCTTTCTTCCTTCTCTCTTTCTGATTTCTGCGGCTAAGTCCTTCCTTCTCCTTTTCTTTGCCGCTCATGACTGCTGCACCTCCTCCTACTTCTTCCGTAGCTCCTCCTTTCTTCCCTGCGCTCACAAAGGCAAAACTTAGCCCCTACCCTCCCCACGTCTCTCTCTCTATTTTACTCTTAGGATAGCTCTCCCAAAGCCTTTCTCGAGTAAACGGGTCGGGTCAGCGCGCCCGGGACCAGGCCCACCGGCGTGTGTGGTGGGCGAGGAGTGCACGGTTAATCAGGTTAGGCAGCCAAGTCTGCGAAGCGTGGGTCGCGGATGAGGAGTGGTGGGCGAGGGGACCTCACCCCATGTTAGGAGGCAACGAGGCTAGTGCACAAATTCAATTTAAGTGTTGCAGCGTACCTCTGAGTTTACGAGGTGGGACTAAATGTCCCACCCTCTTCGCTCGCGCCTGCACAGGAGGACTTTGCCTGATCGCCGCAGCTACAGTCGCTCTCCAGGCTCGTTCTTGGTCTGGATGTGTGCGTGCACTCAACGCACGCCACCTGGAGTGCGGCTCCTGGGTTGATGCGGCCTAAAGTGATGTTTGCAAGCTCCGTGGCGGCGAGGGGGGTTGAACTGAGATTCACGCATACGGCCTTGCGGGCTCATCAGAGCACATGGGAAGCTTCGCCGTGTCACAGTGAAGCTACCTAGCTGGGTGGTTGGCTACGGAGCGGCCTAGGCGTGCGTGCCTAGGTCGCTCTATGGCAGTTGAGATGGTTGTGTTCGGTGGAGGTGTGGAGCGTGTGTGGCAGGCAGTGAAGATGGGGGAATTGCTTAGTGGATGGTGGCGGAGCTTTTGAGGGGTCTAGCGAGGTGGATGGAGGTGTGGAGCAGTGGGAACACCTCGCCGGTGGCTTGCCGGAGGTGGAGACGATGGTGGTGGTCTATGGTTGTCGAGGGGTGAAAATAGAAATTGGTTGAGGGAAAATGAAGAGTAGAGGGAGAGGAACTTAACTGAGGGACTTGGAGCAAATGGGGGAGGCGGAGGGAGAGCGGCGCGTGTGTGCCGTCGCCGAAGACGAAGGCCCTAAGATGGAGAGGCAGCGACGCCGAGGAGGTCAGAGAGCCTCGTGCGGGTGCGGCTCTGCCACTGGTGCGATGCGGAGGAGTGAGGCGGAGATGGCTCTGCCATTGGTACGGTAGCAGAGCGACGAGAAGAGGGAGGGAGAGTCACCGGAGCCTGCGGGTGGATGGCCAGAGAAGGAGATGAAATTGGGGGGTTATCTCTAGCCAAATCAAGCTTGCCAGAAGCGGTCGGTCCTGAGGCTTCTTAAATAGGCACGGGCAGAGGGGGAATCGCAAGGAAGCGGCGGAAACACCACGCCAGAGATATGGCCAGAGTGAAACCCATGCCTCTCGAGCATTCGCACGAGAGGTATGAGGCGATTCAAGGTATGGAGAGTTGCTCATGCAGTTGGGGGCTTCGTAGAGAGCTCCCCTTTCAAATCTGGGAGCAGCTCCCCATGGAAATGAGGAGAAAACCTCCTCGTAAAGTCGCCGGCAGTATGAGTCCCTGCTGTAATGGTAGAGGGACCAAAATGATGAAAGTGACGAAAAAGTTGAGGGGGTCTTCGCAAGGGTTTTCAAAAGTTAGGGGTCAAAATGTAATTGGATGGACCAATTTGCAAAGTAGGTCAAGATTACCTTCCCTTAGGTCCAAGTTTTAGTACAAACCTAATTTTGACCTAAGGAATTCAATGGTGAAGTTGGATTTTAGGTTTAACCACGTTTTACTGGACATTTTGCATAAAAACCCAAATTAGGTCAAATATTGGGCATGGACCCCAATCTAGGTCAAGATAGGTTCCAAAGGTCAAATTGAAGGTTCTAAACCCTAAGGGATATTTTTCCATAAATTTTAGAGGGTTTATTTGATTTTTATATTGCCTGGAACCTTGTGAATTTAAGTGAGTTTATTTTAGGGTTATAGAATGTCATTTAATTCTTAATTTTCATAATAACCCTCTTCTGACCGAACCATCCCACTTCTTCTCTTATTAAGTCCAATTGACGTATGTCTAGAACCTGAAAAATCCCATTGATGCACTGCAATGGTAAAATTACAGTTTTACCCTATTCTTTAGGTATTCTTTTCATATTATTAATTCCCTGAATTAGGCCTTTCTTTAGGTTATGTAGGAGTTTTTGTTTTCTTTCTTAGGTCAAAGTAATCTAGTTAGGGTTCATGATGAGGTTCTCATCACCAGACGTCTAGCCAGTAGTTCTGAAGACCCTCCGGACGTCTGATACTGGAGAAACTCCAGTACCAGACCGCACTCCTGCACCTCTCGCTGCGTTGCGCCGCGGCTTCTTTTGCTCCACTGCAGCTCCAACTGCTACAGAAGGTCGGGGACGACGCCCCGACATTCTCCTCCTCTCGCACGCGCCGCAGTGGCAGTGTGGACCTCCAGCGAGCTCGCGACCTCGGCCCTCTCCTCCTCCTTGCTCTCGCTCCCTCTCTCTCGCGTGCCTTAGCTCACGGCAGTGGAGTGAGGAGTATGGTGGTAGTGGTGGGGTGGAGAGTAGAGGAAGGGGTCTCCTTATATAGCCAAGGGTTAGGGTTTGGTGGGGAAAAGGAAGAAGGAAAGGTGAGAGAGGGGAAGAGTCTGCGCGCCGCCTGCGCGCAGGCTGCTAGGTGCGTACAGATTTTTCAATTTCCAGACGTCCGGGAAGGGATCCAGACATCTGACTGGCACTCCAAACATCTTAAAAGACTCAACACGGAACGGGTCTTTACACTTTGTGAGGCCCAGTGCATCCCCATGGGGAGCCCCTGTGTTGTTTGTGAAGAAGGACGGTACCTTACGACTTTGTGTCGACTACCGACAGTTGAATCGGGTTACCGTCAAGAACAAGTACCCGCTGCCTCATATCAACCACCTCTTTGACCAGTTGAGAGACGCCACAATGTTCTCTAAGATAGATCTGAGGTCAGGTTACCACTAGTTGAGGATCAAGGAGACTGACGTCTCCAAGACAGCTTTCTGTACTCGGTACGAGCACGACGAGTTCTTAGTCATGCCGTTTAGGCTGACTAACGCCCCCGCTACTTTCATGGACATGATGAACCGTGTTTTCATATTGTACTTAGACCAGTTTGTGGTGGTATTCATCGACGACATCCTAGTCTACTCACAGGATCAGGCGCAGCATGGAGATCATTTACGTATGGTCCTGGATACCTTGAGACGACGTAGGTTGTATGCCAAGTACAGCAAGTACGAGTTTTGGCTGAGACAGGTGACTTTCTTGGGCCACATGATTTTCGGAGACGAATTGGCTGTGGATCCATCCATGGTTGAGGTCATGCTCAGATGGGAGAGACCACGCATAGTGATAGAGGTACGTAGTTTTCTGGGACTGGCAGGCTACTATCGGCGGTTTATCAGAGGGTTCTCTCATATCACGCGTCCTATGACTCAGCTGACCCGGAAGGACGTGCCCATTTGTTGGATCGACGAGTGCGAGGCGTGCTTTCAGGAGTTGAAGGAGAGACTGATTTCAGCTCTTGTACTTAACATTCCAGATAGTAGTGGCGGGTTTGTGGTTTACACTGACGCATTGTTGTAGGGGTTGGGTGGTGTGCTTATGCAGCGAGGTCACGTTGTCGCTTACACCTCGCAGCAACTAAAGCCTCATGAGCATAACTACCTTACCCATGACTTAGAGCTGGCAACAGTTGTCTTCATGCTGAAAACATGGATGCACTACCTAAATGGTGAGACATTAGAGATCTTCACTAACCACAAGAGCCTCAGGTACCTATTTGACTAGAAGGAGCTCAACCTGAGACAGAGGCGTTGGTTAGAGCTCCTGAAGGACTACAATTGCAACATCTCCTACTACCCAAGGAAGCCAATGTGGTGGCTGACGCCTTGAGCTGGAAGGTGCCCACCCACTTGGCCAACTTTCAGGCATAGAGTTGGAGACTCATGGAGGAGGTGGGCAGTTGGCGACCCCGAGAGTCACCGGGGTACTACGGGGCAGTGACTGTGACGTGACAGGAAAGACCAGAGCTGATAGATCGCATCATTGCAGGACAGATGGCCGATCTGTACTTACAAACACTGCGAGACAAGGTGTTTATAGGGGACCTAGGAGACTTTCCCTTCTCAGAAGAGATACTGTGCATGAGGAGACGCTTATGCGTTCCTAGAGACGAGGAGTTGTCGAGAGAGCTCCTGACCAAGGCGCACAAGTCTCGGTTCACCATACATCCCAAAAATACAAAGACGTACCATGATTTGAGACGCGACTTTTGATGGAGAGGGATGAAGCGGGATGTTGGTGAATTTATCCAGCAGTGCTTGGTATGCCAGCAGGTGAAGGCCGAGCACCAGAGGCCTGCAGGGCCGTTACAGCCACTTCCTGTGCCAAAGTGGAAGTGGGAGAGCATCACTATGGACCTAGAGTGGTAGGTCTACCAGTTATCCAATGGGGACACGACGTAGTTTGGGTGATAGTAGATCGGTTGACGAAGACGACACGGTTCCTGCCGATTTGAGTCACTTTTGGGCCAGCATAGCTAGCAGAGAGATACGCTAGAGATGTGGTGAGTCTGAATGGAGTCCCTCGTGAGATCATATCCAATAGGGATACTAGTTTCACTTTCCAGTTCTAAGCAGAGATTCAACAGGCATTGGGGACCCATTTGAGGTTCAGTACCGCATACCACCCTCAGACTGACGAGCAGTCAGAGCGCACCATACAGACTCTCGATGACCTCCTAAACGCTTGTGTACTATTGATGCGTGAAACTCAATCGTGTTTTAACAGTTAATTATGTCGTAGTATAGGTGATCAAGCGTCGTCAACAAATAAAAGTTTTATTACTCGAAAACCTAAGTATCCGAGGTTGAGCACAGGGAGCAATTGGAATTTACTACTAATCTCTAGAATGTAATTGAACACTTTAATTACTTAATTCAAATATAAATGCATGAGTTTGAAAAGTAATTGAGGTAAAAAGAAAGAATTGATCCATGATCAGACGTCTTAAAAGTGTGTTTTCCCTTCTTTGATTCTTCTTCTTCTGATTTTCTTCTTTCTTTCTATTTTCTTCTGGTCTTCTACAGGTCTTCTTACTTGTCTCTGCTTCCTTTGCTTCAGTTCCTCTTCTTCTGCTTATCTTCTATTTCTTTTCTTCTTCAGTTCTTCTTCTCTTTTTCCTTCGCCTCTTCCTTCTCTTTTCAATGGCTTCCTTTCTTCTTCTTCATTTTTGACTCTGTTTGCCTTCTGCTTCCTTCTCTTCTTCAGTTCTTCTTCTCTGTTTCCTTCTTCCTTCCCTGCACAACCACAGCAAAGCACAAAACCTAACCTTCTACCCACACCCGCACGTCTCTCTCTCTGTAAACCACTCTCAAGACGCTCTCACAGAGCCGGGTAAACGGGTCGGATCGCGTGCCCGTGACCAGGCGCACCGGCGTGAGGGTGGTGCGCGAGGTGTGCTCAGGACAGGGTCGGGTCGGATCACGCCAGATCCAAGTGGTGAAATCGTAGACGAGGAACAGTGAAATAGGTGAGGGACCTCACCCCAAGTGGATTCGGAGGCACTGAGCCCATATCACAAAAATAATATAAACCATGCCAGCGCTTTGTAAGTTACCGATGTGGGACTAAAACTTCCGACCTTCGCTCGCGCGCCCGCAGCAGACCGCGCCTTCAATTCCTCAACTGCAGGCTCTGTTGGCTTCACTTGCTGGGTCAGCTACCTTCGCACGACCTTCCCAAATTCGCAGCACCTGGAGCCCTAAAGTCCTGAGGCCTGGAGCAAGCTTGGAGCTTCTTCAAGCTACTGTCATTGGCGGTAGGGGCATGGAATCTGTCAGACATGAAAAGAGCCTCGCGGCTTAATCAAATCACCGGGGGACCTTCGCCGTGTCACGGCGAAGGTGAAACGATAGGTGGCAGGCCACGGGGCGGCCTAGGCGTGCGTGTCTAGGTCGCCCTATGGCCGGATGGATGGGTGAGTTCGGGGGGGCTGTTGTGGAGGTGTAGAGGGACGGTGGATGTGCGGATGTTACTCAGTGAGGTGAGGCGGAGGTTATGTGATGGTCGGCGAGGCATGTGGGGCTGCGGAGCGATGGGAGCACCTCGCCGGAGGGTGGCCGGAGATGAGGAAGGTGATGGTGAACGATGGCAGTCGAGGGGTTTTGGATGAAATAAAACGCAGGGAATGAAAGAGGGGATAGAGGAGAATGGTTTTAACCTAACTAAAGGGATGTAGGGGACGAAGAGGCAGACGGCAGTACCTGCTGTCGCCGGAGAAGAAGACGCCCAGTGGAGGAAGACGGGGCGACGATAGGGCTAGGGCAGCGCATGCGGGTGTTGCGCGATGCGGAGGAGGATGAGGAAGACGACTCTACCACCGATTTTGCAGCAGAGCAAAGAGAAAGGGGAGGGGGCTCGCCGGAGCTCGCTGGCCACCTTGGCTGGAGAAGAAGGAGAGGAATTTGAGGTGGAATTCCGGCCAAGTCGAGTTGAGGAGGTGCGGCTGGAGTTAGGGTTTAATTTATAGGTGTTTGGCCGTGCGTCTGGTGCGTGGAGGGCAAGCTTCTAGTCAACGACGTCTCGCCGGAGATGGAAGGCGGTTAGATACCCAAATCTCTCGTGCATTCGCACGAGAGATTGGGTGTAAATCTGGGATCATGATCCGGCTTAGATGGAAGGGGATTCCTCAGAGAATCTCCCTTCCATTTCTGGGAGGAGCTCTCTGAGGGATCTGAGAGTATTCCCTCTCTAATCCTCGCCGGAGAAGGATTCTTCCCCAATAATGACGGAAGTACCTGATTGTAAGATTGGAGAGGAAGCTAGGGGGGTTTAAGTGATGGTTTTCAAAAGATACGGACCAAAGTGTGATTGGGTGTACTAAATTACAAAGTAGGTCAAGATGACCTCCCCTTAGGTCTAAATTTTGGTACAAACCTAATTTGGACCTAAGGAATCCAATGGTGAAGTTGGATTTTAGGTTTGACCACGTTTGAATGGACATTTTGCGTAAAAACCCAAATTAGGTCAATTGATGAGCTAGGACCCTATTCCAGGTCACACTAGGTTCCAAAGGCCAATTTGAATGTTCTAAACCCTAGGGGATATTTTTCCATGATTTTTAGAGGGTTTACTTGATTTTTATCCTGACCGAAATCTTGTTGAATTAAGCAGGTTTATTTTAGGGTTACCAAATGTCATTTAATTCTTGGATTGCACATGAACCCATTTCTCATTGAATCAACCCACTTTTTATCTCATTTAGACCATTTGACCTCTGTTTTGTCTCTGAGAAATCTCGTTTATATACTGCAATGGTAAAATTACAGTTTTAACATTTATTTCATGTTTTCTTCTCAGAACACTCATTCCTTCAATTAAGCCCTCTTCTAAGTCATGCAGAAGCTTTTATTCTCTTTATTAGGTCAAAATGAGCTAGTTATGGCTCATGACGAGGCTCTCATCATACCCCCATGCCTAGCTTTTGCTAGTCCCTTTGCAAAATTTCAAGGTTTTAACTTCCATTCTAGACCCTGTCTGTCATCAATTATGATAAGTTCTTCTTTTGTGATTAGGTCAGAATGCCGATAATAGGCCTAGAGGTACTCAAGTACCAACCAAAATCCGGACTTGTTCCGCTTCAGCCTCAGTCCTCCGCAAAGGTTTTTAAGGCTCACAGAAACTAACCTAGGGTTTGTTGGACTCCGCGGTTAAAACACCTGTGCTTGAGACATTTTTAGCCTAAGTTCAATTTGCAGTGCATTTTTGTAAGAGAGAGATAGAAGATTTATTTGTTTGGAGAGCTTTTCTCTCTCTTTTCTTTTTATTTCTAGCTTCGGATTAACTTCTCAACACGGTCTGTATCGGATTCCTCGTCCCCATCATCAATCCTCAAGGGTCCCTGGCTATCGAGATTTCGAGATAATCCCGCCCATGGCAACCCCCAGAACCCTGGCTTTCGAGATTTCGATATAATCCCGCCCATGGCGTTCCGTGGTCGAATTCAGACCCTAGCGATAGACATTTCGTGATAATGCCGCCCATGGTATCTGAACCAGCAGAGTGCTTACATGCCCCCAGTAGGATATTTAAATATCCTAAGAGACAAGCACCGAGGACATGATATGTTGTTACGCATCTTCGAGGGGAATTTCCCGCCTCTCCGCGCCGGGAACTCGTCCAAATCAACTTGTGTTGATCGGCCTCTCCTAATCTAGGTGACTTTTTCAGAACATTAAACGCTTTTGCGTGATTTGGATATTTATGCGCATTGAACCAGACTGTGTGTGAATTTGGGGTGCTTAGGTTACCGAATCCCGCAAATCGAAGGTCAGTTAACGAGGTCGAATACTTCCTAAGCCTTAGACCTAATACTTAAGCTTCGCATTTTCCCCAACCTCTTGAGGATTATCCAGATTTTAGCGATACGTGAATTTTTTAAGCTAAAGAATCTAACCCAAGAGGCCTAAGACCAGCGTTCCCGCTAATCTCTTATTATGTCACCTTAGCACTTTTCTTTTATTTCTTTTTTTCTTTTTATCTGGCCTAGAACTTCAGTTAATTCCTTAATCTTTTACTAATAACTACCACTTTTTCTTTTTCATTTTGTGCTCCTTTTGTCATTTTTGTTCTTTTTCTCCTCATGTGGTTCACAAAATTTCCCCCCTCCCCCCATTTTTTTATTTTTTTTTTCATAATTTTTCAATTTTTTGTGTTTTTGACATATGCGAATTTTTGTGTTTTTGACATATGTGAATTTTTTTGTGAGATTCCTTCTGACTTTTTCTTGGTTTTGTATGTATACACTTTATCACCCCCCCATGCCTAAGTTTTGCAATGTCCTCATTGTAAACGAAGGGTGTGAAATAGTGTTGAGGTTAGGGGCTTAGAACAGGATACATCGGGTGGGTGAATGGGTCGAAAATGACTGATGCGGATGATTTTAAGCTCTGATACGTGTACTAGAGGTGGGATCAACTGTCTAAGGATGAACTCAAGGTGCAATGGACGTGGAGTACAGACGGATAATCAGACGGGTCTCCGTTTTTGGGATGACAGGTTGCCTCCCGTTAAGCACTAAATTTAATGTCTTCAGTCGAGCGGAAAATGGGGTGGAGAGGGAGTGGTCAAATCAGCGGAATTTCGTAAAACAAGCACCTTGATTAAGAGCCTGATTGGTCCAACCAGGTGCTTGTTAAGATCAGTAGGCTGATGATGCAACCCAAACCCAATAAGTCTGGTGGGTTGATAGATGTAGATCAACAGATGCAGCACCCACCATATGGCATGTGATTCAAATGGATATGGAAGTGAAAACTCGACTTTAGGCTGAGTCGAATCAGCCTAGTCAGAGTAGGGTTCCGAAAAATAATTAGTGTAAGGTGTGGAATCCCTACAGGGGTGATCAAAGAATGTTGGCTCCTGTTTTTCGGTCTGATCAATGCCCGATACCTGATATAGATATGGAGTTGTATCATCTGCAAACGGCTCAGTGAGAGGTGAATCGAAATAGAAATTGAGTCCGGTTGTTGGTCGGGGTAGAGAATGGGTTTTGATTGGTTCTGTATATGTGGAGCAAGTGGCTTCAAAGAGAATTGGTTTGTTATAATCAAGAAGCAGATTTTCTTCGATGTTATGGTCAGATTCGAAATCATCGGAGAGTTTGCGAAAATCAAAGTCTGAGTGAGATTCAGGATCATGAGTTCCACCATAGAATAAATCATATGTTGTAGATTTAGCAGCCTGACTAGGGTCTAGCCTAAATGTTAATTCTGAGCTTAAAAAGGTATCCTTATCTGGTAGAGGCTCAGGTTCTAAGCTAGTAGGGCAGACCCAATTGAAACCCCACTCGTCCAACTCCTCGATTTCTGTATCGTAGATTGGCATGACTTCCGAAAAATCAATTTGTTCCTCTGAGGAGGTTGGCGAGAGATATTCATCAAATAGAGGCCCAAAATCATATTCTTCATTAAAAGATTGATCTTCTTCATATGGGGCCTTGAAATCTTCAAAATAGGTTTCAGATCTAGATTCTGGGCTTAGGATGTGGGTTGAATTACTAGAATCTAGGTCTGAATAACCTTCGAGGGTCACCTTATCAGAATAAGGGACGGAATTTACGCCCTCGAGAGGTTCAGTTCTACTCTCATACTTGCAGGAGTTTTGGGATTTTAAAATGGGCTCAACATGGTATTTTCCTGCATTTGAAGCTTCCCAACCTTCTTCAATATCAGGCACATTGTATTCTATTTGGGTTGGGAATCCACAACCATTTTGTGCCTCGAACCTGAGATCAGATTGATCCTCGAAGTTGTCCCAAGATGGTTCATCTTCTATTTGTGGTATATACGGGTATTTCTGGTCAATAATTTATTTTACTAATCTCATTATCTCTTCCCATTTTTCAAGACTATCTTGGTGTTACTTCCAAAGTTGAGGATTTGTCATACATTGAAGGTATTCAAGATTGTGTAGTTTTTCTATCTCAATGTATCCAGTAATGAGCAAGTCACGGGTTGATCCTTTTGTGGCTTCTGCTAATAGTACTTGGGCACAAGTTATGATAAATGTTGTGGTTGTTGGGACATTAACTTGAATGTTTCCTACTGGTGTTGAGGTTTCTTCTTTTTCATAGAATTTCATAGCATCCTCAATCATTTTATCTCTCATGGATCTTCGATATTCAGGTTTCTTGACTGGTAGTCCTAGGTGGTTTGGCTGCATATTTGGATCAGGTAGTGGAATCTAGATGTAGAATCAGAGTTTAAATCAAGATGTAGAATCAAGTTATGAAGCGATTAGATCTTAATAACGAGTCCCACTGAAAATGTGTGTGTGCTCTAAAGAGAAAAGATGAGGGACTGGAGATATTTTTGACCCAATCAAGACACCTAAAGATGTTTGGATGACTATGGAGGTTTAGGGCGGATGGTACCCCTGGATCAGAAAGTCGTCCACCTGAGAATTACCTGGGCAGCCAGAGAGGTAGAGTCCTGCAAAGACCCCTACACGGTAGAGCATCCCCACGGGTTATAGGGTTTCCCCCACCTGACCTCTCTTGTCACTGAGATTCCAGGTAAACCAGAATGGGGACCTTGACCTCTTAAGTCTATCACTTTTATTTCAAAGGTGCTTTAGGATTCTCACTTGAACTTTAGATTGTTTGATGTTGTGACCTAATTTAGAGGTTGGTTGACCCAAGGGGTCAACTTCACATGACCTGTCTTATAGATGGCAGAATGATTCTAGGTTTGGAGCCTAGTGATCACCCTGATTTGACTCCCAGGTTATTAGGTCCAAAAATTTTAAGATTCAAGTGATTTTAGAGCTTCTTCTTTTTTTTTCTTAGGGTTTGTCTTGTTTAGCTCTTTTCAATCAAGGGTTTGGGTAGCACACTGATGCGGGAGGGTTTATTTCCTTTTATGTAGGCATGTGTGACTAACACTTTAAGATCCTACTGTAGAAACCCTAATTTGGTTCTATTTCCAATCCTCTTTTTCTTTTTGAAAATGTTCAATTTGAACTTAAAAACAAGAAGTGTGTTGTCCACCGAGATTAAGAGTGATTTCTATTAGGCACATGAATTTGTGGGATGGAATCTAAAAAATCGCTCCAACTTCAAGAAGATTTGAAAATTTTTTGCAAAATTAGGAAATGTTTGCCTTAAAGATGGTGCTTACTATAGAAAGAAGGTAATTGATTCCTAAATTAATTTCTTCCTTTTGTCTTTCAAAGCTTAGGGGATAGTTTAAGGAAGAAAAGAAATTACCTGCCCTAGAGTGGTTGACTTGCGGTAGGGATTTTCTCGTGCAATACCTGCAAGATCACAACAAAGCAAAGTAGGCAAGTTGGTGTTCAATATGATAAAAAGAATGTAAAGACTAGTGATAAATTGCGCGTTGCTCCCCAGCAATGGCGCCAAAATGTTGATGCGCTAAACTCGATCATGTTTTAACAGTTAATTACGTCGTACTATAGGTGATCAAGCGTCGTCAACAAATAAAAGTTTTATTACTCGAAAACCTAAGTATCCGAGGTCGAAAACAGGGAGCAATTGGAATTTACTACTAATCTCTAGAATGTAATTGAACACTTTAATTACTTAATTCAAATATAAATGCATGAGTTTGAAAAGTAATTGAGGTAAAAAGAAAGAATTGATCCATGATCAGACGTCTTAAAAGTGTGTTTTCCCTTCTTTGATTCTTCTTCTTCTGATTTTCTTCTTTCTTTCTATTTTCTTCTGGTCTTCTACGGGTCTTCTTACTTGTCTTTGCTTCCTTTGCTTCAGTTCCTCTTCTTCTGCTTGTCTTCTATTTCTTTTCTTCTTCAGTTCTTCTTCTCTTTTTCCTTCGCCTCTTCCTTCTCTTTTCAATGGCTTCCTTCCTTCATTTTTGCCTCTGTTTGCCTTCTGCTTCCTTCTCTTCTTCAGTTCTTCTTCTCTGTTTCCTTCTTCCTTCCCTGCACAACCACAGCAAAGCACAAAACCTAACCTTCTACCCACACTCGCGCGTCTCTCTCTCTCTGTAAACCACTCTCAGGACGCTCTCACAGAGCCGGGTAAACGGGTCGGATCGCGTGCCCGTGACCAGGTGCACCGGCGTGAGGGTGGTGCGCGAGGTGTGCTCAGGACAGGGTTGGGTCGGATCACGCCAGATCTGGAAGGTGAAATCGTGGACGAGGCACAGTGAAATAGGTGAGGAACCTCACCCCAAGTGCGTTCGGAGGCACTGAGCCCATATCACAAAAATAATATAAACCATGCCAGCACTTTGTAAGTTACCGATGTGAGACTAAAACTCCCGACCTTCGCTCGCGCGCTCGCAGCAGACCGCGCCTTCATTTCCTCAACTGCCGGCTCTGTTGGCTTCACTTGCTGGGTTAGCTACCTTCGCACGACCTTCCCAAATTCGCAGCACCTGGAGCCCTGAAGTCCTGAGGCCTGGAGCAAGCTTGGAGCTTCTTCAAGCTACCGTTAATGGCGGCAGGGGCATGGAATCTGTCAAACACGAAAAGAGCCTCGCGGCCTAATCACCGAGGGACCTTCGCCGTGTCACGGCGAAGGTGAAACACTAGGTGGTAGGCCACAGGGCGGCCTAGGCGTGCGTGCCTAGGTCGCCCTGTGGCCGGATGGATGGGTGAGTTCGGGGGGGCTGTTGTGGAGGCGTAGAGGGACGGTGGATGGGCGGATGTTACTCAGTGAGGTGAGGCGGAGGTTTTGTGATGGTCGAAAAGGCGTGTGGGGCTGCGGAGCGATGGGAGCGCCTCGCCGGAGGGTGGCCGGAGATGAGGAAGGTGATGGTGAACGGCGACGGTCGAGGGGTTTTGGATGAAATAAAATGCAGGGAATGAAAGAGGGGATAGAGGAGAATGGTTTTAACCTAACTAAAGGGACGAAGGGGACGAAGAGGCAGACGGCAGTACCTGCTATCACCAGAGAAGAAGACGCCCAGTGGAGGAAGACGGCGGCGATGACGGGGCTAAGGCAGCACGCGCAGGTGTTGCGCGACGCGGAGGAGGATGAGGAAGACGACTCTGCCACTGGTTTTGTGGCAGAGCGAAGAGAAAGGGGAGGGGGGCTCGCCAGAGCTCGCTGGACACCTTGGCCGGAGAAGAAGGAGAGGAATTTGAGGTGGAATTCTGGCCAAGTCGAGCTGAGGAGGTGCGGCCGGAGTTAGGGTTTAATTTATAGGTGTTTGGCCGTGCGTCTGGTGCGTGGAGGGCAAGCTTCTAGCCACCGATGTCTCGTCGAAGATGGAAGGTGGTTAGATACCCAAATCTCTCGTCCGTTCGCACGAGAGATTGGATGCAAATCTGGGATCATGATCAGGCTTAGATGAAAGGGGATTCCTCAGAGAATCTCCCTTCCATTTCTGGGAGGAGCTCTCTGAGGGATCTAAGAGTATTCCCTCTCTAATCCTCGTCGGAGAAGGATTCTTCCCCAATAATGGCGGAAGGACCTGATTGTAATATTGGCGAGGAAGCTAGGGGGGTTTAAGTGATGGTTTTCAAAAGATAGGGACCAAATTGTGATTGGGTGTATTAAATTGCAAAGTAGGTCAAGATGACCTCCCGTTAGGTCCAAATTTTGGTACGAACCTAATCTGGACCTAAGGAATCCAATGGTGAAGTTGGATTTTAGGTTTGACCACGTTTGACTGGATATTTTGCGTAAAAACTCAAATTAGGTCAATTGATGAGCTAGGACCCTATTCCAGGTCACACTAGGTTCCAAAGGCCAATTTGAATGTTATAAACCCTAGGGGATATTTTTTCATGATTTTTAGAGGATTTACTTGATTTTTATCTTGACCGGAACCTTGTTGAATTAAGCGAGTCTGTTTTAGGGTTACCAAATGTCATTTAATTCTTGGATTGCATATGAACCCATTTCTGATTGAATCAACCCACTTTTTATCTCATTTAGACCATTTGACCTCTATTTTGTCTCTGAGAAATCCCATTTATGTACTGCAATGGTAAAATTCCAGTTTTAACCTTTATATCATGTTTTCTTCTCAGAACACTCATTCCTTCAATTAAGCCCTCTTCTAAGTCATGTAGGAGCTTTTATTCTCTTTATTAGGTCAAAATGAGCTAGTTATGTCTCATGATGAGGCTCTCATCATGTACTATACTGGAGAGGCTCCTGGGAGGAGCATTTGCCCCTAATAGAGTTTTCATACAATAACGGCTATCATTCGAGCATCGGCATGGTACCTTACGAGGCTCTGTACAGATGGAGGTGTACCGCACCCTTGAGTTGGGTCAACGTGGAGACCAAGTGGGAGGTTGGCCCCAAGCTGATCCGGCAGAGTCAAGAGGTGATAGAATAGATTCACAGGTGACTCCGCACTGTCGGGAGCAGGCAGAAGAGCTACGTCGATAGGAATCGCAGAGAGGTGCAGTTCGAGGTTGGGGATCATGTTTTCCTCCGTGTTTCGCCCATGAAGGGTTTGCAACATTTTGGGGTGAAAGGAAAGCTTACGCCAAGGTTTGTGGGACCCTTTGAGGTCTTGGAGCGGGTTGGACCCGTTGCTTACCAGCTTACCCTTCCCCCCCAACTCTTTGGAGTGCACAACGTGTTCCATGTGTCCAACCTCAGGAGGTACGTCGTTGATCCCAGCCACGTTCTGAGCCATGAGAGCGTCGAGGTGGGAGACGACCTGACCTATCCCGAGTGGCCAGTACAGATATTAGACATAGCCGAGGATGCGAGCGAGGAGGAGGAGCTCGCGAAGGTGAGCTTCGCGACCTCCTGAAGCTGCTGGCGTAGCAGCTGCGAGCAGTGCGAAGGGGTCCGTGCGGAGGAGAAGGCTCGCGAGAGTTCTGCGTACTGGATATTTTCTAGTATCAGACATCTGGAGCACATCCCAGACGTCTGGAGTAGCAAAGGAATGTCCGGAGCTGAAGCCGGATGTTTGAAAGCACGCGTAGTGCTAAGGTACGTGCTTCTGCACGGTTTCCGACCATGCAGGCCGTACTGTAGGGGTGTGTTTAGCCATTTTTAGCTCTGCACGTGTATACACAGAGGCAGAGCATTGGAAATGCGCATGGTGCGCCCTTCGTGGCACTTTTGGACGTCTGGGCACATCGCCTGACTACCTTGGTTTGCCCAATGGGCCTAACAAGTCGGTGTAGGGTGGCTAGCTGAACCCCGTGCCCCATGGGGTGGCTAGCTCTCTCCCTACACTAGTTGTTCTCTCCGATACAGTGTACGCGAGGGCCATGAAGTCGATGCAGAGTGGCCAATCCTAATCCCGAGTCCCAACCTAAGGGCGACTAGCTCCGCTCTACACTAAACAGGGGACAATCGCTCTCCTTGGTACTCCATACTTAAGGGCCAGCACACTTTCCCACTCATATTTTCCGGATCCATTCCATTTATTTCCAGGAGCTCTACTCCTAATTTCTCGTAGGGTTCATGCTCATATTTCTCATGTCATTCCATACCAGGTTTCATCATTCACATTTCCTTTCCCAGGTTATACACATGCAGCTCGTTTTTCTATCATTCACATTTCCATTCTCATGTTATACACATGCAGCTCGTATTCTAGCATTTAACGTATATATCAAGTAAGGTTACATGTAACTGTTTAATTAGTACAAGTAAATTCACATTTTACAGGCAGCTCTGGTTCATTACAAGCAATTGTTAACAGTTCTATCTACTCGTCAAGACTGCAATTCAATCACACATACAGACATTTCAAGTATTTCTCATCCTAGGATTCATGCCATGCCCTAGGTTCTAATCATTCATTCCACACAAGCATTCAGGTTTATAATTAATTTAGGGGAAGCCACTCTACCAGTCAACCCAGGAGGATTGGGGGCTCGAACGGTAGGCTCACGTGCCTCAGCAAGTCCCGAACCCGCAATGGAACAAAGTCCTATAACACGGAAACATCATAAAGGAACATTCAAAACAGTATAGAAAGCCTTCTAACAAGTAGAGGAACTCACAAGGAAAACATCGGTATCTTATTTGCGTAAAACGGACCTCAAACAGACCCTAAACGGGTCAAAAACAAGGCTACTAATTCAAAATCAGATGTCCAGGAACTCTTCTGGACCGTCTGGACCTTGCTCCAGTCGTCCAACCTCCTCTTCGGACGTCTGGAAGTGCTTCCAACCATCTGGTAAGCTACCCAGACATCTGAAATGCGTGGGAGGGCGTGCCCCACGCCTTCCCGAAGCAAATCCTACACGCCACTAGCAAAATCTTCTCAAAATGACCAAGCAAAGTGTAGCTACGGAGTGGCCTACATGGCCGTATTCGCAAAGGGAACGTACCTTCGCGAAGACCTCTCTTTAGACGTCTGGACCCTCCTCTAGACGTCCGCTCCGTCGTCTGGACATCACTCCAGACATCTGACTCTGAGAAAAACCCAGAACCAGAACCTGTTTCTACTCGCTCTTGCCGTGTGCAGCCGCGCTCGCCTGCAGCTCCGGCTGCAGCTGCTTCAAGAATGACTTCCTGATGCACTCCTCCCGCAAGCGTCACTCCGGCCGTGCGCCCTTCGATGAGCTCCCACATGAGCTCATGAGCACAACTCCTCTTCTCCTCACGCGCTCCTCCTCGTCGCCACTCTCGCGCTCACTCGCTCACGCTAGCTTTCTCACTGGGGTGGAGAGGAAGAGAGGAAGGTGGTTGGAGTGGGGAGAACGAGAGAGGGGGAAGGGGGTTTATAAGGTTGGTGGGTTAGGGTTCACTGGAGGCGGGGAGAGAGAGAAGAAGGGAAGGAAAAAGAGAAGGTACTGTCTATGTGCAGCCCGCGGGCAGACGTAAGCTCGTACCCAACAATTTTGGTTTCCAGACGTCTGGGAAGGTGTCCAGACGTTTGACCAGATGTCTGACCGATACTCCAAACGTCTTAAAAGGCTCAGGACAGAACGGGTCTTAACACTTGTATACGATTTTGGACTCATTTGATGTGGTGGTCAATTGCATAGGTCTCCAGCTAGTCGAGTACTCGGGACCCGCGGAGGCGACGGGATTTTCGATCCGAGCCTCCATTCCTCCTGTGTTTTCCGGCAGAGTGGTTTACATTAATATTATGATTTAAACAAATAAACTGTATGTTTAGAATAACTTGAATAAACCCTAAGATGAGAATGAACCCTAGGGTAGGAACAAATGAGCACGATTTGAGCTACACTGTATATTTGAGATACATGTAGAACCCTAGGATGATAATGAACCCTAGGGCAGGAACAAATGAGTATGGTTGAGCTACACTATTTACTTGAGGTGTATGTAAAACTCTAAATGCTAGTAAATGTATTTGTTATTTTAATGTGATGCTTTGTCAGTTAAAAAATCACGAGTTGCATGTTTTAATAATGAAACCGATAATGTAAATAGAGAGATAAGAAAGTTTGGAATATGAAACGAAATAAATATCAGCATGAACCCTATGAGGAATTAGGAGAAGAACTCCTGTATATAGGAAGTAAGCTAGCCCTTGTGTACGCGATACCAAGGAGAGCAACTGTCCCTTTAGTGTAGAGGGGTACTAGCCGCCTGTTGGGTTGAGCCGCGGGGTCAGGCCTAGTCACTCTACACTGACTTTGTTTGGCCCTCGTGTACGTAGTACAGAGGTGAGATACTTAGTATAGGGAGGGAGCTAGCCGCCCAAGGGGGCCCGAGGTTAGGACTAGCCGCCCTACACCGACTCTTGTTAGGCTCATTGGGCAAATCGGGATAGTCGGACGATGGTACGTGGACTGTGGAGGGGCAAGACCCCTATTCTGTGCTGAGGGGCGAGACCCCTGTTCTGATAGGACAAGGTCCTGTACTGTTTCGTGTTGTACCTTTAGGCATACCCGCTAGCGGAAACAACTGACCGAGTGCTAGTGTAGGATAGCTACCCGCACGCTTATCACGAGTGCTGTAGTCACCGCTATGTCGCGACCGTGACCTCGGGGTGGTTGACTGGGTGTAGGACTACCACGGGAGACTCTCCCGGCCAGGAAAGCACCACATGCACATCCTACATCATGGAAAAAATTGCAATCAGGATCGTTCCCATGAGATACAGGCCAAATCAAGAAATGATTAGATGAATAAAGGAGCAACAAATTAGAACTACTTGGTTGCGTTAAATGAAAATGAATAGTTACTTAATTGCATTAATTAATTGCTTGTCTTAATTACATGTAAATGGCTTAATTACCACTCTACTTAACATTCACTGACTCCAAAAATTTTATAATCTTGTTCAGATCAGGGAGTTGAGCAGCTCGCACCACTGGCTACAGAGGGAGCTTGGCTCAATCGAGCCTAGCCTTAGCTGCGTTTTCTTACTGTTTCCGCTAGCTTTTGTTGTGGTAGTGAGTATATTGTTCTATGTAATACTGTTTTAGTTATTTTTCCGCTGTAATTTCCTCTGTCGTAGTTGTGATGGCCTATATTATTGATAGACTATTCGTTCTGTTTCTTTTAATATCTCTGGATTATTGATAGACTATTGCATGCGTGGTTATGAATTATTTTGTACTTTTGGTTATTTCTCGTTAGATGACTAGACCTTGAGATTAGTCGAGGTAAATCGATCTTGGATACTATAAGGATCTGAGATCAAATCATAACAATCAGCATCAAGCTAGCAAACAAAGAAATTCAGTTTACATTGATCATCTCAAGCTACTGCAAGCCATTTATAGATATATCACAAAGAATGAAATAAAATTAACTTTGATGGAGAATGGAATGGGTGATGCTGCTAGCATCAGAGAAATTCTTTCAGAAGTGGACTTAGATAATGTAAGACAGTTTTACTGCAATTAATTACCTGGGGATTTGAATTGTAATGTAAAATGAGTTGTAATGCTATTTCCTTTTACAGGATGGACATGATCGATAATGTTTCTTCGATATACTCTTATGTCAAAAGCGTGTTGTATGTAGTACTCAATGTGAGATGGTTCATCCTCAAGATGTTTTTATTATCAATATCAGATTTGTTGAACACATCTGACGTACTTCAAAAATAAAAGTATTCATCTCTAAGTCAATATACCTTTTGGTAACAAGAAATTGAAAATCAAGCCGATCCGTAAATAAAACTGAATCAAACTAAAAGATATGATTTAAGAGTTCTGGTTGGCACTTTCCTATTTTCTTATTTGAAAATTGCTTTAAACCTAAGGTAGAGGCGACTTTTAACTTATTTGATGAAAAATTCCTTGGATTATTCTAAAATCTCACCCCTAACCCCTACCCACGATCTCCTAAATCTTTCTCTCACTTCCCCGTTTCGTTGTTCTCACCTGCATTTCTGCCTCATTAGCACCAACATTACACTCTATTTGCTGCACTTAATTATCTTTTTTTGGTATCCTACGTTACCGGAGGTTGGTGTTGCAGGACCCCCGATTTCTCCAAATTTACTTTCAAGGAATTCTGAGTCACTACAAACAGAATAATGCGTGATCTGCTGTGGAGGCAAACGCAAGTGTCCCCCCATCGTCATGTTAAGCAAACAAAAAACACGAGGCATCCCTTTGTTCCTCAAGTGCAGACCCAGGTCTCCGAACCTACGCCATGGCCCAAATAATTTGAATATTTGCCTTACTAATATTGGAACGTATAGTTCAATTTACAGGATTTCACCCAAGGGTCGAGGAGTAGTACAGTTGGTGCCTTCTCTCCTTGTTTGCAACAAACTGTAGGTTCGCATCTCCTGTTGAGCTTTCCTTTTCCACCTTACCATGCTAAGAAGGCAGATGCTACAATATGCTCGGTTTGTCGTTTGCCATGAAAGGCTTTTCTTCCTGGAACATATGAAGTTGATTCTTATTCCTTTTCTAGTGCTGGAGTGGAAACTGCATGACTTAATTATTGCTTGCCTTTTCCACTTGTGGGTAAGATGGGAAATAATCAATGTGTGTTTGTCGTTTGCCATTCTTATTCACACTTCCCTGGTCCAAATTATCTACTTGCCAAATAGTAATAATCAATTATTTGGTTTCATCTTCGATTTCCTGACATTTTGTCCTCTGGGTGAATTGTGCCTCTTAGGACCATGGTCGAGACTTTCTGCCTCCGTAACTTGGTTTTAAAATAATGTGTGTATTTAAGCATCAAGGTTTTCTTTTGATGGGAATTTGGGCATCAAAGTACAATGTCCAAGCACTGCAAGGGGTGTAAGATCTCTCCGTCAGTGATGAAGATGGAAAACCAAACGGGATTGGATGAAGTAACGATAGAAGCACCCCCCCACTTAAAAATTAAAGGACACCAGGGTAATCAGTACATCACTGTCCATGTGAATTGATGCATAGCCTTGGATTTGACACGTACATCAGTTCCAAGTATGTCTTTGGATTTTTTCATTAAACGAAATTCTAAATAAAAAAGTGAATCCTCACGTGTATTTACCTCTAAGTTAATTAATATTACAAATCTGCCCTTATTTTTTTCATATTTACACGTAATTTCCATAAAACTCTAAATTTTTTATAACTGCCCTTTAAATTAAGCTCTAAATAAGACTTGCTACTTCTAGTGAAAAAGGGTAAAAAAGAAAGCTTTTCCCACTTATCATTTTTGCTTTTTATCACCTCAATCAAGAATCTAATTCAGGATTCCGTGACATATTGGTCCAAGATAGAATAAAACCTCCTTATCTATGACTTTTTGACGTGTTGATTGGATCTCAATCAGTAAAAAAACACTAAGGTCTCTGATTAACCCCAAGGTCAACACAAATCAACTATTACATGCCTAGTTTCTAAGTACATATGCTAATGAAGAGATGTATAAGTAGGTTTGAGCGTAGGATCAAACACTTGTTGGTCGAGTAAGGCAACCCTTAGCCTGTTCAATTAGGTAGGATTGTGGACCAAGCTTAAACTCAAGTAAATTTACAAAAACTTGGCTGAAACTCATTCTCAACATAAAATAAATTGGCTCAGGTTGGGTAACCCTTGCCATCCCGTTTATTATTCAAAAACAAAGAGGTAGAGTATAAGTTGTTGTATTCTAAATATAGTAGGCATAATATAAATACATGGATTTAATTAAGTTACTAAAAATAAATTAGAAAGAATTACTTCATACAATATCAAAATCAAGTTAACATGATGAATTCGTTCTTTGTTTGTATTTGAGAAAATTTAGGAAATAGTATCTAGGAAGTATTTTTTTTCAAATTGTAGGGATATATTTTGATTTGTTAGAATTTATTTTATTTTCACATTTAAGATTAAGATTAGGATTAATCCTTCACAATCAACTCTAATTTTTTAAATAAAAAATTTAAAAATAAATTATTTCTACTTACCAAAAGATAGCATGGTGTTGGTGTATGTATGTGAAATGATGGTCTTAATAATTGGAAATGGGTAGGGTGGACCATAGGGTTTTTGTGTTTGGGTGAACGTGGCTTGTTGGTGCAGTTACTTGTATTATGAGTTATAAACCTTTCCTTATACACATATGCTAGATGTACAGGAAAAATATCTTCCAAGCTGTGTTTTTAAGAGATCTGAAAAAATTATTAAGTATGAGTTACTACAACGTTATCATATTCAATGGAAACGACCGAGCATGTCAAAAAATAATTTAGAAAACCGCCAATTACATATGGAATACTATCAATCATTTCCTTTAAGTTATCGTTGAAAAGTGACTTTACCTTATCAATGCTCATTTATATTACAATTTACTTTTAATTAAAATGAATTTGTATTATAAATTTGTGTCACAATCATATTATATATTAATCTACTTATATTACAAGTTTATTCTACTAATTATAACACATACCTATATCACAGGTACATTTATACTCACGATATAAAATTCTTCACTTGCATTGCGAGCCATAATTTGTTTCATTACAAGATATATATTGTTCCATTACAAGTGAAACATACGTATATCATAAGTGGCATGTTTGCACTTTATAAGTGATATGCTTTCATTAAAGATATTATGTGTGTATAACGAGCAGCAAATGTATCATTCGCAAATAACTTATTACGATGGTAAAGCAAAACATCTCAAAGACAAGGCAAATATTTGCATATCATTCAAGATACGTTCTTTTTTCCATAATAAATTATGTCTTTAAGAAATTACACCATATAGTTACAGGTCAGACGTTGCTCTATAATAAGTTATAATTCTGTTTATTACAAGTGTATCGAACCATTATTAAAAGCATCATACTTTACAATTACAGTGATATATCTTTGATTACAAATTGAAATCTTTTCCTTTACAATTGCTACAAGTATAAGCTTAGGAAAAATAAATAAGCACATTTTGTCATGTATTTTATAATGTACGGATGAGAGTAGTGGTGTCAACCAATATATTTTAATTTTTTACTAGTAAAAATTATTTTTCATCAATGAAAAATCACTTTCTACATGTGAAAAATCATATTTCAAATGAAAAAACATTATCCATCAGTGAGAAGTTAAAAGACATTGATATATTTTCATTTGCAATCAATACGTTTTAAATTTCAATTAGTGTATTTTAATTTTCAATAAGTATATTTTAATTTACTTGATTTTCAACTAATTCATTCTTAACCTCACGTTACAAAATCTATTTCAATGGATTTTCGTACTCACATCGTTACTAACAACAAATGCTAATGAATTAACGTTTGTGCTTTATTTTGGAATATTTAGGAGATTTCCATATTTATTCATTGTTACAATGGAAGGTCTTGATCAGTGATGTTCGCCACTTTCTCAACTATCAAAGTTCCACCATTAAAGATATATTTGAAACTAGATGGTGTCACATTGGATGGTATTATTTAGGATATTTAGACCTTCATTCGATAATGATTAATGTTGAATATTTTTTGTACTTATTTTTAAACACCATGAATATAGGATATGTTATATGTTAATATGTTAATTAGCTATATGTCTTATATATGGGCCTAAGTGGGCTAGGCTCAGGTTGGCCAAGTTTGGACTATTAATCCCTAGCTTGTAACTTTTGGCTCAAGCCTAGGTATAAGCAATTATAGGTTTAGGCTTGGATCAAGCTACCTTCTGGAGAAGAGATAGAAAATCAAAAGAAGATAAAGAAATGCTTCTATGATTACTTTACCTCCTTATTTACTTCAGAATCAACTACAATCGAAATTGCTTATATGTATGATCATACTGAGAGAGTCATGGCTGTGGAATATACATGGTGCAGTTCAATTCCAAATGATGAAGAAATAAATGAGGTGCTATTCCATATGGATGCTATGAAGGCTCCGGACCCTAACGGTGTCCCTTCTATGTTTTTCTAGAACTCCTGGGATGTAGTTAGTAATGATGTTTTGATGTTTGCGAAATAATGCTTTCATTCAGCACAGATGCTACATCAAATGAGCAGGACTTATCTAGCTCTTGCTCGCAAGGTAGATAGCCCCTTGCTAGCAAAAGACTTCAAGCCCATCAACTTGACCAACACACTTTATAAATTGGTGGCCAAACTGGCTGTTAAAAGAATAAAGCCTATACTTCTTCGATCAATATCTTCTAATCAGTCAGGATTTCTCTCTGGCAGAAAAATAGCTGATAACATTATGCTGGGGCCTGAAGTTCTCCACTCGATGAAGATGCTTAAATGCAAGAACGGATGCATGGCGTTGAAACTTGACATGGAAAAGGCATTCGATAGATTGGAGTGGAATTTTGTTAATGCCTCTCTAAACCAATTATCTTTACCTCTTAATTTAGTTGCTTTAATTATGTCTTGTGTTACATCAATCTCCTTTGAGGTTTTGGTCAATGGTAGCACAACTAATCTTATTTATCCTACACGTGGAGTAAGACAGGCTGCCCTCTCTCCCCATATCTTTTTATCTTGTGTACTGAATATTTCACGTGCTCCTTAATATCTGTATGTTCAGAAAATTTCATTTCAAGTTATAAACTAGCCAAAGACATTGCCCCTCTCACCCACCTTATGTTTGCGGATGATACCATCCTCTTTATGGTTGCATCCATGACTGCAGTATTGAATCTGAAATGCATATTATCATATTTTTAGAATCTATCAAGCTAAAAAGTTAACTTTGCTAAATCAAGGGTATTTTTCAATAAAGTAGTGTGTAATGACCCGTCACACTTTTAGCCTTTTAAGACATCTGGAGTGTTACAACCCGGTTCCTGAATCCCTACAGGACACGAGATCGGCTCGACTCGACTAATCCCAAGACCCAGTCATCCAACAAGAAATAACCAAAAGCAGGAAAGTAAACCACATTCACTATACTAAGTAACTAACAGTAAAATAGTACAGCAGTAAAGGAAGTAAAAGCTACCAACAGTACATATCACCACCACAACAGTAAAGCGGAAACAAAGTACAGAAACATAAACAGTAACAAGAGTCTGAACTCACTAACAAAAAGGAAGTAAAACAACAGGAAACTACTGCTGGGCTCAATTGGGCCCAGCATCCTCTATAGACGGCGGCTCGAGCTGCTCAACTCCTGGACCTATAAAGGGGTACAGGAAAAACGAAGTCAGCGAACGCTCAGTAGAGTGGTAGCCAAACTAACTAAAGCAGTAAAAGCTAACAGGTAATTTATCTTTTCCAATTATTTTATTTTACAAGTCATTCATTTTTACCCATTGGTTTACTTTTCAGATCTCTTTCATGATCTCGCATGTTCCTCGTGGGAACAATCTTGATTGCAGTCTTTTCCGAAGAGTAGAAGGCACACGTGCTACTCTCCTGGCCGAGAGAGTCTCCCGTGGTGATCCTACACCTAGTCAACCACCCCGAGGTCACGGACAGACGTAGCGGTGACTACGGCACACTCGATAAGCGCACGGGTAGCTACCCCGCACTTGCACGCGTTCAGTCGTTTCCGCTAGAGGGTACGCCCAAAGTACAGCACGGAACAGTATAGGACCTAACCCTCTCAGTAACAGGGGTCTAGCCCCTCAAAACCAAATAGGGGTCTCGCCTCTCCACAGTCCGCGCACCCTCATTTGACTACCCCGATTTACCCAGTGGGCCTAACAAGTCGGTGTAGGGTGGCTAGCTGAACCCCGGGCCCCATGCGGTGGCTAGCCCTCTCCCTACACTAGTAACTCTCCCTGGTAAAGTGTACGCGAGGGCCAAAGAAGTCGGTGTAGAGTGGCCAATCCTAACCCCGGGTCCCAACCTAAGGGTGGCTAGCTCCGCTCTACACTAAATAGGGGACAATTACTCTCCTTGGTACCACGTACTCAAGAGCCAGCACACTTCCCACTCACATTTCCAGATCCATTCCATTTGTCCACAGGAGCTCTACTCCTAATTCCCCTTAGGGTTCATGCTTATTTTCCTCATGTTATTCCATACCAGGTTTTGTCATTCACAATTCCATTCTTAGATTTTACACATACAGCTCGTATTTCCATAATTTGCATATACAACAAGAAATGTTACAGGTATCTGTCTAAGTAGCACATGCATTTTGTATTTCACAAGTAGCTCTTTTTTATTAACATACAGTTGTTCACATTTCTATTCATTCATTTAAGACTGCAATCTCAACACGTATTCAAACAGTGCAAGTACCTCTCATCCTAAGATTCATGCCACATCCTAGGTTTCTAGTTATCCAATTTCACATATGTATTTATGATTCATAATTAAAATAGGGAAACCACTCTACCAGACAATCCGGGAGTACTCTGGGCTCGAACGGTAGGCTCACATGCCTCTTCTGACCCGGAACACGCAACAGATCGAAGTCCTATACCAAGGGACATACCACAATGGAATATTTAGAACAATATAAGAGGACTTCTAACATGTAGAGTAACTCACAGGAAAATCACATATATCTTGTTTGTGTAAAACGGACCTCAAACGGGTCAAAAATAGGACTACAGACCTAAATCAGACATCTAACACAAGGTCCAGACGTCTTAAAAGTATTCAGAGTCTTACCTCATGTTCCTGCGTCAACTTCAAACGTCCAGAACCCCTTCTTGACTGACGAGTCGTCTTTCGTCGATTTTAAAAAATATATTCGTTGTAGTATGTTACGAAAAACGATGATCAGTTTACTTCAATTTATTACTCAAAATTTAGAATGTTTCAAGGTCGAACTCAGGGAGCAAACTTAATTCTAAAGCATAAAAATTCACAATTAACTATAATATACTACTTTACAAAAATTAAAGAGAGAGAGAACAAAAATCTCTTTTTTCTTTCTTTCTTTCTTTCTTCTCCTCTTCTCTCTTCCTTCTCTTCTTTCTCTGCCTTTTCTTTCTCGGACGTCTGATTCTTTGAATCAAACGCCTTATCCGCCCCTTTACTACAATGCCTTGCAAGTTCTTCTCCTCTTGGCTTCTTCTTCTTCTCTGCTTGGCTTTCTTCTTCAGCTTCCTTTCCTCTGTGCGGCAGGCTTCCTTCCTTCTTTTTTTTTCTTTTCTTTTCCTTTATCTTTCTTCTTCAACTCCTTCTGTTGTTGCAGCTCTTGGCTGCTTCTCCTTCTCTTCTTTCTCTTCAGCTGCGGCTCTTCTTCTTCTCTTCTGCTCCGCTCCTCCTCCTTTCTTCTTCTCCTGCTTCCCTGCACATTACAAGGTTAGGCAAAACATAACCCCTACCCACCCCACGTCTCTCTTTCTCTATTTCTCTTCTCAAAGGTTCGCTCCCAGAGCATTCATGGGTATACGGGTCGGGTGTACGTGCCCGGGACCAGGCCCACCGACGTGCGGTGGTGGGTGAGGCGTGCTTGGTCGGGTAATCGGGTTTGGCCCAGGTCTGCGAGGCGTGAGCGCGGGTGAGGGCGGGTGCGAGCGCGTGGCGCGTTGCGTGCATAGGCGAAGGACTTGACCCTTGTGTATCGAAGGTGATAAGCCCAATACACTTTTTCAATTTATTTGATAGACATTTATGAGGTGGGACTAAAAGTCCCACCTAAATTTCGTGCCCTCACCCACAACAGGAATCCTTGTGATTGCAGTGATACGTGAGCTCTCGCCTTCGAGTGGGGACCTAGGACCGTGCATGAGTCTCTCCCGCGCGGCCTGGAACTCCCACCTGGGGCTGTAGAGGCCTGGAGCTGCTAGCAAGCTCGCTCCAAGCTCGGCAGTAATGGCGGCTAGCGTGCAAAACCTGAAAGCACGAACACTGCCTCGCGGCTCTGTTAGAACATCAGAAAACCTTCGCCGTATCACGGCGAAGGTGAGGCGGGGGTTGGCTAGCAGCGGGGCGGCCCGGGCGTGCATGCCTAGGTCGCTCTGCGGCCGTGAGGATGGATTTGTTCGGGAGGTAGTTTCAGTGGGTGGTGTGGTCGGTGGAAGGGCGAGAGGTGGTCAGTGGGAAGTCGTGAAGCTCAGGGACCGGTTGGCGAGGGGTGGAGTGGTCTGTGGTGGGGAAATGGCCTCGCCGGAGTTGGTGGTCGAAGGTAGAGATGGTGAGGGTGGACACTAGCGTTGAGGGGTCGAAACGACAAATTAACAGGGGGGAAATAAAGGGGAAAGTAAGAGGAAGAGTTTTTACCTAGCTAAGCGGACGAAAGGGAAGAGATGGCGATCGGCACATCTTTGCCATCGCCAGAGACGAAGGTGCCAGAGGAGGGGGCGGCGATGAGAAGAAGGGGTCGGAGAGTGCCAGCTGGTATGGCGTGGCATGGAGGAGAATGGCGGAGCTGGCTCTGCCACTGGTATGGTAGCAGAGCGACGAGAAGAGGGAGGAAGAGTCACCGGAAGCTTCAGGCTGTTGGCCGGAGTGAGGAGGAGACAAATCTGGGGGAGTTCTCTAGCCAAATTAAGCTTGCAGGAAACGGCAGCCCCTGCCGCTCCTTAAATAGGTGTTGGCGAGGAGGGAAACACGAGGAGGAGGCGTGGGCAGGCCACCGGGGACATGGCCGGAAAAGCGACCCATGCCTCTCGCGCGTTCGCACGAGAGGCATGGGTGTCAACAGGGCATGGGAGGGGGTCCATGCGGAAGAAGACAAGCAGGGGACTCTCCTCTCGTTTCTGGGGCCGATCCTCATACCCTGCGCGGTGCCATCCTCCGTGCAAAGTCGCCGGAGGCATGGGTTGCTGTTGCGGGTGGCAGAGGGACCAGTTTGAAAAGAACGAAGGGAAAGTTGAGGGGTTAAGTGCAAAGGGTCAAAAAGTAATTCTTGAGGACCAATTTGTAAAGTGGGGCAAGGAAAACTTTTCTTAGGTCAAAATTTTGGTATGACCCTAATTTGGACCTAAGGAATCCAATGGTGATGTTGGATTTTTGGTTTGACCTTATTTGATCAGACATTTTGCATAAAAATCTAAATTAGGTCAAAACTTGGGTATGGTTCTCAATCTAGGTCAAGATAGGTTCCAATGGCCAAATTGAATGTTCTAAACCCTAGGGGATATTTTTTCATGAATTTTAGAGGGTTTAACTAATTTTTATCTTTCCTGAAACTTCATGAATTAAAGCGAGTTTGTTTTAGGGTTATAGAATGTCATTTAATTCCTAGATGCCGCTATAACCTTTTTCAGATCAAATCATCCCACTTTCTCTCTTATTAAGTCCATTTGACCTATGTTTAAACCCTTAGAAATTTCATTTGTGTACTGCATTGGTAAAATTACAGTTTTACCTCTTGTGATTTCCTTTATACTCAAATTTATAGTTCTTTGATTTATGCTTTCCCTTAGGTTTTGTAGGAGCTTTTGTATACTTATTTAGGTCAAAATGTGCTAGTTAGGGTTTATGATGAGGTTCTCATCATACCGCCATGCCTAGCTTTTGCTAGTCCCTTAGCAAAATTTTAAGGTTTTAACCTTTGTTCTAGACCATGAATTTCTTCCATCGAGTTTTTATAAGTGTTTTTCCTCTTGTATCCTTGATTAGGTCAAAATGCCAATCATAGGCCTAAAAGGTACTCTAGTACCAACCAAGATCCAGATCTGTCTAGCTTTAGCCTCAGTCTTTAGTAAAGGTTTTTAAGGCCTACAGGAACTAACCTAAAGTTTATTGGACTCTGTGGTTAAAGCACCTGTGCTTGAGATATTTTTAGCCTTGGTTCAGTTTACAGTGCGTTTTGTAAGAGAGAGAGACAGAAGGTTTATTTGTTTAGAGAGTTTTCTCTCTCTTTTCTTTTTAATTCTAGCTTAAGATTGGCTTCACAACACGATCTGTATCGGATTCCTTGTTCTCATCATCAATCCTCAAGGGTCCTTGGCAGTCGATGCTTCGAGATAGCACCGCCTATGATAACCCCCAAAACCCTGGCTTTCGAGATTTAGAGATAATCCTGTCCATGGTGTCCCGTGGCCAAATTCAGACCCTGGCAATTGACACTTCGTGATAATGCCATCCATGGAATCTGAACTAGCAGAGTGATTACATGCCCCCGGTAGGATATATAAATATCCTAGGAGACAAGCACCCAGGAGATGATATGTTGTTACGCATCTTCGAGGGGAATTTCCCACCTTTCCGCGCTGGGAACTCGTCCAAATCAACTTGTGTTGATTGGCTGCTCCTAATCTAGGTGACATTTTCAGAATATTTGCAATGCTTTTGCGTGATTTTGATATTTATGCTCGCTAAACCAGACTGTGTGAATTTGGGTGCTTAGGTTACTGAGTCCCGTAAACCGAAAGTCAGTTAACGAGGCCGAATACTCCCTAAGCCTTGGACCTAATACTTAAGCTTTTCATTTTCCTCAACCTCTTGAGGAATATCTAGATCTTAACGGGTAATAAGAGTCCAGCCAAAAATGCCTAAGGTTCGCGTTCTTACTAATCTTGTTGTGCACTTTTGTTCTTCTTTTCCTTAATGTGGTCTAGAACTTTGGTTAATTCCTTAATTTCTTACTAATGACTATCCCTTTTCTCTTTCATTTTGTGCTCATTTTCATCATTCTACTCTTTTTCTCCTCCTCTTTCTGTAAGGTTTTCCAGCATTTTCTTCCTCCTTCAAAGTTTTTTTTTTCGTATATGTGAATTTTTTTTTGTTGAAACCTTTTCTTGTTATGTTATTTCATTGCACTTTCATACCCCCCCATGCCTAAGATTTGCAATGTCCTCATTGTATATTAGGTGGATTTTTATTTAGCTTGGTTCATGCATTAGGACAGGTATTTGGTGAGTGGATGGGTTGAGGTGATTGTTGCAGCGATTTCTAATCTCAGGTACGAGTACCTGAGGTGAGGTTGGCTGTCCTAAAGGATGAACCTAAAGTGCAAAGAAATGTCAGAAAAGGTTTCAGGTTTTTCAAAAAGAATGACGGGCTGCCTCTCATTAAGCGCTGAGTTTTATGCCATCGGCTGAGCATAATAAGTTCAGGGAGAATGGAGGATAAATGATGACTCAGCCAAATCTGTAATGGTTACGTCAATGAACGGTTTGAGTCTCTGACTGTTCACGACGAAAGGTTCGGAATCATGGCTAAGTGGATTGATCTCAACAGCTCCATTTCCAAAGATTTGTCGGACAAGATATGGTCCGACCCACTTGGATCACAGTTTCCAAGGGAAGAGTTTTAGTCAGGCATCGAAGAGTAGGACCTTTTAACCAGGGTGGAAGATCTTTCTAGATATGTGTTTTCATGAAAGGCTTTAACCTGCTCTTTGTAAATTCACGAGTTCTCATACGCATCAAAGCGTAATTCATCAATCTCGCTTATCTGAAGCTTTTTGTGGGTTCCAGCCATAGAAAGATCTAAGTTGCAACTCCGTACTACCCAATAGGCTTTGTGCTCTAGTTCGACAGGAAGGTGACACGCCTTCCCGTACACAAATCTAAAAGGAGACATGCCCAATTGGGTCTTGTGGGTAGTCCTATAAGCCCACAACGTTTCTGGAAGTCGAGATGACCGGTCCTTCCTATCAGGTCGAATAGTGACCTGGAGGATTTTCTTGATCTCCTGATTTGATATCTCAGCTAGACCATTAGTCTGGGGTTGGTAAGGAGTAGAGATTCGGTGAGACACCCCGTATTTGGTCATCAGTGACCTGAACTGAGCATTGGTAAAATGAGTCCCTCCATCAGAGATGATTGCACGAGGAATCCCGAACCGTGAGAAGATATTCTGATGAATGAATTTGATGACGATCTTGTGATCACAGGTTCGGGTCGAAATGGCTTCGATCCATTTGGACACAGTCCACAGCGAGTAAAATGTACTCGAAGCCGTCCGAAATAGGGAAGGGGCCCATAAAATCAATCCCCCAAATGTTGAAAATCTCGTATACAAGAATCGGCTGTAGAGGCATCATGTCGCGATGGCTCATGTTGCCCAAAGTTTGACAATGACTGCATGCCTTACAGTGATTGTATGCATCCTTAAAGATAGTGGGCCAGTAAAAGCCACACTGGAGGATTTTTGATGCGGTTTTGTGCCCAGAAAAATGGCCACCGCATGCCTGGTCATGGCAGAAAGAGAGAATGTCATTGATTTCGCCCTCCGGGACACATCGCCGGATGACTTGGTCAGCACCTATGTGGAAAAGGTACAAGTCTTCCCAGATGTAGTACTTGGCATCGGAGCGCAACTTGCCTTTCTTGGCCTTCAGCCAATCAGACGGGATCTGATGAGATGCCAAGTAGTTTACTATATCAGCAAACCATAGAAGACTAGTATCAATAGTCAAGAGGTGCTTATCAGGAAAATGCTCTGTGATGGGTCCAGAAGAATCAATGATCTCAAAAGGAAGGCGAGACAAGTGGTCAACTACCACGTTCCGTCTTCCCGCCTTGTCGCGAATCTCGAAGTCGAATTCTTGCAACAGCAAGATCCATCGGATTAATCGAGGCTTCGCGTCCTTCTTAGCAAGGAGATGCCTCACAGCTGTGTGATTCGAGAAGATTATGACGTGGGAACCTAGGAGATAAGATCGAAATTTTTCGAGGGCAAATACTATGGCTAGCAGCTCTTTCTCCGTAACCGTGTAGTTATGCTGAGCCTCGTCAAGTGTCTTGCAAGCGTAGTAGATGACCACGGGTTTCCCGTCAATCTTCTACCCCAGAACCGCTCCTACAGCAAAGTCAGATGCATCGCACATGATCTCAAAGGGTTGAGACCAATTAGGGGACTGTAGGATCGAGGCTTGGGTGACTCAGTCACGAAGGATTTCAAAAGCTTAAGTGCATTCCTTGGAAATCTTAAAGGTACATCCTTGGAGAGAAGAGTAGTTAGGGGACATGCGATTTTCGAGAAATCAGGGATGAAACGTCGGTAAAAATCGACATGCCCCAGAAAAGATCGGATGTCCCTGATCGAGCTAGGCATAGGAAGTCTAGAAATCAAATCAACCTTGGCTTGATACACTTGGATGCCTTTCTCAGATATTAAGTGTCCCAAGACGATCCCCTCCGGCACCATAAAGTGGCTCTTTTCCCAGGAAAGAACCAGATTTACGTCAATGCAACGCCTGAGTATGTGAACCAACTGCTGGAGGCAATCGTCAAATGATGCCCCGAAAAATGAGAAGTCATCCATGAAGACTTCCAGATAATCACCTACCATATTAGTGAATATGGCAAGCATGCACCGCTGAAAAGTCGTGGGTGCATTGCAGAGACTGAAAGGCATCCTTCAAAATGCTTACGTCCCGAAGGGGCAGGTGAATGTGGTCTTCTCTTGGTCCTCTGGATGAATCGCCACTTGGTTGTAACCGGAGTACCTGTCAAGAAAGCAGAAGTATCTATTTCCCGCTAACTTCTCGAGAATCTGATCAATGAATGGTAGTGGGAAAAGATCCTTCTTCGTGGAGGAATTGGGTCTTCGGTAATCTATGCAAACTCTCCACGAGTTGGCTATACGGGTAGGTATGACCTCTCCGATTTCAGTCGTGATGGTGGTTAGCCCTGCCTTCTTAGGCACAACCTGGATGGGGCTCACCCAACGACTGTCGGAGATTGAGTAGATGATCCCTGCATCTAACCACTTAATGATCTCCTTCTTCACGACCTCCTGCAGATTGGGATTCAAACGTCTCTGCATTTCACGTGAAGGTCGTGCACCCTCTTCAGAATAGATATGGTGTGTGTAATAAGAGGGACTTATTAAAGTCAAGTCATCGAGAGTTCAACCAATGGCTCTACGATGTTGCTGGAGAACAGTAATCAGACGGGATTCCTGATCAGGTGTGAGTTTGGAGTTTATAATCACAGGAAATGTCTGATTAGAACCCAAAAAGACATATTTTAAATGATCAGGAAGGGGTTTGAGTTCAAGAATGGGGTTATCAGCAGCAGCGGGTGGTTCAGAGTGAGTGTGGGGTACAAGGGTAGGAGTTATAGGTTTGTCAAGATCAAGGTCTGGCTCCTCTAATTGCGGTTCAAGATTTTCTTATGGTTGATGAGGAATAATCACGTTGTCCTCAAGTTGTGGTTCATCAACGACAGCTCTAATATTACAAATTTGTTCAATGACACCGCAATTGATCCCTTGTTGGGCCTTAAAGATATCAATTTTGAGAGTCTGATTCCCAAATTTCAGTTCTATTTGGCCCTCTTCACAACTTATGTTGGCCCTTGCAGTGGCCAAACAAGGTCTCTCTAGTATGATTGGTATATCCCTTGGGTTTTCAGGTGCGTCCATATCTAAAACTATGAAATCTACAGGGAAGTAGAAATCCTGCACCCTAACAATAACATCCTCAAGAATTTCCTTAGGAGACTTGATAGATCGATCTGCTAGCTGTAATATCACCTCAGTCAGTTTCAGCTCAGATTCTTCTAGATGGTTAAGTAGGGATGTGGGTATCAAGTTTATGGAGGCACCTAGGTCCAATAATGCTCTATCAAACTAGGTTTCACCGATCTTACATGATATCAGGGGAGTGCCTGGGTCTTTTGCCTTGGGTGGGAGCCTACTCAGGATTACAGAGCTAGCTTGCTCTGACAGTACAATTGAACTCCCACTCTTTGTTCGCAGCTTACACTGAGGTGTACATACATTCTTCAAGAATCATGTGTAAGCCGATACGTGGCCGATCGCATCCATTAAGGGGATGTTTATTTGGACCTACTCAAAGAGCTTGACCAGGTCCTCCTCAGGAGCCACGGGTCTGGCTGTTCGCTTCCCCATGGTTAAGGCCTTGGGAAACGGAACCTTGGTTGGTTCCTTTAGGATAGGTCCAGGTTTTTGATCTGAGACAGAGATAGGAACATCCTAGATAACTGTCCTAGGGGTTGGGTCACTACCAGGATTGGAGTGGTCTAAATAAGGTGGATCTTAGGTTGCCTTACCACTACGGGTTGTTACAGAATTTATTCCTGCCTGGTTCTGGTTAGGGGTTGGTAGGATGGGCTGCTACTGTTGGTAACCCGCATAGGAGGTTGAAGCTTCCATCCCGTCAGGCGATGGAACAGAAGGGGCCTGATAGATCAAGTGTGCCTGGCCCGGGTTTGGGTTCATAACGTGCCATTGGGTCGGCACACTATTCGGGTTAGGAAGAGGATGAGAAGGGAGTGTGCCTGGTTGGCGAGAATTTACCAACTGGGCAAGTTGGTTGCGTACCTTTGTGATTTCATCCTTATGTTGCTTTTGGATAGTCGCATTCATTCTCTGAATGTCAGCCAAAGTTTGGAGGATAAGGGACATTTGATCTTCGTTGGGCCCGGATGGATAGGTGGGGTTGGGCCGAGGCTGGGGCGGCTGATAAGGATGAGGGGCTTGTGGACGGGGCTGAAAAGGTGGTCTCGGATTCTAAGAATTTCCCGCCCACTGGAAATTGGGATGGTTTTGCCATCCAAGATTGTAGGTGTTGGAAAATGGGTCATTCTGAATGGCGTTGAGGTCCTCGCAGGTCTGAGGAGCCTCAGAAAAGTCGGAGAATGGGGGAGTAGGGCTCCCCCAGCAAGAATAGAAAGGATCGGAGGTCCCTCCGATCCTGGAGTCAGATGGGGGTGGATACAAGTCCATCCTTGGAGAAGGTCGGTGGAAAATGTGCTGCACAGTTTCCCGTGCGGGAGGGGGCTGTGTGAAGGAGTTCTGCGCAGAGGTGGCTTACTGCAAATGCTGAATCAGCTCATCCACCTTCTTCTCAATAATAGAGACCTTGTCCAATCGACTGGCCATTAATTCCAGCTCGACTGATGTGGACAGGCCTTGCGTCTCATGTGCTCCCCTAAGGTTCATCGCTGCGCGGGTATTCGTCCGGTCGAATAATCTCATGGAGTCATTGTTGATGGAGTTCTCACACATATTCTCGAGAATCTCCCACACGGTGTCTTCATGTTAACCCATGATATTCCCTCCGCAAGTTGCATTGACAAACAATCTAATATCTTCACGGAGTCCCTGGTAAAAAGACTGGACTTGTTCCCATTTAGGAACTTCGTAATGGGGTCACTTTGTCATGAGATCCTGAAAATGATCCCATACCTCAAGAAGAGGTTCTCCCGTCTGCTGTGTGAAGTGAGTAACCTGATGGCGCAAGGCGTTTGTCCGACCAACAAGGAAGAACTTCTTCAAAAACTCGGACTGAAGTTCTTCCAAAGTGTTGATTGGGCAGGTCTGTGTTTGATACCAATGAGCCACCTTGTCCATAAGGGAGAAAGAGAACATCTTCATGAGTAAGATATCCCGATTCTGTGCATTTGACTCGAAAGTCTGAGCTAGATGCTTAAGCTATTTGATGTTCTGGAAGGGGTCTTCAAAGTTAAGCCCATAGAATTTAGGTATGGCATGGATCATGTTGGGCTTTAATTCGGAATCAGGTCCTCCAGTTGGGATTCTGACTCGAGGCTCAATTGGCACCGCAACGGGATTGTAGTGATCTCGCATCATGGGGCGCTGCAGTGGGTTCATGAAGTTTTGGAAGAGATCATTTAGTCGCTGGAGCTGGTGCTCAAGATTATTCTCTTCTTCAACAGGCTGAGCCATTGTGGAAGAAGAAGGGGAATTGGGTTCAGAATCAGCAGAGAGGTCTATGTGAAGAGGTTGTTGCACAAACAAGGGTGCCGAAGCTTGGCCTCGGGGAGAGTAAATTTTTAGAGGAGGTTTCAAGGACCTCCTACCAAACATACACTAATGGATTAGACGAGGTTAGCAGGTGCCAGACCCAATCAAGGCACCTAAAATGTTGGGTGACTATAGAGGTTCGGGGCGGATGATACCCCTTAATCAGAAGGTCGTCCACCTGAGAATTACCTGGGCAGCCAGAGAGGGTGAGTCCCGCGAAGACCCCTACACGGTAGAGTGCCCCCACGGGTTACAGGGTTTCCCCCACTCAACCTCTCTTGTGACTGAGATTCCAGGTAGACCAGAAAGGGGACCTTGACCTCTTAAGTCTACCACTTTTAATTAGGATCAAGGTGCTTAGGGTTTCAGTTGAACTTTTACCTTTTTAAGTGTAAAGAGTGACCTAATTTAAAGGTTGGTTGATCCAAGGGATAAACTTTACCTATTAGTTCCCGTGAGAGCTTATTAGGTCCTGTCTTTTAAGGTTCAAGTGACTTAAGAGCCGGATTGCTTAGAGCTTCTCTTAATAGAACTTTTCAAGCAATGGCTTAGGCACACTTCTTCTGAGAATTTTCAGTTCTTGATTAGAAGGTGTCTCTAAAACCCTAGCTTTGAGTCATAGGTTGGCTCTAATTGGTCCAATTAGTTACCTCAGGATTAGGTAACTAGGGCTCAAGAAAGAAGGTTTTAGCCCTAATTACCCCTAGTGGATATGCAGATAGAATATGTTGAAATTGAAAAGCAGGCAACTCTTGTGATTTACTATGTATAAAAGACAGGTAATTCCTAGATTGCTTTTCTTTTTCTTTTTCCTTTTTAGAATTTAAGGGGCTTAAAAGAAAGGATAGAAGATTACCTGTCCCTTGGTGTGGTTGTTGTGCGGCTGCTTGTTTCTTCTTTGCCTTCGTGTGCCTGCACAACAAAAAGAGAGAGATTAAGTCAGTAGCCAACTATAAATTATGATTTAATAGCTTCTAGAATGCTTGTTTCTCCCCGGCAACGGTGCCAAAAACTGAAGGGTCGTCTTTTGTCGGTTTTAAAAAATATATTTGTTGTAGTATGTTACGAAAAATGATGATCAGTTTACTTCAATTTATTACTCGAAATTTAGAATGTTCCGAGGTCGAACTCAGGGAGCAAACTTAAATTTAGAAGCGTAAAAATGCACAATTAACTATAATATACTACTTTAAAAAAATTAAAGAGAGAGGGAACAAAAATCTCTTTTTTCTTTCTTTCTTTCTTTCTTCTCCTCTTCTCTCTTCTTTCTCTTCTTTCTCTGCCTTTTCTTTCTCGGACGTCTGATTCTTTGAATCAGACGCCTTATCCGCCCCTTTGCTACAATGCCTTGCAGGTTCTTCTCCTCTTGGCTTCTTCTTCTTCTCTGCTTGGCTTTCTTCTTCAGCTTCCTTTCCTCTGTGTGGCAGGCTTCCTTCTTTTTTTTTTCCTTTCTTTTCCTTTGGCTTTCTTCTTCAACTCCTGTTGTTGCAGCTCTTAGCTGATTCTCCTTCTCTTCTTTCTCTTCAGCTGCGGCTCTTCTTCGTCTCTTCTACTCCGCTCCTCCTCCTTTCTTCTTCTCCTGCTTCCCTGCACATTACAAGGTTAGACAAAACCTAACCCCTACCCACCCCACGTCTCTCTTTCTCTATTTCTCTTCTCAAAGGTTCGCTCCCAAAGCATTTGCGGGTATACGAGTCTGGTGTACATGCTTGGGACCAGGCCCACCGGCGTGCGGTGGTGGGCGAGGAGTGCTTGGTCGGGTAATCGGGTTCGGCCCAGGCCCGCAGGGCGTGAGCGTGAGTGCGAGCGCGTGGCGCGCTGCGTGCGTAGGCGAGGGACCTGACCCCTGTGTATAGAAGGCGATAAGCCCAATACACTTTTTCAATTTATTTGAAGCGCCACGCTCAGATGTTTACGAGGTGGGACTAAAAGTCCCACCTAAATTTTGCGCCCTCACTCGCAGCAGGAATCCGTCTGATTGCAATGATACGCGAGCTCTCGCCTTCGAGTGGGGACCTGGGACCGTGCGTGAGTCTCTCCCGCGCAGTCTGGAACTCCCACCTGGGGCTGCAGAGGCCTGGAGCTACTAGCAAGCTCGCTCTAAGCTTGGCGGCAATGGCGACTAGCATGCAGAACCTGAAAGCACGAACACTGCCTCGCAGCTCCGTCAGAACATCAGAAAATCTTCGCCGTATCACGGCAAAGGTGAGGCGGGGGTTGGTTGGTCGCGTGGCAGCCCGGGCGTGCGTGCTTAGGTCGCTCTGCGACCGTGAGGATGGGTTTGTTCGGGAGGTAATTTCGGTGGGTGGCGTGGTCGGTGGGTGACGACCTGACCTACCCCGAGCAACCAGTGCAGATATGAGACAAAGCTGTCCAGAGCTTGTGACGAAAGCAGGTACCCCTGGTGAAGGTCTTGTGGTGGAGCTAGAGGTACGAGGAGGCTACCTGGGAGCCTGAGGCGATAATGCGAGAGTGGTACCTGGAGCTTTTTGACGGTACGTCTTTTCGGACCGGCTTTAGTCCTCTTTAAGTTTCTTATGCGTATGTTGTTCTTTTTTCGCACCCTAGGTAGCTCAAGTTTTGGGGATGAAACTTCCCTTAAATTTGTTATGATGTTAAGACCTGTGCTGTTTGACCCTTTCAAGACGTCTGGACTGTGGGTCAGACATTTGGTCATACGTCTGGACGCCTTCCCAGACGTTTGGAAATCAAAAAATTTGAGTACGAACTCGCGTCTGCGCACGTGCTGCATGCAGATAGTATCCCTCATTTTCCTCCTTCTTCTCTCTCTTCCCTCGCCTCCATGCGAAACCCTAAACCCCACCATATAAAACCCCTCCACCTTCGTTCCCCTCACTTCTCAGCTACCTGCCACCTTCCTCTCTTCTTCCTAGAGCGAGCGAGAGCGCGAGAGCGGCGGAGAGGAGGAGCGACGTGGGAAGGAGAGGAGCGGCGTGAGAAGGAGAGGAGGAGATGAACTTGAGAGCTCGCATAGGAGCTCATCGGTGAGCGCATGGTCGGAGCGGCGCATGCGCGAGGTAGAGGAGTGCATCAGGGAGGTCCTCCCCGACACTACTACAGCCGGAGCTGCAGGCAAGAGGGCGCGGAGCGGCCACACGCAACGCGAGTGGGGGCAGAAGCAGGTTCTGGTTCTGGGTTTTTCCCGGAATCAGACGTCTAGAGTGACGTCCAGACGACGGAGCTGACGTCTCAAGCAGGTTTCAGACGTCTGGGGTGAGAGTTTCACAAAGGTACGTCCTCTTTGCGGATACGGCCATGCAGGCCGCTCTGCTGCCACCTCTTTGCATGCCCATTTTTGAGAAATTCGGGTGTCCGCGTGCAGGATTTGCTTTGGGAAGGCGCAGGACACGCCCTCCAACGCTGTTCAAATGTCTGGGCGACGTACCAGACAACGGGAAGCGCTTCTAGATGTCTAGAGAGGTGGTCGGACCTCTAGAGCTAGGTCCAGACGGTCCAGAAGAGTTCCTGGACGTCTGAGGATTGGTGCAGGGCTTAAGGTATGACACTGGACACTTTTAAGACGTCTGGAAGTTGTCCTAGACATCTGATTTGAGTCAGAAATGCTAGTTTTGACCTGTTTAGGGTCCATTTAAGGTCCATTCTCCACAATTAAGATACCGATGTTTCCCATTCGAATTCCTTTACTTGTTAGTAGGCTTTCTATACTGTTCTGAATATTCTCTTATGATGGATCCTTGTGATAGGACTTCATTCCGTTGCAGGTTCGGGACTTGCTAATAGCGATTTTACGTGGTTTGTTAATTAGGTCGTTGTAACATGTAAAACCGATTAACTCTTAAATTTATATTCCTAGATAGGGGAGTATCTAGGGTCGTCCAAGGAGGCCAAATGTTTGCAAAAGTGATTCTCTTGCTTGGAATACAAATCTCAACTTTCTTTTTGGTATTTTTTCAATATATCATTTTTTTGTTTTTGAATTAAGACAACATGCGAAATGGTGGCGGGAAGGTGATTTACACTTCAAATTTAAAATACTACTTCTAAGTAGAAAGTAGAACCTCTCCCTAAGCTTACTCTAGGAAAGTGGAGGCCTAGAATAATTAGGGAGAGGGAGTGAAGAATGCTAAAAACAAAGCAAGTAGAAATGCAAATAAGAAATTGCAAAGAAGGCAACCAGATAAATGAAAAAGTGTTTTACAAAAAGGCCTAGTAGAGGAATGCTTCTACTACTAGAAAATTGCAAATAAGAAAAGAAAACACAAATCCTCTAGATAGATGGTGAAGAAGAGGGCTTCTTGCTCCAAGTTTGGTAGCTCCCAAGCTTGAAAAGAATCCTCCAACTCCTTCCTTGTTGTGCTCCGCCAGGGTAATGTCCTCCAAAGCAAGCCCTAAGGGGGCGTGCCCTAAGCTTCTCTCCAAGGGTGGACGTCCACCCTAGGTCCTTCTCCTTTGCCTGGCCGTCCTCCTTGAAGTGGAAGAGTCCTCCTCCTTGGCGTGGCCCAAGTTGAAGAGAGTGTGGAGAAGGCACCAAAAGGGCTGGTGATGTGCCCCTTTAATCTCCTTCTCTACTCCTTCTTCTTGGCCGTAGGTATAGGTGGTTTAGGTAGCAAAATACACTAATGGAGGATGCCCCAAAATGGTGGTAGGTGGTGGGTTTTTATAGAATAGGAAGGGGGCTAAGGTGGCTCTTGGAATGAAGGGCTAAGATGAAGAGATAGAGGTGGTTAAGGATCCAATGGCCAAGGTCAATTGGCGCCACCTTAAGGGACACCTAGGGGGTGGTTATGGGTGTTGACACCCCTTGATGTTGGCGCCAAAATGGCTTCTAGAAGGGGGTCTAAGTTGGCGCCAAGAAGGGTTCTAGAAGGAGGGGTAGGTGGATGGCTAGGATGGGTTATGTGGGTAGGTGTAGGGTGGATGAAGGGCTGAAAGTTGGCGCCAAAAGAGAGGTGTTTAGGGGTAGTTTTTGGCGCCAACTTTTGGTGTCTTTTGGTGGTGATAATGGGGTGAAGGGGTGGATAGGAGGTGGCGCCAACTTGAGTAAGGTAGCTAGCTTAGGTAGGCTTAAGTTGGTGGAGCTAGCTAGGGTTGAATTTGAAGGTGGTGGATGGCCAAGGAGCTGGTTGCTAGCTAAGTTAAGCTAGCTTAGCTAAAGGGGGAGTAGAGGAGAAGGTGTTGGAGCTAGGGTTTGGAGGGAGGAGCTGAGGAGGAAAAGTCTGGAGCTGGAGCTGGCTGCTGCTGAAGAGGCTGGCATGGGGCTACTCTAGCTGGCTCAGCTTGCTAGTTCTTTGCTAGTTGCTGAGCCAAGCTAAAGTGAACTAGCTTCTACCATAATGAGCTGAGGTGAGCTAGGTCTGGTGCTCCCAGGGAGAATCAAGCTGGTTGAGGCAACTAAGGTAGCTTAGCTCAATTGAGTTGAGCTAAGTTAAGTCCCCGGGAGCTGGACTTGAGCTTCCTGAGCTGGGATGAGTTCTTCTTCAGCTGGCTGGAGTTGAGTGTAGCTGGGTGTAGCTGGATCTGAGCTGGGGTGAACTCCTATCAACTTAGCTGAGCTAGCTAGAGCTCCCTGTGGACTAGTGGGAGCTGAGATGAGCTAGACTCAGCTAAGTTGAGCTGGATCTGAGCTGACTTGAACTAGGGTGAGCTAAGATGAACTCTCTTGAGTTGCCATTCAGCTGAGATTAGCTGAATGGAGCTGGGATGAGCTAACCCTAGTTCAAGTGAGCTAGGTTCCAACTGTGGTGAGCTGGATCAAGCTAAGTTCCAGCTAGTCTGGTATTCTCCTTCACCATTTGCCTTCTTGAGTGCTAGGGTTTTAGGGATCTGTATATCTGTACATCCCTAACACTCACAAAAACATATTAAAAAGACAATAAAAAATGCAATGCATGCCTAACCTAATTTATGCCTAAATGTAGCCCAAAAATCCGTTTGCGGAGTAAAATCCTAAGAGCTAGGTTTGTTTAAATGCATAAGAATGATGATAAACTGACGTTTATCACACCCCCATGCTTATCTTTTGCTCGTCTCTTAGCAAAACTTTAATTTTTTGGAAAACGAAATTTTTGGGAAATCTAATTTTTTCGACTTTTGAGGATAAAGAGAGATTAAGGGACCTTGGTAGATTAAAACACAGGAGGTACAGGATTTGTTAAAGATAAATATCGGGATTTGTTTTTAGATTCAACCATTAGACAGAACAGGATCAATATATCCTCCAGAAAATTCACAAATTAACCCCTTGTTAATTCAGATGACTTGAAATGTTTGTTTTTAGGATTTTTCTGGCTCATGAATCTGATTCGCAACTTGCAAGAATCCTTTAAAACTTTGTGTCTGTGCTTGTGAAAAGCCAACATTTATAAGGGCGTGTTTATTTATTATTGCTTTTTTTTTCTCTCCCCCATGCTTATTTTTAGCTTAGTCTTACAATAGATGTGTCGGGATGATCATTCCTGTTACCATTCCTCGAGGGGGCTCTGGTGCCAGTACTTCGAGATAGCACTGTTCATGACACCACCCAGGAGCTCACAACCCCAAAACACGATGCGGTGTAAAGGGGCGCTCCAAGCAAACTTAGCTCTTGCTCCGACACTATAGGTAGAGTACCGTCCAAGACACTTGAGCTGCTAAAATGCGCATTAATGCTCCATCTAAAGATATGAAATATAGATATGGAGCAGGGTCGAGGAGATAACATGTTGACATCGCATCCTCAAATGAGGCATTTTCTTCCTTCTCGACGGTGGAAACTCAAACTAATGATCTGCTTCAGACTTTTACTAAGTCAAAACAAGGGAGTTTTTCAAATTTTTAGTTGTTTTTAAGTGTTAGCTTGTGTGTGAAAATTGACACAAGAAGTTTCTCAAGACATGCAAGTTTTTGAATCAGAAACTAAGTCAAATACTTTCCGTATTACAAAATAGGATCAAGTCACCTGAACTATCATAAGTTCAAGTGGAATTTTAGAGAAGAATATCTGATCTAGTCTAAAATAGACCCTGGAATTCTAATGATCAGATCTCTTTTTACTCATCCCTAGTTTGTTAAAGATTAAATCCCATTGTACCAAAAGTGAATTTTTCAACCTTAGTCTCGATTTCAAAATTTTTCCTCAAAAAGTTTTTTATCATTTTTTTTCATTTTTATTTTTTTGGTATGCAAGAAGGAAATAAATTACAGAAAATTGCATGTTTTTAGGTTTTGAACATCCTAAATGGATCGTCAAAATTCAAAAACACCCCCCCATGCTTAAGATATGCCATGTCCTCATGCATTAGGAGGGAAAAGGGATCACCTTAGTGAAGAACAGTCGAGTTTAGGATGAACAAAACCTGGAAAAAGAAGAAAAAGGGAAAGCAAGAAAAAATGATGGGTTACCTCCCATCTAGTGCTATCTTTTACGCCATTCAGCCGGGCGTGAAGGTATGCACGGAAGATGTAAAATCATGTAAATAATTGGACACTTAGATGCCCGTAAAAAAGGTGTCTTCTTCTAGATCACTAGAAAACTGATTAAAAGCAATATTGGGATCAAAGTTGGATGGAAAATGATAAGTGTAGCCCAAGTCTGGCCATGATTTTAAATTAGGTTGGATGCCAAACTCGGGCGGGGTTGGTGGCAGGTCCGCAAGAAAGGAGTCGAGGAAGGAGTGGTGAGGATTGGGTGAAGTTAGTGTGGAAAAATTAGGTGCGTGAATAGTGGGTGGGTTAGGGTGCTCACGGGGTGTATCAGGAATAAATTTGGGGCCAAGACAAGCTTCCAGATCACAGATTTCTCCGACCAATGATTCTGAATCAGAGTCCTCAAAAAAATTGTGGTCGGTAAGGGTATCTATTAACATCGTCTCCTCCACCATCTTGGAAATTTCAGTATCTGAGTCCTCAAAAAAGTTATCATCATGGAATCTTCTGGAGGATTTGAAAATATCTAAAGTGAGAGTTTGGCCTGCACAAGTGATATCCATTTTGCCTGTGTGGCAATTGATATTTGCCTTTGCAATGGCCAAAAAAGGGCGTCCAAGGATTATTGGGGAGTCCAGTAATGATTCAGGTGCCTCAATGTCAAGAACCAGAAAGTCTGTAGGGAAGACACAATTCTGGACCTTGACCAAAACATCCTCGATAATCCCACGAGGTTTAATTGTAGATCGGTCGGCTAATTGCAGGGTAACCTCGATGGGTTTTAATTCACCGATCTGAAATTCTTCAAATAAACTTGTGGGAATAATATTAATTGAGGCACCAAGATCAAGGAGGGCGCGATTAAAGGTAGTGTCATCAATAATTACAGAAATTAAAGGCGCCCCCGGATCTTTCATCTTAGGAGGCAGCTTACTCTATATGACAGAGCTTACTGTCTCCGAAAGAGGCACCTGTCCTAGATTTTTGGCCTGCCTTTTAGGAGTACAAATCTCCTTCAAAAATTTAGCATAGGTAGGTATATATTTGATGGCATCTAAACGAGGAATATTGATATGAACTTCCCAAATAGATCCATGAGTTCTTCTGTAGTGGGCTCAGATTTCTTTTTTTTGTTGGTGGTGGGGAGGAGAGCTTGTGGAAAAGGGATAGGAATCTTGTCTTGAGATTTTGGTATTTCTTTTTCTTCCTGATGGGGAGGTGGAGAGTCAATTTGCACATGTATTTCACTAGGTTTGTGTGAAGGCCCAGGGTCAGTGGTGGTTTCCCACTCTTCAAAGTAACTGCATGTGCAGTCGGATTATTATTTAGAGGAGGTGGGGGGGCCTGTGATTGCAGAAACCTGGGCGGCTGCTAAGGTGGTGGATTAGGAGGAGGTTGATTCGGATAGTGTGGAGTTCTGCCCGTATAATGGTTTCCTTGGTGATTAGGGTTGGGTATGGGTTGGGACGGAAGATGTCCTGCAAGTCTTTGCGTGGGAGTAACCCCAATCTGATTGTTCAGATTTGTGATGGTGCGGGTTACTTCCGTCATTTTTGTTTGCATATCCTGCAGGGTTCGCATCATTTGGGCATTGATGTCTTGTTGGGATGGCCCAGGATGGAAGTTTGGATTCGGCCCATACCCATTAAAATGATATGGTTGGGAGGAAACTTGATTATTCCAGGAGTAGTTCGGGTAATTTTTCCAATTGGAAGAATTTTTAAAGGGCTCCTGGATGGCAGAAATATTTTGAGTGGGGTTAAGATCTGGATAGTTGTAATTCCCCAGTGAATCATGGGCAACCTCAGAATAATCAGCAGGAGTAGTGTTGAGATTGTGCAAATTTTCTCTTCGTGCGCTACCCGTGCCAGTGCAGGGTAGCTACCCGTACGCTTATCGCGCGTGCCGTAGTCATCGTTACGTCTATCCGTGACCTTGGGGTGGTTGACTGGGTCTAGGATCACCACGAGGGACTCTCCTGGCCAGGAGAGCACCACGTGTGCCTTCTACTCTTCGGAAATGACTGCAATCAAGATCGTTTCCATGAGGAACATTCGAGATCAAGAAAAAGATCTAATAAATAAACCAATGGGTAAAAAGGGAATAACTTGTGAAATAATGAAATTGGAAATCAACATCTACCTATCCACTTTTACTGCTTTAGTAGTTGGTTGCCACTCTACTTAACGTTCGCTGACTTCATGTACTCATAACCCTTTTCAAGTCCACGTGTTGAGCAGCCTGAGCCTACGGCTGCGAAGGATGCTGGGCCAAGTAGAGCCCAGTAGTTGTAGCTTCTTGTTGTACTCCTTTCTGTTGTAGTGAGTAGACTCTTGTACCCTTATATTCTGTACTCTTTCATTTTGCACTTTATATTCTTGTACCTTGTTATTTATTTCTATTGTTGTGTTGGTGTGTACTGTAGTAGTTTTACTTCTTACTACTGTACTTTTGTTACTGTTAGTTGCTTAGTATAGTAAATGTGGTTTACTTTCCTGCTTTTTGGTTACTTTCTCGTTGGACGGCTGGGTCTTGGGATCAGTCGAGTCGGTCCGGTCTCGTGTCCTGTAGGGATTTGGGAACCGGGTCGTAACAAGATGGTATCAGAGCAAGGTCGTCCCGAGAGGTGAACCAACTAGCTTGAGAATAACCAATTCACGTGTTTGTGACTAGAGTAACCACCACAACGTACCTTTTGACATCTGTTCTAAGGTTCTTTTGCTGAGTGTCCATTGAAATTGACATTTTCCTATTCTATTATTCGCATCTCCTTACAGGAGATGCCTCGACGTGGAGCCATTGAGGCGGGCCGTGGACGGGTCGGAGGGGCGGACGTGTTGAGACAATGTTTCAGTGGATCAACCACTTCTTCCAGGCATTTAGCCCCAGGACCTCGCCCAGCTGATACGGGAGATTGTACGAGAGGAGCTCCACCCGCCTCCACGGGTGCCTCTCCCTGGGGACGCGAAGGGGGAGTCCTCGGTGGGACCGCGAGACAGACACAGCACTGGACGTGTGGGAGGGGGTGGTCCTCCACCGCCCCCACCATCCTATGACACTCCTGAGCACGAGCCTTCCTTGCCTGGAGGCGTGCCCGTCTCCCCACTTCAGCGACACTACGAGATCTTCGGACAGTTCCAGAAGCTGAAGCCCCCCTCCTTCAAGGGGGATGAGGACCCGACTGAGGTGGAGGACTGGCTCGAGCAAATCAAGAAGGTGTTTGACACCCTTCGCCCCTTTGCAGAGTGCCGCATGGCCTTTGCCACGTACCAGCTGGAGAGCGCGGCACACAGGTGGTGGAGGGCGGTCAGAGGTCAGGAGAAGGCAGAGCCAACGTGGGATCGGTTTGTCACCCTCTTCTACGAGCATTACTTCCCATAGACATGGCAGGACTAGAGGAGGCGAGAGTTCCACACTCTACGCCAGGGGACGATGACTGTCAGTGCATATCGTACGCGTTTTCTGGAGTTGTCCCGTTTCACTACAACAGCTGTGGCTACTGAGGAGGAGCGCCTGTGGAGGTTCACAGAGGGGCTCCGGCCTGCTATTCGGGGGTATGTCAAACCCCTGAAGCTGCCTACGCTCTCTAGAGTGGTGGAGGCAGCTATGACATATGAGGAGACCAACCTGGCCACACGTGACACTGACAACGGACAGAAGAGGCCCTACCAACCAGACTACCCACAGGGCCGACGAGAGAGGAGGCACGCGACGCTCACGGGAGAGCCGTCACGTTTTGCGGGGCCGTCAGTGGCCTTTGGGGGCCCCCAACAGGGGCCAGCTGCCAGCACTGGACACCCGCCTAGCCGTTAGCAAAGACCTACCGAGGGCGGGAGTCGAGTTCCCCTTTGCTACCAGTGTGGCCAGCCAGGCCACATCAGGAGGGACTGCCCATCTAAGGCTAGAGGTCAGCAGTTGCTCCCCACACCGAGCGCTGGAGGACGAGCAGGAGGCCGTGGTTCCCAGGTGCGTGGGGGAGGTAAGCAGTCGCGGGGAGGGTACCGACCAGCAGCTACTCGTCCGACGCAGAGTGTGGCTGCATCGTCCGCACCTAGAGCTGAAGGGCGCATCAACGCCTTGACACATAGAGACACTAGAGCTTCAAGTTTGTGGTGGTAGGTATGGTTATAGTTTTCGGCAGACTAGTTTACACACTTTTTTATTCCAGCGCCACGCACTCGTTTGTTGCTGCTACTTTTGCTGTCAGTTTGGGACAGGACTATGTGTTGTTAGAGGATCCTTTTGTAATCAGAGGTCCAGGTGGTCAGCTGTTTGTAGCTGAGGAGGTTTACACAGGCTGTGAGGTCAGTGTTGGGGGACACAGCCTTCCCACTGATCTGATTGTGATACCGATGGAGGACTTTGGCGTGATTCTGGGGATGGACTAGTTGTCCGCTTACCACGCTTTGGTGGACTATTTTGAGAGGATGATCGTCTTCTCCATACCGGAGATGCCTTCTTTTGAGTTTCACGGATATCCGGTGGATGGAGGCTTCAGGTGCATTTCTGCACTTCGGGCGGCGAGACTTTTGGGCTAGGGGTGTGAGGGTTTTTTGGCTTGTGTAGTGGCAGAGCCCAGCCCAGTGGAAGCTTTTCAGAGCATCCCGGTGGTTAGAGAGTACCCCAACGTGTTTCTAGGGGAGCTGCCAAGACTATCGCCTGAGCGTGAGATCGAGTTTGAGATCTCACTGGTACCAGGGACCAGCCCCATCTCTACAGCACCTTATAGGATGGCGCCACTTGAGCTGCGAGAGCTCAAGTCCCAGTTGCAGGACCTTCTGGAGAAGGGCTTTGTGAGGCCTAGTGCATCTCCGTGGGGAGCCCCGGTATTATTTGTGAAGAAGAAGAATAGTATCCTACGCCTTTGTGTGGACTACAGACAGCTGAATAGAGTCACCATCAAGAACAGGTATCCGCTGCGAGGATTGATGACTTGTTTGACCAGTTGCGAGGTGCCACGGTTTTCTCCAAGATAGACTTGAGGTTTGGCTACCACCAGCTGAGGATCAGGGGGACCTATGTCTCCAAGATAGCTTTCCGCACCCGGTACGAACACTACGAGTTTTTGGTCATGCCGTTTGGGTTGACCAATGCCCCCGCTGCTTTCATGGATTTGATGAACCGGGTGTTCAGACCATATCTGGAACAGTTTGTGGTGGTGTTTATTGATGATGTGCTCATCTACTCACGGGATCAAGCGCAGCATGGACAACACTTGCAGATGGTTCTGGACACATTGAGACGATGTAGGCTGTATGCCAAATACAGCAAGTGCGAGTTCTGGTTGAGGCAAGCGACCTTTCTAGGTCATGTGATTTCAGGGATTGGCTTGGCTGTGGATCTAGCCAAGATTGAGGCAGTGCTCAAGTGGAAGAGACCACGTACAGTGACGGAGATCGGCAGTTTCTTGGGACTGGCAGGCTACTACCAATGGTTTATTAGGGGTTTCTTGCAGATTGCATGTCCTATGACACAGTTGACCCGGAAGGACATGCCTTTTTCTTGGATAGATGCATGTGAGGCGTGTTTTCAAGAGTTGAAGGAGAGGCTGACTTCGGCTCCTGTGCATACCATCCCAGACAGTAGTGCCGATTTTGTTGTGTACACGGATGCTTCGTTGCAGGGGTTAGGGGATGTGCTCATGCAGCGGGGCCACATTGTCGCTTACGCTTCACGGCAATTGAAGCCCCATGAGCATAGCTACCCTACCCATGACTTAGAGCTGGCAGCTGTCGTCTTCGCACTGAAGACTTGGAGACACTACCTGTATGGTGAGACGTTTGAAATATTCACGGATCATAAGAGCCTCAGATATTTGTTTGATCAGAAGGAGCTTAACATGAGACAGAGACGTTGGTTAGATCTCTTGAAGGATTATGACTGCAGCATCTCCTACCATCCGGGGAAGGTCAATGTGGTAGCTGACGCCTTGAGTCGGAAGGCGCCCGCCCACTTGGCCAGTCTACAAGCACAGAGTGGGAGACTCATGGAGGAGATGGGCGGTTGGTGACCCCTTGAGTTACTGGGGCACTATGGGGCAATGACTGTGACACGACAGATGAGGCTAGAGCTGATAGACCGCACATCGCAGGACAGATGGCAAACCCATATCTCTAGTCGTTGCGTAACAGGGTACTGTCAGGGGACCCTGGAGACTTCTCCTTTACCGACGAGGTACTACGCATGAGGGGACGTTTGTGCGTTCCCAGGGATGAGGAGTTGTTGAGAGAGCCCCTGACTGAGGCATACGATTCCAGGTTCACCATACATCCTGGGAACACAAAGATGTATCATGATCTGAGATGGGACTTTTGGTGGAGGGGGATGAAGCGAGATGTAGGTGAGTTTGTCCAACAGTGTTTGGTGTGCCAGCAGGTGAAGGCCGAGCATCAGAGGCCTGCAGGGCACTGGAAGTGGGAGACCATCATCATGGACTTGGTGGTGGGCTTTCCCGTTACCCAGCGAGGACACAACGCAGTCTTGGTGATTGTAGGCATATTGATGAAGATGATACGTTTCTTGCCTATCCGAGTCACCTTAGGACCAGCACAGTTGGCAGAGAGGTATATTCGCGATGTGGTACATCTGCACGGAGTTCTGCGTGAGATTGTATCTGACCGGGATACCCAGTTTACGCCCCAGTTTTGGGCTGAGTTTCAACAGGCTTTGGGGACACGGTTGAGGTTTAGCACGGCGTACCACCTCCAGACAGACGGACAGTCAGAGCGCACGATATATATATGTTTGAGGACCTTTTGCGTGCCGTGTACTGGACTGGAGGGGCTCTTGGGAGAAGCACTTGCCCCTGGTAGAATTTGCATATAATAGCAGCTATCATTCGAGTATCGGCATGGTACCATACGAGGCTCTGTACGGACAGAGGTGTACTGCGCCCTTGAGTTGGGTTGAGGTGGGGACCAAGTGGGAGGTTGGCCTCAGGCTGATCCGGCAGAGTCAGGAGGTGGTAGAGCAAATTCACAGATGACTTCGCACTGTCAGGAGCAGACAGAAGAGTTATGCCGATCGGAAGCGCAGAGAGATATAATTCGAGGTTGGGGATCACATCTTTCTACGCGTTTCGCCCATGAAAGGCCTGCAGCGTTTTGGGGTGAAAGGGAAGCTCGCACCGAGGTTTGTGGGGCCCTTTGAGGTCCTAGAGCGAGTAGGACTCGTTGCTTACAGGCTTGCCCTTCCTCCCCAGCTTTCTGGTGTGCACGACGTGTTCCACGTGTCCAACCTCAGGAAGTACGTTGCCGATCCCAGTCACGTTCTAAGCCACGAGAGTGTCGAGGTGGGTGACGACCTGACCTACCTTGAGCGACCAGTGCAGATACTAGACAAAGCCGTCCAGAGCTTGAGACAAAAGCAGGTACCCCCGGTGAAGGTCTTGTGGAGGAGCCAGAGGTACAAGGAGGCTACCTGGGAGCCTGAGGCAACAATGAGAGAGCGGTACCCGGAGCTTTTTGAGGGTATGTCTTTTTGGACCGGCTTCGGTCCTCTTTAAGTTTGCTATGCGTATGTTGTTCTTTTTTCGCACCCTAGCTAGCTCAAGTTTTGGGGATGAAACTTCCTTTAAATTTGTTATGATGTTAAGACCCGTGTTGTTTGACCCTTTCAAGACGTCTGGACTGTGGGTCAGACGTTTGGTCATACGTCTGGACGCCTTCCCAGACGTATGGAAATCAAAAAATTTGAGTACGAGCTTACGTCTGCATGCGTGCTGCACGCAGATAGTATCCCTCGTTTTCCTCCTTCTTCTCTCTCTTCCCTCACCTCCATGCAAAACCCTAAACCCCACCTTATAAAACCCCTCCACCTTCGTTCCCCTCACTTCTCAGCCACCTCTACCTTCCTCTCTTCTTCCCAGAGCGAGCGAGAGCGCGAGAGTGGAGGAGAGGAGGAGCGGTGTGGGAAGGAGAGGAGCGGTGTGAGAAGGAGAGGAGGAGGTGAACTTGGGAGCTCGCGTAGGAGCTCATCGGTGAGCGCACGACCGGAGCGGCGTGTGCGCGAGGCGGAGGAGTGCATCGGGGAGGTCCTCCCCGACACTACTGCAGCCAGAGCTGCAGGCGAGAAGGCGCGGCGTGAGTGGGGGCGGAAGCAGGTTCTGGTTCTGGGTTTTTCCCAGAATCAGACGTCTGGAGTGACGTCTAAACGACGGAACTGATGTATGGAGTAGGTTTCAGACGTCTGGGGTGAGAGTTTCGCGAAGGTACGTCCTCTTTGCGGATACGGCCATGAAGGTCGCTCCAATGCCACCTCTTTGCATTTCCATTTTTGAGAGATTCGGGTGTCTGCGTGCAGGATTTGCTTTTGGAAGGCGCGGGACATGCCGTCCCACGCTGTTCAGACATCTGGGCGACGTACCAAAAGACGGGAAGCGCTTCCAAACGTCTGGAGAGGTGGTCGGACGTCTAGAGCTAGGTCCAGATGGTCCAGAAGAGTTCTTGGACATCTGAGTTTTGGCGCAGGGCTTAAGGTATGACACTGGACACTTTTAAGACGTCTGGAAGCTGTTCCAGACGTCTGATTTGAGTCAGAAACGCTAGTTTTGACCCGTTTATGGTCCATTTGAGGTCCATTCTCCACAATTAAGATACCGATGTTTCCCATATGAATTCCTTTACTTGTTAGAAGGCTTTCTATACTATTATGAATATTCTCTTGTGATGGATCCTTGTGATGGATCCTTGTGATAGGACTTCATTCCGTTTCGGGTTCGGGACTTGCTGAGGCACGTAAGCCTACCGTTCAAGCCCCCACTACTCCTGGGTTTACTGGTAGAGTGGCTTCCCCTTGATTTAATTATAATCTAATTACATGTGTGGAATGAATGGTTAGAATATAGGATATGGCATGAATTCTAGGATGAGAAACACTTGAAATGTCTGTAATGGATGATTGAATTGCAGTCTTGAATGAGTAGATAGAATGATAACAATTGCCTGTAAATAAATAACAGCTGCCTGTGAAATGTAAAGTACTTATACTAGCTAACTGTTGCATGTAAATTCTTGTTGTATACGTTAAATGGCATACTACGAGCTGCATGTATATAAATTGAGAATGGTAATGTGAATGATGGAAATACGAGCTACCTGTGTATAACCTGTGTATGGAAAATGTGAACGATAGCAATATGAGTTGCATATGTATAACTTGAGAATGGAAATGGAAATGATAAAACCTAGTATGGCTTGGTCTGAGAAATATGAGCATGAACCCTACGGGGAATTAGGAGTAGAGCTCCTGGAAACAAATGGAATGGATCTGGAAATGTGAGTGGGGAGGTGAGCTGGCCCTTGAGTACGGAGTATTAAGGAGAGCGACTGTCCCCCTGTTTAGTGCAGAGCGGAGCTAGCCGCCCTTAAGTTGGGACACGGGGTTAGGATTGGCCACTCTGTACCGACTTCTTGGCCCTCGCATACACAGTACCGGTGAGAGCTACTAGTGTAGGGAGAGAACTAGCCACCCCACGGGGCCCGGGGTTCAGCTAGCCGCCCTACACCGACTTTAGGCCCACTGGGCAAACCAAGGTAGTCAGGCGAGGGTGCGCGGACTATGGAGGGGCGAGACCCCTGTTTAGTTCTTAGGGGATAGACCCCTGTTACTGAGAGGGCTAGGCCCTATACTAGTTCCGTGCTGTACCTTGGGCGCACCCGCTAATGGAAACGACTGACCGAATGCCAGTGCGGGGTAGCTACCTGTACGCTTATCGTCCGTGACCTTGGGGTGGTTGACTGGGTGTAGGATCACCACGAGGGACTCTCCCAGCCAGGAGAGCACCACGTGTGCCTTCTACTCTTCGAAAACGACTTCAATCATGATCGTTCCCACGAGGAACATTCGAGATCAAGAAAGAGATCTGATAAATAAACCAATGGGTAAAAAGGGAATAACTTGTGAAATAATGAAATTGAAAATCAACAGCTACCTGTCCACTTTTACTGTTTTAGTAGTTGGTTTCCACTCTACTCAGTGTTCGCTGACTTCATGTACTCATAACCCTTTTCAAGTCCACGTGTTGAGCAGCCCGAGCCTACTGCTGTGGAGGATGCTGGGCCAAGTAGAGCCCAATAGTTGTAGCTTCTTGTTGTACTCCTTTCTGTTGTAGTGAGTAGACTCTTGTACCCTTATATTCTGTACTCTTTCATTCTGCACTTTATATTCTTGTACCTGGTTATTTATTTCTACTGTTGTGTTGGTGTGTACTGTAGTAGTATTACTTCTTACTGTTGTACTTTTGTTACTGTTAATTGCTTAGCATAGTGAATGTGGTTTACTTTCCTGCTTTTTGGTTACTTTCTCGTTAGATGACTGGGTCTTGGGATCAGTCGAGTCGGTCCGGTCTCTTGTCCTGTAGGGATTCGGGAACCGGGTTGTAACATGGGGTTAGGGTTCGGGCGAAGGAAAGAAGAGGGAGAGAGAAAAGAGAGGTACTGTCTGCGTGCAGCCCACATGCAGACGTGAAGTTACGTACAAAATTTTCAATTTCCAGATGCTGGGAAGGGATCCAAACGTCTGACCAGACGTCCGACCGACAATCCAGACATCTTAAAAGGCTCGGAGCAGAACGAGCCTTTACATGGAGTCTCAGTCAGACATCTATCCAGACGTCTAGACCTTTTCCCGAATGTCTGAAAATGAAATTTTTGTACGCACACTGCGCTCTGTGCGCGGTCGACATGCTGAACCTTCTTCTTCTCTCTCTGCCTTCCTTCCTTCCCCAAACCCTAAACCCTCCACGCCATCTATATAAGCCCCCTTCCTCTCCTCTCCACTCCACACACCACCACCACCACCTTCAGAGCTGTGCAGGAGTGGCGAGAGGAGGCGAGCAAGGGAGAGAGAGAGGGAGAAGGAGGAGAGTGCGGGAGGAGGAGGGGGCTGAGGTCGGAGAGCTTCGATGGGAGCTTGACTGAGCTCGCATGGCCACTGCGGGTGCATGCGTAAGGGGGAAAGAACTCAGGGAGGCAGCCTCCCGACCATCTGCAGTGGCTGGAGCTGCGGCGGCGTAACACGGAGCACAGCGGAGGGTATTGGGAGGAGGTCCTGATATTGGAAGTTTTCCAGTATTAGACGTCTGGAGTGGAGTCTAGACGGCTGACGGAATACCTGGACGTCTGGAGTTAAGGCCAGATTTTTGAAAGCTCATTTATCGCGAAGGTACGTAATCTCCCTGCGCCATGCATATCGCAGCATAGGGATATGTGTCGGCAGTCCATGCATGCGTTATCGTACGCAGATGTAGCCTTGGGAAGGTGATGAAAGCCTCATCATGGACCCTAACTAGCACATTTTGACCTAAATAAGTATACAAAAGCTCCTACAAAACCTAAGGGAAAGCCTAAATCAAAGAACTATAAATCTGAGTATAAAGTAACCCACAAGGGGTAAAATTGCAATTTTACCAATGCAGTATACAAACGGGATGTCTAAGGGTCTAAACACAGGTCAAATGAGCTTAACAAGAAAGAAAGTGGGGTGATTTAATCTGAAAAGGGTTATAGCAATTTCTAGGAATTAAATGACATTCTGTAACCCAAAAACAAACTCGCTTTAATTCACGAAGTTTCAGGTAAGATAAAAATCAATTAAATCCTCTAAAATTCATGAAAAAACATCCCCTAGGGTTTAGAACCTTCAATTTAGCCATTGGAATGTATCTTGACCTAGATTGAGAACCATACCTAATTTTTGACCTAATTTAGGTTTTTATGCAAATTGACCGGTCAAAATTGGTCAAAACTAAAATCAAACTTCACCATTGTATTCCTTATGTCCAAATTAGGTTTATACCAAAATTTGGACCTAAGGGAAGGCCATTTTGACCTACTTTACAAATTGGTCCTCAATAATTACTTTTTGAACCATTTCACTTTGCCCCCCATCTTTCCCTTCGTTCTTTGAAAATTGGTCCCTTTGCCACCCAGCGCAGCTGCCCATGCCTTCGGCGACTTTGCGCGGAGGATGGCGTCGTGCAGGGTATGGGGACCGGCCCAAGAAACGAGAGGGGGGTACCCTGCGTTGTCTTCTTACGCATGAACCCCCTCCCATGCCCTGCCGATGCCCATGCCTCTCGTGCGAACGCGGGAGAGGCATGGGTCTCTTCTCCAGCAATTCTCTGACAAGCTGCCCACGTTTCCTCCTCAAGACCTTCTCGCCAACATCTATTTAAGGAGCGACAAGGGTTGCTGACTGCTTCAAGCCTATTTTGGACGAAGAAAACCCCCAAACTTCATCTCCTCCTCCTCCGGCCATTCGCCTGCAGGCTCCGGCGACTCTCCTCCTTTCTCATTCCCCCTGCCACCATACCAGCGGCAGGGTTACCTCTGCCGTCGTTCGCCGTGCCTGGCCGTACCTGTAGGCACCCTCCACTCTCTCTTCCTCATCGCCATCCCTTCTCCTGGGCACCATCGTCTCCGGCGACGGCAGATACCTGCCGCTCGCCTTCTGCCTCCCCCCTTCTCTCCAAATCTGTCAGTTAAGTTCCTCTTCCTCCCCTCTTTATTTCCCCCTTATCAATTTTTGTTTCGATCCCTCGACTGCCACTACCACCACCATCATTTCCACCTCCGGCCACCAACTCCGGCGAGGCCGCTCCACCTCCACAGGCCGTTCCACCCCTCGTCGACAAGTCCATAAGCATCCCCTCTCTCCACTCAACATTTCCCCTCACTCACACCACCACTGCACTCACCCAAACACACCCCTAAACACACACACACATACGCACAAAGTGTGCCCTGGGCACGCTCACGCAGGTGCCCCCGCACCACGCCACCCACTGCACCACCTTCGCCTTGACACGACGAAGCTACCCAAGTACTTTGACAAGGCCGCGAGGCCGTTTTGGTGCTTTCAGGTTCCGATGCCCCTCCGCCATTGGAGCAGAGCTTGAAGAAAGCTTGAAGCGAGCCCCAGACTCCACCAGCTTCAAGTGGATATCCCAAGTCGCGCGTAACATCCTCGCGCACGACTCTAGTCCACCAATTGAAGCTGCAGTCCCTTGCAGCTTCGCAATCAGAGGGAACACCTGCTGCTGCAATGCACGCGAAGCAGGTGGGACATTTAGTCCCACCTCGTAAACTCAGAGGTACACTGCGATGCTTAAATCGAATTTGTGCATTAGCCTATTCGCCTCAAGTAACACGGGGTGAGGTCCCTCGCCCACTCCACCTGCCTCATCTGCAACCACACCTATGTGGACCTGGTTAACTCATTTACCCTGCACTCCTCGCGCACCACCCACGCCGGTGCGCTTGGACCCGGGCACGCGTAGCCCGACCCGATTACCCGGCTGGCTCTGAGAGAGCGAAGAGAGAAATAGAGAAAGAGAGACGTGGGGCGGGTAGGGGTTAGGTTTTTCCTAACCGTGTAAGTGCAGGGAAGCAGGAAAAGAAGAAAGGAGGAGGAGTGAAACAGAAGAGAAGAAGAGGAGCTGCAGCTGCTGAAGAAGGAAGAAGGATGAACTCAAGACACTTAGCCGCATAGGACGGCAGCTGAAGAAAGAAGAAGAGGACTTGTCCAAAGGCAGAGAAGGAAGGACTTGAAGAAGAAGAAGGAGGAGGCACAGCAACTCAAGAAGAAAAGAGAAGGAAGGAGCTGCAGAAGAGAAGGAAGATGAAAGAAGGAAGCCGAATAGAGAAGCAAGAGAAAAAGAAAGAAGGAGCTGCAAGGCACTGTAGAAAAGGGGCTGATAAGGCGTCTGATTCAAAGAATCAGACATCCGAAAAAGGAAAGGTAGAGAAAGAAGAGAAGGAAAAGAGAAGAAGAGAAGAAAGAAAGAAAGGATTTTTTTTGTTCACTCTCTCTTAAATTTTTGTAAAAAAGTATATCATAGTAAATTGAGAATTTGTATGCTTCTAGAATCAAAGTGTGCTCCCTGAGTTCGACCTCAGGATATTTTAAATTCCGAGTTATAAATTTTCATTTGTTTTCGCGAAGAGTTCATCTATATTACAACGAGATAATGTTAAAATACAATCTAGCCGTGCGAACATTTTGGCGCTGTTGCCGGGGAGCAGTGGGCATTCTAGAAGCTATTAATTCACAATTTCTGATTTACTATTGGCTTAATCTCTTCTCTTTTGTTGTGTAGGCACAGGAAATCAAGAAGGAACAAGCAGCCGCACAACAACCACATCCTCTCTCTAAAGCCCCTAAAATTCTAAAGAGGAAGAAAAAGAAAAGCAATCTAGGAATCACCTGTCTTTCATACATAATAAATCACAATGGTTGCCTGTTTTTCAATTTCAACACATTCTATCTGTACATCCACTAAAGGTAATTAGGGCTAAAACCTTCTTGCTTGAGCCCTAATTACCTAATCTTGAGGCAACTAACTGGACCAATTAGAGTCAATCTAAGACTCAAAAGCTAGGGTGTTAGAGACACACTTTCTAATCAAGAATTGAAAATTTCCAAAAGAAGTGTGCCTAAGCTATTGCTTGAAAACATCTATTAAGAGAATCCCTAAGCAATCCGACTCTTAAGTCACTTGAACCTTAAAAGACAGGACCTAATAAGCTCTCACAGGAACTAATAGGTGAAGTTGCTCCCTTGGATCAACCAACCTTTAAATTAGGTCACTTTTTGCACTCAAATGGATAAAGTTCAAGTGAAACCCTAAGCACCTTGATCCTAATTAAAAGTGGTAGACTTAAGAGGTCAAGGTCCCCATTCTGGTCTACCTGGAATCTCAGCGACAAGAGAGGTCGGGTGGGGGAAACCCTGTAACCCGTGGGGGTGCTCTATCATGTAGGGGTCTTCGCGGGACTCACCCTCTCTGGCTACCCAGGTAATTCTCAGGTGGATGACCTTCTGATTAAGGGGTATCATCCGCCCGAACCTCTATAGTCACCCAACATTTTGGGTGTCTTGATTGGGTCCAGCACCTGCTAACCTCGTCCAATCAATTAGTGTATGTTTGGTAGGAGGTCCTTGAAACCTCCTCTAGAAATTCACTCTCATCGAGGCCAAGCCTTGGTACCCTTGTTTGGGTAACAACCCCTTCACATAGACCTCTCTTCTGATTCTGAACCCAATTCCCCTACTTCTTCCACAATGGCTCAGCCTATTGAAGAAGAGAATAATCTTGAGCACCAACTCCAGCAACTAAATGATCTCTTCCAAAACTTCATGAACCCACTGCAGCGCCCCATGATGTGAGATCAGTACAATCCCGCTGCGATGGCAATTGAGCCTCGAGTCAGAATCCCGACTGGAGGACCTGATTCCGAATTAAAGCCCAACATGATCCATGTCATACCTAAATTCTATGGGCTTAACTCTGAAGACCCCTTCCAGCACATCAAACAGCTTAAGCATCTGGCCCAGACTTTCAGGTCAGATGCACAGAATCGGGATATCTTACTTATGAAAATGTTCTCTTTCTCCCTTATGGACAAGGCGGCTCATTGGTATCAAACACAGACCTGCCCAATCAACACTTAGGAAGAACTTCAGTCTGAGTTTTTGAAGAAGTTCTTCCTTGTTAGTCGGACAAACGCCTTGCGCCATCAGATTACTCACTTCACACAGCAGACGGGAGAACCTCTTCATGAGGCATGGGATCATTTTCAGGATCTCATGAGAAAGTGCCCCCATCACGGAGTTCCTAAATGGGAACAAGTCCAGTCTTTTTACCAGGGACTCCGGAGGATATTAGACTATTCATCAATTCAACTTGCGGAAGGAATATCATGGGTCAACATGAAGACACCGTGTGGGAGATTCTCGAGAATATGTATGAGAACTCCATCAACAATGACTACATGGGACTATTCGACCAGACGAATACCCGCGCAGCGACGAACCTTAGGGGAGCACACGAGGCGCAGGGCCTATCCGCATCAGTCGACCTGGAATTAATGGCCAGTCGATTGGACAAGGTCTCTATTATCGAGAAGAAGATGGATGAGGTGACTCAGCATTTGCAGCGAGCCACCTCTGCACAGAACTCCTTTGCACAACCCCCTCCCGCACGGGAAACTGTGCAGCGCATTTTCCACCGACCTTCTCCGGGGATGGACTCGTATCCACCCCCATCTGACTCCATGACCGGAGGGACCTCCGATCCTTTCTATTCTTGCCAGGGGAACCCTACTCCCCCATTCTCTGACTTTCTAAGACTCCTCAGACCTGCGAGGACCTCAATGCCATTCAGAATGACCCTTTTTCCAACACCTACAATCCTGGATGGCAGAACCATCCCAATTTCCAGTGGGCGAGAAATTCCCAGAATCTAAGTCCACCCTTTCAACCTCGTCCACAAGCACCTCGTCCTTATCAACAGCCTCAGCCTCGGCCTAACCCCACTTATCCATCCAGGCCAAACCAAAATCAAATGTCCCTCATCCTCCAGACTTTGGCTGACATTCAGAGAACGAATGCGGCTATTCCAAAGCAACACAAGGATGAAATTACAGAGGTCTGAAATCAACTTGCCCAGTTGGCAAATTCTCGCCAACCAGGCACACTACCTTCTCAGCCTCTTCCTAACCCTAATAGCATGCCGACCCAGCGGTGCGTTATGAACCCAAACCCGGGCCAAGCACACCTAGTCTATCAGGCCCCTTCTATTCCTTCACCTGACGGGGTGGAAGCTTCAACTTCCTATGCGGGTTATCAACAGCAGCAACCCATTCTACCAACCCCTAACCAGAACCAGGCAGGTATAAATTCTGTAACAACCTGTAGTGGTAAGGCAACCCAAGATCCACCTTATCTGGACCACTCCAAGCCTGGTAGTGACCCAAATCCTAGGGTAGTCATGTAGGATGTTCCTATCCTTGTCCTAGATCAAAAACCTGGACCTATCTTAGAGGAACCAACCAAGGTTCCATTTCCCAAGGCCTTGACCAAGGGAAAGAGGACAACCAAACCTGTGGCTTCTGAGGAGGACCTGGTCAAGCTCTTTGAGCAGGTCCAAATAAACATCCCCTTGATGGATGCGATTTGCCACGTACCAGCTTATGCACGATTTTTGAAGAACATGTGTACACCTCAGCATAAGCCGAGAACCAAGAGTGAGAGTCCAATTGTACTGTCAGAGCAAGCCAGCTCTGTAATCCTGAGTAGACTCCCACCCAAGGCAAAAGACCCAGGAACTCCCCTGATTTCATGTAAGATCGGTGAAACCCAGTTTGACAGAGCATTATTAGACTTAGGTGCCACCATAAACTTGATACCCACATCCCTACTTAACCATCTAGAAGAATCTAAGCTAAAACCGACTGAGGTGACATTACAGTTAGCAGATCGATCTATCAAGTCACCAAAAAGGATTCTTGAGGATGTTATTGTGAGGGTGTGAGATTTCTACTTCCCTGTAGATTTCATAGTTTTAGATATGGATGCACTTGAAAACCCAAGGGATACACCAATTATTCTAGGGATACATTTTTTGGCCACTGCAAGGGCTAATATAAGTTGTGAAGAGGGCCAAATAGAACTGAAATTTGAGAACCAAACTCTCAAAATTGATATCTTTAAGGCCCAACAAGGGATCAATTGTAGTGTCATTGAACAAATTTGTGATATTAGAGCTATGGTTGATGAACCATAACTTGAGGACAACATGATCATTCCTCATCAACCACAAGAGGATCGTGAACCGTAATTAGAGGAGTCAGACCTTGATCTAAATAGACCTATAACTCCTACCCTTGAACCCCACACTCACCCTGAACCACCTGCTGCTGCTGATAACCCCATTCTTGAACTCAAACCCCTTCCCGATCACTTAAAATACGTCTTTTTGGATTCTAATCAGACATTTCCTGTGATTATAAACTCCAAACTCACACCTGATCAGGAATCCCGTCTGATTACTATTCTCCAGCAACATCATAGAGCCATTGGTTGGACTCTCGATGATTTGACTGGAATAAGTCCCTCTTATTGCACACACCGTATCTATTCTGAAGAGGGCGCACGACCTTCCTGTGAAATGCAGAGATGTTTGAATCCCAATCTGCAAGAGGTCGTGAAAAAGGAGATCATTAAGTGGTTAGATGCAGGGATCATCTACCCGATCTCCGACAGTCGATGGGTGAGCCCAATCCAGGTTGTGCCTAAGAAGGCAGTGCTCACCACCATCACGACTGAAACCGGAGAGGTCATACCTACCCGTATAGCCAACTCGTGGAAAGTCTGCATAGATTACCGAAGACTCAATTCCTCCACGAAGAAGGATCATTTCCCACTACCATTCATTGATCAAATTCTCGAGAAATTAGTGGAAAATAGATTCTTCTTCTTTCTTAATGGGTACTCCGGTTATAACCAAGTGGCGATTCATCTAGAGGACCAAGAGAAGACCGCATTCACCTGCCCCTTCAGGACGTACGCATTCCGAAGGATGCCTTTCGGTCTCTGCAATGCACCTGTGACTTTTCAGCGGTGCATGCTTGCCATATTCTTTGATATGGTAGGTGATTATCTGGAAGTCTTCATGGATGACTTCTCAATTTTTGGGGCATCATTTGATGATTGCCTCCAACACTTGGTTCATATACTCAGGCGTTGCATCGACGTAAATCTAGTTCTTTCTTGAGAAAAGAGCCACTTTATGGTTCCTGAGAGGATCATCCTGTGACACTTAATTTCTGAGAAAGGCATCCAAGTGGATCGAGCCAAGGATGATCTGACTTCTAGACTTCCTATGCCTAGCTCGATCAGAGACATCCGATCTTTTTTGGGGCATGTCGGTTTTTACCATCGTTTCATCCCTGATTTCTCGAAAATCGTGCGTCCCCTGACTACTCTTCTCTCCAAGGATGTACCCTTTGAGATTTCCAAGGAATGCACTCAAGCTTTTGAGAACCTTCATAACCGAGTCACCCAAGCTCTGATCCTATAGTCCCCTGATTGGTCTCAACCCTTTGAGATCATGTGTGATGCATCTAACTTCGCTATAGGAGCGGTTTTGGGGCAGAAGATTGACGGGAAACCCATGGTCATCTACTACGCTAGCAAAACACTTGACAAGGCTTAGCATAACTACACGGTTACGGAGAAAGAGCTGCTAGCCGTAGTATTTGCCCTCGAAAAATTCCAATCCTATCTCCTGGGTTCCCACGTCATAATCTACTAGGATCATACAGCTGTGAGGCATCTTCCTGCTAAGAAGGATGCGAAGCCTCGATTAATCTGATGGATCTTGCTGTTGTAAGAATTCGACCTCGAGATTCGCGACAAGGCGAGAAGACAGAACGTGGTAGCTGACCACTTGTCTCGCCTTCCTTCTGAAATCATCGACCCTCCTGGACCCATGATGGAGCATTTTCCTGATGAGCACCTATTGACTATTAGTACTAGGCTTCCATGGTTTGCTGATATAGTAAATTACTTGGCATCTCATCAGACCCCGTCTGATTGGCCGAAGGCCAAGAAAGACAAGTTGCGCTCTGATGCCAAGTACTACATCTGGGAAGACCCGTACCTTTTCCGCATAGGTGCTGACCAAGTCATCCGACGGCGTGTCCCAGAGGGCGAAATCCCTGACATTCTCTCCTTCTGCCATGACCAGGCATGTGGTGGCCACTTCTCTAGGCACAAAATCGCATCAAAATCCTCCAGTGTGGCTTTTACTGGCCCACTATCTTCAAGGACGCATACAGTCACTGCAAGGCATGCAGTCGTTGCCAAACCTTGGAAAACATGAGCCATCGCGACATGATGCCTTTGTAGCCGATTCTCGTATGTGAGATTTTTTATATTTGGGGGATTAATTTTATGAGCCCCTTTCCTGTTTCGAACAACTTTGAGTACATTTTACTCGCTGTGGACTATGTGTCCAAATGGATCGATGCCATTCCAACCCGAACCTGTGATCACAAGATCGTCATCAAATTCATTCATCAAAATATCTTCTCACGGTTTGGGATTCCTCGTGCAATCATCTCTGATGGAGGGACCCATTTTACCAATGCTGAGTTCAGGTCACTGATGACCAAATACGGGGTGTCTCATTGAATCTCTACTCCTTACCACCCCCAGGATAATGGTCTAGCTGAGCTATCAAATCGGGAGATCAAGAAAATCCTACAGATTACTGTTCGACCTGATAGGAAGGATTGGTTGTCTCAACTTCTGGAAGCTTTGTGGGCTTATAGAACCGCCCACAAGACCCAATTAGGCATGTCTCCTTTTAGACTGGTGTACCGTAAGGCATGTCACCTTCCCGTCGAACTGGAGCACAAAGCCTATTGGGCAGTATGGAGCTGCAACTTAGATCTTTCTAAGGCTGGAACCCACAGAAAGCTTCAGATAAGCGAGATTGATGGATTACGCCTTGATGCGTATGAGAACTCGCGAATCTACAAAGAGCGGGTTAAGGCCTTCCATGACAAGCATATATCTAGAAAGATCTTCCACCCTGGTTAAAAGGTCCTACTCTTCGATGCCCAACTCAAATTCTTCCCTGGGAAACTGCGATCCAAGTAGGTCAGACCATATCTTGTCCAACAGATTTTTGGAAATGGGGCCGTCGAAATCAGTCCTCTCAGCCACGATTCCGAACCTTTCGTCGTGAACGATCAGAGATTCAAACCGTTCATTGACATAACCAATACAGATTGGCTAAATCATCATTTATCCTCCATTCTCCCTGAGTTTATTGTGCCCAACCGATGGCGTAAAACTCAGCGCTTAACGGGAGGCAACCCGTCATTCTTTTTGAAAAACCCGAAACCTTTTCTGACATTTCTTTGCACTTTAGGTTCATCCTTTAAGACAGCCAACTTCACCTCAGGTACTCGTACCTGAGATTAGAAATCGTCCGCAACAGTCATCTCGACCCATCTACTCACCAAATACCTGTCCTAATGCATGAACCAAGCTAAATAAAAACCCACCTAAAGTACAATGAGGACATTGCAAATCTTAGGCATGGGGGGGTATGAAAGTGCAATTAAATAATAAGGAAAAGGTTTCAACAAAAAAATCCGCATATACGAAAAAAAAGAAAACTTTGAAGGAGAAAGAAAGTGCCGGTAAACTTTATAGAAGGAGGAGAAAAAGAACAAAATGATAAAAAGGAGAACAAAATGAAAGAAAATGGATAGTCATTAGTAAGAAATTAAGGAATTAACCTAAGTTCTAGACCATATTAAGGAAAAGAAAAAGGAAAGTGCACAACAAGATTAGTAAGAACGCAAACTTTAGGCATTCTTGGATAGACTCTTAGTACCCATTAAGATCTAGATATTCCTCAAAAGGTTGAGGAAAATGAATAGCGTTGCCAGGGGTGTGAGGGCTTCCTAGCTTGTGTGGTGGCAGAGCCCAGCCCTGTGGCATACTTCCAGAGTATCCCGGTGGTCAGAGAGTACCCCGACATGTTCCCAGACGAGTTGCCGGGACTACCGCCCGAGCGTGAGATCGAGTTTGAGATCTCACTAGTACCAGGGACCAACCCCATCTCCACAGCACCATACAGGATGGCACCACTTGAGCTGCGAGAGCTCAAGTCTCAGTTGCAGGATCTTTTGGAGAAGGGCTTTGTGAGGCCCAGCATGTCTCCTTAGGGAGCCCCGGTACTGTTTGTAAAGAAGGATGGTACCCTACGCCTTTGTGTGGACAACCAACAGCTGAATAGGGTCACCATCAAAAACAGATATCCGCTGCCGAGGGTCGATGACTTGTTTGACCAGCTGCGAGGTGTCACGGTATTCTCCAAGATCGACTTGAGGTCTGGATACCACCAGTTGAGGATCAAGGAGGCAGACGTCTCTAAGACAACTTTTCGCACCTGGTACGGACACTACGAGTTTCTAGTCATGCCGTTTGGGCTGACCAATGCCCCCGCTGCCTTCATGGACTTGATGAACCGAGTGTTTAGACCGTACTTGGACCAGTTTGTGGTGGTATTCATTGATGATGTGTTCATCTATTCTCGAGATCAGACGCAGCACAGACAGCACTTGCGGATGAATCTGGACACATTGAGATGACGTAGGCTATACGCCAAATACAGCAAGTGCGAGTTCTGATTGAGGGAGGTGACCTTCTTAGGTCATGTGATCTCTAAGGATGGCTTGGCTGTGGACCCAACCAAGGTCGAGGCAGTGCTTAGGTGGGAGAGACCGCGTACGGTTACTGAAATTCGCAGTTTCTTGGGACTAGCAAGCTACTACAGGCGGTTTATCAGGGGCTTTTCACAGATTGCACGTCCCATGACACAGTTGACCCGGAAGGACGTGCCCTTCACTTGGACAGACGCCTGTGAGGCGTGTTTTCAGGAGCTGAAGGAGAGGCTGACTTTGGCTCCCGTGCTCACCATCCCAGACAGTAGTGGCGGGTTCATTGTGTACACGGAAGCCTCTTTGCAGGGGTTAGGGGGTGTGCTCATGTAGAGGGATCACGTTGTCGCTTATGCTTCGCGGCAACTGAAGCCCTATGAGCATAGCTACCCTACCCACGACCTGGAGCTAGCAGCTGTTGTCTTTGCGCTGAAGACCTGGAGGCACTACTTGTACGGTGAGACCTTTGAGATTTTCATAGAGCCTCAGATACCTATTTGATCAGAAGGAGCTCAACATGAGACATAGACGTTGGTTGGAGCTCCTGAAGGACTATGACTGCAGCATTTCCTACCACCCGGGAAAGGCCAATGTGGTGGCTGACACCTTGAGCCGGAAGGCTCCCGCACACTTGGCCAGTTTACAAGTGCAGAGTTGGAGCCTTTTGGAGGAGATGGGCAGTTGGCGACCCCTAGAGTTACGGGGGCACTGTGAGGCAGTGACTGTGACGCGACAGACGAGGCCAGAGCTGATAGATCGCATTATCATAGGACAGATGGCCAACCCATACTTGCAGTCCTTGCATGACAGAGTATTGTCAGGAGACCCTGGAAACTTCTCTTTTACAGACCAGGTGCTGCACATGAGGGGACGTTTGTGCGTTCCTAGAGACGAGGAGCTGTTGAGAGAGCTCCTAACTGAGGCACACAGTTCCAAATTCACCATACATCCCGGAAACACGAAGATGTACCATGACTTGAGACGCGACTTTTGGTGGAGAGGGATGAAGTGGGATGTGGGTGAATTCGTGCAGCAGTGTTTAGTGTGCCAGCAAGTGAAAGCCGAGCATCAGAGGCCTGCAGGATCGCTACAGCCACTTCCAGTGCCAGAGTGGAAGTGGGAGAGCATCACCATGGACTTGGTGGTGGGCTTACCTGTTACCTAGCGAGGACACGATGCAGTCTGGGTGATCATTGATAGATTGACGAAGACGGCGCATTTCTTGCCGATCCGAGTCACCTTGGGACTAGCACAGTTGGCAGAGGTATATCCGTGACGTGGTACGTCTACACGGAGTTCCACGGGAGATCGTATCCGACCGGGATACCTGCTTTACGTCCTAGTTTTGGGCTGAGTTTCAGCAGGCCCTGGGGACGCGGTTGAGGTTCAATACAGCTTACCACCCCCAGATAGACGGACAGTCTGAACGCACGATACAGACACTTGAGGACCTTTTGCATGCTTGCGTATTGGACTGGAGGGGCTCTTGGGAGGAGAACTTTCCCCTGGCGGAGTTTGCATACAATAACAGTTATCACTCGAGCATCGGCATGGCACCCTACGAGGCTCTATACGGACGGAGGTGTACGGCACCCTTGAGTTGGGTTGAGGTGGGGACCAAGTGGGAGGTTTGCCCCAGGCTGATCTGGCAGAGTCAGGAGGTAGTCAAGCAGATTCACAGGTGACTCCGCACTGTCAGGAGCAGGCAGAAGAGCTATGCAGATCGGAAACGCAAAGAGGTGCAGTTTGAGGTTGGGGACCACGCCTTCCTTCGTGTTTCACCCATGAAGGGCTTGCAGCAGTTTGGGGTGAGAGGGAAGCTCGCACCGAGGTTTGTGGGGCCCTTTGAGGTCCTGGAGCGGGTTGGACCCGTTGCTTACAGGCTTGCCCTCCCTCCTCAGCTTTCTGGTGTGCACGACGTGTTCCACGTGTCCAACCTCAGGAGTACGTCGCCAATCCCAGTCACGTCCTGAGTCACGAGAGCGTTGAGGTGGGCGACAACCTGACCTACCCCGAGCGGCCAGTGCAGATTCTCAACAGAGCTGTCCGCAGTCTGAGACGGAAGCAAGTACCCCTGGTGAAGGTTTTGTGGAGGAGCCAGCGGTACGAGGAGGCTACCTGGGAGCCTGAGGCGGCGATGCGGGAGCGGTACCCGAAGCTTTTCGCAGGTATATCTTTTCAGACCAGCTTCGGTCCTGTTTGAGTTAGTTATGCATATATCGTTCTTTCCCGCACCCTAGTTAGCGCAAGTTTCGGGGATGAAACTTCCTTTGAGTTTGTTATATTGTTATAACCGGGCATCAAGCGTCGTTTAAGACGTCTGGGAAGTGGTCCAAACGTCTGGTCAGATGTCTGGAAGCCTTCCCTGACGTTTGGAATTAAATTTTTTCGGCGTAGGGTTCGCGTCTGCGCGCATGCACGCGCAGACTGAACCCGCCGCCCTCCTCCTCTTTCCTCCCTCCCTGCAGACGCAGCCTTTTCCTCTTTCTCTCCCCCTGCACTGCCTTCAAATATGCCTCTCCCTCACCCTCACTCCACCGCCTTCTTCTTCTCCCTGTCAGCGAGAGAGCGAGTGGGTGAGAGCGGCAGCAGCGGCTGCTGCGAGTGTGTGGGGAGGAGGGGCTGTTGCGAGAGGAAGAGGGAGCTTGACCGCGAGGGTGCGAGCTCGCCGAAGCAGCTAGAGCCTACCGGCGGGTGCGCAGCAAGCGTGTGGTGCTGGGGAAGAGCTGCTGTAGCTCAAGCAGTAGGCGGACACGGCGCGGCACGGCTGTGCGCTGCGGGCGGAGAGCGAGAAGGTTCTGATTCTGGGAAAATTTCCCAGAATTAGACGTCTAGACTTACGTTCAGAAGACACAGGAGACGTCTGGAGGAAGGTCCAGACGTCTGAAATGTACATTATTTTTATCTTCTTCTTTCGCGTGTACGGCCATGCAGCCATTCCATCGAAGTCTTCTACATCCTTTCGTGTTGAGAAAGGGCGCTGGGCCTAGTAGAGTTCAGTAGTGTTACTTGTGTAGTACCCACTGTGCTTTTCTTTCTGTTGTAGTGAGTAGTTCTATTACCCCTGTACTCTTTTCATTGTAAGCTTCATGTTTATGTACATGTTTATTTCTCTACTGTTGTGGTGGTGTATACTGTAGTATTTCTTTTCTTTACTGCTGTATTTTGTTACTGCTAGTTATATACATGGTAAATGTGGTTCATTTTATTGCTCTTTTGGTTACTTTCTCTTTGGATGACTGGATCTTGGGATCAGTCGAGTCGGTCGGATTCTCGTGTCTCGTAGGGATTCGGGAATCGAGTCGTAACATGCATTACCCTAGGGTCTATCATTCAATCTAGTTTTTCATTCCTAGTGTTCATGCAATACCCTAGACTCTATTAATTATTTCACAAGTGCATAATTTTTGATAAATAATTGAAAGGGCCACTCTACTCAGAGTTTCGCTGACGTGTCACCCTTGTTACCTTTTCAGGATCAGGTGTTGAGCAGCCAGAGTCGGCGGCTGCAGAGGGCGCTGGGCCTAGTAGAGCCCAGTAGTGTTACTTGTGTAGTACCCACTGTACTTTTCTTTCTGTTGTAGTGAGTAGTTCTATTACCCCTGTACTCTTTTCATTGTAAGCTTCATGTTTATGCATATGTTTATTTCTCTACTGTTGTGGTGGTGTATACTGTAGTATTTCTTTTCTTTACTGCTGTATTTTATTACTGCTAGTTATATATATGGTGAATGTGGTTTATTTTACTGCTCTTTTGGTTACTTTCTCGTTGGACGACTAGGTCTTGGGATCAGTCGAGTCGGTCGGATTCTCGTGTCTCGTAAGGATTTGGGAATCGGGTCGTAACAGACTGTCAGGCCTTACTAAATTCGAATGCTTTACTCTCTTTGTTCAAGGTTCCTTGCTCTACGGTTCATCCTGCTCATATGTTTGCTAAGTACTATGTTGATACTGGTTCTTTCGGGTTATGGCTTGGCCCTAACCTTCCTTGTAATTTATGAAGTTGAAATGAATTTCATCCTTTTCTTTTAAAAAAAGAAAAGGTTATGTAAAGACCCATTCTGTTCTGAGCCCTTTAAGATGTCTAGACGGTCAGTAAAACTTCTGGACACGTTCCCAGACGTCTGGAAATTGAAAATTTGGTATGTGACTTCGCATCTGCACACGAGCTGCGCGCAGACAGTACCGCCCTTCTCTTTCTTCCCTCTTCTCTTCCCCCCATCCGAACCCTAACGCACCCTTATAAAACCACTCTTTCCCCCTTCCTTTCTTCCCCACTTCACCACAGCCACCTTCCCTCCTTCCTCTCCACTGCAGCGAGAGGTGCGAACTCGAGAGAGAGTGTAAGAGCGAGCGATGAGGAGGAGAGGCGGTGTGAGGAGAGGAGGAAGAGCTTGAGCTCACGAGCTCGTGGGAGCTCGCCGGAGGGTGCACGGCCGGAACGGCGCATGCAGGAGGAGGAGTGCGTCAAGGGAGCCGTCTCCGACACTTGCTGCAGCCGGAGTTGCAGGAGAGGAGGCAAGGTCGCGGTCGCGCGCAGCAAGGGAGAGCAACAGGTCGTTCTGATTCTGGGTTCTTCCCAGAATCAGACGTCTAGCGTGACGTCCAGACAATGGAGTGGACGTCTGGTGATGACACCAGACGTCTGAAAGCTGATCTTCGTGAAGGTACGTTCCTCTTACAGTTACGGCCATGCAGGCCGCACCGCAGCTACGATTTGCATGGCTAAATATATGCGATTTTCCTGTCGCATGCAGGGATTGCATTGGGAAGGCGCGGGACACGCCCTCCCACGCGTTTCGGATGTCTGGATAGCTTACCAGACGACCAGAAGCACTCCCAGATGTCCGGAGGAGAGGTCAAACGTTTGGAGCTGGGTCCAGACAGTCAAGAAGTGGTTCTGGATGTCTGAGATCGACACAAAACCTGAGGTGAGACTCTGGTTACTTTTAAGACGTCTAGACCTTGTGCCAGACGTCTGATTTGGGTCTGTAGCCCTGTTTATGACCCGTTTAGGGTCCGTTTAAGGTCCCTTTTACGCAAACAAGATATCGATGTTTTCCTTGTGAGCTCCTCTACTTGTTAGAAGGCATTTTATACTGTTTTGAATGTTCCATTGTGGCATGTTCCTTGGTATAGGACTTCGATCGGTTGCGGGTTTGGGGCTTGCTGAGGCACGTGAGCCTGCCATTTGAGCCCCCAATACTCCTAGGTCATCTGGTAGAGTGGTTTCCCCCTTATTTTAATTATACGACCTAAAAGCATATGTGAAATTGGATAACTAGAAACCTAGGATGTGGCATGAATCCTAGGACGAGCAGTACTTGCACTGTTTGTATGTGTGTTTGAAATTGCAGTCTTAAATGAATGAATAGAAATATGAACAACTGCCTATCAATAGACAAGAGCTACATGTGAAATATGAAATGCCTATGCTAATTAAACAGTTACCTGTGACATTACTTGTTGTATATGTTAAATGATGGAAATATGAGCTGCATGTGAATAATCTGAGAATGGAAATGTGAATGATGAAACCTGGTATGGAGTGACATGAGAAATACGAGCATGAACCTTACGGGGAGTTAGGAGTAGAGCTCCTGTGAATAAATGGAATGAATCTGGAAATGTGAGTGGGAAGTGTGCTGGCCCTTGAGTACATGGTACCAAGGAGAGCGAATGTCCCCTGTTTAGTGTAGAGCGGAGCTAGCCGCCCTTGGGTTGGGACTCGAGGTTAGGATTGGCCACTCTACACCGACTTCTTGGCCCTCGCATACACTGTACCGGGGAGAGCTACTAGTGTAGGGAGAGCGCTAGCCACCCCACGGGGCCCAGGGTTCAGCTAGCTGCCCTACACCGACTTGTTAGGCCCACGGGGCAAACCAGGGTAGTCAGGCGAGGGTGCGCGGACTGTGGAGGGGCGAGACCCCTGTTTGGTTCTTAGGGGTTAGACCCCTGTTACTGAGAGGGCTCGGCCCTATACTGGTTCCGTGCTGTACCTTGGGCGCACCCGCTAACGGAAACGACTGACCGCATGCTAGTGTGGGGTAGCTACCCATGCACTTATCGCGCATGCCATAGTCATCGTTACGTCTGTCCGTGACCTTTGGGTAGTTGACTGGGTGTAGGATCATCACGAGGGACTCTCCCAACCAGGAGAGCACCACGTGTGCCTTCTACTCTTCGGAAACGATTTCAATCATGATCGTTCCCACAAGGAACATTCGAGATCAAGAAAGAGATCTGAAAATATAAACCAATGGGTGGAAAGGAATAGCTGTAAAATAAAGTAATTAGAATAGATAGTTTACCTGTTAGATTTTACTGCTTTAGTTAGTTGATTACCACTCTACTCAGCGTTCGCTGATTTTGTTACTCATAACCTTTCTCAAGTCCAGGTGTTGAGCGGCCCGAGTCACCGGCTGAAGAGGGTTCTGGGCCTAGTAGAGCCCAGTAGCAATAGTCTTCTTGTTGTCGTACTTTCTTTTGTTAGTGAGTTTAGACTCTTGTTACTGTTTACGTTCTGTACTTGTTTCTGCTTTACTGTTATGGTGGTGATATGTACTGTTAGCAGCTTTTACTTCTTTTACTGTTGCACCCTTTTACTGTTAGTTACTTATCATAGTGAATGTGGTTTACTTTTCTGCTTTTTGGTTATTTCTTGTTGGACGACTGGGTCTTGGGATTAGTCGAGTCGAGCTGGCCTCGAGTCCTGTAGGGATTCGAGAACCGGGTCGTAACAAGATGGTATCAAAGTAAGGTCGTCCCGAGAAATGAACCAACTAGCTTGAGAATAACCAACTCACGTGCATGTGACTAGAGTAACCACCACAACGTACCGTTTGACATCTGTTCTGAGGTTCTTTTGCTAAAGTCCGTTAGAGTTGACTTCTTTTTGTTCTGCTTTCCGCATCTCCTTGCAGGAGATGCCTCGACGTGGAGTCCTTGAGGCGGGCCGCGGATGCGGCCGTGGACGAGGTCGAAGGGGCGGACGTGCCGGGCCCGAGTTGTCAGTGGACCAGCCATTTCTCCCGGGCATTCAAGCCTAGGACCTCGCTCAGTTGATACGAGACATAGTACGAGAGGAGCTTCACCCGCCTCCACGGGCGCCTCTCCCTGGGGATGTGGAGGGAGAGTCCTTTGTGGGACCGCGAGACCGTCGCAGCGCTGGACGAGGGGGAGGGGGTGGTCCTCCATCGCCCCCACCGCACTTTGACACTTCTGAGCATGAGCCCTCCCTACCTGGAGGCGTGCCCATTCCCCCACTACAACTGCACTATGAGCTTTTCGGACAGTTATGAAAGCTGAAGCCCCCCTCGTTCAAGGGGGATGAGGACCCGTCTGAGGCGAAGGATTCGATGGAGCAGATCGAGAAGGTGTTTGACACCCTTCGCCCCCCTGCGGAGTACCGCGTGGCCTTTGCCACGTACCAGGTGGAGAGTGCGGCACACAGGTGGTGGAGGGCAGTCAGAGGCCAGGAGAGGGCAGAGCCAACGTGGGACCAGTTTGTGACCCTCTTCTACGAGCAGTACTTCCCACAGATGTGGTAGGACCAGAGGAGGCAGGAGTTCCACACTCTCTGCCAAGGGACGATGACTGTTAGAGCGTACCGCACGCGCTTCCTGGAGCTATCACGTTTTGCTGCGACAGCTATAGCTTCTGAGGAGGAGCGCCTGTGGAGGTTCACTAAGGGGCTCCGTCCTGTCATTCGAGGGTATGTCAAACCCCTGAAGCTGTCCACCTTCTCGAGAGTGGTGGAGGCAGCTATGACATACGAAGAGACCAACCCTACCGAACGAGACACTAACAGCGGACGAAAGAGGCCCTACTAGCCAGAGTACTCATAGGGCCGACAAAAGAGAAGGCACACGACTCCCGCAGGAGGGCCGTCTCATTTTGCGGGGCCGTCAGTGGCCCAGCTGCCAGCACTGGACCCCCACCCAGCCGTCAGCAGGGACCTACCGAGGGAGAGAGTCGAGTTCCCCTCTACTACCAGTGTGGCTAGCCGAGCCACATCAGGAGGGACTACCCATCTAGGGCTGGAGCGCAGCAGATGCTCCACACACCGAGCACTGGAGGTCGAGTAGGTGGTTGTGGTTCCCAGGCCGTGGGGGAGGACAGCAGTCGCGGGGAGGGTACCGACCAGCAGCTACCCGTCCGACGTAGAGTGTGGCTGCTTCTTCTGCACCGAGAGCTAAGGGGCGTATCAACGCCTTGACACATAGAGACGCCAGGGCATCAGGTTTAGTGGTGGCAGGTATGGTTACAGTTTTCGACAGATTAGTTTACGTACTTTTTGATTCCGATGCCACGCACTCAATTGTTGCTGCGAGTTTTGCTGTCAGTTTGGGACAGGACTGTGTGTTGTTAGAGGATCCATTTGTGATCATAGGTTCGGGTGGTCAGCTGTTTGTAGTTGAAGAGGTCTACACAGACTGTGAGGTCATTGTTGGGGGACACAACCTCCCCGTTGACCTGACCGTGATATCGATGGAGGATTTTGGCTTGATTCTGGGGATGGATTGGTTGTCCGCTTACCACGCTTTGGAGGACTATTTTAAGAGGAAGATCGTCTTCTCCATACCGGAGATGCCTTCTTTTGAGTTTCACGGACAGCCAGTGGACGGAGGTTTCAGGTGCATTTCTGCACTTCGGGCGGCGAGACTTTTGGGCCAGGGGTGTGAGGGCTTTCTAGCTTGTGTAGTGGCAGAGCCCAGCCCCATGGCAGACTTTCAGAGCATTCCGGTGGTCAAAGAGTACCCCGTCGTGTTTCCAGAGGAGGTGCCAGGACTACCACCTGAGCGTGAGATCGAGTTTGAGATCTCACTGGTACCGAGGACCAACCCATTTCTACAGCACCGTACAGGATGGCACCACTTGAGCTGTGAGAGCTCAAGTCACAGCTGCAAAACCTACTGGAGAAGGGCTTTGTGAGGCCTAGTGCATCCCCGTGGGGAGCCCTGGTGCTATTTGTGAAGAAGAAGGATGGTACCCTGCGCCTTTGTGTCGACTACAGACAGCTGAATAAGGTCACCATCAAGAACAAGTATTCGCTGCTGAGGATTGACGATTTGTTTGATCAGTTACGAGGTGCCACAGTATTCTCCAAGATAGATCTGAGATCAGGCTACCACCAGTTGAGGATCAGGGAGACTGACGTCTCCAAGACAGCTTTCCGCACTCGGTACAGACACTACGAGTTTTTGGTCATGCCGTTTGGGCTGACCAACGCCCCCGCTGCCTTCATGGATTTGATGAACCGGGTGTTCAAACCGTATCTGGATCAGTTTGTAGTGGTATTTATTGATGATGTGCTCATTTACTTGCGGGATCAGGAACAGCACAGACAGCACTTGCGGATGGTTCTAGATACATTGAGACGACGTAGGCTGTATGCCAAATACAGCAAGTGCAAGTTTTGGTTGAGGCAGGTGACCTTCTTGGGTCATGTGATTTTAGGGGATGGCTTGGCTGTGGATCCAGCCAAGGTGGAGGCAGTACTCAGGTGGGAGAGGCCACGTACATTGACAGAGATACGCAGTTTCTTGGGACTGGCAGGTTACTATCGGCAGTTTATCAGAGGTTTCTCGCAGATTGCACGTCCTATGACTCAGTTGACCCGGAAGGACGTGCCCTTTCCTTAGACAAATGCTTGTGAGGCGTGTTTTCAGGAGTTGAAGGAGAGGCTGACTTCGGCTCCTGTGCTTACCATCCCAGATAGCAGTGGCGGTTTTGTGGTCTACGCGGACACTTCGTTGCAGTGGTTAGGGGGTGTGCTCATGCAACGGGGTCACGTTGTCGCTTACGCTTCGCGGCAACTGAAGTCCCATGAGCATAGTTACCCTACCCATGACTTAAAGCTGGCAGCTGTTGTCTTCGCGCTGAAAACATGTAGGCACTACCTTTATGGTGAGACCTTTGAGATTTTCACGGATCATAAGAGTCTCAGGTTTTTGTTTGATCAGAAGGAGCTTAACATGAGATAGAGATGTTGGTTAGAGCTCCTGAAGGACTATGACTGCAGCATCTCCTACCATCTAGGTAAGGCCAACGTGGTGGCTTACGCCTTGAGCCGGAAGGCGCCTGCCCACTTGTCCAGTTTACAGGCGCAGAGTTGGAGACTTATGGAGGAGTTGGGCAGTTGGCAACCTCTAGAGTTATAGGAGCATTGTGGGGCAGTGACAGTGACACGACAGACAAGACCAGAGCTGATAGACTGCATCGTCACGGGACGATGGCAGATCCGTACCTACAGTCGTTGCGAGACAGGGTACTGTTAGGGGACCCAGGAGACTTCTCCTTTACAGACGAGGTGCTGCGTATGAGGGGACGTTTGTGCGTTCCCAGGGACGAGGAGTTGTTGAGAGAGCTCCTGACTAAGGCACACGGGTCCAGGTTCACCATACATCCTGGGAACATGAAGATGTACCATGATCTGAGACGTAACTTTTGGTGGAGAGGGATGAAGCGGGATGTAGGTGAGTTCGTGCAGCAATGTTTGGTGTGTGGTCACCCGTCTTTTATAGCTATAGTTATTACAGTCCTAGTAAAAAATGGTTACCAGTCTAATATAATTTGTTACTCGTAATAAAAAATTTTCCCGAGGTCGAACTCATGGAGTAAACCTACAATTCCAGAAGCATAAATTCACAATACAATGTTTTACAAAAGTAAGTCAAATGAGAGAGAGAGAGAGAGAGATTGGCTTTTTCTTTTTCTCCTTCTTTCTTCTCTTCGTTCCTTTCTTCTTTGCGTCTTCTTATCTTTTCTTTCTTTTCTTTTTCCTGTCTTCTTCTTTCTTCTTCTCTTGCTCTTCTTCTCTTTCTTCTTCCTTCAGCAATTCCGTCCTTCTTCTTCTTCCTTTTCCTCTGCGTCTTCAGAGGCTTCTGCCTTCTCTTTTCTTTCTTTTCTTTTTCTCTGCTTCTTCCTTTTTCCTTCTCTTCTTTCTCCTTCTCTTATGTTGCTAAGTCCTTCTTCTTCCTTCTTCTCAGCAGCTGCTGACTCTCCTTCTCTTTCGCCGACGTCTAATTCAGCGCTCAGACGACTTAACGGCTCGGTTGCTACAGTGCTGCTCCTCTTTTCCTTCAGCTTCCTTCCTTTTTCTTCTTCTTTCGTCTGCTTCTTCCTCCTTCTTCCCTTTCCCTTGTGGCTAAGTCCTTCCTGCTACTTCTCTTCTTCTTTCTTCCTTCCTGCGCGCACACACACACATTAGAGCAAAACCTACCCTACCCCCTTCCCCGTGTCTCTCTCTCTCTGGATCTCTCTTTGGAAAGATCTCCCAGAGCTGGGTAATCAGGTTGGGTCGCGTGCCCGGGTCCAGGCGCACCGGTGTGGGTGGTGCGCGAGGAGTGCACAGGAGTGTCGGGTCGGGTTGCAGCTGATCCGTGTGGTGAACTCACGGACGAGGGCAGTGATAGGTGAGGGACCTCACCCCGTGTGTCTCGGAGGCGACCAGCTCATATCACAAAAATAATTTAAGTGTGGGCGTGAGGCCACACACTTACGAGGTGGGACTAAAGTCCCACCTCTGCTCTCGGGCTCCCGCGAGAATGGACAGTGGTGGTCGGTGGGTTGAAATAGTAAATTAGAAAGGGGGAATTAACAAGGAGAGAGAGAGGAAAGTTTTTACTTACCTAATTGACGAAGAGGGATGGAGGTGGCGCTCGACTCGTACCTGCCGGCGCCGTAGACGAAGGAGCCCAGAGGTGGGTAACGGCGGTGAAGAAGGGGTCAGGAAAACGTCAGCTGGTACGGCTTGACACGGGAAGACGTGGCGAAGTGGGCTCTGCTGCAGGTGTGGCAGCAGAGCGATGAAAGGAGGAGGAAGGGGCCACCGGAGCCTGCGGGTGTTTTGGCCGTGGATAGAGGAGACGAAATTGGGGAGGGAACCTCGGCCAAATCAGGCTTCCAGAGGACGGTAGCCCCTGCCGCTCCTTATAAAGGTGTTGGCGAGGGGAGAGTCTCGAGATAGCGGCGTGGAGGGCTCGCTGGAGATGGCCGGAAAGCTGACCCATTCCTTTCGTGCGTTCGCACGAAAGGCAAGGGCGGTTGCAGGGCAAGGTAGGGGGTTCCTGCGAAAGAGGACGACGCAGGGAACCCCCCGTTCGTTCCTGAGAGCGGCCCCCTTACCTTGCACGGCGTCATCCTCCGCGCAAGGTCGCCGAAGGTATGGCACCTGCGTAGGGTGGCAGGAGGGACCGTTCTGCAAAGAACGAAGGACAAGATAGGGGGCTAATTGTAAGAGTTTCAAAAGATAAGGGTCAAAAAGTAATTTAAGAGGACCAATTTGTAAAGTCGGTCAAGATGGTCTTCTCTTAGGCTCAAATTTTTATACCAGCCTAATTTGAACCTAATGATTTTAATGGTGAAATTTGATTTTAGGTTTAACCACGTTTGAATGATCATTTTGCGCAAAAACCCAAATTAAGTGATAAATTAGGCATGGTTTTCAATTTAGCTCAAAATAGGTTGCAAAGGCCAAATTGAAGGTTCTAGATCATAGGGAATATTTTTCTATGAATTTTAGAGGGTTTAGTTTATTTTTATCCTGCCTAGAACCTCGTGAATTAAAGTAGGTTTGCTTTAGGGTTACAGGATGTCATTTAATTCCTAGAAATTGTTATGACCGTTTTCAATCAGATCATCTCACTTCCTTCCTTATTAAACTTATTTGACCTATGTTTAGATCCTTAGATACCCTGTTTGTGTACTGCATTGGTAAAATTACAGTTTTACCCCTTATAATTTGTTTTATTCTTTGATTCAAAGTTTTCTAAACTAGGCCTCTCATTAGGTTTTATAGGAGCTTTTTCACACTTATTTAGATCAAATTATGCTAGCTAGGGTTCATGATGAGGCTCTCATCAGTGTGCTAGCTAGTGAAAGCCGAGCATCAGAGGTCCGCAAGGCCGTTGCAGCCACTTTCTGTGCCAGAGTGGAAGTGGGAGAGCATCACCATGGACTTGGTGGTGGGCTTGCCCGTTACCTAGCGAGGACATGACGCAGTCTAGGTGATTGTAGACAGATTGACGAAGACAACACGTTTCTTGTCGATCCGAATCACCTTGGGACCAACGCAGTTGGCAAAGAGGTATATTCATGACGTGGTACGTCTGCAAGGAGTTCCGCGTGAGATTGTATCCGACCGGGATACCCATTTTACTTCCCAATTTTGGGATAAGTTTCAGCAGGCCCTGGGAACGCGGTTAAGGTTCAGTACGACATACCACCCCCAGACGGACGGACAGTCGGAGCGCACGATACAGACGCTTGAGGACCTTTTGCGTGCTTGTGTACTAGACTGGAGGGGCTCTTGGGAGGAGCACTTGCCCCTAACAGAGTTTGCATATAATAACAGCTATCACTCGACCATTGGCATGGCACCCTACGAGGCTCTGTACAGACGAAGGTGTACTATGCTCTTGAGTTGGGTTGAGGTGGGGACCATGTGGAAGGTTGGCCCTAGGCTGATCCGGTAGAGTCAGGAGGTGATAGAGTAGATTCACAGATGACTTCGTACTGTTAGGAGCAAACAGAAGAGTTATGCCGATTGGAAGCGCAGAGAAGTGCAGTTCGAGGTTGGGGATCACGTCTTTCTTCGTGTTTCGCCCATGAAGGGCTTGCAATGTTTTGGGGTGAAAGGGAAGCTTGCGTCGACATTTGTGGGGCCCTTTGAGGTCTTGCAGTAGGTAGGACTTGTTGCCTACAGGCTTGCCCATCCTCCCCAGCTTTCTGGTGTGCACAACGTGTTCCACGTGTCCAACCTCAGGAAGTACGTCGCCAATCCCAGTCTCATTCTGAGCCACGAGAGTGTCGAGGTGGGTGACGACCTGACCTACCCCGAGCGACCAATACAGATACTAGACAGAGCCGTCCGGAGTTTGAGACGAAAGTAGGTACCCCTGGTAAAGGTCTTGTGGAGGAGCTAGAGGCACGAGGAGACTACCTAGGAGTCTGAAGCGGCGATGCAAGAGTAGTACCCGAAGCATTTTGAGGGTACGTCTTTTCAGACCGGCTTCGATCCTCTTTAAGTTTGTTATGCGTATATTTCCTTTTCCGCACCCTAGCTAGCTCAAGTTTCAGGGATGAAACTTCCTTTAAGTTTGTTATGATATAAAGACCCGTTCTGTTGTGAGCCCTTTAAGACGTCTGGACGATCGGTCAGACGTTTGGACACGTTCCCAGACGTCTGGAAATTGAAAATTTGGTACGTGACTTCTCGTCTGCGTGCAGACAGTACCGCCCTTCTCTTTCTTCCCTCTTCTCTTCCCCCCATCCGAACCCTAATGCACCCTTATAAAACCCCTCTTCCCCCCTTCCTTTCTTCCCCACTTCACCACAGCCACCTTCCCTCCTTCCTCTCCACTGCAGCGAGAGGTGCGATCTCGAGAGAGAGCGCAAGAGCGAGCGACGAGGAGGAGAGGTGGCGTGAGGAGAGGAGGAAGAGCTTGAGCTCACGAGCTCGTGGGAGCTTGTCGGAGGGCGCACAGCCGGAGCAGCGTGTGCGGGAGGAGTGCGTCGAGGGAGCCGTCCCCGACACTTGCTGCAGCCGGAGCTGCAGGAGAGGAGGCGAGGCTGCGGCCGCGCGTGGCGAGGGAGAGCAGCAGGTCATTCTGATTTTGGGTTTTTCCCAGAATCAGACGTCTGGCGTGACGTACAGATGAAGGAGTGGATGTATGGTGATGAAACCAGGCATCTAAAAGCTGATCTTCGCGAAGGTACGTTTCTCTTGCGGTTACGGCCATGCAAGCCGCACTGCAGCTACGATTTGTGTGGTTAAATATAGGCGATTTGCCTATCGCGTGTAGGGATTGCTTCGGGAAGGCGCGGGACACGTCCTCCCACGCGTTTCAGACATCTGGATAGCTTACCAGACGACCATAAGCACTCCCAGACGTCTAGAGGAGAGGTCAAACGTTTGGAGCTGGGTCCAGACGGTCAAGAAGAGGTTATGGATGTCTGAGATCAACATAAAACCTGAGGTGAGACTCTGGTTACTTTTAAGACGTCTAGACCTTGTGCCAGACGTCTGATTTGGGTCTGTAGCCCTGTTTTTAACCCGTTTAGGGTCCGTTTGAGGTTCGTTTTACGCAAACAAGATATTGATGTTTTCCTTGTGAGTTCCTCTACTTGTTAGAAGGCATTTTATACTGTTTTGAATGTTCCATTGTGGCATGTTCCTTGGTATAGGACTTCGATCGGTTGCGGGTTCAGGGCTTGCTGAGGCACGTGAGCCTACCGTTCGAGCCCCCAATACTCCCAGGTCATCTGGTAGAGTGGTTTCCCCCTTATTTTAATTATACAACCTAAAAGCATATGTGAAATTGGATAACTAAAAACCTAGGATGTGGCATGAATCCTAGGACAAGGAGTACTTGCACTGTTTGTATGTGTGTTTGAAATTGTAGTCTTAAATGAATGAATAGAAATGTGGATAACTGCCTGTTAACAAACAAGAGCTACCTGTGAAATATGAAATGCCTATGCTAGTTAAACAGTTACCTGTGACATTACTTGTTGTATATGTTAAATGATGGAAATACGAGCTGCATGTGTATAATCTGATAATGAAAATGTGAATGATGAAACCTAGTATGGAATGGCATGAGAAATACGAGCATAAACCCTACGGGGAGTTAGGAGTAGAGCTCCTATGAATAAATGGAATGGATCTGGAAATGTGAGTGGGAAGTGTGCTGGCCCTTGAGTACATGGTATCAAGGAGAGCGACTGTCCCCTGTTTAGTGTAGAGCGGAACTAGCTGCCCTTGGGTTGGGACCCGGGGTTAGGATTGGCCACTCTACACCGACTTCTTGGCCCTCGTGTACACTGTACTAGGGAGAGCTACTAGTGTAGGGAGAGAACTAGCCACCCCACGGGACCCGAGGTTCAGCTAACCACCCTACACCGACTTGTTAGGCCCACTGGGCAAACCAAGGTAATCAGACGAGGATGCACGGACTGTGAAGGGGCGAGACCCCTGTTTGGTTCTGAGGGGCTAGACCTCTGTTACTGAGAGGGCTAGGCCCTATACTGTTCCGTGTTGTACTTTGGGCATACCCGTTAGCAGAAACGACTGACCGCGTGCCAGTGCGGGTTAACTACCCGTGCGCTTATCGCGTGTGCCGTAGTCACCACTACGTCTGTCCATGACCTTTGGGTGGTTGACTGGGTGTAGGATCACCACGAGGGACTCTCCCAGTCAGGAGAGCACCACGTGCACCTTCTACTCTTCGGAAAAGACTATAATCAAGATCGTTCCCACGAGGAACATTCGAGATCAAGAAAGAGATATGAAAATATAAACCAATTGGTGAAAAGGAATAGTTGTAGAATAAAGTAATTGGAATAGATAGTTTACCTGTTAGCTTTTACTACTTTAGTTAATTGGTTAACACTCTTCTCAGCGTTCACTGACTTTGTTACTCATAACTCTTTTCAGGTCCAGGTGTTGAGCAGCCTAAGTCACCAGCTGCAAAGGGTGCTGGGCCCAGTAGAGCCCAAAAGTAGTAGTCTTCCTGTTGTCATACTTTCTTTTGTTAGTGACTTCAGACTCTTGTTACTATTTACGTTCTGTACTTGTTTCCGCTTTATTATTGTGGTGGTGATATGTATTGTTAGTAGATTTTACTTCTTTTACTACTGTACTCTTTTACTGTTAGTTACTTAGCATAATGAATGTAGTTTACTTTTCTGTTTTTTTGTTATTTCTTGTTGGGTGACTGGGTCTTGAGATTAGTCGAGTCGAACCGGTCTCGGATCCTGTAGGGATTAAGGAACCAGGTCGTAACAGTTTAGGCTTGGATCGAGCGTGCTAGACCTACCACTAGCTACAAGTAAACTTGTTCAAGGTCTAGGTCAAGCTAATTGGGTCCATCTTAAAAGTGACCTCAACCTAAGCTCGATCGTGGAAAAGTTTGACCTAAACCTAGGCCACCATGGGCTCAGCCAAGTCGACTAAGGGGTTAAAATATACCTTGTTCTAATCTATATTTTTTTAAAAAATAATTTTGTTCAAACATATATCGGACGTTCGTCTTGTTTATTTTCTTAATATAATCATGCCTAACCAAATTCTAGCGTACGGTTACCATCTAAAATAAAGAAAAATCGTGAAGTTTACGCACTATACATTCATGAAATTGTCACATGACATGGGCATCATAGAACGAAAACTTGAAAGAAGCTAATGAGATAAAAGTAGAGAGGCAATTAAGAGGGTAACCAAATAGGTAGACAGGAGTAGGTGGCAGCCAAATTGGAGAGGGGTTTTCGGAATTGGCGAATGGGAAGAGACTTTTCTGGGAGTTAGATCTTGATTGGGTCAGGATGCATCAGACCGAAAAAAAAAAAAAGACCACCCATGACCCATCCATGAATGGGTTGAAACATGGGCCAAGCTGAGGTAGGTCAATGGTTTATTTCCTTAAGTTCAAGCTTGGCTCATAGGTGGGCAAAGGTTGGCTCATTGGATAGGTCTAGCTAATGAGTGTATAATTGTAAATAAGATAAATATAGGGAGATCTGTGTAACGAAAATGTTTACAGCATTGTCAATGTAACAATCCTGTATAAAAAAATAACAAATTTCTGCAACTAATTGGAAATTTTCCAAAAAGGAGAAAAGGGGAAAAAGGAAGATTCCAAGAAAATTCATGTCCTCAACGGCTGACCTCTGACGACTTCTAGTGGTGGGCACCATCGCCGCCGGCCTGGATTAAGTCGTGGCGATCTCTATCTCCAATCGCCCACCACCAAACATCCCAACAGGTAAATCCCCCTCAACCCGCTAATCCTCCTACTCGCCTTCGCTCCTTGTTTGACTTTCTTCCATGGATTGATCCAACTAGGAAATTTGAAGCCAAACATTCACATGTGGAAAGGTCTCGTCTTTCTCGAGATTTTAGGGGAGTTAGACTCAGGTTTCGATTTTCCTGCTATTGGGTTCTTCTTCTTTTTGGGAGGTAAAGCTCTTTCCCTTGTGGATTTGATTTGACCGTTCTTTACGACAGAGGGAGTGGGGGAGTTTGATTTGGTTGCTTAGGGGTGCAAATCTGGTTGCCAAGTTGAGATCTTTCTGCAATGGGGGTGGGCTTGTTTTGGCGATCTGTGATGTGGGTTTGAGTTGAATTTTTAATGTGGGACATTGGTTCTAGATCGTGGTTGTTCTCAGAGTCGATCCAATTTTCGAGCTTGGTTTTTTTATAAATTGGTTGAATTTGATTTTTCCCATGTGGCTTCATTAGTTGATTATTTAGATGCAGCATTGATATGGGTTTTTCTAGTCGTAATTTAAGAGCCGAAAGGTGATCACAGAGTTGGGTTCTTTCTGCAGTGGATGGATTTGTATAGGCAATCTATGATGTGGGTTTTGGTGGGTTTGGCTAGATGGAAACATCAACCTTTACCTCCAATATTTGTTGCAAAGATATTTGAATGTAAATTAACAAAAGATATGGTATTTGACCAATTGCCTAATAGGGTCACCTTTAGTTTTTATCGCGTTTATGCATTTAATGTGAATCGATCAGATTTCTGTTTCTTGGATAATCTAATCTGCACTTCCTTTCCTCCAGAATCTGCATAGTTAATTGCCTGATTCTGCGTCATAGTAGGACTGAATGGGGAATCGACATGGAAAACACAGCGGTTCAGAACAACGGCGCAGGAAGAATAAACGCTCATCAGCACCACCCTCCAACCCATACCAGCCACCCCTTGAGCATGGTTCCCACAGCCAGCCACGGCCTCATGGAACACAACAGGCAAGCATGAGTTCCATGTCCTTTCCCGCCCATGGATCTGATACCATCCTTGGCAAGCCCTTTGAAGATGTCAGGAGGCATTACCTCCTCGGGAAAGAGCTCGGTCGTGGTCAGTTCGGGGTCACATATATCTGCACGGAGATTGCCACTGGCAAGCGATACGCCTGCAAGTCTATTGCTAAAAGCAAACTTGTGAAAAAAGCTGACAGGGAGGATATGAGAAAGGAGATCCAAATCATGCAACATTTGTCAGGGCAGTCCAATGTCGTGGAGTTTAAAGGTGCATTTGAGGATAGAAATGCAGTCCACCTTGTAATGGAACTTTGTGCTGGTGGAGAGTTGTTTGATCGGATAATTTCCAAGGGTCATTACACCGAAAGAGCAGCTGCTGCGATGTGTAGATCTATCCTTAACGTGGTAAACATATGCCATTTCATGGGAGTAATGCACAGAGATCTCAAACCTGAAAATTTCTTGCTTGCAACGAAGGATGAAGATGCGATGCTCAAGGCGACAGATTTTGGCCTCTCGGTTTTCTTAGAAGAAGGTACATATTCTCACTTTACAAATTGCTATTTTGATTATTTTGGTTTATTCTGACCAGATTCTGATCTCAAGATCTCACTCCACTTCAAATGAGATTTCCATTCAATGAGTAAGAGTCCAAGAAGTATTGTATCCATTGAAGCCGTCTGCTCATTTACTCATCTCATGACTTCAGTATACTCGGTTGTTTCATTTGGCTAATAGATATTAGTCAGAAAAGCTTTGACATGTGTTGTTTTCATGTGAGAACCATAGTCACATAAACTATGCACATGTAATTGTTACCATCGATTACCCAAACATTAGGTGAATTAAAATTCATATATGATTTTTAATTACCTAGCTCTAGGTTCTATTTAATTCTCACCAACAAAGCTATAAAAAATTTGAGGCTTGAACACCAACCTTGACCTATAAATGATTGATCTTCTCTACAACATGAAATGAGAAGAGTGGAGGTGTCCTATCCATGTTGAGAGTCTTTCCAACTCCTGTTGAGAGTTTTTTCCACTGCTTGTGCTTCCACCCTGATAGTCTCCTTGATGGTGAGAAGGTGCCTTTTCTCTTGTTGTTGCATATGCCGTGTCTATTGGTTGCAAAAGGTAGCCAGACTTTAGTCTAGGCAGGGGGTAGAGGGTAGGTATATCTATCCATAGTCATCCCTTATAACCCACTGGCAATCATTGTGAGTTCTTTGGTGATTAGGCCAACTAACTTAGTTGAACTCAATTTTGGTCTTTTAATGTAAGTAATATGGACCACATTAAGGATAGATACTAACATTCTCCCACTTGGTTCATATGATGCTTGATGATCAAATAACATCCAGAAGCATCTTTGCTAGAGTTCAACATATGCTAGCTTATCATAAACTCCAATCAAGTTAAGATCATTTAGATCATGGAGCTTATGCATCAATTTTTTTTTAGCTTATGCATAATTTATTTTGACATAATTCCTTCAATGTATCACAATATCAATTCAACTCCATTGTTTTTAATTGAGGAAAATATAATCCTCTACTATAATGTCTTTGTACTACATATCTTTCTCTCTCACACTTTTATGCGTGAAGTAACATTATGATAACAAGATCAATAAATTTCAGAAACAAATAACTATGATAGAGCTCTAAGTTTCATAACATGATGAGCAAATATCTTTCATGTACCAATTGGACATCATAATAACAGTGACTTGTCCATAATCCCCATTCTTATGACTAGAAAATATCCTACGCTCCAAACCTTTAGTAAACCAATCGGCAACCATAAGATTTGGTATGAATATGCTCAAAGACACCCTTTAGTTCTGAGCCCCTTCTTTGACAACTAAGTTCTTTAATTCAACATGTTTTCCGCCTTCTTGTCATTCTTTAGGAAGAAGACAGTTGTACGGTTATCACAATAAATTCTCATTAACTTCAATATGAACACATTTCCTGTCATGTCATATTCAAGAAAGAGTAGAAGGAAACTAAACTTGCAAGGTAATTGTAATAACCGGCATCTAATATTTTTTGAAGAGCCAAGATGACTCAGTAAAAGGTGGTTAAATTTTATTCCTATTGCAGTTTGAAATGTATTATGTTATCTTGTAAACTGATATTTGGATTGTTAGGTATGAATACATTTAATTTTGTTGGAGGGTTGTCTTCCTTTTTCAGTTTAAAATGTATTATTTTATCTTTCTGTTGTTTCTTCCTCTCATTGTAAAGGGTTTTTCATGTAAATGTTAGTGTCTTTATGTGACTATTATCCTTTTTGTGTGTTGTTTGGATTCTATAAAATGCTTGAAGGAAAACATTTTAATTGGGTTGAGGTGTTCACAGAAGAACAAATTAACTTTGATAAAGTTTAAGGCAATACCTGAAATAGTCTAGTGAGCTTCACTGTAAAGTTTTCAATATTTAGCAAAATGTATAATATCAAGAAAAAGATCCTGTTGTTTTTTAAATTAAAAATCCTTTCAAAAAAAATTTGTTAAATTAGAAAATATCTATATGTTGTGGACTTGTGATGCAACCAATTGAACTCAATTCAATTTTCTTCCCTTTTATTTATTTGATTACTTGTTTTTGGAATGTAAAATAAGAGTTATGAGTTTTATTTTAGGAATTTGATAAGATTCTTTTTATTTGAGTTTCTTTCATTTTTGTAATCTTATATAAAGAGGAGTTATGCTTGATAAAAGGGTTCTAAGTTGAAACATTAGAAAATTTGGTTCCTTTTGGCTTCCATTACTCCATTTTCTTATCTCCCTTGCTTTTCCTCTGTTTCTATTCCCTTCTCATCTCATTTTAATCCCCATGGACTTCTCACCTCAGATTTGTTATCTACATCAAGTGCTATCGCAGTTGAAACAATTTGCATTGACGTGAACAACAATGAACTTCTCAAGTTGGTTGTCTTCTTTGAGAACCTCTTGAACTCGCCTCCATTGGTGCCTGCAACTTGTTCACCTTCTTCAATGTTGATGTCACATCTTCCCTTAAAACTCCAGTAACAATGGCAGCCGACCAGCACCAGTAGCATCACCATGTGAATGCAACTCTCTTTATGGTTTGGTTTCCCCCTTAACCCTCTTTCTCCACCTCCAACACCAACATCTGCTCTCATTGCCATTGATTCCCCTGGATTTATGCTGCTCCTCAAGGCAACAAATCCAACCACTGTTGCTGCTACTTACCTCCTACTCGCCATCCACAGGATCACTACTGGTGCTACCATGTCCAAAATTGATGTCATCACCTCCACCAATGAGGCCTATTGTAAGCAACCACCATGGGATCTGATCATTGCCACCTCCATGACTCTTGTCCATTCTCATGGAAACCCTTCCATATCTTTGGAGCACTTTGGAGTTTGGAGCACCACTGACTCATTACTGCAACCCATCAACATGAATTCTGTTGGCCTCCACCAGAGCCAACACTAATAACTTCCTTTGGGCCTACTGGTGTTGCATCAACAACACACTTCCAATTGGCTGCTTCCATGTAGTTCAGTCCATTACTGCACCACTACTCCCTTATCATTCTGCTTCCTTGATAACCATTGCTAGGCTCCATTTGAAGATTGCCGTATCACTAATTTAACCCTACAAGGTTTCATGGAAGAAAGAGGAGGTATAATATCCTGTTTATAAGTAAATAGACTTTTTGCAAAGGTGTCGAGCATTTCCTTTTCTTTGTTTGTTTTTGAAAAAAAAGGGAAGCCCGACGGTAGGAGAATTTTATGAAAAGTTCACAAGTATTAGCAAATAAATTAATAACATTGGGCTTGAGTAAAAGGCAAAGAAAATTCCAACAAGTTCAAGAATTATAGAAGAGGTCCTCAATGTTTTGAACTCGTAACAAAGAATCCAACTTCTGAAGATTTTGGAATATCTACCGCTTCCTATTTTACAGAAAGCAACTTGTCAGGATATGAGTTTCTGAACCTGGGCAAATTGATGGAAAAAAGGACCTAGTTCCCTTTTGGGTTCCATTTCCCCAACTTTTCATCTTCCTACTATGTTTCTCATCTTCAGATATATTATTCCCCCACCCCAATTTAAATCCCGGAAAATAGACTTCTCATCCAATTTTCTTTCAATAAATGGCTCTTCCCAGCTTCTTTATCTACATCAGCTTGGGATGAATTTGAGATTATCATCAATGTATTGTGATAGTTGAAGATAGTTGACATATCTAACCCTAACAATAATTACTTGAGTCCTAAGGTAAATTGAAGGGCTCTACATATGTAAATAATATTAAATTATTTCTACGAGGGTTCTCGAAGATATTGTCTGACAGGAAAACTGCCCTATTACTAGACGTTTGGCTAGACTATCACATGTCTGGAAGGACGTCTAGAATTGGGTCAAGACGTCTGAATGGAAAGGCACAGATTATGATTTTCTAGCCTAGGTAATTGGACGTCTGGTCATAATATCTGACGACTTAAAAGTCAGGATCAGACATCTATGATTTTTTTAGCCTGGGTAATTGGACGTCTGGTCATAATATTTGACGACTTAAAAGTCAGGGTCAAATATCTGATCAGTCTGTCTGAAGCCTATTTTAGCTTTCTAATTTAACTCTTGATTTTCCCTAAGTGTCCTAAGGTAGGATAAGTGTTCCTAGGACCTAAGGTGATATATTTTGGACTCTTTAACATAATTCTAAGGAAAAAAGAAGAATAAGAATAAATACAATAAATGAGAACATCTATCCTATTCTTCATCTTCTTCAAGCTTTGGCTCCAAGCCAAGTCCCTAATCCATGTTCTATGCTCCTTGATGCTTTTGTTCTCTTCCATCAAGGTCGTGAGCTTGAGCTCCTTCACACTTGGTATCACTTGCAATAATCCTGAAATCTTAAACTCAATTGCAAATGTTAAATTGCACGTGTTTTGTTATTATCAAAATCAACAGTCGTGGTGCCCTTACACCAACAATCTCTCCCTTTTTAATGATGACAAATCCATAAATAATATTAAAAAATTCTCCCCCTTTTTGACATTATCAAAAAGGTTTGATCAATTTTAATCATCTTATCCTATAACTCTCCCTTAAAACATGCTCTTCTAAAATTAGGTTAACTCCTCCCTTTTGACATAATTATACAAGAGATGTGTTTTTCGAAAATCTATTATCTCTCCTTTTTTGACATAATAAGAGGTCTATTCTCATTCTCTATTAACTCCCCGTATTTGTTTGAAACATAGCTAATAAAGCTTCAAGGAACTCCCCTTAATGCATGCATTTTAATGTAAATTTTCAACTAACTATCTTTTAAGGATAATCTCCCCCTATCTTGATGCCAATTTGAAGTAGATCATCAAAAACAAAGAAGGGTTTTACCTAACTTACAAAAGCCAATAACATGGCCCATATGAAGATTGCCTCCTGCAATCACCTCTCCATCTATAGCTTTCAAATCTAGGGTAAGGTGCTTGATTCCAATTGTATTTCTTGGGCACCCCAAATCCATAACTTGTTGGTCTTCTTGTCATCCTTCTCGAATTTCTTTGTGTTTGTTGAGGTTTCTTAGGTCCATTCTTTGGTCCTTCCAATTTGAGTTGTTTACCTTTCAATTTGTAGATCTAATTCTTTATATTGTAGTCTTCCTTGAAACCTACAAAACAAGATTCAAGTTGCTTTTTCGGTATCCAAATCAGTTTGGATCCGAATTTGTTAGTTGGTCTCCTTAGTGGAGATTCTTTCTCAACCTTTTGGCTTGTGTTAGCCACATAATAGCTAAGTCCAAATATACTAGAGGTTGACTTTTGATGGGCAATCAATTTGTCCAAATTTGCCTTCCCTTTAGTGAATTTAGCTAGATCATCAAGGAGTTGATTTGATTTCTCCTTGAGACAGGTTATTTCAAGTTCTAATTTTGAATCTTATCTTTGAATTCTTTAATGTCTTCTTTTAACATATGTGTTGGGGAAAATGAAAGTCACTATTCAAAATAGAAACCCTAGCCTCTCTTTTATATTAGAGTACTTTGGAAAAATTATAGTGATACCCAAAATATAGTAAAAATAGACAGAAAAGTCTATATGCTCAATACTCTCCCTTAAGTTGGGGTGTAGATATCTACAAGACCTAACTTGTCACATATGAAGTCCAGATGCTTCTTCTTGAAAGCCTTGGTAAACATATCAGCCAGCTGAAACTCTAAGTAGACATATGGGGTTTTAATCTTACCTTTGAGTATACTATCATGAACAAAATGGCAATCAACCTTGATGTGCTTGATCCTCTCATGAAAGATTGGATTCGAGGCAATATAAGTGGCAGATTTGTTGTCACAGAAAAGTGGAATATGTAGAGCAGTTTGAATACCAAGATCCTACAGGGACAATTCACATGACCTCACAAGCAGTGTCACGGCTCGTTCCTGGCTCCCTATAGGACTCGAAAATGACTCGCCTCGACGAACCCCAAGATCCAGTCGTTTAACGAGAAACAACCAAATACATATTCATTCCACAACCACACAAGTAATGTAACTAAGTAGAAAATATATAACTAATAATAAAAGAAAGAGAACGGTAAACTACTAGATTTTTATAGGATACAACGGAAAAGTACAGTTACAAATGTAGCCATCACAACAGGGAACTGGTAGAAATATAACTGAGTATAACAAGCTACATGTACTAACTACAATAAAAACTCTCTGCAGCGAAACAATAGAAAGGAAACTATAACTGGGCTCGACCAGACCCAACGCCCTCAGCAACCGGTGGCTTTGGCTACTTGAATCCCTGACCTGAACATGGTTACAAAATTCGGGGTCAGCTAATGCTGAGTAGAGTGGTAGTAAGTCATTTACATGCAACATAATTAAACAGAAATCAGTTAAACATACAATTGTCGGTTATTTATTTTTCATCCGTTTCCAATTCTCTGGTTTATTTGTTTCTGAGTCGAGTACACTAATCAGGTTCTATGATATTGCTCAATCTTCTTGTTCCCTAAGGGAACGATCTTGCTCGTAGTTTTCCCACGGTGCAAGATGTACACATGGCACTTTCCTTGCCAGGAGAGTCTCCCGTGGTAGTCCTACACTCGGTCTACTACCCTGAGGTCACGGTCGCGACGTAGCGGTGACTACGGCACGCGCGATAAGCGCACGGGTAGCTACCCTGCATTGGCACGTAGTCAGTCGTTTCTGCTAGCGGGTACACCCAAATATACAGTACAGAACAATACAGGGCTTTGCCCTCTCAAAACAGGGGTTTCGTCCCTTAGAACAAAACAGGGGTCTCGCTTCTCCACAGTCTGCATACCCTCGTCCGACTATCTTGGTTTGCCTAGTGGACTTAACAAGAGTCAGTGTAGGGTACCTAAACCTAACCCCGGACCCTATGGGGCGGCAAGCTCTTCCATACACTAAGTAGCCCACCCTGGTACCAAGTACGCAAGGGCCAAACTGGAGTCGTCGTAGAGTGGATGAACCTAATCCCGGGTCTCAACCCAAGGGGCGGCTAGCTCCCCTCTACTCTAGAGGGATAGTTGCTCTCCTCGGTACCACGTATACGAGGATTAGCTCACTTCCCTTAACCAAGTTTAAACAGCCGCCCGTAGGCAACATGTTTCGAAACCATCAGGTTTTCTGCACTACAGTATTCTTGGTTTCTTTCTAAATTCCCCGTAGGGTTCGTACATAAACTTTCTCATTTTCATATCTGATTCATTAAAAGCATAACAGGAAGCTCAAGATTTCACAATCAATTATTCAGTACACCGCAAGTATTTCATGTCATGGTTTATTAAATGTAGTATGGCAGCTCATCGTTTACTACTTTCATGAAGCATCACAGCAATTTAATCATTCATTAAATTTACATTCATTTCTTTTAGTCCTAGGGTTTATCTCACAACCTAGGGTTCAATCGAATAATTCTAAAGCATGCAATTTAATTATTCATTCTGGGATTAGAGAGAACCACTCTACCAGGTTAACCGAGTGGAATGGGAGCTCGTATGGTAGCTCCCGACGTCTTTGCAAGTCTCGTGTACTCTATGGATTAGAGACCTACAACATGGACCGACAGGTCAAACGAGCTCAAAGATGCATAGACAATATATCATTACATAGAGAAACTCGAATGGAAACCAACGAAGTTTTGTTTGCGGAAATACGTCTCTATTTGGGTCCTGAACGGGCCCAAAAATACCAACCCTAACCAAAATCAGACGTCTGGGAAGAGTCCTGGACGTCTTAAACGAACTCAGATACTCACCTTGTTCGGGGCGCCTTCCTTTAGACGTTTGGAACTTCGTGCAGACGTCTGAGGGTGTCTTCAGACGTCTGGAGATACTTTCAGACATCTGAAACCGCCTCGGTCCTTGCACCGACGCGTCTCCCCAACCTCTGACACATGCATGTGAGGTTAGAATTCGGAAGGGAGAAAATAATTGAAAAAATGCGCTATCAGACGTCTGGTATTACCTCTGGACGTCTGTACAGACGTCTGATGGTCTCTCCAGACGTCTGATTCTACGGAAAAATAACTCCGTAGAACCGTTTGCAAGCTCTCTCTCTTGCAGAAGCTGCAGCACCTCCCCGTCTCCCTCACGAGCCACTGCTCTCAGGGCTCCTGTATCCTCTGCTCTCCGCTTTCTCCTTCTCTTGCTCCCTCTCGGCAATGGTGTGGGAACGAATGGAGGAGGGGGGCTTATATAGAGATGGAAGGCGTAGAGAGAGGTAAGGTGGAGGTGGAGGGAATGGGGAGGGTGTCGTGGGTGAGGGATGGGGTCGCGTAAGGGGTGAGGTACGGTGGAGGGGTGTGTGTGCGTAGGGTAAGGATGGTGTGGGAAAATTACAGGGGCACCCTCGCAAGTTCTCCTTTTCCCCTGCACACCCACAATAAAAACCTAGGGGGTTCAAATTGCACAAAAACCCCTAAAAATTTTGGAAACGCCAAACGACCCTTAGGAAAGATCATTTCAAGCAGCTTGGGCCATTGCTTTATACTCTGCCTCAACACTCGAATGGGCCACAATACTCTGCTTCTTGCTCCTTCAGGAGACAAGATTTCCCCCAATATAGACTGCAAAGCCTAGAGTAGAGCGGCGATCCTCCACAGATTCCGCATAATCCGCATCAAAGTAAGCAACTATGTCAAGGTTGTCTCTGTAATACAACCCTCTACTTGGTGCCCCTCTGAGGTACCTCAAGTTGAGAGAAACCTCATGCCAGTGACTATAACGTGGAGCCTGCATATGCTGATTAGCCCTACTTACTGTAAAACTGATATCAGGCCTCGTGATGGTGAGATAAAGTAAGCAACCCACTGTACTATGGTATTGAGTAACATTATCATATAAGGGATCATCCTCATCAGACTGACTTACAAGTGGTGACTCGACAGGTATACCAGAGGGCTTAACCCCAAGTAAACCAGCTTCCTGAAGAATCTAAAGTGTATACTGCCTCTGTGACAAGGATAAGCCTTACTCTCGTTGTACTGCTTCAATACCCAGAAAATATCTCAGTTCGCCTAAGTCCTTGATGACAAATGTAGCCTGTAAGGACTTGGTCTGGGTAATGCCATCCTCATCATCCACTGTAAGGATCATATCATCCACATACACAGCTAAAATAACAACACGTGTACATCCTCCATACTCTGTCTTCCTGATGAAGACTGAATGATCAGAAGCAGATTGCTGGAATCCAATCTTCCCAATCTTAGTACTAATCCTCTCAAACCAGGCACGATGACTCTGTTTCAATCCATATATTGCCTTCTTCAGATGACAAACCTGCTCCCCCTCGGTGTTGTAACCTGGTGGCTGTCGCATATATACTTCCTCACATAAGTCATCATAAAAAAAGGCATTCTTGATGTCAAGTTGATGCAGGGGCCATCTCCTAGTCACTGCAACAGATATGATAATCCTAACAGAGGTAATCCATGCTACTGGAGAAAATGTCTCAAAGAAATCTACTCCATATGTATGTGTAAAGCCTTGGGTAACAAGTCTGGCCTTATACCTGTCTACTGTCCCATCAGGTCTATACTTAATAATATAGACCCATTTGCAATCTACCAAGGTAGCACCCTTAGGACATGGTATTAGCTCCCAAGTCTATCACGATTGTAAAGCCTGTATCTCTTCATCCATTACAGCCTGCCATTTAGGATCACGTGAAGCTTGGACAAAATCTCTAGGAATAACAACAGTAGTGATAGCTGAAGCAAACTGGTGGACACCATCTTCAAGATGAGCAACACATGTGTACTGAAAAAGATGATGGAGAGTACCATCCCTACTGGATCTCCTCAAGGATCCTTGCTCTTCTGTGTCTGAACTGCTCTCACCTGCTGACTCTGAACTAGGCCTCTGATCAAGCGAAGTGTGTGGCCTCTGGTGATACACCTGATCTCCTCCAGAGCAGCCTGTATAGATGTTCCCTCATCTGAGAAGTAGGGAATCTCCTAAAAAAAGGTAACATTTGCAGTAACATCTCCTGCAACTTAGGTCGTAACACCGGTATCCCTTTTGTGTTCTGGAGTACCCAAGAAAGATACACTTAGTTGCCCTTGGAAGGAACTTGTGTTAGTTGCCATATGCCTGGACAAAATAAGTACATCCAAACACTTACAGGGGTAAAGGAAATAACCTGTCACACTCTGGATAAATCACCTGGAAAGGAATCCGTCCTTGAAGGACTAATGAAGGCACTCGATTGATCAGGTAGGCTGCAGTGAGGGTAGCATCTCCCCAGAATTGCTTAGGAACCTTCATGTGAATCATTAAGGTCCTAGCAACGTCCAGGAGATGGCAAAGCTGCGCTTAGCCACACCATTCTACCAAGATGTGTAAGCACAAGATGCATGGTGAATGATGCCTTGGAAAGAAAGGAGATCATGTACATCTTGCTGTATAAACTCCAAGGCATTATCGCTGTGGAAGACTCTAACTATACCATTATACTAAGTCTGAACCTCTGCCAAGAACTGCTGAATAATCTATGGAATCTCTACGCGTGTTTTCATGAAGAAAACCTAACTGAGGTGACTATGATCATCCACAATAACAGCATAGTATCAGTGTCCTCGAGTAGGCACTCTGGATGGTCCCCATACAACACAATGTACCAAGGCAAAGGGAGTAGCACTCACCCCGGCATCCCTCTATGAATATGTACTCCTGTGGTGCTTTCCAAGCTGACAATCCTCGCACTGTAACATCAGAGTCTGGCAAACTGCGATACATCTGGCTCATCTTCTTGAGTGAGGGATGCCCAAGTCTCTTGTGCCATAGCTATGGATCAGTTGCTATGGATGCAGCTCTTGCAATTAATGTAGGTGTGTCAAGGTAATAGGGTCCATCCCGCTCTATACCCCCACCTATAATATCTCCTGTCTACCTGTCTTGGAAGTAGCAATAGTCCTCATCAAAGACAACACGGCATCCCAACTCTTTACAAATGCAACTAACTAATAGCAGACTCATTGGGAACTCAGGAGCACAATGAACTCCTATTAGCATCTTCTGAGAGCCACGTACCTGCCTTACTGCAGTAATAGGTGGCGTGGCCCCATTAGCCATCCTAACCTCCTTGATCCCACATGAAGCCTTGAGATCTACAAGACGTTGCACATCTCTTGTGAGGTGTACAGAAGCACCTGAATCAATTATCCACCATCCTCTGATCTTATTCTTGTTTCTTGTGTTACCTTGGGTTGCAACTGCAAACCCTTTTACTTGTGAGATAGAACCTCTCGATGAGTGCATCACCCCCTTGTTATGCGAGAGAAGACTCATCACTACATTCAATGGTGAGAGAAGGCTCATCACCATGATCCAAACGTGACACCCACGTCATTACATACATGAGAACCTCAGAAACGGTGAATCGGGATGGTAAGCGTCCTGTCTGGGCCACTGTTAGACCCACGATGGATTTGTAGGTGGCTAGGGAAGGGCCGATAGCCTGCAACACATGTCAAGCAAAGCCACAGACCACTCCATCATCAGTTGCTAGGGTTTGGGGGACCACCGTGCCCTCTGCAGCGCTGATGGAACCCACCGCGGCACTTTCAGCGGTGGTCAGGTCTTTGGCTGACCCCAATAACAGTGGTAGGGGCTGTTATCACCCTTACAACGGCGAGGAGGCCCCTATCGGGGGTGATGGGAGCGAAAGGGCTGCCATCGGAGGCGACGAAGTTGATAACCAGGGCCACCACTATCCCTGTGCCGCTGCAGGAACCCTCGTCAAGCGTGATGGAGGCGATGGTGGCAGTGGCACAGTAGCGTGGTGGCGCAGTGGCAGTGGTGGCGGAGGGGTAGAGCGAGCTACCACTGCTCCTTCCAATCGGTGAGTTCGTGGGTTGAATCTTCACGGTCTTGAAGATTCAACCATCCTGTGATGGGATATTTGGTGGGATACCAAAACACCGACCTAGGACCGCTACTCTAATATCATGTTGGGGAAACTGAAAGTCACTATTCAAAATAAAAACCCTAGCATCTCTTTTATATTAAAGAAATTTGGAAAAATTATAATGATACCCCAAAGATAGTAAAAATAGACAGAAAAGTCCTTATGCTCAACAAGATGATTTTCAAAACTAAGCAAAGACTCATTTGCTTCAACTTCCTTAATTTTCTCTAAATGGATTTTATCTTCAAAATCTAGTTCTTCAAACTTATCTAAGAGAGATTTATTTTTATATTTAAGCTTCTTGCATTCATTTTTAACAATCTTATATTTAGAAAATAAGGATTCAAAGGGATCTTGGAGTTCTTCTATTGAAAAAGACTTTACCTCATTGTCGTCATTGTGTTCTTTCTCACTATCATCCATGATGGCCATGAAATCGGGGCACGCGGTTTCATTCTTTGGTTCCTTCTCAGGTTCTTTCTCTTCCTCCGAGCTTGTGTCGTCCCAAGTTTCTTGAAATGCCTTCTTCTTGTGCTTCTTATCCTTTTTCTTCTCCTTCCTTAGGAGAGGGCATTCTGATCAAATATGCCCTTTCTTGTTTCAATAATAGCAACAAATTGGACTTTCCTTCCTTTCCTTCTCTTTTTTCTTGCATTCCCTAAGCTTATGAAACTTGACAAACTTGTTAGCCAAAAAATCAAGTTCCTCATCATCGGAAGTTGCTTTGAAAGCGAGGTTTTTCGTCTTCGGTTTCGGAGTCTCCTTCCTTTGCTTCAACTTGTTCTCATATGCCATCAGATTCCCAAGTAGATCCTCTATCTTAATCTCTTCAATTTTGTGAGCTTCCTCGATTGCGGTTACTTTTTGTTCCCAATCAGGTCCGAGGGAACGAAGTAACTTTGATTGGAGCTCTCCTTCAAGGAAAGTCTTCCCAAGAGACTTAAGATTGTTCACAATAAGTGTGAACCTAGTGTACATCTCGTTTAAATTTTCGCTATCTTTCATAGAAAAGGATTCAAACTCTTGAGAAAGCAAATTAATCTTAGAGGTTTTTACCTTTGATGTACCTTCATGGGTTACCTCTAAAGTGTGCCATATCTTCCTCGGATTGTCTCGTTGCAAAGATCCTCCCCTCCATGATCGGATCCTCGACGAGTGTGACTTCGTATATGCGAGAACGAGGCTCTGATACCAACTGTAGATGCACTAGAGGGGGTTGAAAAGTGCAGTAGATAAAAATGATACGAATAAAATCAATCATACAAGCATTCACCACAAGAGACAAGTATTTTTAGGTGGAAACCTAACTCGGGTAAAAACCACCACCTAAGTCTTCCTAACTTAGGATTTCCTGATCTACCGAGTAGATCAAATCTACTAATGTATCACTTAAACAACGGTAATACAATCTCAATTACAACCACACTACTTTAACCCGAGGGTAGTATACCTCAAAACCCTCTTCTTCATGAAGACTATTTTGTCTCACGAAAGAGATGGGAATTCACCACGTGAATACCGAACCATGAAAACAGAAATACAATAGCCTATAGAACCCAATGATACAACTTAACCTAAGCTTTTATAGGCAATAATTACTTTCCTATTTGTGGAAGTGAGTAGGCATTAGTGCGCAGTGATATGGTGCTCTCTGAAGTTGAGTGTAGAGTTTGGAGAGCAAGACTTTTCTTCTAGTTGATTTCTCTCGTTTGAACTCTAAGAATGGTGGAAAGTATTATCTCTAGGTGTGTTTTCACAATGGAGAGGCTCTCATCTATTTATAGATGTGCTAGGAACCCTCAAGAAGGCTTAAGAGAGGCCTTGTAGTCGTTGGGAGAAAATCTCATAAGATCAGGTCGAAATCCCAATCGAATCAGGCTTATCATGTCTCTATCAGTAGAATTAGACATTTGTAAATTGAGTTAGACGACGGGTCAGACGACTAATAACATTTTTGGTCGTTTGATGCAAGGGGTCAGAGTTCCTAATTTAGTTGGACGGAAACAGGGTTCTAGGTCAGACATTTGGGATGTCATTTTAAGACATCTGGATATAAAAATCGAACGTCTAATTTTAAATGGGTTCTCCTTAGAATTAATCAAATCGAAACAGGGTTCTAGCATAACAAGGTCAGACGACTTACTGGACGTCTAGATATGTTATTGGATGTCTGATGATAAAGGTATTCTACAGGAATTGATTCCCAAGGACCCAACAATTGGATTTGGTCTGACAAGGTCTAACGTCTCTTTTTCAAACATCTAAAGGGCTCTACCGACATCTGTAAGTAATATTAAATTATTTCTAAGAGGGTTCTTGAAGATATTTCCTGACAGGATAACGATCTTATTACTGGACGTCTGGAAGGACATCTGGAATTGGATCAAGACGTCTGAATGGGAAGGCATAGACTATGATTTTCTAGCCTAGGCAATTGGACGTTTCGTCATAATATCTGACGACTTAAAAGTCAGGATCAGATGTCTGATTGTCATGTTGGATGTTTGATCAGTCTGTCTGAAACCTATTTTGGCTTTCTGATTTAACTCCTGATTTTACCTAAGTGTCCTAAGGTAAGGTAAGTGTTTCTAGCCTAAGGTGATATATTTTGAGCTCTTTAACATATTTCTAAGGAAAAAAAAAAGGAATAATAAGAATAAATACAATAAATGAGAACATCTATTCTATTCTTCATCTTCTTCAAGGTTTGGCTCCAAGCCAAGTCCTCAATCCATGTTCTATGCTCCTTGATGCTTTTATTTTCTTCCATCAAGGTCTTGAGCTTGAGCTTCTTCACACTTGTTATCACTTGCAATAATCCTGAAATCTTAAACTTAATTACAAATGTTAAATTACAAGTATTTTATTATCATCAAAATTAACAATCGTGGTGTCCTTGCACTAGCACCTCTGACAATAAATTGTATATCAAAATGCCTTATCAAGTATCAGCAACATGATCTTTTACATGTGCATCTTGGATTTAAGGCTATGAGAATGTATTGCACTACTTCAACAAAGACAATGATAGGGCACTGTTCAGGCTATCTTTCTTTCCAGCATGGATTATTCAGCAATTGATATGCTTCATATTCGAGAGAGGATGTGGAACAGATCTAAGGACAATTATTATATGAGTGAAGTGACATAACAATGTGCCTACATTTGGCATAAAATTAAAAAGAAAATGGAGTACAATAGGTGCAACATCAATTGAGGACAAGATGTAGAGATGCATATTAAGCAACTTGATGAAGCAAAAGGTTACAGATCTTCGTTAGGCAGACTAGGGATTATCAGGCGGACCAAAGATTGGCAACTGACTGCTGGAAGATTTGAAAGTGTAGAATTCCCTTGAAGATGAAAGTCTTACTATGGCTTCTGAGAGGAAGATTGGTCACCTGGGATTATAGGAGACGTTGGTGCATGACGAAGATGTGGCTTGCCCTCTTTGTTGTGAAGGGGTGGAAGACATAAATCATCTTTTCTTTTGGCTACTCCTTTGCGTGTTCCTGTTGGATGGGTGCGGATGATTAGTCTATTAGTTATGCCCCCTCCGATTTCTGGTCCAGCATACAAGGAACCTTCACCAATGGAGACACCATTAAGAGAGCTTTCATCCTTTTGTGGTGCATTTTGCTAGAACATAATGGCCGAATCTTTAGAAGGAAGAGAATGTTTATTGATGAGGTTTTGCATCACTACAACTACTGAAGTTTTAAGCATTCCTTTTCTTTGATGGAAACAAGGGTAAAAACACTTGTTAACCTCCTTTTGATGTTTCAAAAAAAAGTATAAACTTTCACAGATAGCCTTACCCTTCCAAGGTTTTTAAATATTGTATTTGACACCATTTCGATGATTTAAAAAATGCACATTTCAGAGGTGTGCTGGAGGAATGTCGTGGAAACACCAGAATTTTGATGCTTACCTTTGATGATTTCAAGGCCTAAAAATGGTGCACTGCGGAGGCACATTGATGCATGCTGAATAAATGCCGAAAGTTAATCAGAATTAATAGAATCAAGAAAACCATAAAATCTGCCATTATAACTTGACAAACATTTAAATAAATCCTAACTCCCTAAGATGTAACCTAAAATTTGATATCAATAACACATGTATGCAACAATTATACATCACAAATCTAAATGTTTATCTTTGATTTAAGTAGAAATTGAAGTAGCACAAGAGGAGGGTGAATTGTACTCAAAAGTAAAAATATAATGGCAATAAAAATCAATTGCACAAATATGAACACAATTGTTGAGAAAGAAAAATCCTTTAAAAAAAAACCTCTACATAAATTTTCCAATCTCGGATTTGCTGTGACCTGAGTTGGAATCACCCAAACCACATTGCTTTAGTTGAGGGTGGTGTAACCTTTGGTATAATCCTTGAGCTTTTCTTTGCTTGCCCTTTCTCCCAATCTTGTTAGGGAGTTGCTATGAATTGGCCTTTGAACTTTAGCTCTGAGATGAGCTTTTGGACTAGCTTGCATGCCTTGGTGCTTTGGTGTAATCCTTGTTGATGCAATACCTTAAAGAAGGCTTTCATCATGCTTTAGTGCATTTGGTTGGAGTGCAACGAGGTGGTCTTCCATAGGGAGCGATTTTTTGTTGAGGGAGTGCTTTATCACTTTAATTTAAAGAGCATTTGTAATTAGCCCATTTCATTAATGAAAGCAGGGGCCACTAACAGTTCTTGTTAACCCCTATTTTCCTTCTCAAAGGGAAGAAAAATCCTTGACCTTAAATGCCCTTAAGGTGGATTTTGACCCTCGCTTTTTGAGAGAAATCAGGATGCTCACAATCTAGGCACCCAAAGTACAAACAAAATGAACATCAAGGTACAACAGTCCTACAAAGTCAAAAGAATTATGCAAATATGTGCAATAGGACAAACCAATACTTTGTTGCACTTCTCTTTTCTCGGATATGAAGTTTGAAGTGTAGTGATAGCGGAGTACAACAAGAGCCTTAGTGAGAAAACATGAGAATAGGGCTCTTAGTGTGCTATGACACTCTTAAAATGCTTTTGGAAATGAATACTAATGAGAGAGTTGTTTTGCCCAAATAACTTCTTTTATATATATATATATATATATATATAATCTTAGAAACCAACTTTGGAACGTTTTGCAATGTATAGAATTTGATTTGAAAATATGCGAGTTTGAAAAGTTAGAATAGATTTGGAAGTATAATAACTTGCTTGAAATTTGATATTGTTCATGCATTGAAGACATGATTTTGATATTGACAAAATATGATGAGAAAGATACTTATGCTTTGTTTCTTATTGCATATCACTAACAGAAATCCTATCCAAGATCTCAATTAAGATGGATCTAGTGATTCTTAACATATCTATCAACCATCTAATTAACTCATTTGATCAACTGAATCAAGTAACGAGGAGAAAGCGTGGGGCTTTGAGAAGATTAAGAACTCAAAATGACAAGAGATTACCTCAAAATTGGACTAAAATCCAAGAACAATGGCTCAAGAGACCTTTCTCGCCCAAACAACTCTCTCCACTCCATAATGTCATGCACTAGGGGAAGAAATGGACATAGTAGATATGTGCACTGATTTAAAGTTGAAGTGGACCAAGTGGTTGAACTTTATAAGCATATCCCTTCATTTCAGTTGTTCCAACCAAAATTACTAGCAAGCCCTAGAAATTGCTGACATGTCTTCGAAATTGTTGATATTTGGTTGAAATCCCCACTATTTGACACCTGCTGTGTGTCAAAATGGGCCTGCTACAGTAACTGCCTGTTTCACCATGCTAGTGACATGTTGCTGGCACGGTTTTCCATGCTCCAATTGGGAAAAAAACTCAAGGCTAAAATATTTATCTAGCTTTGACGTTTTCTCCTGTGTTCAAGAGGTGTGTTCCTGCGATGCAAATGTTGTACATGGCTGTCATACTTCTCCTTTTCTTTTGAAAAGGGATATCGTATTTATCTTTTAAGCTTTTTTTTCGAAAGACTCTTTGTAAGCTGAATCCATGAAATACCTTTTCTCATAAATTATTATGGGCAAAAACTTACCTATATTACCATCAAAGGCATTCAATTCCAGAGGAATCTTTAATATTGTGTTATGGTTTACCCTATGTACTAGCTTGTCACATTACATGCATGGTATCCTTATGTTGACTACCAGCGCTAGGAACTTGATATTAATTTAGAGAGTTGATCAGATGTTGACCATTAGGATTGCAATGATGCACTTATTGACATAAGTGGATGCTCATATACAAACACAAGAAGACAGAAACGATTACATATTTAAGTGATGTCGACCACTGGGTTTGCAATGATGCCAGTCATTGGCGTAAGTGGATGCAAATATGACACAAGAACACAGAAACGATTACAGATTTAAGTGCTGCAAGGCCTTTCATTTATTTGTGGTGGCTATGGGTATATTCCTTAATATGTATGATGCGTAACCCCAGATAAAACATGAAATGTCAGTTTAAATATAACAGCAACGCTATTCGTCCTATGGTTCTCTTAAATATATCCATTTTGAGAATTTGTTCTAACTAGAACTAAGCCATGGTTGGTTTAGTGTAGTCTATTGACGAAATTCATATTTCAGGGAAAGCATACAAGGATATAGTTGGTAGTGCATACTATGTTGCTCCAGAAGTCCTGAATCGCAGCTATGGGAAGGAAGCAGATGTTTGGAGTGCTGGAGTTATTCTGTACATACTTCTCAGTGGTGTGCCGCCATTTTGGGCTGGTACGTACAAGCACCTTTAATTCTTTGATAAACTCATGTTGTGTTATGCTTATAGAGTATCCTTTATTGTTCTAAAATAATGTGAAACGTACTTACTGGCCATTTTTGCCAACTCATTATGGCTAACATATCTTTTGTGTCAGAAACTGACAGAGGAATTTTCAAAGCTATAATAAATGAACCGCTTGATTTGGAAAGTGACCCATGGCCATCAATATCTGAAAGTGCAAAAGATTTGGTGAGAAGGATGTTGAACCGCGATCCCAGAAGGCGGATTACTGCTGCGCAAGCACTTGGTGTGATTATGAATTTCTTTGCCTAGTTGGTTTAATTTTCTGCCATAGTATAATTTGCATTATCCTTCTGACAATGTGCTGACATATCTGTTTGGCCTGAACTGTTATATATATAGAGCATCCATGGATACGGATTGGTGGCCATGCATCTGATAAACCAATTGACAGTGCTGTCCTTTCTAGATTGAAGCAATTCAGGGCTATGAACAAACTTAAGAAGATGGCACTGAAGGTAGGTCAATGACAACATGATCTGCTCTTTTACATAGCTTTGCTTGCAAGTCTCATGACTTTAAATTGCAGATAATTGCTGAGAATCTTGATGAGGAGGAAATCAAGGGAATAAAGCAAATGTTTGCAAATATTGATACTGACGGTAGCGGTACAATCACATACGAAGAGTTAAAGACAGGTCTAGCAAGACTTGGATCCAGGATTTCAGAGGTTGAAGTCAAGCAACTCATGGAAGCTGTAAGATATTATCCTGATTTCCAGAACCTCCCATCTGTTTGTTATCTTGTTTGGTTGCATAGTCATTTGGGTTGGTCACTTTCATCTTGCATGCTAACCTTCCTGCCAACCCACTAGGCTGATGTTGATGGTGATGGGACTATTGATTACTTAGAGTTTGTTACAGCAACAATGCACAGGCACAAGCTTGAAAGGGATGAACATTTGTACATAGCTTTCCATTACTTTGATAAAGACAATAATGGGTAAGTACGCCGGTTTTCTGGCCTGCTTTTTATGGAGTTCTGGTTTAGAAAAACATTATTAGACATGCATGGATATGCTTGCAAACACATTAGAAGTGAAGAACTCATCATGCTTGTTGGTCGAAAGAAAACTGACCTATACTAAGCACATCATTTTTCTAAATTATAGCTACATAGTTAAAAGGTTGGCATGATTGCTCAGTATTTTGCTAAAACTAATGATCTTTGTGGGCATGATAGTATGTTAAGTGAATAAATCTTTGATGACTAATACACTGCTTTCGGCTCATAGATAACATAATGGCGATGTTAATAGCATGATTATGGTGGTGATATGGATTATCAGATTGTTTGTACGAACAAAAATTAGGGCATGTATACACCAGCATCAAGCAAACAAAGAAATTCTGCTTACATTGATTATCTCAAGCTAATGCAAACCATTTACAGATATATCACAAAGGACGAATTAAAATTAGCCTTGACGGAGCATGGAATGGGTGATCCTGCTAGCATCAAAGAAATTCTTGCAGAAGTGGACTCGGATAATGTAAGTTTTAATGTTCATTACTTGGGGATTTGAATTGTGATATAGAATGAGCTGTAATGCTATTTCCTTTTACAGGATGGACGAATTAACTATGAGGAGTTTTGTGCCATGATGAGAGGTGGAATGCAGCCCCACATAAATCTCAGGTAAGCATCCAAGTCTCACGTCTTCATGTCACTAATGGTTTATTCTTGGATCACCTGATCAACTTTGTAAGCATAAATGTGTTGGTGGGCATGGATGAAGTTGTTTGTTGGTTTCCATAGTTTGTGTGGCTCACATTTCCTTGTAATTTTGTCATCCATAACGAGGTATAATAGGAGCAAATCATGCTGCGTCATGAGTCATTTTTCTGTTCATTTCGTTTGATACTACTTTGATACTCTCATGTCAAAAGCTTGTTGTATGTAGTATTCCATATGAGTTGGTTGCCCTCAGGATGTTTTTATTGTCATTATCAGACTAGTTAAACACATCTGATGTACTTCAAAAATAAAAGTATTAATCTCCAAGGAGGTGTTTAGTTGATGAGTTAAGTGGATTTGCATCAGGTTAAGTGTTTAACTCGTTACTTAACCCGTCCCCTATTTACACTGAGTTAAGTAGATTTAACCTGAGGTAAAGTTATTTCACCCTCTCTGAGGAATAACTTTAACCCGTCAAAATATCCAAACAGATTAGCTCACTTATTTCATCATTTATTCCACTTCTTCTTTATTCTTTTACTTATTCCACAAATTTATTTCCCTTACCAAACGAGACATAAGTTAATTTACTGTTGACCTTCAATTCTCATTATCTTAGAGTTGGCAAAAGGAAATTGAAAATCAAGTCGATTTGTAAATAAAACCGAGCCAAACTAAGAGATATGAGTTAAGAGATCTGATTTGATTTTCAAAAAATCCATTCACACTTTCCTATTTTCTTATTTGAAAATTGTTGTGAACCGAATAGAATTGACTTTTAATTTTTTTGAAGAAAAATACCTTAGATTCTAAAATCTCACACCTTACCCCTACCCACGATCTCCTAAATCTTTCCCTCTCTTCCCTGTTTTGTTGTTCTCACCCACATTGCTGCCTCGTTAGCACCAACATTACACTCTTATTGCTGCACTTAAGTATCTTTTTTTTGGTATATTAATTTTTCTTATTTAAAATTAATGGTAAATGACGATTGTGCAGTAGATAGTTTTATCTACAGTTTTGTTTGTACTCTAGTTGTTCGAGTGGATTACTTAATCTTTTCACCCTTAACTTGTCTCCAATGAAAGAGTGAATTTGACCAAACCAGTTCACCTTGAATTAAACCACTTGTAAGCGGTTTTCAAGATCGACGAGCAAAAAGTTTGGTTACATGGAGAATTATTTCAGTTTCATTCAGGATTTCTAAAGAATGTGATTTCGGTTTGATTCGAAAAAATGTAATCATGCCAGCTTTGAGCGCACGTAGTTCCTCGAGCATGCCCATTCTCTACCTGCGGTCAAGTATCTATTTAATGATATTTGATTTCTTTTGGGATCTTCTACTTATGGTTCAAAGAATAACTTGGGTGGGTATTTATAATTATAAGCCCTCGGCTAAAAAGGTCTTAGCATAAGAGATCTTAAAGAGCATGGACTTTGGCTCCATCTAAAGAGCACATGGTTTCGCTGCAGCGAATTTGTCTGCTCCCATGGAATCAAACAGTCCTGATGACCTGCTTTCCAGTGGCAAGTAGTGCTCACAACATTTAATGCCATGAGTAGATAAAGGTTAAGTTTCATCCCACAGAGAAAGGGGAAGAATGAGAAGCTTGACACCCTCAAAAAAAAGGAGGAAGTTACGTCCTCCCACAACGGGGGAAGACAAAAATTCAAAAAAGTAGATAAAGTTTAAGGTGAACGAAGAAGTGGTTTGTGGGGACGAAATTATTTTACTTTAGATGAGTGAGGTTGGATGCATTGGAATCGAACGGGTTAACCTTAGCTTTATTCTAATCTTACCTTGACTAAATGCTTGTTCAAAGGAGTTATTTCTCCAGGGGGCAATGGTAACATTTGGTTGTGGGGGTAATTCTTAATTGAGGTAACTAATGATACGAGGATCAGAAGAAAGCTTTGAAGTGTTTTTTTTTTTATTTTAAAGGGAAATTTTTTATTAAGAGAAGGAAAATGATATAAGGATGCAGTCCTATGAGTAAGGAAGAAAGATATCTTACGCCTCTCAGAGAGGGGGAACTCCAAAACAACTGTACAAAGAAAATAAAAATGGGAATAAAAAGAAGCATACTAAACATCAATTTTGATGTGTGAGAGAACCTGTGTTACACAGTAGATACGACAAAGCATCAGTGATGTCGATAAACCGCACTAACAGGTGAGGAACAGTCGGAAGTAAGTTGACCAAACACCTGATCATAATAAGTTTGGTTTCAACGTGACCTTAAACTTCAAAATCGACGTCAATCCAGGTAAAAGTGGAGCGGAGACGGAGAATCAATATCTAAAGAGGGCTCTTGCACCAAGCAAGATCATGAGAAAACCTTTGCCATCGGAACTGCTCTTGCAGTGGTGACCACCGCCCATCGGACACCATCACTACCGCATGTTCGTGCACCCCACAGCCACCACCCTAGCCAAACTTGGAGCTCCGGTAGCCATGCATTGAATGCAAGGTTGTCGTCGCAAGCGCCACATTGACGAAGAAGCGGAGGCGAAGAAACTCACTCAAGAGGAGGGAAGGGAGGTGGGGCAGAGTAGAAAGATGAAAAAGATGTGGAGATGGGGGGACTTCGGCTGGCGTGATGGTTGACCAAAGCTCCAACAACGGCTAGGGTTTTAAGGTCTCGAGCAAAAGGGGTCTCGGGCAAAATGATACCTAGAAGAAAGCTTTAAGTTGGCATTTGAAGATATTATCCCTCAATGGAAAGCACTGTGAAATTTGTTTTTTTTTTTTTTTTTTTTGCGAAAATGAAGATTTCCATAACTTGAGGAGGAACGATAGTAGAATGACCTACAAAAATTGTAGGTGGAGGTAGTTATTATATGTTCTAACAGAGGTGATTTGTTAACCATATCTATTGGGTGTGTGTGCACTGTAGCACATTACTTTTGTTCTACATCTCAACGCTGTTAGCTGTCAGAAACCTTTCCCCCTCTTTCTAGTAAGGGAGGGGGCTTTAGGATCTTACAACATTACTGTATCATAGCTTGGGATCCATTTGCATTAGTTTCGAGAATTTCTACAAAGTTGAATAGAATGACAAGGTGATGTTGTCTATAAAATGGGAATTTATATTAGAAATATCTAAAATGAAAATGAGATTTGATCATAAGTATTACTACCTAATATAACTCTTGCATGAGCATTTTGAAAGATAAGAGATTTGGATCTAATAATCCCATACCTGATATGTTGTTTGAGCTAACTTTTCTCAATTAGGTTTGAAATTATATACATGGATTATTGTGGATGGTGTAGCTTGACTAATTTTCATCAACCAATTCTTATTGTCCTCTACTTTATCATGCATCTTCCAGAATCTCTTTGTGTTGGAAAGAGGAGGGAATTTGATAGGAACCACACCAAATAGATAGTGTTAAATAGACTTCCTTTCTTATTGCTTGTTAAATTAAAAGCTGAGAGCAATGCATTATCCTCCAGGACATTTTTGGGCATGCCATAAAAATTTATATCCAAAATTGTATCATGAAAACATGCGGTTAAGATTTGAACAGCTTCAAATGTAACTATAGCACACGCACCATAAGAGCATACCTCCGATATCAATAGTTACGGTGCACGGATATTTCTCTAATGGCAACCATCCATTGAGCATTAGGGGGAGTTGAATTGTGCAATATAATAAACATGTTAAACTAATAAAATATCAAACAATCACACAAACATTCATTAGAAGATACAGAGTTATTTTTAGGTGAAAATTTAAATTGGGTAAAAACCTCCACCTAAGTTTTCTTACTTATGATTTTTCAATCAACCAAATCGATCAAAGTACTAACGTATCATTTAAACAAGAGTAATACAACCTCAGGTACAACACAATACTTTAGATCGAAGGTAGTGCACCTCAAGATCACTCCTCTGTGAAGAGTTTTTTTTATCTCCAATGGAGATGAGAATCTGCAAAACGGATATCCAAACAAAAATGAAATTACAACCTATAAAACCCAAATATAAAGTAAATAACTTAGCTCCTACAGGCAAAGAAAGGCTGCCCTAAAGTGAAAGTGGATTGGAGTGAGTGCGTAGCGTATCAGTGCTCTCAAATGTGGAGTTTAAAACTTCAAGGGCAAGAGTTGAAATTCTCTCTTAGAATTCTCACTTGATGGATATAAGTGGAAGTATTTGGCTTACAAGTGTATTTTCACTTCTTTTGTGTTGTATTAACCAAGAAGTGCTCAAGGTTATTTATAGAACTAGTAGAAGCACTCTAGAGGTGTGAAAGCAAGTGATATACTTGTTAGAATAATAAAGGTTGTTATAAAATTAGTCAGCATTCTATAAAATTGAGTAGAGCTAACAAATAGCACAAGCCAATAGACGCCTGGTCAACTTGCTTGAGATGGGCCAGTCAACCAACTTGAATTCTTGGTCGATGCCCTTGAACGAGTGTAGGTAGCCAAGTGTGGTCTTCTCTAGTTGGACGATGGTCGGTTGACTTGTCCTATAGTGGGTGGTCGACACCTGGTCATCTAGCTACTAGAGTGTTACGAACGGGCGCTCCAGACGTCTTTTAAGACGTCTGGGAGGTGGCTCAGACGTCGTACCAGACGTCTGGAATCACTTACAGACGTCAGACCAGACGTCTGGGATCATTTCCAGATGTCTGGAAATCGGTTATTTTGGCACGCTACTGTTCGTCTGCGCGCAGACCTGCGTTTTCTCTCTCTCTCCCTCTTTTTCCCTCTCTCCTGCGGCCGCAGACGCCTCTGCCGCGTTCTCTCTCTCCTCCTCGCGCGGCCTTAAAAAGGCCACTCCTCTCCCTCACTTCCGTCACCTCCGCCTCCTTCCTCTTCTCCTTCAGCCAGTGCGCGAGAGCGAGTGCGAGAGCGAACACGAGGGTACAGTGGCAGCGACAGCTGCGGTGAGCATGGGAGGAGGTGCTGCGCATGGGAGAGGTGCTCGGCCATGAGGGTGAGCTCGCCGGGGCTGCTAGGGTCGGTCGGCGGGGGGCGCAGCGGGCGCAGGGCGACGCGGGGGGGGGGGACTGCTGCGGCTCGAGCAGCAGGCGCACGAGGCGCGACGCGGCCAGGCGTCGCGAGCGGAGGGCGAGTCGCGCCCTGGTTCTGGAAAATTTTCCAGAATCAGACGTCTGTGCTTCTAGCCAGACGACGGGCACGACGTCTGGAAGACTGTCCAGACGTCTGAAAGGTGAGTTTTTCCGTCTTCTTCCTTCCCTTCGATTGACCGTACTAAGAGAGAGAGGAAATGGGTACGCGCAGGGTTTGAGATTCGCATCCAACGCGAATCAGACGTCTGGCTGCAGTGCCAAACGACTGAAGTGACATCTAGACGTCCGGGGTGACCATCGGACGTCTGGGAACTAGGCCAGACGCCCCCGCAGGCTTCTGGACGTCTGAGAGACCACGCAGAGCAAGGTAAACCCTGTTTCACTTTTTAAGACGTCTGGAATAAGTTCCAGATGTCTGATTTTGCACTGTTTCGTCATTTTCGACCCGTTTAGGGCCCGTTCGGGTTTCGTTTTCCGCGTTTCGAGTTGCATTCTTTTCGGAATTACATCCTCTACCTGTCTACAGTAGCTGTACACTGTTTTGAGACACTCCTTGTGTTTGATCCTTGTGATAGGACCCCGTTCCGTTGCAGTCTCGGGGGTCGCGGAGGCACGCGAGATTCCCGATCACGCCCCCATTACTCCCGTTGTACCTGGTAGAGTGGCTTTAAGTATAATCTGTTAAATTATGAAACCATAAATAGAACCTAGGACATTGCATGAATTCTAGGAATGAGAAATAGATTGAATGGTAGATTCCTAGGGTGTTGCATGAATCCTAGGGCTGGAAAACTAGATTGTATGATAGATCCTAGGATATGGCATGAATCCTAGGACGGGAAAACTAGTGAAATGTATGAATACTGCAGTCTTGGAAAATGTGGAAAGGAAATACTAACTGCCTGTGAATTGAATTAACAGCTGCCTGTTATGAATAAATAAACGTGATTGAGAATATGGATTGTAAGAACGTGAAACTGGAAAGTGAAACCTGGATGTTCTGAGTTAAAAGAGCTGGAACCCTACGGGGAATTAGGAGTAGAACTCCTGGAAAGTGAATGGAATAGAATTGGGGAAGTGAGCTGGCCCTTGAGTACGGAGTACCAAGGAGAGCGACTATCCCCCCTGTTTAGTGCAGAGCGGAGTTAGCCACCCCAAGGACCCGGGGTTAGGACTGGCCACTCTGTACCGACTTGTTGGCCCTCGTGTACGTAGTACCGAGGAGAGCTACTAGTGTAGGGAGGTACTAGCTACCCCACGGGTCCCGGGGTTCTGCTAGCCTCCCACACCGACTTGTTAGGCCCACTGGGGCAAACCTGGGTAGTCAGGCGAGGGTGCGCGGACTGTGGAGGGGCAAGGCCCCTGTTTGGTTACTGTGGAGGGGTTGGACCCCTGTTACTGAGAGGGCTCTGCCCTGTACTGGTTCCGTGCTGTGCTTTGGACGCACCCGTTAACGGAAACGACTGACCGCGTGCCAGTGCGGGTTAGCTACCCGTGCGTTTACTGCGCGTGCCGTAATCACCGTTACGTCTGTCAGTGACCTTGGGGTGGTTGACTGAGAGTAGGATCACCACGGGGGACTCTCCCGGCCAGGAGAGCACCACGTGCTACTTCTACTGTTCGGAAAAGACTGCAATCAAGATCGTTCCCACGAGGAACATTCGAGATCAAGTGAAGGATCTGAGAAATAGATAAATTGTGAAACAATAGAAAGACGTAAATAAAGGAAGAAAGAAAATTAAAATAGCTACTGTACACTTTACTGTTTCTTTAGTTTAGCTGCCACTCTACTCAGCGTTTTGCTGACGTGTTACACTCGTTACCTTTCAGGACCAGGTGTTGAGCAGCCAGGGTCAGCGACTGCGGAGGACGCTGGGCCGAGTAGGGTCCAGTAGAGTTACCACTGTTCTCTTGTACCTCTTTTTGTTCCGTTATAGTGAGTAGTTCCTGTTTCCGCTGTACTTTTCTTTACCTACAGTTCATATTATGTTATGAATGTTGTTCTACTGTTGTGGTGGTATATACTGTAGTGGTTTCTTTCCTTACTACTGTATTTCCTTACTGTTGGTTATATTCATGCTGAATGTGGTTTATTTTACTGCTCTTTTGGTTACTTCCTCGTTGGACGACTAGGTCTTGGGATTAGTCGGTCCGGTTCTCGTGTCTCGTAGGGACTTGGGAATCGGGTCGTTACAAGATGGTATCAGAGCAAGGTCGTCCCGAGAAGTGAATCAACTGACTGGAAAATAACCAATTCACATGTCTATAACTAGAGTAGCCACCACAACATATCTTTTGACATGAGCTCTTAGACATTTCCGTTCGGTATCGTTCCGTAGTGACGTGTTCCGTTTTGTTTCGTGTCTTCTTGCAGGAGATGCCTCGTCGTGGGACCAGTGAGGCGGGCCGCGGGCGCGGCCGAGGACGAGGTCGGCGAGGTGGGCGTGCCGTTGCCAACACCCCAGTGGACCAGCCACTACTCCCGGGCGTCCAGGCCCAGGACCTCGCCCGGCTGATACGAGACATTGTACGAGAGGAGCTCCACCCACCGCCCCAAGCGCCTCACCCTGGGGCTGTGGAGGGGGAGTCCTCTGTGAGACCACTTGACGGACGCGGCGCTGGACACGGGGGAGGGGATGGGCCGCCGCAGCCCCCACCTTCCTCCGATACTTCTGTGCACGAGGCACCGTTGCCTGGGGGTGGACCAGCATCCCCACTGCAGCGCCACTCTGAGCTCTTCGGGCAGTTCCGGAAGCTGAAGCCCCCCTCCTTCAAGGGGGATGAGGACCCGACCGAGGCAGAGGACTGGCTTGAGCAGCTGGAGAAGATCTTCGACACCCTTCGCCCCCCGGTGGAGTGCTGCGTGGCCTTTGCCACGTACCAGCTGGAGAGTGCGGCACACAGGTGGTGGAGGGCGGTCCGGGGACAGGAGAGGGACGAGCCGACATGGGACCAGTTTGTCACCCTCTTCTACGAGCAGTACTTTCCCCAGACGTGGCAAGACCAGAGGAGGCGGGAGTTCCACACTCTCCGCCAAGGGACGATAACTGTGAGCGCGTACCGCACGTGTTTCTTGGAGCTATCCCGCTTTGCAGCGACAGCAGTAGCTACAGATGGAGGACTTTGGAGTGATTCTGGGGATGGATTGGCTGTCCGCTTACCACGCCTTGGTGGACTGTTTTGAGAGGAAGATTGTCTTATCCATGCTGGAGTTTCCTTCTTTCGAGTTTCACGGACAGCCAGTGGACGAAGGTTTCAGGTGCATTTCGGCACTTCGGGTGGCGAGACTTTTGAGCCAGGGGTGTGAGAGCTTCCTAGCTTGTGTGGTGGTAGAGCCCAGCCCTGTGGCAGACTTCCAGTGTATCCCGGTGGTCAGAGAGTACCCTGACGTGTTTCCAGACGAGTTACCAGGACTACCGCCCGAGCGTGAGATCGAGTTTGAGATCTCACTAATACCAGGGACCAGCCCCATCTCCACCGCGCCATACAGGATGGCACCGCTTGAGCTGCGAGAGCTCAAGTCCCAGTTGCAGGACCTTTTGGAGAAAGGTTTCGTGAGGCCCAGTGCGTCTCCCTGGGGAGCCCCGGTACTGTTTGTGAAGAAGAATGATGGTACCCTACGCCTTTGTGTGGACTACCGATAGCTGAATAGGGTCACCATCAAGAACAGATGTCCGCTGCCGAGGATCGATGACTTGTTTGACCAGTTGCAGGGTGCCACGGTGTTTTCCAAGATCGACTTGAGGTCTAGATACCACCAGTTGAGGATCAGGGAGACCGACGTCTCCAAGACAGCTTTCCGCACCCGGTACGGACACTACGAGTTTTTGGTCATGCCGCTTGGGCTGACCAATGCCCCCGCTGCTTTCATGGATCTGATGAACCAGGTGTTTAGGCCGTACTTGGACCAGTTCGTGGTGGTTTTCATAGATGATGTACTCGTCTATTCTAGAGATCGGACGTAGCACGGATAGCATTTGTGGATGGTTCTGGACACTCTGAGACGACGCAGGCTGTACGCCAAGTACAGCAAGTGCGAGTTCTGGTTGAGGGAGGTGACCTTCTTAGGTCATGTGATCTCTGGAGACGGCTTGGCGGTGGACCCAGCCAAGGTCGAGGCAGTACTCAGGTGGGAGACACCGCGTTCAGTCACTAAGATTCGCAGTTTCCTGGGACTGGCAGGCTACTACAGACGATTCATCAGAGGATTTTCACAGATTGCGCGTCCTATGACACAGTTGACCCGGAAGGACGTGCCCTTCGCTTGGACAGACGCCTATGAGGCGTGTTTTCTGGAGCTGAAGGAGAGTTGACCTCGGCTCCCGTGCTCACCATCCCTGACAGTAGTGGTGGGTTCGTTGTGTACACTGACACCTCCTTGCAGGGGTTAGGAGGTGTGCTCGTGCAGAGGGGTCACGTTGTCGCTTACGCTTCGCGGCAACTGAAGCCCCATGAGCATACTTACCCTACCCACGACCTAGAGTTGGCAGCTGTTGTCTTCGCGCTGAAGACCTGGAGGCACTACTTGTACGGTGAAACCTTCGAGATTTTCACAGATCACAAGAGCCTCAGATACCTTTTTTATCAGAAGGAGCTCAACATGAGACAGAAGAGCTACGCGGATCGGAGACGCAGAGAGGTGTAGTTTGAGGTTGGGGACCACGTCTTTCTTCGTGTTTCGCCCATGAAGGGCCTGCAGCGGTTTGGGGTGAGAGGGAAGCTCGCGCTGAGGTTTGTGGGGCCCTTTGAGGTCCTGGAGCGGGTTGGACCCGTTGCTTACAGGCTTGCCCTCCCCCCGCAGCTTTCTGGTGTGCACGGCGTGTTCCACGTGTCCAACCTCAAGAAGTACGTAGCCGATCCCAGTCACGTACTGAGTTACGAGAGCGTCGAGGTGGGCGATGACCTGACCTACCCCGAGCGGCCAGTGCAGATTCTAGACCGTGCCGTCCGCAGTTTGAGACGAAAGCAAGTACCCCTGGTAAAGCTTTTGTGGAGGAGCCAGCGGTACGAGGAGGCTACCTGGGAGCCTGAGGCGGTAATGCGGGAGCGGTACCCGGAACTCTTCGCGGGTACGTCTTTTCGGACCGGCTTCGGTCCTCTTTAAGTTTGTTATGGTTTTTATGACGTTTTCCCGCACCCTAGTTAGCGCAAGTTTCGGGGACGAAACTTCCTTTGAGTTTGTTATATTGTTACGAACGGACGCTTCAGACGTCTTTTAAGACGTCTGGGAGGTGGCCCAGACGTCGTACCAGATGTCTGGAATCACTTACAGGCGTCGGACCAGACGTCTGGGATCATTTCCAGACGTCTGGAAATCGGTTATTTTGGCACGCTACTGTTCGTCTGCGTTTTCTCTCTCTCTCCCTCTTTTTCCCTCTCTCCTGCGGCCGCAGACGCCTCTGCCGCGTTCTCTCTCTCCTCCTCGCGCGGCCTTAAAAGGGCCACGCCTCTCCCTCACTCCCGTCACCTCCGCCTCCTTCCTCTTCTCCTTCAGCCAGTGCGCGAGAGCGAGCGCGAGGGTGCAGCGGCAGCGACAACCGTGGTGAGCATGGGAGGAGGTGCTGTGCGTGGGAGAGGCGCTCGGCCGTGAGGGCGAGCTCACCGGGGCTACTAGGGCCGGCCGGCGGGGGGGGACTGCTGCGGCTTGAGCAGTAGGCGCACGAGGCGTGACTCGGCCGGGCGTCGCGAGCGGAGGGCGAGTCGCGCCCTAGTTTTGGAAAATTTTCCAGAATCAGATGTCTGTGCTTCTAGCCAGACGACGGGCACGACGTCTGGAAGACTGTCCAGATGTCTGAAAGGTGAGTTTTTCCGTCTTCTTCCTTCCCTTCGATTGACCGTACTAAGAGAGAGAGGAAATGGGTACGCGCAGGGTTTGAGATTCGCATCCAACGTGAATCAGACGTCTGGCTGCAGTGCCAGACGACTGGAGCGACATCCAGACGTCCGGGGTGACCATCGGACGTCTGGGAACTAGACCAGACGCCCTCGCAGGCTTCTGGACGTCTGAGAGACCACGCAGAGCAAGGTAAACCCTGTTTCACTTTTTAAGACGTCTGGAATAAGTTCCAGACGTCTGATTTTGCACTGTTTCATCGTTTTCGACCCGTTTAGGGCCCGTTCGGGTTTCGTTTTCCGCGTTTCGAGTTGCATTCTTTTCGGAATTACATCCTCTACCCGTCTACAATAGCTGTACACTGTTTTGAGACACTCCTTATGTTTGATTCTTGTGATAGGACCCCGTTCCGTTGCAGTCTCGGGGGTCGCGGAGGCACGCGGGATTCCCGACCACGCCCCCATTACTCCGTTGTACCTGGTAGAGTGGCTTTAAGTATAATCTGTTAAATTATGAAACCATAAATAGAACCTAGGACATTGCATGAATCTTAGGAATGAGAAATAGATTGAATGGTAGATTCCTAGGGTGTTGCATGAATCCTAGGGCTGGAAAACTAGATTGTATGATAGATCCTAGGATATGGCATGAATCCTAGGACGGGAAAACTAGTGGAATGTATGAATACTGCAGTCTTGGAAAATGTGGAAAGGAAATACTAGCTGCCTGTGAATTGAATTAACAGCTGCCTGTTATGAATAAATAAACGTGATTGAGAATATGGATTGTAAGAACGTGAAACTAGAAAGTGGAACCTGGATGTTCTGAGTTAAAAGAGCTGGAACCCTACGGGGAATTAGGAGTAGAACTCCTGGAAAGTGAATGGGATAGAATTGGGGAAGTGAGCTGGCCCTTGAGTACGGAGTACCAAGGAGAGCGACTGTCCCCCCTGTTTAGTGCAGAGCGGAGCCAGCCGCCCCAAGGACTCGGGGTTAGGACTGGCCACTCTGTACCGACTTGCTGGCCCTCGTGTACGTAGTACCGAGGAGAGCTACTAGTGTAGGGAGGTACTAGCTACCCCACGGGCCCCGGGGTTCTGCTAGCCTCCCACACCGACTTGTTAGGCCCACTGGGGCAAACCAGGGTAGTCAGGTGAGGGTGCGCGGACTGTGGAGGGGCAAGGCCCCTGTTTGGTTACTGTGGAGGGGTTGGACCCCTGTTACTGAGAGGGCTCTGCCCTGTACTGGTTCCGTGCTGTGCTTTGGGCGCACCCGTTAACGGAAACGACTGACCGCGTGCCAGTGCGGGTTAGCTACCCGTGCGTTTACCGCGCGTGCCGTAGTCACCGTTACGTCTGTCAGTGACCTTGAGGTGGTTGACTGAGAGAAGGATTACCACGAGGGACTCTCCTGGCCAGGAGAGCACCACGTGCTACTTCTACTGTTCGGAAAAGACTGCAATCAAGATCGTTCCCACGAGGAACATTCGAGATCAAGTGAAGGATCTGAGAAATAGATAAATTGTGAAACAATAGAAATACGTAAATAAAGGAAGAAAGAAAATTAAAACAGCTACTGTACACTTTACTGTTTCTTTAGTTTAGCTGCCACTCTACTCAGCGTTTTGCTGACGTGTTACACTCGTTACCTTTCAGGACCAGGTGTTGAGCAGCCAGGGTCAGCGGCTGCGAAGGACGCTAGGCCGAGTAGGGTCTAGTAGAGTTACCACTGTTCTCTTGTACCTCTTTTTATTCCGTTATAGTGAGTAGTTCTTGTTTCCGCTGTACTTTTCTTTACCTGCAGTTCATATTATGTTATGAATGTTGTTATACTGTTGTGGTGGTATATACTGTAGTGGTTTCTTTCCTTACTGCTGTATTTCCTTACTGTTGGTTATATTCATGCTGAATGTGGTTTATTTTACTACTCTTTTGGTTACTTCCTCGTTGGACGACTAGGTCTTGGGATTAGTCGGTCCGGTTCTCGTGTCTCGTAGGGACTTGGGAATCGGGTCGTTACATAGAGGGCTTTAAGTCTTGAATCCCTGGACTTGGAAATACTTGGCAATAGGTCATCCAATGTATAGTATCAGATGACTTGCTATGATGGGATTGGATGGTCCTTGGATGGGGATAAGTCAACTAGCTAGTGAAATGCCTAGGATAATTAGCCAAGTAATTAAAGAATTAATTAAGCATAAGTTCCAATGTTTTTTGAACATCAAACAACTAACGTCTGTAGGGTAGGTCGACCATTGGTCAACGCCCTATATAGAAGTTGATCGACGAGTGCTGCACTCAGAAGACTAACTATTGAAGGACTAATCGATGCCCAATAAAATTGGATGGCTCCTTACCAGAAGAATTTGCTATTTTGAGGCTTTTAAGTGTGAGGTTTGGATTCCAAGGCTACCTAATGGCTACTTAAGGTTTCTTAACATTATTTTAAGCTCTTTAAAGAAAAATAACAAAATAAATTTACATCAGATACAATGATATAAATCTATCATAGTCTTCATTTCCTCAAGTCTTCAAACCTTCTTTCTTGCTCCTTCAACCATGCTCTTTGACACTTTTACCCTCCTGACTCCTCCATGCCTCCGTGGAGCTTAAGCTTGAGCTTGAGCTTTCGTCAGACTTCCTTCCATTTGCATTCAACATGAAATCTTAATCTCAAATGCAAAAGTTAAATAACAGTACTTATTTTGTTATCATCAAAATTATCAATTGTAGTACATTAACACCGACGGGTAACGTGACAAAAATAGGATGAATGGTGTCATGAACAATATTAAAATATCACATCAAATCTTCATTTACAATATATTAATTCACATATCACATCTAACTTTCACTTACACCAATAAAAAATAATAATAAAAAAGCAACCTAATATCAAATATAAAGCGAATAAATCACAACTCTCTCTTCTATATTTAAATCACACTAAATTATAATTTATAATATATCAAATTACTCATCACACCTATCACATGATTCACATCCACCCCTACTATTCCACCACTTATAGTAAAACCACTAAAACCTATACCATCCTAAATTATATCTAAGAGTAAACTTTATCCCTTACCTCACACCTACTTGTGTGGATGAGTTTGTTTAACTGCAAGCCGTCCTCTTTTACTCTCTATCGAGGCATGTTCTTTGCACTTGCTTGGTCATTCATATTTCCTATCAGTAGCAACTTCTTCTTTGTTGCAGTTGGCATCACATTCCTTATGCATCACAACAAAAAAAGGGCATCGGTTGCAGCAAGGATGATTCCTTATGCATCCCCAAAAGAAACGACTTAGCAATGAAATGATTCCCTTTGGTAAAGGAAATGACCCAAGTGGGGTCGAGTATTTCCTTTCTCATAGCTCCATGGGCCCGCATGCTCATTTTGAAAAGGGTCACGGGTGCAAGCAAAAGAAGAAAAGGAGAATGTGAACAACCAAACCAGATCGAGATCCATAAACAGCATAGATGCTATATTTACATGCATGGGCAGATAGAAAAAAAAAAAACATGGCATCATCTCCATAAGAAAGGGCAGCACGTACTCCGTCCAGCACCAAACAACAAACACAGCAGCACATTCCTACAAGCCACACGCAGCAGCAACGGGCAGAGGAGCCACAATTGCAGAACAACCCAAGAAGAAAAGAAAATACTAGAACAAGTACCACTAGTGCAGTGCAATGCAGCTGAAGACTAAGCTCTCAGACACCACCATCCTTATTCTCGTCCTCCCTACACAGACCACGGATCACGCCAAGGCATTTGCCTGCTTGCTTGCTTTTAGTGGAGCTTGTTGGCCATGTTGCACACGCGGCGGATCTCGCCCCTGGTGCCGGTGAGCGGGTTGTTCTCGGTGAGGATCTGGATGGCCCTGGAGAAGTGCTGGAAGAAGTAGTCCTGGCTCTTGGCCATCTTCACGACGTGGGGCCTTGTCCTCGGGTGGTTGGCCAGCTCGTGGTCGACGAGGAGGAGGCCCTTGTTGTCGAGGATGTTCCTGTAGTAGTTGTTGTCCAGCTTCATGGGCGTGCCGCGGTCGTTCCTCACGTACTGGACCGCCTTCGGGTCGGGGATCGGGTCGGGGCACTTCTTGAGCATGTGGGGGATGTGGTCCGGGTTGAGCCGCTCGTCGACCCCGGGGTAGAGCCTGTGGACCAGGTTCACGCAGTGGGTCCTCCCCACACTGTGGGAACCTATATGTATGCATAGATATATATCCACCAAATTGTCATCGGTGTATGCACATTGGTAGCCATGTGATTAATTTCTTGAGTAGAAAAAAATCGACTAGCTGAGCTATACATAGGTTTTGAACTTATCCTGTAGGTTTTGCACATTGTCTACGGCTTTTGATATTTACATAATAAAGACGTACAAATGCAACGCACAAACAGTTGATGGACAGCTAGTAAACGATTCAAAATAAGAAGGCCCATGTGTCCACTTCTGATTTATTGGTTATTCATGAAATTTGAATAGGATTCCCATGTTATGAAAATCAAAGCACTAAGCTTACATTAATAAGTTGGAGGGTTAGCGACGTCGGATTATTAGCATGCATAAGAGTTAAAATGGGAGGATATCTCCTCACATAATGAGCGAACAGGGATTATTATTCCCCGAAGAGGAGAAACAGCCCTTGCGTCACGGGTTTGGTACTTTGGACTAACCCATGTTAACTGGCTAATCTGGACCCCCCCAACCCTTAACATAAACGCCCCCAAGGGGAAAGAAAACAAACAGCTATCTCATATCATAGTTCAGCAATACAGGGGGGGTTTCTTTTGAGAAATTAAGGTGCCTTTGGGGACCTTTACAGAAGGATTGTTGAGAGATTGGTTTTGGATGGTTGATTGTAATAGGAATACATTTCATAGGGAAACCAAATGCTGAATTAATGCTGCCGGATTTGTAGGAGAAGCTTAATGCCTGTACATAATATAAGGACTTTACCCTGAAATTACCACAATAAAAGTTGAAACTAAAATGGTATCCTATGGAAGAAACATAAGTAATTAAACCTTTAAAAATGGGGTGTGGGAACTTTTATCCTCTTGGTTTTTTTTCCTTTTTGTAACCTCAATTCTCCAAACAATTTACAGATATGAGTATTTAAGAATTTAGGAAAACAAATCTTTTGAAAATCATTTCTAGAAACACCTAGAAACCTAACTTTTTTTAAGGTACACCAATCACCACATTCACATGGTATATTAATCATAGGAGTAATTTACATAACAATTTCTAAATTTATACCTAAATTTAAATGCAGTCTCCTAACTCCGAAATGCATCAATGTCACCTCCTCATTTTTTTTATTTGTATCAATGCCATCCTCCCTTTAAATCTCCAATCAAAGATGGTTATCATTTGATAACCTTTGCAACCTAGGTTTTTCTTAATACCAACTTCAGAATTTGCCATTTTTTTAGATCAACTTCAAATGCAGTAACTAATAATGTCAGGGGACCATGTTTAACACAATCAAAAAGAGCAGGGATGACATTGGCCCGTACTAAGTTTTTCGGACCGCACTGAAATAGAAGTTTAGGGACTTCCGTTGTAAATTGCTCTTATTATAATTTTGATATGCCCCCAGAGAGATTTGGCAAATGGGGAGATCTATACTTTGGAACCAGCAAATTCACAAAAATATCTTACATGTGCCTCAGAAATTCTGAACCTTCCCACAGACCACGAAGTCTGAGGCCTCGATTTAAGTGCATACACATTGAGCCTAAATATGATTTAGTTCTAACAATCACAAGCAGAATTGGAGAAAGAAAAACTAAGGACTAGTTTACCGTAGAAGTTATCTTTCTGTTTAGCATATAGCATAACTTAATCTCCCATAACAACATTATCATGGGATAAGTTAGGTAACTTGTGTTGGTTGGGGTATAACTTAACCCCTGACTTATCCCAAAATTAACCACACCTCCTGTTAAATCACAATTTATCCCACATTCTTAATTCATATTCGGTAAACATAAATAAGGATTAACACCCATTCTCAAGTAAACAAAAATATAGGTTATCTCTTGTTACAAAAAGACTAATCCGTGTTAGCTATCCCTTACCATAAAGTAGGCCTAAAAGCTAGAACAAGAGTTTACCTCCGTTTATTCCCAAGAAAGACCATCACTCGTAATGCAGCAAAGAAAATTCATTTAGCTCTATTCATGGTGCACCTCAAGAAAGACTCTCTCCTGATCTATGGGGAATTTTTATGCGCCTAAGAAACCCGTGAAGTTAAACCTTTGATTCTCTGATGCTATGAAGTTCAGGCAAATAAACCAGACGCAATTAGCTTTCGAGAATTAACTAACTATTTGCAGCTGCATTAACATATTATGACAAACAGACATGTCTGGTACAGATCTAAGCACCTTATAAGAGAATATCCACATGTGATTCAAAGTGCTTAAAATGAAATGTTTCCTAGATGTTTGGAAGAGAAATGGCAAGGCAAAGGATGGTTACCAAGAAGGGCAACAAGGCCAGGCGTGTTGATCCCCATGGTGGCAAACTTCTCGAGGACGATGTCGAGGCTCGTGTTGTGGTTGGGAAGGTATTCCTCCACCAAGGAGGCGCGGCTCCTCCTTCCATCCCTCCTCCCGGTCTTCAATGGGATGTATGGGCCACCAAGCTGATCACATGAATAGCATGGTAAGCCATCTAGAAGTTTTCTCCCTGAACAGTTAACGCGCCAAAGCAAAAGCTCTTGAGTATGGAATTGCGACAAAATTGCATACAATGCAGTACCATTTTCAGATCTGGAATTAAATCGTTTACTCCTTTTTTCCTTTAATCTCATCTTCTATTGTTCCAAAACTTGTTCATACCCCTGAATAAATCTCCTCGAAAGAACTGACCAAGCAAGCGTTGGAGCATCACCCACGTTTAAACGTTCAGGAATCATGCCAGAGCAAAGGTTCTTGAGTGTGGAGTTACGACAAATTTACGTACGATGCAGTACCATTTCCAGATCTGGAACTAAATCTTTAGGCCTTTTTTTCTTTACTCTCATCTTCTTACCGTTCTAAAACCATTTACACCGCAGGACAATTAATCACCTTAAAATGACATACCAAGTAAACACTGAAGCATCACCCACATTTATGGCTCTGTTTTAGAGCATTTTCATCCAATGTCATCCCATTTCTGTTCAACCGGCAATTTTTCATCACCGTTCTTCGACAATGGTCTAAAACGTAAGTTTGATACCCATTTGACCAGATCTCACTCCACCACCACCACCTCTCATCTGGATTCAACTCTTTTCTTTCAAGTCTCTTGTCACCACCTTCTTCCACACCCTTCAGCTCAGCCAACCAAAAGGTCCTCAGAAACACAAACCAAGTAAGAATCCGAGCATTACCCATTTTTTAGGAGTTAATTTTATGCTACCTCATTACCATGTCCCATGAAAAAGAAGCCAACCACTTGTAAGATCTTAACATGCAGAGAATCATAGTGAAGAGCAAAGAAATAGAGAGAGAGAGAGAGAGAGAGAGGGCTATATATACCGCAACAACGCCTTCCCTTCCAGAGAGCACGAGGATGTCAGCACACGACACCACACCGGGGCACTCCCTCTCCACAGCCTCCTTGATGGTCTCAAGGTACCTGAAGTTCCTGAGCCCAAAGCTCCTCTCCGTCTCCTTCTCCGACAGCTCCCTCCTCGTGGAGTCCAACAGAAGCGAGGCATCACACGACTTCACACACCCAAAACAACAACAACCACCAAGTCAGGAATTAAACCGCACAAAAAACCCACCACCATGCATGCACGTAAGTTTGTTTTTTTTCCAAAAAGAAAAAAGAAAAAAAAAAGTCTCTGTTTAGTGACCTGAACAGCGCAGTCATGGAAGATGTTCCTGAGCCAAGAGAAGGCAGTGTTCTTGTGGAGCTTGTAGAGGAGCTTCACCTGCTCCCTTACGATGTCCTCTGCCTGTGGGCACGTGTCCTTGTAGAAGTTGAACACAAGGCCCCCGTCTGCTTCCCCTTCCACTCCCACCGTGGGTCTGAAGCCCACAGCTGAGATGGAGAGGGCAACGAAAAAGAGCAGACCCAAGTGACCCATGGTGGTGTTGGTGTTCCTTCCTACCAACCAACCCAAGGGAAGTGCACTCTGCCCCTCTACCACCCTTGCCTTGGTGGCCCTTAAATAATAGAGAGTGGGGTGATGTGGGTGTGGCCCTCAAATAGTGTAGTGTACGACTTAACAAGGGTGAAGGATTAAAATGGGTGGACTGGAGGGTGGGGATAAATGGTGTAATGGGTTTTTTTCGACCGTTTTTTTGGTCAAGAGGAAGGAGCAATCTCCTCCATTGGACTGCTCACTTTCTGGGTGATGACGGTCGCTTGATCTCAGCAATCTCAGCTTCTGGTGTCACATTGCACATGCTTGTTCTTGAAGCAATTAATTACTGCAATGGTAACTTTTTGCAAGGCTCATTAAGGATGTTAATTACATTGTTAACTCATCCAGAGAAGTCTCTCGTTGGAAACTTAACCATTCAAATTGAATCCTAATTTCTCTCCTTTATTAGTTTCTCAACAAAACAAATGGAGCGACTAATTCTATTCCTTTGTATTTTTTCTATAAATATCTATCATGTACTTACTTATGATTGAGCACGTCAATAGGAAATTCTCTGTCTTATCTTTGACAACTAACTCCCTTAAAAATCAAAATTTTCAATTTGATTTTTTGGTTCTAATTAGTTTCCAAACTTTTGTCCTTTTTAGAATGGCCTAAGTACATTTCATGGTTAGTTTTGAGCTGCCCAACATGCTTATGAGTAGAAATAATTTGTAGGGATTGAAATATCACACCCTACGGTAGGGAGAAGTAAACACGGAATAAATATGATTAATAAGCTCAGAAGATGGTAGGTTGAGGGTCATTGAGTGATGTTAGAAGAAAAATAGAAAATAATCTTTTAACAAAAAATGATAGACATTCATCCTAGGAATAGAGGGAAAATGATATTTATATAGCTTGTATGAGAGTGAAAGAGAGATTTAATGGTCATATCAGGAGTTAACAATGTGATATTTAATTCCTACAAGGACACGAACATGAAAAACAACATGTCATATAAGAAGGTACTTATCACAAATGCTCTTTCTAAATATTAATGACTTAACTAATATGTATTATAGCTTATCAACCGATTGTTGTTTAAATGAAGAAAAATAATCATCGATTTGTAGATCATTCGGGTCTACCAAAGATCTATAATATACAAAGATGAGGACAAATTTATATATGTTCATAACTTTTAAGAGGAATTATGTACTAATGAGGCATCTTTGGACATAAAATAATTTTATTTATGTAATCACAATTTTATGGATTCTATTGCTATTATAGATTCTAAACATGATCACATCAAATCGACATAATTGTAGTTATGGACGTGCAATGACGGTTGAGACAAAATCAAGCTTTTACATTATCATATTTTGTGTATCAAAGGTGAATTCAAATGATTTTGTAAGTTTCATTGCTTTCAAATAATCAAGCAAAATCTGATATTGCATATACGAATAAAAGACTAAAGTTATAATATGTACCGAGATTAATATAGATAAGATGATATGGGAAAAATTTACGCTATATTTCTACTAACAAATTTCTTCGTTTTAACTTCAATACCAGTAAGTATCTTAATCCACTCAAAATAGAAAATGTATAGGTTATGATGTTTATTTAACATTGACATCAATCTAATAGTTGAAATTTACGAACATATAATGACAGGGTTTAGCCAACATTTATGATGATGTTTATTTAATGTTAACATATATTTATAGTGACATTTATCTGAGCCTACAGCGATGTTTATAGGAGATGACATAAACTAAAATGAAAATGTATGGGACATTGTTCAATAAAAGGGTTTAAAATTTTATTTTTTTAATAAAAGAATAAATTTGTAAATATACGATATATATATATATATTACTCTAGATGATGCCTTTCTTTTCGTTTATAACTTGCTGGTCAATCTATTCTTATGCATCAAGATTTTATTTGCTTTTCTTTTGGTTCAAAAGTCTATCAACTGTTAGTTATCTTTATGTAGGGTAGGAAAAGAACAGTTGATGTTACGTGTAAGTCGGGTAACGGCGTATTATTCTACGAAGTCTTTTTTAATTGAGATATTTAATAAAGATAGGTTGAGGGCTAGCTGCTGGTCGATGATAGAGATGTTACCTCCAATCCTATAGAAAGCCAAGCGTATAGTATATAACATTAGAGAACATAGAAAACTCTTGCGCTCCAATTGGCGGGAGGTTCTGCTGGGTATAAATGTTCGGTCAAAAAAACATAACAATAAGTTAATGGGATTAATTTGAAAGTTAAATAATATAATTTATTTTATTTTATTAATTAATATTAATATTAAATTATTTAATTATATCACATCAATATCATTATATAATAAAATATATCTATTTAAACATAATATATCTATTAAAATATATTTATTATATCACATTAATCTACTAATATTTATATCAAAATATTAAAAAATCATCGACCAATGTCATATTACATTCCCAATCATATTATCTACTACTTATTCTTATACCACTAATCAAACATCCTTCAACTTATCCATACAGTATTTTATTTCAGTATAAATCTTATCTTCCTGTCAAACAAAACTTTATAGTTAGTTTACTTGATGGGTTAGGAAAGTAGTGTTAAGAAATGTGAAATTAGTGTTAAATGTAATTATATTTACTTGTGGTGTAGTGTTAACAACAGTTTGTATTTACTTGAATTGGTGTTAAGTTGTGGTATTAATCTTTATGATGTTTACTTGGTATTAGTGTTAGATACATAAAATATGAGAAATATCAGAGATATAAGTAGTGTAGAATTTTAACACGAATTTGACTAATACTAATTGAAACTGATGTTAAAAAAATTCATATTAAAGTTGTTGAACATGAGTTAACAAATAATAAATTAAATAGTCAAGCAAATGATAATTAACCTCTTTTTTTTGAGAGATTAATCCTCCAACTAAACTAAATTAAATCTCAGCATGCCTCACCCACTGTAGCACTTGGAAGCACAAAGTTACAATTTAAGTATTTTATAAATAAATCAAAGAACTCGCCTAACCTTCTGTTACGGTGTGTGTGCAATCTATGCTTACCTGCAGTGGCGATGGAGAAAATCTGAATCTGACAATTAAAATAGGCGTTGTATGTATAATTACGATCCCAAGCCTTCGATCCAGGTTTATCGTGGTGCAATCGGATATTGAACCGAAGGAATATGAAATTAAAGGCATTATATTCTAAATTCCACGACAAATTGTTGTATTTTTTTCCTGAAAGTGGAAGCCAATAGCTAAGCCAATAGCTAATACAACTTTTAGGTCTGTGATCGTTGGAAGCCAACCCTATTTTCAAGTTAATTTTGTAATACCACCATGAAAATAACACCATCTAACGATGAAAATTCGAGCATCTGAAAACACATCCCGTGATGCCATGGGATAATGTGTTCGTGCCTAGAGGTTAAGGGTCCGTTTACGTAAGATATCTCAACTTTGGCTTAACCCAAAATGTAGATTTGACCAAATCCAAGTTTAAAGTAGGGATAAAGCATCTTCTCATTTTCTCTCTTCCAACTTATCAAATTAAGGAATTATTCGTAACTTATCCCTTCTCTTGATAAACACAGTCGAGGAATAATCTCGTGTTTCAAATAAATACCAATAAAAATTATTTCCTGTTTACAATTTACTTTTGTAAACTATTCCTAAGGCATGTGTTTAAGATACTTCCGGCTGTGGCTCTCCAAAACATAAATAAATACAGACCAAACAGAAAAAAGGACATCCATTTGTTCGAGTGATGCTTGATTAATAAATTTTATAGGATGCACTTGTGTTTACAGTACAAATATGCGAAGGCAGTAAAAATAACAGATTTAGCCGTAGGGATCACGTCTCATATCTAAAAAAATAATGTGAGTATTGATGTGTGATAGGTCTAACCATCGTTCAAAAAAAATAATTATTATTTCTAAATTAATATCAGAATTATATTTTATTGGTGTAAATTATTAAAATTATTTTTAAAATAATTTTATATCGATGTAAACTCACCGAATTATCTTTAAATTCATTTTATATCGATATAAAATAAGATTATACAGATAAAAATTTACTTCAAATTATTTTATACTGATATAAAATTACTTTAAATTTATTTTACATCAATAAAAAATAAAATTACATCGATGTAAAATTATTATAAAATTATTTTGTATCGACTCAAAATAATGTTGTACCTGTATATTTTGGTTTAAAGTTGTAGTGGTGACTTTTATAACAAGTTTACATCAGTGTAAAATGAGATTACATATGTATAAAAGTATTTTATACTTGTGTACTTTGATTTAAAGTGTTGGTGACTTCTTTAGGTAAGTTGGAGTCCATCACGTAATAAAACTTAAGTTTTCTTTAAATTTTTACATGAAATATTAATTGTCAAGTGAGGATTATTTTTACACCTTGGGATGTAAATTACGTCAAATTTGAATCGTAAACCTCATCAAACTTTAGTGTTTCTATATATTTTGACAATTTTATATACTTCCAAATCGTATATACACTGTAGGGTTGGTGCTCGACACCACTTATCATGGAACGTTTACGTCTTTCGTCTAGGCGTGGCATGGTGCTTTTTTTTTTTTTGGAACGTTAGTAATGGAGGACCCACCCTCATCTCTACTATTAAATCCACACCAACAATCCTCACCCTCCTCAGCTCTTACAAGGAGATCTGTGCCCTACCTTTTTATAAGGGAGACGTGGGTTCGACGGTGAAAATGAAGTTGGATTTACCATTTTTCCTCGGACACCGTTGCCTAAGTCGTATCCCCACACTAAATTACCTTGACGCCTTTTTTATGATTTAGAACTTCTTCATTCCAACTACTCTGTGATCAGAGAGTATGACTCAACTAAAACAAGGCCTGTTAAGCTTACAAGAGGACTGCCATCGGGGAACCAACCATCAATTCCTCTATGCCATTAGGATCTTTCCAATATGCATCCTTACAAGACCTAAACCGGGTGTTCCATCTTCTAGCATGGTCTCCAACCACCGGCTTATTGCCTTGAATCTTCATAGGTTTACCAAGTTACATCCTTTCGATATTTGCATCAAATCCATAAAACTTCAAGGTTTCCATCGCGCATGAGTGAGATCTGTTTTTTTCTCCCCATGAAAGTAAATTGTCCGCGTTTCTTCCGCTTAGTTTGCTCGCCAAGGGCTTGTTTATTGGAATATGAGCTAACCTTAATTTATGTTTACTTCCTGGATAACGATTAATATTTGATGTTAGAAACATGTGAAAGAGTTAAAGAAACAGATGTTTCTCTTTAACAACCCTTCGTGTTAGCATGCCACGAGTCTTTTATGGGCAAAATTTAACTTTTGGGTTAAGAGGATTAATAGGCTAACAAACAAGAGTTAACCTCCTCAAAGGGGGTTAGGTAGGTAAGTAAACCAGCTGCAGGGGTCCTGACCCATTTTCCTAACGAGTTATGCCCTTTTTATGCGATAACTACCTTTTTACTGTAAATGTTATTTTTTTTGTCAGTTAGGCACGTATCTAGCAGAGACTTGGCCTAACCCGTGTTGAATGTGGGATAAGATAACGTGTTCTTTCCAGTTGTAAAGGAAAAGCAGTGTGATTGTATTTCCATGTAGTTTGCTTGTATTTGACATATAATAAGTTTTACAGATAATATTATCCACAAAAGAAAAATATCAAGGCATGTGCACATCCAGCACGTGTGCGAAGTTTCGGTTACAGTGCGCATGTCAAGAACACTCGAATCACCACACTCGTCCCGCGCGTGTGCCACTCCACTTCGGTGGCGTAGCAATTCCTGTTCGAAGAAGGCCATGTAATCTTGTGCCATGGTACCACTTGGATTATCCTAGTTCTCATCTTCGATCACGATGATGAGCAAAATGTAAGAATTACAACCAGCATAAAAAAAAAAAAAGGAAGGCACTCTTTCTTCCCTTTCCTTCTTTTTTTTTCTTTTCTTTTTCTTCCATGTAAAATGATAATTTAACGGATCAATTTGTTTGAAAGATTAAAAAAAGTGATGTTAATATTTATTTTTATTTATCTATAAAATAATGTTAATAATAACTTTTATTTATTTAAATTATTGTCAAGTTATTGTATTAATTTTTGTAACTTTTACTTGATGGTGATGTTAAAAATATAAAGTAACATATGTATTAGAGATAAAAACAATGTATGATTTTAATATAAATTTAATTAATACCAATGAAATTGATATTACGAACTTAAGACAAAGAGGTTAAACTTAATTTTCAAATATAAGGTTAATTAATTAAGTAAATAAAGATTAACTCGAGATTAATCTTTCGAGTAAATTAAATGTAAGATTTCATGGATTAATCATTGAAGTAAATGAAGATTAAGTTAAAAAAAAGAGAGAGAGAGAGAGGCTAACGGCTGAGTGAAAATTTGCCGTACGTAAAACAAAGTTTTTTCTGTTTTTAAAAAAATTGCTCGTAGGGTGCCATCTGTCCACCGACATGGGGAACCAAATGCAATGATCTAACGTTTCCGGCTGAAATAATGGCAGGAATATTAAATCAGACGCCATTATCAAACGAGATCCGGTCCTACTTAAAGATCACACCAACCATTGTAAAGTGATCGATCCGCTTGACTTTTTTCACCCGAAGTAGCTCCCCCGGCTCCGATCGGCTCGGCTCCGCTGGGCTGACCCTCTCCTTGCCCCCAAATCACAAGGCGCCACGTTCTTACCGCGCCGAGCCGAGCCGAGCCGAGCCGCTACACTAACTCCAGTTAAACCACTAACTCCAGTTACTTAACCGGAAGGGACAGGCGGTGGGGCCCGAGCGAGTGCAGTTGGCGGAGGCGTGGAGAGATCTGGAGCGTCGATCCGAGGATGCTCACGACGGGTGCAGTGTACGGTGTCGCGTCCGCTTATGCGTGAATGAGGGAGGTGGGGGGGACAGCGGCATGTGGGATGGTGGGCTTTCTTTGAAGGCCCTTTACTACGTGGGCCCACCGGGCAGCGGTCGATTTCGGATCCATGCGAGGAAGTGGGAAGGTGGGTAGATAATATCGAAAACTAGGACGGTCCAGATTCCTCAAGATCTGGATTGTGCCCCTCCTATTTTTGAGAATATTGTACTGTTCGGGATAGACGCTATGCATGTTCAATGTACGTTAAATTCGGTGATTGGGGCAATCACGTTTAATTGGTGGAGTGCGGCTTTTAGGGATAATCTATTCCTATAAACTATAACCGGGTTTTGAGTTGCCACGTGTCAATCTCTCGCCACTGCCACTCCCCCGCACTCTCTGCCGCTCCAACGCCCCCCCGCTCTCTCTCTCTCATTAATTGCCGCCCTGCACTCTCTCTCTCTCTCCCCTCGTATGCACCCGTACGTTACGATCTTCTTTTTTTTTTATAGAAAAAACTTCCGTAACATACCCCCTCAACAAAGTTCACACGCACATGCGCGCGCGCGCGCGCGCGCGCACACACACACACACATATATATATATATATATATATTATTAAATAAATTCACACACACTCAATATATATATCGTCAAATAAATTATATTAAAAAAATATATTTCTATACTAAAAATAATATATATATCATAATCCTAAAATATAAAAAATATATATATTTTAATTTGTTTAACAAATTATTTTAATGTGTTAAAGGTAAATTTAATCACGTTAAAGGTAAATTATTTTTATTTTAACACATCCATCATTTATTTATTTATATATTTATCTTATAAGTAAAATAATTTTTTTTTTTTACATAATTTACTTTAGATGAAATATTGTATATCATACATTAATGGCATTGGATATAAAAATGTAAATAAAATTAAGTTTAAATTGAATTTACATATTTATTTTTAAATTTAATATCTATGTGTGCATATCCTACCTATTTGTTCATTAAATTTCTAAACCATAAATTTATATCTAGATCAACTTTCTCGTACATGACATAACTATTCACTATTTACTCATAACATTTAATAATATTTAATATCTCTCTCTACAAAATCATTTAATATAAAAGTAACTTTAAATTTATAAATTTTACGGAAGTAAATTTATATCTCATTGTAAAAATATTAAATATTATTTATCAATCATTTATCTGTATAATTATAAAAATCTAAATTTATATTCATCTATATATTAAATTATATTTTTTAATCATCGTATCTAATATTTTTAGCTATACCGCATATAAGTTTCCCAGTCATCGAGCCTGCACCAAAGCATGGAATCAAACACACTAGAGCCCCCTAAAATGGGTGGTTAGATGTGCGGGGACATACGTATAATGTTTCGATCGAGAGTTCAACTTAGGCAGCATTTGGATGAAGGATAATGGGTGGGATAAAAGGTGAACGTATGAGATTTGAGTGGGATTGGATGATTTCCGAGGTGAGGGATGAGGGAAAAATTGAGGGGGTGGATATGGGAGAGAGAAAAGTAACGGAGAGATAGGGACAGAAAAATATTTTTAAAAAAAATATTTTAAATTAAAAATTTAATAATTACTTCATCAAAATTCACTAACTCTCCCTCACCTCTCACAAAATTAACATATCAATTATTAATAATAACATCAATTATTACAATTCTAATGATCAGATAACTTTTATATTTATTCAACTTCTATTACATCCCCATATAATCCTATCCCTGTGAAACCCAACCTTAGTAGCTGCCTGTCGACTGCTGGGAATCATGCAGCATTCAAATTTTGCGCGACGGTGATTTTACGCTTAACGCCGGAGAGCAAGTCCTATCAGCTACAGATAGTGTTCAATATCCCTCTCACCCCCAAAAGGAATCTCTCTCTTTCGTGAATAGAGGTCAGCTTCGAATTATTATCACCAAAGATGTCAGATCCTTTGGCATGTGTCCTTTCTAATTAAATATTTTGAAATAATAGTAAATGAGGTATATTTTTTTAACTTATATATATATATATATATATATATATATATATATATATATATATATATATATATATATATATGCATGGGAATATTGATGTAACGATAAAAGAAAAGTTAACCATAAAAGCTTATATTATAATAATTTAAAAGGGTAAATAAATTTTTTTTGTGATAATGAATGAAGGATAATTGTGATGGAATATATATTTTGTGATGAATTTTAAATACCATATATTATCTTTTATGTTAATGAATGAATTTTTGCAACAATGTACACATTTTGTAATGATTTTAAATGTCATAAAATTTAGCATCAAATTAATTTTGTAGAACAACATTAAATTAATTTTATGAGATGACACTAAAGAATTTGAGTGCTAAATTAATGTCACAAAATTTTGATGATTTTGAACGGTCACTTAAGGTTTTTCGTGATGGTTATTATATATTACGAAGGGTTTCTGTGATGGTTTTTAACTATCCCAAATATTCGATTATTTGTTATGGTAAAATTTTTTGAGATATTACTATTTGTGACAGTTCATGTTATCATCCCCAAAAATGTTTTTTGACTGAGTGGGACAAAAATAGTCCTTGTGGAAGAAAACTCAATCAACCCTTGGATCCGGGTCTACCTACATCTAGCTGGATCCAGATAGGCTCGACCCGCTCAAGGACCCAGTTTTACCAAAGCCAGAGAGGTGGTGAAGAAAGTACAGCAAGGCCACCCCTTAATAAATGTTGACAATTGCTGCTGTAATTAATAATCTGACAAGGCATGTACCATTTCAGGCCACGTATCTCCTTAGAAGATCTCTCAAGGAACCAACCCCAGTATTATAAATAGAAGGACTCTCTCCAAAGAAGAAGGCAAGAGGATTTGGGGTTCTCCCCCCAGTAATCCATAAGAGGCAATCCGAGAGAGAGAAGCTCCGAAAGATTGTAATACCTTTGTTTCTAGTGGATTTTATAGGAGCCTTGGTCTCCCCCAGACGTACACCCCTTGCGGTGGAATTGGGTTACCAATCTCATGCCTCTTGCTTGTGATTGTTTGTTTGTGGTTATGTTACATTTCCTATATCTGAAAATTCTTTGATGACTTCCTGGGGCCTTGACGGCGACTCCTGGGATTCATCAAATGGCATCGTTTGTAGGAACGTCAACAAAAATACCATGCTCTTCCAAGCATCCAATTGCTGGAGGAAAACACCTCCACAGTGCCCCATTTCGACCTCTCTGCCTATGAGAAGGTGCATCCAGCTCCTCTTGCCTACCACAGGTGCATCTTCCTTTAAAAAAAAATAAGGAGAGAAAGAGTTGGCCACAAGGATAGCCCCTTCTCGTAGGCAAGTGTCTCATCACCTAATTACATACAACTCACCTTGCCTATGATGGTGAGTCTTTTGGCCCACACCAAGACTCTCCAACATGCGCCGTGCAAATGCCTGCCAAGGCATGAAGCCCACAACTTTCTCCTCCTGCTCCTCGTTCGGAAGTGAGCCCAGCAACGAGCATCGGCAACACTGCACGTCTCCTCCGGCTCCATGTCCGACAGCGAGTTCCTCCCGCTCCTCGCCCGGCTCCACGCCCGACAGTAAGCACCAGCAATGCCGCATGACTCCTCTGACTCCACGCCCGACAATGAGCTCCTCCCGCTTCTCGCCCGACTCCGCACTCGGCAGCGAGCACCGGCAACACCGCATGGCTCCACGCATGGCAGCAAGCTCCACTCGAACTCCATCCCGAGTGCTCCCCCCTGCTGAGGCTCTGCTTGACCAATTGCCCTTCAATAGAGGCTCCTTCGAGCACTACTTGACCCAAGCAAAGGTCACCCAACTACATTCTTTACCTTTATGCTGCCATCAAGGTCAGCTTTCTTCTCCCTCATTTATTGTCCAATGAGGCAAGATAGGGAGATAATGGTAAGATATATAAAAAAAAAAAAACAAAGGGGAGCTTGTCATCAACCAACCAGATACATTTTCCCTTTGTTAGTATGAAAAAGGGGAATGATGGAGCCTTCATCCCCAGCAGCCTTTAAAGAAAAAGAAAGGGGAAATAAGAGAATGTAAGGTGGAGTTGTCCATGTCTACCTGCCTTTCCATTTTTATTTAAAAAAAAAAGGCAAATGACAATGAGGGATATGGGAAGATAGGACAGATCTCCACTTTCCCCATCATTCACAGGTGGAATAGCCTCTCCCTTCCATCTACCAAGGTCGACAAACAAAGAGCTCTCACCTGAAATCTTTTATGGATCAAAGATTCAAGGTTTAGGCATCGACTTCCTTCTGCCCAACCTCCGGCTCAAGGGCACCAACCTTGATGGCCCAGATAACAACCACCAACCTCCCACCAAAAGAAAATTTTACAAGGCTGATGACCTCATCCACAATTAGGCACGGTTCTGACTGAAGGTCGGGAAAATAAACACCCCCTCGCATTCCCCATAAGCACGAGCCACCTGCACAGGACAGGTTGTCAGTGAGTACCTGAGCCAAAGTAGACCCCAGGCCCCCTGCGAGCATCGGCTTTATGTGGGGAACCTTGGTGGGAAAGCACAGTACTCAAGTCTCGTCAGCATGGACAGTGGGTCGAGACCAAGTTAAAGTCAAGAAATGAATCCCCACTCGTCATAGCCACTTGACCATGCTTAGTCAGGTGGTTTACTTTCAAACAAAAAAAGGGAGGAGATCCACTTGACCATGGCCACCTTGTCATGACGGTCCGGCTAAAAGGTCAGCTTATGGTGGAAACAATGCTCTACTCATTTTATGCAAAGATAAATAAAATTTTTCTATTTCATAAAATAGAGATTTATTTTTGCAAAATTTATATACCACTTACCTCCCCACCTGCCTGCAGACTAGTACACACCGAGGCTGAAAAACCCCTCACGTTACCAACAGGCACACGCCACCCGCACGGGACAGGCTACTAGTGGGTACCCCAACTAAAGTGGACCCTAAGACCCCTACGAGCGTTGGCAATGTGCGAGAATCCTTGACATCCTACTGTGGGCTACATCTTAAGGACCCAGGGAGTGCCTGAGTACTCCAGTCTTGCCAACACGAATAGTGGGTCAAGATCAAGTTTGAAGTCAGGAACTAAATTTCCACACTTCTATTGAAATTTATATTTTACTAATCACGTGATTTTCCAGGAGACGATTCCCGAACGACCTCCCCCTCCCTCCCTTAGGAGGCGAGCGGGGACATTCGAAGCCCCTCCCCCTCCCTCCCTTAGGAGGCGAGCAAGCAAGCAAGGGCATGCAAGCACCTACCCTCCTCTCCCCATGAGGCAAGCGGGGGCATCAAATCACCTATCCCCCGATACTACCAAGTGACAGTTGCTAGGGGCATGGGTGACATCAGTGCAAGGGAAAAAAAGAAGTATACTCTCGCAGTTGACACAGATGAATTGCGAGAGTCAGGGCTTATGATATAGGATGAAAATAACCCTCGTGGAATAAAGCTCAATTGACCCTTGGATCCAAGTCCACCTGGGCCTGGCCCGCCTAAAGACCCATTTTTACCGAAGCCAAAGAGGCGGTGGAGAAAGTACAACAGGGTTGTTTAACGTGTGAAAGAGGAGATTTTTGGTGAAGAGATGCAGCCAAACCAAGCTAAGGAGAAGTGGAAATGCATGAGGAATCTTTTTATAAGCCTTAGGGGGTGTTTCCAAGCTTGGAAAGAAGCTTTCAAGCTTGAGAGCTTCGCACACAAAAGGTACCTGAATCTTTCATGCGTTCACATGAGAGATTAGGAAGGAGTTAGGGTCCAAGGTCGGATCCATTTGGAAGGGAATTCCTCAAGGAATCTCCAATTCAATTTTGGGACAGTTTAATTGAGAATCAAGCGAGAAATCCTCGCTCGAATCTCAACGGAGCTCTTGTGTTCACACTAATGGCAGAATGGACCCATTTGCAAAGAACGATGAGAAAATTAGGGACCTATCTGCAAATAATTCAAAAGTTGAGGGGCTAATTGAGAGAGAAAGAGTCAGAATAGAGTAAAATGCAAATTAGGTCAAGATGATCTCTGATTGAGCCTAAATTTTGGTAAAAATCTAATTTGGACCCAAGGAATCTAGTGGTGAAGTTGGATTTCAGTTTTGAGTAAGTTTGACTAGACAAATTACACAGAAACCCAAATTAGGGTAACTTTCTGTCTGAGACTCTGCTTAAGGTCAAAATGGCTTCAGATGGTTAAATCAAGGGTACCAAACCTCATGAAATATTTTTATGCAAATTTTAGAAGGTTTATATGGATTTTATCCTAACTAGAACCTCTGTTATTTAAACGGATTTGAAATTAGAGTTTTAGGTTGTGGATTAGTTCTCGAAATACGTGAAAACATGTTTCTATTTGCATAGACCCTCTTGTTAGTCATTCATGAACATTTAACCTTAAATTAACCCCTAGAAAATCACGTGATTATTCTACATTTATGATGTATTGTTAAAACTACAGAATTAATCTTATTTTAATGCACTCTTCTTGGAAAGGATATTTAGTGGATTACAACTCTCCGGCAATTATGTAGGACCATTTGTCTCTTGATTGTGACTAATTAAAGCTAGTTATGGCTCATGATGACCTTATCATCAAGGGTCATGCCCTCAATAAATGCTGACAATGGCCGTCATAATTAATAATTTGACAAGGCATGTACCAAGTCAGGCGGCGTATCTGCTCATAAGATCTCGCAAAGGGACCAACCCCAGCATTATAAATAGAGGAAGGACTCTCTCCAAGGAAGAAGGCAAGAGGATTCAGGGCTCTCCCCCAAGCAATTCATCAAAGGCAACCTGAGAGAGAGAAGCTCCGAGAGATTGTAATACATCTATTTCTAGTGGATTTTACGGGAGCCTTGCTCTCCACTAAGATGTACACCCCATGCGGTAGAAATGGGTTACCAATCTCGTGCCTCTTACTTGTGATTGCTTGTTTGTGGTTACATTACTTTTTTACGTCTACAAATTCTTTGATGTCTTCCCGAGGCCCATCAGTGATGGTAGCAGATATTTTGTGACAATACTATTCTGTTGCAATTGACAAATTTTCCTGTAGTGTTGGTAATGACAGAGTTGCAGGTTTTGACTTCTAGCATCCACTCCCTCCAAGGAAAAATGATCCACCGTTTGAAACCTCCACGTGTTGATTGCCTCAACGAGGATGACTGATGGCAGAGGGGGAGGGCATATTGATGAAATAGGGATTATATATATATATATATAGTGGGTGTGACATGAGATCTCATGGCTGATGATAGTGTGGTGTGGTGACATGGCGATAAAAAGTAGCCCGCACCTTATTTTTCTTTTTGAGTAAATGGTAATGTATTAACTAAAAAAAAAAAGCCAATCGACCAAAATACAAGAGGACAAATCATAAACAGTTACATCTGTCGTAAGGCGAAGATAAGATAATCAGGAAAGAGCATCCAAACTATTAATGATGACTGAGACCAATGTGGTAGTCGTCCTGGAGGTAGAGCCATGTCTCCTTGCATTTCTTTCTTGCCAGAGCTCCCAAATCATGGCATTGGTGGCTAGCCATAAATCTGAACAATCCGGAGGGGCAGGCGAGTGGAAGGGATTGACTGAGGCAGCAAGCCCCCGGGGAGTCTGGACTTGCATCCAAACAAGGGAGGAAAAGTGGCATGAGAAAAATAGATGTTCGTGAGATTCCTCGCTTGTACCACAGAGATTGCATGTAGTGTTAGAATGCAATCCCCAACGAGCTAGTCTATCCAAGGTAAGTAGTCTACCCTTGGCTGCCAACCAAGCGCAACATCACCATTTCGAGGGTGCCTTCTTATTCCAGATAAGTCCAGATCTCAAGAACGGTACCCTTATTTCTAATAATGTCTCTAACCTTTCGTGCTGCAAAGGAACTATTGGTGCATAAGCAATTAGGCACCACATTAACATTTAATGATGATTTTGATGATAACAGGCATATTAAATGATTGATATTAAAATTATATGTTATGCATAGCAGTTGCAAGATTAATTTCAGGTTGAAGCTCTTTTGACGAATTATGAAGCCAAGAAGATGGAGGAGATCAAATTTAGGTCTCTTTGTAATTTTAGGATTGTAATTTCATATTTCTTAGAATGTAAGGAAAGCCCTAATTAGATTAACATTAATCCACACTATTAGGGCATCACTTGCATAAGTCTAATTTGGTCAAAAATATGATAAAACATATCCTTAGGGGTTAATAGATTATCCTAGAATCCCATAGGATTAACAAATTTGGTTTGAATAGTTGGAGGACTTATTATAGTTCATCTAAGATAGGTATAAGTTACCTAATGTTAGGTGGTTGGTCTGTGGTCAACTTGAGGATTCCAGGAGATAGAGAACTTTACGTTAGACTGATCATCTAACGTTAGGTAGTTGACCTAACGCTAGACAGACTATACATAATGTTAGGTAATGCACTTTAGGCCATCCAAGAGAGTTCCAGGAGATAGTGAATTTTGAACCTAACTGAGTACCTAACTTAGATAGTTCACCTAATGTTAGATCACTTTTAACTAACGTTAGGTAAAGTACTTTTTGACCAATTCAATTAGTTGCTGGCAAATCAAATTGGGAAACAATTGAGTTGTTGAATAGGGGTCTCTCGCATTAGATAGTTCACCTAACGTTAGATCACTTTTAACTAACGTTAGGTAAAGTACTTTTTGACCAATTCAATTAGTTGCTGGCAAATCAAATTGGGAAACAATTGAGTTGTTGAATAGGAGTCTCTCGCACACCTAAAATAGTCCAAACATCCCTCTATATATATATGATAGTTTCCCACTCTTAGAGAGTTAGAGAATACTAAAAAATTCACTCTAACATTTAGCAAAAGCTTACACTTGGTGTTCATTGGAGGTGTTTTGAGCTCTTATTCTTGAAGGCCACCTTTCTTGGAGCTCAACCACCTCAACTCCCAGCTATGTCACCTTCATACACTAACTAAGGGGTTCTTTTAGTCTCCTAGATAACTAGTTCATATAATTAATTGCACATCTTATTGGAGCCATGCATCCATAGAAGCTAAATTGTGTTTTAATTCTAATTTATTCCCTTATTCTATTTGTAATCTGAGGGCCCGGGTTGTGGGTTCCTCTCCTCTTGAGTAAGAGGGGTTGCTCTTGATTGAGAAATCAAGAGGGTTTGTAAAAAGATTTGGTACCCCATAAGTACTGTTTAGTTTTCCGAGTTCGACTCAGGGCAAAATCCTAGATTGGAAGATCTAGGTAGTGGTTTTCACTATAAATACCTGTGTTGTGGTTGTTGTTATATTTGTAGATTATTTGAGCATATCTTAAATCTACATTCATTTGAATTAGTTGTTTATTTACCACCTTTAACACTAAGCACCTCCCCTCTAATGCTTTCAAGAACCTCCAATTAGAACCAGCCAATTCCATCCTTCCCCATTGTAGGAATGAGATAAAATAGTGTCCTGTAGGGACAACAGGCATTTCCATCATGTAGAGTCCAAAGGCGAGGAGCTGGCCAAGTCCCAGTCCCCATACCTTTGGTTTATCCAAATGCACCAAATAGAATCCTCAGTTGTGACAAGGTATGGGCAAGCTTGGTGAAAGCACATAACTGAAGTTCTTCCATGCTACAAAGATTTAGGCCTCCTCCTGGAGAGGTTTACAAATATCCTCCCACGCAACTAGATAAGTTTTCTCATCCCATATAAAATCTGCAATCTAGCTCCTGATTCTATTAAGGGAGGACTTTTTGATGACAGTACAAGAGAGCTAAAATCTAAGGAGGCCTTCAACTCCCCATTTAACCCATCTAACCCTTCCCATTCTAGATAGTGTTTTCCTCCTCCACCCAACAAGTAGATCCCTTACTTTATCTTCAAGAGTAGCAGAGGGAATGGCATCCCTTCCAGTAATAAAGGGTATCCCCAAGTAATGACAGGGAAATTTCCCTTCCAGCATGCCTAGTAGCAGACAGATGTTCAGTTTGTGCTTGCAGAATTTGGAGATGTACACATGACTTTTTGCGCTATTAAGTTTAAGGCTTGACAGATAGGCAAGAGTCTTCATAGCATTTTTAATAGCTCGAGTAGATCGAGCATTGGCCTTGCAGCAAATAAGAATATCACAAGCAAATAGAGGGTGAGATGGAAAGCGGGTTACCCCTGGTCCTGGAAGGGATGATTCTGCCTTCATTGATCTGATGCTGGAGAATGGTAGAGAGCACATTGATTTCCAAGATGAAGAAAAGCGGAGAAAGGGTTTCGCCTTGTCTCAGCCCTCACCCATGTTAAGAAAGCCTACCAGATCTCCATTTACAAGAGGGGAGCAGGAAGGCGCCGAAATACACATATGGATCCAATTAATTTAGGTGTCACTAAAGCCCAAAAGTTGGAGCGTTCCAAAGATGAAATCCCACTTGATGGTGTCAAAAGCTTTGGAAATATCTACTTTTACGCACATTCTGGAGGCCAGGCTGGCAATGTGGAAGCTCTTCATAAACTCTTGGGTAAGAAGTGAGCAATTAGAGATGCATCTACCCTTGATGAAGGCCCCTTGATTTGGGGCGACTAGCTTAGACATGAGTCAGGCCAATTTCCTTGCAAGTTGGATATGGTTTTGTATATTGAATTTGCAACAAGTAATGGGTCTGAAGTTGTTATGACCCGGTTCCCGAATCCCTACAGGACCCGAGACCGGCTCGATTCAATTAATCCTAAGACCCAGTCGTCCAACAAGAAATAACCGAAAAGTAGGAAAATAAACCACATTCACTATGCAAGGTAACTAACAGTAAAAGAGTACAAACAGTAAGGAAGTAAAAGCTGCTAAACAGTACATGCCACCACAACAACATGAAAGTAGAAAAAAAGTACAGTAATAGAAACGGTAACAACAGTCTAAAACTCACTAGTAGGAAAGAGAGTACAACTACAACAGGAAACTAATGCTAGGCTCGACTAGGCCCAGCGCCCTCTGTGGTGAGACGCCAATCCTCTGTAGTTCTAATATTTCGTCGTAGTATAGTATAGAGAAGCGGTTACCAGTTTAATACAATTTGTTACACGGAAATAAAAGTTTTCCTGAGGTCGAACTCAGGGAGCAAATTGTATTCTAGAAGTACAAAGTTTCTATTACAAAAATGAAAGAGAGAGAGAGATTTGTCTTGTTGGCTTTTTCTTCTTCTCTTCTTTCTCTTGTCTTTGTCTTCTTCTTTTCTCTTCTCTTTGGTTCTTCAGTCTTCTTCCTTCTTCTTCTTTTTCTTCAGGGCTTCTTCTCTTTCTCCTCGTGTTCTGCTTCTCTCTCCTTTGTCTTCTTCCTTCTGCTCTTCTTCTTTCTTTCTTCCTTGCGGTGCCTATTCTTCTTTTCTTCTTCTTTTTCTTTTTCTTCAGGGCGTCGTCTGATTTTCCAATCAGACGACTTAAGTAGCTTCTGCTACAGTGCGTCCTGCTTCCTTCTTTCTCTTCTCCTTCTTCCTCTGCGGTCTGCCTTCTCTTCTTCTTCTTCTGTGCCTGCACGCTCACAGTTTGGTCAAAGCAAAAACCTACTCTACCCTCCCCCGCGTCTCTCTCTCTCAGAATTCACTCGTAGGATAGCTCTCCCAGAGCCGCTGGGTATTCGGATACGGGTCACGCCCGGGTCCAGGCCCACCGGCGTGCGGTGATGGGCGAGGAGTGCAGGTCGGGTAAACGGGTCGGGCCAGGTCCGCGGGGGGTGGTCACGGACGAGGCCGGGCGAGCGGGTGAGAGGGACCTCACCCCGTGTGCTGAGGCGATAAGCCTATAGCACTTTTCGCATTTATGCAGGTGTGCTGCTTCAGAGTCTTCCGAGGTGGGACTAAATGTCCCACCCCAATTGGGCGCCTGCAGCTGAGAAAGCTGCAGGCAATCGTTGCTGTGCACGGGGCTCTCACTCCAGCTGCAGGCCTGGGCAGGTGCGTGACGGCGAACCGCGCGTCCTGGCGAGTTAGACCTGGGAGAAGCGAGGCTGCAGCTGCAGGTGGAAGAAGCTCGACCTGCTCAGCAAAGGCAGCGGAGGGCGGGTGACCTGTTCACAGCAATACGGCCTCTCGGCCTAGTCAGAAGGTGCAGGGAGCTTCGCCAGAGTGCGGCGAAGCTCGTGCAGGTGGTGGCGAGGCGTGGGGCAGCGTGCAAGGGCTGCCCTAGGTCGGACTCTGGCTGGGGGAATGGGTTTGTTCGGGGGGTCTTTAGGCAGCGAACGGTAGGGAGTGAAGGGGTGGAAGTGGTTCAGCGTGAAGAGGCGGAGGTTTTGGGTCGGTCGGCGAGTCGTGTGGGGTGGTGGAATGATGGGAGCGAGTCACCGGAGGTTGGCCAGAGATGGAGAAGGTGAGGGCGATTAGGCGCCGTCGAAGGGTGGTTGAACAAACTGAAGTAGGGAAAAAAAGAGGGAAGGGAAAGAACGGTACCTACTTGGAGGAACGAGGGGGCCCGGAGCAGGGCGACAGTCGTATCGACTGTCGTCGGAGAAGAAGGTGCCCAAAGAGAGAGGGCGGCCGCGAGGAGAGAGCGAGAGAGCGCGTGCTAGGTACGGTGCGACGGGGGAAGAGCAGGCGAAGGCGGCTCTGCTGCTGGTAATGCGGCAGAGCGACGAGGAGGAGGAGGAAGAACCGCCGAAGCAGGGGGGCTTCTGCCGGAGTGGGAAGAGAGGGAAGAAGGGGGGGTTTCTCCGTCAGAACCGAGCTGCTGAGTTCGGTAGACGGGGGCGGCTTTTATAGAGGTGGAATCAGAGAGGAAGGCGGAGGGAGGCGACGTGCCTCCCTCGCCGGAGGACGCAGGAGATGGAGACCCATACCTTCCGTGCGGTCGACGGAGGTATGGGTAGCCGCAGAGACCATGGAGGTGTCCCTGCGACAGCAGACGTCGCAGGGAACCCCCGGTTGTCTTGGCAGAGGGTCTCCCTTATCCTGCGCGGCGCCATGCTCCGCGCAAAGTCGCAGGAGCATGGCGCTGCTCAGGGTTTTGCAGGGAGGACCCAAATGCAAAGAATGAAGAAGAGTTAGGGGCCAAAATGCTAGGGTTTCAAAAGTTGAGGGCCAAAAAGTAATAGATGAGGACCAAAATGTAAAGTTGGTCAAGAAGGTCTCTTCTTAGGCTCAAATTTTTATACATGACTAATTAGGACCTAAGGATTCTGATGGTGAATTTTATTTCTAGATCAGACCTTGTTTGATCGGTCAATTTATGTAAAAATCTAAATTAAGTCATTAATTGGGCATGGTTCTCAATGTAGGTCAAAATGGGTTCCTAAGGCCAAATTGAAGGTTTTAAACCCTAGAGATTATTTTTCTATGAATTTTAGAGGGTTTAGTTGGTTTTTTATTTACCTCGAACCTCGTGAATTGAAGTGGATTTATTTTTAGGGTTACAGGATGTCATTTAATTCCTTGGAGTTGCTGTAGCCCTTATTGGATCAACTCATCCCACTTTTCTTCTTATTAGGTTAGTTTAACCTATGTTTGGACCCTGAGTTACCCTGTTTTCAGATTGAATTGGTGAAATTACATTTTTACCCCTTAGTTTCTGTTTTCTTCACAAACTCAGAATTTCTCTGAGCCAAGCCTTTCTAGAGTTATGTAGGAGCTTTTTCTTGCAAATCTGGGTTAGATGGTGTTAGTTTAGGGTTTATGACGAGGTTCTCATCATACCCCCATGCCTAGCTTTTGCTAGTCCCTTAGCAAAAACCTAAGGTTTTAACCTTTGTTCTAAACCATGATGTTTTTAACAATCTTCAGATAAGTGCTTTTTCATTTGAACCTAGATTAGGTTAAAATGCTGACCATAGGATTAAAAGGTACTCTAGTACCAACCAAGATCCAGATCTGTCTAGCCTTAATCTCAGTCTTTGGCAAAGGTTTTTAAGGCCCACAAGAGCTAACCTAAGGTTTATTGGACTTCGTGATTAAAGCACCCCATGCTTGAAATGATTTTAGCCCTGGTTCAGTTCGTAGTGCATTTTGTAAGAGAGAGTGGTAGAAAGTTTTTTTGTTTGGAGAGTTTTCTCTCTCTTTTTCATTTTAGTTCTAGCCTAGGATTGGCTTTTCAACACGGTCTGTATCAGATTCCTTGCTCCCATCATCAATCCTCAAGGGTTCCTGGCAATCGATGCTTCGAGATAGCACTGCCCATGGCAACCCCCGGAACCCTGGCTATTGAGATTTTGAGATAATCCCATCCATGGTGTTCCGTGGCTGAATCCAGACCCAGGCAATTGACACTTCGAGATAATGCCATCCATGGAATCTGAACCAGCAGAGTGCTTACATGCCCCCAGTATGATATGTAAATATCCTAAGAGACAAGCACCGAGGAGATGATATTTTGTTACACATCTTTGAGGGGATTTCCCGCCTCTCCATGCTGGGAACTCGTCCAAATCAACTTGTGTTGATCGGCCACTCCTATTCTAGGTGTATTTTTCAGAATTTTGCGACGCTTCTGCGTGATTTTGAATTTTTACGCTTACTGAACCAGGTTGTGTGTGGGGTTGGGGTGCTTAGGTTACTGAGTCCTGTAAACCAGAAGTTAGTTAATGAGGTCAAATACTCCTTAAGCCTTGGACCTAATACTTAAGCTTTTCATTTTCCTCAACCTCTTGAGGACTGTCTAGATCTTAATGGGTACTAAGAGTCTATCCAAGAATGCCTAAAGTTTGCGTTCTTACTAATCTCACCATGCACCTTTCATTTCTTTTCTTGAATAAGGTCTAGAACTTAGGTCAATTCCTTAGCTTCTTACTAATGACCATCACTCTTTTTCTTCAATTTATGCTTCTTTTTGTTTCTTTTTCTTCTCCCACAAAATTTCCTTTCTCCTCTTATTCTTTTTATTCTTTTTTTTTTTTGAATTTTTTTTTAAATTTTTATTGTGTTTTTGTCATATGTGAATTTTTTTATTTTAAAACCCTTTTTACAAGTTTTGCACTTTTATACCCCCCCATGCCTAAGGTTTGCAATGTCCTCATTGTGACTTAGGGGTTTTTATTTACTTAGTTCATTCCTTAAGATAGATGTTTTAATGAGTGAATGGGTCGGGATGAATTTTGCGGACGATTTCAAAGGGTACATCCTTGGAGAGAAGAGAAGTCAAGGGACGCACGATTTTCGAGAAATTCGGAATGAAACGACGGTAAAAATCGACGTGCCCCAGAAAAAAATGGATGTCCCTGATCGAGCTAGGCATAGGAAGGTGAGAGATAAAATCAACCTTAGTTCGATCCACTTGGATGCCTTTTTCTGAAATTAAGTGTCCTAGGACAATTCCCTTAGGCACCATGAAATGGCTCTTTTCCCAGGAAAGAACCAAATTCACCTCGATGCACCGCCTGAGTATTTGGACCAAGTGTTGGAGGCAATCGTCAAATGATTCTCCAAAAACTGAAAAGTCATCCATGAAGACTTCTAGAAAATCACCTACTATATCTGAGAATATGGAAAGCATGCACCGCTGAAAGGTAGCGGGTGCATTGCAAAGATCGAAAGGCATCCTTTGGAAAGCGTACGTTCCGAAGGGGCAGGTGAACGTGGTCTTTTCTTGGTCCTCAGGATGGATTGCCACCTGGTTATAACCGGAGTATCCGTCAAGAAAGCAGAAGAACCTATTTCCCGCTAGTTTCTCGAGAATTTGATCAATGAAAGGTAGTGGGAAATGATCCTTCTTCATGGAGGAATTGAGTCGGCGATAATCTATACAGACTCTCCACGCGTTGGCTAATCGGGTAGGAATGATTTCTCCGGTCTCAGTCGTTACGGTGGTGAGTCCTGCCTTCTTAGGCACAACCTGAATTAGGCTCACCCAACGACTATCGGAGATCGGGTAGATGATTCCGACATCTAACCACTTGATGATCTCCTTCTTCACGACCTCCTGCAGATTAGGGTTCAAACGTCTCTGCATTTCACGAGAAGGTCGTGCGCCCTCTTCTGAATAGATATGATGAGTACAATAAGAGGGACTTATTCCAGTCAAATCATCGAGAGTCCATCCGATGGCTCTGCGATGTTGCTGGAGGACAGTAATCAGACGGGATTTCTGTTCGGGATTGAGGTTGGAATTGATAATCACAGGGAGGGTCTGATTAGAACCCAAAAAGATGTATTTCAAGTGAGCAGGAAAAGGCTTCAGTTCGAGGATAGGGTTATCAGCAGCAGCGGGTGGTTCAGTATAGACGTGAGGTTCAAGGGTAGGAGTTATTGGGTTGTTTATATCTGGATTCAACTCCTCTGTTTGCGGGTCAAGATCCTTCTGTGGTTGATGAGGCATAATCAGGTCATTCTGGAAGTGTGTTTCATCAACCAAAGCCCTAATGTCACAAATCTGTTCGATGACACCGCAATTAAGTCCTTGTTGGGCCTTGAATATATCAATTTTCAAGGTTTGATCCCCAAATTTGAGCTCTATTTGGCCCTCCTCACAGCTAATGTTGGCTCGAGCAGTAGCCAAGAAAGGTCTCCCTAAAATGATTGGTGTATCCCTAGGGTTCTCAGGTGCGTCCATATCTAAGACTATGAAGTCCACGGGGAATTAGAAATCCCGCACTCTTACGATAACATCCTCGAGAATCCCTTTTGGTGACTTTATAGATTGATCTGCTAATTGTAATGTCACCTCGGTTGGTTTTAGCTCAGATTCTTTTAGATGGTCAAGTAAGGATGTAGGTATCAGATTTATGGATGCACCCAAGTCTAGTAAAGCTCTATCAAATTGGGTATCACCTATCTTGCAGGAAATAAGGGGAGTACCAGGATCTTTTTCCTTGGGTGGGAGTCTACTGAGGATTACAGAGCTGGCTTGCTCTGACAGAACAATTGGACTCCCACCCTTGGTTCGCGGCTTACGCTGGGGTGTACACACATTCTTTAAAAATCGTGCATAAGCTGGTACGTGGCGGATTGCATCCATCAAGGGGATGTTTATGTGGACCTGCTCAAAGAGCTTGACCAGGTCCTCCTCAGGTGCCACGGGCTTGGTGGTCTTCTTTCCCTTGGTCAAGGCCTCGGGAAACAGGATCTTGGTTGGTTCTTCTAGGATAGGTCCAGGTTGTGGATCTGGGATAGGGGTGGGGACGTCCTGGGTTACTGTCCTAGGATTAGGATCACTACCAGGCTTGGAGTGGTTTGGATGAGGTGGGTCTTGGGTTTCCTTACCACTACGGGTTGTTACAGAATTAAGTCCTGCCTGGTTTTGGTTGGGATTGGGTAAGATAGGTTGCTGCTGGTAACCTGCAAAAGAAGTGGAGGCCTCTATCCCGTCGGGTGAAGGAACAGAGGGGGCCTGATAAATCATATGGGCATGGCCTGGGTTTGGGTTCATAACGCCGCTAGGTTGACACGTTATTTGGATTGGGAAGAGGTTGGGAAGGAAGAGTGCCTGGCTGGCGAGAGTTTGCCAACTGGGCCAATTGGTTTCAGACCTCTGTAAGTTCGTCCTTGTGTTGCTTTTGAATAGCCGCATTCATTCTTTGAATGTCAGCCAAAGTCTGAAGGATAAGGGACATTTGATCCTGATTTGGCCCTGATGGATAAGTAGGGTTGGGTCGAGGCTGAGGCGGCTGGTAAGGACGAGGGGGTTATTGTGGGTGGGGCTGAAAGGGTGGTCTTTGGGTTTGGGAATTTCCCGTCCACTGAAAATTGGGATGGTTTCACCATCCAGGGTTATAGGTGTTGGAGAACAGGTCATTTTGGATGGCGTTGAGGTCCTCGCAGGTCTGAGGAACCTCCAGAGAGTCAGAGAAAGAGGGAATGGAATTCCCCGGGCTGGTATAGAGAGGGTCGGATGGACCTCTGGTTAGAGAATCAGATGGTGGATATGGATCCATCCTAGGAGAAGATCGATGGAGAATGTTTTCCACAGTTTCCCTTGTGGAAGGGGGCTGTGCGAAGGGGTTATGCGCAGAGGTGGCTCACTGCAGGTGCTGAGTCAGCTCATCCACCTTCTTTTCAATAATCAAGACCTTGTCCAATCGACTGGCCATTAATTCCAGGTCGACTGATGCGGACAGGCCCTACGTCTCATGTGCTCCCCTAAGATTCGTCGATGCGCAGGTATTCGTCTTGTCGAATAATCTCATGGAGTCATTGTTGATGGAGTTCTCGCACATGTTTTCGAGAATCTCCCACACGGTGTCCTCATGTTGACCCATGATATTTCCTCCGCAGGTTGCATTGACGAAAAGACAGATGTCCTCATGGAGTCCCTGGTAAAAAGATTGGACCTGTTCCCATTTAGGAACTCCGTGATGGGGGCACTTCCTCATGAGATCTTGAAAACGATCCCATGCCTCATGGAGAGGTTCCCCTGTTTGTTGAGTGAAGTGCATAATCTGATGGCGCAAGGCATTGGTCCGACCAACGGGGAAGAACTTTTTCAAGAACTCGGACTGAAGTTCTTCCCAAGTGTTGATCGGCCGGGTCTGAGTTTGATACCAATGAGCGGCCTTGTCCATAAGAGAAAAGGAAAACATCTTCATGAGAAGAATATCCTGATTTTGTGCATCTGACCCAAAAGTTTGGGCCAGATGCTTTAGCTGTTTGATGTGCTGGAAGGGATCTTCGGAATTAAGCCCATGGAATTTAGGTATAGCATGAATCATGTTGGGCTTTAATTTGGAATCAGGTCCTCCAGTCGAGATTCTGACTCGAGGCACGATGGCCAACGCAGCAGGATTATAATGGTCCCGCATCATAGGACGCTGCGGTGGGTGCACAAAGTTTTGAAAGAGGTCATTGAGTCGCTGGAGCTGGTGCTCCAGATTGTTTTCTTCCTCAACTGGCTGAGCCATGATGGGGGAAGAAGAAGAGCTTGATTCAGAATCAGATGAGAGAATGATGGGGTAGGGTTGCTGCTCAAACACGGGCGTCAAGGCTTGGCCTTGACGAAAGTGAATTCCTAAAGGAGATCTTAAGGGTGGTCTTAAGGATCTCCTATCGTTCATGCACTGTTGGAGTTGAAGAGTTTAGAAGGTGCTGGACCCAATCAAGACACCCAAAAATGTGTTGGGTGACTATAGAGGTGCGGGGCAGATGGACCCCTTGATCAGAAAGATCGTCCACCTGAGAATTACCTGGGCAGCCAGAGAGGGTGAGTCCCGCGAAGACCCCTACAAGGTAGAGCGTCCCCACGGGTTACAGGGTTTCCCCCACCCGACCTCTCTTGTCACTGCGGTTCCAAGTAGACCAGAATGGGGATCTTGACCTCTTAAGTCTATCTTTTTTTTTTTTACTTTAAGATCAAGGTGCTTAAGGTTTCACTTGAACTCTTAGGTGTTTTTGTGAACAAAGTGGCCTAATTTGAAGGTTGGTTGACCCTAGGGGTCAACTTCACCCAGTGGTTCCCTTGAGAATTTAGGCCCTATTTTTTTTAGGGTTCAAGTGTTTAGAGAGAGCCAATTGTTTAGGATTTTCCTTATTAATTATTTTCAATCAATGGCTTGGGCACACCTCTTTTGGATTTCCTCAATTCTTGATTAAGGGGTGTGTCTCTGAAATCCTAATGTTTGACCTTATGTTGGCTCTACTTGGTCCATTTAACTCTTTGTTTGGGTAATTAGGGCTCAGGCAAGGATGTGTTAGCCCTTAATTACCTTTAAAACTGTGTGCAGGAATAATAGTTTCTGAGAATATGCAGCTATTACTATGTATAAAAGACAGGTTATGCCTATTTCTTTTCTTTGTTTTTCTTTAAAATTTTTGGGTTTAATAGGAAGTTACTTGTCCTTGGAGTGGCTGTGGTGCGGCTGCGTCTTTTTTTTCTGTATCTGCACAAAAGAGAGGAGAGATTATTAGAAACTTACAAATAGAAATTTTATTACTTCTAGAATAGCCGTTGCTCCCCGGCAACGGCGCCAAAAACTGGTGAGACGCCAATCCTCTGTAGTTCTAATATTTCGTCGTAGTATAGTATAGAGAAGCGGTTACCAGTTTAATACAATTTGTTACTCGGAAATAAAAGTTTTCCCGAGGTCGAACTCAAGGAGCAAATTGTATTCTAGAAGTACAAAGTTTCTATTACAAAAATGAGAGAGAGAGAGAGAGATTTGTCTTGTTGGCTTTTTCTTCTTCTCTTCTTTCTCTTGTCTTTGTCTTCTTCTTTTCTCTTTTCTTTGGTTCTTCAGTCTTCTTCCTTCTTCTTCTTCTTTTTCTTCAGGGCTTCTCTTTCTCCTCGTGTTCTGCTTCTCTCTTCTTTGTCTTCTTCCTTCTGCTCTTCTTCTTTCTTTCTTCCTTGCGGTGCCTGTTCTTCTTTTCTTCTTCCTTTTCTTTTTCTTCAGGGCGTCGTCTGATTTTCCAATCAGACGACTTAAGTAGCTTCTGCTACAGTGCGTCCTGCTTCCTTCTTTCTCTTCTCCTTCTTCCTCTGCGGTCTGCCTTCTCTTCTTCTTCTTCTGTGCCTGCACGCTCACAGTTTGGTCAGAGCAAAAACCTACTCTACCCTCCCCCGCGTCTCTCTCTCTCAGAATTCACTCGTAGGATAGCTCTCCCAGAGCCGCTGGGTATTCGGATACGGGTCACGCCCGGGTCCAGGCCTACCAGCGTGCGGTGGTGGGCGAGGAGTGCAGGTCGGGTAAACAGGTCGGGCTAGGTCCGCGGGGGGTGGTCGCGGACGAGGCCGGGCGAGCGGGTGAGAGGGACCTCACCCCGTGTGCTGAGGCGATAAGCCTATAGCACTTTTCGCATTTATGCGGATGCACTGCTTAAGAAGTCTTCCGAGGTGGGACTAAATGTCCCACCCTGTAACGACCCGATTCCCGAGTCCCTACGAGACACAAGAACCGGACTGACTCGATTAATCCCAAGACCTAGTCGTCAAACGAGGAAGTAACCAAAAGAGCAGTAAAATAAACCACATTCAACATGAAATATAACTAGTAGTAACAAAATACAGTAGTAAGAAAAAGAACTACTACAGCATGTACCACCACAACAGTAGAACAACATTTAACATAACAAGAACTACGAGTAAAGAAAAGTACAGAGAGTAACAAAAACTACTCACTACAGCGGAAACAAAAGGGGTACAAAAGAACAGTGGTAACTCTACTGGACCCTACTCGGCCCAGCGTCCTCTGCAGCCGCTGACCCTGGCTGCTCAACACCTGGTCCTAAAAAGCAACGAGTGTAACATGTCAGCGAAACGCTGAGTAGAGTGGCAGCTAAACTAAAGAAGCAGTAAGGTATACAGTAGCCGTTTTATTTTCTTTCTTCCTTTATTTACGTCTTTCTATTGTTTCACAATTTATCTATTTCTCAGATCCTTCACTTGATCTCGAATGTTCCTCGTGGGAAAGATCTTGATTGCAGTCTTTTCCGAACAGTAGAAGTAGCACGTGGTGCTCTCCTGGCCGGGAGAGTCCCCCGTGGTGATCCTACTCTCAGTCAACCACCCCAAGGTCACGGACAGACGTAACGGTGACTACGGCACGTGCGATAAACGCACAGGTAGCTAACCCGCACTGGCATGCTGTCAGTCGTTTCCATTAACGGGTGCGCCCAAAGCACAGCACGGAACCAGTACAGGGCAGATCTCTCTCAGTAACAGGGGTCCAACCCCTCCACAGTCCACGCACCCTCGCCTGACTACCCTGGTTTGCCCAGTGGGCCTAACAAGTCGGTGTAGGTGAGCTAGCAGAACCCCGGGGCCCATGGGGTAGCTAGTACTCGCCCTACACTAGTAGCTCTCATCGGTACTGCGTACACGAGGGCCAGCAAGTCGGTACAAAGTGGCCAGACCTAACCTCGGGTCCCTGGGGCGGCTGGCTCCGCTCTACACTAAGCAGGTAACAGGTGCTTCCCCTGGTACTATGTACCCAAGAGACAACGCACCTCCACATCTTTCCTTCTCAGTTCCATTCCTTTCTCTTTCCAGGAGATCCACTCCTAATTCCCCGTAGGGTTCCAGCTCTTTTAACTCAGCACATTCAGGTTTCACCTTTCCAGTTTTACGTTCATATATCCCATATTCTCAATCATGTTCATTTATTCATAACAGGCAGCTGTTAAACCAATTTACAGGTAGCTATTATTTTCTTTCCACATTTTCCAAGACTGCAGTATTCGTATATTCCACTAGTTTTCCCATCCTACGATTCATGCCATACCCTAGGATCTATCATACAATCTAGTTTTCCAGCCCTAGGATTCATGCAATACCCTAGGATCTACCATTCATTCTAGTTTCTCATTCCTAGGATTCATGCAATGTCCTAGGTTTTATTTATGGTTCCATAATTTAACAGATTATACTAATAAACTAAAAAGCCACTCTACCAGTTACAACAGGAGTACTGGGGGCGTGGTCGGGAATCCCGCGTGCCTCCGCAACCCCCAAGACTGTAATGGAACAGGATCCTATCACAAGGATCAAACACAAGAAGTTTCTCAAAGCAGTATCTAATCACTGTAGACGGGTAGAGGATTTTATTCCGAAAAGGACGTAACTCGAAATGCGGAAAATGGACTCCGACCTAAACGGGTTGAAAACGACGAAACAGTGCAAAATCAGACGTCTGGAACCTCTTCCACGCGTCTTAAAATGAGGGTCAGATGGTACCTTTGCTCTGTATAGTCTCTCAGACGTCCAGAAGCTGCGGGGGCATCTGGCCTAGTTCCCAGACGTCCGATAGTCACCCCTGACGTCTGGAAGTCTTTCCTGTCGTCTGGCACTGCAGTCAGACGTCTGATTCGCGTTGGATGCGAATCTCAGAACCTGCGCGTACCCATTCCTCGCTCTCAGTACGGACGGTCGAAGAGAAGGAGGAAGTACAAAAATAACTTACCTTTCAGACGTCTGGACAGTCCTCCAGACGTCTTCCCCGTCTTTGGTTGGAAACCCAGACGTCTGATTCTGGAAAAACTTCCAGAATCAGAGCGCGACTCGCCCTCCGCCCGCGACGCACGGCCGCACCGCGCCTCGTCCGCCTGCTGCTCGAGCTGTAGCAGACCTCCCGCGTCACCCAGCGTCTGTTGCTACCCCGCCGGCCGGCTCTAGCAGCCCAGGCAAGCTCGCCCTCACGGCCGAGCGCCTCCTCCCTCACGCAGCACCTCCTCCCGCACTCACCGCGGCTGTTGCTGCTGCCGCTCGCTCGCATTCGCGCACCGGCTGGAAGGAGAAGAGGAAGGGAGAGGAGGTGATGAGAGTGAGGGAGAGGGCGAGGCTTTTTAAAGCCGCGTGGGGAGAGAGAGAGAGAGAGCAGCGCCTGCGGAGGTGAGAGGGAAAAAGAGGGCATCGCAGGCCTGCGTGCGCAGGCACGCAGACGAAAACCACCCTGCCGCAGAAAATTAAATCCCAGACGTCTGGGCCAGCTCCCAGACGTCTTAAAAGACGTTTTGAAGTTGCGTTCATAACAATATAACAAACTCAAAGGAAGTTTCGTCCCCGAAACTTGCACTAACTAGGGTGCGGGAAAAACGTCATAATAACCATAACAAACTTAAAGAGGACCGAAGCCGGTCCGAAAAGACGTACCCGCGAAGAGTTCCGGGTACCGCTCCCGCATTGCCGCCTCAGGCTCCCAGGTAGCCTCCTCGTACCGCTGGCTCCTCCACAAAACCTTTACCAGGGGTACTTGCTTTCGTCTCAGATTGCGGACGGCTCGGTCAAGAATCTGCACTGGCCACTCGGGGTAGGGCAGGTCGTCGCCCACCTCGATGCTCTTGTGACTCAGTACGTGACTGGGATCGGCTACGTACTTCCTGAGGTTGGACACGTGGAACACGTCGTGCACACTAGAAAACTGGGGAGGGAGGGCAAGCCTGTAAGCAACGGGTCCAACCCGCTCCAGGACCTCAAAGGGCCCCACAAACCTCGGCGCGAGCTTCCCTCTCACCCCAAACTGCTGTAGGCCCTTCATGGGCGAAACACGAAGAAAGACGTGGTCCCCAACCTCAAACTGCACCTCTCTGCGTCTCCGATCCGCGTAGCTCTTCTGTCTGCTCCTGACAGTGAGAAGTCGCCTATGGATCTGCTCGACTACCTCCTGACTCTGCCGGATCAACCTGGGGCCAACCTCCCACTTGGTCCCCACCTCAACCCAACTCAAGGGTGCCATACACCTCCGTCCGTACAGAGCCTCGTAGGGAGCCATGCCGATGCTCGAGTGATAACTGTTGTTGTATGCAAACTCCGCCAGGGGCAGGTGCTCCTCCCAAGAGCCCCTCCAGTCCAATACACAGGCACGCAAAAGGTCCTCAAGTGTCTGTATCGTGCGCTCAGACTGTCCATCCGTCTGGGGGTGGTAAGCTGTACTAAACCTCAACCGCGTCCCTAGGGCCTGCTAAAACTCAGCCCAAAACTGTGACGTAAAGCGGGTATCCCGGTCGGATACGATCTCCCGCGGAACTCCGTGTAGTCATACCACGTCACGAATATACCTCTCTGCCAACTGTGCTGGTCCCAAAGTGACTTGGATCGGCAAGAATCGTGCCGTCTTAGTCATTCTATCCACAATTACCCAGACAGCGTCGTGTCCTCACTGGGTAACAGGTAAGCCCACCACCAAGTCCATGGTGATGCTCTCCCACTTCCACTCTGGCACTGGAAGCGGCTGTAGCGGCCCTGCAGGCCTCTGATGCTCGGCTTTCACCTGCTGACACACTAAGCACTGCTGCACGAATTCACCCACATCCCGCTTCATCCTCCTCCACCAAAACTCGCATCTCAAGTCGTGGTACATCTTCGTGTTTCCGGGATGTATGGTGAATCTGGAACAGTGTGCCTCAGTCAGGAGCTCTCTCAACAGCTCCTCGTCTCTGGGAATGCACAACCGTTCTCTCAGGCGCAGCACCTGGTCTGTGAAAGAGAAGTCCCCTGGGTCTCCCGACAGTACTCTGTCGCGCAAGGACTACAAGTACGGATCGGCCATCTGTCCTGTGATGATGCGGTCTATCAGCTCTGACCTAGTCTGTCGTGTCACCGTCACTGCCCCACAGTACCCCCGTAACTCTAGGGGTCACCAACTGCCCACCTCCTCCAAAAGGCTCCAACTCTGTAACTGTAAACTGGCCAAGTGTGCGGGCGCCTTTCGGCTCAAGGCGTCAGCTGCCACATTGGCCTTTCCCGGGTGGTAGGAGATGCTGCAGTCGTAGTCCTTCAGGAGCTCCAACCAACGTCTCTGTCTCATGTTGAGCTCCTTCTGATCAAAAAGGTATCTGAGGCTCATGTGATCTGTGAAAATCTCGAAGGTCTCACCGTACAAGTAGTGCCTCCAGGTCTTCAGCGCGAAGACGATAGCTGCCAACTCCAGGTCGTGGGTAGGGTAGGTATGCTCATGGGGGCTTCAGTTGCCGCGAAGCGTAAGCGACAACGTGACCCCTCTGCATGAGCACACCTCCTAACCCCTGCAAGGAGGCGTCCGTGTACACAACGAACCCGCCACTACTGTCAGGGATGGGGAGCACGTGAGCCGAGGTCAACCTCTCCTTCAGCTCCTGAAAACACACCTCACAGGCGTTTGTCCAAGTGAAGGGCACGTCCTTCCGGGTCAACTGTGTCATAGGACGCGCGATCTGTGAAAAACCTCTGATGAATCGTCTGTAGTAGCCTGCCAGTCCTAGGAAACTGCGAATCTCAGTGACTGAACGCGATCTCTCCCACCTGAGCACTGCCTCAACCTTGGCTGGGTCCACCGCCAAGCCGTCTCCAGAGATCACATTACCTAAAAAGGTCACCTCCCTCAACCAGAACTCGCACTTGCTGTATTTGACGTATAGCCTACGTCGTTTCAAAGTGTCCAGAACCATCCGCAAGTGTTGTCCGTGCTGCGTCTGATCTCTAGAATAGATGAGTACATCATCAATGAATACCACCACGAACTGGTCCAAGTACGGTCTAAACACCTGGTTCATCAGGTCCATGAAAGCAGCGGGGGCATTGGTCAGCCCAAACGGCATGACCAAAAACTCGAAGTGTCCGTACCGAGTGCGGAAAGCTGTCTTGGAGACGTCTGCCTCCCTGATCCTCAACTGGTGGTATCCAGACCTCAAGTCGATCTTGGAGAACACCGTGGCACCCCGCAACTGGTCAAACAAGTCGTCGATCCTCGGCAGCGGATATCTGTTCTTGATGGTGACCCTATTCAGTTGTCGATAGTCCACACAAAGGCGTAGGGTACCATCCTTCTTCTTTACAAACAGTACCGGGGCTCCCCAGGGAGACGCACTGGGCCTCACGAAACCCTTCTCCAAAAGGTCCTGCAACTGAGACTTGAGCTCTCGTAGCTCAAGCGGTGCCATCCTGTATGGAGCGGTGGAGATGGGGCTGGTCCCTGGTACTAGTGAGATTTCAAACTCGATCTCACGCTCGGGCGGTAGTCTCGGTAACTCGTCTGGAAACACGTCAGGGTACTCTCTGACCACCGGGATGCTCTGGAAGTCTGCCACAGGGCTGGGCTCTGCCACCACACAAGCTAGGAAGCCCTCACACCCCTGGCTTAAAAGTCTCGCCGCCCGAAGTGCCAAAATGCACCTGAAGCCTCCGTCCTCTGGCTGTCCGTGAAACTCGAAAGAAGGCAACTCCGGCAGGGAGAAGACAATCTTCCTTTCAAAACAGTCTACCAAGGCGTGGTAAGCGGACAGCCAGTCCATCCCCAGAATTACGCCAAAGTCCTCCATATGTATCATAATCAGGTCAGCTGCAGGCTATGTCCCCCGACGCTGACCTCGCAATCCGTATACACCTCCTCAGCTACAAACAGCTGACCACTCGGGCCTCTGATTACTAACGGATTTTCTAACAGCATGTAATCCTGGCCCAAACTAACTGCGAAACTGGCTGCGACAAACGAGTGCGTAGCGCCGGAATCGAAAAGTGTGTAAACAAGTCTGCCGAAAACTGAAACCATACCTGCCACCGCCGAGCCTGAAGCTCTGGCATCCCTGTGTGTCAGGGCGTTGATACGTCCCTCAGCTCTAGATGCGGACGAAGCAGCCACACTCTGCGTAGGACAGGCAGGTGCTGGCCGGCACCCTCCTCGTGAATGCTGTCCTCCTCCTCGCGCCTGGGAACCGCGGCCTCCAGTGCTCTGCGCGGGAAGTATCTGCTAACCTCCTACCCTAGATGGGCAGTCCCTCCTGATGTGGCCCGGCTGGCCACACTGGTAACAGAGGGGAACCGAACTCCCGCCCTCAGTGGGTCCCTGCTGTCGGCTGGGCGGGGGTCCGGTGCTAACGACTGGCCTCTATCGAGGGCCCCCAAAGGCCACTGATGGCCCTGCAAAACGTGACGGCTCTCCTGCAGATGCCACGTGTCTCCTCTCTCGCCGGCCCTGTGAAAAGTCTGGCTGAAAGGGCCTCTTCCACCCACCGTCAGTGTCTCGCGCGGATGGGTTGGTCTCCTCGTAAGTCATGGCTACCTCCACCACCCTCGAAAACGTAGGCAGCTTCAGGGGTTTGACATACCCCCGAATCACAGGCCGGAGCCCCTCGGTGAACCTCCAAAGGCGCTCCTCCTCAGTAGCTACCGCTGTCGCTGCAAAGCGGGACAGCTCCAGGAAACGCGTGCGGTACGCGCTCACGGTCATCATCCCTTGGCGGAGAGTATGGAACTCCCGCCTCCTCTGGTCCTGCCACATCTGGGGAAAGTACTGCTCGCAGAAGAGGGTGACAAACTGGTCCCAGGTCGACTCGTCCCTCTCCTGTCCCCGGACCGCCCTCCACCACCTGTGTGCCGCACTCTCCAGCTGGTACGTGGAAAAGGCCATGCGGCACTCCACCGGGGGGCGAAGGGTGTCGAAAATCTTCTCCAGCTGCTCGAGCCAATCCTCTGCCTCGGTCAGGTCCTCATCCCCCTTGAAGGAGGGGGGCTTCAGCTTCCGGAACTGCCCGAAGAGCTCGAAGTGGCGCTGCAGTGGGGATGCTGGTGCACCTCCAGGCAACGGTGCCTCGTGCACAGAAGTATCGGAGGAAGGTGGGGGCTGCGGCGGCCCATCCCCTCCCTCGTGTCCAAAGCCGCGTCCGTCGGGTGGTCCCACAGAGGACTCCCCCTCCGCAGCCCCAGGGTGAGGCGCTCGGGGCGGTGGGTGGAGCTCCTCTCGCACAATATCCCATATCAGCTGGGCGAGGTCCTGGGCCTGGACGCCCGGGAGTAGTGGCTGGTCCACTGAGGTGTCGGCAATGGCACGCCCACCTCGCCGACCTCGTCCTCGGCCGCGTCCGCGGCCCGCCTCACCAGTCCCGCGACGAGGCATCTCCTGCAAGGAGACGCGAAACAAAATGGAACACGTCACTATGGAACGATACCTAAAGGAAACGTCTAAGAGCTCATGTCAAAAGATATGTTGTGGTGGCTACTCTAGTTATAGACATGTGAATTGGTTATTTTTCAGTCAGTTGATTCACTTCTCGGGACGACCTTGCTCTGATACCATCTTATAACGACCCGATTCCCGAGTCCCTACGAGACACGAGAACCGGACCGACTCGACTAATCCCAAGACCTAGTCGTCCAACGAGGAAGTAACCAAAAGAGCAGTAAAATAAACCACATTCAACATGAAATATAACTAGCAGTAACAAAATACAGCAGTAAGAAAAAGAACTACTACAGCATGTACCACCACAACAGTAGAACAACATTTAACATAACAAGAACTACGAGTAAAGAAAAGTATAGAGAGTAACAAAAACTACTCACTACAGCGGAAACAAAAGGGGTACAAAAGAACAGTGGTAACTCTACTGGACCCTACTCAGCCCAGCGTCCTCTACAGCCGCTGACCCTGGCTGCTCAACACCTGGTCCTGAAAAGCAACGAGTGTAACACGTTAGCGAAACGCTGAGTAGAGTGGCAGCTAAACTAAAGAAGCAGTAAGGTGTACAGTAGCTGTTTTATTTTCTTTCTTCCTTTATTTACGTCTTTCTATTGTTTCACAATTTATCTATTTCTCAGATCCTTCACTTGATCTCAAATGTTCCTCGTGGGAACGATCTTGATTTCAGTCTTTTCCGAATAGTAGAAGTAGCACGTGGTGCTCTCCTGGCCGGGAGAGTCCCCCGTGGTGATCCTACTCTCAGTCAACCACCCCAAGGTCACGGATAGACGTAACGGTGACTACGACACGTGCGATAAACGCACAGGTAGCTAACCCGCACTGGCACGCGGTCAGTCGTTTCCGTTAACGGGTGCGCCCAAAGCACAGCACGGAACCAGTACAGGGCAGATCCCTCTCAGTAACAGGGGTCCAACCCCTCCACAGTCCGCGCACCCTCGCCTGACTACCCTGGTTTGCCCAATGGGCTTAACAAGTCGGTGTAGGTGAGCTAGCAGAACCCCGGGGCCCGTGGGGTAGCTAGTACTCGCCCTACACTAGTAGCTCTCCTCGGTACTGTGTACATGAGGGCCAGCAAGTCAGTACAAAGTGGCTAGACCTAACCCCGGGTCCCTGGGGCGGCTGGCTCCTCTCTGCACTAAGCAGGTAACAAGTGCTTCCCTTGGTACTACGTACCCAAGAGACAACGCACCTCCACATCTTTCCTTCTCAGTTCCATTCCTTTCTCTTTCCAGGAGATCCACTCCTAATTCCCCGTAGGGTTCCAGCTCTTTTAACTCAGCACATTCAGGTTTCACCTTTCCAGTTTCACGTTCATACATCCCATATTCTCAATCATGTTCATTTATTCATAACAGGCAGCTGTTAAACCAATTTACAGGTAGCTATTATTTCCTTTCCACATTTTCCAAGACTGCAGTATTTGTATATTCCACTAGTTTTCCCATCCTAGGATTCATGCCATACCCTAGGATCTATCATACAATCTAATTTTCCAGCCCTAGGATTCATTAAACACCCTAGGATCTACCATTCATTCTAGTTTCTCATTCCTAGGATTCATGCAATGTTCTAGGTTCTATTTATGGTTCCATAATTTAACAGATTATACTAATAAACTAAAAAGCCACTCTATCAGTTACAACAGGAGTACTGGGGGCGTGGTCGGGAATCCCGCGTGCCTCCACAACCCCCGAGACTGCAATGGAACGGGGTCCTATCACAAGGATCAAACACAAGGAGTTTCTCAAAACAGTATCTAATCACTGTAGACGGGTAGAGGATTTTATTCCGAAAAGGATGCAACTCGAAACGCGGAAAACGGACTCCGACCTAAACGGGTTGAAAACGACGAAATAGTGCAAAATCAGACGTCTGGAACCTCTTCCAGACGTCTTAAAATGAGGGTCAGATGGTACCTTTGCTCTGTATAGTCTCTCAGACGTCCAGAAGCCTGCGGGGGCGTCTGGCCTAGTTCCCAAACGTCCGATTGTCACCCCGGACATCTGGAAGTCTTTCCCATCGTCTGGCACTGCAGTCAGACATCTGATTTGCGTTGGATGCGAATCTCAGAACCTGCGCGTACCCATTCCTCGCTCTCAGTACAACGGTAGAAGAGAAGGAGGAAGTACGGAAATAACTTACCTTTTAGACGTCTGGACAGTCCTCTAGACGTCTTCCCCGTCGTCTGGTTGGAAACCCAGACGTCTGATTCTGGAAAAACTTCCAAAATCAGAGCGCGACTCGCCCTCCGCCCGCGACGCATGGCCGGGCCGCGCCTCGTCCGCCTGCTGCTCGAGTTGCAGCAGACCTCCCACGTCACCCCGCGTCTGCTGCTCCCCCGCCGGCCGGCTCTAGCAGCCCCGGCAAGCTTGCCCCCACGGCCGAGCGCCTCCTCCCTCGCGCAGCACCGCCCGCACTCACCGCGGCTGTCGCTGCCGCCGCTCGCTCGCGCACCGGCTGGAAGGAGAAGAGGAAGGGAGCGGAGGTGATGAGAGTGAGGGAGAGGGCGAGGCTTTTTAAAGCTGCACGGGGAGAGAGAGAGAGAGTAGCGCCTGCGGAGGTGAGAGGGAAAAAGAGGGCATTGCAGGCCTGCGCGCGCAGGCGCGCAGACAAAAACCACCCTGCCGTAGAAAATTAAATCCCAGACGTCTGGAAGGGGTTCCAGACGTCTGGTCAGACGTCTGGGCCAGCTCCCAGACGTCTTAAAAGATGTTTTGAAGCTGCGTTTGTAACACACCCCAATTGGACGCCTGCAGCTGAGAAAGCTGCAGGCAATCGCTGCTGTGCACGGGGCTCTCACCCTAGTTGCAGGCCTGGGCAGGTGCATGAGGGCGAACCGCGCATCCTGGCGAGTTAGACCTGGGCGAAGCGAGGTTGCAGCTGCAGGCGGAAGAAGCTCCACCTGCTCAGCAATGGCGGCGGAGGGCGGGTGACCTGTTCACAGTAATACGGCCTCTCGGCCTAGTCAGAAGGTGCAGGGAGCTTCGCCAGAGTGCGGAGAAACTCGTGCAGGTGGTGGCGAGGAGTGGGGCGACGTGCAAGGGCTGCCCTAGGTCGGACTGTGGCTGGGGGAATGGGTTTGTCCGGGGGGTCTTTAGGCAGCGAACGGTAGGGAGTGAAGGGGTGGAAGTGGTTCAGCTTGAAGAGGCGGAGGTTTTGGGTCGGTCGGCGAGTCGTGTGGGGTGGTGGAATGATGGGAGCGAGTCGCCGGAGGTTGGCCGGAGATGGAGAAGGTGAGGGCGATCAGGCGCGGTGGAAGGGTGGTTGAACAAACTAAAGTAGGGAAAAAAAAGAGGGGAGGAAGGGAAAGAACTGTACCTACTTGGAGGAACGAGGGGGACCGGAGCAGGGAGACAATCGTATCGACTGTCGCCGGAGAAGAAGGTGCCCAGAGAGAGAGGGCGGCCGCGAGGAGAGAGCGGGAGAGCGCGCGCTGGGTACGGCGCGACGCGAGAAGAGCGGGCGAAGGCAGCTCTGCTGCTGGTAATGCGACAGAGCGACGAGGAGGAGGAGGAAGAACCGCCGGAGCAGGGGGGCTTCTGCCGGAGTGGGAAGAGAGGGAAGAAGGGGGGGTTTCTCCGTCAGAACCTAGCTGCTGAGTTCGGTAGACGGGGGCGACTTTTATCGAGGTGGAATCAGAGAAGAGGGCGGAGGGAGGCGACGTGCCTCCCTCGCCGGAAGACGCCGGAGATGGAGACCCATACCTTCTGTGCGTTCGCATGGGAGGTATGGGTAGCCGCAGAGACCATGGAGGTGTCCCTGCGACAGCAGACGTCACAGGGAACCCCCGGTTGTCTTGGCAGAGGGTCTCCCTTACCCTGTGCAGCACCATGCTCCGCGCAAAGTCACTGGAGCATGGTGCTGCTCAGGGTTTTGCAGGGAGGACCCAAATGCAAAGAAAAAAGAAGAGTTAGGGGCCAAAATGCGAGGGTTTCAAAAGTTGAGGGCCAAAAAGTAATAGATGAGGACCAAAATGTAAAGTTGGTCAAGAAGGTCTCTTCTTAGGCTCAAGTTTTTATACATGACTAATTAGGACCTAAGGATTATGATGGTGAATTTTATTTCTAGATCAGACCTTGTTTGACCGGTCAATTTACGTAAAAACCTAAATTAAGTCATTAATTGGGCATGGTTCTCAATGTAGGTCAAAATGGGTTCCTAAGGCCAAATTGAAGGTTCTAAACCCTAGAGATTATTTTTATATAAATTTTAGAGGGTTTAGTTGATTTTTTATTTACCTCGAACCTCGTGAATTGAAGTGGATTTATTTTTAGGGTTACAGGATGTCATTTAATTCCTTGGAGTTGCTGTAGCCCTTATTGGATCAACTCATCCCACTTTTCTTCTTATTAGGTTAGTTTGACCTATGTTTGGACCCTGAGTTACCCTGTTTTCATATTGAATTGGTGAAATTACATTTTTACCCCTTAGTTTCTGTTTTCTCCACAAACTCAAAATTTCTCTGAGCCAAGCCTTTCTAGAGTTATGTAGGAGCTCTTTCTTGCAAATCTGGGTTAGATGGTGCTAGTTTAGGGTTTATAACGAGGTTCTCATCACTCTGCAACCGGTGACTCGGGCTGCTCAACTCCTGGACCTGTAAAGGATTATGAGTAAACGGAGTTAGCGAACGTTGAGTAGAGTGGTAACCAAACTATCTAAAGCAGTAAAAGCTAACAGGTAAATTTATCTTTTACAATTATTTATTTTACAAGTAATTCCTTTTCATCCATTGGCCTACTTTTAGGTTTCTTTCTTGATCTCGCATGTTCCTCGTGGGAATGATCTTGATTGCAGTCTTTTCCGAAGAGTAAAAGGCACACATGGTGCTCTCCTGGCCGGGAGAGTCCCCCGTGGTGATCCTACACTCAGTCAACCACCCCAATGTCACGGGCAGACGTAGCGATGACTACGGCACGCGCGATAAGCGCACAGGTAGCTACCCCACACTAGCACGTAGTCAGTCGTTTCCGCTAGTGGGTACGCCCAAAGTACAGCACGGAACAATATAGGGTCTAGCCCTCTCAGTAACAAGGGTCTCGCCCCTCAGAACCAAATAGGGATTTTGTCCCTCCACAGTCCACACACCCTCGTTTGACTACCCTGGTTTGCCCAGTGGATCTAACAAGTCGGTGTAGGGCGGCTAGCTAAACCCCAGGTCCCGTGGGGTGGCTAGCTCTCTCCCTACACTAGTAGCTCTCCCCGGTACAGTGTACGCAAGGGCCAACAGAAGTTGGTGTAGAGTGGCCAATCCTAACCCCGGGTCCCAACCCAAGAACGGCTAGCTCCACTCTACACTAAACAGGGGATAGTTGCTCTCCTTGGTACCACGTACTCAAAGGCCAGCACACTTCCCACTCACATTTCCAGATCTTTCCATTCATCCACAGGAGCTCTACTCCTAATTCCCCGTAAGGTTCATGCTCATATTTACTATATTATTCCATACCAGGTTTCATCATTCACAATTCCATTATCGTATTGTACACATGCAGCTTGTATTTTCAGAAATTAACAGATGCAACAAGTGATATTACAGGTAACTGTTTAACTAGCACATGCATTTCATATTCCAACAGGCAGCTCGTATTTATTAATAAGCAATTGTTTATAATTCTACTCATTCATTTATGACTGCAAACTCAAACACGCATACAAACAGTGCAACAGTTTCTCGTCCCAAGATTCATGCCACATCCTAGGTTTCTAGTTATCTAATTGTCATGATAGCATTTATGTTTTATAAAAAGAACAGGGGGAAACCACTCTACCAGACAATCCGGGAGTACTGGGGGCTCGAACGACAGACTCACATGCCTCTGCAAGCCCTGAACACGCAACAGATCGAAGTCCTATACCAAAGAACATAACACAATGGAATGTTCAGAATAGCATAAAAAGGTTTCTAACATGTAGAGGAACTCACAAGGAAACCACAGATATCTTTTTTGTGTAAAACGAACCCCAAACGGACCCTAAACGAGTTAAAAACAAAACTGTAGAACCAAATCAGGCATCTGGGACAAAGTGCAGACGTCTTAAAAGTCACTAGAGTCTCACCTCAAGTCTCTGCGTCGACCTCAGACGTCCAGGACCCCTACTTGACCGTCTGGACTTAGCTCCAGACGTTTGATCTATCCTCCAGTCGTTTGGGAGTGAAACGCATGCGAGGGCGTGCCGCGCGCCTTCCCAAAGCTGCTCCTGTGCACGACAGGGCAGCAAATCCCCTTTTAGCCAAACAATTCGGCTCTGCAGTGCGGCCTTCATGGCCGTAACCGCAAGAAGGACGTACCTGCGCGAAACCTTACTTTCAGACGTCCAGTGTCGTCACCAGATGTCCAACCCGTCATCTGGAAGGCACTCCGGACGTCTAATACTGGAAAAATCCCAGTACCAAAGTGAGCTCCCGCTCCTCTCGTCACGCTTCGCCGCGGCTCCTCCCTCTCAGCTGCAGCTTCGGTCGTTGTAGGAAGTCGGGAATGGTTCCCCCGACGGACTCCTCCCGCATGTGCCGCAGCAGTCGTGCGCACTCCGGCGAGCCTCTCCGAGCTCGCAAGCTCAACCTCCTCCCTTTCTTCACGCCGCTCCTCCTCCTCACTCCTCACTCCTCGCTCTCGCTCTCTCTCTCTCGCTCGTCTCTCTTAAGGCAGTGGAGAGGAAGTAAGGTGGTGGTGGTGGAGTGGAGAAGAGAGGAAGGGCAAGAGGGGTCTTATATAGGGAGTGGGGTTGTGGTTCGGTGAGGGAGGAGAAAAGAAGAAGAAGAGAGAGAAGGAAAGCTGTCTGCGCGTAGCCAACGCGTAGAACCGACCCTGCGTACATTTTTTTTCAATTTTTAGACGTCTAGGAAGGGGTCCAGACATCTGACTGTCAGTCTAGATGTCTTAAAAGGCTCAAACAGAATGGGTCTTTATAGAAGTCGTTTAGAGATGAGACATTAGGACCTTTGGGGACAAGAGTAAGGAAAGTATGGTTAATTTCTCTAACCAGACCCCCATCATGGCTAAAGAAAAAGCGGATCCCTTCGATGAAATCTTGTTGGCTGATGTTCCAAGCCTTCTTGAAAAAGAAGGCGTTAAAGCCATCGAGTCCTGGAGCTTTATCTGGACCTATGGACCAAAGTGCATCCCTAATTTCTTCATTGGAGGGAATGGAGAAAAGGCTATCATTTTCTTTTGAAGAGAGAAAGAAAGGCACTGGCCATGTGAGGTTCTCAACCGGAGGCGCATTCGAGTCTTGATCAAATAGTTTGGCATAGTAATCAAGGGCTTCCTCCTTTAGCTTCCACTCTCCGTCAATGATGTCTCCCCGTTCTGTGATGAGTTTAGCCAAAGAGTTTGAGTTCAAGTTCTGTCTTACTCTGGTGGCTCAAGCAAAGAAACTTGTGTTCCTGTCTCCTAGCTGGAGCCAGTCACAACGGTTCCTCTGCTTCCAGTAGTGCTCTTCTTCATTCCTGAGTAGTGATAACTTAGTTTGAATGCGACGTTCCTCTTGATGTGCATCAGGATAGTCAGGATTTTGGGAGAGGGAGGTGATGATAACGTCATCATCAGCCATATCTAACTTTAATTAGCCATAATCAAGGAATATACTTCTACATAACCACCAAAGGATCATAATTCATTACATGATCATTCTGAAAGAATAACTAGAAAATAGTGTAACTCTGCAGTTTTAATAGCATATCTCAATTGCAAAATAATCACAGGATTTCTCAGGGGTTAATTAATGGTCAAATGGGCTTAATTGTCTAACAAGTAGGTCCATGCAGATAGAAATTGATTTTTCATGCATTTTGAGAATTAAATGACATCTGAAACCCTAAAAACAGACCGGCTTGATTCACTGAGGTTCTGTTCAGAATAAAATTCACTTAAATCCTCTAAAATTCATAGAAAAATATTCTTTAGGGTTTGGTACCTTCAATTGACCATGAGAACCTGTTCTGACCTAAAATAGAGTTTCAGACAGAAAGTTGCCCTAATTTGGATAACTACGTAATTTATCCAGTCAAACTTAGTCAAAACATAAATCCGACTTCACCATCAGATTCCTTAAGTTTAAATTAGGCATGTACCAAAATTTGGGCCCAATCAGAGATTGTCTTGACTAAGTTTGCATTTCAGTCCAGTCTAATTCTTTTTCTCACACCCTTACCCCTAGCTTTTGAAAGTATTTGCACTGACCCCCCTAACTTCATCTTATTCTTCACAAACAGGTCCCCGCTGCATGCAATTTCCTAAATCCTACTCCAGCGACCTTCAAATAGGAAGATCTCCCTGATTTCTCGTTTAATCCCTTCCAAAATTAGAAGAGAGATTCCTACAATTTGAGCTACACATTGGGCTCTAATTTGTGCCTAAATCCTCATGTGAATCTTTCAAAGAGTTAAGTTTCCTACTCCGGCAAACCTTCCAAGCTTAGAAGCTTACTTTCCAAGCTCCAATCGACCTCTACTGCCTATATAAGGACCCCTAGGGCCTGCCCGATCTCCCACGCTCGATTTTGGCCTGGAACACTTCTATTTCATCTCTCCTCTTCGACCAAGAGAACCTCGATGTCTGGAGATTCCTCCCGATCTCCCTCGTCATCCGTTCGCAAAACCAGCGCCATAACAGCAGACGCTCCCCAACCTCTGTTGTTATCGCCGTTACCACCCACCGGAGCATCTTCTTCCCCGACGCCGACGTACCCCCAGTGAGTCGATCTCCCTCCTTTCGTCTATTAGATTAGGGTTAGTTTAGTTAGTTTAGCATCTTTGGTTAGTTTTACACCCTAAAAACCCAAAAAGACCCCTCGACACCGTGAATCACCCTCATCTTCTTTGTCTCCGACAGAACCTCCGGCGAGGCATCCCCATCGCTACACTCATCCCCACGCCTCGCCACAACTCCCAAAAGCACCACCGTCCCTCTATGCACAAAACCCCTATCTCTATTCGCCTTCCCATCCACCCAAACAACCCACCGAACGACCCACTGATCTCTGACCTATTCCGCCTTCCCTAATCACCTATACTCATCCTCGCAACACGCCACCACCACAAATTACATTCCATGACATCCGGTGAAGCTCCTGAGCACTTCTGATGTGGCCACAAGGCCGTTTGCTTCTTTTCAGTTGTTCATGGTCCACCGCCATTACCGGAGCTTCAAGCAAGGCTTCAAGCTAGCTCCAGGTCTTTATAGCCCCAGGTTTCCACTTCAGGAGGTGCGAAACTCATCCAAGAGTCTTAGTGGGCCAGCAATTGGAATCGCTGACCGCCCTCGTGCTCTAATTGGCGAAGAAGCTTCAGCCGCAGCTGCATACACGAAGACGGTGGGACATTTAGTCCTACCTTGGAAACCAGTGAAATTGCAACAGTGCATAAATTGAAACAATGTTGAGGGCTTATCGCCTCAACACTTGGCGGGTGAGGTCCCCCACTAACCCTTACGTGCCTTGCCCGTGACACCTTGCACGCGGGCTTGGTACGACCCGTTTACCCGCCTATGCCTGCGCACACCTTGGCTGCTACCCCACTGCAGACAGCCCTGGTCCCGAGTGCGCTTTGATCCGATACTCGAATACCCAGTACTGTGCATGGCTTTATGAAGGAGAGAAAGAGGTGGAAACCCAGAGAGAGAGAGCACGGGAAAGGGTTGGGTTTTGCTCTCATATGCGACTAACACTTAGCCGAATTTGAAGAAGAGTTCCCCTCTATGCGTGAAGAAGAAGGGCTAAGGCAAGGAAGAAAGAAGAAGAGGAGACACAAAAGAAGAAGAAGAAAGAACAAGATCGTAGAAAGAAAGAACAGAAGGCAAGGAAGAAAAAGAACAACAACAAGAAGAAAATCAAAAGAATCACTATAGCAACGCATTTTAAGACATCTGATTTTCTAATTATCAGTTCCTTCATTTGATTATATTTGAGTAATTGTTATATGTGTTAGACTAATAATTTGTGATCCAAATCACCATTATTTTATCTAGATTATTTTTTATTCTTCATATACTCATGCCATACATGGCATATTAGATTTTGAGTTATTAATTATGCTTATTTACATTATATATTGAGATTAGCGTATGAATTTCATATTTGCTCCCAGCGAACGACCTCAGACTTCATTTCTGCATTCGAGTATAAATTTTATTTGTTTTTCGCACTGATTTAACCTATACTACAATGCAACAATTTTAAAACCCATTTCAGAGTGATAAACAGGAGGCATGTACATTGTCCAATTCCAGGGAGAGATCATCAATGTGGGACTTTCTGGAGTGGTTAGTTCGCTTCCACTCTTTGAGAGTAAGCTTGACTCGTTTGAGCTTCATCATGCATTGAAAAAGGGGGTTGCCTTTGATAAAACCCCTCAAAGCCTCATCCACAAGGGGGAGGAAAGAGTCCTTGTTCTCCCAATAGTTGAGAAACCGGAAGGACTACTTTTGGAGGCGAGAAAGGGCTAGTTGAAGAAGCATGTAGGCATGGTCGTTGAGGTCGGAGTGAATGTATTCCACTCTCACAAGCGAGAAGAGGTCGACCCATTGGCAATTAGCTAGACCCCGATCCAGTTGGCAAGCGATGTGGCTGTCTCCTATGGTGAGATTGCTCCAAGTGAGGGGGTTCCCACTTTTTGCAATCTCCAAGAGGTCACGGGCAGAGATGCAATCATTGAAATCCTACATGGAGGCCCTGGAGTGAGGGATCCCCCAATGCTTCTCCCCATTGAATCGGATTGTGTTGAAGTCTCCTAGAACCACCCAGGGATCATCCACTAGAGGATGGTGGAGTTTGTGTGTGGACCAAAGATCGGCCCTATGAGCCCTATCATTTCGAGTGTAGACAAGAGACAAGAAAATAGTAAGTTCACCTCTATTGGAGTAGCGAACGAGGGTTACCTGGTCCATAGAGTGAATAGAGTCCACTTCTTGTTTTAGTGTTACTATAGATAGATATGTCCATGGACGAGAGAAGTTAAGGGGATAAAGTTTGTACCGTCAGAGAGGAGTTGGTACTTCGTTGCTTTATAGCACCATAGGAGAACGGGATAAGAGTCCACATGCAGCACAATATGGAGAATATGTCTATTTTCTCGCCTATGGTACAATGGAACCATCAACGATATTATAGAAAAGATAAATTAAACTTCAGTTGCTTCTTAGGTGAAGACGATAAGATGAAGATAGCAGGTTACGCCACTGGAGCACATAAGGTTTAATTTAACGAATGGTGTTTAGGAAGCTTGCATGCTCATGTAAGCACGCATGTGCCCCTTCTCCCCTGATAACGTAATGGAATGGGGGTAACACAACGACTAAATGGTGGTAGATGGAGGAGAAGGTGAGATCGTTTACCTTTTTTTGGAAAATATTAATTTAGGATTTTGACATGTATAACTCTTATCAATTTTAGAAAAGACGTATATATTTCTTTTTTTTATTTATTTACATATGCATCATTTATATTTACACATATACCCGCGAACATATCGACATATTGACGTGTACATCCTTTATGAAATAAGAGGGATATATTCTCTTGCTTATGTGCATCCGATGGTGAATACTATGGTGTACAAAATTGCTGAGTTGGGAACGGAACGTTGATGTCGCTATGTGTCTCTTTCGGACCTCCGTCGTCTACTTGTGGGGACTTCTCTCCTTGATGGAATCCAAATGCCCTACGTCATTACCTAAGATATCTATTTCTGTTTGTGCCCCTTTAGGTCTCTTCTGTTGTGGGATCTATTTAATATCAGGTTTTGTTCTACTTTCTTTAGTTTTCACTTGTGTAATAGTCATGAGTGGTGGTCTAACTCTTTACTTGTACCGACAGATTTTGGTTAGGTAATGAATAAAATTAACTGCTGTATTAAAAAAATAATAAAATTTAAAATTTACAAATTAAAAAATTTTTATACAAAACCCCTTAACATCTTTTTCCTTTTTCCAAGACCCCCCTCCACCACCTGTAATCCTTCTCCCTCTAGATCCTCTCCCCCCACATCTCCTCCTCCTCCACCACCACCTCCTCTCCTCGATCACCAGTGACGTACACCAACATCTCCAATGGTGCTTCCATCATCTTCAGTAGGCCATGACTACAGAACCTGTATGTGACCACAAGGGCGACTGTAGAGTTGTTATTGATAAGGTTGGCATGCAGGACAACGAAAGAGATCTTGATGGTGTTAAAAGGGGTGGTGGCGGAGGTGAGCTGGGGGAGGGAGGAGAAAAGGAGGAGGATGGAGCCAAGGGATTTACTGATGTCATCATTGAGGAGGGAGGCTTGGCGATGGTGGAGGAAGAGGAGGAGTAGTAGGAGGACTAGAGGTTGGAGGAGGAGTAGTAGGAGGAGGAATCAAAGGATGGGGTTCGAAGGAGGAGAGGTTAAAGGAGGAGGAGCACGAGGAGAGGAGGTCGAAGGGCGAAGAGGATTGAGGAGGAGGGGAGGAGACTGGAGGGATTGGAGGAGAGGAGGTCGGAGGAGAAGGAGGAGAGAACAGGTCGAAGGAATAAGAGGCTTGGGCTTAGGAGGATAGGCGATTGGAGGAGAAGGGGGTTAAGGAGGAGATGCAGGTGGGTGGAGAAAGGGAAGGGGGGGGGGGGGGGGGGGGGGGGGGGGGGGGTGAGGAGTTGGATGAAAAGGGGGAGGATTTTTTTGTGCAAGAGAGAATAAAAGGGTATATTTATAAAATTTTCTTTATTTTTTAATCCTTAAAATTCATAAGAACATCCTAATAAGTACGTGGATATTTGTGAATATATATAGAGTAGAGATACATGCATCTTTTTTAAAGTTGATGGGGGATATCTATGTTAAAACCCTCGATAATTTTAGTGGAGAGAGGCCAAGGGCACGAAGATGGAACAGGAGGATGTGTGAAGTTAAAATAGGTTATTAGATTCTTTAGTCAATCTTGACAGTGAAAATAACAAAAATGTTAAAAGAGTATTATAGCATGTGAGTTTTGAGAATGATCTTATAACACTCATGATGAAAAAGCATAGCTGCATTACTCTAACGCTGACCTTAAAGAAGTAGTATTATAATATATGATAATTTTTGACGTTTGTGTTGGGAAACTATAACACCCATCTATGATCTTGGAGTGTTATGGTATAAATAAGTGTTTTATGTGAGGTAAAAAATATCTTTGAACTCAAAATTTTACCTAGATGTTGAGTAAATAGGTGAATTCGACTTTGCTTGATCTGCTTATACTTAGGTAGATCCAGATCCACCTTCATTTAGAAGGATCTGTATAAGCTCAACCCATGAGAAGATCTGATTTGACCGAAGTTAGAGAGGCAGTGGTAACGTTCACTATGCTCACGTTGACAGTAACGGTAGCATTACTAATATTATTAATATCCAAACTACGGACGTGTCAGAGAATCTACAAGAATCATTGAAAATGATCTTACCATAAATAATGAAGTCAAACCCTCAAGGTAACTCTTCGTACAATCCAAGAGGGAGAAATTAAGAGAAATTGTACTATCATTATTTTTTATTAAATCAAATCCTTCAATTACTCAAAAGATCATCAATGTTATAGTTGGTGTCTTAACCCATGAGCCGAAAAGTGAGGGCGCAAGCACATGTGTAATTACATGTGTGTTCTCTTTTCTTTTTCCTCTAAATTTATTAGGATGAATACGATTCACGGTGATAATGCCGCATAAGGTGCATGCTTCACATATTGAGCTATAGACATGCCTAAGAAGGAAAAAAAGAGCGTTACAGAGATCAATTATTTCTGGCTCTTACAAATCATTCTTCGTTAATATAAAACTCCTTTTTAGAGGATGCAAGGCTTATATTTCTTCCAATTCTAGGATATGAAGAAAAACGTCTACCAAATTACAAACAAAGTAAGAGAAGATAACAATATCTAGTTACAAACTCTCCTTTTCTCTAATAAAAAGAACAGGCTGAGGATAACCCTTGACGACAGCATATTTGCAGGTTAAATGATGATGTATGTAGGGCAACATTATATATGCACCTCCAGGAATGTGATAGAGTAGCAATCATATCCCACTTAATGTCCTATAAGTCATGATTTTAAATCCTATGAGAACATTATTAAAAAAGGAACATTATTGAAAAAGAGGAATTTGTTAACGATATAATTTCTACAAAAGTGAATACGTTGTGATGCTTGTATGTCACCATCAACGTAGCTTTATAAAGTTCATGAGTTAAGATCATGCTGGGGCGGAGAATCTGATGGATGATGGAATAAAAGAGATATAGCGGAAATTGTTATGGTATACTAATGTTATATTCGGTAGAAGTTCAAAGTTTAAAATTAGATAAAATATATGAAATTTTGAGGATGGATAAGATGAGGGTTAGTAGGTATGGATGTGATAGTTGAGTTGATATATTATTATTGATTTTTATTTTTATTTATATTAAGAGTGAGTTAGTAAGAGATAGATGTGATAGTTGTGAGTGAGTTAGTAGAGTTATATATAATTGATGAGAAATAAATATGATAGGTAATAATAAAAGGGATGGATGTAGAATAAAACTTACATACTATTCATATACCGTAACAATAACTATCATCACATAGAATAAAATCCCCTTTTAAAATCACACTAAACAAGATCTAATGTATTTGATTTAAATCTTCTTCCAAGTTTGAAGAGGATCCAAAAAAATGGATAGATGGCGGCGAGGGGAGCACCTTGATCCAACGTATCCCAAGTAAATGTTCAATCAAATTTTAAGTATATCCTTTCAAATCTTTTATATTCAAGAAAAGGCTACGGTCTAAGAATGCCTAGATAGATGCCAATAAAAAATTTGTTTCGATCCCCTCAGCCAAAACTTCGAACTCCACACCCATGGTTAACTATATATTATTTCTCTCCCCCTTCGAAAAATCTGCAATGCCAATTCCATCTAACGATCTCTCCCTTCTCCCCAGGTTAGAATCCAAAGCATTACTATCCATGTACTTTTTTCAAGATACCGACCTAGATACATAAACTTTATCATATTATCGTAAAAAAGTCATCGGTAGCTCTTTAACCTTCCTGTTAATTTTTACTGACGTTGTGTATATATCTATATGATTGACATATGTATATATTTTTTATTTTATATATATATATATATATATATATATATATATATATATATATACACGACAAAAATTACATGTTAGGAATTTTTATATTTTTACTTAAATATTATAAATTTGCTATAATTATTTTAAATTTTGATAAAATAGAAAATATACTGTCAAATATTTTTTATTTTATATCTTACATTTGTTTTAGCAATGTGCGGGTAGGAAACTAGCTAACGTAAGTCTAAGATTTCTAATAAAAACATATAAAAGTGGGTCAATTGACCAGTCGCACTGTAGTAAAATATCACACGAATTACTTGATTGATTTATAAAATACGTAAACTGTAACTTTGTGCTTCCAAGTTTCACAATGGGAGTGGCATGATATCTTGGAGTTTTTTTTGTCTCCAATAAACCATGCACTTGCCTTTCTATATGATTGGAGATGGAATCTCTATAATCAACTAATAACCCTCGACCTATCTTAATTTATTGAATATCTCAATTAAAATAGAGTCCATTGAGTAATCCACTAATGCTCTACCTATACTTAATATCACCACTTCCTTTCTTACCATACGTATGGATATCTAATAGTTGATAGAATTTTTAACTAAAGAAAAAAATAAATGAAACCTTTGTGCACAAGCAAAGATTGATCATAGCAAGTTATAAATGAAAAGACAACCATCATCGTGAGCAATGCACATGTATATTTGATGAGAGCCTACATGAGGATAGTTCATGAGGTAGATAGACTTAAGAGGAGAGTCAACTCAACTCACAAGCAAGGTAGGCCCCCCCACCTCCAATTGGATAGTCGCACCTCTACTCAGGGCAAATCACTTGGAGTTAGCGGACTAGTTCACCTGCTAGAGAACATTATGCTAGGGCCTTGAGCGGTGAAAGATAGCATTGAAGATCGAGACACCACAGCTCGCTGCCACATCGATCCTGACGGTGCCAGAATCCAAAGGTGGAGAAGTGAAGGCGACAACACAAGAATCGAAGTGGCAATATAAGAATTGAGATACTAGCACAAATAATGAAGTCGCCAAATTGAAGATGAGGCTATTTGCTGATAGATAACATCCCATAAACGATTAGTGTTCCTAATCCTCATAACTAGAAAAACTTTCCTATAAAAGAGGATTCATGTATCCAAAAAAGGGGAGAGACTGCCACGACTCGAACCCAGATCCCTAAAGGACCTGAGACCAGCTCGCCTCAACTAATCTCAAGACTCAGTCGTCCAACGAGAAATAACTAAATAACATGCATCAATCCACAACCACACAAGTACGGTAGCTAAGCAGAAAGAAAATGGCAACAAAAGGAGAAATAGAACAATAATTCTAGAATATTACATGCTTTCAAGAACAGAAAAATTGCCATCACAACAAAACTAGTATAGGCAGAGAACATAATCGGAAAGTACTGAATGTATATATAACTACAGGAACTCACAACAACAAGTAGTAAAAACTACAGCTGGACTCGACTAGGCCCAACGTCCTCAGCAGCCGGTAGCTCGGGTTGCTCAAATCACTGACTTGTACAAAATTATATAACTGGAGTCAGCTAACGCCGAGTAGAGTGGTGGCTAAACATAAAAAATGCATTTAACAGGTAGTTTAACATATTACTTTCCGATCCAAATTATCCTATGACGGTTTTCTATGCAGAGATCTCTAATCAGGATTCATCTCATTACTTAATCTTCTTGTTCCCTAAGGAAACGATTTTGCTTGCAGTTTTCCCGTGATGTAGGATGCGCACATGGCACTCTCCTAGTCGGGAGAGTCCCTCCGTGGTAGTCCTACACTCGATCTACCACCCCAAGGTCACGGTCGTGACATAGCGGTAACTACGGCACACGTGATAAGCACGCAGGTAGCTACCTTGCACTACAACGCAGTTAGTTGTTTCCGTTAGCGGGTACGCCTTAACATACAGTGCAGAACATTATAGGGCTTTTGTTACGACCCGATTTCTGAATCCCTACAGGATTTGAGACCGACTCGCCTCGACTAATCCCAAGACCCAGTCGTCCAACAAGAAATAACCAAAAATAGGAAAGTAAACCACATTCACATATGCAATATAACTAAGCAAAATAAACGTACAAGCAGTAAAGGAAAATAAAATTGCTATTTCAGTATATACCACCACAACAATAATAACAACAGAAAGCGGAAATAAACAGTAGAAACATGTTAAGACCCGTGTTGTTTGAGCCCTTTAAGACGTCTGGAACTTGGGTCAGACGTCTGGTCAGACATTTGGACACCTTCCTAGACGTCTGGAAATCGAAATTTTCGTGTACAAGCTTGCATTTGCGCGCGTGTTGCACGCAGACAATATGCATCCCTCATTTTCTTCTCCTTCTCTCTCCTCTTGCCCGATGAAAACCCTAACCCCACACCTTATATAAGCCCCCTCCTCACCCTCATTTCACCCACTTCCCAGCCACCTTCCTCTACCCTCCAGCGAGAGCAACCGAGTGACGAATGGCGGAGAGGAGCGACGTGAGAGGAGAGGAGCAGCATGAGAAGGAGAGGAGAGAAGGCTTGCGAGCTCGCGTGGGAGCTCGCCGGTGAGCTCACAGCCGGTCGACGCGTGCGTAAGGCGGAGGAGTGCGTCGGGGAGATCCTCCCCAACACTGCTGCAGTCGGAGCAACAGGCGAGCGGGTGCGGAGGGACCACGCGCGGCGCGAGAAGGCGGAAGTGGGTCCTGGTTTTGGGATTTTCCCAGAATTAGACGTCTGGAGCGACGTCCAGACAACGTAGCTGACGTCTGGAAGAGGTTCCATACGACTGAGAGGTAAGCTTCGCGAATGTACATCTCCTTTGCAGATACGGCCATGCAGGTCGTTCCGCTGAAGCGTTGTTTCGTGCCTTATTGAGAAGATTTCGCTTGATTTGCGCAGAGGTTGCTTTGAGAAGGCGCAGGACACGCCCTCCCACGCAGTTCTGACGTCTGGGCGAGGCACCAGATGACAGGAAGCGTTTCCAGACGTCCGGAGAGGTGGTCGGACATCTAGAACTGGGTCCAGACGGTCCAGTGGAGTTCCTGGACATCTGAGTGGTGCAGGACTCGAGGTATGGCTCTGGACTCTTTTAAGACGTCTGGAAGGTGTTCCAGACGTCTGATTTGAGTCAGAATTACTGTTTTTGACCCATTTAGGGTCCATTTGAGGTCCGATTTCCGCAATTAAGATACCAATGTTTCCCACATGATTTCCTCTACTTGTTGGAATACTTCTATACTGTTCTGAGTATTCTTTTGTGATTGATCCTTGTGATAGGACTTATTTCCGTTGTAGGTTCGGGGCTTGCTGAGGCACGTGAGTCTACCGTTCAAGCCCCCATTACTCCTTGGTTTACTGGTAAAGTGGCTTCCCTTTAATTTAATTACAACCTATTTGCATGTGTGGAATGAATGATTAAAACCTAGGATATGGCATGAATCCTAGGGCTAGAAATACTGAATTGTCTGTATTGAATGAATGAATTATAGTCTTGAATGTGTAGATAGAATGATAACAATTGCCTGTAAGTAAATAGCAGTTGCCTGCAAAATATATAGTATTTGTGTTAGTTAACTGTTGAATATAACCTTTCTGTTATACCCGTGAAATGACGTAATATGAGCTGCATGTATATAATTTGGAAATGGAAAGGTGGATGTTGGAAACATGAGCTATCTGTGATTAAACTGAATATGAAATAGAGTACAAATTGCATGTGTATAACCTGAGAATGGAAATAGAAATGATGAAACCTGGTATGGCTTGACCTGAGAAATATGAACATGAACCTTATGGGGAATTAGGAGTAGAGCTCCTGGAAATAACTGGGAATGTGAGTGGGGAAGTGAGCTGGCCCTTGAGTACGGAGTACCAAGGAGAGCGACTGTCCCCCTGTTTAGTGTAGAGCAGAGCTAGCCGCCCTTGGGTTGGGACCTGGGGTTAGGATTGGCCACTCTGTACCGACTTCTTGGCCCTCGCATACACAGTACCGAGGAGAACTACTAGTGTAGGGAGAGAGTTAGCCACCCCACGGGGCCTGGGGTTCAGCTAGCCGCCTTACACCGACTTGTTAGGCCCACTGGGAAAACCAGGGTAGTTAGGCGAGGGTGCGCGGACTGTGGAGGGGCGAGACCCCTGTTTGGTTCTTAGGGGCTAGGCCCCTGTTACTGAGAGGGCTATGCCCTATATTGGTTCCGTGCTGTGCTTTGGGCGCAATCGCTAACGGAAACGACTGACCGCGTGCCAGTGCGAGGTAGCTACCCGTGTGCTTATCGCGCGTGCCGTAGTTACCGTTACATCTGTCCATGACCTTGAGGTGGTTGACTGGGTGTAGGACCACCACGGGGGACTCTCTCGGCCAGGAGAGCACTACGTGCGACTTCTACTCTTCGGAAAAGACTGCAATCAAGATCGTTCCCACGAGGAACATGTGAGATCATGAAAGAGACCTGATAAATAAACCAAGTGGTGAAAGAAAGAATAATTAGTTAAAGAAAGAAAGAAAGAAATTGAAAAATAACAGCTACCTGTCCACCTTTACTGCTTTAGTTAGTTAGTTGCCACTCTACTCAGCGTTCGCTGATTTCGTGTACTCATAACCCTTTTCACGTCCAGTTGTTGAGCAGCCAGAGCCTACGGCTGTAGAGTGTGCTGGGCCCAATAGAGCCCAGTAGTTGTAGTTCTTTTGTACTCGTTTGTAGTAGTGAGTAGCCTCTTGTACTTTTATATTCTGTACTTTTTCATTTTGCACATTATATTCCTGTACCCGTTTACTTTCCTACTGTTGTGGTGGTGTGTACTGTAATTGTTTTACTTCTTTACTGCTGTACTTTTGTTACTGTTAGTTGCTTAGCATTGTGAATGTGATTTACTTTTCTGCTTTTTGGTTACTTTCTCGTTGGACAACTGGATCTTGGGATCAATCGAGTCGATCCGATCTCATGTCCTATAGGGATTCGGGAACCGGGTCGTAACAAAACATAACGGTAACTAAAAGTCCATTACTTACTACAACAATGGAGAAAAGAAAAGGAAGTGCTGAAGAAACTACGGCTGGGCTCGACTGGGCCCAGCACCCTTCGCAGCTGGAAGCTCAGGCTGTTCAACTTCTGGTCCTGAACAGTGTTATGAAAAGACAAAGTTAGCGAACGCTGAGTAGAGTGGTATTTATATTATCCAAATATAAAATAATAAAAGCAACAGGTTTAATTCTCATTTCTATTTATCTATTTTATATATATTTTCATTTCACCCATTTCTCTCAAGCATCCAGATATTCTTGATCTTACATGTTCCTCGTGGGAACGAGCTTGATTACAATCTTTTCCGTAGAGTAGAAGGTACAAGTAGTACTCTCCTGGTAGGGGGAGTCTCCCATGGTAGTCTCACACCCAGTCAACCACCTCGAGGTCATTGTCAAGACGTAGCGGTGACTACGGCATGCGTGATAAGCACATGGGTAGCTACCCCGCACTGACAAGCGGTCGGTCGTTTCCACTTGCGGGTACGTCCAAAGTACAGTACAAAACAGTATAGGGCCTTACTCTCTCAGAATAGGGGTCTCGCCCCTGGGTCTCAACCCAAGGGAGGCTAGCTCCACTCTACACAAAAGGGGACAGTTGCTCTCCTTGGTACCATGTACTCAAGGGCCAGCACACTTTCCATCTACATTCCAAGTTTCCATCTATCCACAGGAGTTCTACTCCTAATTCCCCGTAGGGTTCATGCTCATGTTCACCTCATTTATTCCGATCTAGATTTCACCTTTCACAATTCATTTCTCATCCATATACAGGCAGCTCGTGTTTACATAATTCGATACATGCAACTAGTGATTTCACAGGTAATTGTTCACTAATTACAGGCAGCTCATATTCTAACAGGCAACTCACAATTATAATACAGGCAATTACTAGCAGTTTATCTCAATCATGCATGCAAGTACATCATACAGTACAAACGGTTCATTCATTTCTCTATCCTAGGGTTCATGTCACATCCTATGGTCCCATTCGGCTATTTCCACAAGCACATTCTTATTTAAATATTATTAACGGAATTAAACTACTCTACCAGGCAACACGGGAGTAATGGAGGCTCGAACTGCAGGCCCAGGCGTCTCTGTGAGCCCCAAACACGCAGCAAACTGAAATCCTATACCAGGGAATACATCACAAAAGGGGAGTTCAGAACAGTGTACAAGGGACTCTAGTACGTAGAGGAATTTGCAAGTAAAGTACAGGTATTTTGTTTGCGTAAAACAGACCCCGATTAGACCCCAAACGGGTCAAAAACGTGCCTACTGTTCAAAATCAGACATCTGGGAATAAACCCAGACATCTTAAAAGGTGTCAGATCTTTACCTTAAGTCCCTGCGGTATTCTCAGGCGTCCCGACCTTCTCTACGATCGTCTGAAGGCAGTTCCAAATGTTGGACAATGCCTCCGGTCGTCTAGACGCACCTCCGGATGTCTGGTGACGTGTTCAGATATCCAAAAGCGTGTGGGAAAGCGTTATGCACTCCTTCCCAAAGCTGCACCTGCGTACGACATCGCAGGCGCAGTTAGCTGACATATACCGTTGCGCTGCGATATGCATGGCGCAGGGAGATACGTACCTTGCGATAAATGAGCTTTCAGATGTCTGGCCTTAGCTCCGGACGTCCAGGTACCCTGTCAGTCGTCTGGATTCCACTCCAGACGTCTGATACTGGAAAACTTCCAATACCAGGAACTCCTCGTAGCTCTCTCCGCTCACTTCGCCACGTGCCGCAGCAGCTCCAGTCGGTGCAGAGGGCCGGGAGGCTGCCTCCCCAAGCCCTCTCCTCCCGTATGTGCCCACGGTGGCCGTGCGAGCTCCGCTGAGCTTCCACCGAAGCTCCTCCGACCTCGGCCTCCTCTCGCGCTCTCCTCCTTCCTCCCTCTCGCTCTCCCTTGCTCGCCCCCTCTCGCCGCTCCTGCACAAGCACTGAAGGTGGTGGTGGCTGGTGTGTGGAGTGGAGAGGAGATAGGAGGGGGTTTAAATAGGAGATGTGGGGTTTAGGGTTTGGGTAAGAAAGAGGAAGGGAGAGAGAAGAGGAGGGTTATGCGTGCCACCCGTGCGTAGAGCGCAATGTGCAGTACAAAAATTTCATTTTCAGATGCCCAGGAACGGGTCCAGACATTTGGATAGATGTCTGATTGAGACTCCAGACGTCTTAAAAGGCTAAAAGTGTCATGGGTCATTACATCATAACAAACTTAAAGGAAGTTTCGTCCCTGAAACTTGAGCTAGCTAGGGTGCGAAAAAAGGAACATAAAATGCATAACAAACTTAAAGAGGACCGAAGTAGGTCTGAAAAGACGTACCCTCAAAAAGCTCCGAATACCGCTCTCGCATCGCCGCCTCAGGCTCCCAGGTTGCCTCCTCGTACCGCTGGCTTCTCCATAGGACCTTCACCAGCGGTACCTGTTTCCATCTCAGGCTCCAGACAACTCTGTCTAGTATCTACACTGGTCTCTCAGGGTAGGCCAGGTCGTTACCCACCTCGACACTCTCGTGGCTTAGAACGTGACTAGGATCATCAACGTACTTCCTGAGGTTGGACACGTGGAACACGTCGTGCACTCCAGAAAGCTGGGGAGGAAGGGCAAGCTGGTAAGCAACGGGTCCTACCCACTCTAGGACCTCAAAGGGCCCTACAAACCTTGGTGCAAGCTTCTCTTTCACCCCAAAACGCTGCAGGCCCTTTATGGGTGAAACACGGAGAAAGACATGATCCCCAACCTTGAATTGTACCTCTCTGCATTTCCAGTTAGCGTAACTCTTTTGCTTGCTCCTGACAGTGCAGAGTTGTCCGTGAATCTACTCTATCACCTCCTGACTCTGCTGGATCAGCCTGGGGCCAACCTCCCACTTGGTCCCCACCTTGACCCAACTTAAGGATGCAGTACACCTCCGTCCATACAGAGCCTTATAAGGTGCCATGTCGATGCTCGAGTGTTAACTATTATTATATTCAAACTTTGCCAGGGGCAGATGCTTCTCCCAGGAGCCTCTCCAGTCTAGTACATAGGCGCGTAAGAGGTCCTCAAGTGTCTGTATGATGCGCTCTGAGTGTTTGTCCGTGTGGGGGTGGTAAGTGGTACTAAACCTCAAACGTGTCCCCAAAGCCTGCTGAAACTCAGCCCAGAACTGGGAAGTAAAATGGGTATCCCTGTCGGATATAATCTCACGCAGAACTCCATGTAGGCGTACCACATCGCGAATGTACCTCTCTGCCAACTGTGCTGGTCCCAAGGTGACACAGATCGGCAGGAAATGCGTTGTCTTCGTCAACCTGTCTACTATCACCCAGACTACGTCGTGTCCTCGCTGGGTAACCGGTAGACCCACCACCAAGTCCATGGTGATGCTCTCCCATTTCCACTCTGGCACAGGAAGTGGCTGCAACGGCCCTGCAAGCCTCTAGTTCTCGGCCTTCATCTGCTGGCACACCAAACACTGCTGGACAAACTCACCAATATCCCGCTTCATCCCTCTCCACCAAAAGTCGCATCTCAGATCATGATACATCTTTGTGTTCCCGGGATGTATGGTGAACCTGGACCCGTGCGCCTCAGCTAGGTGCTCTCTCAATAACTCCTCGTCCCTAAGAATGCATAAACGTTCCCTCATTCGTAATATCTCGTCTGTAAAGGAAAAGTCTCCTGGGTCTCCTGTCAACACTTTATCCTGCAATGTCTGTAAGTACGGATCTGTTATCTGTCCTGTGATGATGCGGTCTCTTAGCTCTGGTCGCATTTGCCGTGTCACTATCACTGTCCCACAATACTCCTGTGACTTCCGAGGTCGCCAACTGCCCAACTTCTCCATAAGTCTCCAACTCTGTACTTGTAGACTGGCCAAGTGGATAGGCGCCTTCCCGCTCAAGGTGTCAACCACCACATTTGCCTTCCCTGTATGGTAGGAGATGCTGCAGTCATAGTCCTTCAGGAGCTCTAACCAACGTCTCTGTCTCATTTTGAGCTCCTTCTGGTCAAACAAGTCCCTGAGGCTCTTATGATCCGTAAAAATCTCGAAAGTCTCACCATAAAGGTAGTTGTCACGACCCGGTCCCAAATCTTTACAGGATATGAGACTGGTTCGCTTCGGTTTATCCCAAGATCCGGTCGTCCAACAAGAAATAACCACGTAACATTCAACAAACCACAATCACACAAGTACAGTAACTAAGCAAAAAGAAAATTTCAACAGGGGAAAGAGAACAGTAATATTACAGCATCACATCAAAGAGTACCTGTAACAGAAGACAGAGCTATAAAAACTCACTATCAAGTAGTAGAACTAAAGCTAGGCTCGATTAGGCCCAGCATCCTCAGCAGCCGGTGGCTCGGGCTGCTCAAATCCCTGACCTGTACAGAATATATTTGACTGGAGTCAGCTAACGTTGAGTAAAGTGGTGGCTAAGAAGTAACATGCATTTAACATAGAATTTTCCATTTTCCAATTATATTATACATGTGGGTGCGTAGAGATCTCTAATTAGGATTTGTTAATTAATCTTTTGGTTCCCTATAGGAACAATTTTGCTTGCAGCTTCCCGTGATATAGGATGCCCACATGGCACTCTCCTTGTCGGGGGAGTCCCACTGTGGTAGTCCTATACTCGGTCTACCACCCCGAGGTCACGGTCATGATGTAGCGGTGACTACGACACATGTGATAAGCACGCGGGTAGCTACCCTACACTGACATGCGGTCAGTCATTTTTGCTAGCGGGTATGCCTCAACGTACAGTGCGAAACAGTGTAGGGCCTTGCCCTCTCAAAACAGAACAAGGGTCTTGCCCCTCCTCAGTCCGCGTACCCTCGTCCGACTACCCCGGTTTGCCCAATGGGCTGATGAGAATTGGTGTAGGGTGGCCATACCTAACCCCGGGCCCCCTGGGGAGGATAGCTCCTGATGAGAACCTCATCATGAGCCATAACTAGCTCATTTTGACCTAATACAAAGGATAAAAGCTCCTACATAACTCAAGGAAAGGCTTAACTCAGAGAATTCTGAGTTTAAGAAGAAAATAAGCCATAAGGGGTAAAAATGCAATTTTACCAGCACAATCTGCAAGCAGGGTAATTCAGGGTCCAAACACAGGTCAAACAAACCTAATAAGAAGGGAAGTGGGATGATCTGATCTGATAAGGGCTACAGCAACTCCAAGGAATTAAATGACAATCTGTAACCCTAAAATAAATCCACTTCAATTCACGAGGTTCGAGGCAAAGAAAAAATCGACTAAACCCTCTACAATTCGTAGAAAAATAATCTCTAGGGTTTAGAACCTTCAATTTGGCCTTAGGAACCCATTTTGACCTACATTGAGAACCATGCCCAATTAATGACTTAATTTAGATTTTTACATAAATTGATCAGTCAAACAAAGTCTGATCTAGAAATAAAATTCACCATTAGAATCCTTAGGCCCCATTTAGTCAGGCACAAAAACTTGAGCCTAAGAAGAGACCTTCTTGACCGACTTTGCATTTTGGTCCTCATCCATTACTTTTTGACCCTCAACTTTTGAAACCCTCGCATTTTGGCCCCTAACTCTTCTTCGTTCTTTGCATTTGGGTCCTCCCTGCAAAACCCTAACCAGCGCCATGCTCCGGCGACTTTGCGCGGAGCACGGCGCCGCGCAGGGTAAGGGGGACCCTCTGCCAAGTCAACCGGGGGTTCCCTGCGACCTCTGCCGTCGCAGGGACACCTCCATGGTCTCTGCAACCACCCATACCTCCCGTGCGAACACGCGGAAGGTATGGGTCTCCATCTCCGGCGTCCTCCGGCGAGGGAGGCACGTTGTCTCCCTCCGCCCTCCTCTCTGATTTCGACTCTATAAAAGCCCTCGACTCTCTGCCGCACTCTCCAGCTCGGATCTGATGGAGAAACCCCCCCTTTTCCTCTCTTCCCACTCCGACAGAAGCACCCCTGCTCCGGCGGTTCTTCCTCCTCCTCCTCGTCGCTCTGCCGCACTACCAGCAGCAGAGCTGCCTTCACCTGCTCTTCCCGCGTCGCGCCGTACCCAGCGCGCGCTCTCTCGCTCTCTCCTCGCCGCCGCCCTCTCTCTCTGGGCACCTTCTTCTCCGGCGACAGTCGATACGACCATCGCCCTACTCCGGCCCCCCTCGTCCCTCCAAGTAGGTACAGTTCTTCCCTTTCCTCCTCTCTTTCTTTTCCCTACTTTAATTTGCTCAACCGCCCTTCGACCGCGCTTAATCACCCTCACCTTCTCCATCTCCGGCCACCCTCCGGCGAGACGTTCCCATCGCTCCGCAGCCCCATACGCCTCACTGACCCTCACAGAACCTCCGCCTCCTCACCCTGATCAACCTCTGCTCACCCATTACCACTCCACACCCCCACCATACTCCACCGAACAAACCCATTCTCGCGGCCACAGTCCGACCTAGCCCCGCCACCAGACGCCATCCCATGACCTGCCACACCCCGCACCACCTTTTCCTTGCCAGGGCGAAGGTCCCCCACATGTTTGATTAGGCCGAAGGGCCGTATTCCTGTCTAACAGGTTCGCTGCTCCAGCCGCCATTTGCGACGACTGAAGCAGCTTCGAGGCGAGCTCCAGGCCCTGCAGCCCCAGATTCCCAGGTGCTGCAGGTTGGGGCAAAGTCCACGAAGACTTCTGCCTCTTCAGTTGGCCCAGACATCGACTACAGCTGATCAGAGGGCGAGGTGGAGTCGTCCTGCGGGCGCGCGCAAAGGCAGCAGAAGTTAGTCCCACATTGTGGGATTTCGAAGCCGCGCACCCGCATAAAGGCAAAAAGTGCCTTAGCCTCTTTGCCTCCTGACCATGGGGTGAGGTCCCTCTCACCCACTCGACTTGGCCTCGTCCGCGACCACCCCACGTGGACCTGGCCCGACCCGTTTGCCCGACCTGCACTCCTCGCCCACCACCGCACACCGGTGGGCCTGGACCCGGGCGTGACCCATACCCGACTACCCGGCAGCTCTGGGAGAGCTATCCTATGAGTGGATTCTGAGAGAGAGAGACGCGGGGGAGGGTAGAGTAGGTTTTTGCCCTCTGACCAAACTACGAGTGTGCAGGCACAAGAGAAAAGAAGAAGAAGAGAAGGCAGACCGCAGAGGAAGGAGAAGAAAGAAGGAAGGAGGACGCACTGTAGCAGCGGGTTACTTAAGTCGTCTGATTGAAAAATCAGACGACGCTCCGAGGACGAAGAAGAAGGAGAAGAAAAGAAGAACAGAAGAAAAAGAAGAAGAAGAAGCTCTGAAGAACCCAAGAGAAGAATAGAAGGAAGAAGACAAAAGAAGAGAAGAAGAACACGAGAAGAAAAGAAGAAGAAGCTCTGAAGAAAAAGAAAGAAGAAAGCAAGAAAAAGAAGAACAGATGAAGAACACGAAGAAGGAAGAAAACTGAAGAACCAAAGAGAAGAGAAAAGAAGAAGAAGCCAACAAGATAAATTTTTCTCTCTCTTTCTCTTTATTTTTGTAATAGAAATTTTGTATCTCTAGAATACAGTTTGCCCCCTGAGTTCAACCTCGGGAGATCTTTTATTTCCGAGTAAAAATTGTAATAGTGGCAATGACTATCTGTACTACAACGCCATTTCTATAACAAAACAACAAAACCTAGTCATACCGCCACTAGCTCCCCCCTATACTAAGTAGCTCACCTTGGTACCACGTACACGAGGGCCAGTAAGAGTCATTGTAGAGTGGCCAAACCCACCCCAGGTCCCAACCCAAGGGCGGTAAGCTCCCCTCTACACTACAAGGGATAGTTGCTCTCTTTGGTACCACGTACACAAAGGTCAGCTTACCTCCCTTAACAGCTACCCAAAGGTAGCAAATTCCCAGAACCATCCGGTTCTCCGTAGTACAGTGTTCTTGTTTACATTCCCCGTGGGGCTCGTACAAGAGTTTCTTTTTCACATCCGGGTTGGAATGTTCGGAACAGTTCAATTTCCATTTTATTATAGTAGGGGTCCATTTTAGATAAAAACAGGCAACTTTTGATACTCAATCATTCACATGCAGTTTCTTCTAACCCTAGTGTTCATGCCAAGACCTAGGGTTCAAGAATTTACTCTCGAATATACGTTTATTCCTTCCTAGGGTTCATCTCAGGTCCTAGGATTACTTACTCGCATGTATTAAATTAGAGATTTAAGGTTGTAACCACTCTACCTGGGTAACCGAGTGGAATGGGGGCTCGTACAGTGGCTCCCGATGTCTCCATAGGTCCCATACACCTGACGGACTGGAGACCTAAGACATGGATTGATGGGACAAAATGTTCAGAAAGATAAAAACAATGTATTATTATACAGAGAAACTCATATGGAAAACAACAATGGTTCGTTTGCGGAAAAGCAATAATAATAGGACCTTACACGGCCCAAAACATGCTATCAGACGGAAATTAGACGTCTGGGAAAGGTCCCAGACGTCTTAAAACAGTTCTCAGGGATACCTCTCTTGGTGTTCCGCTATTAGACGTCTGGAACTCAATGTCGACGTCCAAGGACTCTGTCAGACGTCTGGAGGTGCTCCTGGACGTCTAAAACTACCTCGGCTAAGCTCCAGCCCTCTGACACATACACGTACACTGTCAGGACTTGTTAGAGAGGAAAAGTACAGAAAGAAGATCTCTGCCAGACGTCTTGCTCTACCTTCGGATGTTCGATAAGACGTCTGGGTGTCTCTCCGGCCGTCTGATTCCATGGAAAAATGACTTCCGCGGAACCGCTCTGGCTCCCCTTGCCTGCAGGTGCTGCAGCAGAACAGTGCTGCACCCTTCGCCCTCGTGCTTCCTCTCGCTCGGCTCTCCACTCTTACTCGCTCTCGCCTTTGCCCTGCTCTCAGCTACGGGTGGGCAACGAAGAGGAGGGGGAGAAGTTTATAAAGAGAGAGGAGGTGAGGTGGACGGAAAGGCGAAGCATGGAGCGGAGTAGCGTCGCAGGAGAAGGTGCGGTGAGGGAGGAAGTATGGCACTCGTATGTTGTGCGCTAAAAGCATTTTCAGATGTCTGGTGAACATCCCAGATGTCTAAAATGGCCAAAGGGGTGGTGGGTCGTTTCAGTAGTGCCTCTATGTCTCCAGTGCGAAGACAACAACTACCAGCTCTAAGTCATGAGTAGGGTAGCTATGCTCATAGGGCTTCAGTTGCCACGAAGCGTAAGCGACAACGTGACCCCGCTGCATGAGCACACCCCCTAACCCCTACAACGAAGCGTCTGTGTAAACCACAAAATCGCCACTACTGCCTGGGATGGTAAACACAGGAGCTAAAGTTAGTCTCTCCTTCAACTTCTGAAAACATACCTCGCACTCATCTATTCAAGCAAAGGGCACGTCCTTCCGAGTCAGCTAGGTCATAGGACATGCAATATGAGAGAATCCTCTGATAAACTATCGATTGTAACCTGCCAGTCCCAAAAAGCTGCATATCTCTGTCACTGTACGTGGCCTCTCCCACCTGAGTACGGCCTCAACCTTGGCTGGATCCACAGCCAAACCATCCGCTAAGATCACATGGCCCAAGAAAGTCACCTGCCTCAACCAAAACTCGCACTTGCTGTACTTTGCGTACTGCCTGCGTATTACGATCCGGTTCCCGAATCCCTACAGGACACGAGACCAGCTCGACTCGACTAATCCTAAGACCCAGTCGTCCAACAAGAAATAACCAAAGAGTAGAAAAGTAAACCACATTCACCATGCTAAGTAACCACGGTAAAAGGATACAAGCAATAAAGGAAATAAAAGCTGTTAACAGTACATATCACCACCACAATAGTAAAGTAGAAAAAAGTATAGAACAAAAGAGTAACAACAATCTAACTCACTAGCAAAAGGAAGTACAACAACAACAATAGGAACTACTACTGGGCTCGACTGGGCCCAACACCCTCTACAGCCGGTGGCTCGGGCTGAAAACTCCTGGACCTATAAAGGGGTACGAGTAAAATGGAGTCAGCGAACACTGAGTAGAGTAGTAACCAACTAATTAAAGCAATAAAGGCTAATAGGTAAATTATCTTTTCCAATTATTTTATTTTACAAGTTATTCATTTTCATCCATTGGTTTACTTTTCAGATCTCTTTCTTGATCTCGCATGTTCCTCGTGGGAACGATCTTGATTGCAGTCTTTTTTGAAGAGTAGAAGGCACACGTGGTGTTCTCCTGGCTGGGAGAGTCCCCCGTGGTGATCCTACATCCAATCAACCACCCCGAGGTCACAGACAGACGTAGCGGTGACTACGGCACACACGATGAGTGCATGAGTAGCTACCTCGCACTGGCACGCGATCAGTCGTTTTCGCTAGTGGGTACGCCCAAAGTACAACACGGAACAGTATAGGGCCTAGCCCTCTCAGTAAAAGGGGTCTAGCCCCTCAGAACCAACAAGGGTCTTGCCCCTCCACAGTCCGCACACCCTTGTCTGACTACCCCGGTTTGCCCAATGAGCCTAACAAGTCGGTGTAGGGTGGCTAGTTAAACCCCGGGCCCCGTGGGGTGGCTAGCTCTCTCCCTATACTAGTATCTCGCCTCGGTACAATGTACGCGAGGGCCAAGAAGTCGGTGTAGAGTGGCCAATCCTAACCCCGGGTCCTAACCCAAGGGTGGCTAGCTCTGCTCTACACTAAATAGGGGACAGTCACTCTCCTTGGTACCACGTACTCAAGGGCCAGTACACTTCCCACTCACATTTCAATTCTCATATTACACATATGCAGCTCGTATTTCCATCATTTAACATATACAATAAGTCATGTCACAAGTAACTGTTTAACTAGCACAAGCATTTCATATTTCATAGGCAGTTCTTATCTATTAACAGGCAGTTGTTTACATTTCTATTCATTCATTTAAGACTACAATCTCGAACAAGCATACAAACAGTGCAAGTATTTCTCGTCCTAGGATTCATGCCACATCCTAGGTTTCTAGTTATCCAATTTTCACATATGCCTTAATGTTTTATAATTAAAACAAGGGAAACCACTCTACCAGACAATCTGGGAGTACTGGGGGCTCGAACGGCAGGCTCACGTGCCTCTACAGGCCCCGAACATGCAACAAATCGAAATCCTATACCAAGGAACATAACACAATGGAATGTTTAGAACAATATAAAAGGCCTTCTAACAAGTAGAGGAACTCACAAGGAATCCACAGATATCTCGTTTGCGAAAAACAGACCTCAAACGGACCCTAGATGGGTCAAAAATAGGACTATAGACCTAAATCAAATGTCTAGCAGAAGGTTCGGACGTCTTAAAAGTAACCAGAGTCTCACCTCAGGTTCCTGCGTTGACTTCAGATGTCCAGAACCCCTACTTGACCGTCTGGACCCAACCCCAGACGTCCGACCTCTCTTTCAGTCTTCTAGGAGTGCTCCCGGTCATCTGGTAAGCTGTCCAGACGTCTGAAACGCGTGGGAGGGCGTGCCCCGTGCATTCTCGAAGCTATCCCTGCACGCTACAAGCGAATCACCCACTTTTAGCCACGCAGATCGTAGCTGTGGTGTGGTCTGCATGGCCGTAACCGCAAGAGGAATGTACCTTCGCGAAACACTACTTTCATACGTCTGGTGTCGTCACCAAATGTCCAACCCGTCGTTTGGACCTCACACCAGACGTCTGATTCTGGAAAAATCCCATAACCAGACCGACCTCCTACTACTTTCATCGTGCCCGGCCGTGGCCTCTCCTCCTCGCCTGCAGCTCTGGCTATAGCAAAGTGTCGGGGATGTCTCCCCCAACGCGCTCCTCCTCCCGCATGCGCTGCTCCGGCTGTACGACCTTCGGCGAGCTCCCACGAGCTCGCAAGCTCAAGCTCTTCCTCCTCTCTTCACACTGCCTCTCCTCCTCGTTGCTCGCTCTTGCACCCTCTCTCGCGCTCACCCCTCTCGCTACAGTGGAGAGGAAGGAAGGAAGGTGGCTATGGTGGAGTGAGGAAGAGAGGAAGGGGAAGAGGGGTTATATAGAGGTTGCGCTAGGGTTCTATGGGGGAGAAGAAGAGAGAGAAGAAAGACGAGTCTGTCAACATGCAGCTAGCGCATAGATGCCAGTATGCATACAAAATTTTCAATTTCCAGACGTCAGGGAAGGGGTCCAGACGTCTGACTGACAGACGTCTTAAAAGACTCAGAACAGAACGGGTCTTTACACTGCGTCGCCTCAAAGTGTCCAGAATCATCCATAAATGTTGTCCGTGCTGCCCCTGATCCCGCAAGTAAACGAATACGTCATCGATGAACACCACCACAAACTGGTCCAAGTACGGTATGAAAACCCAGTTCATTGATTGCGCAGCAATCATAGGTCTTAATTGACCTAAATTAGGCTAGGACTTAGCATAAGTTAGGGTTATCCATGCATGCATACGCATTATCTGCATCTTTACTGCTTTTCTTTAGCTATGGATAAAATAATGTTATAATGTGCTGATTAAGTGTATTATGTCGATTGCAGGGAATAAGCTGATCAGGAGCTGGATCTGAAGTTGGATCAGAAATAACGGGAGTTGTAGCAGAGCTGGAGCAGAAGGCCTAGTTTAGATATAGGAATAATAATGTAAGGGGGTTAAAGGTTTTCTATTCTATTAAGTAGAAATAAAGCAGTAAAATGTGAAGAGCTTAAGTCCATCCTAGCCCTAGGATAGCCTAGAGACTTCCTCAAGCTTTAGCCACCCTTAGATTAGGTCACAACACCCTAGGAAGCCCTAAAACCCTAGTTCCAACCCTTCTCTGGACGTCCAGAGAAGTTTTAAGACGTCCAGGACCCTTAGCCAACTCCCGCACACTTCAAACCCACTTCTGCAGTGTTATTTGACGTCTAGACACTTTGTCAGACGTCCAATTTCTGCAGAATACCCAAAACAGAACCCGAAATCCTTCCTGACTCTGATTAGACATCCAGACAACAAGTCTGGACTTCTGATTTTTGAGTATAAGACGTCTGATACTGTTCTCCAATTCCTGTTTTGAGATTTAAGCCTTGATCTTGGATCTCTAGGTCCCTAAACCCAATTCCAACCCCATAGGAACCTAAATTAAGGTGCCCTAACCCTAGTACATCACCTCTAGACCTCCCTAAGGACCTAATTAGGTCCTCACTAAACCTAATTGACTTGGATCTTAGTCAATTCCATCAGCCTATTCAATTGGACTCATTGAGTCCAATTGAGCCCTGACCTCAGCACACACTGTCCAATTGGACTCAGTGAGAGTCCAATTGACCTAGACCTGACTTAATTGAGTTGTTTTACTCTCAATTAAGTTTCCACACACCCAATTAAACTTGTATTAACTTTAATTGCACTTTACCTTAGTGAATTAGGGTTTATAACCCTAATTTGAGACCTACCTTGACCTAAACCCACTAGAACCCAACCTAATCAACCTAGCCACCTAAGTTTCGACCCACACACACCCACACACACCATCCACACAAAAATATCTAGCCTAGAGTTCTCTAGAACTCTCTACCATGTGTGGTTGCCTTGGTTGCCAAAAATAGCAACTAAGAGCCATTCAATTTTTAGATCCACATTTGGTGGATCTAAAAACCACCATCCACCCTCTCTCTCTCACTCTCCCACGAGCTCCCACCATAGGCCTCTCTAGAGAATTCCATAATTCTCTAGAGAGCTTCCATTGGGTCTATAAAAAGATCCCATGGGTGGCCATTGGCACCCATTCACTTCCTTGGCATCCATTCCACTTATGCTAGCCACTTCCATCTCCACTCCACCTCTACAAGTTGAGCACCACCATGGAGGCCACCATCTCCACGTCAGGAAGCTGGATCAGCTCCCCAACCTCTCTCCAAGGGCTGTCCTAAGTCCATTGGCCACCCCTCCTTCTTCTCTCAACCACTCAAAGGCCATCGGGGACCACTCCTGAATGCCCTTTCATTCTACTAGATTTAGATTATGCTCTTCGTATATTTACTTCTTTTATTTACTGCTTAGTAGTGTAGTCTTATTTCTCCCCCAATGATGCATGCGAAATCCCCCCATCGATTCTTGTATGCGATCATTTTCTGGTAGCTAGATTTAATTTTCAAGCATTTATGTACAAGCTTCCCTTTACGTTTTATGTTGCAAACGACTCTCCTGCTGAATGAATGAAAAATGCATTTATGTATATATATATCTCTTTATGTGTTTGAAATCACCATGAGCTGAATGATTATTTTATTTGCGTGATTTAAGTGCCTGTTCTTTAACCGCCTATATATTGCACACCAGAATACTAAGTAGAGCGGCTTTAAGATCGATTTCAAAAACAGAAACACGCCTCCCAGAGACGAACGACCCAAAGACGAACGACTGGGACTCAAGTCGCGTTATTTTGCAAAATAATATTTTTGACGAACGTTTTTGCGCAACTATACTACGATTTTCGACGACTTTCAAATGCGCGAAAACGGCTCTCCGTCAAATGGCGCCGTTGCCGGGGAGGTAACGTCATTTTTCTTGATTTCGATCTTTTATTTATCACTGACAAATCTGCCTCTACTTCATTTTTGATGTGCAGGACAACATGGAACGAAAACGGGATCTGCGCACACACCGAGCGCGGCGAAGAAAAATCAGGTGCACATCATCTATCTTAGATTAGGTTTCTCTTTCTGAACCCTAGGACTAGATCTACTTCCTGCAATTTCTTTTGTAAAAAAAAAAAGATTTTTCTCATTTTCGTGGAAAAAAAAATCAAAAAGAATTTTTTTTTTAAAAAAAAATCTAGATTAGGTTTCCTTTTGAATCTAGGTTAGAAAAAAAAAAGAAAAAAGAAAAAGAGATATTCCCGTTTGAATCTTTTGAAAAATTCTTTAAAAATAAAATAAAATAAAATAAAAGTGCAAAAGATTAAAAATAAAAAAAAAGCATCTTTGGTGGAAGGCTTGAATTTCAAATTCAAATCTCTTTAAAAGCTTTTCCACCACCTTCTGATTTTCGGCCAGATTTCAAATCTCACTTGAAAATTCGATTGTCCAAAAATCTGTTAGCGAAAAATTCTGAAATTTGGGAAAAACCTTCAATTTCAAACCATCTTTCAAATTCCACTGTTACTTTGAAAAAACTCAAAATATAAAATTTTTAAAAATTCTCGAAGTGCACAGGGTCAGATTGACCCAGATTCAAAAATTTTCAAATTTCAAAAAGCAATTCCGAGAAATCCGCGAATCTGTTTTGACTAAAAATGGTGGAGTTTGAAATCTGATCTAATTGGATTTATTTTTCATATTTTTCCCAAATTTTTGAAGATCATTTGATACTGTTTCAAGGCGAAAAACCATCCAGGGGTCAAAGTTCCAAATCTGACCCCCTGATATTTAAAATTCCCTAAAAAATCGATTGAAACAGTAAAAATTCCAAAAAAATATTCTCTATTAAAAAAATTGAAAAAGGAATATAGTCGAAAAATTTCAAATTAATTGGATTCCAATTATTATCAGAAAATCTACATTAGTTTTGTGGTCTATTGAAATAAAAAAAAAAACCCTAGAAGTGCATGCAACTTAGGTTGAACCTTTAGGGTCACCACTAGAGACCACACTTTTGGCTACCCTAGACTTAATCAAGTCTAGTTAGCCGGTGAGCTTGGTCACCTTGTGGGCCTCTCACCACAACCCCACTGAAGAAAATAGGTTAAAAATAATTTTAAAACACGAATTCAACTCGAGTTCGTTGTCGTACTACTGAATGGATTTAATCTCTCTTGCCAAACATGGTGACTAAGTCTACAGGGTAGTGTCAAACGGCCGCGGCTTGGGGGTCAATGGAACCGGAGGCGTAAGCCAAAGGAAGAATCTTCCCCTTAGTCCCCTCGTAACCAGACTGGCTGGGTTAGCTTGAGAGGCGGGATTCACGTTCAGTCGGTTGTACGATGAACTTACCTTCAGGAATTCAAATCCCTAACGAAAAAATCTGGTCACCTGATTTATAAGGACCATTTGATTGACAGGGCCTTAGCCTTGTCCTTCGTGGCTACACCAACCCAGGGTTGGGCGGTGTATGCACGGAAGGAGGTCACTTCGACCTCACTTGGTTGGACCTTGGGAGCCACTCCCAAGGAGGTGAGTCACCTCGCCCGGACCATCTTCTCCCCCCATTTCTTCTACTCCAAGAGCCACCATGGCAAATCCTGGACCTGGACCTAGACCGGGTCAGGACATTAAGAATCTGGACCTGATGTCTTGTCTGGAAGCCCTGGTTGCCAAATCTGAGGAGCTGCATCAGCAGAGCATGGATCGTATTTTGACGGTGCTTGACAGGATGCAGCACCCGCTACGAGGAGAACAACTGTGAGATTTTTACGACCCAGCCGCACCTATCATCGCACCGCTAGTTAGAATTCCCGCAGGCGGAGATGCGTTTGAGATCAAGCCCAATGTAATTGGGTTGATCAGCACTCATTTTTACGGGAACTCAAGCGAAGATCCATTCCAGCACCTTGAGGACCTGAGTCGACTTGCTGAAATGATCCGACCCAAGAATATTGATCTCGGGATCGTTCTGATGAAGCTTTTCCCGTTCTCTCTAAGGGACAATGCTTCATACTGGTTCAAGACTATTGGGAAGCCAATTGGAACCTGGCCGGAATTACGACGTGAATTCCTGCAAAAGTTCTTCCCAATCGGTCGAACAAATGCAATGCGACGTGCAATCACGACTTTATCCCAGGGAGCTGGGGAGAAATTACATGAGGCATGGGATAGATTTCATGACCTTCTCCGAAAATGCCCGCATCATGGTATACCCAGATGTCACTTAGCTCAGATTTTTTACCATGGGCTAGATGACACACATCGGTATCTGGCCGATGCATCTAGCGGCGGGAATTTTCTCGCAAAAGACGAGAACAACGCATTTGAGCTGTTCGAATCATTAGCGGAGAACTTGATGAATGCCGCATCTCTGAACCAGTTCCAGCGGCCTGGTCAGTAGCGGGTTGGTGTCCACAAGGCTCACACCGATTCTATTCGAGCCGACATGGATATCATCGTCAAGCAGCTGGATAGAATGAACCTGATTGAGAAGAAGATTGACCAGATCAGTCAAGGTCAATCCGACTTGAGCTCTGTTGCCGCAAGATCCTCTTATGCATCCCGAGCCCCACCTGCTCGAGTTAATCTACTCACTCGGGATGCACCTTCTCCGTATTTACGAGATCCCGCATATCAGGATCCTGTGAATAATCCAAATCTGGCACCCTACGACCAGGGCTACGCACCACCTGCAGATTATAATGCATATCCCCTTGACGGATATACGTCTCAGACATCTTCGGCCTACGAGGATGTCAGCGCTATCCAAGGATACGGGCGTAATAACCCGTACTCGGAGACGTATAACCCTGGTTGGCGCCAGCATCCGAATTTCTCTTGCTCTGGTAATTCACAGAGAGCACATCAAGATCCACACTACCAGACCAGGCAATACGGGAATGCGCAAAACACGTATCCTGGGCAGCAGCTATTCCCGCCTCAGCAGTAGCAACCCCGCTCATTATACCAGCCGCTGCACCAAGCTACCAACCACCCTCCAAAGCGGGCCGATCCTTTGGAGGCGCTGAAAGAGGAGCTGCAAGAATCAATGAGGAAGTCTACACAAGATAGCTTGCAGATAATGAAGGCGATGGCTGATCAGATTCAGACCATACAAAATACGCAGAACCAGCTGTTGCAGGAGCATAGGACTCAGGGAGCCTTGCCCTCCCAACCCGTCCCAAATCCTCGATATGTGCAGAACCAGGGTGCCCCGCCTAGGTTTCAGGCACCGCAGGAACAGGCACACGCCATACTACAGGCGCCTCCTGCACCACCCAGTTACGCGCAAGGCCAGCTGCCTTTGCAGAATCCCGCGTATTCTGCCCCATCCGCTCCCCCACCACCTCATGGACAGCAAGCCGATGCACACACTGTCTCATTGCGGAGCGGAAGGAAGACATTCGACGCACCACCTAGGCAGGCGGGTTCTGATTTTTCCCACCCTTCACCGCAGGCAGATTCAACTCCCTCAGCATCTTAGGAGCCACCTGTGGTAGATAAGGGTAAGAGGCCACTTAACCCTGAGATTCCCGTCCCTTTTCCTGAGGCTCTGACATGAAATATAGTACGGAAAAAGGACACGTAGAATTTCGAGGACCTGAAAGCGATGTTTAAAGAAGTACATATTCAGGTCCCCCTCCTCGAGGCTATCGATCACATTCCCGCTGTCTCTAGGTTCTTCAAGGACTACAATACCCCGAAGTGACAACCGAGAGTTGGACGATAGGCGGTACTGTCAAAAGAAGCTAGCGCCGTGATTCTAGCTGACCTACCGCCAAAGAAGAAAGACCCTGGCACCCCACTCATATCTTTCTTTTTGTAGGATTCTCCATTTGATCGGGCCCTTCTAGATTTGGGTTTGTCCATCAACTTAACTCCCACCGCCGTATTTGATCAATTTCGATTTAGGGAGTTGAAACCCACCTCGGTTACAATTCAGCTGGCTGATAGATCAGTCAAAACACCGAGGGGGGTGGTTGAGAACGTGATCATAAAAGTCCGCGGGTTCTGCTTTCCCGCAAATTTTTTCGTTCTCGATATGGAAGTTCCTCCTAATCCTCTAGATGCACCAATTATTTTGGGTCGCCCATTTCTGGCGACAGCCCGAGAGAACATCGATTGTGCATCCGGGTGTATGGAGATTGCCCTAGGCAATGAGCGATTTCGACTAGACATATTCAGGGCAGCAAAGAACTTTGATTGTGATCGAATAGAGGAGGATGGTGAAGACGAAGATTCGGCTTACTGTGGTAACATTGGGCTCCTTTATGACGACCCAATGTATCATTCGTCTTCACTATCAGGGTTCTCGGACCTCAATCCACACGGGATTGAAACTACTGCATTACACATATCTCCTCGAGGATCTGACTGTTTGGGGTGTGCTTCTGACCATAGCACCCTTGAATCCAGCTATCTTGATCCATATAGTACTGAATCACCCCTGTTATCATAGGAAGACGTGACTACAGCTAACGGGTTTCCCGTTAACGTAGTCACAACCGACTTCACAGGGAGCGACTCAGTCGGAATTCACGTGCACACAGATCAGCAGATTCCCACCCTCGATTCTACTCCTCCCACTCTAAATTCTGATTCTTACCCACCCGTAATTGAATTGAAGCCCTTACCTGACTCACTCAAATACGTGTTCTTGGGTGAAAGTGAGACATATCCAGTCATTATCAATGCCCACTTAACCCAAGAACAGGAGCATCAATTAGTTTCTACACTTCAAGACCATAGGTGATGGCGTCGACAGCAGGGTTTTATTGTTATAGCGTCGTAGTATAGCCAGTTGTTGCCATCATTTCAAATATATAAAATTTTTTTACTCGGAAAAGAGTTCCCGAGGTCGAACTCAGGGAGCAAGTTGTATTCTAGAGATATACATGTTTCTTTTACAAAAAATAAAGAAAGAGAGAGAAAGGATTTGTTGTTTTCTCTTTGTTTCTCCTCGTCTCAGATCTTCTTTTTCTTTGTCTGCAGAGGTGATGTTCTTCTTCTGCAGTGGCGATGCTCTTCTTCTTCTTCCAGCTGTTCCTGCTCTTCCTTTTTCTTCTGTCTTTCTTCAGATCTTCTTCTTTCTTCTTTGTTCTTCTTCTTTCAGTTCTTCCCTTGTTCTTTTGTGTTCTCCTCTGCCTCGCCTTCTTCTGTTGTTCTTCAGATCTTTTTTTCTTTTTCCAGTCAGGACGTCGCCCCTTCTTCTTTCTTCTTTTCTCTTCAGGACGTCGTATGATTTCCAAATCAGACGACTTAAAAGTGCCTGTTGCTACAGTGTATCCCTCAGCTTCCTTCTTCTTCCGCGGTCCTTCTTCTTCACCTGTGCCTGCACACTTCAGAGCTTACGTCAGAGGACAAAACCTACTCTACCCTCTCCCCCCCCGCGTCTCTCTCTCTCTGAAACCACTCTTGGGAAAGCTCTCCCAGAGCTGCCGGGTAGTCGGGTACGGGTCAGGTCCGGGTCCAGGCCCACCGGCGTGCGTAGTGGGCGAGGAGTGCAGGTCAGTCTAAGTCGGGTCGGGTCAGGTCCGCGGGGCGTGAGCGCGGACGAGACCGGGTAACCGGGCGGGTGAAGGGGACCTCACCCCGTGTGCTGAGGCAGTAAGGCTAATGCGCAAAATCAATTTAAACGGTGAAAAGGTTGTGAGGCTTACCGATGTGGGACTAAACGGAGGCCTCTCCTCACGTGCGCCTGCTGGGAGACCGCGGCCTAGCTTCTGCAGCTGCGGCTTCGATTTGCGTCGGTTGCTGGCTGGCTACCTTCGCAAGACTCCCCGTAATCCGCAGCAGCTGGAGACCTGGAGTCCTCAAGCCTGGAGCGCGGGAGAAGTTGCTTCAATGTGCGTTAATGGCGGTCGAACCTCAAAACCTGTCGGACACGAATATGGCCTCTCGGCCTGATCAAACCACTGGGGAACCTTCGTCGTGGCACGGCGAAGGTGTGGAGCTGCGCGGCAAGCCGCAAGGTGGTGTCTGGCGGCAGCCCTAGGTTGGACTGCAACCGGAGGAATGGGTTTGTTCGGGGGAGCGTTACGGAGGTGTGGAGTGGCAGTGGAGGGGTGGGGGGTGCTCAGTGTGATGAGGCGGAGGTTCGGTGAGGGTCGGCGAGGTGTGTGAGGCTGTGGAGCGATGGGAGCATCTCGCCGGAGGGTGGCCGGAGACGAAGGGGGTGACGATGGTCAGCGTCGGTTGAGGGCTTAATTGAATAAAGTGAAACCGGGGAAAGAAAGAGGAGAGGAAGGGAAGTAGTTCTAGCTTACTTGCAGGGACGAAGGGGGAGCAGCAGGGCGACAGTCGTATCGACTGTCGCCGGAGAAGAAGATGCTCAGGGAAAGGGGCGGCGGCTAGCAGAGAGCCGGAGAGGCGCCAGCTGGGTGCGGCGTGGCGCGGGAAGAGCAGGGAAGGAAGTCTCTGCTGCTGGTATTGCGGCAGAGCGAAGAGGAGGAGGGGGAGGAACCGCCGGAGCTGGTGAGCGTCTGCCGGAGAGAGAAGAGAGGAAAGTTGGGGGTTTTCTCCGTCAGTTCCAAGCTGCCCAGGTCGGTGGAGCAACGGGGGGTATTTATAGGGATCAAAACAGGGAGGAAGGCGGAGGGAGACGACGTGTCTCCCTCGCCGGAGGATGGCCGGAGACGAAAACCCATACCGTCCGTGCGTTCGCACGGCCGGTATGGTGGGCTACAGCGATCAGGGGGGTGTCCCTGCGACGGCTGACGACGCAGGGCACCCCCGGTTTACTTGCCAGGCTTTCCCCCTCACCCTGCGCGGCGCCATGCTCCGCGTAAGGTCGCCGGAGCATGGTGCTGGCAGGTTTTGCAGGGGGGACCTGAATGCAAAGAACGAAGGAGAGTTAGGGGCCAAAATGCGACGGTTCAAAAGTTGAGGGCCAAAAAGTAAATATATGAGGACCAAAGTGTAAAGTCGGTCAAGGAGGTTTCTTCTTAGGCTCAAGTTTTTATACATGATTAATTAGGACCTAAGGAATCTGATGGCGAATTTCATTTCTATATTAAATCTTGTTTGACCGGTCAATTTATGCAAAAACCCAAATTAAGTTGTTAATTGGACATGGTTCTCAATGTAGGTCAAAATGGGTTCTGAAGGCCAAATTGAAGGTTCTAAACCCTAGAGATTATTTTTCTATGAATTTTAGAGGGTTTATTCTATTTTTACTTTGCCTCGAACCTCGTGAATTGAAGTGGGTTGTTTTAGGGTTACAGATTATCATTTAGTTTCTTGGAATTGCTGTAGCCCTTGCTAGATCATCTCATCCCACTTTTATTCTTATTAAGCTGCTTTGACCTATGTTTGGACCCTGAATTACCCTGTATGCAGATTATACTGGTAAAATTACATTTTTACCCCTTATGACTTGTTTTCTTCTCAAACTCAGAATTCTCTAAGTTAAGCCTTTCCTTAAGATATGTAGGAGCTTTTATCCTTTGTATTAGGTCAAAATGAGCTAGTTATGGCTCATGATGAGGTTCCCATCATACCCCCATGCCTAGCTTTTGCTAGTCCCTTAGCAAAAACTTAAGGTTTCAACCCTTGTTCTAGACCATGAAGTTTTTAATAGTTTTAGATAAGTGCCTTTTTTTATTTGAGCATAGATTAGGTTAGAATGCTGACCATAGGCCTAAAAGGTACTCTAGTACCAATTAAGATCCAAATCTGTCTAGCCTTAGCCTCAGTCTTTAGCAAAGGTTTTTAAGGTCCACAAGAACTAACCTAAGGTTTATTGGACTTCGTGGTTAAAGCACCCGTGCTTGAAATGATTTTAGCCCTGGCTCAGTTCGCAGTGCGTTTTGTAAGAGAGAGATAGAAAGTTTTTCTGTTTGGAGAGTTTTCTCTCTCTTTTTCTTTTTAGTTCTAACCTAGGATTGGCTTTTCAACACGGTCTGTATCAGATTCCTTGCTCCCATCATCAATCCTCAAGGGTTCCTGGCGATCGATGCTTCGAGATAGCACCGCCCATGGCAACCCCCGGAACCCTGGCTATTGAGATTTCGAGATAATCCCATCCATGGTGTTCCGTGGCCGAATCCAGACCCTGGCAATTGACACTTCGAGATAATGCCATCCATGGAATCTGAACCAGCAGAGTGCTTACATGCCCCCAGTAGGATATGTAAATATCCTAAGAGACAAGCACCGAGGAGATGATGTTTTGTTACGCATCTTCGAGGGGATTTCCCGCCTCTCCGCGCTGGGAACTCATCCAAATCAACTTGTGTTGATCGGCCGCTCCTATTCTAGGTGTTCTTTTCAGAATTTTATGACGCTTCTGCGTGATTCTGATTTTTACGCTTACTGAACCAGGCTGTGTGTGAGGTTAGGGTGCTTAGGTTACTGAGTCCCGTAAACCAAAAATTAGTTAACGAGGCCGAATACTCCCTAAGCCTTAGACCTAATACTTCAGCTTTTCATTTTCCTCAACCTCTTGAGGAGTGTCCAGATCTTAATGGGTACTAAGAGTCTATTCAAGAATGCCTAAGGTTTGCATTCTTTACTAATCTCATTGTGCACTTTTCTTGAATGAGGTCTAGAACTTAGGTTAATTCCTTAGTTCCTTACTAATGACTATCACTTTTTCTCATAATTTTGTGCTCCTTTTTCATTTTGTTTCTTTTCTCCTTCACAAAATTTCCTTCTCCTCTTTTCCTCTTATTCTTTTTCGAAAATTTTTTAATTTTTATGGTGTTTTTGGCATATGTGAATTTTTTTGTTTGAAACCTTTTCTTACAAGTTTTGCACTTTCATACCCCCCCATGCCTAAGATTTGCAATGTCCTCATTGTAACCTAGGGGGTCTTAGTTCATTCCTTAAGACAGAAATTTGGATGAGTGGATGGGTCGGGTTGAATTTTTGCGGACGATTTCAAATCCCAGATGCAAGCATCTGAGTTGGGGTCGGCTGTCTACAAGGGTGAACTTCGAGTGCTAAAAGGTGTCAGAACAAGTTTCAGGTTTTCAAAGAGAATGACGGGCTGCCTCCCGTTAAGCGCTGAGTTTTACGCCATCGGCTGGGCGCAATAAGCTCAAGGGGAAAGGAGGATATAAGATGCCTCAGCCAAATCAGTAGAAGTTACATCAATGAACGGCTTGAGTCTCTGACCGTTCACGATGAAAGGTTCAGAATCGTGGCTGAGTGGACTGATTTCGATTGCTCCATTTCCAAAAACCTGTCGGACCAAATATGGTCCGACCCACTTAGATCTCAGTTTTCCTGGGAAGAGTTTGAGTCGGGCATCAAAGAGTAGGACCTTTTGACCAGGATGAAAGATCTTTCTCGAGATGTGTTTGTCGTGGAAGGCTTTAACCCGCTCCTTGTAGATTTGCGAGTTCTCGTACGCGTCTAGGCGTAATTCATCGATCTCGCTGATTTGGAGTTTTCTGTGGGTCCCAGCCATGGAAAGATCTAGATTACAGTTCCGTACTGCCCAATAGGCTTTATGCTCCAGTTCGACGGGAAGGTGGCATGCCTTTCCGTACACCAGTCTAAAGGGAGACATGCCCAATTGGGTTTTGTGGGCGGTCCTATAGGCCCACAGTGCTTCCGGAAGTCAGGACGACCAGTCCTTCCTGTCAGGTCGAACAGTGACTTGCAGGATTTTCTTGATCTCCCGATTAGACAGCTCAGCTAGGCCATTAGTTTGGGGGTGGTAAGGAGTAGAGATTCGGTGAGACACCCCGTATTTGGTCATCAGTGACCTAAACTGAGCATTTGTGAAATGGGTCCCCCCATCAGAGATTATTGCACGAGGAATCCCGAACCTTGAGAAAATGTGTTGATGATTGAATTTGAGAACGATTTTGTGATCACAGGTTCGGGTCGGTATGGCTTCGATCCATTTGGACACGTAGTCCACAGCCAACAGAATGTATTCGAAACCATCCGAAACAGGAAAGGGGCCCATAAAATCAATCCCCCAAACATCAAAGATTTCGCATACTAGAATCGGTTGCATAGGCATCATGTCGCGATGGCTCATGTTGCCCAAAGTCTGGCAACGACTGCATGCCTTGCAGTGACTGTATGCGTCTTTGAACAGTGTGGGCCAGTAAAAGCCGCACTGGAGGACTTTTGATGCGGTTTTATGCCCGGCAAAATGGCCACCGCATGCCTGGTCATGGCAGAAAGAGAGGATATTGTTGAATTCCCCTTCCGGGACACATCTCCGGATGATCTGATCGGCACCTATGCGGAAGAGGTACGGGTCTTCCCAAATGTAATATTTGGCATCGGAGCGTAATTTGTCTTTCTTGGCCTTCGGCCAATCGGACGGGATCTGATGAGATGCCAAGTAATTTACTATATTAGCAAACCATGGAAGGCTAGTACCAATAGTCAGCAGGTGCTCATCGGGAAAATGCTCAGTGATGAGTCCGGAAGGGGCAATTATTTCAGAAGGAAGACGGGACAAGTGATCAGCTACCACGTTTTGCTTTCCCGCTTTGTCGCGAATCTCAAGGTCAAATTCTTGCAACAGCAAGATCCATCGGATTAATCGAGGTTTCGCGTCCTTCTTTGCTAGGAGATGCCTCACAGCTGTGTGATCCGAGTATATGATGACACGGGAACCCAGAAGGTACGATCTGAACTTTTCTAGGGCAAATACTACAGCTAGCAGCTCTTTCTCAGTAACCGTATAGTTACGCTGAGCCTCATCGAGTGTTTTGCTGGCGTAGTAAATGACCACAGGTTTCTTGTCAATTTTCTGTCCCAAAATCGCTCCTACAGCGAAGTCGGATGCATCACACATGATCTCAAAGGATTGAGACTAATCAGGGGACTGTAGGATCGGGGCTTGGGTGACTCGATCACGCAGGATTTCAAATGCTTGAGTGCATTCCTTGGAAATTTCGAAGGGAACATCCTTGGAGAGAAGAGTGGTCAGGGGGCATGCGATTTTTGAAAAATCAGGGATAAATCGTCGATAAAAACCGACATGCCCTAAAAAGGATCGAATGTCCCTGATCGAGCTAGGCATAGGAAGGTGAGAAATCAGATTAACCTTAGCTCGATCACTTTGATACCTTTCTCCGAAATTGAGTGTCCCAGGACAATTCCCTCAGGCACCATGAAATGGCTCTTTTCCCAGGAAAGAACCAAATTCACATCGATGCACCGCCTGAGTATCTGGACCAAGTGTTGGAGGCAATCGTCGAATGATGCTCCGAAAACTGAAAAGTCATCCATGAAGACTTCCAGATAATCACCTACCATATCTGAGAATATGGCAAGCATGCATCGCTGAAAAGTAGCGGGTGCATTGCAAAGACCGAAAGGCATCCTTCGGAAAGCGTATGTTCCGAAGGGGCAGGTGAACGTGGTCTTTTCTTGGTCCTTAGGATGGATTGCCACCTGGTTATAACCGGAGTACCCGTCAAGAAAGCAGAAGAACCTATTTCCCGCTAGTTTTTCGAGAATTTGATCAATGAAGGGTAGTGGGAAATGATCCTTCTTCGTGGAGGAATTGAGTCGACGGTAATCTATACAGACTCTCCACGAGTTGGCTAATCGGGTAGGAATGATTTCTCCGGTCTCAATCGTTATAGTGGTGAGTCCTGCCTTCTTGGGCACGACCTGAATTGGGCTCACCCAACGACTATCGGAGATCGGGTAGATGATTCCGGCATCTAACCATTTGATGATCTCCTTTTTCACGACCTCCTGCAGATTGGGGTTTAAACGTCTCTGCATTTCACGAGAAGGTCGTGTGCTCTCTTCTGAATAGATATGATGAGTACAATAAGAGGGACTTATTCCAGTCAAATCATCGAGAGTCCATCCGATGGCTCTGCGATGTTGCTGGAGGACAATAATCAGACGGGATTCCTGTTCAGGACTGAGGTTGGAATTGATAATCACAGGAAAGGTCTGATTAGAACCCAAAAAGACGTATTTCAAGTGAGCAGGAAGGGGTTTCAGTTCTAGGATGGGGTTTTCAGCAGCAGCGGGTGGTTCAGTATAGATGTGAGGTTCAAGGGTAGGAGTTACTGGGTTGTTCATATCTGGATTCGACTCCTCTGTTTGCGGGTCAAGATCCTTCTGTGGTTGATGAGGCATAATCGAGTCATTCTGGAGGTGTGATTCATCAACCAAAGTCTTGATGTCACAAATTTGTTCGATGACGCCGCAATTAATTCCTTGTTGGGCCTTAAATATATCAATTTTTAGTGTTTGATCTCCAAACTTAAGCTCTATTTGGCCCTCCTCACAGCTGATGTTGGCTCTAGCAGTAGCCAAGAAAGGTCTCCCTAGAATGATTGGTGTATCCCTAGGGTTCTCAGGTGCATCCATATCTAAGACTATAAAGTCCACTGGGAAATAGAAATCCCGCACTCTTACGATAACATCCTCGAGAATCCCTTTTGGTGACTTTATAGATCGATCTGCTAATTATAATGTCACCTCGGTTGGTTTCAGCTCAGATTCTTCTAGATGGTCAAGTAAGGATGTGGGTATCAGGTTTATGGATGCACCCAAGTCTAACAATGCTCTATCAAATTGGGTAACACCTATCTTACAGGAAATCAGGGGAGTCCCAGGATCTTTTGCCTTGGGTGGGAGTCTACTAAGGATTACAGAGCTGGCTTGCTCTGACAGAACAATTGGGCTCCCTCCCTTGGTTCGCGGCTTATGCTGGGGTGTACATATATTCTTAAGAAATCGTGCGTAAGCTGGTACGTGGCGGATTGCATCCATCAAGGGGATGTTTATGTGGACCTGCTCAAAGAGCTTGACCAGGTCCTCCTCAGGGGCCACGGGTTTGGTGGTCTTCTTTCCCTTGGTCAGGGCCTCGGGAAACAGGATCTTGGTTGGTTCTTCTAGGATAGGTCCAGGTTGTGGATCTGAAACAGCAGTACCTTGGATAACTATCCTAGGGTCATGGTTATCAGGCTTGGAGTGGTTTGGATAATGCGGGTCTTGAGTTGTTTTACCACTACGTGTTGTTACAGAATTTAATCCGGCCTGATTTTGGTTTGGGTTTGGTAGGAGGGGTGGCTGCTGCTGAAATCCCGCATAAGAAGTTGAGGCTTCCATCTCGTCTGGAGATGGAGCAGTAGGAGCCTGATAAATCCATTGGGCGTGGCCTAAATTTGGATTCATAACGCGCTTCTGGGTTAGCACGTTATTTGGGTTAGGAAGAGGTTGGGAAGGGAGTGTGCCTGGTTGGCGAGAATTTGCCAACTGGGCCAGTTGAGTTTTAACTTCTGTAAGCTCGTCCTTGTGCTGTTTTTGAATAGCCGCATTCGTTTTTTGAATGTCAGCCAGAGTTTGAAGGATTAGGGACATTTGATCCTGATTTGGCCCTGATGGATAAGTAGGGTTGGGCCGAGGCTGAGGCGGCTGGTAATGACGAGAGGGCTGTGGGCGGGACTGAAAAGGTGGTCTTTGGGTTTGGGAATTTCCCGCCCACTGAAAATTGGGATGGTTTCGCCATCCAGGATTGTAAGTGTTGGAGAATGGGTCGTTCTGGATGGCGTTGAGGTCCTCGCAGGTCTGAGGAACCTCCTGAGAATCAGGGAAAGGGGGAATGGAGTTCCCCCGGCTGGTGTAGAAAGGATCGGATGATCCTCCGATCCAAGAATCAGATGGGGATGGATATGGATCCATCCCAGGGGAAGATCGGTGGAGGATGTTTTGCACAGTCTCCTGTGTCGAAGGAGGTTGTGCAAAGGAGTTACGCGCGGAGGTGGCTCGCTGCAAGTGCTGAGTCAGCTCATCCACCTTCTTTTCAATAATTGAGACCTTGTCCAATCGACTGGCCATTAATTCCAGGTCGGCTGATGCGGACAGGCCCTGCGTCTCATGTGCTCCCTTAAGATTCGTCGCTGCGCGGGTATTCGTCCTGTCGAATAATCCCATGGAGTCATTGTTGATGGAGTTCTCGCACATGTTTTCGAGAATCTCCCATACGGTGTCTTCATGTTGACCCATGATGTTTCCTCCGCAAGTTGCATTGACGAAAAGGCGGATGTCCTCACGGAGTCCCTGGTAAAAAGATTGGACTTGTTCCCATTTAGGAACTCCGTGATGGGGGCACTTCCTCATGAGATCCTGAAAACGATCCCATGCCTCATGAAGAGGTTCTCCTGATTGTTGAGTGAAGTGTGTAATCTGATGGCGCAAGGCGTTGGTCCGACCAACGGGAAAAAACTTTTTCAAAAACTCGGATTGAAGTTCTTCCCAAGTGTTGATCGGCCGGGTCTGAGTTTGATACCAATGGGCGGCCTTGTCCATAAGAGAAAAGGAGAACATCTTCATGAGAAGAATATCCCGATTTTGCGCATCTGATCCAAAAGTGTGGGCCAGATGCTTTAGCTGTTTGATGTGCTGGAAGGGATCTTCAGAATTAAGCCCATGGAATTTAGGTATAGCATGAATCATGTTGGGCTTTAATTCAGAATCAGGTCCTCCAGTCGGGATTCTGACTCGAGGCTCAATGGCCACCGCAGCAGGATTGTAGTGGTCCCGCATCATAGGACGCTGTGGTGGGTGCACGAAGTTTTGGAAGAGGTCATTGAGTCGCTGGAGCTGGTGTTCCAGATTATTTTCTTCCTCAACTGGCTGAGCCATGATGGGGGAAGAAGAAGAACTTGGTTCTGAATCAGAAGAGAAAATAATGTGAGGGTGTTTCTGCACAAACATGGGCGTCGAGGCTTGGCCTTGACGAGAGCGAATTTCTAAAGGAGGTCTTAAGGGTGGTCTTAGGGACCTCCTTCCGTACATGCACTGTTGGAAGAGGTAAGTTTAGAAGGTGCTGGACCCAATCAAGGCACCCAAAAATGTGTTGGGTGACTATAGAGGTGCGAGGCAGATGGACCCCTTGATCAGAAAGATCGTCCACCTGAGAATTACCTAGGCAGCCAGAGAGGGAGAGTCCCGCGAAGACCCCTACACGGTAGAGCGTCCCCACGGGTTACAGGGTTTCCCCCACCCGACCTCTCTTGTCACTGCGGTTCCAGGTAGACCAGAATGGGGATCTTGACCTCTTGAGTCTACCAATTTTAGCTTAAGATCAGGGTGCTTAAAGTTACACTTGAACTCTTAGGTATTTTGAGTGAGAAAGTGACCTAATTTTAAGGTTGGTTGACCCAAGGAGTCAACTTTACCTCTTGTTCCTTTGAGAGCTTTTTAGGTCCTTTCTTTTAGGGTTCAAGTGTTTAGAGAGCCAATTGTTTTAGGTTTTCTTTGAATAGGTATTTTCAGACAAGGGCTTGGGCACACTTCATTTGGTTTTCTCAATTCTTGCTTAAGGAGTGTGTCTCTAAATCCCTAGTGTTGGATCCTAGGTTGGCTCTACTTGGTCCAGTTAATTCTTTGTTGGGTAATTAGGGCTCAAGCAAGAATGTGTTAGCCCTTAAATACCCTTAATAGTGTGCAGGAGTAATGAGTTGAAAACATGCAACTCTTTATGGTTACTAGGTATGGAAGACAGGTTAGCCCTTTTCTTTTCTTCCTCTTTAGAGTTTAGGGGTTAATAGCGAGAGGAAAAAAAATTTTACCTGTCCTCGGAGTGGTTGTCGTGCGGTTGCTTGTCTTCTTGATTGTAGCTGCACAAAAGAGAGGAGATTATCAGAGACTAAAAAGAAACAGGAATGTTTACCTCTAGAATAGCCGTTGCTCCCCGGCAACGGCGCCAAAAATGATGGCGTCGACAGCAGGGTTTTATTGTTATAGCGTCGTAGTATAGCCAGTTGTTGCCATCATTTCAAATATATAAAATTTTTTTACTCGGAAAAGAGTTTCCGAGGTCGAACTCAGGGAGCAAGTTGTATTCTAGGGATATACATGTTTCTTTTACAAAAAATAAAGAAAGAGAGAGAAAGGATTTGTTGTTTTCTCTTTGTTTCTCCTCGTCTCAGATCTTCTTTTTCTTTGTCTGCAGAGGTGATGTTCTTCTTCTGCAGTGGCGATGCTCTTCTTCTTCTTCCAGCTGTTCCTGCTCTTCCTTTTTCTTCTGTCTTTCTTCAGATCTTCTTCTTTCTTCTTTGTTCTTCTTCTTTCAGTTCTTCCCTTGTTCTTTTGTGTTCTCCTCTGCCTCGCCTTCTTCTGTTGTTCTTCAGATCTTTTTTTCTTTTTCCAGTCAGGACGTCGCCCCTTCTTCTTTCTTCTTTTCTCTTCAGGACGTCGTATGATTTCCAAATCAGACGACTTAAAAGTGCCTGTTTCTACAGTGTCTCCCTCAGCTTCCTTCTTCTTCCGCGGTCCTTCTTCTTCACCTGTGCCTGCACACTTCAGAGCTTACGTCAGAGGACAAAACCTACTCTACCCTCTCCCCCCCCGCGTCTCTCTCTCTCTGAAACCACTCTTGGGAAAGCTCTCCCAGAGCTGCCGGGTAGTCTGGTACGGGTCAGGTCCGGGTCCAGGCCCACCGGCGTGCGTGGTGGGCGAGGAGTGCAGGTCAGTCTAAGTCGGGTCGGGTCAGGTCCGCGGGGCGTGAGCGCGGACGAGACCGGGTAACCGGGTGGGTGAAGGGGACCTCACCCCGTGTGCTGAGGCAGTAAGGCTAATGCGCAAAATCAATTTAAACGGTGAAAAGGTTGTGAGGCTTACCGATGTGGGACTAAACGGAGGCCTCTCCTCGCGTGCGCTTGCTGGGAGACCGCGGCCTAGCTTCTGCAGCTGCGGCTTCGATTTGCGTCGGTTGCTGGCTGGCTGCCTTCGCAAGACTCCCCGTAATCCGCAGCAGCTGGAGACCTGGAGTCCTCAAGCCTGGAGCGCGGGAGAAGCTGCTTCAATGTGCGTTAATGGCGGTCGAACCTCAAAACCTGTCGGACACGAATATGGCCTCTCGGCCTGATCAAACCACTGGGGAACCTTCGCCGTGGCACGGCTAAGGTGTGGAGCTGCGCGGCAAGCCGCAAGGTGGTGTCTGGCGGCAGCCCTAGGTTGGACTGCAACCGGAGGAATGGGTTTGTTCGGGGGAGCATTACGGAGGTGTGGAGTGGCAGTGGAGGGGTGGGGGGTGCTCAGTGTGATGAGGCGGAGGTTCGGTGAGGGTCGGCGAGGTGTGTGAGGCTGTGGAGCGATGGGAGCATCTCGCCGGAGGGTGGCCGGAGACGAAGGGGGTAACGATGGTCAGGGTCGGTCGAGGGCTTAATTGAATAAAGTGAAACCGGGGAAAGAAAGAGGAGAGGAAGGGAAGTAGTTCTAGCTTACTTGCAGGGACGAAGGGGGAGCAGCAGGGCGACAGTCGTATCGACTGTCACCGGAGAAGAAGATGCTCAGGGAAAGGGGCGGCGGCGAGCAGAGAGCCGGAGAGGCGCCAGCTGGGTGCGGCGTGGCGCGGGAAGAGCAGGGAAGGAAGTCTCTGCTGCTGGTATTGCGGCAGAGTGAAGAGGAGGAGGGGGAGGAACCACCGGAGCTGGTGAGCGTCTGCTGGAGAGAGAAGAGAGGAAAGTTGGGGGTTTTCTCCGTCAGTTCCAAGCTGCCCAGGTCGGTGGAGCAACGGGGGGTATTTATAGGGATCAAAACAGGGAGGAAGGCGGAGGGAGACGACGTGTCTCCCTCGCCGGAGGATGGCCGGAGACGAAAACCCATACCGTCCGTGCATTCGCACGGCCGGTATGGTGGGCTACAGCGACCAGGGGGGTGTCCCTGCGACGGCTGACGACGCAGGACACCCCCGGTTTACTTGCCAGGCTTTCCCCCTCACCCTGCGCGGCGCCATGCTCCGCGCAAGGTCGCCGGAGCATGGTGCTGGCAGGTTTTGCAGGGGGGACCTGAATGCAAAGAACGAAGGAGAGTTAGGGGCCAAAATGCGACGGTTCAGAAGTTGAGGGCCAAAAAGTAAATATATGAGGACCAAAGTGTAAAGTCGGTCAAGGAGGTTTCTTCTTAGGCTCAAGTTTTCATACATGATTAATTAGGACCTAAGGAATCTGATGGCGAATTTCATTTCTATATTAAACCTTGTTTGACCGGTCAATTTATGCAAAAACCCAAATTAAGTTATTAATTGGGCATGGTTCTCAATGTAGGTCAAAATGGGTTCTGAAGGCCAAATTGAAGGTTCTAAACCCTAGAGATTATTTTTCTATGAATTTTAGAGGGTTTATTCTATTTTTACTTTGCCTCGAACCTCGTGAATTGAAGTGGGTTGTTTTAGGGTTACAGATTATCATTTAGTTTCTTGGAATTGCTGTAGCCCTTGCTAGATCATCTCATCCCACTTTTATTCTTATTAAGCTGCTTTGACCTATGTTTGGGCCCTGAATTACCCTGTATGCAGATTATACTGGTAAAATTGCATTTTTACCCCTTATGACTTGTTTTCTTCTCAAACTCAGAATTCTCTGAGTTAAGCCTTTCCTTAAGATATGTAGGAGCTTTTATCCTTTGTATTAGGTCAAAATGAGCTAGTTATGGCTCATGATGAGGTTCTCATCAATAGGGCTGCTATCAGGTGGAGTATTGCTAATCTCCGCAGTATTCGCCCCTCGTATTGCACTCATCACATTTACACGGATGAGGGGGTGAAACCTTCGAGACAACCTCAAAGACGGCTAAACCCGAATATGCTAGAGGTTGTTAAGAAGGAGGTCATCAAATGGTTGGATGCAGGCATTGTATATCCAATCTCAGACAGCCAGTGGGTGAGTCCGATTCAGATAGTGCCCAAGAAAGCAAGACTCACCGTTATAAAGAATGATAAGGGTGAATCCATCCCGACCCGCACTGCGACATCTTGGCGGGTCTGCATTGACTACAGAAAACTGAACATGGCTACCCAGAAGGATCACTTTCCTTTACCGTTCATTGATCAGATCTTGGAATGGTTAGCCGGACGCAGTTTCTTCTGCTTTCTGGATGGATACTCCGGGTATAATCAGGTAGCAATTAGCCTGGAAGATCAGGACAAGACCACATTCACATGCCCCTTTGGAACATTCGCCTTTAGGCGGATGCCCTTTGGCCTCTGCAACGCACCAGCGACATTTCAGCATTGTATGATGGCTATCTTCTCTGACATGATTGGGGATTATGTGGAGGTATTCATGGATGATTTCTCTGTTTTCGGAGATGATTTCGCGTCTTGTCTTGATAACCTCACAAAGATCCTGAAACGATGTATTGAGGTGAACCTCGTACTATCTTGGGAGAAAAGCCATTTCATGGTGAGGGATGGTATAGTACTAGGGCACAGGATCTCCAAAAATGGACTCAAGGTCGACCAGGCTAAATCAGAGATTATCTCCCACTTACCGCCACCTAGCTCGATCAAGCAGATTAGATCATTCTTGGGCCATGTCGGCTTCTATCGGAGATTTATACGCGATTTTTCAAAAATTGCGCGGCCTTTGACGAATCTCCTGGTTACCGATATCCCATTTGAATTTAATACCTCGTGTCTCAGCGCCTTCGAGACTTTACGAAGCGTTGTTTCCAACTCCCCGATTCTCCAACCACCCGACTGGTCGCTTGACTTCGAAATGATGTGCGACGCTTCTGATTTTGCCGTCGGTGCTATTTTAGGCCAGCGTCGGGAGAAACAACCTTTTGTCATATACTATGCTAGCAAGACGCTGAATGAGGCTCAGCGCAATTATACTATCACCGAGAAAGAACTGCTAGCAGTAGTATTCGGGTTGGAGAAATTCAGATCATATTTATTAGGGTCCAAGGTCATAATCTTCACTGACCACTCTGCCCTCCGGCACTTGTTGGCAAAGAAGGATGCCAAACCACGACTCATTAGATGGATCCTTCTATTACAAGAATTTGATATCGAGATCCGCGACAAAGCCGGGAAACAAAATGTTGTGGCAAATCACCTATCTAGATTGGACCCAGACCACATTCCTTATTCCCTGCCTATCCATGAACAATTTCCGGATGAATCACTTTTGGCAATTCTTTCTGTTGAGTTCCCCTGGTATGCGGATTTCGCGAACTACCTTGTTGCAGGCAAAATTCCCGCGAACCTATCCAAAGACCAGAAACTCAAATTCATTGCAGAGGCCAGATACTATCTCTAGGATGACCCACTGCTCTTCCGCATTGGAGCAGACCAGATTATTCGCAAATGCATCCCAGACTCTGAGATCCCCAGTGTGTTATCTTTCTGCCACAATGATGCATGTGGTGGCCATTTCTCAGGACGGAAAACTGCTGCAAAAATTTTGCAGTCGGGATTTTTTTGGCCAACCATCTTCAGAGATACACATGATTACGCCCAACGCTGTAAACGATGTCAATCGATCGGTTCTATGACTAGGAGAGACATGATGCCACTCCAATCCATCATGGTCATAGAAGTGTTCGACGTCTGGGGCATAGATTTTATGGGCCCTTTTCCAAACTCGCATGGCTTCGAGTACATATTGCTAGCCGTTGATTGTGTCTTGAAGTGGGTCGAGGCCATCCCGGCAAGACGGGCTGACCACAAGACTGTCATTTCTTTTGTACGGGAAAATATTTTCGCGAGATTCGAAATACCCCGTGCTCTGATTAGCGACAGGGGAAGCCACTTCATCAACGCCCATTTCAGGTCGTTATTAAAGAAATATGGGGTACATCACCACATAGCCACCCCGTATCACCCACAGACCAATGGGTAGGCTGAAGTGTCTAACCGTCAAATCAAGCTGATTCTCCAGAAGACGGTTAGACCAGACAGGAAGGACTGGCCCGACAAATTAATCGATGCACTCATGGCATATCGAATCGCATACAAGGTCCCACTCGGAATGTCACCATATCGCATGGTATATGGCAAGGCTTGTCACCTTCGTGTAGAGCTGGAACACCACGCCTTTTGGGTGGTGCGAAAATGCAACCTCGACCTCGATGCAGGAGGTCGAGAACGGAAACTCCAGCTCAGCGAATTAGAAGAAGTCCGGTGGGAGGCCTATGAGAATGCATTAATATACAAGGACAAGACCAAGGCCTTTCATGACCGCCACATCCAGAGGAAAGTATTCACGCCCAACCAGCGAGTCTGGTTATTTGATTCAAGACTGAAACTGTTTGCAGGGAAACTTAAGTCCAAATGGACTGGCCTGTATGTTGTGATGCAACCATATCCTAATGGGGCAGTCCAGATCAAGGACCCCAAATCTGGGCATAGATTCACGGTAAATGGCCAGCACCTCAAGCCATTTTTGGCCCAGGAACCTCCACCTAACGAGACTATTCATCTTAGTGAGGACATAGATTAATGATTGAGTGCTCGCCCAGCTGGAGGCATTAAACTCAGCACGTATAAATACCATTTCACCATCATCTATACATAACCATTTTTATACATAGCATATTTTTGTTTTAGCATATTTCCCTTTTGTATATTGCATGTTAACAGGTTGGCCGGTGCTGAATATAATTTCAGGAGCAATCCCATGTGACTTCTACCCACTCATCCTCTGTCGAATTTATTTTCTTTTATATTCATGCATGACGACATGCAAGAACTTAGGCATGGGGAGGGGTAGTACAGCAAAAAACTGAAAAAAATTTCATGCCAACATTTAGGAAAACCTCGGAGCTGCATGTAAAACGTACTTTAGAACCTTAAATAAAAGAACAATCGACTCCATCTCCAATGCTCGCATTGGAGCTAGAAATTGTTCGCAATAACCAATTCCGACCCACCCGCTCACCTGTTGTTCTAAATTTAGGGTCAAGCTGATTGTAACCCGATACGGGAATTTCACGAAGTACAAATTATATGAGGTTAAATGTTTATAGCATATATAGATATTGCACTCATGAATAAGATTATTTTATTAAGAGAATGCATTAGGGATTTTATCCTTTAGTTATATGAGGTTAAATGTTTATAGCATATATAGATATTGCACTCATGAATAAGATTATTTTATTAAGAGAAGCATTAGGGATTTTATCCTTTAGTTGATTCCTGTAATCTGGAATCCAGTACAACTTTTCACACACACATGTAGAATTTGCAATGGATTCACGGTGAAGGCTAATAAACATCTTTAGTCTGGTGAGAAGAAGCATTGCTTCTTCTTCTGAACCCTTGGACAGTGTTTTGGGAGTCAGGCTGATTTTCTTCCAAAAATCCACCAAATAGTGTGAGAGAGTAGAGTGTATTGGTGCTCTAAGATTAGTGCAAGGAATCTGGAATCCTAGATAATTAGGTGATGATGCTCTGAGATTAGACATAGTTTTTGCCCTCGATTCCCACGTATACATTTTTGTGCAAAATTTTGAGAGCCACCGAATAAGGCAAATACGCAGAGAGCGAGTTTTCATAAAACTAGGGCTAAGGTGGATGGTTACGACCACTCTTTACGGAATCCTCGGCTGAAGGAGCGTATTGATGTCAAGGTCAGAAATACACCGTCCTATCCGTCTCTCCCGGTGCCGTGAGTAGGCACTTCCACCAAATAAGCCACCCAATGTCTCTTGAGTACCACCAATCCCTAATAATGCCTCCTTAATAAAGTTCATGGATGTATGCCAGTTGTGTTATGCTGAAAAAAAAAGAAAAATAAAGAAAAAAGAGAAAAAGAAAAAGAATGATGAAAAGAAAGAAAAATTGAAAAAAAAAAACTTAGAAAAAGAAGAAAAAGAGTGTGAATATTTAGTAATTATTTCATTTGCATTGAGGCAATACCACCAAACAAAATTGAGCTCCACCAAATATGGCCTTAACCTATTTTTCTTGTGTTTCTGACCGCCTGAATAATGGCTGAGGAATTCCAACTTAGTGTTAGGGTTATGAGAACTCAATTAAAGTGTTAATACCTAGTGAGACCACCAAATACAGAACATATGTATGAATCTAGTGAGATAGTGAGCTCTAAGAAAAAGAAAGAAAAAGAGCAAGAGAGAATGAATACAAAGGAATCAAAAGGGAGCATAGTTTTTCTCGTCTTTCTCTGAGTTGAGTTACTTAGTAATTCGGGAATCTGGATTTTGTAGTACTAGTCTCTATGTAGCATCAAGTGAGAATGAGCCACCAAATATATAATCCTTTCCTTCAAAGATTCTCTATCTAGGCCCAAAGCCGGGGTGAAATTCATAGAATATCTTGAATACCCCGAGGGAAGAAATCCGCCTATCCCACTAGAATTTTTATTAGGGGTCAAGTACAGGCTTTAGAGGTGTATTAGTTTTCACTCGAATCCGTTGCAAAAGCTACATAGCTGCACCTTCACGATTGTCTGGATTTCTAGAGCATAGGATGAAAACAAAAGTGAGAAAAATCTCTATGCAAACACTTGATAAAATAACCAGTCCCTTAGGGACCCTTGCTGTAAATAATTTAGTCTTGCATTTGCTAGGGACTAGCAAGATTTAGGCATGGGGGTATGATTGCGCAGCAATCATAGGTCTTAATTGACCTAAATTAGGCTAGGACTTAGCATAAGTTAGGGTTATCCATGCATGCATACGCATTATCTGCATCTTTACTGCTTTTCTTTAGCTATGCATAAAATAATGTTATAATGTGTTGATTAAGTGCATTATGTCGATTGCAGGGAATAAGCTGATCAGGAGCTGGATCTGAAGCTGGATCAGGAATAACGGAAGTTGTAGCAGAACTGGAGCAGAAGGCCTAGTTTAGATATAGGAATAATAATGTAAGGGGGTTAAAGGTTTTCTATTCTATTAAGTAGAAATAAAGCAGTAAAATGTGAAGAGCTTAGGTCCATCCTAGCCCTAGGATAGCCTAGAGACTTCCCCAAGCTTTAGCCACCCTTAGATTAGGTAACAACACCCTAGGAAGCCCTAAAACCCTAGTTCCAACCCTTCTCTGGACGTCCAGAGAAGTTTTAAGACGTCCAGGACCCTTAGCCAACTCCCGCACACTTCAAACTCACTTCTGCAGTGTTATTGGACGTCTAGACACTTTGTCAGACGTCCAATTTCTGCAGAATACCCAAAATAGAACCCGAAATCCTTCCTGACTCTGATTAGACATCCAGACAACAAGTCTGGACTTCTGATTTTTGAGTATAAGACGTCTGATACTGTTCTCCAATTCCTGTTTTGAGATTTAAGCCTTGATCTTGGATCTCTAGGTCCCTAAACCCAATTCCAACCCCATAGGAACCTAAATTAAGGTGCCCTAACCCTAGTACATCACCTCTAGACCTCCCTAAGGACCTAATTAGGTCCTCACTAAACCTAATTGACTTGGATCTTAGTCAATTCCATCAGCCTATTCAATTGGACTCATTGAGTCCAATTGAGCCCTGACCTCAGCACACACTGTCCAATTGGACTCAGTGAGAGTCCAATTGACCTAGACCTGACTTAATTGAGTTGTTTTACTCTCAATTAAGTTTCCACACACCCAATTAAACTTGTATTAACTTTAATTGCACTTTACCTTAGTGAATTAGGGTTTATAACCCTAATTTGAGACCTACCTTGACCTAAACCCACTAGAACCCAACCTAATCAACCTAGCCACCTAAGTTTCGACCCACACACACCCACACACACCATCCACACAAAAAAATCTAGCCTAGAGTTCTCTAGAACTCTCTACCATGTGTGGTTGCCTTGGTTGCCAAAAATAGCAACCAAGAGCCATTCAATTTTTAGATCCACATTTGGTGGATCTAAAAACCACCATCCACCCTCTCTCTCTCACTCTCCCACGAGCTCCCACCATAGGCCTCTCTAGAGAATTCCATAATTCTCTAGAGAGCTTCCATTGGGTCTATAAAAAGACCCCATGGGTGGCCATTGGCACCCATTCACTTCCTTGGCATCCATTCCACTTAGGCTAGCCACTTCCATCTCCACTCCACCTCCACAAGTTGAGCACCACCATGGAGGCCACCATCTCCACGCCAGGAAGCTGGATCAGCTCCCCAACCTCTCTCCAAGGGCCAGCCTAAGTTCCATTGGCCGCCCCTCCTTCTCTCAACCACTCAAAGGCCATCGGGGACCACCCCTGGATGCCCTTCCATTTGCTAGATTTAGATTATGCTCTTCGTATATTTACTGCTTTTATTTACCTGCTTAGTAGCGTAGTCTTATTTCTCCCCCAATGATGCATGCGAAATCCCCCATCGATTCTTGTATGCGATCATTTTATGGTAGCTAGATTTAATTTTCAAGTATTTATGTATAAGCTTCCCTTTACGTTTTATGTTGCAAATGACTCTCCTGCTGAATGAATGAAAAATGCATTTATATATATATATATATATATCTCTTTATGTGCTTGAAATCACCATGAGCTGAATGATTATTTTATTTGTGTGATTTAAGTGCCTGTTCTTTAACTGCCTATATATTGCGCTCCAGAATACTAAGTAGAGCTGCTTTAAGATCAATTTCAAAAATAGAAACACGCCTCCCAGAGACGAACGACCGGGACTCAAGTCTCGTTATTTTACAAAACAATATTTTTGACGAACGCTTTTGCGCGACTATGCTACGATTTTCGACGACTTTCAAATGCGCGAAAATGGCTCTCCGTCATTCATCAAATCAATAAAAGCAACGGGGGCATTGGCCAACCTAAGCGGCATGACCAAGAACTCGTACTGCCCGTACCGGGTACGAAAAGCTGTCTTGGAGATGTCAGTCTTCTAGATCCTCAACTTGTGGTAGCCTGTTACGAAAGTAGGCGTCAGACGTAGTTTAAGACGTCTGGGAAGTGGCCCAAACGTCTAACCAGACGTCTGGAACCCTTCCCAGACGTCTGGTTATTAAATTTTTCGGTGTACGGGCTCGCGTCTGCGCGCGTGCGTGCGCAGACTGAATCCGCCGCCTTCGTCTTGCTCTTTATCTCCCTCCCTACAGTACGACGTCGTTTCTCTTCTCTCTCTCCCTGCGCTGCCTTTAAATAGCATCGCCCTCTCCCTCACCCTCACTCCACCTTCCTCTTCTCCTTCTCCCTGCCAGTGAAAGCGCGAGCGAGCGAGTGAGCAACTGCGGCAACAGCGGCCGCAGCCAGCGTGCGGGAAGGTGGAGTGTTGCGAGACGAAGGAAGAAGCTCGACCGCAAGGGTGCGAGCTTGCCGAGGCAGCTAGAGCCGGCCGGCGGGGGAGCAGCGGGCGTGGGGTGTCGCGGAGGGGCTGCTGCAGCTCGGGCAGCAGGCGGACACGGTGCGGCGCGGCCGTGCGTCGCGGGCGGAGAGCGAATCGGGTCCGAATTCTGGGAAAATTTCCCAGAATCAGACGTCTGATAGGTACAATATTTTCCTACCTTCTTTTTACGCGTGTACGGCCATGCAGCTCGCCGCGTTCTTCTGCGCCTCTTCGTGATGAGAGCGGGTGTGTGTATGCACAGGTGTTGTTCAGGAGGGCGCGAGGGCTCGCCATCCAACACGGATCAGACGCCTGGCCACAGTACTAGACGACGGAGAGGACCTCCAGACGTCCGAGGTGACAATCGGACGTCTGGAAACCAAGACTAGACGATCTAGCTGGCTTTTGGATGTCTGAAGGACTGCGTAGACTGAGGTATGACATAATTGAACTTTTAAGACGTCTAGAAGAGGTTCCAGACGTCTGATTTTGGACAGATTCATCGTTTTTGACCTGTTTAGGGTCCGTTCAAAGTCCGTTTTTCGCGTTTCGAGTTACGTTCTTTCTAGATTTATTTCCTCTACCTGTTTACAGTAATTATATACTGATCTGCGAAACTACTTGTGTTGACCCTTGTGTTAGGACCTCGTTCCGTTGCAGCTCTGGGGGTTGCGGAGGTGCGTGGGATTGTCGACCATGCCCTCAGTACTCCCGATTTCGCGGGTAGAGTGACCCTTTAATTTATTTGACAAAATTTGTACAATTATGAAACAATTATTAGAGTCTAAGGCATTACATGAACCCTAGGACTGAGAAATTAGATTGAATGATAGATCCTAGGGTATTGCATGAATCCTAGGACTGGAAAACTAAATTGAATGATAGATCCTATGGTACGGCATGAATCCTAAGACTGGAAAACTAGTTGAATATATAAACATTACAGTCTTGGAAAAGTAGAAAGGAAATGATAATTGCCTGTAAATTGGTTAACAGTTGCCTGTTATGAATGAATAAATACGATTGAGAACATGGGTTATATGAATATAAAGCTGGAACGGTGAAACCTAAATTGGCTGAGTTAAAAGAGCATGAACCCTACTTGGAATTAGGAGTAGAACTCCTGGAAAGGAAATGGAATAGAATTGGGGAAGTGAGCTGGCCCTTGAGTACGGAGTACCAAGGAGAGCGACTGTTCCCCTATTTAGTGCAGAGCGGAGCTAGCCGCCCTAGGGACCCAGGGTTAGGTCTGGCCACTTTGTACCGACTTTTGGCCCTCGTGTACACAGTACCGAGGAGAGCTACTAGTGTAGGGAGAGCACTAGCTACCCCACGGGCCCCGGGGTTCTGCTAGCTCACCTACACCGACTTGTTAAGCCCACCGGGCAAACCAGGGTAGTCAGGCGAGGGTGCACGGACTGTGGAGGGGCAAGACCCTCGTTTGGTTACTGTGGAGGGGCTGGGCCCCTATTACTGAGAGGGCTCTGCCCTATACTGGTTCCGTGCTGTGCTTTGGGTGCACCCGTTAACGGAAATGACTGACCGCGTGCTAGTGCGGGGTAGCTACCTGTGCGTTTATCGCGCGTGCCGTAGTCACCGTTACGTCTATCAGCGACCTTGGGGTGGTTGACTGAGGGTAGGACCACCACGGGGGACTCTGAAGGTTTCCCTACCAGGAGGGGTGACATAAAAATAATTGCGGAAATAAAATATAAAAAGCAATCTCACAAAAAATAAGCAATCACAAAATGTACACAAAGATTTTTAGGTGGAAACCCAAACCGGGTAAAAACCACCACCTAACCCTCTCGAGTTAGGATTTTCCGATCAACCAAGTTGATCAAAATCCACTAACCGAATCACTTTGAACGAGGGTGATTCAACCTCAATACAACCACGCTACAAGTACGAGGGTAGCGTTCCTCAACCCCTTCTCTCCACGAGAAGGATTTTGTCCCACGAAGGAGACGGGAATTCGCAAAGCGAATACCCAACCAAAATACAAAGATAAAATAAAACAACAGTCCTATAGAGCCAACAAAATTAAACCTAGCTTCTATAGGAAATAGGAAACTCCCCTTTGCAAGGAGTGCGTCGACGATGACGCGGTGCGTGTGCCACGCGATGGCACTACGTCGCTCTCGTTATCAACGCCGGGAGAGCGGGTGCGCAACGGGAATGATGCTCTCAAGATGATGGAGCTTGAGCTTAGAGAGCAAGTGCTTCTTGGACACAAGAGAGTGGAAATACTTGATCTTAGTGTATTGAAAAGTGTTTCTTGTGTTTCTCTTGTTGTGTTTTTGTTACAAAGGTTCCCCTCTATTTATAGAGGCCTTAGGAAGGCTTTGGAAGGCTTGGAAAAGCTTCCATAGCCGTTGGGTGCAAAGCCCAAGAGAATCAGGCCGAAATCAGGACAATGATTACACTTCACAGGGTTATCAGACGTCTAACTCTGGCATCAGACGTCTGGAAGGCCACTTTAAGACGTCTGATTCCAAGGTCAGACGTCTGATTCTATGCGGGTTTCTCCCTGACTTGAATCAGATCTAAACAGGGTTTTTGTACAAGTCCATCAGACGACATAGAGGACGTCTGGCACTAAGTCTGGACGTCTGGAAACCTACTTTTACCGTGGGAATTGATTTCCAAACGTTGCAACGGCTAGAAAATCTCTGAGAAGAGATTTTGGGTCAGCCGAGGCAAAACGGTCATTTATCAGACGTCTGGAAAGTCCTATGGACGTCTGATAAGGCTCTAACGGTCATATTCTTGAGCGTCTTCTAAGCCAGCCAACGGTCCACTAACTGGACGTCTGGCAAAGTCATCAGACGTCTGGTATAAGGTCTGGACGTCTGAATTCATCAGACAGAACTAACTATGTCCAGCCTAACAGTTATCAGACGTCTGAAACAACAGTCAGACGTCTTAAAATCCTTTATCAGACGTCTGATTAGTGAATTAGACGTCTGGAAAGTCTGTTTTAACCCTATATTGGTTTTCTAAGTGTTCTACAGAAAACCTACGTATCCTAGGGTTGTGCAGGTGTTCCTAGGACTACTGTTAGGGTTCTTTGAGGCTCTTTAACATAATGTCTAAGGAAAATAAAGAGCAAGAAAATAAATACAAGAGATACATGAAAGGATAAAAAAGAATCTATCCTATTCTTCTTGTCTTCCATCTCCAATCTTTCGCTCCACGCGAACCTCCTCTATTTTCCGTCAAGCTCCTCCAATCCGTCCTGGATGCGAGCTCGAGTTCCGTCTAAACACGTCTTCATTTGCAATTTACCTGAAATCTAGGACTCAAATTGCAAATGTTAAATAACACGTGTTTTGTTATCATCAAAACAAATGATCGTGGTGCTCTAGCACCAACAATCTCCCCCTTTTTGATGATGACAAAACCGTAAATAATAATGCATAAAAATCCTCCCCCTTTTTGACATTATCAAAAAGGTTTGATTGATTTTATATTTCCTATTACTCCCCCTTAAAACATGCTCTTCTATTTATTTTTAACAAAGGTAATGTCCTCCTCCTTTTTATAACAACAAGATAGCTATTATTTTTCTCCCCCTTACTAAAGGAAATTTAGCTAACTTGTATCTCCCCCTTAAAAATTGACAATAAGCTCATCATTTTTAACTCCCCCTATCTAAATGCTTATAAAAAGGATAGGGTTAAGAATTTTACCTCACCTACCATGGCCAATAAAATGGCCCGAATGGTGGTGGTGGATGCCACATCGGATGGGGCTCCCATCCGTAGCTTGGAGGCCCGGGCATTGGCGCCGGTCTCCAATCTGGTGGTCGACGTGCGGCGGGTCCGTCGTTTGTTCGCCGTCTCGTCGGTCTTCTTCTTCTCCTCCTTGGTCTACTCATTGGTTCTCCCAACTTAAGTTGACCAGCCTTGAGCTTGTAGGTCCAGTCCTTTATGTTGTAGTCATCCCTGAACCCTACAAAACAAGATTCTAATTTTTTCTTCGGTATCCAAGTGAGCTTGGATCCGGATTTGTTAGAAGGTCTCCTGGATGGAGATCCTTTCTCAACCTTAGGGCTATAAAACTTATCTACTTTGTTGATTAAATTGTTAGAATTTTCCCTAAGACATGCAATTTCTCTTTCTATAATTTGCATCTTAGTCTTTAAATCAAAAATTTCTAACTTTAGACTATTATTTTCCTCAATCAATTTATTATTTTCATTGATGAGGTCTTGATTTTCTAATAACAGGTTATTATCCTTAGGACTAGTCTCTATATCCTTGAGTTGTTTTTCTAACCTATCATTTTCATTTCTAAGAAAACTAAGGTTCTTTTTAATGCTTTTATTTTCTACCCTAAGTGATTTACTAATCTCAAAAAGTTCATTAAAAGCTTCTTGAAGATCATAACTTACCTCATTGTCGCTGTCGCTTCCGCTTTCGCTGTCGCTATTGCTTCCTCTGGCCATGAAACCAAAGCAAGCGGTTTCTTCTTCTTCTTCTTCTTCCTCCGAGCTGGAATCGTCCCAAGTGGCTTGGAACGCCTTCTTCTTAGATTTTTCCTTTTCCTTTTTCTTCTCCTTTTTGAGAAGAGGGCACTCTGGTCGTAGGTGCCCTTTCTCGTTGCAATGGTAGCAACGTCTCGGGCTTTCCTTTTCCTTTTTCTTTTTATTTAATTCCCTACAAAACTTGGAAAAATTTTTAAGTAAAATTCTAAAGTCTTCGTCGTCGGAACTTACCTCGCTATCCGACGCGGCTCTGAAGGCGAGAGTCTTCTTTAGTTTAGGCTCCGGTGTATCCTTCTTCTTCTGCTTCAACTTAGTCTCGTAGGCCATCAGATTGCCTAGGAGATCTTCCATGTTGAGCTCCTCCATTTCGTTCGCCTCTTCGATGGCGGTGACTTTCTGTTCCCATTCCGGTCCAAGGGAACGAAGAAGCTTCCCTTGAAGCTCCCCCTTGATGAAAGTCTTTCCTAAAGCTTTCAAGTTATTTACAATGAGAGTGAACCTAGTGTTCATCTCACTTAAAGACTCGTTAGATTTCATTGAAAAAGATTCAAATTCTTGAGAAAGTAAATTAATTTTTGAGGTTTTTACCTTAGAGGTACCTTCATGAGTTACCTCGAGTGTGTGCCAAATCTCGTATGCGGTGGCGCACTGCGAGATTCTGTTGAACTCCTCCGGGCTGAGCGCGCAATACAACGCGTTCATTGTTTTCGCGTTGAGAGAGAGCTCCCGGATCTGCTGCTGCGAGTAGCCTCTGGCGGGTTTCTCTGGGATGTCGAAGGGGGTCTCGCACCTGGCCCAGACTGTGAAGTCGGTGGCTTGAAGCCACGTCTTCATCCGCAACTTCCAGTAGGTGTAGTTGTTCCCATCAAAGTAGGGCGGACGGGTTGTGGACTGCCCCTCGGAAATCCTGCTTGTGGAACAGCTTCCCTCCATGTGATCTTTCCGCAGATGTTACTCCTGTCGGCGGAAAACCTGCTCTGATACCAATTGAAGGTTTCCCTACCAGGAGGGGTGACGTAAAAATAATTGCGGAAATAAAATATAAAAAGCAATCTCACAAAAAATAAGCAATCACAAAATGTACACAAAGATTTTTAGGTGGAAACCCAAACCGGGTAAAAACCACCACCTAACCCTCTCGAGTTAGGATTTTCCGATCAACCAAGTTGATCAAAATCCACTAACCGAATCACTTTGAACGAGGGTGATTCAACCTCAATACAACCACGCTACAAGTACGAGGGTAGCGTTCCTCAACCCCTTCTCTCCACGAGAAGGATTTTGTCCCACGAAGGAGACGGGAATTCGCAAAGCGAATACCCAACCAAAATACAAAGATAAAATAAAACAACAGTCCTATAGAGCCAACAAAATTAAACCTAGCTTCTATAGGAAATAGGAAACTCCCCTTTGCAAGGAGTGCGTCGACGATGACGCGGTGCGTGTGCCACGCGATGGCGCTACGTCGCTCTCGTTATCAACGCCGGGAGAGCGGGTGCGCAACGGGAATGATGCTCTCAAGATGATGGAGCTTGAGCTTAGAGAGCAAGTGCTTCTTGGACACAAGAGAGTGGAAATACTTGATCTTAGTGTATTGCAAAGTGTTTCTTGTGTTTCTCTTGTTGTGTTTTTGTTACAAAGGTTCCCCTCTATTTATAGAGGCCTTAGGAAGGCTTTGGAAGGCTTGGAAAAGCTTCCATAGCCGTTGGGTGCAAAGCCCATGAGAATCAGGCCGAAATCAGGACAATGATTACACTTCACAGGGTTATCAGACATCTAACTCTGGCATCAGACGTCTGGAAGGCCACTTTAAGACGTCTGATTCCAAGGTCAGACGTCTGATTCTATGCGGGTTTCTCCCTGACTTGAATCAGATCTAAACAGGGTTTTTGTACAAGTCCATCAGACGACATAGAGGACGTCTGGCACTAAGTCTGGACGTCTGGAAACCTACTTTTACCGTGGGAATTGATTTCCAAACGTTGCAACGGCTAGAAAATCTCTGAGAAGAGATTTTGGGTCAGCCGAGGCAAAACGGTCATTTATCAGACGTCTGGAAAGTCCTATGGACGTCTGATAAGGCTCTAACGGTCATATTCTTGAGCGTCTTCTAAGCCAGCCAACGGTCCACTAACTGGACGTCTGGCAAAGTCATCAGACGTCTGGTATAAGGTCTGGACGTCTGAATTCATCAGACAGAACTAACTATGTCCAGCCTAACAGTTATCAGACGTCTGAAACAACAGTCAGACGTCTTAAAATCCTTTATCAGACGTCTGATTAGTGAATTAGACGTCTGGAAAGTCTGTTTTAACCCTATATTGGTTTTCTAAGTGTTCTACAGAAAACCTACGTATCCTAGGGTTGTGCAGGTGTTCCTAGGACTACTGTTAGGGTTCTTTGAGGCTCTTTAACATAATGTCTAAGGAAAATAAAGAGCAAGAAAATAAATACAAGAGATACATGAAAGGATAAAAAAGAATCTATCCTATTCTTCTTGTCTTCCATCTCCAATCTTTCGCTCCACGCGAACCTCCTCTATTTTCCGTCAAGCTCCTCCAATCCGTCCTGGATGCGAGCTCGAGTTCCGTCTAAACACGTCTTCATTTGCAATTTACCTGAAATCTAGGACTCAAATTGCAAATGTTAAATAACACGTGTTTTGTTATCATCAAAACAAATGATCGTGGTGCTCTAGCACCAACAATCTCCCCCTTTTTGATGATGACAAAACCGTAAATAATAATGCATAAAAATCCTCCCCCTTTTTGACATTATCAAAAAGGTTTGATTGATTTTATATTTCCTATTACTCCCCCTTAAAACATGCTCTTCTATTTATTTTTAACAAAGGTAATGTCCTCCTCCTTTTTATAACAACAAGATAGCTATTATTTTTCTCCCCCTTACTAAAGGAAATTTAGCTAACTTGTATCTCCCCCTTAAAAATTGACAATAAGCTCATCATTTTTAACTCCCCCTATCTAAATGCTTATAAAAAGGATAGGGTTAAGAATTTTACCTCACCTACCATGGCCAATAAAATGGCCCGAATGGTGGTGGTGGATGCCACATCGGATGGGGCTCCCATCCGTAGCTTGGAGGCCCGGGCATTGGCGCCGGTCTCCAATCTGGTGGTCGACGTGCGGCGGGTCCGTCGTTTGTTCGCCGTCTCGTCGGTCTTCTTCTTCTCCTCCTTGGTCTACTCATTGGTTCTCCCAACTTAAGTTGACCAGCCTTGAGCTTGTAGGTCCAGTCCTTTATGTTGTAGTCATCCCTGAACCCTACAAAACAAGATTCTAATTTTTTCTTCGGTATCCAAGTGAGCTTGGATCCGGATTTGTTAGAAGGTCTCCTGGATGGAGATCCTTTCTCAACCTTAGGGCTATAAAACTTATCTACTTTGTTGATTAAATTGTTAGAATTTTCCCTAAGACATGCAATTTCTCTTTCTATAATTTGCATCTTAGTCTTTAAATCAAAAATTTCTAACTTTAGACTATTATTTTCCTCAATCAATTTATTATTTTCATTGATGAGGTCTTGATTTTCTAATAACAGGTTATTATCCTTAGGACTAGTCTCTATATCCTTGAGTTGTTTTTCTAACCTATCATTTTCATTTCTAAGAAAACTAAGGTTCTTTTTAATGCTTTTATTTTCTACCCTAAGTGATTTACTAATCTCAAAAAGTTCATTAAAAGCTTCTTGAAGATCATAACTTACCTCATTGTCGCTGTCGCTTCCGCTTTCGCTGTCGCTATTGCTTCCTCTGGCCATGAAACCAAAGCAAGCGGTTTCTTCTTCTTCTTCTTCTTCCTCCGAGCTGGAATCGTCCCAAGTGGCTTGGAACGCCTTCTTCTTAGATTTTTCCTTTTCCTTTTTCTTCTCCTTTTTGAGAAGAGGGCACTCTGGTCGTAGGTGCCCTTTCTCGTTGCAATGGTAGCAACGTCTCGGGCTTTCCTTTTCCTTTTTCTTTTTATTTAATTCCCTACAAAACTTGGAAAAATTTTTAAGTAAAATTCTAAAGTCTTCGTCGTCGGAACTTACCTCGCTATCCGACGCGGCTCTGAAGGCGAGAGTCTTCTTTAGTTTAGGCTCCGGTGTATCCTTCTTCTTCTGCTTCAACTTAGTCTCGTAGGCCATCAGATTGCCTAGGAGATCTTCCATGTTGAGCTCCTCCATTTCGTTCGCCTCTTCGATGGCGGTGACTTTCTGTTCCCATTCCGGTCCAAGGGAACGAAGAAGCTTCCCTTGAAGCTCCCCCTTGATGAAAGTCTTTCCTAAAGCTTTCAAGTTATTTACAATGAGAGTGAACCTAGTGTTCATCTCACTTAAAGACTCGTTAGATTTCATTGAAAAAGATTCAAATTCTTGAGAAAGTAAATTAATTTTTGAGGTTTTTACCTTAGAGGTACCTTCATGAGTTACCTCGAGTGTGTGCCAAATCTCGTATGCGGTGGCGCACTGCGAGATTCTGTTGAACTCCTCCGGGCTGAGCGCGCAATACAACGCGTTCATTGTTTTCGCGTTGAGAGAGAGCTCCCGGATCTGCTGCTGCGAGTAGCCTCTGGCGGGTTTCTCTGGGATGTCGAAGGGGGTCTCGCACCTGGCCCAGACTGTGAAGTCGGTGGCTTGAAGCCACGTCTTCATCCGCAACTTCCAGTAGGTGTAGTTGTTCCCATCAAAGTAGGGCGGACGGGTTGTGGACTGCCCCTCGGAAATCCTGCTTGTGGAACAGCTTCCCTCCATGTGATCTTTCCGCAGATGTTACTCCTGTCGGCGGAAAACCTGCTCTGATACCAATTGAAGGTTTCCCTACCAGGAGGGGTGACGTAAAAATAATTGCGGAAATAAAATATAAAAAGCAATCTCACAAAAAATAAGCAATCACAAAATGTACACAAAGATTTTTAGGTGGAAACCCAAACCGGGTAAAAACCACCACCTAACCCTCTCGAGTTAGGATTTTCCGATCAACCAAGTTGATCAAAATCCACTAACCGAATCACTTTGAACGAGGGTGATTCAACCTCAATACAACCACGCTACAAGTACGAGGGTAGCGTTCCTCAACCCCTTCTCTCCACGAGAAGGATTTTGTCCCACGAAGGAGACGGGAATTCGCAAAGCGAATACCCAACCAAAATACAAAGATAAAATAAAACAACAGTCCTATAGAGCCAACAAAATTAAACCTAGCTTCTATAGGAAATAGGAAACTCCCCTTTGCAAGGAGTGCGTCGACGATGACGCGGTGCGTGTGCCACGCGATGGCGCTACGTCGCTCTCGTTATCAACGCCGGGAGAGCGGGTGCGCAACGGGAATGATGCTCTCAAGATGATGGAGCTTGAGCTTAGAGAGCAAGTGCTTCTTGGACACAAGAGAGTGGAAATACTTGATCTTAGTGTATTGCAAAGTGTTTCTTGTGTTTCTCTTGTTGTGTTTTTGTTACAAAGGTTCCCCTCTATTTATAGAGGCCTTAGGAAGGCTTTGGAAGGCTTGGAAAAGCTTCCATAGCCGTTGGGTGCAAAGCCCAAGAGAATCAGGCCGAAATCAGGACAATGATTACACTTCACAGGGTTATCAGACGTCTAACTCTGGCATCAGACGTCTGGAAGGCCACTTTAAGACGTCTGATTCCAAGGTCAGACGTCTGATTCTATGCGGGTTTCTCCCTGACTTGAATCAGATCTAAACAGGGTTTTTGTACAAGTCCATCAGACGACATAGAGGACGTCTGGCACTAAGTCTGGACGTCTGGAAACCTACTTTTACCGTGGGAATTGATTTCCAAACGTTGCAACGGCTAGAAAATCTCTGAGAAGAGATTTTGGGTCAGCCGAGGCAAAACGGTCATTTATCAGACGTCTGGAAAGTCCTATGGACGTCTGATAAGGCTCTAACGGTCATATTCTTGAGCGTCTTCTAAGCCAGCCAACGGTCCACTAACTGGACGTCTGGCAAAGTCATCAGACGTCTGGTATAAGGTCTGGACGTCTGAATTCATCAGACAGAACTAACTATGTCCAGCCTAACAGTTATCAGACGTCTGAAACAACAGTCAGACGTCTTAAAATCCTTTATCAGACGTCTGATTAGTGAATTAGACGTCTGGAAAGTCTGTTTTAACCCTATATTGGTTTTCTAAGTGTTCTACAGAAAACCTACGTATCCTAGGGTTGTGCAGGTGTTCCTAGGACTACTGTTAGGGTTCTTTGAGGCTCTTTAACATAATGTCTAAGGAAAATAAAGAGCAAGAAAATAAATACAAGAGATACATGAAAGGATAAAAAAGAATCTATCCTATTCTTCTTGTCTTCCATCTCCAATCTTTCGCTCCACGCGAACCTCCTCTATTTTCCGTCAAGCTCCTCCAATCCGTCCTGGATGCGAGCTCGAGTTCCGTCTAAACACGTCTTCATTTGCAATTTACCTGAAATCTAGGACTCAAATTGCAAATGTTAAATAACACGTGTTTTGTTATCATCAAAACAAATGATCGTGGTGCTCTAGCACCAACAATCTCCCCCTTTTTGATGATGACAAAACCGTAAATAATAATGCATAAAAATCCTCCCCCTTTTTGACATTATCAAAAAGGTTTGATTGATTTTATATTTCCTATTACTCCCCCTTAAAACATGCTCTTCTATTTATTTTTAACAAAGGTAATGTCCTCCTCCTTTTTATAACAACAAGATAGCTATTATTTTTCTCCCCCTTACTAAAGGAAATTTAGCTAACTTGTATCTCCCCCTTAAAAATTGACAATAAGCTCATCATTTTTAACTCCCCCTATCTAAATGCTTATAAAAAGGATAGGGTTAAGAATTTTACCTCACCTACCATGGCCAATAAAATGGCCCGAATGGTGGTGGTGGATGCCACATCGGATGGGGCTCCCATCCGTAGCTTGGAGGCCCGGGCATTGGCGCCGGTCTCCAATCTGGTGGTCGACGTGCGGCGGGTCCGTCGTTTGTTCGCCGTCTCGTCGGTCTTCTTCTTCTCCTCCTTGGTCTACTCATTGGTTCTCCCAACTTAAGTTGACCAGCCTTGAGCTTGTAGGTCCAGTCCTTTATGTTGTAGTCATCCCTGAACCCTACAAAACAAGATTCTAATTTTTTCTTCGGTATCCAAGTGAGCTTGGATCCGGATTTGTTAGAAGGTCTCCTGGATGGAGATCCTTTCTCAACCTTAGGGCTATAAAACTTATCTACTTTGTTGATTAAATTGTTAGAATTTTCCCTAAGACATGCAATTTCTCTTTCTATAATTTGCATCTTAGTCTTTAAATCAAAAATTTCTAACTTTAGACTATTATTTTCCTCAATCAATTTATTATTTTCATTGATGAGGTCTTGATTTTCTAATAACAGGTTATTATCCTTAGGACTAGTCTCTATATCCTTGAGTTGTTTTTCTAACCTATCATTTTCATTTCTAAGAAAACTAAGGTTCTTTTTAATGCTTTTATTTTCTACCCTAAGTGATTTACTAATCTCAAAAAGTTCATTAAAAGCTTCTTGAAGATCATAACTTACCTCATTGTCGCTGTCGCTTCCGCTTTCGCTGTCGCTATTGCTTCCTCTGGCCATGAAACCAAAGCAAGCGGTTTCTTCTTCTTCTTCTTCTTCCTCCGAGCTGGAATCGTCCCAAGTGGCTTGGAACGCCTTCTTCTTAGATTTTTCCTTTTCCTTTTTCTTCTCCTTTTTGAGAAGAGGGCACTCTGGTCGTAGGTGCCCTTTCTCGTTGCAATGGTAGCAACGTCTCGGGCTTTCCTTTTCCTTTTTCTTTTTATTTAATTCCCTACAAAACTTGGAAAAATTTTTAAGTAAAATTCTAAAGTCTTCGTCGTCGGAACTTACCTCGCTATCCGACGCGGCTCTGAAGGCGAGAGTCTTCTTTAGTTTAGGCTCCGGTGTATCCTTCTTCTTCTGCTTCAACTTAGTCTCGTAGGCCATCAGATTGCCTAGGAGATCTTCCATGTTGAGCTCCTCCATTTCGTTCGCCTCTTCGATGGCGGTGACTTTCTGTTCCCATTCCGGTCCAAGGGAACGAAGAAGCTTCCCTTGAAGCTCCCCCTTGATGAAAGTCTTTCCTAAAGCTTTCAAGTTATTTACAATGAGAGTGAACCTAGTGTTCATCTCACTTAAAGACTCGTTAGATTTCATTGAAAAAGATTCAAATTCTTGAGAAAGTAAATTAATTTTTGAGGTTTTTACCTTAGAGGTACCTTCATGAGTTACCTCGAGTGTGTGCCAAATCTCGTATGCGGTGGCGCACTGCGAGATTCTGTTGAACTCCTCCGGGCTGAGCGCGCAATACAACGCGTTCATTGTTTTCGCGTTGAGAGAGAGCTCCCGGATCTGCTGCTGCGAGTAGCCTCTGGCGGGTTTCTCTGGGATGTCGAAGGGGGTCTCGCACCTGGCCCAGACTGTGAAGTCGGTGGCTTGAAGCCACGTCTTCATCCGCAACTTCCAGTAGGTGTAGTTGTTCCCATCAAAGTAGGGCGGACGGGTTGTGGACTGCCCCTCGGAAATCCTGCTTGTGGAACAGCTTCCCTCCATGTGATCTTTCCGCAGATGTTACTCCTGTCGGCGGAAAACCTGCTCTGATACCAATTGAAGGTTTCCCTACCAGGAGGGGTGACGTAAAAATAATTGCGGAAATAAAATATAAAAAGCAATCTCACAAAAAATAAGCAATCACAAAATGTACACAAAGATTTTTAGGTGGAAACCCAAACCGGGTAAAAACCACCACCTAACCCTCTCGAGTTAGGATTTTCCGATCAACCAAGTTGATCAAAATCCACTAACCGAATCACTTTGAACGAGGGTGATTCAACCTCAATACAACCACGCTACAAGTACGAGGGTAGCGTTCCTCAACCCCTTCTCTCCACGAGAAGGATTTTGTCCCACGAAGGAGACGGGAATTCGCAAAGCGAATACCCAACCAAAATACAAAGATAAAATAAAACAACAGTCCTATAGAGCCAACAAAATTAAACCTAGCTTCTATAGGAAATAGGAAACTCCCCTTTGCAAGGAGTGCGTCGACGATGACGCGGTGCGTGTGCCACGCGATGGCGCTACGTCGCTCTCGTTATCAACGCCGGGAGAGCGGGTGCGCAACGGGAATGATGCTCTCAAGATGATGGAGCTTGAGCTTAGAGAGCAAGTGCTTCTTGGACGCAAGAGAGTGGAAATACTTGATCTTAGTGTATTGCAAAGTGTTTCTTGTGTTTCTCTTGTTGTGTTTTTGTTACAAAGGTTCCCCTCTATTTATAGAGGCCTTAGGAAGGCTTTGGAAGGCTTGGAAAAGCTTCCATAGCCGTTGGGTGCAAAGCCCAAGAGAATCAGGCCGAAATCAGGACAATGATTACACTTCACAGGGTTATCAGACATCTAACTCTGGCATCAGACGTCTGGAAGGCCACTTTAAGACGTCTGATTCCAAGGTCAGACGTCTGATTCTATGCGGGTTTCTCCCTGACTTGAATCAGATCTAAACAGGGTTTTTGTACAAGTCCATCAGACGACATAGAGGACGTCTGGCACTAAGTCTGGACGTCTGGAAACCTACTTTTACCGTGGGAATTGATTTCCAAACGTTGCAACGGCTAGAAAATCTCTGAGAAGAGATTTTGGGTCAGCCGAGGCAAAACGGTCATTTATCAGACGTCTGGAAAGTCCTATGGACGTCTGATAAGGCTCTAACGGTCATATTCTTGAGCGTCTTCTAAGCCAGCCAACGGTCCACTAACTGGACGTCTGGCAAAGTCATCAGACGTCTGGTATAAGGTCTGGACGTCTGAATTCATCAGACAGAACTAACTATGTCCAGCCTAACAGTTATCAGACGTCTGAAACAACAGTCAGACGTCTTAAAATCCTTTATCAGACGTCTGATTAGTGAATTAGACGTCTGGAAAGTCTGTTTTAACCCTATATTGGTTTTCTAAGTGTTCTACAGAAAACCTACGTATCCTAGGGTTGTGCAGGTGTTCCTAGGACTACTGTTAGGGTTCTTTGAGGCTCTTTAACATAATGTCTAAGGAAAATAAAGAGCAAGAAAATAAATACAAGAGATACATGAAAGGATAAAAAAGAATCTATCCTATTCTTCTTGTCTTCCATCTCCAATCTTTCGCTCCACGCGAACCTCCTCTATTTTCCGTCAAGCTCCTCCAATCCGTCCTGGATGCGAGCTCGAGTTCCGTCTAAACACGTCTTCATTTGCAATTTACCTGAAATCTAGGACTCAAATTGCAAATGTTAAATAACACGTGTTTTGTTATCATCAAAACAAATGATCGTGGTGCTCTAGCACCAACAATCTCCCCCTTTTTGATGATGACAAAACCGTAAATAATAATGCATAAAAATCCTCCCCCTTTTTGACATTATCAAAAAGGTTTGATTGATTTTATATTTCCTATTACTCCCCCTTAAAACATGCTCTTCTATTTATTTTTAACAAAGGTAATGTCCTCCTCCTTTTTATAACAACAAGATAGCTATTATTTTTCTCCCCCTTACTAAAGGAAATTTAGCTAACTTGTATCTCCCCCTTAAAAATTGACAATAAGCTCATCATTTTTAACTCCCCCTATCTAAATGCTTATAAAAAGGATAGGGTTAAGAATTTTACCTCACCTACCATGGCCAATAAAATGGCCCGAATGGTGGTGGTGGATGCCACATCGGATGGGGCTCCCATCCGTAGCTTGGAGGCCCGGGCATTGGCGCCGGTCTCCAATCTGGTGGTCGACGTGCGGCGGGTCCGTCGTTTGTTCGCCGTCTCGTCGGTCTTCTTCTTCTCCTCCTTGGTCTACTCATTGGTTCTCCCAACTTAAGTTGACCAGCCTTGAGCTTGTAGGTCCAGTCCTTTATGTTGTAGTCATCCCTGAACCCTACAAAACAAGATTCTAATTTTTTCTTCGGTATCCAAGTGAGCTTGGATCCGGATTTGTTAGAAGGTCTCCTGGATGGAGATCCTTTCTCAACCTTAGGGCTATAAAACTTATCTACTTTGTTGATTAAATTGTTAGAATTTTCCCTAAGACATGCAATTTCTCTTTCTATAATTTGCATCTTAGTCTTTAAATCAAAAATTTCTAACTTTAGACTATTATTTTCCTCAATCAATTTATTATTTTCATTGATGAGGTCTTGATTTTCTAATAACAGGTTATTATCCTTAGGACTAGTCTCTATATCCTTGAGTTGTTTTTCTAACCTATCATTTTCATTTCTAAGAAAACTAAGGTTCTTTTTAATGCTTTTATTTTCTACCCTAAGTGATTTACTAATCTCAAAAAGTTCATTAAAAGCTTCTTGAAGATCATAACTTACCTCATTGTCGCTGTCGCTTCCGCTTTCGCTGTCGCTATTGCTTCCTCTGGCCATGAAACCAAAGCAAGCGGTTTCTTCTTCTTCTTCTTCTTCCTCCGAGCTGGAATCGTCCCAAGTGGCTTGGAACGCCTTCTTCTTAGATTTTTCCTTTTCCTTTTTCTTCTCCTTTTTGAGAAGAGGGCACTCTGGTCGTAGGTGCCCTTTCTCGTTGCAATGGTAGCAACGTCTCGGGCTTTCCTTTTCCTTTTTCTTTTTATTTAATTCCCTACAAAACTTGGAAAAATTTTTAAGTAAAATTCTAAAGTCTTCGTCGTCGGAACTTACCTCGCTATCCGACGCGGCTCTGAAGGCGAGAGTCTTCTTTAGTTTAGGCTCCGGTGTATCCTTCTTCTTCTGCTTCAACTTAGTCTCGTAGGCCATCAGATTGCCTAGGAGATCTTCCATGTTGAGCTCCTCCATTTCGTTCGCCTCTTCGATGGCGGTGACTTTCTGTTCCCATTCCGGTCCAAGGGAACGAAGAAGCTTCCCTTGAAGCTCCCCCTTGATGAAAGTCTTTCCTAAAGCTTTCAAGTTATTTACAATGAGAGTGAACCTAGTGTTCATCTCACTTAAAGACTCGTTAGATTTCATTGAAAAAGATTCAAATTCTTGAGAAAGTAAATTAATTTTTGAGGTTTTTACCTTAGAGGTACCTTCATGAGTTACCTCGAGTGTGTGCCAAATCTCGTATGCGGTGGCGCACTGCGAGATTCTGTTGAACTCCTCCGGGCTGAGCGCGCAATACAACGCGTTCATTGTTTTCGCGTTGAGAGAGAGCTCCCGGATCTGCTGCTGCGAGTAGCCTCTGGCGGGTTTCTCTGGGATGTCGAAGGGGGTCTCGCACCTGGCCCAGACTGTGAAGTCGGTGGCTTGAAGCCACGTCTTCATCCGCAACTTCCAGTAGGTGTAGTTGTTCCCATCAAAGTAGGGCGGACGGGTTGTGGACTGCCCCTCGGAAATCCTGCTTGTGGAACAGCTTCCCTCCATGTGATCTTTCCGCAGATGTTACTCCTGTCGGCGGAAAACCTGCTCTGATACCAATTGAAGGTTTCCCTACCAGGAGGGGTGACGTAAAAATAATTGCGGAAATAAAATATAAAAAGCAATCTCACAAAAAATAAGCAATCACAAAATGTACACAAAGATTTTTAGGTGGAAACCCAAACCGGGTAAAAACCACCACCTAACCCTCTCGAGTTAGGATTTTCCGATCAACCAAGTTGATCAAAATCCACTAACCGAATCACTTTGAACGAGGGTGATTCAACCTCAATACAACCACGCTACAAGTACGAGGGTAGCGTTCCTCAACCCCTTCTCTCCACGAGAAGGATTTTGTCCCACGAAGGAGACGGGAATTCGCAAAGCGAATACCCAACCAAAATACAAAGATAAAATAAAACAACAGTCCTATAGAGCCAACAAAATTAAACCTAGCTTCTATAGGAAATAGGAAACTCCCCTTTGCAAGGAGTGCGTCGACGATGACGCGGTGCGTGTGCCACGCGATGGCGCTACGTCGCTCTCGTTATCAACGCCGGGAGAGCGGGTGCGCAACGGGAATGATGCTCTCAAGATGATGGAGCTTGAGCTTAGAGAGCAAGTGCTTCTTGGACGCAAGAGAGTGGAAATACTTGATCTTAGTGTATTGCAAAGTGTTTCTTGTGTTTCTCTTGTTGTGTTTTTGTTACAAAGGTTCCCCTCTATTTATAGAGGCCTTAGGAAGGCTTTGGAAGGCTTGGAAAAGCTTCCATAGCCGTTGGGTGCAAAGCCCAAGAGAATCAGGCCGAAATCAGGACAATGATTACACTTCACAGGGTTATCAGACATCTAACTCTGGCATCAGACGTCTGGAAGGCCACTTTAAGACGTCTGATTCCAAGGTCAGACGTCTGATTCTATGCGGGTTTCTCCCTGACTTGAATCAGATCTAAACAGGGTTTTTGTACAAGTCCATCAGACGACATAGAGGACGTCTGGCACTAAGTCTGGACGTCTGGAAACCTACTTTTACCGTGGGAATTGATTTCCAAACGTTGCAACGGCTAGAAAATCTCTGAGAAGAGATTTTGGGTCAGCCGAGGCAAAACGGTCATTTATCAGACGTCTGGAAAGTCCTATGGACGTCTGATAAGGCTCTAACGGTCATATTCTTGAGCGTCTTCTAAGCCAGCCAACGGTCCACTAACTGGACGTCTGGCAAAGTCATCAGACGTCTGGTATAAGGTCTGGACGTCTGAATTCATCAGACAGAACTAACTATGTCCAGCCTAACAGTTATCAGACGTCTGAAACAACAGTCAGACGTCTTAAAATCCTTTATCAGACGTCTGATTAGTGAATTAGACGTCTGGAAAGTCTGTTTTAACCCTATATTGGTTTTCTAAGTGTTCTACAGAAAACCTACGTATCCTAGGGTTGTGCAGGTGTTCCTAGGACTACTGTTAGGGTTCTTTGAGGCTCTTTAACATAATGTCTAAGGAAAATAAAGAGCAAGAAAATAAATACAAGAGATACATGAAAGGATAAAAAAGAATCTATCCTATTCTTCTTGTCTTCCATCTCCAATCTTTCGCTCCACGCGAACCTCCTCTATTTTCCGTCAAGCTCCTCCAATCCGTCCTGGATGCGAGCTCGAGTTCCGTCTAAACACGTCTTCATTTGCAATTTACCTGAAATCTAGGACTCAAATTGCAAATGTTAAATAACACGTGTTTTGTTATCATCAAAACAAATGATCGTGGTGCTCTAGCACCAACAATCTCCCCCTTTTTGATGATGACAAAACCGTAAATAATAATGCATAAAAATCCTCCCCCTTTTTGACATTATCAAAAAGGTTTGATTGATTTTATATTTCCTATTACTCCCCCTTAAAACATGCTCTTCTATTTATTTTTAACAAAGGTAATGTCCTCCTCCTTTTTATAACAACAAGATAGCTATTATTTTTCTCCCCCTTACTAAAGGAAATTTAGCTAACTTGTATCTCCCCCTTAAAAATTGACAATAAGCTCATCATTTTTAACTCCCCCTATCTAAATGCTTATAAAAAGGATAGGGTTAAGAATTTTACCTCACCTACCATGGCCAATAAAATGGCCCGAATGGTGGTGGTGGATGCCACATCGGATGGGGCTCCCATCCGTAGCTTGGAGGCCCGGGCATTGGCGCCGGTCTCCAATCTGGTGGTCGACGTGCGGCGGGTCCGTCGTTTGTTCGCCGTCTCGTCGGTCTTCTTCTTCTCCTCCTTGGTCTACTCATTGGTTCTCCCAACTTAAGTTGACCAGCCTTGAGCTTGTAGGTCCAGTCCTTTATGTTGTAGTCATCCCTGAACCCTACAAAACAAGATTCTAATTTTTTCTTCGGTATCCAAGTGAGCTTGGATCCGGATTTGTTAGAAGGTCTCCTGGATGGAGATCCTTTCTCAACCTTAGGGCTATAAAACTTATCTACTTTGTTGATTAAATTGTTAGAATTTTCCCTAAGACATGCAATTTCTCTTTCTATAATTTGCATCTTAGTCTTTAAATCAAAAATTTCTAACTTTAGACTATTATTTTCCTCAATCAATTTATTATTTTCATTGATGAGGTCTTGATTTTCTAATAACAGGTTATTATCCTTAGGACTAGTCTCTATATCCTTGAGTTGTTTTTCTAACCTATCATTTTCATTTCTAAGAAAACTAAGGTTCTTTTTAATGCTTTTATTTTCTACCCTAAGTGATTTACTAATCTCAAAAAGTTCATTAAAAGCTTCTTGAAGATCATAACTTACCTCATTGTCGCTGTCGCTTCCGCTTTCGCTGTCGCTATTGCTTCCTCTGGCCATGAAACCAAAGCAAGCGGTTTCTTCTTCTTCTTCTTCTTCCTCCGAGCTGGAATCGTCCCAAGTGGCTTGGAACGCCTTCTTCTTAGATTTTTCCTTTTCCTTTTTCTTCTCCTTTTTGAGAAGAGGGCACTCTGGTCGTAGGTGCCCTTTCTCGTTGCAATGGTAGCAACGTCTCGGGCTTTCCTTTTCCTTTTTCTTTTTATTTAATTCCCTACAAAACTTGGAAAAATTTTTAAGTAAAATTCTAAAGTCTTCGTCGTCGGAACTTACCTCGCTATCCGACGCGGCTCTGAAGGCGAGAGTCTTCTTTAGTTTAGGCTCCGGTGTATCCTTCTTCTTCTGCTTCAACTTAGTCTCGTAGGCCATCAGATTGCCTAGGAGATCTTCCATGTTGAGCTCCTCCATTTCGTTCGCCTCTTCGATGGCGGTGACTTTCTGTTCCCATTCCGGTCCAAGGGAACGAAGAAGCTTCCCTTGAAGCTCCCCCTTGATGAAAGTCTTTCCTAAAGCTTTCAAGTTATTTACAATGAGAGTGAACCTAGTGTTCATCTCACTTAAAGACTCGTTAGATTTCATTGAAAAAGATTCAAATTCTTGAGAAAGTAAATTAATTTTTGAGGTTTTTACCTTAGAGGTACCTTCATGAGTTACCTCGAGTGTGTGCCAAATCTCGTATGCGGTGGCGCACTACGAGATTCTGTTGAACTCCTCCGGGCTGAGCGCGCAATACAACGCGTTCATTGTTTTCGCGTTGAGAGAGAGCTCCCGGATCTGCTGCTGCGAGTAGCCTCTGGCGGGTTTCTCTGGGATGTCGAAGGGGGTCTCGCACCTGGCCCAGACTGTGAAGTCGGTGGCTTGAAGCCACGTCTTCATCCGCAACTTCCAGTAGGTGTAGTTGTTCCCATCAAAGTAGGGCGGACGGGTTGTGGACTGCCCCTCGGAAATCCTGCTTGTGGAACAGCTTCCCTCCATGTGATCTTTCCGCAGATGTTACTCCTGTCGGCGGAAAACCTGCTCTGATACCAATTGAAGGTTTCCCTACCAGGAGGGGTGACGTAAAAATAATTGCGGAAATAAAATATAAAAAGCAATCTCACAAAAAATAAGCAATCACAAAATGTACACAAAGATTTTTAGGTGGAAACCCAAACCGGGTAAAAACCACCACCTAACCCTCTCGAGTTAGGATTTTCCGATCAACCAAGTTGATCAAAATCCACTAACCGAATCACTTTGAACGAGGGTGATTCAACCTCAATACAACCACGCTACAAGTACGAGGGTAGCGTTCCTCAACCCCTTCTCTCCACGAGAAGGATTTTGTCCCACGAAGGAGACGGGAATTCGCAAAGCGAATACCCAACCAAAATACAAAGATAAAATAAAACAACAGTCCTATAGAGCCAACAAAATTAAACCTAGCTTCTATAGGAAATAGGAAACTCCCCTTTGCAAGGAGTGCGTCGACGATGACGCGGTGCGTGTGCCACGCGATGGCGCTACGTCGCTCTCGTTATCAACGCCGGGAGAGCGGGTGCGCAACGGGAATGATGCTCTCAAGATGATGGAGCTTGAGCTTAGAGAGCAAGTGCTTCTTGGACGCAAGAGAGTGGAAATACTTGATCTTAGTGTATTGCAAAGTGTTTCTTGTGTTTCTCTTGTTGTGTTTTTGTTACAAAGGTTCCCCTCTATTTATAGAGGCCTTAGGAAGGCTTTGGAAGGCTTGGAAAAGCTTCCATAGCCGTTGGGTGCAAAGCCCAAGAGAATCAGGCCGAAATCAGGACAATGATTACACTTCACAGGGTTATCAGACATCTAACTCTGGCATCAGACGTCTGGAAGGCCACTTTAAGACGTCTGATTCCAAGGTCAGACGTCTGATTCTATGCGGGTTTCTCCCTGACTTGAATCAGATCTAAACAGGGTTTTTGTACAAGTCCATCAGACGACATAGAGGACGTCTGGCACTAAGTCTGGACGTCTGGAAACCTACTTTTACCGTGGGAATTGATTTCCAAACGTTGCAACGGCTAGAAAATCTCTGAGAAGAGATTTTGGGTCAGCCGAGGCAAAACGGTCATTTATCAGACGTCTGGAAAGTCCTATGGACGTCTGATAAGGCTCTAACGGTCATATTCTTGAGCGTCTTCTAAGCCAGCCAACGGTCCACTAACTGGACGTCTGGCAAAGTCATCAGACGTCTGGTATAAGGTCTGGACGTCTGAATTCATCAGACAGAACTAACTATGTCCAGCCTAACAGTTATCAGACGTCTGAAACAACAGTCAGACGTCTTAAAATCCTTTATCAGACGTCTGATTAGTGAATTAGACGTCTGGAAAGTCTGTTTTAACCCTATATTGGTTTTCTAAGTGTTCTACAGAAAACCTACGTATCCTAGGGTTGTGCAGGTGTTCCTAGGACTACTGTTAGGGTTCTTTGAGGCTCTTTAACATAATGTCTAAGGAAAATAAAGAGCAAGAAAATAAATACAAGAGATACATGAAAGGATAAAAAAGAATCTATCCTATTCTTCTTGTCTTCCATCTCCAATCTTTCGCTCCACGCGAACCTCCTCTATTTTCCGTCAAGCTCCTCCAATCCGTCCTGGATGCGAGCTCGAGTTCCGTCTAAACACGTCTTCATTTGCAATTTACCTGAAATCTAGGACTCAAATTGCAAATGTTAAATAACACGTGTTTTGTTATCATCAAAACAAATGATCGTGGTGCTCTAGCACCAACAATCTCCCCCTTTTTGATGATGACAAAACCGTAAATAATAATGCATAAAAATCCTCCCCCTTTTTGACATTATCAAAAAGGTTTGATTGATTTTATATTTCCTATTACTCCCCCTTAAAACATGCTCTTCTATTTATTTTTAACAAAGGTAATGTCCTCCTCCTTTTTATAACAACAAGATAGCTATTATTTTTCTCCCCCTTACTAAAGGAAATTTAGCTAACTTGTATCTCCCCCTTAAAAATTGACAATAAGCTCATCATTTTTAACTCCCCCTATCTAAATGCTTATAAAAAGGATAGGGTTAAGAATTTTACCTCACCTACCATGGCCAATAAAATGGCCCGAATGGTGGTGGTGGATGCCACATCGGATGGGGCTCCCATCCGTAGCTTGGAGGCCCGGGCATTGGCGCCGGTCTCCAATCTGGTGGTCGACGTGCGGCGGGTCCGTCGTTTGTTCGCCGTCTCGTCGGTCTTCTTCTTCTCCTCCTTGGTCTACTCATTGGTTCTCCCAACTTAAGTTGACCAGCCTTGAGCTTGTAGGTCCAGTCCTTTATGTTGTAGTCATCCCTGAACCCTACAAAACAAGATTCTAATTTTTTCTTCGGTATCCAAGTGAGCTTGGATCCGGATTTGTTAGAAGGTCTCCTGGATGGAGATCCTTTCTCAACCTTAGGGCTATAAAACTTATCTACTTTGTTGATTAAATTGTTAGAATTTTCCCTAAGACATGCAATTTCTCTTTCTATAATTTGCATCTTAGTCTTTAAATCAAAAATTTCTAACTTTAGACTATTATTTTCCTCAATCAATTTATTATTTTCATTGATGAGGTCTTGATTTTCTAATAACAGGTTATTATCCTTAGGACTAGTCTCTATATCCTTGAGTTGTTTTTCTAACCTATCATTTTCATTTCTAAGAAAACTAAGGTTCTTTTTAATGCTTTTATTTTCTACCCTAAGTGATTTACTAATCTCAAAAAGTTCATTAAAAGCTTCTTGAAGATCATAACTTACCTCATTGTCGCTGTCGCTTCCGCTTTCGCTGTCGCTATTGCTTCCTCTGGCCATGAAACCAAAGCAAGCGGTTTCTTCTTCTTCTTCTTCTTCCTCCGAGCTGGAATCGTCCCAAGTGGCTTGGAACGCCTTCTTCTTAGATTTTTCCTTTTCCTTTTTCTTCTCCTTTTTGAGAAGAGGGCACTCTGGTCGTAGGTGCCCTTTCTCGTTGCAATGGTAGCAACGTCTCGGGCTTTCCTTTTCCTTTTTCTTTTTATTTAATTCCCTACAAAACTTGGAAAAATTTTTAAGTAAAATTCTAAAGTCTTCGTCGTCGGAACTTACCTCGCTATCCGACGCGGCTCTGAAGGCGAGAGTCTTCTTTAGTTTAGGCTCCGGTGTATCCTTCTTCTTCTGCTTCAACTTAGTCTCGTAGGCCATCAGATTGCCTAGGAGATCTTCCATGTTGAGCTCCTCCATTTCGTTCGCCTCTTCGATGGCGGTGACTTTCTGTTCCCATTCCGGTCCAAGGGAACGAAGAAGCTTCCCTTGAAGCTCCCCCTTGATGAAAGTCTTTCCTAAAGCTTTCAAGTTATTTACAATGAGAGTGAACCTAGTGTTCATCTCACTTAAAGACTCGTTAGATTTCATTGAAAAAGATTCAAATTCTTGAGAAAGTAAATTAATTTTTGAGGTTTTTACCTTAGAGGTACCTTCATGAGTTACCTCGAGTGTGTGCCAAATCTCGTATGCGGTGGCGCACTGCGAGATTCTGTTGAACTCCTCCGGGCTGAGCGCGCAATACAACGCGTTCATTGTTTTCGCGTTGAGAGAGAGCTCCCGGATCTGCTGCTGCGAGTAGCCTCTGGCGGGTTTCTCTGGGATGTCGAAGGGGGTCTCGCACCTGGCCCAGACTGTGAAGTCGGTGGCTTGAAGCCACGTCTTCATCCGCAACTTCCAGTAGGTGTAGTTGTTCCCATCAAAGTAGGGCGGACGGGTTGTGGACTGCCCCTCGGAAATCCTGCTTGTGGAACAGCTTCCCTCCATGTGATCTTTCCGCAGATGTTACTCCTGTCGGCGGAAAACCTGCTCTGATACCAATTGAAGGTTTCCCTACCAGGAGGGGTGACGTAAAAATAATTGCGGAAATAAAATATAAAAAGCAATCTCACAAAAAATAAGCAATCACAAAATGTACACAAAGATTTTTAGGTGGAAACCCAAACCGGGTAAAAACCACCACCTAACCCTCTCGAGTTAGGATTTTCCGATCAACCAAGTTGATCAAAATCCACTAACCGAATCACTTTGAACGAGGGTGATTCAACCTCAATACAACCACGCTACAAGTACGAGGGTAGCGTTCCTCAACCCCTTCTCTCCACGAGAAGGATTTTGTCCCACGAAGGAGACGGGAATTCGCAAAGCGAATACCCAACCAAAATACAAAGATAAAATAAAACAACAGTCCTATAGAGCCAACAAAATTAAACCTAGCTTCTATAGGAAATAGGAAACTCCCCTTTGCAAGGAGTGCGTCGACGATGACGCGGTGCGTGTGCCACGCGATGGCGCTACGTCGCTCTCGTTATCAACGCCGGGAGAGCGGGTGCGCAACGGGAATGATGCTCTCAAGATGATGGAGCTTGAGCTTAGAGAGCAAGTGCTTCTTGGACACAAGAGAGTGGAAATACTTGATCTTAGTGTATTGCAAAGTGTTTCTTGTGTTTCTCTTGTTGTGTTTTTGTTACAAAGGTTCCCCTCTATTTATAGAGGCCTTAGGAAGGCTTTGGAAGGCTTGGAAAAGCTTCCATAGCCGTTGGGTGCAAAGCCCAAGAGAATCAGGCCGAAATCAGGACAATGATTACACTTCACAGGGTTATCAGACGTCTAACTCTGGCATCAGACGTCTGGAAGGCCACTTTAAGACGTCTGATTCCAAGGTCAGACGTCTGATTCTATGCGGGTTTCTCCCTGACTTGAATCAGATCTAAACAGGGTTTTTGTACAAGTCCATCAGACGACATAGAGGACGTCTGGCACTAAGTCTGGACGTCTGGAAACCTACTTTTACCGTGGGAATTGATTTCCAAACGTTGCAACGGCTAGAAAATCTCTGAGAAGAGATTTTGGGTCAGCCGAGGCAAAACGGTCATTTATCAGACGTCTGGAAAGTCCTATGGACGTCTGATAAGGCTCTAACGGTCATATTCTTGAGCGTCTTCTAAGCCAGCCAACGGTCCACTAACTGGACGTCTGGCAAAGTCATCAGACGTCTGGTATAAGGTCTGGACGTCTGAATTCATCAGACAGAACTAACTATGTCCAGCCTAACAGTTATCAGACGTCTGAAACAACAGTCAGACGTCTTAAAATCCTTTATCAGACGTCTGATTAGTGAATTAGACGTCTGGAAAGTCTGTTTTAACCCTATATTGGTTTTCTAAGTGTTCTACAGAAAACCTACGTATCCTAGGGTTGTGCAGGTGTTCCTAGGACTACTGTTAGGGTTCTTTGAGGCTCTTTAACATAATGTCTAAGGAAAATAAAGAGCAAGAAAATAAATACAAGAGATACATGAAAGGATAAAAAAGAATCTATCCTATTCTTCTTGTCTTCCATCTCCAATCTTTCGCTCCACGCGAACCTCCTCTATTTTCCGTCAAGCTCCTCCAATCCGTCCTGGATGCGAGCTCGAGTTCCGTCTAAACACGTCTTCATTTGCAATTTACCTGAAATCTAGGACTCAAATTGCAAATGTTAAATAACACGTGTTTTGTTATCATCAAAACAAATGATCGTGGTGCTCTAGCACCAACAATCTCCCCCTTTTTGATGATGACAAAACCGTAAATAATAATGCATAAAAATCCTCCCCCTTTTTGACATTATCAAAAAGGTTTGATTGATTTTATATTTCCTATTACTCCCCCTTAAAACATGCTCTTCTATTTATTTTTAACAAAGGTAATGTCCTCCTCCTTTTTATAACAACAAGATAGCTATTATTTTTCTCCCCCTTACTAAAGGAAATTTAGCTAACTTGTATCTCCCCCTTAAAAATTGACAATAAGCTCATCATTTTTAACTCCCCCTATCTAAATGCTTATAAAAAGGATAGGGTTAAGAATTTTACCTCACCTACCATGGCCAATAAAATGGCCCGAATGGTGGTGGTGGATGCCACATCGGATGGGGCTCCCATCCGTAGCTTGGAGGCCCGGGCATTGGCGCCGGTCTCCAATCTGGTGGTCGACGTGCGGCGGGTCCGTCGTTTGTTCGCCGTCTCGTCGGTCTTCTTCTTCTCCTCCTTGGTCTACTCATTGGTTCTCCCAACTTAAGTTGACCAGCCTTGAGCTTGTAGGTCCAGTCCTTTATGTTGTAGTCATCCCTGAACCCTACAAAACAAGATTCTAATTTTTTCTTCGGTATCCAAGTGAGCTTGGATCCGGATTTGTTAGAAGGTCTCCTGGATGGAGATCCTTTCTCAACCTTAGGGCTATAAAACTTATCTACTTTGTTGATTAAATTGTTAGAATTTTCCCTAAGACATGCAATTTCTCTTTCTATAATTTGCATCTTAGTCTTTAAATCAAAAATTTCTAACTTTAGACTATTATTTTCCTCAATCAATTTATTATTTTCATTGATGAGGTCTTGATTTTCTAATAACAGGTTATTATCCTTAGGACTAGTCTCTATATCCTTGAGTTGTTTTTCTAACCTATCATTTTCATTTCTAAGAAAACTAAGGTTCTTTTTAATGCTTTTATTTTCTACCCTAAGTGATTTACTAATCTCAAAAAGTTCATTAAAAGCTTCTTGAAGATCATAACTTACCTCATTGTCGCTGTCGCTTCCGCTTTCGCTGTCGCTATTGCTTCCTCTGGCCATGAAACCAAAGCAAGCGGTTTCTTCTTCTTCTTCTTCTTCCTCCGAGCTGGAATCGTCCCAAGTGGCTTGGAACGCCTTCTTCTTAGATTTTTCCTTTTCCTTTTTCTTCTCCTTTTTGAGAAGAGGGCACTCTGGTCGTAGGTGCCCTTTCTCGTTGCAATGGTAGCAACGTCTCGGGCTTTCCTTTTCCTTTTTCTTTTTATTTAATTCCCTACAAAACTTGGAAAAATTTTTAAGTAAAATTCTAAAGTCTTCGTCGTCGGAACTTACCTCGCTATCCGACGCGGCTCTGAAGGCGAGAGTCTTCTTTAGTTTAGGCTCCGGTGTATCCTTCTTCTTCTGCTTCAACTTAGTCTCGTAGGCCATCAGATTGCCTAGGAGATCTTCCATGTTGAGCTCCTCCATTTCGTTCGCCTCTTCGATGGCGGTGACTTTCTGTTCCCATTCCGGTCCAAGGGAACGAAGAAGCTTCCCTTGAAGCTCCCCCTTGATGAAAGTCTTTCCTAAAGCTTTCAAGTTATTTACAATGAGAGTGAACCTAGTGTTCATCTCACTTAAAGACTCGTTAGATTTCATTGAAAAAGATTCAAATTCTTGAGAAAGTAAATTAATTTTTGAGGTTTTTACCTTAGAGGTACCTTCATGAGTTACCTCGAGTGTGTGCCAAATCTCGTATGCGGTGGCGCACTGCGAGATTCTGTTGAACTCCTCCGGGCTGAGCGCGCAATACAACGCGTTCATTGTTTTCGCGTTGAGAGAGAGCTCCCGGATCTGCTGCTGCGAGTAGCCTCTGGCGGGTTTCTCTGGGATGTCGAAGGGGGTCTCGCACCTGGCCCAGACTGTGAAGTCGGTGGCTTGAAGCCACGTCTTCATCCGCAACTTCCAGTAGGTGTAGTTGTTCCCATCAAAGTAGGGCGGACGGGTTGTGGACTGCCCCTCGGAAATCCTGCTTGTGGAACAGCTTCCCTCCATGTGATCTTTCCGCAGATGTTACTCCTGTCGGCGGAAAACCTGCTCTGATACCAATTGAAGGTTTCCCTACCAGGAGGGGTGACGTAAAAATAATTGCGGAAATAAAATATAAAAAGCAATCTCACAAAAAATAAGCAATCACAAAATGTACACAAAGATTTTTAGGTGGAAACCCAAACCGGGTAAAAACCACCACCTAACCCTCTCGAGTTAGGATTTTCCGATCAACCAAGTTGATCAAAATCCACTAACCGAATCACTTTGAACGAGGGTGATTCAACCTCAATACAACCACGCTACAAGTACGAGGGTAGCGTTCCTCAACCCCTTCTCTCCACGAGAAGGATTTTGTCCCACGAAGGAGACGGGAATTCGCAAAGCGAATACCCAACCAAAATACAAAGATAAAATAAAACAACAGTCCTATAGAGCCAACAAAATTAAACCTAGCTTCTATAGGAAATAGGAAACTCCCCTTTGCAAGGAGTGCGTCGACGATGACGCGGTGCGTGTGCCACGCGATGGCGCTACGTCGCTCTCGTTATCAACGCCGGGAGAGCGGGTGCGCAACGGGAATGATGCTCTCAAGATGATGGAGCTTGAGCTTAGAGAGCAAGTGCTTCTTGGACGCAAGAGAGTGGAAATACTTGATCTTAGTGTATTGCAAAGTGTTTCTTGTGTTTCTCTTGTTGTGTTTTTGTTACAAAGGTTCCCCTCTATTTATAGAGGCCTTAGGAAGGCTTTGGAAGGCTTGGAAAAGCTTCCATAGCCGTTGGGTGCAAAGCCCATGAGAATCAGGCCGAAATCAGGACAATGATTACACTTCACAGGGTTATCAGACATCTAACTCTGGCATCAGACGTCTGGAAGGCCACTTTAAGACGTCTGATTCCAAGGTCAGACGTCTGATTCTATGCGGGTTTCTCCCTGACTTGAATCAGATCTAAACAGGGTTTTTGTACAAGTCCATCAGACGACATAGAGGACGTCTGGCACTAAGTCTGGACGTCTGGAAACCTACTTTTACCGTGGGAATTGATTTCCAAACGTTGCAACGGCTAGAAAATCTCTGAGAAGAGATTTTGGGTCAGCCGAGGCAAAACGGTCATTTATCAGACGTCTGGAAAGTCCTATGGACGTCTGATAAGGCTCTAACGGTCATATTCTTGAGCGTCTTCTAGGCCAGCCAACGGTCCACTAACTGGACGTCTGGCAAAGTCATCAGACGTCTGGTATAAGGTCTGGACGTCTGAATTCATCAGACAGAACTAACTATGTCCAGCCTAACAGTTATCAGACGTCTGAAACAACAGTCAGACGTCTTAAAATCCTTTATCAGACGTCTGATTAGTGAATTAGACGTCTGGAAAGTCTGTTTTAACCCTATATTGGTTTTCTAAGTGTTCTACAGAAAACCTACGTATCCTAGGGTTGTGCAGGTGTTCCTAGGACTACTGTTAGGGTTCTTTGAGGCTCTTTAACATAATGTCTAAGGAAAATAAAGAGCAAGAAAATAAATACAAGAGATAAATGAAAGGATAAAAAAGAATCTATCCTATTCTTCTTGTCTTCCATCTCCAATCTTTCGCTCCACGCGAACCTCCTCTATTTTCCGTCAAGCTCCTCCAATCCGTCCTGGATGCGAGCTCGAGTTCCGTCTAAACACGTCTTCATTTGCAATTTACCTGAAATCTAGGACTCAAATTGCAAATGTTAAATAACACGTGTTTTGTTATCATCAAAACAAATGATCGTGGTGCTCTAGCACCAACAGACTCTCCCGTCCAGGAGAGCACCACGTGTTACTTCTACTTTTAGGGAAAGACTGCAATCAAGATCGTTCCTATGAGGAACATTCGAGGTCAAGAGAAGGATCTGAGAAATAACCAATAGCGAATAAGTGGAAAATATAAGGAAGGAAAGTAAAAATATAACAGCTACTGTACACTCTACTGCTTCTTTTAGCTTTTAGTTGCCACTCTACTCAGTGTTTCGCAGACGTGTCACCCTTGTTGCCTTTTCAGGACCAGGTGTTAAGCAACCAGAGTCAGCAGCTGCAGAGGGCGCTGGTCCAGTAGTGTCACCTGTAGTATCTACTGTACTTTTCTTTCCGTTGTAGTGAGTAGTTTTCTGTTACTCCTTGTACTCTCTTTAATGTAAGCTTCATGTTATGTACATGTTTATTTCTCTACTGTTGTGTGGTGTATACTGTAGTATTTCTTTTCTTTACTGCTGTATTTTGTTACTGCTAGTTATATACATGGTGAATGTGGTTTATTTTACTGCTCTTTTGGTTACTTTCTCGTTGGACGACTAGGTCTTGGGATTAGTCGAGTCGGTCCGATTCTCGTGTCTCGTCGAGATTCAGGAATCGGGTCGTTACATAGCCCGACCTTAGATCTATTTTGGAGAACACTGTGGCATCTCGCAATTGGTCGAAAAGGTCGTCAATCCTCAGCAGTGGATACTTGTTTTTGATGGTGACCCTATTCAGCTGTCAATAGTCGACACAAAGTCACAGGGTACCGTCCTTTTTCATGAACAGCACAGGGGCTCCCCACGGGGAAGCACTAGGCCTCACAAAGCCCTTCTCCAATAGGTCCTATAGCTGTGACTTGAGCTCTCGCAGCTCAAGCGGTGTCATCTGGTACGGTGCAGTAGAAATGGGGTTGGTCCCCGGTACCAGTGAGATCTAAAACTCGATCTCATGCTTAGGCGGTAATCCTGGTAGCTCCTCTGGAAACACATCGAGGTACTCGCAAACCACAGGAATACTCTGAAAGTCAGCCACGGGGCTAGGCTCTGCCACTACACAGGCTAGAAAGCCCTCACACCCATGGCTCAAAAGCCTCTCTACCCGAAGCGCGGAGATGCATCTGAAACCTCCATCCATCGGCTATCCGTGAAACTCAAAGGGAGGCAACTTCGGTTTAGAGAAGATGATCTTCCTCCCAAAACAGTTCACCAGGGCGTGATAGGCGGACAGCCAGTCCATCCTTAGGATCACACCAAAATTCTCCATCTGTATCACAATCAGGTCAGCGGGGAGGCTGTGTCCCCTATACTGACCTCGCAGTCCGTGTAGACCTCCTCAGCTACGAACAACTGGCCACCTAGGCCTCTGATCACAAATGGATCCTCTAACAGTACACTGCCCTACCCCAAACTAATGGCAAAACTTGCAGCAACAAAAGAGTGTGTGGTGTCGGAATCAAAAAGTATGTACACTAATATGCTAGAAACGGTAACCATACATGCCACCACTGAACCAGAAGCCCTGGCATCTCTGTGTGTCAGGGCGTTGATATGCCCCTCAGTCCTCGGTGAAGACGAAGTAGCTACACTCTAGGTCGGGCGAGCAGCCGCTGGCTAGTACCCTCCTCGTGACTGCTGCCCTCCCCCACGCGCTTGGGGACCACGACCACCAGCTTGGCCTCTAGTGCTCGGTGCGGGAAGAATTTGCTGTGCTCCGGCCCTAGATGGGCAGTCCCTCCTGAAGTGGCCTGGCTGGCCAGACTGGTAGTAGAGGGGGACACGACCTCCTCCCTCAATAGGTCCCTGCTGGTGGCTGCATGGGGGTCCGGTGTTGGCAGCTGGCCCCCTGTTTGGGGCCCCCAAAGGCCACTGATGGCCTTGTAAAATGAGACGGCTCTCCTGCGGGTGCCGTGTGCCTCCTCTCTCGACGGCCCTGAGGGTGCTCTAGCTGATAGGGCCTCTTCCGTCCGCCGTCGGTGTCTCGTACGGCTGGGTTGGTCTCCTCGTAGGTCATAGCTGCCTTAACCACTCGTGAGAAGGTGGGCAGGTTCAGGGGTTTGGCATACCCTCGAATAGCAGGTCGGAGCCCCTCAGTAAACCTCCACAGGTGCTCCTCCTCCGTAGATACGGCTGTCGAGGTAAAATGTGACAGCTCCAAGAAACACGTATTGTACGCGCTAACAGCCATCGTCCCCTTGCGGAGAGTGTGGAACTTCCACCTCCTCTGGTCTTGCCAGGTCTGCGGAAAGTACTGCTCGCAGAAGAGAGCCACGAACTGGTACCACGTCGGCTCTCTCCTCTCCTGGCCTTTGATTGCCCTCCACCACTTGTGTGCCGCGTTCTCTAGCTGGTACATGGCAAAGGCCATGCGGCACTTCATGGGAGGGCGAAGGGTGTCGAACACCTTCTCTATCTGCTCCAGCCAGTCCTCTGCCTCAGACGGGTTCTCATCCCCCTTGAAGGAGGGGGCTTCACCTTCCAGAACTGTTCAAAAAGATCGTGGTGCAGTTGCAATGGGGGAATGGGCATGCCTCCAGGCAAGGAGGGCTCATGCTCGGAAGTATCAGAGTACGGTGGGGGCGGTGGAGGACCACCCCCTCCCCATCCTGCTCGTCCGGCGCTGCGACGGTCTATCTGTCCCATCGAGGACTCCCCCTCCATGTCCTCAGGGAGAGGTGCCCGTGGAGGCTGATGGAGCTCCTCTCGCACAATGTCTCTGATCAGCTGAGCGAGGTCCTGGGGCTGAACAGCCGGGAGAAGAGGTGTGTCAATTGGTACCTCAGGCTTGGCACGTCCGCCCCTCCGACCTTGTCCACAGACGCGACCACGGCCCGCCTCGAGAACTCCTCGATGAGGCATCTCTTGTAAGGAGACGCGAAAGACAGAACAAGAGGGTCAACAATATCGAATTTCTTCGAAAAAAGACTCGGAATGAATATCAAGGTGATACGTTGTGGTGACTATCCTAGTTATATGCACATGAATGGTTATTCTCAAGCCAATTAGTTCATTTCTCAGGATGACCTTGCTCTGATACCATCTTGTTATGACCTGATTCCTGAATCCCTATAGGACCCGAGATCGGCTCGCCTCGACTAATCCCAAGACCCAGTCGTCCAACAAGAAATAACAAAAAATAGGAAAGTAAACCACATTCACATATGCAATATAACTAACCAGAAGAAACGTACAAGTAGTAAAGGAAAATAAATCTGCTGTTTCAGTACATACCACAGTAACAACAATAACAATGGAAAACGGAAATAAACAGTAGAAACATAACAGTAATTAAAAGTCCATTACTTACTACAATAGTGGAGAAAATAAAAGGAAGTGCTGAAGAAACTATGGCTGGGCTCAACTGGGCCCAGCACCCTCCACAGTTGGAAGCTTGGGCTACTCAACTCCTGGTCCTGAACAGTATTATGAAAAGACAGAGTCTGCGAACGTTGAGTAGAGTAGTATTTATATTATCTAAGTAGAAAACAGTAAAAGCAACATGTTTAATTCTAATTTCTATTTATCTATTTTATATATATTTTCGTTTCACCCATTTCTCTCAAGCATCCAAATATTCTTGATCTTGCATGTTCCTCGTGGGAACGATCTTGATTGCAGTCTTTTCCGTAGAGTAGAAGGTACACGTGGTGCTTTCTTGGCCAGGAGAGTCCCCCGTGGTAGTCCTACACCCAGTCAACTACCCCAAGGTCACTGTCAAGACGTAGTGGTGACTACGACACGCGTGATAAGCGCACGGGTAGCTACCCCGCATTGACACGCGGTCAGTCATTTCCACTTGCAGGTACACCCAAAGTACAGCACGAAACAGTATAGGGCCTTGCCCTCTCAGAACAGGGGTCTCGCCCCTCAGAACTAAATAGGGGTCTCGCCCCCCATAGTCCGCGCACCCTCGTCTGACTACCCCGGTTTGCCTAGAGGGCCTAACAAGTCGATGTAGGGTGGCTAGCTAAACTTCGAGTCCCGTGGGGTGGCTAGCTCCCTCCCAATACTAGTAGCTCGCCTCGGTACCACGTACACGAGGGCCAATAGGAGTCGGTGTGGAGTGGCCAATCCTAACCCCGAGTCTCAACCCAAGGGAGGCTAGCTCCACTCTACACAAAAGGGGACAGTTGCTCTCCCTGGTACCACGTACTCAAGGGCCAACACACTTCCCGTCTACATTCCAGATTTCCATCTATCCAGAGGAACTCTACTCCTCATTCCCCGTAAGGTTCATGGTCATGTTCACCTCATTTATTCCGATCCAGATTTCATCTTTCACAATTCATTTCTCATCCATATACAAGCAGCTTGTGTTTTCATAATTCGATACATGCAACTAGTGATTTCACAGGTAATTATTCATTAATTATAGGCAGCTCATATTCTAATAGGAAACTCACAATTATAATACAAGCAATTGCTAGCAGTTTATCTTAATCATACATGCAAGTACATCATACAGCACAAACGGCTCATTCATTTCTCTATCCTAGGGTTCACGTCACATCCTAGGGTTCCATTCGGCTATTTTCATAAGCACATTCCTATTTAAATATTATTAACGGAATTAAACCACTTTACCAGGCAACATGGGAGTAATGAGAGCTCGAACCGCAGACCCAGGCGTCTCTGCTAGCCCTAAACACGTAGTAGGCTGAAACCCTATGCCAGGGAATACATCACAAAAAGAGAGTTCAGAACAGTGTATAAGGGACTCTAGTACATAGAGGAATTCGCGAGTAAAGTATAGGTATTTCGTTTGCGTAAAACGGACCCCGATCGGACTCCAAATGGGTCAAAAATGTGCCTACTGTTCAAAATCAGGCATCTGGGAATAATCCCAGACGTCTTAAAAGGTGCCAGATCTTTACCTTAAGTCCCTGCGGTATCTTCAGATGTCCAGACCTTCCCTGCGATCGTTTGAAGGCAGTTCCAGACATCGAACAATGCCTCCAGTCGTCTGGATGCACCTCAGGACGTCTGGAATTACCTTCAGATGATCGTAGAGAAGGTCCGGATGTCTGAGGACCTCCGGTCGTCTGGATGCACCTCCGGATGTTTGGTGACGTGTTCAGACGTCCAAAAGCACGTGGGAAAGCGTTTCATGCTCCTTCCCAAAGTTGCATCTGCGTACGACATCGCAGGCACAATCAGCCGACATATACCCCTGTGTTGCGATATGCATGGCATAGGGAGATACGTACCTTACGATAAATGAGCTTTCAGACGTCTGGCCTTAGCTTCAGACGTCCAGATACCCCGTCAGTCGTCTGGACTCCACTCCAGACTTCTGCTACTGGAAAACTTCCAGTACCAGGAACTCCTTGAAGCTCTCTCTGCTCGCTCTGCCTTGCGCCGCAGCAGCTCCAGCCGCTGCAAAGGGCTGGGAGGCCACCTCCCCAAGCCCTCTCCTCTTCCCGCACGTGCCCGTGGTGGCCGTGCGAGCTCTGCTGAGCTTCCACCGAAGCTCCTCCGACCTCGGCCTCCTCCTCCAGCGCTCTCCCCCTTCCTCCCTCTCGCTCTCCCTTGCTCGCCCCCTCTCGCCGCTCTCGCATAAGCACTGAAGGTGGTGATGGCTGGTGTGTGGAGTGGAGAGGAGATAGGAGGGGGGTTTAAATAGGAGATGTGGGGTTTAGGGTTTGGGGAAGAAAGAGGAAGGGAGAGAGAAGAGGAGGGTTTTGCGTGCGGCCCGTGTGCAGAGCACAGTACAAAAATTTCAATTTTAGACGTACGGGAACGGGCCTAGACGTCTGATTGAGACTCCAGATGTTTTAAAAGGCTAAAAGTGTGAATGGTCATTACAGCTTTGCCCTCTCAGAAAAGAACAAAACAGGGGTCTCACTCCTCCTCAGTCCACGTATCCTCATCTGACTATCCCAGTTTGCTCAATGGGCTAACAAGAGTCGGTGTAGGGTGGCCATACCTAACCTCGGACCCCTTGGGGTGGCTAGCTCCCCCTACATTAAGTAGTTCATCTCGGTACCACGTACGCGAGGGCCAATACGAGTTGACGTAGAGTGGCCAAACCCACCCCGGGTCTTAACCCAAAGGGGGCAAGCTCCCCTCTATACTACAAGGGATAGTTGCTCTCTTCAGTACGACATACACGAAGGTCAGCTCACTTCCCTTAACCGCTGCCCGTGGGCAGCAATTCCCGAACCATCTGGTTCTCTGGTACGACAGTGTTCTTATCTCGTTCTACATTCCCTGTAGGGTTCGTACATGAACTTTTCTTTGTTCCATATCTGGTTTGTTACATACAGAATAGGCATCTCTGTTTTCACAGTATGAGTTCTTTTTCTTTCTATCAATAATGTAGTTATTACAGGCAACTTATGATTTATTTAATCATCCATCTTTCTACACATGCGTCTTTTCTATCCGTAGTGTAAATGTCATAACCTAGGGTTTACTTGAATAGCTGTATTCTAGAGCATGCGTTTATTTCTTCCTAGGATTCATCTCACATCCTAGGTTTTAACTAATTGCATGTATTTTATTAACTTGGAGAATTAGTTAGAACCACTCTACCAGGATAACCGGGTGGAATGGGGGCTCATACAGTAGCTCCCGACGTCTCCGTAGGCCCCATACACTCGACAGATTGGAGACCTAAGACATGGATGAACAGGTCAAAAGGATTCCAAAAGATATAGACAAACTACCATTACGTGAAGAAATTCGTACGAAAAATAACGATGTTTTGTTTACGTAAAATTGACATCATTTGGGCCTTGAACGAGCCCAAAAACAAGTGTTCTAACAGAAATCAGACGTCTTAAATCAACTCTTAGGCATTCCTCTCTCGGAGCGCCTCTATTGGGCGTCTGGAACGCAGTGCCGATGTCCAAGGGTTCCGTCAGACGTCTGGAGGTGCTCCCGGACGTCTGAAACTGCCTCAGTCTGCCTTCCAACTTCTGACACATATACGTACACTGTCAGGACTTTGGCAGATGAGAAATACGGAAAATAGATCTCTACCAGACATCTCACTCTACCTTCGGACGTCCGGTAAGACATCGGGATGTTGCTTCGGATGTCTAATTCCGCGGAAAAATAACTTCCACGGAACCACTCTGGCCTTCCTCGCCGTAGGCGCTGCAGCAGAACAACATAGCGCCCTCCGCTCTCGCACTCAGACTCACAATCAGCTCTCCGCTCTCCACTCGCTCTCGCTTTGGCTCCCTACTCTCTCTCTCTCTCGCTTGGCTGTGGTGGTGTGAGACAGAGAGGAGGAGAAGGGGGGTTTATAAAGGGAGTGGAGGTGAGGGGAGAGGTGTGGCGTCGCAGGGAGTGGCGCAAGGTACGAGTGAGGCCGTTGCAGGGTGAGGCGTGAGGCATGGACGAGGGAGTGGCATGCGCACGGTGCGCGTCGAAAGGAAAAGCATTTTCAAACATCTGTTTCTCTCTCTAGACGTCTGGTGAACATCTCAGATATCTTAAAGAATCAAAAGGTAACGGGTCATTTCGGAGACTCTCCATATTATTCAAATACAAGTTTTTAGTGAAAGATTGAAGATTAAATTTCCTTCCTAAACATATATCCGTGGAGAGAAACGATAACCAAATCATCGTGTTCATCTCCTATGCTTCATGTCAAATCAATATTTATATTATATATTTACTTATCTCTTCCTTAGGAAAAGATTAAACCCTTTTATTGGAAAATATCCTATAAATTTTCATTTTAGTTTATGTCCCCTCCAATAAACGTGGTTGTAAGCTCAGGAAAATGTCAGTATAAATGCTTAGTTGGCATTAAATAAATGCCGTCATAAATGCCATCTTAGCCATGTAAATATAGATCTAAGGTGACTTAAAAGGTTAGTTTGTATGGAATGATAGGTTTTATAGGATAATTCTCTTGTAGTTGAATTATTCTTCATTTTTATTTAGAAATCATAAAGATTATCATAATAGGTTAACATATGATTATTTGAAAATTTTCTAAATTAACCTATGAGATAATTCATAAAAAAAATTTATCTCACATTAACCTCATAATAATTTGTCCTCATTTAAATCTTCTCTTAAGTCAAAATATTTTTCCAATTAAATAAGATTAATTCATATTTTGATAAATAATCCACCTTAACAAACTAAGACATAAGTTCGTGAGCTTCAACTAGTCCGTAGGACATGAATCAACGTAGTCTTGTTTGCAAATTCACATATTAAAATTAACTGGAATATGTTATCACGACTTTTCTTCTAAGCGGGCATCTACACTTAATTAATGACGAAGGTCTAGACGTATTCCTGGAGTGCTGTAGCCTTCCTTCTCTCTCTCTATCACATGATTCCTGGCACGGTACATTATACTTGTGGGGTGGGGGGTGGGGGGTGGGGTTTATTCGGTTGGAGAAATGTGTTAAAGCTGTAAAGTAAAAATGATATAATATTAGTGAATAATAATTTAATATAAAAATATGTAAATAAGATAGAGTAGTGTGAAGCAGTGAATATATATTAATAATTTTAATGTTAAAAAGATATATTTTTTAATATATATTAATATTAATGTAATGTGATACGATATTGACGTCACAGAATAACATACAAGTGTTTTGTATTTCATGCGATATTTTGACCGGTTATCCCTCACAACCTAAATGCCATTATCTCCTTCATCCACTTTTTCTATAGGTAGAGAATTACGATCTCATCTGTTAAGAGACATGTAATATTTAATGTCGTGTGATCTGTGGGATATTCTTGTAAGATAAGGAATAACTCATAAATATCTTGAACTTGATTAGATGGATAAGGTAGAGATATGCTGAATTTATCCACTATCCCGTCCTCTAACATGGATAACTTCTGTTTCCTCTTTTGAAAACGGACGTGGATAACTTCATTGAACACTTGGCCTTTGGATAAGTCACAACTATTTATTTGTTCTCATTCCCCAGTTTTTACTCGAATCCCTGGTCTAGCAATTGAAATTGGCACTTATATGACGGTGCAAGGGACAGGCACAGTTAAGCATTAAATTTGATCTCATTTCTGTCTGTTCTTTCTCTCTCCATCACTACTATGCAACGTCGAAAGTCACTAGACAGAGAATAATTAGTTAATCGCTAAAATGAGAGCAATGGAGGAATCAACATCACATTCTACTATCGATTTCACGCCTCTCGTGTTGACGCTCTATCCAGTAGAAGCAAACAAAAGAGGGTGGTGGGGCTCACTCTGGTTGATGTTCCATATTTTTTCTAACGAGAGAGGGTGTCGAATGTGCCGTAAAAACGGCAATTGGTTTACCCATTTTCCTAAAATGAGTAGGCCACACTAATCGGAGGGCAATGGTTTGTCTCGGTGGAAATGCTTATATTTTTTTAGGACTTATATAGCATCAACATAGCCATTAATAGTTGATGCACATAATTTCAAGTAAATCGGCAAAGGAGGAAAAGTTCTTCTCTAAACTTAGCAAAAGAGATTAGATAGACATCCACCTGAACAATCGAAGATGCCCGCCTAATAGAAGTTACCTTAGGTCCCACATCGTTGATGAGAGGATCAATTGGGTCATCTTTGGAGTTAGATGAAAGGTTTTGACGGATAATAATAGACAATTAGACAGGCAGCACTTTGCTGCCATACCTCTATCAAACACAATGACATAATCAAATCTAGTCGTTGTGAAATTCAAGTAACAAATGGATTGTAGAAGGATAATCTTGAAGATATCACTAACAATTTATGACTACCAAAAATATGAGAGGGGGTGGCTGCTCACATTGTCAGAGGAGTGAAAAAAAAGAAAAACCTACTTATACTCTCCATTCTTCTCTCTCTCTTTTGATGTTGAAATTGAATTGCCTACTCCACTTTTGTGATTGTGTGGTTACTTTAATCTCTTGGTCAGATTCTCTTCCTATTCCGAACCTGACAGGACTTGGTGAGAGAACTCCGATCAGAAACAAAGGCAGCCATGAATGGTTCTTTCTTCCGGCCACTTCTTAATGAGAAAATTAAAAAAAAAGATGATTGAATTAGATCACAATGGAAATACCTTTGTAGCCAAAGGCTCAGAAGCATTTCATTAATTCAGTCGAAGAGACATGGTCAACGGCATTCTCATGGCTTTGCAATTTGCACCTAAACACCTTGATAAATCTTATATCATCAAGAGTGATGGTTTTAATGTGGTCAGGGCCATTAAAGGAAGGCAGCAGCCATTGTGGAGGGTGAAGGCAAATTACACCTGATCGAAGACATCTCATGCAAAGTAATGGTTCTATTTCAATTATTCACGTCCCTGCCAAGCAGTTGAAAATGCCCATCTACTTGCATGCTATTGTGTTGCCTCTGGCTTTCAAGGAAGTTTGAATTCCGGCTGTCAAGTGGACCTTGACTCGCCTAACGTGACTCGAATCCGAACCCAACTTGACTCCGATTAAGCTCAACAGGTCAAAGCCAGTCTAACCTGTTTAAGTATATGGGTAAAGTTTGATTTGGTTTCACAAACCTACCTAATCTGTTCGACCTGATTAAAAACAAAACAAAAAATTCCCACCAATCTATTTAACTCATTTAACCTAACTAAGCCCTTGACCTATATAATAAATGAGTCGAATCAGGTCTACTTAGGCTTAGGTGGGTAGGGATCAATTTTCATCTCATGCATTCGTTTAATGAACAGGTCAAACCTAATCCAACTTGACCATGAATGAATTTAATCCGACCCATTTGACAGCCCTGGTTGGAGTTTTCCTTACTATTCATGTGCCTTGTAATGTCTGCGTTCTCTTTGAAATTGAAGATGATTTTCATCTCAAAAAAAGAAAATTAAAATATATTCCTTTTACCAGTTATTTTCATTACTGTTGTTGGAAACCTGCATAAATAGAAGCCCAGCATCTAAATGAGGTCCCATCAGGCCCTTGTAATCCTTTGGGCCTCAGCTTAATGGCCTCCAAATGGGCCTGCACCCTTCTCCGGCGTCCCCATTCTCGTTCCCCTTTCCCGCGACGAGCAACCACCTTACAGGCACGTGACACACACACACTTCCCAACACGACACGGCTCCTCCTTCACCTCTCCCTCTCTTTCTTTCGCCTCCCCATGGAAGAAACCGCCGCCGATGACGACCCCAACGACCTCGAGCTCCCCTTCTTCGACTCCCTCGACTCCTTCCCAACCCCCGACGACGACGGCGCCGGAGAACGCGACCCCCTCCCCGCTTCCCGCTCCCCCCTCCGCCGCCGTCGCCCCCTTGACGACCCGACCGCCTCCGACGTCATCGAGACTACCGACCTCCTCTCGCTTTCTCTGTCCTTACTGCGCCTCCTGCTCTCCCTCGCCGCGGACCCCATGGCGGCGCCCGGCCGCGCCCTCGCGCTCCTCCGGGACCGCGTTTGGCCGGAGGCGAGGCGGCTTGGGGCGGCGGATGTGGCCGTCAGGGCCGCCGTGGGGGCGTTCTGCTCGGCGCTGGTGGGGCTCGTGTTGCTGGGGCTCCTCGCGATGGCGTTCGTGGCGGGGGGGCTGCTGGTGGCGGCGGTCGTGGAGGAGCCCCTTAGGTTCGAGGAGGAGCTCGTGTTCGACTACACGAGGGAGAGCCCCGCGGCGGTGGTGCCTCTGGGTCCTTCCTTCTCCTATGATCCTTGCAAGGGTTTCCTGGATGGATCTGATCTGGGGGATGTCGTGGCTGTTGGGATCGAGGAGGGCAAAGGGAGACGTGCGGTTGCCGTCGGGAAGAGGTTGTCGGTCTCGGTTTCGCTCGCGCTGCCGGAGTCGGATTATAATCGGAAGCTCGGGGTGTTCCAGGTATTGTTATTGTTAGTATTGATTTATTGCTTTGGTGTAGGTATAGATTTTCTTATTCCAGTCCAAGTTAATTTTTTTCGCGTACCCATCATCATCATGTAATAGATGAGCTTTGTAAACGAAATGTAGTGTTTTATCCTATCCAGCTCCAACAATACCCTCAAACTTCACCATTGCCAACCACCATCACTTCTCTCTGCTCCACGATGAGAAGCCTTAGATTTCCAAACTATATCATCAAGACAGCATCAATGCATAGGGAATCAAGTTTTTGAAGTGTGGGAGAATTGATGCAGCACAAGCCACTAATGGATTCAGGGATATAGGTGTTAATTATTTTATTGTTTTTGCATTTTTATTTTTATTATTTTAATAAGTTATAAATTTCAAAAAGAGTGTTACTTTTGGAAATGTCTTTTGATTTAAGGAATGAATCTTTTGAGTAGGTTGATCATCTCCGAAAGGCCCCCACCTCAGTAAGGGATGGAATTGGTAAACAAAAAGTAGTTTTTTCTTATCTTATCCAAGGTCTCTATTTGGTGGATTCTGATTCATCCTCCCTCTTTCTCCTTTGAAAGCTGATAGTGTTCAGCATTCTTCTTATCTCTGGTAACGATGCCATTCTTAGCTAGTGACTGGCATTGAGTTATCTAAATCAGTCTCTGGAGTATATGAGGTTCCGTTAGTGAGTTTGGATCGATCATACGGTGTGAATGTGTTGGTCGGTGATGTAGGGAAGGCTTTTGAATGACTAGTTTTCTTGATGGGTAGGTCATGCCGTGATTCTGCAACATTGTTTAGCCCAATTCTCTTTGATCATCAACAATGGCTCCAATCCTGTCACTTTCCTTTAGGCTACCTCTGCTGGTCTATTCTGCACTCCTTGTACATCATGTGACTGAAACCAGAAACTTGCATTGCTGTTGAGAGCATATATAGTACACTGACTTCATGTGTCTCATTTGTCTCACTGATTTTTTCATTTGTGCTTGCATTGTGGTTGTTGTCTGAAATATTCTATTGTGTTTTCAATTCACTGGTGTCTCCTTTAACAACATCTTCCATCACTGATGGTCTCTAGGCTGACTCTTTTCTTCTACTCTTTCAATATTATCCTTGTGTACATGGCCTTTATCAGGCTTCCTGGTGCATTCACTGCAGTTGGAATGTAGCAGGGGAATGAATGGCATCAATCCCACTAGGCAGAACCTGCCATCACCAAGATGCCTAATAAAGGTAGTACAATTGAGACTTGGATAGTCAAACTTGCTAGTTTAGAAGCAGAACACTTAGGCCTAGTTTGTTAAGGGTGATAACCCATCAATATAGGGGTTAACTTTGTTTGGTGGGAAGGATATTTTGACCCGGGTTAAGAGGACTTAACCCAGGATTAGTTATTCTGGGGTTGATGTGGGATAAGTTTTTTTTGTGGATTATCCCATGTATTTTCATAGGTTAACCCATAAACCTTCCAAACAATCATAGGTTAACCCACCAGGATAACCTTTATGACTTTCAAACAAAAATGAAGGATAACCCAACTGCAAAAAAATTATCCTATGAAATCTATCCCTCCATCCAAACTAGCCCTTAAATTTTGATGAAAAAGTTATTCATGATGACAGGAACGCAACACTTCATTAAAGAATTATTCCTCTTTATGTATATGGAATGAAATGGGAGCCTTGCCACAATAGAACTTGTTAAAAGGTCATCAGTTCAAAATCCTGGAAACCTCTTTCAGAAATGTAGGATAGAGCTGCTTACAACATATCCAATAACTTGTCCAATCCTTCCCTCAATGCAGCAAATAGTTTGAGTTTCAAGCATGGGGCTGCCCTTTATACATAGTGGGCTGAAATTACCAAGAGTTCTTTTCCTCTCTCGATGGTTTAAAGGGATGGCTACTTGCAGTTAGCAGCTGTAGACATTTATTATCAATCAAATTCTTTCAATCTGCAAGCATGGTCTACAAATATGCCACTGAAGTCCCTGGATGGTGGTGAGCACTCCAAACCATATTATCCATGTAAAATATCACACACCTAAAGGCAACATTTAAAAGTTTCTAAGAGGTCCATATGATGAACTAACTGTATATTGAGCTTGAGAGTTAAGTCTATCAAAGCATGGATAGGTACTAACTGGAGTTGGAGAATGGATCTCAGCTATTTTTAGCTTGGAAGAAATATACTGAAGTCTAGTCTTTGCAAGTGATTCTTTTATGATGTTTACAAGGTGATCTTCTTCGTGATGCAGGGAATAGAAATGGCATTATTATGGGAAGTATGATCATCCTTTATGTATTTCATCATCTAGTCAAAAGCTGAGTTGGTAGCATTAGAGGTTTTTCTATTGTTACTGTGCCAGTCTTCATAGGTACAGAGCACAAGTTTAGGTAGAGTAGGCATTTCTCCTCCATGATTGGGTTGATCAGGAATGATCGACCTCTAATCATTCTGTTGGGATTTGTGGCGATCCAAAGCGTGAAGAAGTCCTGCAGAGGCTGCACAAGGCCTTGATCTGCTGGGGGCAGACCAAGGAATCGGTTTATGGACCGAGGAGGATCCCTGCAGAGACAGAGGGACTGCCTGCAGGAGCTACAGAACCAAGTGCAGGCCTGTCTGCTATGTGCAGACCAGTTTGCAGTGCTGAAGAGGGCCGGCCTGATGTGTTGAGCCGGCTGCAGTGCCTGGAGAAGGCCGGTCCAGATGTGGACTGATCCAACTGGATGCGTGCAGGCTGCAGGATGCCTTCCTTGTGGCCGGTTGATGTTGTTGAGAGAGGAGAGGAGCTATTGATTGGAAGAATTTTATTATTACTCAACTCAAAACATATGGAAAGGCTCTCTTTATATAAAGAGTATATATTCCTATTTCCAAAACTAAACTCAACTAATCATATCTAATCAAATCTTCTAGATTTGGAACAACCAAATCTTTATAAATCTCCTTAAAACAAATAAACTAAATTAGGCTAATTGCCAACTAAGAAACAAACTCCTATTTTTGTTCCTATAGATCCAAAATTGGTGGCCCAAGTGACTTTCTAGATCTGCCGCATGGCTCTTTGGTTCCCAACACTCTCCCTCAAGGCGGAGGTCGGGAGGCCGATGACTTGGTCTAAACGGCTCATCATTCTTCTTCTTTTTTCTTCTTCACCAGAAACTTGTATCTTTGATTTCGCCATCATCCTCCAAGGTAGTTTGAACCGGAAAGAACTTCGGTTCTGGTTGTGGCTGAGAAGAATTTCGGCCTAGCCGGAAAGAACATCGACTCTAGAGATGGTCGAGAAGAACTTTGACTGGAAAGAACTTCGGTTGAATTCGTGTCGAGAAGAACGTTGGCCTAGCTGGAAGAACATCGACTTATAGAGAAGGTTGGGAAGAACTCCAACTATGAGTTGAGAGAAAATCGGAAAGAACTTCGGATGAGTTGGGGCCGAGAAGAATGTCGGCCTAGCCGGAAGAACATCGACTTATAGAGAAGGTCGGGAAGAACTTCGACTTAAGAATAGTTGCCCGGAGCGTTACCACTCTGATACTATGTTGGGATCTGTGGCGATCCAAAGCGTGAAGAAGTTCTGCAAAGGCTGCACAAGTCCCTGATCTGCTGGGAGCAGACCAAGGAATCAGTTTATGGATCGAGGAGGATCCCTGCAGAGACAGAGGGACTGCCTGCAGGAGCTATAGAATCAAGTGCATGCCAGTCTGCTTTGTGCATACTAGTTTGCAGTATTAAAGAGGGTTGGCCTGATGTGTTGGACCGACTGCAGTGCCTAGAGAAGGCTGGTCCAGATGTGGACTGATCCAACTGGATGCGTGCAGGCTGCAAGATGCCTTCCTTGTGGCCGGCTGATGTTGTTGAGAGAGGAGAGGAGCTATTGATTGGAAGAATTTTATTATTACTCAACTCAAAACGTATGGAAAGGCTCTCTTTATATAGAGAGTACATATTCCTATTTCCAAAACTAGATTGAACTAATCAAATCTTCTAGATTTGAAACAACCAAATCTTTACAAATCTCCTTAAAATAAATAAACTAAATTAGGTTAATTACCAACTAAGAAACCAACTCATATTTTTGGTCCTATAAACCCAAAATCGGTGGCCCAAGTGGGCTTCTAGATAACTGCTACGTGGCCTAATGGCTACCACATGCCATGTGCCACGTGGCTCTTCTTTGATTCCCAACACATCTTATGGAAAATGGGCACCATATCTTCATGTTTGATCGGCTATGTTGCTATGTCATTGCCTTGTCACCCTTCAATGGCTTTGCTGCTCGTTTTTCGGCCATGAGTCATTGGATGGCTTATGGAGAGGCATTTCACTAGCTTTCGTATCTTTGCCAAGCCACCTTGTCGACGAGTGATGATGTCCAGGGAGGGTTTGCTGTGACTATGTAGATGGCTAGCGATTGGTGGATGTCCTCTCGACTTATTGTGGATGGTGTTGGAGGGATCTGCCTCCATCTTTTTTGGCCAAGGATCCCAGTGTTATAAAAGTCAATAGTTGGTATTCTGTTAGCTAGGTCACTAACTAAGGTGTATATGGTATGTGAGGGAGTAGTCAAGGAATACTTAGTCGGATTTTTTTTTAATAGTTAAGTATATAAATATCCATAATATATATTAATAAAATGTCTTTATTTGCACAATTCAATATTTCAACAAGTGAAATACACCATTACATAAATATCAACTATTTTGAAGCTCATGGTAATAAACATAAGCTACAAGTCATAAGATCAAAGAAAATGAATAACAAGAGCTAAAAGTTCCTAATCATTATAACTTGTAACCAAATTAGGTTGGGACTCGCTAATGGACTCACATATAGAAATCGGCCTAATAGTTGGTTGACTACTCAACTAAGTAGTCGCCCAAGTATGGGTACTCGGGTTGTTTCGGGGGTGGGGGGACTGAATAGGACTACTTTGCTGAGTAGTCGACCAATTTTTACAGCACTAGAGGATCCACCCTGCTTTCACCATCCTCCGCACTTTTGTTTAACCTGATGGTTGTGTGGTTTGTTTCCATTTGTTTGATTTCTTTGTCGGCATAGGTTGTTTGTGGTTGTCTTATGTCATTGTTGTGTGCTTGTTGGTAGTTCAGAGATGCATGTGGTGTATGGTCTTTTAGATGTCATCGTTGACATCTCTGGGTAGTGCTTTCATCTTCTGGTTGGTGGACCTCTTGCTATCTGGACCTTCTGCACACGGCCTGGTCGGACAGAGGCATCTGGATTGCAGCAGCCATTTTGTGCCTCCTGGGTTTCTCTTGCTTAATTTCTTGAGGTTGTTATTGGGTTGCTTTATTTTGATATGTATCTGGATGCTCCTCTCCATAAATAATTTCAGTTTTCAAAAAGAAAAAAAAAAAGGAGAAGATATATACTTCTTGTTTCTTGCGCTCCAAGGTTATTACTTAGAAAGGGTAAAAGTGTCATTCTTTTTTTCTCAAAAAAAAAAAAACCTAGAAAGGTACAAAAGCCCATAATTATATTCCATCCTTCTATGAGCTTGTGTATATAGTCATTTTCTTAAGATAAAATTAGGCATCTTGACACAGTTTGCTAAATATGTTATTAGGCTTCAAGTGTCCTACAGATTTATGATAGGTCAAGGTGAGATAATGAAACATTGCAACTACTGCAGGCTTGTAGAGACAATCGAGCTAAATCTTTGGCTCCAAATGCCTGAGGGTGTTATTGCACTTCAGCATGTCTTGATATCAGCCATTAAGGACATATTCCCTTTGGACGGTACTGCTATTTCTACGTGGGTTGGCACCCTAGCATTAAATTTTCCCATGCCCTTATCTTGGGGCATTTTTACTTTACCTTTTGCGAAAAATATCCTTCTTCAGTCTAATACTGACTATAGAATGGATTTTGTGTCAGATGTCCTTAATTTGATGTTAAAAATATTATCCTCATACACATAAAGAACGACGATGATCTTATATTGAAACAACTTGTAGTGGACTTTCCAATTTAAAGAGTGAATTACCCTGATGGATTTATGAAACATTTCACTAGGTTTGCCTTTGATATTGTATTTCTTTGATTGATTGTCATGCTCTATTGTGATAGAGAATTCAAGCTTCCAATGCAGTTTACCTTGGAGAGGTTTCCATCTATGAATGTATACATGTTGTGGAATGTACTCTATCCAAATTTGCAACAGAAACAAGAATCCTCCCAGAGCTGAGGGGAGCCAGATCTAAGAATGCCTCACATAGTCCAGCCCACTGTTGTGGTGATTGTCAATATTGCAGTATGCATGTTTTGGATAAATATATGGACGTGCCAATATGGAAGGCCTTTTTATTAATTGCTTCTGAAATGAAGGAATCATTTCCTTCTAGCTGAAAGGTGTCTGCAAACTTACCATGATGAACTAAGATTTGGCCTCTCGTGCATTATGTTTCATGATTATGGCCTTTGATTTATATGGATTTCACTGACCTGAGTATGCCATTTAGAAAAAAAAACATTAGGAGTAATAAATGTCCTTAGGATGAAGGGTGTAGATACATCCCGCAAGGTGGAATTTAGTGCCAGCAGCTCAAATTTCATTTAGAAAGGGAAAAAAAAATCCAAAAAACTAATTATACTTTATCTAGCTCTTTATGTGCCCTCTTTCTTTGTAGTGTTTTTGATTCTTTGAACACTGTTCGACTTCTAAGTTTCAGTTGAATTCATTGTCATGGTTCAATTCATTTCTACAATTATTTGGTGATTGCTAAAGTAGAATTATTTGCTTGAGATTCATGCTTTCCTTTCTCTGTTGATTTTTTAAAAGGAATGGAAATTTAATGGCTTTTGCTCTCAGTTTGCTCCATCCCCCCATTCCTTAATCTTGACTTAGGCCTTTCACCCCTTGCTTTTGATGTCATGCATTGATTTATAATTTAAAGAGCTCAATCAAATTTTTTTCTTGCATTTGGAAAATAGTATTGTTGATATATTTGCTGGGGATGTAGGGGATTCCGTCTGAAATGCTGATGTCATTTCAAGTTGAGATTTTCCGTGAATACTTGAATATTTTAGTTAGGAAACTCCATTTGATAAGAAATTGTGTTGTTGCAGATTAATCAATTTTATCTAAGCATTGCATCTATTTTGTATAAGACAACATGATACTTTAAGACTTACAGAAGCATATATTGACAAATTTAAGAGAAGTGTAAAAGGATCTAAATTTGATGTTAGTTTGCATGCCATTTAAGGGTGCAACCAACCAGTCTGATATTTGGATGGCAAGTTGCAGTGGTAATCAACATGAATTAGAATGTTAAACCTAACCTGGACATTTGGGAATAAGGTCAGATGCTAATGCACGTACTTGATTTTTATACATCGTTCTTAGCTGAAGATCTAGTATGGTTATCATGGATGCATGGTGAAAGGGGGTGCGATTCAAGATTTGAGCATAAGTGACAGTTGGATACAGGAATTCTTGCAAATGAAGTGATTGTCTGCATGAAGTGAGGGGAGAAGATCTTAGCAATCTTTTTGTGAATGCTGTAGTGAAAAAAGCTAAAACAAAGGGAATAATCTGGAAAAATATGGGAATGACAAGAGGAGATGAATTTTAAAATTATTTCAATTCTTTGCTGGTATGTATCAAATGTCTTTGAATGCATGGATGCTTGCCAATTTTAACAAATGCATCCGGAGTTCTTGGTAGCTCATTGGTTACTAGTTCTGATGATGCTCCTTTGCAGATTTTTTCATCAACTATAGCCAATTAACATTTTCTCCAGCTTCAGGTCATTGCGCCCAAGTAGAGTGGCAAAACCTCCCTTATTGCTCCCACAACCACCATATTTTCTCTCCAAAACAAATGAGGGCATTTTAATTAGTCAATTTGCAGGTGTGCTACATTGTAAAAAGAAACCAAGAGCTTACTTTCACTGCAAATGTGAGGTGGATTTCCACGAATGAGCAGCGGTAGCCACCAAGACCTAGCTATTGAAGTAATGGATTTCCAAAGTAATTTCCAACTTGGTTCTGAGGATCTTCTACATATGTGCAGAAACTAAGCCATCTACTCCTCCACTTTAACCTATAAATAAACAGATATTCATTTTTGACCTGGAAATTAGCATCTGGTTCCTTGTACTTCTTGTGTTGCCCTGCTTAAGAAGTTGTCAACATTTGGAAACAAAATGTCTCATATTGAAATGCAAGATATGGAACAATTACATTGTTTTTGTTTTGAAAAGAGATAAAACAATTATATTCTACCATTCTGAAATAGAAATTCCAGTAATTTCAAGTCAAAGTACTAGCAGATCTTCCGAAAGATGTGTATCAAAGAAGTTGGTCTGGAAATAACTTAAAAGAATGATCTAGCACCATTTATTTCTACAACTGGTAAGCATTCTTAGAATCCTAAAGTTTTTTTTTTTTGAGAAATAGAATCCTTAATCCTTAAGTAGGAGATAATAATGATTTTTCTTATTCTCAAGTGAAACCCTACACCTCTTTATATAGAGAGAGGTGTTGGGAAAAGTACAATATAAGTTCAATAGGATAAAAAAAATAGTAAATGACACCAAAGTAGAAAAACACAACTAGAGTGCTCCACTAACACTCCCCCTCAAGTTGGAGCATATATATCAATAATGCTCAGCTTGGAACAACACTTATCAAACGCAGTCCTTGGAAGAGGCTTGGTGAAGATGTCCGCTATCTAATCTCCAGAAGAAACAGATGAAGTGTAAATGATTCCTCGTTGTATCAGGTTTCTAGTCTAGTGGCAATCAACCTCAATATTTTTTGTCCGCTCATGAAACATTGGGTTATTTGCAATATATGTAGCAGCACGATTATCACACCTCATCTCCATTGGTCCCTCTATCTGAACATGAAGATCATGTAGCATTGATCTGATCCAGACCATCTTTGTAGCAGTCTGAGCCATAGTCTTGTATTCTGACTCTGCACTGGATCTGGATACCACCTGCTGCTTATTGCTTCTCCAGGTCACTAAGTTACCTGCCACATAAGTGTAGAACTTAGTTGTTGAGTTCCTATCTATCATGCATCGTCCATAGTTAGCATTAGAGAAACCAATGACACTCATAGCAGAGCCCTTTGAAACAAGATACCTCTGGCTGGTGCTTTCTTCACATATCTAAGTACCTGTATAGCAACATCCCAATGCTGCCTGGTCAGCTTGACCATAAATTGACTGAATTTTCCAATAGCAAGGGAAATATCTGGACTAGTAATAGTAAGATACAAAGTTTACCAACCAATTGTCTATAAGATCTACTATCTACAGGTGGAGACTCAGCACTATAAAGATGTCCTTTGGGATCCATAGGTATATTAGCATATTTAGATCCTATCATTCATGTTTCCTGCAAGATATCAAGGGCATATTTGCGTTGACTAAGAACAATACCCTCTCTGCTACGTGCCACTTCAATCACAAGAAAGTATCTGAGTTCTCCCGGGTCCTTCATCACAAAGGTATTAGCTAGCTTCCTTTTTACCTCAGCTATCCCAACAACGTCATCTCTAGTAAGAATCAGATCATCCACATAGACAAGGAGTACAATTATTCCCATCTTTCCTTTCCTGACAAATAGAGAGTGATCAGTAGAAGATAGTATAAGCCCCATGACCTGTACCTCCTCTGAAAGCCTCTGGAACCATGCTCTCAGGCTCTGTTTTAAACCATAGATAGCTTTCTTCAATTTACATACACACTCCTCCTGAGTCTCAAACCCAGGAGGTTGTTGCATATAAACTTCCTCTTGAAGATCTCCATACAAAAACACATTCTTCATATCCAACTGATGAAGAGGTCAGTCATAGTGGGCAGCTATGGACATCAAAATCCGAACAGTAGACAGTCGAGCAACAGGGGAGAATGTATCAAAGAAATCTACCCCATATGTTTGGGTAAATCCCTTTGCCACTAATCTTGCCTTATAGCGAGAAATTGTGCTATCTGGGTTGTATTTGACAGCAAAGATCCATCAGCACCCAACTGTTCTGGCGTGAGGAGGCAAAGTGGTCAAGTCTCACGTCCCTCTAGAGCGCAGAGCAACGATTTCATCCTCTATGGCCTGATGCCATTTTGGATCCAGCATGGCCTGTTGATTGGAGGTAGGAACGTGCGTTGCAGAGAGAACTGCTGTAAAAGTAGCAAAGGATTTGCCAAGATTGGTGGTGAAGACTATTTGTACAGTATGAAACTGAGCACAACTCTGTGGCGCCTTCCTAATAGCAATTGAAATATCAATGTCCTCCATATGCTTAATAGCAGCATAAGGAGAAGACTCATTAGAAGAACCTACACAAACACCACTGGGACAACTCACGTTATGTAACGACCCGATTCTCGAGTCTCTACGAGACACGAGAACCGGACTGACTCGACTAATCCCAAGACCTAGTTGTCCAACGAGGAAGTAACCAAAAGAGCAGTAAAATAAACCACATTCAACATGAATTATAACTAGCAGTAACAAAGTACAACAGTAAGAAAAAGTACTACAGCATGTACCACCACAACAGTAGAACAACATTTATAACATAACAAGAACTGCGGGTAAAGAAAAGTACAAAGAGTTACAAAAACTACTCACTACAGTGGAAACAAGAGGGGGTGCAAAAGAACAGTGGTAACTCTACTGGACCCTACTCGGCCCAGCATCCTCTGCAGCCGCTGACCCTGGCTGCTCAACACCTGGTCCTGAAAAGTAACGAGTGTAACACGTCAGCGAAACGCTGAGTAGAGTGGCAACTAAACTAAAGATGCAGTAAAGTGTACAGTAGCTGTTTTATTTTCTTTCTTCCTTTATTTACGTCTTTCTATTGTTTCACAATTTATCTATTTCTCAGATCCTTCACTTGATCTCGAATGTTCCTCATGAGAACGATCTTGATTGCAGTCTTTTCCGAACAGTAGAAGTAGTACGTGGTACTCTCCTGGTCGGGAGAGTCCCCCGTGGTGATCATACTCTCAGTCAACCACCCCAAGGTCACGGACAGACGTAACGGTGACTACGGCACGTGCGATAAACGCACAGGTAGTTAACCCGCACTGGCACGCGGTCAGTCGTTTCCGTTAACGGGTGCGTCCAAAGCACAGCACGGAACTAGTACAGGGCAGAGTCCTCTCAGTAACAGGGGTCCAACCCCTCCACAGTAACCAAACAGGGGCTTTGCCCCTCCACAGTCCGCGCACCCTCACCTGACTACCCTGGTTTGCCCAGTGGGCCTAACAAGTCGGTGTAGGTGAGTTAGCAGAACCCCGGGGTCCGTGGGGTAGCTAGTGCTCGCCCTACACTAGTAGCTCTCCTCGGTACTGTGTACACGAGGGCCAACAAGTCGGTACAAAGTAACCAGACCTAACCCCGGGTCCCTGGGGCGGCTGGCTTTGCTCTACACTAAACAGGGGGACAGTCGCTCTCTTTGGTACTCCGTACTCAAGGGCCAGCTCACTTCCCCAATTTTATTCCATTCACTTTCCAGGAGTTCTACTCCTAATTCCACATAGGGTTCCAGCTCTTTTAACTAAGCACATTCAGGTTTCACCTTTCCAGTTTCACGTCCATACAACCCATGTTCTCAATCATGTTCATTTATTCATAACAGGCAGCTGTTAAATCAATTTACAGGCAGCTATTATTTCCTTTCCGCATTTTCAAGACTGCAGTATTCATATATTTCACTAATTTTCCCATCCTAGGATTTATGCCATACCCTAGGATTTATCATACAATCTAGTTTTCCAGCCATAGGATTCATGCAACACCATAGGATCTACCATTCATTCTAGTTTCTCATTCCTGGGATTCATGCAATGTCCTAGGTTCTATTTATGGTTCCTTAATTTAACAGATTATACTAATAAACTTAAAAGCCACTCTACCAGTTACAACAAGAGTAATGGGGGCATGGTTGGGAATCCTGCGTGCCTCCGCAACCCCCGTGACTGCAATGGAACGGGTCCTATCACAAGGATCAAACACAAGGAGTTTCTCAAAACAGTATCTAATCACTTTAGACGGGTAGAGGATCTTATTCCGAAAAGAACGCAACTCGAAACGCGGAAAACGGACTCCGAACGGGTCGAAAACGACGAAACAGTGCAAAATCAGACGTCTGAAATCAGACGTCTGGAACTTCCAGACGTCTTAAAAATGGGGATCAGATGGTACCTTGTCCTGCGTAGTCTCTCAGATGTCTAGAAGCCTGCGGGGGCGTCTGACCTAGTTCTCAGACGTCCGATGGTCACCCCGGACGTCTGGAAGTCCTTCCAGTCGTCTGGCACCGCTGCCAGACGTCTAATTCGCGTTGGATGCGAATCTCGGAACCTGCGCGTACCCATTCCTTGCTCTCAGTACGGACGGTCACAGAAAAGGAAGAAGACGAAAAAAAATTTACTTACCAGACGTCTGGACAGTCCTCCAGACGTCTTCCCTGTCGTCTGGTTGAATTCCTAGATGCCTGATTCTGGAAAATTTTCCAGAATCAGAGCGCGGCTCACCCTCCGTCCGCAACGCACGGCCCGCCGCGCCACGTCCGCCTACTGCTCGAGCTGCAGCAGGCCTCCCGCGTCACCCCGCGTCTGCTGCTCCCCCGCCAGCCGGCTCTAGCAGCCTCGGCAAGCTCGGCCTCACGGCCGAGCGCCTCCTCCCTCGCGCAGCACCTCCTCCCGCACTCACCGCGGCTGTCACTGCCGCCGCTTGCGCTCGCACTCACGCACCGGCTGGAAGGAGAAGAGGAAGGGAGCGAGGTGATGAGAGTGAGGGAGAGGGCGAGGCTTTTTAAAGCCGCGCGGGGAGAGAGAGAGAGCGAGACAGACTGCGGTCGCAGGAGGAGAGAGGGAAAAAGAGAGAGGAAGGTGGTTGCAGGTCTGCGCGCGCCTGCCGCAAACGCAGTCCCGCGTGCCACCGAAAAATAGATCCTAGACGTCTGGAAGGGGTTCCAGACGTCTGGGCCACCTCCCAGACGTCTTAAAAAACGTCTTGGAGTGCGTTCGTAACAATATAACAAACTCAAAGGAAGTTTCGTCCCCGAAACTTGCGCTAACTAGGGTGCGGGAAAATGTCATAATAACCATAACAAACTCAAAAAGGACCGAAGCGGGTCCGAAAAGACGTACCCGCGAAGAGCTCCGGGTACTGCTCCCGCATTGCCGCCTCAGGCTCCTAGGTAGCCTCCTCGTATTGCTGGCTCCACAAAACCCTTACCAGGAGTACTTGCTTTCGTCTCAAACTGCGGACGGCTCGGTCTAGAATCTGCATTGGCCGCTCGGGGTAGGTCAGGTTGTCGTCCACCTCGACGCTCTCGTGACTCAGTACGTGACTGGGATTGGCTACGTACTTCCTGAGGTTGGACACGTGGAACACGTCATGCACACTAGAAAGCTGGGGAGGGAGGGCAAGCCTGTAAGCAACGGGTCCAACCCGCTCCAGGACCTCAAAGGGCCCCACAAACCTCGGCACGAGCTTTCCTCTCACCCCAAACCGCTGCAGGCCCTTCATGGGCGAACCATGAAGAAAGACGTGGTCCCCAACCTCAAACTGCACCTCTCTGCGTCTCCGATTCGCGTAGCTCTTCTGTCTGCTCCTGACAGTGCGGAGTCACCTATGGATCTGCTCGACTACCTCCTGACTCTGCCGGATCAACCTGGGGCCAACCTCCCACTTGGTCCCCACCTCAACCCAACTCATGGGTGCCGTACACCTCCGTCCGTACAGAGCCTCATAGGGAGCCATGTCGATGCTCGAGTGATAACTGTTGTATGCAAACTCCGCCAGGGACAGGTGCTCCTCCCAAGAGCCCCTTCAGTCCAGTACATAGGCACGCAAAAGGTCCTCAAGTGTCTGTATCGTGCGCTCAGACTGTCCGTCCGTCTGGGGGTGGTAAGCTGTACTAAACCTCAACCGCGTCCCCAGGGCCTGCTGAAACTCAGCCCAAAACTGGGACGTAAAGCGGGTATCCCGGTCGGATACGATCTCCCGCGGAACTCCGTGTAGTCGTACCAAGTCGCGGATATACCTCTCTGCCAACTGTGCTGGTCCCAAAGTGACTCGGATCGGCAAGAATCGTGCCGTCTTCGTCAGTCTATCCACAATTACCCAGACAGCGTCGTGTCCTCACTGGGTAACAGGCAAACCCACCACCAAGTCCATGGTGATGCTCTCCCACTTCCATTCTGGCACTGGAAGCGGTTGTAGCGGCCCTGCAGGCCTCTGATGCTCGGCTTTCACCTGCTGGCACACTAAGCACTGCTGCACGAATTCACCCACATCCCGCTTCATCCCCCTCCACCAAAACGCGCGTCTCAAGTCGTGGTACATCTTCGTGTTTCTGGGATGTATGGTGAATCTGGAACCGTGTGCCTCGGTCAGGAGCTCTCTCAACAGCTCCTCATCTCTGGGAACGCACAACCGCCCCCTCAGGCGCAGCACCTGGTCTGTGAAAGAGAAGTCCCCTGGGTCTCCCGACAGTACCTTGTCGCGCAAGGACTGCAAGTACAGATCGGCCATCTGTCCTGTGATGATGTGGTCTATCAGCTCTGGCCTAGTCTATCGTGTCACCGTCATTGCCCCACAGTACCCCCGTAACTCTAGGGGTCGCCAACTGCCCACCTCCTCCAAAAGGCTCCAACTCTGTAACTGTAAACTGACCAAGTGTGCAGGCGCCTTCCGGCTCAAGGCGTCAGCCACCACATTGGCCTTCCCCGGGTGGTAGGAGATGCTGCAGTCGTAGTCCTTGAGGAGCTCCAACCAACGTCTCTGTCTCATGTTGAGCTCCTTCTGATCAAAAAGGTATCTGAGGCTCTTGTGATCTGTGAAAATCTCGAAGGTCTCACCGTACAAGTAGTGCCTCCAGGTCTTCAGCGCGAAGACGATAGCTGCCAACTCTAGGTCGTGAGTAGGGTAGGTATGCTCATGGGGGCTTCAGTTGCCGCGAAGCGTAAGCGACAACGTGACCCCTCTGCATAAGCACACCTCCTAACCCCTGCAAGGAGGCGTCCATGTACACAACGAACCCGCCACTACTGTCAGGGATGGGGAGCACGGGAGCCGAGGTCAACCTCTCCTTCAGCTCCTGAAAACACGCCTCACAGGCGTCTGTCCAAGTGAAGGGCACGTCCTTCCGGGTCAACTGTGTCATAGGATGCGCAATCTGTGAAAAACCTCTGATGAATCGTCTGTAGTAGCCTGCCAATCCCAGGAAACTGCGAATCTCAGTGACTGAACGCGGTCTCTCCCACCTGAGTATTGCCTCGACCTTAGCTAGGTCCACCGCCAAGCCGTCTCCAGAGATCACATGACCTAAGGTCACCTCCCTCAACCAAAACTCGCACTTGCTTTATTTGGCGTACAGCCTACGTCGTCTCAGAGTGTCCAGAACCATCCGCAAGTGCTGTCCGTGCTGCGTCTGATCTCTAGAATAGATGAGTACATCATCTATGAAAACCACCACGAACTGGTCCAAGTACGGTTTAAACACCCGGTTCATTAGGTCCATGAAAGCAGTGGGGGCATTGGTCAGCCCAAACGGCATGACAAAAAACTCGTAGTGTCCGTACTGGGTGTGAAAAGCTGTCTTGGAAACGTCGGTCTCCCTGATCCTCAACTGGTGGTATCCATACCTCAAGTCGATCTTGGAGAACACCGTGGCACCCCGCAACTGGTCAAACAAGTCGTCGATCCTCGGCAGCGGATATCTGTTCTTGATGGTGACCCTATTCAGCTGTCGGTAGTCCACACAAAGGCGTAGGGTACCATCCTTCTTCTTCACAAACAGTACCAGGGCTCCCCAGGGAGACGTACTGGGCCTCACGAAACTCTTCTCCAAAAGGTCCTGCAACTTGGACTTGAGCTCTCGCAGCTCAAGCGGTGCCATCCTGTATGACGCGGTGGAGATGGGGCTGGTCCCTGGTACTAGCGAGATCTCAAACTTGATCTCGCGCTCAGGCGGTAGTCCCGGTAACTCGTCTGGAAACACGTCAGGGTACTCTCTGACCACTGGGATGCTCTGGAAGTCTGCCACAGGGATGGGCTCTGCCACCATACAAGCTAAGAAGCCCTCACACCCCTGGTTCCAAAGTCTCGCCGCCTGAAGTGCCGAAACGCACCTGAAGCCTCCGTCCACTGGCTGTCCGTGAAACTCGAAAGAAGGCAACTCCGGCATGGAGAAGACAATCTTCCTCTCAAAACAGTCTACCAAGGCGTGGTAAGCGGACAGCCAGTCCACCCCCAGAATCACGTCAAAGTCCATCTGTATCATAATCAAGTCAGTTGGCAGGCTATGTCCCCCGACGCTGACCTCGCAATCCGTATACACCTCCTCAACTACAAATAGCTAACCACTCGGGCCTTTGATTACTAACGGATTTTCTAACAGCATATAATCCTGGCCCAAACTAACTGCGAAACTGGCTGCGACAAACGAATGCGTAGCGTCAGAATCGAAAAGCGTGTAAACGAGTCTGTCGGAAACTGAAACCATACCTGCCACCACCGAGCCCGAAGCTCTGGCATCCCTGTGTGTCAGGGCGTTGATACGCCCCTCAGCTCTAGGTGCGGACGAAGCAGCCACACTTTGCGTCGGGCGGGCAGGTGCTGGCCGGTACCCTCCTCGTGACTGTTGTCCTCCTTGCGCCTGGGAATCGCGGCCTCTTGCGCGCCCTCCAGTACTCTGCGCGGGAAGTATCTGCTGACCTCCTGTCCTAGACGGGCAGTCCCTCCTGATGTGGCCGGGCTGGCCACACTGGTAACAGAGGGGAACCCGACTCCCGCCCTCAGTGGGTCCCTGCTGTCGGCTTGGCGGGGGTCCGGTGCTGGCGACTGGCCCCTGTCGAGGGCCCCCAAAGGCCACTGATGGCCCTGCAAAATGTGACGGCTCTCTTGTGGACGCCACGTGTCTCCTCTCGCCGGCCCTATGAAAAGTCTGGCTGAAAGGGCCTCTTCCGCCCACCGTCAGTGTCTCGCGCGGACGGGTTGGTCTCCTCGTAAGTCATGGCTGCCTCCACCACCCTCGAAAACGTAGGCAGCTTCAGGGGTTTGACATACCTCCGAATCGCAGGTCGGAGCCCCTCGGTGAACCTCCAAAGGCGCTCCTCCTCAGTAGCTACCGCTGTCGCTGCAAAGCGGGACAGCTCCAGGAAACGCGTGTGGTACGCGCTCACGGTCATCGTCCTTTAGTGGAGAGTGTGAAACTCCCGCCTCCTCTGGTCCTGCCACATCTGGGGAAAGTACTGCTCGCAGAAGAGGGCGACGAACTGATCCCAGGTCGGCTCGTCCCTCTCCTGTCCCCGGACCGCCCTCCACCGCCTGTGTGCAGCACTCTCCAGTTGGTACGTGGCAAAGGCCACGCGGCACTCCACAGGGGGGCGAAGGGTGTCGAAAATCTTCTCTAGCTGCTCGAGCCAGTCCTCTACCTCGGTCGGGTCCCCATCCCCCTTGAAGGAGGGGGGCTTCAGCTTCCGGAACTGCCCGAAGAGCTCGGAGTGGCGCTGCAGTGGGGATGTTGGTGCACCTCCAGGCAACGGTGCCTCGTGCACAGAGGTATTGGAGGAAGGTGGGGGTTGCGGCGGCCCATCCCCTCCCCCGTGTCCAGCGCCGCGTCCGTCGGGTGGTCCCACAGAGGACTCCCCTTCCGCAGCCCCAGGGGGAGGCGCTCAGGGCGGTGGGTGGAGCTCCTTTCGCACAATATCCCGTATCAGCTGGGCGAGGTCCTAGGCCTGGACGCCCGGGAGTAGTGGCTAGTCCACTGGGGCGTTGGCAACGGCACGCCCACCTCGCCGATCTCGTCCTCGGCCACGCCCGCGGCCCACCTCACTGGTCCCGCGACGAGGCATCTCCTGCGAGGAGACGCGAAACAAAATGAAACACGTCAAAATAGAACGATACCTAACGGAAACGTCTAAGAGCTCATGTCAAAAGATATGTTGTGGTGGCTACTCTAGTTATAGACATGTGAATTGGTTATTTTTCAGTCAGTTGATTCACTTCTCGGGACGACCTGGCTCTGATACCATCTTGTAACGACTCGATTCCCGAGTCCCTACGAGACACGAGAACCGGACCGACTCGACTAATCCCAAGACCTAGTCGTCCAACGAGGAAGTAACTAAAAGAGCAGTAAAATAAACCACATTCAACATGAAGTATAACTAGCAGTAACAAAGTACAACAGTAAGAAAAAGAATTAGTATAGCATGTACCACCATAACAGTAGAACAACATTTATAACATAACAAGAACTGCGGGTAAAGAAAAGTACAGAGAGTAACAAAAACTACTCACTACAGTGGAAACGAGAGGGGGTGCAAAAGAACAGTGATAACTCTACTGGACCCTACTCGGCCCAGCGTCCTCTGCAGCCGCTGACCCTGGCTGCTCGACACCTGGTCCTGAAAAGTAACGAGTGTAACACGTCAGCGAAACGCTGAGTAGAGTGGCAACTAAACTAAAAAAGCAGTAAAGTGTATAGTAGCTGTTTTATTTTCTTTCTTCCTTTATTTACGTCTTTCTATTGTTTCACAATTTATCTATTTCTCAGATCCTTCACTTGATCTCGAATGTTCCTCGTGAGAACGATCTTGATTGCAGTCTTTTCCGAACAGTAGAAGTAGTACGTGGTACTCTCCTGGTCGGGAGAGTCCCCCGTGGTGATCATACTCTTAGTCAACCACCCCAAGGTCACGGACAGACATAACGGTGACTACGGCACGCGCGATAAACGCACAAGTAGCTAACCCGCACTGGCACGCGGTCAGTCGTTTTCGTTAACGGGTACGTCCAAAGCATAGCACGGAACCAGTACAGGGCAGAGCCCTCTCAGTAACAAGGGTCCAACCCCTCCATAGTAACTAAACAGGGGCCTTGCCCCTCCACAGTCCGCGCACCCTCGCCTGACTACCCTGGTTTGCCCAGTGGGCCTAACAAGTCGATGTAGGTGAGCTAGCAGAACCCCGGGACCTGTGAGGTAGCTAGTGCTCGTCCTACACTAGTAGCTCTCCTCGGTACTGTGTACACGAGGGCCAACAAGTCGGTACAAAGTGGCCAGACTTAACCCCGGGTCCCTGGGGCGGCTGGCTCCGCTCTGCACTAAACAGGGGGATAGTCGCTCTCCTTGGTACTCCGTACTCAATGGCCAGCTCACTTCCCCAATTCTATTCCATTCACTTTCCAGGAGTTCTACTCCTAATTCTTTGTAGGGTTCCAGCTCTTTTAACTCAGCACATTCAGGTTTTACCTTTCCAGTTTCACGTCTATACAACCTATGTTCTCAATCATGTTCATTTATTCACAACAGGCAGCTGTTAAACCAATTTATAGGCAGTTATTATTTCCTTTCCGCATTTTCAAGACTGTAGTTTTCATATATTCCACTAGTTTTCCCATCCTATGATTCATGCCATACCCTAGGATCTATCATACAATCTAGTTTTCCAGCCCTAGGATTCATGCAACACCCTAGGATCTACCATTCATTCTAGTTTCTCATTCCTAGGATTCATGCAATGTCCTAAGTTATATTTATGGTTCCATAATTTAACAGATTATACTAATAAACTTAAAAGCCACTCTACCAGTTACAACAGGAGTACTGGGGGCGTGGTCGGGAATCTTGCGTGCCTCCGCAACCCCCGAGACTGCAATGGAACGGGGTCCTATCACAAGGATCAAACACAAGGAGTTTCTCAAAACAGTATCTAATCACTGTAGACGGGTAGAGGATCTTATTCCGAAAAGAACGCAACTCGAAACACGGAAAACGGACTCCGAACGGGCCCTAAATGGGTCGAAAACGACGAAACAGTGCAAAATCAGACGTCTGGAACTTCTTCTAGACGTCTTAAAAATGGGGATCAGATGGTACCTTGTCCTGCGTAGTCTCTCAGACGTCCAGAAGCCTGCGGGGGCGTCTGGCCTAGTTCCCAGACGTCCGATGGTCACCCCGGACGTCTGGAAGTCCTTCCAGTCATCTGGTACCGCTGCCAGACGTCTGATTCGCGTTGGATGTGAATCTCGGAACCTGCGCGTACCCATTCCTCACTCTCAGTATGGACGGTCGCAGAAAAGGAAGAAGACGAAAAAAAAACTTACTTATCAGACGTCTGGACAGTCCTCCAGACGTCTTCCCCGTCGTCTGGTTGGATTCCTAGACGTCTGATTCTGGAAAATTTTTCAGAATCAGAGCGCGGCTCGCCCTCCGTCCGCGACGCACGGCCGCGCCGCGCCTCGTCCGCCTGCTGCTCGAGTTGCAGCAGGCCTCCCGCGTCACCCCACGTCTGCTGCTTCCCCGCCGGCCGGCTCTAGCAGCCCCGGCAAGCTCGCCCTCACTGCTGAGTGCCTCCTCCCTCACGCAGCACCTTCTCCCGCACTCACCGCGGCTGTTGCTGCCGCCGCTCGCTCGCGCTCGCACTCGTGCACCGGCTGGAAGGAGAAGAGGAAAGGAGCGAGGTGATGAGAGTGAGGGAGAGGGCGAGGCTTTTTAAAGCCGCGCGGGGAGAGAGAGAGAGCGAGACAGACTGCGGTCGCAGGAGGAGAGGGAAAAAGAGAGAGGAAGACGGTTGCGGGTCTGCGCGCGCTTGCGCGCAGACACAGTCCCACATGCCACCGAAAAATAGATCCCAGACGTCTGGAAGGGGTTTCAGACTTCTGGGCCACCTCCCAGACGTCTTAAAAAACGTCTTGGAGTGCGTTCGTAACACGTTAGTATCAATCCATTCCTGACTAGGGGAGATGGGTGGCTAAGGTGGGGGGGTGCGTTCTTCTTGCCATGCATGCTGTTTGTATGTCACAGGTAACCTATAGATCTGAGTGATCTCAGCCTTCTACCTCATGGGAGTCTCCTCACTATGTGTAACAGAAATTTGTTCCAAGGGAACTGGTATGATAGGCATAGGGGCCAAGTCTCCCTCAAATGCCACCTGATGACCATTAGTGGAAAAATAAGGAATGAGCTCATGGAATGTGACATTTGCAGTCACATAATGCTTTTATCATGTGGGTAATAGCATCTGTATCTTTTTTGGGTGTTGCTGTAACCCAAAAAGACACACTTCACTGCTCTTGGAGCCAACTTGTCCCTACCATGTGCCAGAATGTGTACAAAGGCTACACAGCCAAACACCCGACGTGGAATAGTAAATAAATCCTTCTTAAGATAGAGGACTTGCCAAGGAACTTGTTCTTGGATAGCTGAGTTAGGTAACCTATTGATTAAATAACATGCAGTTAACAATGCATCTCCCCAATAGACCTGTGGCACATTATGTTGTATCAATAGTGTCACGACCCGAACTCAAATCTCTATAGGACCTGAGATCGACTCGCCTCGACTAATCCCAAGACCCAGTCGTCTAACGAGAAATAACCAAATAACGTGCATCAATTCATCTACCACATAAGTACAGTAGCTAAGTAAAAGAAAAAAAATTGACACAAAAGGAGAAACAAAACAGTAATACTAAAATATTACATGCCTTCAAAAACAGGAATACAGCTATCACAATGAAACTAGTATAGATAGAGAATATAATGGCAAAGTACTGAAAATATAACTACAGAAACTCACTACAGCTAGCAGTAGAAACTATAGTTGGGCTCGACTAGGCCCAGCGTCCTCAGCAGCCAATAGCTTAGGCTGCTTAAATCCCTGACCTGTATAAAGTTATATAACTGAGTCAATTAACGTTGAGTAGAGTGGTATCGAAAAACAAAAGGTACATTTAACATATTATTTTCCGATTCAAATTATCTTATAACGTGTTGCTGTATAGAGATCTCTAATTAGGATTCATTACATTACTTTAATCTTTATGTTCCCTAAAGGAACGATCTTGTTTGCAGTTTTCCCGTAATGCAGGATGCACACGTGACATTCTCCTGGTCGAGAGTTCCTCCGTGGTAGTCCTACACCTGGTCTACCATCCCAAGGTCACGGTCGTGACGTAGCGGTGACTACGACACACGTGATAAGAGCGTAGGTAGCTACCCTGTATTGGCATGTCGTTAGTCGTTTCCGCTAGCGGGTATGCCTCAACGTACAGCTCGGAACAGTATAGGATCTGACCCTCTCAGAATAGAACAGGGGTCTAGCCCCTCCTCAGTTCGCGTACTCTCGTCCGACTATCCCGGTTTGCCAACGGGCTAACAAGAGTCGGTGTATGGTGGCCATGCTTAACCCCGCCCCCTGGGGCGGCTAGCTCCCCCCTACATTAAGTAGCTTACATCGGTACCACGTACACGAGGGCCAGCAAGAGTCGATGTAGAGTGGCCAAACCCACCTCGGATCTCAACCCAAGGGCAGCAAGCTCCCCTTTACACTACAAGGGATAGTTGCTCTTTTCGGTACCATATACACGAAGGTCAGCTCACTTTCTTGAATGGCAGCCTGTGGGCAGCAAATTCCAGAACCATCTGGTTCTCTGTACTGCAGTATTCTTATCTCGTTCTACATTTCCCGTAGGGTTCGTATATGAATTTTTCTCTATTCCATATCTGGTTTGTTACCTACAGAATAGGCATCTCAATTTCCACAGTAGGAGTTCATTTTCCCTATCCATAATGTAGTTCATTTTGGGTAGTACAAGCAGCTTATAATTTATTTAATCATCCATCTCTATACACATGCATCTTTTCTATCCCTAGTGTTTATGTCATAACCTAGGGTTTAATTGATAACTGTATTCTAGAGCATACGTTTATTTCTTCCTAGGATTCATCTCACATCCTAGATTTTAATTAATTGCATGCATTTTATTTAACTTGGAGACTTAGTTAGAGCCACTCTACCAGGATAACCGGATGAAATGGGGGCTTGTACAGCTCTCGACGTCTCCGTAGGTCTCGTATGCTTGACGGACTGGAGACCTAAGACGTGGATGGACAGGTCAAAAAGGATTTCAGAAGATATAGACAAGCTATCATTATGTGAAGAAATTTGTACGAAAAACGATGTTTCGTTTACGGAAAATCGATATCGTTTGGGCCTTGAACGGACCTAAAAACACGAGATCTGACAGAAATCAGACATCTGGGAAATGGGGCCATACGTCTTAAATGACTCGTAGGCATACCTCTCCCGGGGCATTTCTATCAGACGTCTGGAACGTAGTGCCGACGTCCAAGGGTTTCGTCAGACGTCTGGAGATGCTCCCAGACGTTTGAAACTGCCTCGGTATGCCTTCCAACTTCTGACATGTACGTGCATTGTCAAGATTTTGGCAGAGAAGAAAATACAGAAAATAGATCTCTACCAGACGTCTCATTCTACCTTTGGACGTCCGGTAAGATGTCTAGATGTTGCTCTGGATGTCTGATTCTGTAGAAAAATGACTTTCGCGGAACCGCTCTGGCTTTCCTTACCGCAGATGCTGCAGCAGAGCAGTACAGCGCCCTCCGCTCTCGCGCTCAGACTTGCAATCAACTCTCCGCTCTCCGCTCTCTCTCCCTCTCTGGCTCAGCGTGAGAGTGAGACGAAGTGGACTTATAAAGAAAGAGAAGGTGAGGAGAAGGGCATGGGCGAGGGAGTGGCGCGGAGTGGGCGTTGCAGGGAGGGGAGAGGTGGTGAGGGAAATGGCATGGCGTATGTACGGTACGCGCCGAAGAGAAAAGATATTTTCAGACGTCTGGCGATCTCTCCAGACGTCTGGACAGATGCTTGGTAGGCATCCCAGACGTCTTAAAGGATCGAAAGGTGACAAATCATTTCAAGTAGTATCCTAGCTGCATCAAGCACATAACAGTGTTTTCTTTCCACTACAGTTTGTTGCGATGTATGTGGACAGGATGTTTAATGAAAAATCCCAAAAGATCTGTAAAAGGTTGCCAAGTTAGATGTACAGAATTCTAAAGCATTATCAGACCGTACAACCTTCACAATACTAAAGAACTGAGTCTTTATTTGCAATATAAATGTTTTAATTACTGATCTAACATCAGATTTAAATTTTAAAAGAAATAATCACGACATCTTGGAAAAATCATCTACAAGTAGATAAAATTTGTGACCCAATCTATCTAGAACACGACTCGGTCTCCATATGTCCATGTGCAGTAAATTAAAGATAGCAGTAAAACTCTGAGATGAACTGGAAGGAAACCTGGTTCTGTGATGCTTTCCCAGCTGGCATGCATCACACAATCTCTGTAGCTAACGAAATATGAGGAATGACGCATTGAAGCCTATCCAGTGAGGGGTGCCTAAGATGACGATACTACTGAAGGGTTGTACCAGCACTAAATGCAACCTCTCCTTGACACAGCTGCAAATGGAGTCTGGATTAGGTGATACACATCCCTTTCCTCATGTCCGCCACCAATCGTCCTCTCCGTAAGTTTGTCCTGAAAAATACATCTCAACTCATCAAATATTGCACGACAGTGTAAAGAACATTAGGCAACATTGGTGCATGAGTCACTGCCACATCTCCTCTGCCATGAACCTTACATTGCCTGCCATCTGCTACCTGCACTGACCTCCCTGAGGGAACATCATGAACCTATCTAAAACATGTCTCATCTCCATTGAGATGCTGTGATGAACCAGAATCCACCAACCACAAGGCATTGTCAATGTTTCCAGACCTGTAAGCAGAAGTCATATCTGAAGTCCCTGAAGCAGTTAAGGCAGCTGTATCAGCAATAGTATTGGTCTCCTGGGTCAACTGGGAGAGGCATTGGACCACAGCATCATAGTCCACACGGAACACCATATCGCTCACTTCCTCTGAAGAAGTAACCTGGTTGGCCATGAGAGGTCGATCATGTTTCATCCAACAATGGGCCTCTTTGTGGCCAATCCTCCCACAATGTGAATAGATGGTGCGAGGTCTACCACTCGTATCACGACCACCACGTCCTCTTCCCCAAATGGATGGAGCACCATGTCCTCCACGTGCAGCAGCAACAAGCACAGGTGCCTGTCCAATCTTTGACATGGATGGCCTAACAACCACCCTACTCACCCGGTTATAAGCCTTCTCTAGAGATGGAAGCTTAGCCAGAGTAAGGATCTGGGACCTAGTAGCCTCATAGTATGGTCCAGGTCTGTCAAGAAACTGTAGGACAGCATGCTCCTTCTTTTGTACCCTCTGAGTGGCACAAGTGCAGACTGGTCGATAGTCATTGTGCTTCTCAAGTAGTCCCTTTAGAATGGCATAGTACTGCAAAAGTGACAGACCCTCCTATTTGAGACTACCAATAGCATGATGAATCTCAAACACCTTGCTGGAATTCTTCTCATGTGAATACGTGTCATGTAAAGAATTCCACATTTCCTTGGCGATCTTATAGTACATAAGCCCATCACCAATTTGAGGCTCAACAGAATTCATGATCCAAGCACGGATCATTGAATTATCTTTCTTCCATGTGGCATTCTTCTCTGATTTATCTTACGGCTCTAACTCCAGCAATAGATGCTCCTTATCATGCCCCTCAACTGTCATAAGAAAAGTTTGAGACCACCTAGTATAATTGGTCTCATTTAGCTTGGTATAGGAACAAAGAAAGGGGATCTATAGCCCCCATTGCCCGTAGCGGTAACTGATAATACTTCCAAAGAACTTGGGGAGGCCATCCTACCTTAGGACTGCCACAAGATACCACAGATACGATATAAAATCAATATTCAAATCTGAAACATTACACAACAAAGAGATACGATCTCTTGACCGTGAGATCTAAGGTTAAAAGACCCTTGAAAACATCCCAAGAGTCGCACATACCCTTTGAACCAAGACTTAGCACATGTTAGGGTACAGGAAATACCCTAACAACGCTTCTACAGGGTGGTGCGCCCCTTTTTCGGCTGGAGAATCACCACGCAAAGCTCGTCAGACCCACAGCAGGTCTGAAAATAGGCTATGGCGGCGCTGCTGGCGACGTCGTTGCCGGTGGAAGGTGCTGGCGACGCTTCTGGCAGAGAGATCTGCTGGCGGCGGCAGCTAGGAAGGTCTTAGTCGGTGTGGCGTTGCCTAGGAGCAGCAAGACCCCAGCAGTGTCGCCTAGGGATCTTGCACCGGTCCTTGCGCCGCCACCCGAAGTGGGTTAGGCGCTATTGCGAGGTTCGACGAGGCTCCGGTGAGCTCTGTGGCACGTCACTTGGAGGTGCACCGCCTGATGGGGCCCTGTCGTCCCCCCCATGAGACTCCCTGCTGACGCTAAGAGCCGGTGGAGATGACCTTGCACCGGCGAGGTGAGAGATAGGCTGGCGGTGATGGAAGAAGGAAGAGGGCTTTTGAGTGTTAGGGTTTCAGGGATTTTTCTCGGTGGGATACCAAAACCTAGCCTAAGATTGCGTTCTGATACCAAGTAGGAGACAATGATTTTTCTTATTCTCAAATGAAATCCTACACCTCTTTATATAGAGAGAGGTGTTGGGAAAAGTACAACATAAGTCTAACAAGATAAAGAATAATAATAAATGACACTAAGGTAGAAACAACACAAAACTAGAGTACTCCACCAACACCTTAAGTTGTCCCCAAACTTTCTCATGACTCCTGAAATTCACATAAGTAATCTATTTTTTATTGGATGAACAAGGGAGATCCAAACCTAATTTGCACGTGCTTGCATGCCTAATTTTTGCAACATGGTGAATCCAAATTCTTGTATGTGTTGTGCAGACCATAAGTTTCATACCAGAAAGGCGGTGCTAGATATTACTGTGGTCCTCCTTGTCATTTCATTTAATTCTCTGTGATTGTCTGGTTGATGTATTAAATATTTTTGCTGTTTTCAACTCCCTGAGATTTCATAGTAATTGCATATTTGTCGTTCTTCCTGGATATTTCCTTTTTACCAGTCCTTTTGTTCTCCTATAGGTTAGAGCAGATTTTCTTTCCTCAAGTGGTCACATTATTGCCAGTTCAAGCCGCCCTTGCATGTTGCACTACAAAAGTTCTCTTGTTCGATTTCTGCAAACCTTGTTAAAGAGTGGGCTCCTGCTAGCAGGTTATACCTCGGAGTCACAGATCCTCAAAGTAGAAATGAAAGTTTTTACTGAGAAAACTGATCCAACAGCATGTGTAAGGATTATCATTCAATCAAGAGCACAGTTCCGACATGGTACTGGTTTACCAGAAATTTATGCTGCATCATTGTTTCTTGAATCAGAACTTCCTCTATTTAAGAGAATTTTGTGGAATTGGAGAAGCACAATATTTATCTGGATTAGCTTGGGCTTATTTCTAAATGAGCTTGTAATTGTTCTTCTATTCTGTCGACCTCTCATCATTCCTAAAATGACAATGGGAAGGGTGACATGAAAAGGGTATGTACTTTGAATGAAGCCTGAGAGAAGTTCTCCATGCCTCCTGCCTAAATGAACCAGAAACCTCTAGGATGCCTTGTTGGTGTACTTAAGCTGACCGGTTTGAAGGTATGTATGTTCCCTGTAAATTTATTAGTATATTATTTTATATTAATTCGTACATTTTCACCTGTTGAAGAAGTGATAACTGCTGGCTGACCCAAAGTGATAGTGGACAGATTGACATTGGTTTTAGCCTAAGCGTAGGGCAGCGTAGCCAACTATTTTCTATCATTCATTTGTTCATTTCACATGGAATGCTAAGTCCTAACTCCACGCGGCCAATGACCATTGTTGTAAATGATCTTAACTTGTAAGCTTTCAAGGATATATAATATTTCATAGCTGGGAATACGGTTCTTAGGTTTCTTAATGCATGACTTGTTCTGGTTTCTCTTGCATAGAACTCGCATTTTCCATTATATTTTTACATGGAGATTTTTTTTTTTTGACCAAAAGGCTTGATCTCATTGATGATGTTAGCGGAGTATTTTTGCTAGATGTTGCTCACCCATCCTGCATGAATGCACCTCCTGTTGTAACAAGGTGTGTAGTGGATATTAGTGGATCCCGTTTGAATATTCCAGAAACTACTTCCTGTCAGCTGAGAGTGGCATCGATTATTATTGGTCCATATCTTGCATACTCCTTAGAAATTGAGCTTGATGGTCGAAAATCTGAATGTGCCATCTTAAAGAGGCAGTCAAATTACTCGACGGATGATCTTGGGTCGCTCGTTGGGTCGGGTGGTGATCTTATTGCCAATGACCAAAAATAAAACTTAGCAATGGATGGGTTGTCTATGGAGTGGATCCTTGATACCCAAATCCACAATCAAGCGGGAGAGGGTGATAGGCTCCTCTCTATGTTTGATCACTGGAATCCTGAGGGGAACTGACCGTAGTGAAGGAGTTTGGAGAAAGGTGATGCCTAACTCCATGAGGTGGCAGGAGAGGATGTTGAAACAACTCCCTTGCTTGATTGTCCTAACATTATGGGTGGATAATTGCTGTGGACCGTCAACATTTGTTGGTGCATTTAAGCAAGATGAAAGCTCGAGCAATATGTTGGAGGTACCTATTGTTAAGTCTTTTCATTGCCAAACCACGGGTAGAAGGGGCTCATAAGGTGTAATTATGATTTAAATGAGTTCTTGAGGAGTGTGAGCAGCGTAAATGATAGACCTTGTACGTGGGCTGTAATCAATAATATTAGATCTTAGGGGCCATGTTTGGACTTCATTCAGGAAACTAGGTTGGAACATTGTGATCAAGCCATCTGGGTAGAGAAACTCATTGCTTGACAATCTTATTGCTTTGGATGCAACTAGTAGATTAGGGGCAAGGCATTTTTTTTTAATCATGGCTAATCAGGGGTGAACTTAATGCTACTCTCTACTTTAAAGCTAGACTGTTCAAAAGAGATGATGGGTTATTGCGGCAGAGGCTTTTTTTTTAATTTCATTGCTCGTAATAGTTTATTTGATCTTTTCGTGCATTTATGTATGTATACCTGAAGAATATGGAAAACTCAAAATCCAGACTAAACAGGTTCCTCTAAAATTGGATTTGCTGAGATCTTCCCCCTTTCTGGTGTCAGCCCAATAGATAGGTCTTTTTCAGGCCAAATGCCTATCCTATGGAAATTCAATGGAGGCAGGAGGTTTTGAGCGAGCTTTGCTAGTGGAACATGGCTTCAAAAAGATACTTGAGATCTTTTCCGAAAAAAAAAGGATACCTAAGATGAAGTAGGAAAACGATGTCAGTTGTGTCTATTGTAACAAGCTTGTCAAGTAATCTGAACTCTCTAAGGGCCTTCCTTAGAGTACAGAAGCATTTTCAGGGATATTGTGAAAAGAAGAAAATCATTGCATGATCTGAGATATCTAGGGTCCTTAGAAAGGAGGATATTTGTGAATGTTCAAAGGAGCATGCTAGAAGGAACAGAATTATTGAAGTGATCAATCCAGAGGACGAGAGAAAAGAGGTGAAGTGGAGGTTGTAATCAAGGCAGACCTAGCTTAAGAAGGGGGATCCTAATACCACATTTTTCACCCATTTGTGAGTCTGCCACAGAAGGAATTTTATTGATGAGATCATTGTTGGGGAGAAAGAGGCTTCGAGTAGAGAAATGTGGTTGCTTTAGCCAACTATTCCATGAAGTTCATGTCTAGAAGGAAGACAGGAAATGGTGTTGAGAAAGAACTGGACTCCGCTATTGGATAAGAAGCAAGTAAATCTCATTTCTTTTTCTATTGTGGAGGTTTGAAAGGCAATCTTTAGTTTCAATATAGATAGATCTTCATGTTTGAATGGCTTCTTCCTGGTTTCTTTTATAACGAGTTTTGCAGATTCATTAAGAATGATATCATGGTTATTGTGGAGAATGCAGTCAGCCACGGCGACTGCCACGCGACAGTGCCACATGGCAGCGAGTCAATCCAGTCAGTGGTCATGTGGCCTTTGGTCTAGTTGGGTGGCTTGCAAGCCAAATTATGCCACACGTGGCAATTATGTTTTAAGTAATAGGAGTCCAAATTTAGGAAGAGGTAATTTAGGAGTTATGATTGATTGAGTTGTTTGGATTGATTTGATTTGGGTTGTTTTAGGAAATATGAGTGGATCTCTTTATAAAAGACATCAACATAGTTATTGTGTTGAGTTGCAATAAATCAATTTTATCACAATAACTCCCTCCCTCCCTCCCTCCCTCCCTCCCCCTCTCTCTCTCTCTCTCTCTCTCTCTCTCCAACCTCCATGCTTCATGCGTGAGATCATTTACGCACCTAGGCCCATCTTGCTTCCACGAATCCTCACAGTTACGATAGAGTTTGAGGGGCAATAATGACTTTAATATGTGCAGTTCAATCTACTTTTCTCCCACGTTTCTCAATGCTGGATGGTTTTGTCATGACATTAGAGTTCAGTTCATTTTGGCACAAGTGAAAAAAAGTGTCATCTGGAGGGTAGATTTCTATGAGGCCTATGACTGGTGCGGAGGTGTTTCATTTAGGTGTCCTTGGCCAACTGAGGCTTTTTAATGCTTGTGATTGATTCAATGAAGAATTGAAGAATTGTATTATGGGAACCTTCTCCTTTTCTTGGAAATGAAAATCCAGCAGTTTCAATGGATTCAAATCAAACGAGTTGTGGGGGGTCTGTCAGCTCCAATGTTTTTGCCTTTTCGAATAATCTATCAGCTCCAATGTTTTTGCCTTTTTGAATAATCTATCAGCTCCAATGTTATTTGTTTTGTCAGTGGATAGGTTGGCATGTTGTACCCTCTACTTGCTCGGGGAATCTGTTGGCTAGCTTTCCCTAAATCAAAATTTAATGTCCTTGATACTTATTCTCCAGCACACAGATGACACATTTTTGTAGAAGGATCAGTTGCCAACGGAAACAGTTGAAATGGCTTCTACAATTTTTTAGAGAGGCATTAGACCTGAAGATTAATTATGGAAAATGGTGCATAATTATTCAACATCCTTGACTAGCATTTCCCCATTTCAACTTCTGATCTCCTTGATAACTTTTCTCTAGTGCGTCGATGCACCTTTTTATTGAAGGCTCAGTTACTGAAGCTAGACATTTGAGATGGTTTCTAAAGTTTTTTTGGAGAGGCATTAGGATTGAAGATAAATTATGGAAAATATATGTCTACCCTTTTGAGAATGTCTAAAATGGTTGCAGAGGATTGTGCACTAGCTTTGTGGATGGTGGGTTGAGTCCTCCCCATATCATATATTTGGCTTCCTCTGTCTGATAGGCTTTTATCATTGGGTGACTTGGCACTAGTGGAGAGGATGGAGAAGCAATTGAAAGGTTGGGCCTTGAAAGTTCTACCAAGAGGAGGATGGTTAGTCCTTTTGAATTCAATGTTACCAGCATTGCTAACTTACTTCTTTTCCATTTTCCAATGACTTCTAAATGTGGAGAAAGGGGTTGGTTGGCCTACAAAGGATTTGCTTTGGACTAACCTTGGGTCAAATGGAAGCTTGTCCATTTGATGGCTTGGGATGGTAGACCCTTCTAGGATGTTGGCCTAGGAGTAAAGCATGTCAAATCAACGAATGATGCGCTGCTTGCCAAATGGGTGGCCAGAATAATGGGATCATGACATAGATTGCAGTGCAAAGTTTTCTTTGCTTGATATGGATAGAGCTTGAACTGGGATCATGGACTCTTGATGCTTGGGGAGCCTCGTATTTTTGGAAGCAGGTGGCTACTGTATCTGCAAAACCAATTCAGTCTCTCTTTGGGGGAAACCAGAGTAAGGTGTTGAAGGATGGTCAAATCCATCCATCGACCTAGAAACGAAGTGCATTCTTTTTCAAGCTTAAGTCAGAGGGCTTATAGACTTTAGCTGCATTCAAGTGGCCAAGAAGGTAAAAAGGGCAATGAGGCAAAAAAGGTGGTGAACAGACTTCTTTGTGGGTGATGGACAAGTTTATCAAGTTATTTAGATCCTAGGATGCTGGGTTAAAGGAAGCAACAACAAGGGTTGGTAGTGGACTTAGGTGAAGAGAGGAGTGAGGATGGAGAGGAGCAATGTGAGGGCAATTTTGGGGTTTATAGACAATACATGAGCAAGGAAAACCATTTCTTAACAATTTTTGTTAGGAATAGCAGATTTGTAAGCATAATTAACTTTACAGTCACATGTGCATAAACATGAAGAATGTAATGGCAATTGTGTCACGTCAAAAGTTTAGAATGACATTTATGTAAAAGTTCATTTTTTAAACCTCAAAAAATCTATATTACGGCAATGTAAAATTGTGATTTTGCAAACTATGCTATGAAATTTTGATAACTGTTTGAAGTGTCAGGATTCTTGAATTTTATTTCAGAAGTTGGAATCAACCTCTACACGAGTTTAGCTTTTTGAAAACTCTAGTTGCTGCCTTAGTCTGTTTATATTGATATTTTTTGTGATGGGGATAACTTTTATTTGAAGAATTCTATCAACCATGTGCATCAGACTAGCATATTTATCGTTGGAAATACATTTCAGTCATTATGATAATTTATCTCAGAAGAAACTTCTGGTTTTATAGCAGGTCTGTTGCTAGCAATTAACGTGATGATTGTAGATATTCTGGTGAAGTTACCAGTGGATGCTAATGCTGGTGAAAATTCTGGTATTTTCGATGGCTATCCTCTATCATGGAGTATAACTATTGTCTAAATAGGGAATATTTGTTCCTGAATCTAGTCGGCATTGAGTTATTTGAACATTCAACACAAAAAAAAAAAAAAGAAAAAGAAAGGGGAATATACTTTTCAGTGAAGTGTATTGGTTGTAATTTTTCACACAAAAATTTCCAATCATTTTTTTCACCATGTGTGAAAGTGTAGAATAAAATCCTTGTTTCATAAGAAACTGGCTGAAGAACCCAGTTCACCATTTTTGCATTTCTTTTGAATTGGTGATGGTATTAGTAACAACTGTCTGCCTTTTTACATGGGTAGTGGTCACTGCAATTGAATTTGTTTTTGGTCTTAGTTGTTTCAGCTTGGTAATGCCTCTGCTGTCTGTTCTGGTTTGCTGCTAGCCAAATACTAATTGAGTTAGAGAAGTCCCCACAGTGCAATTTGGTTTTCTTTCTTTGGAAGACTTAATTTGACCTTTTGAGTAGTTGCTCAGACTGCTGTTTGGCTAGAATATTTCATGAGTCAGGTAAACTGATGTTTTCCAAGATTTGCTGTAGGAAGGGCTCCAGAAACAGATTATTCAGATCCCATGTAGCTCCTTGGTTATTGATCTGCACCAAACGTGCTGTATGGTCTTATCTGCTTATTAGCCACAACTGATGAGGCTACATTTTGATCTCCAAAATAAATCATGTCAATTTTGAGTTCCACTATTAGGGATTTATTTTCTGTAGAAGGATCCTCAAATATAGAACTCAATCTTTTTTTTCTGGAAAACTAGAACTTCATTGAGGAAAAGAACAATTCGAATACAACGCCCCTAAGGGGGGAATGCAACACATCAGATTACAAGAATAAGATATTAGACTCCAACACAATGCTGTGCACACTTGAATGTCCTTGACAACGCCGTGCGTGGATGAATCAAGTAGGGAGTGATCCACCAAAGGTGTAGTCATTAGATGAAGGTGAGAAGCCTACTCAGAGATATTTTGCTCAAGAAGGGCAAATAATAGCTGGGGAACTCACTTCAGATGCACAACAGCATAGAACCACAACAACAAACTGAAAAAGGCCACAATAGAAGCCATTACAAAGAACCAATCACACACCAAACATAAACAACGATAAATAACATTCAACAACGTAAAAATCTCAAAATTGGCCATAGATGGCAGAGATGGGATAGTGACAGAACCCATGGTTGAGCAACAAGCCATTGAGGAATTGCACTGGAGAAGCAAGGCCCCCATTGCAAGCACACACAGTTCCACCTGCAAGGGCAACCAACTGGTGACCAAGATCCCACATCAAAGGAATGACAACCGAGGTCAACAAAGGCAAGGTTGCAGAACCAAGGAGAAGGCCACGGACACAACCAACCAACATGACAATGCAAGGCACCCTACTGAAAGAGCAACCAACTGGCAACCAAGGCCCCACATCAAAGGAATGACAACCAAAGTCGACAAAGGCAAGGTTGCACAACCAAACTCAAACAAACTAGTGGAACCTCTGGAGAACCATGCCAATGGCGAGGAGAGTGGAAGGTGGAGGAGATAGAGCAAGGTGGGTAGGGAGGGGTCTTTAGCCAGTGCAGATCCACTGGCTAGGGACCCAAAGGTGGCATCATAACTAGGGTTTTAAGAAGGGAGGAAAGAGAATGAAAAGGGTCTCGAAAGTTCTGTCGAACTCAATCTCTTACTTATGGAAAGTGTAAAATGTACATACGATCTTTTCTTACCTGGAAACTGCAGTATATATATGTCTTTATTTTTAGTATTGGCTCTAGTTAAACTTTAGTAGTGATCAAAATGACATGATTGAATCTTTGTTTGATCTTCGCACAAGATTGATGACATGGTAAAGATATTTTTGATTTTCAGCATCTAGATTAATGGCATGGAATTATATGAGATGGTTACCTGACTTTTGCTGAATTAATGTGAAAGTTTGCTATACATCTTGAACTGGAGCTTTTTATTAAAGAGGAAGCTATGTTCTCATCTTTATAGGACTACTTTTAAACATGTCAAGAGTAATGTCCATACATCAATTATAAAATAACGAGTGAGGTTGGAGAGATAGAATAACTATAGGTACCCCCGATTATATCCTCCTGTCATAGCTTAGGAAAGCGACGCCTCTCTCACTCCCAGTAATGATAGCCGTTATAGAATATAAAATTTTCCCTATTTTCAAAGGGTACTAAGTATGTTGAACTCATGGAGTATTTTATCTAACCTTGTACACAGAGGACATCTAGATTGTTGGTTGCGACTTTCCTCTCAATGGAAATGTTCTCAATAACCAGGCATTACCTCGAATGTAACCCTTTTTATAGAGAAGGGAGATTCGGGAATGGGTTCCAGGAAAAGGAGGAAGATGTAACTCATCCAGAATTTCAAAAAATATTAGACCGTTTTCGGCTCAATCTCACTTGAACTAAATCGAAAATTAGTTCCTGAGATTGCACTTTCAAAGGATCATCTTGGTATCTCATTCTGCAAGGTTCCGCCTAAGGCACACGTATAGCATGTGAGGTCCAATTTGATCTTTTATTGAACCTCATGAGCTCCGTCTACAAGGGATTCCATGCATACTCTTTAGTCTTTGCAAATTAAGCAAGTCAAATTAATAGTATGTCTATAATTTAATCTGTTGCTAAAATCAAGGATGCAGGTTACGATGTATGTGTTGCAATGCGTGCGCATTGAGAGAATATGTTTTTTCACCGTACGTGATGGATCCACGGGGCATATAAAAAAACACTTTATTTCCAACTGTTGGCTTCAATTAAATTTTTTTTTTTATTTTCAAATTATTTTTTATAAGTAAAAAGTTATTTTTCACTCATCTTTGAAAATAAAAATCATTTTATATTACTAAAAAGATAAAACATATCAGTAGAATTAACTTCCAAGTCGAGGATGATTTTTTATTGATAAAAAATTATTTTCAGTAAGTTATTTTGATTTTTCTAAGGGGCAACGTTGTGGATTATTTTTTTTTTTAATGATAGTAAATCTCATGTACAACTTTAGTTGCTTTTCGAGAGTGAATCAGTGTATATTGCATAATGCATTGCAACGCATAATTCTTAACCCTCCTCCGAGCTCCCATGTAATTCATTGCCTACTCTCAAAGGATGACTTGCCAAACCACACAAACAAAGTGTATCCTTTATCCAACCAGAGGTTGGTGATCAGGATGGTCTCTACACATGTGCCTCCGTAGCTACCAGGTCTTGGCATTTTAGGTACCCTTCTTTTTGTATAAAGTGGTGAGCCTTCTAATAACGATTGGTTGTACCCTGTAGCAAAACGCGATTACTTTGTAATTTTGCTCTGAAATTGCTCATGTGCTTTCCCCCAAATCTGTCAGAATGATAAGTATTGGAGTCATAAAAAATAACCAGTGAATAGCAAATGATTACAACCCCAAAAAAATGACGCATTGCATTAGTTTAAGTATGTCATTCCTCGCGAAAACATTACTCTTCCTCGCATTCAAAAACCGAAACATGGAACAAATCTCTGACAACAAATGGCAAAACAAACCCATCCAAGACAGATCAGATCAAAGCAAAGCAGAGGAACCCTTTTTGGCCAAATCCTCTATCATATCAAATTGCCTTTCCATGAGTCTCTTCCTCATCAAATTTATCATCTTTCCCCCTCCCCTCCATGCATACGTCTATTCTCCACGAATCAATTACAAAGAAGGCCATACATACATACATACATATATGTAACATGGAGGCAGCAACAACAACAATGCATACACAATCATGAATGAAGCAAGCAAGAAGTACCCATACGGATGGAGAGAAACAAATGAAGAAGAGAAAAGAGAGAGAGAGAATTGAAGATGACTACGCGGTGAGGGCGTCGGCGCCTGAGACGATCTCGAGGATCTCCCCGGTGATCTTGGCCTGGCGCTCGCGGTTGTAAGCCAAGGAGAGGGTCTTCCTGAGCTCGATGGCGTTGTCGGTGGCGCTGCTCATGGCGCTCATCCTGGCGGAGAGCTCGCTGGCCAGAGACTCCTGGAGGGACCTCAGTATCTGGCTGTTGAGGTAGAGAGGGAGGAGGGCGTCCAGTATCTGCACGGGGTCCTGCTCGAACTGCAGTATGGGGGAGAAGGTCGGCGTGGGGGTCCTCACCACCTCCCTCTCCACCGTCAGCTTCCCCTCGCGCGTCGTCAGACGGAACAGCTCGTCCTCCGCAGCGTCCACGCAGTTGCCGTTGATGTCGCATATCTCCCCCTTGGGTGACAGCGGGAGGAGCGTGTGGATCACCGGCTCCGACTTGATCAGCGACACGAACTTGGTGTAGAGGAGCTCCACCTTGTCCACGTCCTCCGAGACAAACAGCGAGAACACGTCGTCCGCGATCGCCTGCGCCTCCTTCGCCGTCGGCAGCGACCCGCATTCGAGGCACCGGTCCAAGGGGATGTTGGGGCGGCGCTGGAAGTAGCCGTTGCCCTTCTTCCCCACGCTGATGATGGTGTAGTCCAACCCGAGCTCCTTCAGCTCCTCGATGCGCGCCCGCGCCTTCTTCAGGATGAAGTTGTTGAACCCCCCGCAGAGACCGCGGTCCCCCGTCACCACCACCAGCGCCACCTACCAACAACAACCATTCATTCTACTCCTAATTCTAATTCTCATCATCTTCTTCACGCTAACATTCGTTGATTTAATAAGCACTGAAGACGGCATATACCAACATCCAATTAATTCTCTTCTATGTCACTAGCTACTTCTGGTTATAGTATGGTATATATCGCCATCGATTTACCTTCATATACCCAATCGAAACACTATTGGTTCTCCTTCATATACCTGTCATACTACCATTATTGATTCTCCTCCGTGTACCCAATTGAGAGATTATTGATCTCTCTCTCTCTCTCTCTCTCTCTCTCTCTCTCTCTCTCTCTATATATATATATATATATATTCACGTAGAAGAAATGTAATAAATAACCGATGAATCAAGTCGATATATCATCTATTGATATTAATATAGGGAAGTAGTAATTGAAGGAAGGTGATTATTATTATTATTATTATGACCTTTTTGACGGGGCGGACACGGGTGAGGGGGATGTCGATGTCCTCGGTCTGCAGCTGCTCGTTGATGTTGTAGAGGACCTCGACGAGGGACTCGGAGAAGGGGCGGCCGGAGACGACGGCCTCCTGGGCGCGGCGGACCTTGGCGGCGGCGACGAGCTTCATGGCCTCGGTGATCTTCTGGGTGTTCTTGACGGAGTCGATGCGGTCGCGGAGCTCGCGGAGGCTGCAGTGGATGGCGGTGGAGGAGGAGGGGCGGGAAGAGGAGTGGGAGTGGTTATAGAGGAGGCGGAGAGGGGAGAAGTGGGAGCGGGAGGAGAGGGCGTCGAAGGAGGAGTGGTCGAGGGAGGGCTTGGGAGATGCCCACAATGTCAGGTTGGAGCAAGACATGGTGGAAGGACTTGAGAATAGAGAGAGAGAGAGAGAGAGAGAGAGAGGGATGTAGAGAAGGGGGTGATTGCTTTGGCAGAGCAAATGCAGAGAGGTATGAGGGTGGTGGTGGTGATGACTTGGAAGGAAGGAAGGAAGGAAGGGGGCCTCTCAGTTTGGTGGTGGAGGAGAGAAGCGAGTGAGTGGAGGGAAACAAGAGATTGGGATGGGGTTGTGGATTGCGTTTCTGGGGATAAGGGTTTTTCTGGACGTCCAAGAGGAACTTGAGAAAATGAGGTGCAAATGGGTCGGTTTCGGTCCGGTTTTGGCTAAGTCCATGAGTTTCGGTCCAGTTTTGGCTAAGTTTATCTACATATTTATTTATAAAATTTATATTTATATCTTATTCGTTCGTTCATCGGTAGAAAAATTTAAATCAATAACCATATCAATCATGTATCTATTTATAAATAAATTTTACAATCAAAATATATCTTTGATAAAATCAAATAAATAAAAAATAAACTTGATAATATGATTCATCACTAATTTATAATGAAATTTAAATAATTATATCATTCATAACATATATGAAATATATAAGATTTTTTCGACATGTCATTTATGTCAAAAAAAAAAAAAAAAAAAGTCAAAAATATATGTATAATATAAATTAACTATATGAATTTGACTATCGAATCTGGCTAACCGATATAAACCTAAATCTATATTTATATCCAAATTGATTTGATTGATTTTAAATAAAATTCAAACTTGGACTCAATTTCAAAGGAGTCCAGTTTTACTTTTTTCTTTCTAAATGTTTCAATCCTATTTATTGATGTTTTTACTTCCAGGTTGTGTAGCACCAGAGAGCACGGAGAATTTAGATTTTTTGAAAAGAGTAGTGTGTACAATGTGTTTAAGTAGGACTAAAGATAATGTAAGTGACGAGAAATCTTTATGACATGAGAGATATGCTGATCCCTAAACCCCTTCCATGCAATATAATATTCATCTCTTTTGTACGTGGCATTGGCATATAATTCCACTATACCATGGGGTCGAGTACCTCTTCCCCTATTCACCCCATTATCAAAGACTTTGGTTTTTTTTTTTTTTTTTTTAAATGACGAGGAACCTCCTTGCGGAGGAGAGCAGGTGTGCTCCACCACCTAGACCCCTAAGTAAATTCACTATGTTTGATTCGATCGGGTGTTGATCCCTCGTTCTGTGGATTGGGTGGGTTCCTTATGCAAAGCGACGTGATGCCGACAGGTGATTCGGCCATGGAGCCTGGAGAAGAATGCTGTAGGATGGTTGATATATACTGATCGAAGTTATAAAAAAAATGAGAAAAACATCTAAACCAACCAATAGGATAAAAGAGAAGCCACCTGACTCATGCAGTCGTGCTATTTTCGGGTTGCATAAAGGCAGATAATGCATAATCGTTATCTCCTTAACTTATATTTGGCTCAGATTCTTTACCGCGAATCATTTTACTGTCGTCAATTTCAGACACAAGACAAATGAATAAATATGCAATGCGTAATACCTTGATATTATAATATACCAAATTACAAATTACCCCTCTCTCTACATAATTTAGCACTTTCAGATGGAGCCATATCCAACTTCAGCCTACCAACAATTACTAGCATCAGATTGATAGGTGCAGGAGACCAATCGACTGATCCCGATTTCGTGCTGAATCTGAAATGGAACTGGGTTTTCTCTCTTATGTGAAAAAAAAGACTATTGAAATGATTAATTTGATTTTTCCAATTCATTTTCATACCAATATCAGACTAGCAATAACCATAACAAAAATTAGAATCTGAATTCTAATAGCTATCCTCATGCTGTAGTGCACTTCAGCAACCACGGATGCTTAATGTTGGACCATCTTTTAAGAACGAAGCAATGTGAAAGGAGGCAGCTTAGTTTTCCGTCTGACTCTAAAATTATGAGCCACGACCAAGATGGAAATCTAGTTTGCAAACTTTTTTTCGTCAAAAAAAGAAAATTCAAGTAACCAATTATAGGCCTAAGCATCTCATCTGAGTTTGGTCGAGTTGGTCCATTTAGCTACCTATAAAGACTCATTCGGATCATGACCCAAGCCAACCCGATCTTTTCTAAGACAGCTTTGACCCTCTTACAAGTGATGACCAATTCCCGGCTCTCGATCTATGAGAAGGTATGTGGATGGAGATGGCTGTTGACTACATGGATATTGGGTTGCTTCCCAGGAATATGCTTCCAAACGGCCGGGCCACATGAGGTTGGGCAGGGAATTAAGTGAGACCCAAATGAAGGAGGGATGTAGCCTTTCCTTTTTTTTTCCATGTTCAATTAATAACACGCACGTATATGAAAAACATTGTAAATATCTACAATACCCTGGAAATAAAACTTTCTAGGCATCACTATCCTCCGCAATCTTTTTCATTGAGCAATTGATCATAAAACAATTTAAAAAGCAATTTACCTAGCCTTTGTTCTAGTTTTCTATGTATGCGTGGAGGACATATATGAATGCTATGTTAGATCAAGATCAGGGAGTTTTGTGCTTTTGGAGAGAGGGGGGAGACGAACCGAAAGAAAAATAGCTTTCCAATTAACCATAAAAACGTAGAGGGTTTGTTCTTTTCATGGTAAGAAATGGGTGGAAAACAAAGTTAATTAGTTCTCTCTCAACCTTATTATCTTCATTTCTACTTTCCTTATCAAATAGGAAAGTTTTGAAGGAAATGCAAAGGAGACTTGATTTTTAATTTAATATGTTACTTAAATATTTTGAAAGTTTGATTATTCACAGGAGAACATTTTAAACGTTTTTATACTAAATGAAATTCAAGTACTTGTAAGTCACGCAAATAACAATGCAAGGTGGGGTCCGACCTGACCTGTCTAACACCCGTAACCACCACACGAATGACATGCATGGGGTAACTTCTACTTTGCATCGAGATGTCGCAGGTAAGTTTTGTTATAATTAAAAAATTATTGATGATATTTAATTATGAGTTAAAATATATCGACTATATTTTAATTTAAACTAATTTGTAAAAATAATTGATGGTTAAGAATCAAATTACATCGGTAATTTTTAAATTATAATAATGTAATATAAAAAATATCATCGATACCATTGAAATATCTTCAATATCAATGTATCTTGTATTTTACATTGGTTAAAGTATAGATTGCAACTTATATTTAAGAAACTTTTTCTATCCAAATGCCTTCGTTCTTTTTTTTTTGTCTTTCCCTTTTTGATCGGGAAATCTTTATTCACCTTTCTCGGTGAAATTCCCATCCCCACGCCAATAGAGTGGGGGGCGGCGGCTCTCTTGATACTTATATCCCTCCACATCCCCACAGGAATTAGGAAGAATTGGGTATGGGCACTATGCTTAGGTGCATGGGATATTGAGCATCACCGTCCTTCTCATATATATATATATATATATATATATATATATATATATATATATATTAAGGATATTACGTATATATTAATGACTGTCTAAAATCCGGCCCTTCAAATTAAACAGAAACACGTTAGAGAATTAGTGAAAAATATATTCTTCTCTCTACTCAAGAGGTTAGAAGTCTCTAATTAATTGTGACAAAATCTACTTGTCAATATCTACGCCCCCATACGCGCGGTGCTAATGATCCTGATCAGAAATTTCACATCACTAGAATAAACATCCCTGCGTTGCGACAGCCATGCATGCATATATCTTTTCTTTCTCAAAGATAATTACGAAAGCTCGCTCTCGATCGAGTAATTCCTCTCATGCATATATCCTTTTCTTGGTGACTGACTTCAAGTGAAGGCCCGACGGGAGTGGCTAAGGAAGCTTCGGGGAATGTGCATGGTGAAGGAGGCAGCAGAGCTCTCGGCAAAGTCTGTGGCGGAGGTGGTCGACGAGGCTGCATTCACGGCAAAAGAGAAAACGGTGAGAGCAGTGGAAGATCTTTTTTAACTCTCAAGGTGCATGTGTTGCCTTTTATTTTCGAAACTTAATTTCCCAACGGTTTCATGTTCTTAACTACCAAGTGTTTGTTCAGAGAGATTAGATGTGATCGGAGATCTACTTAAATGGATGCTATTTGGATTTAAAATAAGAATAGGTTCGTTAAATCAAATAAGCACATAAGTGAGGTAAGAAGTTTGATTATTTAATTTTACCAAATTAAGATGGTGTACGTTAGGGGGAGAGAAGCTATTAATATTCTTGAATATCACTAATTTCAGGGTTTCGGTGGGACACCTGCTATTTATCAGTCGAAGTCGTTGTAATGTCTATCGTACCACGTCTGTGGAGTTAACCGCCATTATGTCACGTTCCCAATGACAACAAAATCGTGGGCTTAATGGCCAATAACCATTGTTCTTGAGGCGGCGGAATGAAAGAGATCCCTTCCGAGACCTGAGATAGGTAGAGCAGATCGATCGCCTAACCCACTAGGCCAACGAGTCTTGCCTGAAATGTCGGTTAGGTAGAAACATGTCCATTGATCTTATTTGTTAGACAAGAAGCTTGGGTAGTTATGACTAATTGATAGAAATCTAAGTGTGATTATCCACTAGGACTTTCTAGGCAAATTATCCAACTACCAGCATAAGAGGAGTTTCAAAAGACTCAATTTATTAGGCCTCAACGGATTTTTCTTGAGCTTCTTCGTGGACTTTTGACCTTAATGACTCCTTTTAAAAGTTTGACTTAAATTAAAATTTTCCTTTCCCTGTAAGATGGAAAGCAATTTTCACATGATTCTGCTGGTTGCAGAATTCTTTTATATTTGTATCTATTCAAACAAGCTGTTGTCTTGTGATTGCGTTTACTTTGCAGAAGGGTTACTGGGAGTACTATATAGCCTGTGCTTAATTTCGTTGGCTGTTGTGGCATATTTAACTTGTGTTTATTATATATGTTATTAAAACGCGAGTTAGACGTTAACTCCCCTACTTATCCACATTTTGTAAAACAGAAACAGCAGCATCAGGACATTCGACATGATATATAAATGAGGAATAGGCTTTAACTAATTTGGTAGCATTTGACAAAAGGATATAACCCCCCGGTTTGTCTTACCTCGACAAAGTTGCCCGCCATACATGACGTCCAATGAAAACAAATGAAGATGGAAGAACCCAAAAATGACACGGAAGGGTCAGAGCTTTCTTTTCCTGGTTCAATGGATTTGTTATATTTTTTTGAGTATCAAAGATTCTGAATAAATTCGTCGTGAACTTTTAAGAATCGCCTCTGTAAGGTAAGATGAAAGAAGGGTATAAGATATTGGATTGAGAATTAAACAAAAAGATGAAAAACTAAAATTATATGACACATCCATTCTGTATAAGTCACCAATGACGATCGATGATTCTGTATTAATCTTATAATTGTGCCTCTTCAATGGCTCGATATATAATGGCCAAGGGCTAACTTGATTTTTAGCTACAAATGCCTCATATTTTATGGAGGAGATTGGTGCAATCCGGTAATTGCATGCTAACAAAGATGGTGTGATTTTGATAACCACACAACGAAGTAAGATGGTGCAACCTTAGTAGCCCACGTGAAGGAGATGCTGCAATTCGGTAATTAAACATTGGAGAGGACACGTTGTTCACTTGGAGAGGAGATGAAGCCAGAATATATCTAAATAGCGACAAACCATTCGTTAGGAGAGGAGATGATTTTTTTCTAATAAAAAAAAAAAGGTGGGGGCGGAGGAAGGGACGATGCTAAAGCACACCAAAGCAACGGTGGTGAGACGAGAGGAGAGCTATTTGAGCGTAACAGTGGATGCGACATAATACAGTCGCCATCGTAATGGAGAAAGCGAGTAGGGCATTATGGGCTCTGATAGCAATTAAGAAAAAAAAACGAAGCATATTCTTTATTTTGATTTCCTACAGTACCACAACATCCCCTGGAGTGGAGCATTGGGCCGGTCAGGATCTTAACAGTAATCTTTCTTTGGAAAGTGAGGTCAAATTAGTTACTTCACATTTCCCAATTTCTTATCCCAGAATAGTTGATTTATTCCAAATTTAGGCGTGAAATCCCGGGAAAAACTGGGGGAATTTTGCAATTCCATCTCTCCTCTCCCACTTAGCTCCGACATTTGATTTTTCGGCAGAGTCTGGTGAATGGAATAAAACTATTTATCAATATGACTTGTTGTTCATTCAAACAGAGTACCCTGTTTCACTATTTTGATTTTTTTCACCACTCATCCTCTACTTTTACGAATTTCTTTTTCCCACTTACCAAATGATGCCCGAGGTAAGTCCCAATTGTTTTAGATGGATTCTGGTCCCTTTTCGATGGATTATTGGATCCATAATCGTTTCTGGTTCCTTCCCATGCTCGTAATTTGGAAATGCAGTACATGAAGGTGATCTTTGCTGGTAACAACTTGGGTCTGAAATTTTAGCGTGAATATTTTTCAACCAACGAGATCTATAGCATTTGGTAAGTTTTTATTTTCTAATATGGAATACTTCGTTAAAAGGAATGGGAGATTATAATAAGATACAACTCAAAAGCGGAAGGAAGAAGAGAAAATCGGACCACTCATGGTAAGGAGAGGAAGGTAAACTCTTCTACATATAGAGGAAATAAAATTTGTGAAAAAAAAAATAAAAAAGATAACAAATAACAAAGAAGCATCTTTATGTAAATTAACTCATAGCCAACATAACTTCATATCGAAGGATGACGGTTGTACCATCAAAAGTATAGTTCTAGCGATCCATAGAATTGTGCAAACGAGAAGGAATTTGTCGAGAGCTTCATCGTGTTAATTCAATCTTTAACATGGACTCATCCAAAGATTGTGGGGGTGGAAAGCAAGATCCATGTCAACGGTCGATGTGAAAGGAGAAAGGGGGATGAGGTCATGCGTTGAGTAGGAGATAGGTAAACATAGAACTCTACCTAAAGGAAACAGGAGGAGCATGATAAAATTGACGGAAGAAAGAAATGGAAGACCCTCAACTGATGTTGATCCGCTAATCGAGGCCTCCAACGATGGAGAAAAACTACTTGTTGGAGACGCTTGCAGAAGGGGTAAGGAGGGGAGCGGTAAGGGCTTTATTTATCGCTTGCTCGCGTATAGCATCTGGTAAGTTGGATTTGAAAAGTGAGACAAGTTTCAGTTGGGCGGTGGGAAAAGTCAAAGTAACAGATGGTGGATCGTGGAATTCTGGGATTAGGTATAAAATCTTTATATTGTGATCAGAGGCTGCAAAGCACGAGACGTGCAATCTCACTAAATAAATGGTGCCTGATTTGCAAGGATTTTTTTACCGATTAACACATGTTAGGTAGACCATTTCTCATAAAGTATTGTCTAGGATGACAGGGAAAATGTTTGACACATTTCCTAATTTTATCTTATTATCTTTATGAATATTTTAATTTTATGAGTAAAATTTGAGGTGAGGTTGTTGGATGTGTTTACCGCTGTACATAGGATGGAGCAGTGGATCTACCAACCAAGAAGATCGCATTCAAATCTGTACTTTGTCCAAAAAAAAAAAAATCTTCCAAAGTCAATGGAGGAGAAGAAACGTCACCATTAAGAAATTTCGGAAGGCATTCCGATCGACCATGGAACAAAAAACTCCAAAAATTGCTAATCTGGTAGGGAAAAGAAAAATCCATTGTTGCAGGATATATTATTATTGAATTCAGCATCACACGGTGGGTGTGAGAATCCGAGAGTTGATGGTTTCCTTTGTTTAGGTTATGACTCTTCTGTGATCGTGATCTTTCTCTCCTCTCCGCGTGACGAGAATTTTCAGGTACATCTAAGTATCTTGTACGTGATGCTTTGATATTTTGATTTCATTTATTTAGCTTTTACTTTTCAGCAACAGCGAAACCATCTTGCTGCCGATCATATTGCTATCAAAAGCAGATGGGATTACAGCATTCCCCAGGCAGAAGCGTGACAAGGCGAACAAACACCAAAACACCCAGAAGTTCACACATGGATCGCATGCTTCCCCGAACAAGGTCGAATCACTGCTTCCCGGCGGAGGGCTTCCCGCCCCTAAGCTTCGGCCTGAGGAAACTTTCGAAGAAGTCCACCAGCTTATCCGTATCCGGCAACACCCCCTTCGCGGCCTCCTCCGCGCAGAACCGCTCCGCCCATCCCTCGAGGAGGGGGACCTTCCCCTTGTCCAAGAGCTCCATCCCGCACGCCTTCCCGGCCGCCCTCAACCACACGATGAAGGCGCCGAGGGCCATGTCCAAGAACCCCACGTTCTCTCCCCCGAAGAACGCCTTCCCTTTACTACACTTCTCGAACGCCCCCTCCAACAATTGCAACGCCCCAACCACCTGCTCCGCCGCCGTCGCCACATCTTCCTCCATCTCCGCCGCCACCATGCCCAGAAGAGACGGAATGAACTGCCAAGTGCCATCGTAACACCCCAAAATTAAGTACTACACTAGTTAATTAAGTACTTATCATCGTTGCCTTTGAAATCAAACTTAAACATTTTTTGGATGGTTTCTGAGAGATAAATTTTAGTTGAAATTTTGATCATGAGAGTTTAAATTAAAAATTGACAAGGGTCCATTGATTGATGATATAAGTCTACCTTGGTGTCGATAAAAGTCACCCAGAAACGAGCCATGGCGACGTCATGAGGGTCGGAAGGCATGATGGCCGGCCCGTTGTCCTTCCACGTGCCGTCGACGTACTCGACGATGATCATGGACTCGCATATGTTACGTTCCCCGTGGACGAGCACGGGGATCTTCTTGTAGATGGGGTTGGCCTTGACGAGGATCTCGGGCTTGTCGAAAGGGTTCGTTGGGACAAACTCGTATGGGACCTTCTTTGCGTTCAGGGCGAACCTAACCCGCATCACGAACGGGCTAGGCCAGGCTCCCAGGAGCTTCACATCCTCCTTTCCTCCTTCCATTCTCTCTGTAATATATTTTGTGAATCTTAGTGGTTCACTTTGGTGATCGGAATTGGGATCAATTGGATGATGCCTCAAGTTGCAACGCCCCGTCCGGCTATTTATGGATGCTCACGTGGTCGAGTAAGTTCATTGGATACAATCCATCTTTGACAAATTGTAATCGATGAGATTATCATTGCGTAAGCTGTGACGTCTGTTACTTGCATGTTCGGGGTGCTTTCCCACTTTTCCACAATTGCATGGTAGTTGCTCGCTCGATGTGGCTTTTTGGACCCCTTTTTTAAATTCATCGAGTTAGCTCCCACACCTTAGGTCGGCGCCGGAGTTGTCTATAAATTACGAAATTTCCAGGTCGATCTCTAAACTTTGTGTTAATTATACCTTGAGCAAGATTCCAAACTAGATTGGAAAATAGGAGAGTGTATTCGATTTTGCAGGTTAGTAAGAATAATAAGAAATCATATATTTGGACTAATTATAAAAGATCGTAGATCGCAATATTCTTTTTGGGATAATTTCTAAATGGATCCGAAAATGTTTGTTACAATATATTTTGTAGTACATAAGTCCCACTCGTATCTCATCTAAAGAATTAATTGGTTGAAAATTAAAATATACTGATTGAAAATTAAAATAATCAAAATATATAGATTAAAAATAATTTTGAATGGATTAAAAATAAAAATATATCGATGTATTTTATCTCTCAATTGATATCTATTCAAAATGATTTCTCATCAATTAAACATTAAAATACATCCATTAAAAATGAAGAATACACCTATGAAAAAATAATTTTTCACATATTAAAAATCAAAACACAATCGTATTCTCTCACTCCACATGCATTGCAAAGCATGTTGGGCATTTTTTACTTTTTATCTTTCAAAATTGATTGAAATTATTGAGATTGTGAGGGTTTGTTCTCCGTTATATTCATCATCCAATCAAAGGATGAAATCATTCTTTTTACTTGTTAGTTTACTTTTCGATATATTTTACACGTAAATTCTTATGTTTCCGTGATACTCATTTTTCTATCTATGGTTCTCATCTCCACCTTTTGCTTGCCACAATCCTCGATTCTTTGAATTTGTGCTAAGTGGATGCTATTGCCTGCTTCGTTTGGCCAGAATGATTCATACAAAGAAGCACCAACAATCATCCAACCGTAGCGATTAACAATGCTTTGCATAAGATATTAAACGCAGAAGTTCCCAACTTCGGGGGCCTTTGTGATATGGCTATAAGCTTCGAGTGGTACCTCAAAAGTTTTGAAAGTGACGGTGATTTCGATTGGGGATCCACACCTCTATTAAGGATGCAAGTTTTGATATATCCGACTCGAATTCAACCCAACCTGACTCGAATAGAATGGGTAAAATCTAACCCAAATCCGATTGAATTTGGATATGAGTTTTATCCGAAAAATTCGATCAGATTTAAGTATAGGTATGGATTTATATTCGATTACCCCATCTAAGTATCCAAATAAAATCTTCATTTACCCGAGATATATACTCTCACCCGTCTCTCATTCTTTCAATCTTAATCTATTTCGTTGAGAATACTTCTAAAGTTTCAATTGAACATTTATTTGAAAAATGGAGATCTTTTGATTGAAATGTACTCGTATTTTATCTTTATTTACATTTTTATTTTTCATTTTTGATATATTTCATTTGAAGAATTTTTTTGTAATAATTTTAATAGTGATCAATAAAATTAGTATAATTCGAATTCTCATGTTTTAGATTTGTTAAAAATAATTGATTAATGAATTTTGTTAAAAAGATTTTTTCTTGTTTAACTTTAATTTGATCATGATTTAATTATAAGATCAAATTTATAAATAGATACCTAATAGGTAAATTAACATCCCTTGAGTAGATGGATATGTATTTGAATTTTTACACCTCATAGGTAAATAGATAGGATATGAATATAAAATTTATAAATAAATATTTATATAAATCTAGCTAAATCTAACTAAAACCTAACTCATTTGCCTCCTAACCCTCATCTCACGGCGTGAATATCTCCACCATCATCTATTTGCACACAAATAAATTAGGGACGCATGGTCGACTTTGAAAGAAAGTGTTCAACAAGGTTACTTGAATATGGTGTCTGTGGGGGGAGATACCCTTTCGTTTAGATTTTCGTTAAAATTTTTGAAAAAGTTTATCTTATTAAATTATAATAAATTTTACTTATATTTTTAATATCAAATAAATACTTATTAATATCATATTAATATAATAATTATTTTATTCCATCGACGAGAAAAGAAAAAGTACTCTCAGTTGAATTTCACTTTTAAGAGCCCACAAATGAAGCAAGTTCATGGATCAAACCTAATAACCTACCGGCTTGGTAGTATAGTTAGGTCTAGATACTTAAAGGTAGGTCTTCACAATCTAACTAGATCTATTTATCCAAAGGTGGATCTTCATCTAATTATCGGCAAATCGGCTTGTCTCATCTACCCAGTAGATAAATAGGTGCGACAATTGTGGGTCACATCCTCATTATTGATTAAATCATGAGATTGTGACTTGAGGACCCCGATTGCCATGATCGAGGATCGTGTAACTTATATAAATCGAGATCATTCAAAAAGAAGGGGTTATACAATCGGAAAGAGAAAATTCCTTTGTATTTTATAAGTACCAAACTTGATAATGGAGATGGAGGAAACTCGAAAGTGAATCACAACTCGAAAGTCAAATTTAACTACTGATCGACATTAGAAACTTGAATGTAAAAATTCAAGCTTACACATGATTTCCAACGAAATAGAAATAAAAAAAAAAAAATCAATCACAACAATTACAATAGAGATTTCCATCACCGCCGAGCATCATCCGATTTCGTGGACACGAGCGCCAACTGCAAGTGCATGCCGGAGATCCGTTGCTCACCGTCGATCGCCCATCACTTAACCCCTCATGTAATTCATCATCAAAATAAATACTCCTTCCCACTTATCGTATTCCTGGGATATTTTATCCGACATTTAAACGATTACCAAAGGAGGTGTGACGAAACTATCGAACAAAAAATATAAATTTATGTACGTCAGATCTTCCCCTCGTTCACTTCTTTTTAAGTTGCCTGTCAACCTTGAAATAGCGAAATTGTCCGCTTGTGATGGTAGCCGCCCTCTGACCAAAGCAAAACGTCAGGGCCCAAAACGTCGGGGCCCAATCACTTATTACGTGAATGCGAGCATTGACTCTAGGGAATATTGTCGAACTTCTCCCTTTGAGTTCACCTCTTTTTTCTCCACCAAACTCTCCTTGGAGAGCAAGTAATTTTTTATTTTTATTTTTATTTTTAATTTTTTTTTCCTTTGTTTACGGAGAACAAGTCATCGTGAAGCACTCCATTTTCGTAGATGTAGTTTGTATCTTTCCGAATTGTTTCACATTTTAAATTGTACAATATACTAAGTCTAATATTACAATATAGTGTGCAACACTTAGCATATCACCCAAATTTTTTCTTTAAATTTTTTTTCTTAAACTTTCTTGCATTATTGTTTGCTTCCTTTCTTTTTTTTCCTTTAGATTTTTATATGCATATATTTTCATTTTTTTCTCTTTTGATTTGTTTTTTTTTGCCTCCACATGGTGGCAAATCTAGGAGAGGAGGTGGTGGTGGGTGTTGTGTGAGGAGGTGCGTGTTAACGATAATGTCAATTGATCTAAAGGAGCCAACGAGGAGGACGAGAAGGAGGTTGTGATGGGTGGGTAATAGCTATGTTTGAGAGGTGGGCTAATCGTGGTGTCAGTGATCTACAGGGAGCAAGGAGGATGATGGGAAGAAGGAGGAGGAGGAGGAGGAGGTGGTGGTGATCGGTAGTGATTTACATGAGAGGTGGGTGTCGATGGTGGTGTCGATGATCTTAAGGAGGTAGGGAGGAAGAAAGGGGAGATGGTGGTGGTGGGTGATGCTTTGCCTAAGAGGTGGGGTGTTGGTGGTATCACTGATCTAGAAGAGGTGGGGAGGAAGAAGGGGAGGGCAAGGAGGAGGTGGTGGTGGTGGTGGTGGGTGGTACTATGCTTGGGAGGTGGGTGCCAATCGTGTGTCCTACAAATGCTGCAAGTATCAAGTGGGTAGGTGTGTCGGTATTGTATGCGTGTACTCTCCAACCTCCAATGTGTGCTCCCTCTGACACAACGGGTTAGTTTATGTTACGAGATGTATTTCACGAGATAAAAACTTACAAATAGGGGATATCACATGTTGGTGTTTACATGTAATCTGAGATAATTCAATGGGGGTGTTTACGTGAATAGGGGATAAGGTGGGAATAAGCTGGAATTACAAGACATTTAATCATGGGATAACTCATCCCTCACTAAAACTCGGGTTTGAGGAAACCCATGTTTAAGGTAAAACACAAGTTCACTTTTTTCCCTTTTTAAACATGGGATATCCCGCAAAAAATGTTGGATATCCCACAACGTAAATGAACCTTACAAGTGTGTGCCAAGGTACTGCAGCATGGTGCACCAGGTGTTGAAATGGTGCAACAAGGTGCTGCATGAGGGTTAGGTCAGGTATAGGTGGCAGGGCCTAGGTGCTCTGAATGTTGCTATGGTGCCTCACGGTGCTACGGGTACTACAATGGGCCTGTGGGTGGGATTGCGCACAGGTGGTATGGGCTGGGTGTGTGAGTATACTATAACTCTTTTTTTTTTTTTTTAGAAAAACAGGAGTGGATCTTATTCGTCCCCTACTCCCAAGGGACAGACAAAAGGTAGGGGAACCGAATCAAAACCTACCTGGTACAAGAAAGAAGACCACAACTCGTGGCTTAGTACAGCAAACAGAAAACAAACTACCCTAACTACTCAAAAGAGAATACATAGGAGAACTGGATCTTGTCAAGCCTAACAAGACCATTCACCCTAGCTGAAAGCAGAGAGAGATCATGAAAGATATCCCAACCATCAGTGGCTTTCATAGCAAAATGGGAAGCAAGAGTGTTGGCTGCTAGCATAATATACTGAATAAATGTGATCCTACTCTTACTATCCAAGAGTGGTCTGAATTGGGCTTTAAGGGCCCAAGGAATGGGAAGTTTACCATTCCACCAGAACTGCAAGAGGGTTGAGTCTTATTCTAGATGGAGAGAATGCGCTCCGTTAACGTTCTAGAGAGCATGCGAGAAGGCGAGCAATCGAGCTGTGTCTGTATTCACCAAGGGGGATCTACATGAGGTGACTTTGGCAAAGTTGCCTAGGTGATTTCTCAAAACCCAACCCATCATAAAAGTGGGTCTAGAGCAGAAAGCAACTACATTAACTTTAAACCCAAAAGCAGGTCGGATCCAGTTCACTGCAAAAGTTGAGGGACAACATTTCCTAACCCACATATCAAATCAAAGTTAAACCAATTCTTATGCAGGAATGGGTAAATATTAGAAAATGATAGCTGATTATGCCTAATTTTGTTTCTAGCATTATATTATAACTCTTTTATTTATTTAATATTGTGTAGATGCAAAATGCGATGCTTCTGATGTACGGTGTTTAATGTAAATAAATTCAAAAGTAACTTAAGTTCTTTTACACAGTGAGTCCACTCTACTTAAAAAATTATCATCATTTTGTGAGCCAGTGGATACAAGGTGATTTTTTATTTTGAATCAAAATATATCGATGCGAAATGATTTTGTATCAGTTCAAAGTAATTCTAAAGTATATCTTGTGATTTTGCACCATCGATGAAAAATGATTTTGATGTGACTTTGTACCAATACAAAAATATTTTAAATGTAATTTTTGTGATTTTACACTAGTAAAAAATTATTTTACATTCATGAAAAATGTTTCTAAAGGTGATTTTAATGATTTTTCATTTTTTCAAAATAATTTTGATGATAATTTTTGTGATTTTGTATCGGTGGAAAATGATTATAAAGTTATTTTCTATGATTTACAATAATGTAAAATAACTTTAAAGATGATTGTGATGGTTTTATATATGATTCCATTTTTTATTTAAAAGTGATGATGACTATTTTTAGAAGTAGTGAATCCTATTACATAGCAATAGTTGCATTATTTTTTTATATATAAAGAAAAGTTATATGACGTGATTTTCACTTTTAAATTTAATATTTTTGTTACCCTCACATCTTTTCGATACCAAACTTGTTACCTTTTACAATTTTATACCCACATTCTTTATCATAAAGAGATTTAAATGCCACAGCAACAACCGCTTCAATTCTCCCTTGTCTCCACCCTTAAATGTATCATATGCAATGCAACTGTAGTATAATATGCCTCAAACAATATTTATCATCTTTCTGCACATATATTGATTCATTTATATCCTAATTTTAAGATGTTGCAAATATTGTCCTGTATGTTTTACCCTTTAATTTCTACTACAATTTTGTAAATTATAGTGTCAGTGGTGTGCCCATCGATAGAAAATTAAGATCCTATTTGACTGCGGGATTGGGGAGGGGTTATCTCCCTTTTTGGGCGATTGGGGCAATATATATTGGAGGAGGGATTAAAGAAATTATTCCTCTTCAGTTAACATATTAATCAAATCATCCTATTAATCACATCACAACAATACTAATATATGTTACAATATATCCATTTTAATATAATATATCTATTAAAATATATATTTACTGTATACCACATCAATCCATTTATACCCATATCTTAATATTAAATAAATATTCACTAATATCATATCTCACAACACCAATTATTTTATCATACCACTTATTTTTATATCTTGATCGGGCCCTTTTAAAATCGATTGCTCGATTCAAATGCATTCACACAAGAGATATAAGTAGTTGATAACCCACTTTCACCTTGAATCGTGTATGATTGGAGAGTGTTAAACTCTTAAAATTAACTATTAAGTTTGCTGAGCGCTTGATACAAAAGAGTTCCCTCTCTGATTGCGTAACCCTCTCTCTTCAAACAACCTAGGTTTATATAGGTTGTGCAATCCTCAATCATGGGGATTGTAAGTCCTCAAACCACGATCCCATGATCTAATCAATAATGGAGACGTGATCCATAACTATTGCGCCTATCTATCTACCGAGTAGATGAAGTGAGGTTTACCAGTACATGAGCAAAGATCTGCCTTCGGCTAGACGAATCTAGCTAGGTTGCCGTGGGGTAGGTGGATTATTAGATTTGGTTCTCGAGCTTACTTCCTTTGTGAGCCATTAATAGTGAGGCCCAACTAAGAGGATTCTTCTTCCCACATCATATCGCAACCAAATATCCCTCTTTACTTATCTTTGCAGTACTTTATCCCGATATAACTCTTATCTCATTACCAAGTGCAACCTAAGAGAACACAATTTTTCATGAAGACTAACAAACTAAGTGCTTCTTAGAAGTTGACTTTAGATGAAAGGATAAATGCAAAGAAACACCTTTTGGAACTCTCATCATGCGGACTACATGCTCACCTTTTCCTAAATAAAACATCACATAGTCATATTTGGCTCTTTACCAAATACCATCACTTTTAAGTTTGTTCTACAACTTGTTCATTGGGTGGAATATTGTGCCAACGTCTCCTTGAACTAAAAAATCACTGTAGTGTCACATATTAATGGTGATTTTTTATCTAAATTGAATATTTTTAATTATTTTTAATAGTATAATTCTAAATTAAATATCACTAGTAATATTTGAAACATCCAATAACTTCTAACAATATGTTAAAAAATATCAATAATTTCTTGATTTTTGATAGATCCCGATGTGTTGTGAATTTGTATATAACTTTTTACATGATACAAGTGTATCACTCTCTAAATAAAAAATCACTCGTGATAGATTCAAATATCACCAATAACTTTTAAATTTAAATAAAATATCATTGATGATCTTTTAATTTTATGTATTGCGAGTGTGTGTGACTTTTCAAATAATAAAAGTAAATATTATGTGTGATTTTTAGTCGTAAGATTAATTAATAAGGATAATAAATAAAATGCAGAATTTTATTTATTTCGGTCAAAATTAATACCTTGCATTTTTTGAATCAATCAAGCATTACATAATAAAGTAGTTGGAAATTGAGTATCTAATTGACAAAGAAAACAACCGTCATCTAGTTAACAGAAGGGAATTTAAGAAGGTTCAAGAAAAAGTGCATTAAAAACTCAAAAGCTATAAAGACCCTCGCAGCGAAATAGCAAAAAGAGAAAAAGCCTGATAACTGAAGATTTGTTTGATTGACAAGATGCAAATGGATTCGACCCTAATTACAAAAGATATAACTAGGTTAACATGTCTGTGCTTCAACCTAGTAAGTTTAATTGAAAAGATAGATGGATAGCTGGACACTTGTTAATGGATAATCATATTTGACAGTTGCCTATTGGATAGCGATTATGTCACTTGTTACTCTACTATCACGATACTTGAGTAACTCGTGTTTACATGTATGTGACGTGGGGATAATTTGCATAACTGTTACGGGAGGACTTTGGAGATAACGAAATGCAATTAATGTCCACGTTACGATAAAGTTTTATCATATAAAGGAATCGTGGCACCCATTTGAGGGCACACAATTAAGAAGAGAGTGCATTCTTGTATTCCCTAATATATTTCTTTCTATACTTAGGATAAAATTTTATCGATTTACATTCTCTCCTTAAACATACACATTTTAGAAAATGAGATTGGATAACCAAACTTATTATTCCATTATGTGATTGTTCGTTAGATGATTGAATGAACCTTTTCGTACCTATGAACCTAATAAGACTTAAAAAGAGGACTTCCATCACTAACCTTACTGCCATTATCATGCTACATGTACTTTTCCTTTTATTAAATGGAGTTAGATATGTTGTTGTTTTTCTTATAGAAGTCAATTGTTATAAACTTTTTCCTTAGACAATATCACTTCAGGAATGCAAGCCATTTCCAGCGGTTAAAAGAGCATCGCCAAAGCGGTAAAGCTCAAAAATCGTTGTCGTTGGGATATTTACCAACCATTACTATAGATGTAGTTGACAAAACCTTCGGCGGTGGTTCCATGCAAAACTATCGGCTCTGAACCATCAATGTTGCAAACAATTGGCAATGCTCTCCCTTGGCAGCGGCTACAACCATGCTTGCTCATAGGTCACATGCAATCATGTTTTGAGGCCTTTGCCAACGGTTACAGCCGTCGGTAAAGGCATTATTAGAACTTTTAGCAACGGCTTAGCAACTAGTGCGAATGATTTTATTGCATGGCATCTATAATCGTGGATAATATTTTTACCATCCATAAAAATGTACATGTCTTTGAAATTCAAAACAAACCGTTTGCATTGATTGTACGATGCATTGCCGACGCTAGAAACTTAACTTACTCAAGTAAGGGAGTTCATACTCAATCACAGATCCAACTTCCTTTTTCTTGTTCTTTTCTTTCTTAGATCGCTTCCGTAATCCTTTGACACTCTTTCACAGGAGTTGCATGTTGCAGCAGTGGAACTGTGGATGTTGAGAGGGCCGGTCGCCATTAATTCCACTTTCTAGGTTTTCGGTGAGGAGAGAGAAATATTCATTTCCTTTCCCCCTCACATTCTCCAAAAAGCGTCATCCGCAGTTAGTCTTTCGGTCTACCCCCACGTCCTTTGAAGTGGCGCTCTTGCATGTTAAATGTCTGTCAGCAAAGTTTAACTCTTCCAGGGAGATGGAGATGGAGATGGAAACGGAGAGGGAGAGTAGCGATGAGTGAGCGGGTAAGGAAGATGGAGTGCGAGAACGAGTGAAGGGGTAGGGACAGGGAGCCCAGGAGGGTGAGTGCCAAGGAGAAAGGGAAGAGGAGGGTGGGAGATTCGTTGGCCAATCCATGCTGCAGGAAGAACGCCCTGAAGTGGAAGGGCATCTCCTCTGTACTCGAGGACCCACCGGAGTTTCTCTCCCCGCAACGTGGGAAGCCGGTGGCGCTTGACTACGAAGACGTCGAGGAGGGGCTCAGGCGTTGGAAAAATGCCCTTCTGATCTTTTCGATGGAGGAGAGGCCTCACCACGGCGATCTCAAATCCTTCGTCACCAACTCCTTGAGACCGAAGGAGAAATTCCTCTTGCACTCCATGGAAAATGGCGTCTTCATCGCCGAGTTCTCTAACGGAAGAGGACAGTGCCAAACGCGTCCAAGGTGGGCCTCGGCTCCTATTCGATGCCTGGATTGTCCACAAGAGTTGGAGCCCTTGCATGAATCTCAAATAAATATATAAAGGAAATAAAGAAATAATATATATAATTTAAAAGTATTAAATTAAATATGTTAAATATTATTTTACAAGATCTAAAATAAAATAAAAAATAAATAACATACAATAACATGAATAAATAAAATGAAGAAAAGATACAGATTATTTCGATCGAAACGTCATCAAGGACTTTCCGCAGAGAAAGTAACATCTCTTATTATACAGGTATGTCGGGGTCCGACGAAATCCTACTAAGATACAACGATCCACCTTCAAAATTCGACGTACTCTGATCTTAGACATTCTCGAAAATCACATCATGAGAACGAAATCGAGGTAATTTGATTTCCAACCAAATTTAATGATTTAATCAATGAAAAACTTCTCATGGATCTCTCAATCTCCTTGTGCAAGATAGACAAAAGAGATTGGAGATTTTTCTACAAATTTCACATCGAACGAACGCACCAAGAAAGAGAGATAAGAATGAAAGGGAGAGGGAGAGGGAGAGAGTAAAAAGCTTTTCTACTCTTGTTGTGTGTTAAATGGAAGCCCCCTCATGACCTTTATATAGAGCCCACAACCATACGTTTATAAAAATTCTCATTTTATGGAAATACAATAATTAATCGACCAATTAAGTCCATTAATCGACCAAAATAAATTGGTCGATCAAACTTAACTTTTTGGTCGACCAAACCAATTGATTGACCAAACTTAATTCATTCATCGACCAAAACAATTGGTCGACCAATTTTACCTTTTGATCAATCAATCTAGGTCAAAAACATGAGATAAAAGTTCGTAGCAAAAGGAATCCAAGTTCCAAGTTTCAAATTTATTCACTTGAGCCCAAGCTAGAGCCGGGTCGGGGCGTGGCGGGGTGCGAGCGCATGCGTACGTGCGTGGTCCCCAGCCCCACCTCTAACTCTTTACTACATAAGTCATGAAAGGCAGAAGTCATTTACACCCACCAAAAGACTTATTCACTTCCAGTATGGGACTAAAAACCTCAACCAAATCTCAATGGTTTTTACATGAATTCCTACGTCACCATATAATAATTGCATCTCGATTGATACAATTAGACTCTCAAATCCAACATTCTCTCATAAACTCATCGTTGAAATTCAATGATAAATTCCTTGGCTACCACACTCTGCTTTCAGTAAAGATACTTTCCGGTTTGAACCCTTACCTGAGTCCTCCACCTTCACCACCATAGAAATAAAGTGAAATTAGTCTTGAACTGTGACCTTTGATGTGAAGTGTATAATGGTAACAATAGAATAAAATTCTTGATGATAATCTTCAAAGTTGGTGCTCTTAAGGGTCATGTACCCTATCTTGTTTCTTGAGTATAATCAGGAAAGACCTTATTCCCTTACCTGCAGCTCATAGTAACACTCACATAAATAAAAACCAAAAAACCTCATAAAACCAGAAAACTTGCATTCTAAGTCAATCCTATTCAAAATAGGCCATATATATACCTTTGGATTTTTATCGTTACAAGCTTTCCAAAATGGTTCTTTCGCACGAATCCAAAGTGTGTAGCTCAAGTCACTCACAAAACAAATTAGGCGGGTAAGAGTTGTAAATCAACCCAGTTCCAAATGTAATTTGGGCAAGTTTGGGAAATCCTAAACCTAATCTAGGTTTAAGGGCTTATAAAAAAGATAAATAGGGCATTGGGGACATCATTAACACCCTAAGGTAGCACTACTTTCGAGAGGGTAGAAGAGAGTAGAAAAGGTAAAAAGAGAATGTTAGGGGTTCTTTCATGAAATTGGCCACCAGTGAGGGCATTCCTGCAATATTCTCACCATGGCAATTACAGAAGCATGCAAGGACACGTGGCAACAGTGGGGCAATTGGGACTGACGCGTGTTGCATGCAAGTGGGGGTAGGAATCGTGCATGCAAGTGCCTTCGTAAGCAAAAGCATGCAGGGATCTTAGGAGCGGATCCAGGGCAACGTGTGGCACCATCTGATCGACGCTGCAACGATTCGTGGGAACGATGCTTCTTCAATCAATGCGTGATGTGTGGCATTAGGTCTATGGTCAATCCAAGCAAATCGGACCAGTTTATTGGATTCTTTGCTCATTTCGAGCGATTCAAGAGTCGAATGATGTCCAAATTTTGTAAATATGTATTCATTAAAATTACCTCAACAAGTACTGTCCATTGATGATTTTAAAATTTGATTTGAGTACTACTTTCATACAATAAACCCTAGAATGTACTTTAATGATCATAAAACCTTGGTTCACAATGCGTATGGTCTAGGAACTTGACCCAAAATGTGTACGGACTGCAAGAATGCTCAATCTCCATCCCTTGGCTTCTGACGCATGTTTTGAAGTCATCGTCGACCCCCTAACGACAATAGGTAAAGTAATCACATACTTATCTTGGTGTAGTTTGTAAGGATGGTTCCTTTTTTGCGAACTTTGTCGTTTTGCATGAATTCTCTCTCCACTTGCTGAGTGTCGAAGTCCAGTGACTTGAACTTCGTGACTTGCTTTATGAACAGGCATGCTTTCTTTCACTAAAAATGAATGGATTTCAGATTTGATTATTCCTATTGATCTGGCACTTTTGTCTTTAATAAACCATCAATTCATATTGCTTAGCGATGTGGTACTGTGGAATTGCAATACATGAGTAGCTACACACTTATTGCCTGAGAAACCCTGTTTGGATGCCACCAATATGTTTAAACTTCTAAACTAAATATTTGTATTCAGATGTGATTGATAATAAACTCAAGAGCATTACATTTATTCAAGAACTTAAATCATGTGGATTACTAAGAACATTAACATGGGAACTTACTGTTAATTTCATATGACGAATTATATCCAATGATGAGCAATATGAATAAAGAATAGGAGGATTAATAATTCAATTATCCTAAGACTCAACTATGATCAAAGATAATGATAGATTTGTTAAGATATACAAAAAATAGGCTAACAGGTTTAGTCATGTCGCTCGTTGGGCTAAATAGGGAGCCCAACGATATAAATTTAGAGTAGTTGGGCTAAATAGGGAGCTGCTGGCCTCCTCACAACTCTCAGTTAGGCTTAACAATCAATTAATGAAGTGAGATGCTTGGCTCAAGGTTGGAGTTAGTGGTTCGATCTTTTCTTGACCAATAAATGGAGGAACAACTGTCTATAAATCAACCTGTCTAACTAACACATGTTTATAACACATGACGTAGCCAGCACTTCTCCTTGTAATGACCTTAAGGTGATGAATTGAGTTGTGGAACAAATATGAGTCATCCTTCTAGCCAAGAAAGTGTCTTATATTGATTGTACTCAAAATATTGTCTTAAGATCATCTCATGCCAAAGGTGTTGATTGGGATAACAAAGACATTAATTGCTACATGTAACACGCATGATAACCAATGAATTACAATGAGTAGTAAACAAAGACTTGGTATATGTAAATAGTACACATCTCTTCTGTTTTGGTTTCTTTACTGTACAATTAATACTACTTTACTTAGCTTTGCTTATATATTCCTTAGACTTCATACTTAAGTGTAACTAAGCAACCAACCACAGCAACTGCATTTGGAGCAATTGATTGAAGACCTAGCTTAAAATTAGGAGACAATCTATAATAACAAGTGCACTTCTCTTCGTTGATTAGTCCCTTTCTATTTTCTTTGTAGTTTTGATATTTCATGCTTGACGACTTGCATTCTGTTAGGATTGGTGGAACTTGGTTCATCACAAATGATATCCTAACCACAAATCCAATTTAGAAAAATACTATGACCTCACCAATTCATTCAGTAGATCTTCAATAATAGGAAAAAGGTATTTATCTTTAATTGTATGCCTATTCAAAAATATATAATTTATACACACAAGCCACGTGCAATCACACTTCGTAACCAAAAGCATTAGTGAAGCAAATGAGCCAAATCTTGGCCAAATCAAGCCATTATTAAGAGCCTCTCAATGATTTTCTCAATAGCATATTTTTGAAGATGAGAATGATGATAAGGGGGTCAAGCTATTGTTATCGACACATCTTTCAAAGGAATCTAACAATTAAATCTTCATTAGAAAATTTTTCTTGAAAGATATCTGAGTATGCAACTAATAAAGCAATCAACTCAACATTTGATTTTCTAATAATTGGAGAAGAATTAGAATATGACTGCAGTTGAATAAAAAAGAATTACTTAACTTGTTTGAGCTCCTTACAAGAAGTGTCATCAGCAAGAACTTTCATGGAGAAGTGGGTGAACCCTAAAGGAAGCATTGTGTATCACCAACTATAAACTTCATGGTAAGATGTTCAAACTTCCATTCAGTTCCCATTACTACATCACAACCCCCAACTACAGCACAAAAAAGGTTAATATTCTGGAGCTTTGTAAGGACATCTAATTATCTTCTCTCCCTAGAATACCTTGAGTTGTTGGCAATAATTACTTGAAAAGAAGTGTCATTAATTTTTAGGCCAATCTTTCAAACAAGACCAGGATCTATAAAATTGTATCAGCTCCCAGAATTAGTTAAGTTGGTTGTATAGACCCCTTTAACATATCCTCTAAAATGCATAGTAGAATTAGAAATTGTCCCACTAATAGCTTGAGTAGACATCTTAGGTAAACCTTCAGATATAACATAAAAGATCGAGCACCATAGTTCAAGTCCTCGTGACAACGACCAAGAAATATACAGAATAAATGAGACTTTGGACCCCACTTGATTTTATTAAACAAGCACTCAAATTGTTACAAATACACCATTTATAAGAATCAATTTACTTTAATTACTTAAAAATCCATATGGGTCTTCAAAGACATTGTGAGAAAAGTGCTTCTCCAAGGCCACTGTCACGACCCGATCCCAGATCCCTACAGGACCCGAGATCGCCTCACCTCGACTAATCCCAAGATCCAGTCGTCCAACGAGAAATAACCAAATAACATGCATTAATCCACAACCACACAAGTAATGTAACTAAGCACAAAAAAGTTGGCAACAAAAGGAGAAACAGAATAGTAATACTAAAATATTACATGCCTTTAAGAACAGAAATACAGCCATCACAACCAAAAACTAGTACATAGATGATAGAGAATACAGCGGAGAAGAACTGGAAAGTGTAACTATAGAAACTCACTAGCAGTAGAAACTACAGCTGGACTCAACTAAGCCCAATGTCCTCAGCAACCGGTGACGTGAGCAGCTCAAATCCCTGACTTGTACAAGGTTATACATCTGGAGTCAGCTAACATTGAGTAGAGTGGTGACTAAAACATAAAATGCATTTAACAAGTGGCTCAACATATTACTTTCCGATTCCAATTATCTTATAACGGTTTGCTGTGTAGAGATCTCTAATCACAATCCATTACATTACTTAATTTTCTCGTTCCCTTAAGGAATTATCTTGCTTGCAGTTTTCCCATGATGTCGGATGCACACGTGCACTCTCCTGGTCAAGAGAGTCCCTCCGTGGTAGTCCTACATCCGGTCTCCCACCCCGAGGTCATGGTCGCGACGTAACAGTGACTACGGCACATGTGATAAGCGCGCGGGTAGCTACCCCACACTGGCACGCGGTCAGTCGTTTTCGCTAGCATGTACACCCAAACGTACAGTACGGAACAGCACAGGACCTTGCCTTCTCAGAACAGAACAGGGGTCTCACCCCTCCACAGTCCACATACCCTCATCCGACTATCCCAGTTTACCCAACGGGATAACAAGAGTTGGTGTAGAGTGACCATGCCTAACCCTGGATCCCTTGGGGCGGCTAGCTCCCCTCTACACTAAGTAGCTCACCTTGGTACCACGTATGCGAAGGCCAACAGGAGTCAACGTAGAATGGCCAAACTCACCCCGGGTCTCAACCCAAGGGTGGCAAACTCCCCTCTACACTATAAGGGATAGTTACTCTCTTCGGTACTGCGTACTCGAAGGTCAGCTCACTTCACTTAACGGTCATCCATGGGCGGTAATTTCAGAACCATCCGGTTCTCCGTGCTACGGTACTCTTGTCTCGTTCTATATTCCCCGTAGGGTTTGTACATGAATTTCCTTATATCCGGTTTGATATATACAGAATAGGCAGCTTATTCACAGTACAGATTTATTCATAATGTGGTCCATTCCAAATAATACAGACCGCTCATGATTTATTCAATCATTCACATGTGTTTTTCTCTAGACCTAGTGTTCATGTCATAACCTAGGGTTCAATTGAATAGATATATTCTAGAGCATACGTTTATTTCTTCCTAGGGTTCATCTCACATCCTAGGTTTAACTAATTGCATGCATTTTATTAATCTTGGAGATGTGTAGTCAGAACCACTCTACCAGGATAACCGGGGGGAATGGGGGCTCATACAGCAGCTCCCGTCGTCTCCGTAGGTGCCGTACAGTCGACGAATTGGAGACCTAAGACATGGATTGACAGGTCAGAAGGGCTCAAAATGCTACAAACAAGGTACCAATACATGGAGAAAAATGTATGGGAAACAAAGGCAATTCGTTTATAGAAAACCGACATCGTTTGGGCCTTATACGGCCTAAAAACACGAGGTCTGATAGAAATCAGACGTCTGGGAGAGGTCCCAGACATCTTAAACTAACTCGCAGGCATACCTCTCTCGGGGCACTCCATCAGACTTCTGGAACGCAGTGCCAACGTCCGAGGGTTCCGTCAGACGTCTGGAGATGCTCCCGGATGTCTGAAACTATCTCAGTCCTCGCTCTGTCATGCTTCCCAACCTCTGACACATGCACATGCATTGTCAGGACTTGGCAGAGAAAATACAAGAAAACAAATCTCTACCAGATGTCTCATATTACCATCGGGCATCCTCCCCGACATATGGAGGTCACTCCGGACGTCTGATTCCGTGGAAAAATGACTTCCGCAGAACCGTTCTGGGCTCTCCTCGCTACAGAAGCTGTTGTTTGCACAGTAAAAATACACTAGTAAATATGCTATCTTATGTTATTTCCTAGCACTGCCATTGCATCTTATGTAGCCCTACTTGCATTTGTAAATATACACCTGCATGCATTTATAAAGAGGGGAGGAGAGTGAGAATAATTGGCCTTCCAATCCACTTCTATTAATTAACATTTTCTTTAAGTGTGGCATTGCAATTTCACCATTTTTCATTTTTCATTTTTAATTTTTTATTTTCCTTTCTCTTTCGTGCGGCTGCAGGGCATGGTGCGCATGCCTCTCCGCACCTCTCCTCCTGCCAGCAGCATGGTAGGGTGCCCGCACCTCTCCTCGCCATTCCTCCAGACTGTAGAATGGCATGAAGGCATGCCCTCCCTCTTTAAAACTCCTTGCTCTCTCCCTTGCTGCAGGAGCATCACCTTCAGATCACCCTCACCCTCAATCAGCCATTGGCCAACCTCCTCCCCTCTCCCTCTCCATACACAATTCCTCTTCTCACAAGTTGAGAAGAGGCACACTGTGCGTAGGAGAAAACCCACAGTGGCCTTAGACCACCACTGTGAGTTCCACCACCACCCAGCTCTTTCATGAGCAGGTGGGCGTGGTGGCTTCTCATTTTGTTTCACGTTATCTCGTCTCCTCCACCATTAATACAGAGCTTCAAGCTCTCAAGCTCCAGCTCGCCACGCACCTGCCTGCAGCTCCAACCGGTTGCTGTGCTCATGCCAGCAGACTGCGCAGGACCTTTTCCCACGTGCGCAAGCGCTCCACAGCGCGCTCGCGCACGCAAAATCGACTCCTACCAGTCGCCAAACCACGCGCGCACTATAGCGCACTATAGCGCGTAGTCTGCGCGACACTGTAGCCACCAGCAAGTTTCTCACTTAGCCGGTGGTGCGGCACTCTCTCTCCTTGCCCGCAACCCACGCCAGCCGGTCACCGCACCCTCGCCCGCAGCACTGTGTGTTGCACTCCGTAGCGCGCTATGCCTCACCCGCCCTCGCAGCAATGCACTGCGCTTCACTCGGCCACGCGCGCGCGCATGACTCCAGCGCCTGCGCATCTCTACGCCTTCAAACGTCGAGTCAGCGCAACAGACGACTTATCTGCTGTGCTCCCCTCCTCCAGCGTACACACACACATACCCTGACACACACATACACTCACACACTCACACATACACATATATATACATATATATTCACATACTCCTACCCTTACGTATATTTACATATACATAAATATATTTATATATATTTATATATATATACATATATATATATACATATACATCTTTATATACATATATAGTTATAGATATATATATATACATCCACTTACCCATATCCATCTATACACCTCACAAACACCACCCATATTCCCCTACACTCGCCCCTCCACTGCGCATCATATCGCGGGAATATTCTCACCAGTTGCTGATATTCCCCGATATCCGTGCAAAGCAAGGCCCTCTACCCTCACTCCCACACATCCATTACACGCTTCACGCGGTACTTAGTCTTGTTGGTTGCGTCTTGCTAGATGTAGACCAACTTGACACCGTGCTACATTCCATCTCCACTTCCACCTCCACCCCTATATACATAATATATAACTATATACACATATATATTTTGTATCTACTATATATCTATACATATATATACTAAGCTAAATGTTTCTTTCTTTCCTAGAAACTTACTCTATTTTCATTTGTCTTTTATTTCTTGCTATTAAAAAGACCAAAAAAAAAGAAGAGTAAAAGAGAAGATAATTCTTGTCTTGCAGATACTCGACCTTGCGAATAATAAGATCGATTTTGGGAACCCCTAGTTGGCTACAAGCCAAGAACCATTTGGCTCAGGGCCAAGGACTTCCTTTTTTAGGGTGTACCTCAAGAACAACATAATAGAAACTTTGCAAGGAAGAGATGCATTTTAGGAAAGGCGTAGAAACTTTGCAATTCTCCTAATCCCCTCCTCCCTGAGATCGACCCTGGGCCTAAAAGTGATCGAGCTAAAATCGAGTAGGCCAGGTTAAAAATTTTTTGTGAAACTGGTGTAGACTCGATTTAGGTCAACTCACTATACTCACTTCGACATTAATATCACCATTTTAATAAAGCTTATTCGTGTACGCATCAGCTACGGCAGAGCAGCACGGCGCCCTCCGCTTTCTCTCTGTCTCCCTGCTCTCCACTCGCTCTCTTCCTCTCTGCTCAGCTGTGACAGTGTGAGACGAAGAGCAGGAGGAGGGGGGTTTATAAAGGGAGAGGGGGTGAGGGGAACGGCGTGGGCGAGGGAGTGGTGCAGAGTGGGGAGAAGTGCAGGAGATGGCTGTCGCAGGGGAAGGAGAGGCGAGGCATGGGGTGATGGAGAAAAGCGTGGCGTGCGTACGATACACGCGGAAGATAAAAAGTATTTTCCAACGTCTGGCAATCTTTCGAGACGTCTGGTGAACATTCCAGACGTCTTAAACTACCAAAAGGTGACGGGTCATTTCAATATAACAAACTTAAAGGAAGTTTCGTCCCCGAAACTTGAGCTAACAAGGGTGCGGAAAATAACGTGGCAGCGTATAACAAACTTAAAGAGGATCGAAGTAGGTCCGAAGAGACATACAGTTGAAAAGCTCCGAGTACTGCTCTCGCATTGCCACCTCAGGCTCCCAAGTTGCCTCCTCGTACCGTTGGCTTCTGTTACGACCAGGGCATCAAACGTCGTTAAGACATCTGGGAAGTGGCCCAGACGTCTGGAGGCCTTCCCAGACGTTTGGTATTAAATTTTTTCGACGTACGGGTTCACGTCTGCTCGCATGCGCACGCAGACTGAACCCGCCGCCCTCCTTCTCTTTCCTCTCCCTCCCTGCAGATGCAGCCGTCCTCTTTTTCTCTCTCCCCGCGCTGCCTTCAAATAGCGCCTCCCTCTCCCTCACTCCACCACCTTCTTCTTCTCCTTCTCCCTGCCAGCGAGAGAGCGAGCGAGCAAGAGTGGCAACAGTGGCTACTGCGAGCGTGCGAGAAGGAGGGGTTGTTGCGAGAGGAGGAAGAAGCTCGACCGCGGGGGTACGAGCTTGCCGCAGCAGCTAGAGCCGACCGGCAGGAGGGCAGCGAGCGTGGTGAGCCGCGGAGGAGCTGCTGCAGCTTAGGCAGCAGGCGGACGCGGCGTGGCACGGCCGTGTGTTGTGGGTGGAGAGCGAAAAGGATCCTAATTCTGGGAAAATTTCCCAGAATCAGACGTCTGGACTTATGTCCAGACGACAGAGAAGACGTCTGGAGGAAGGTCCAGATGTCTGACAGGTACAATATTTCTTATCTTCTCCTTTTTACGCGTGTACGACCATGCAGCCGTCCGCCGTGTTCTTCTGCGCCTTTTCGTGATGAGAGCGGGCGTGTGTGTGTGCAGGATTTGTTCGGGAGGGCGTGAGGGCTCGCCATCCCACACAAATCAAACGTCTGGGCACAGCACCAGACGATGGAGAGAGCCTCCAGACATCCTAGGTGACAATCGGATGTCTGGAAACTAAGTCCAGAGGGTCCAGCGGGCTTCTGGACGTCTGAAGGACTGCGCAGACCAAGGTATGACCTGAGCTACCTTTTAAGACGCCTGGAAGGAGTTCCAGATGTCTGATTTTAGGCAGACTCGTCGTTTTTGACCCGTTTAGGGTCCGTTCGGAGTCCATTTTCCGCATTTCAAATTTCGTTCTTTCCATATTTATTTCCTCTACCTATTTACAATAATTGTATACTATTCTGAGTAGCTCTTTGTCTTTGATCCTTGTATTAGGACCCCGTTCCGTTGCTGCTCTGGGGTTGCGGAGGCGCGTGGGATTGCCAATCACGCCCCCAATACTCCCGATCTTGTGGGTAGAGTGGCCCTTTCAAATTTTTTAATAAAATTACGCAATTGTGAAATAATTAATAAAGTCTAGAGCATTGCATGAACCCTAGGGCTGAAAAATTAGATTGAATGATAGATCCTAGGGTATTGCATGAATCCTTGGACTGGAAAACTAGATTGAATGATAGATCTTAGGGTATGACATGAATCCTAGGACTGGAAAACTAGTTGAATATATATATTGCAGTCTTGGAAAAGTAGAAAGGAAACGATAACTGCCTGTAAATTGGTTAACAGCTGCCTGTTTATGAATGAATAATTACTGTTGAGAACATGGATTATATGGATGTAAGGCTGGAACGGTGAAACCTAAATTGGCTGAGTTAAAAGAGCATGAACCCTACGAGGAATTAGGAGTAGAACTCCTGGAAAGTGAATGGAATAGAATTGGGGAAGTGAGCTGACCCTTAAGTACGGAGTACCAAGGAGAACAACTGTCCCCCTGTTTAGTGCAGAGCGGAGCGAGCCGCCCCAGGGACTCGGGGTTAGGTCTGGCCACTTTGTACCGACTTTTGGCCCTCGTGTACATAGTACTGAGGAGAGCTACTAGTGCAGGGAGAGCACTAGCTACCCCACGGGCCCTGGGGTTCCGCTAGCCCTCCTACACCGACTTGTTAGGCCCACTGAGCAAACCAGGGTAGTCAGGCGAGGGTGCGCGGACTGTGGAGGGGCAAGACCCCTGTTGGTTACTGTGGAGGGGCTGGACCCCTGTTACTGAGAGGGCTCTGCCCTATACTGATTCCGTGCTGTGCTTTGGGTGCACCCGTTAACGGAAACAACTGACCACGTGCCAGTGCGGGGTAGCTACCCGTGTGTTTATCGCGCATGCCGTAGTCACCGTTACGTCTGTCAGCGACCTTGGGGTGGTTGACTGAGGGTAGGACCACCACGAGGGACTCTCAAGGCCAGGAGAGTACCACGTGTTACTTCTACTTTTCGGAAAAGACTGCAATCAAGATCGTTCCCACGAGGAACATTCAAGATCAAGAGAAGGATCTGAGAAATAAATCAATAGTGAATAAATGGAAAAATATAAAGAAAGAAAATAAAAATATAACAGCTACTGTCCACTCTACTGCTTCTTTTAGCTTTTAGCTGCCACTCTACTCAGCGTTTCGTTGACGTGTCACCCTTGTTACTTTTTCAGGACCAGGTGTTGAGCAGCCAGAGTCGGCGGCTGCAGAGGGCACTGGGCCGAGTAGAGCCCAGTAGTGTTACTTGTAGTACCCACTGTACATTCCTTTCTGTTAGTAGTTTCCGTTACCCTTGTACTCTTTTCGTTGTAAGCTTCATGTTTATGTACCTGTTTAATTCTCTACTGTTGTGGTGGTGTATACTGTAGTATTTCTTTTCTTTACTGCTGTATTTTGTTACTACTAGTTATATATATGGTGAATGTGGTTTATTTTACTGCTCTTTTGGTTACTTTCTCGTTGGACGACTAGGTCTTGGGATCAGTCGAGTCAGTCCGATTCTCATGTCTCGTAGGGATTCGGGAATCGGGTCGTTACAGCTTCTCCACAGGACTTTTACCAGGGGTACCTCCTTCCATCTCAGACTCCGAACGGCTTTGGCTAGTATCTGTACCGGATTCTTGGGATAGGTCAGGTTGTCTCCCACCTCAATGATCTCGTGGCTAAGGACATGGCTGGGATCGGCGATATATCTCCTGAGGTTAGAAACGTGAAATACGTCGTGCACTCCAGAGAGCTGAGGAGGAAGGGCAAGCCGATAAGCGACGAGTCCTACCCGTTATAAGACCTTAAAAGGCCCCACAAATCTCGGTGCAAGCTTCCCTCTCATCCCAAACCACTGCAAGCCCTTCATAGGTAAAACACGGAGAAAGACGTGATCCCCAACCTTAAATTGTATCTCCCTACGCTTTAGATCAGCGTAGCTCTTCTGCATGCTCCTGATAGTACGTAGTCGTCGATGGATCTGCTCGATCACCTCCTAACACTGGCGTATCAGCCGGGGACCGACCTCCCACTTGGTCCCCACCTCAACCAAACTCAAGGGAGCCATAAACTTCCTCCCGTACAGAGCCTCATATGGTGCCATGCTGATGCTCGAGTGATAACTGTTGTTGTATGCAAACTCTGCCAGGGGCAAATGCTCCTCCCAAGAGCCCCTCCAGTCCAGTATGCAAGCGCGTAAAAGGTCCTCAAGGGTTTGAATGGTGCGCTCCGACTGTCTATCTGTCTGAGGGTGATAAGCTGTACTGAATCTCAGACGAGTCCCCAAAGCCTGCTGAAACTCCGCCCAGAACTAGGAAGTGAAACCAATGTCTCTATCTGAAATAATCTCACGGAGGAACTCGTGAAGGCGCACCACGTCTCTGATGTATCGCGTCGCCAACTGTGCTGGTCCAAAAATGACTCGGATTGGCAGAAACCGTGCCATATTTGTCAATCTATCTATAACCACCCAGCCTGCATCGTGTCTCCGCTGTGTCACAAGTAATCCCACTACCAAGTCCACAGTGACACTCTCCCACTTCCATTTTGGCACGGGAAGTGGCTGCAACGGCCCTGCAGGCCTCTGGTGCTCGACCTTCACCTGTTGGCATATCAGACACTGCTGAACGAAAAGACTCACATTCACTTCATGCCCCTCCACCAGAAATCACATCATAGGTTGTGATACATCTTCATGTTCTCGGGATGTATGGTAAATCTCGAAATGTGTGCCTCAGTCATGAGCTCCCTCAACAGCTCCTCGTCTCTAGGAACGCACAAGTGTCCCCTTATATGCAAGACTCCGTCAATAAACGAGAACTCTCCTGGGCTCCCTGCCAATACTCGATCTTGCTGTGTCCATAGGTATGGGTCCGTCATCTGTCCAATCACGATGCAATCCATCAGCTCTGTGTCCGTAAGTATGGGTCCGTCATCGTAGGTACGCGTTCCGAAGGATGCCTTTCAGTCTCTGTAATGCCCCCGCGAATTTTCAGCCGTGCATGCTTGCCATATTCTCTGATATGGTAGGTGATTATCTGGAAGTCTTCATGGATGACTTCTCAGTTTTCGGGGCATCATTTGATGATCGCCTCCAGCACTTGGTTCATATACTCAGGCGTTGCATTGACTTAAATCTGGTTCTTTCCTGGGAAAAGAGCCACTTTATGGTGCCTGAGGGGATCATCCTAGGACATTTAATTTCTGAAAAAGGCATCCAAGTGGATCGAGCCAAGGTTGGTCTGATTTCTAGACTTCCTATGCCTAGCTCGGTCAGGGACATCCGATCTTTTCTGGGGCACGTCGGTTTTTACCGTCGTTTCATCCCTGATTTCTCAAAAATTATGCGCCCCCTAACTACTCTTCTCTCCAAGGATGTACCCTTTGAGATTTCCAAGGAATGCAGTCAAGCTTTTGAGAACCTTTGTGACCAAGTCACCCAAGCCCCGATCCTACAGTCCCCTGATTGGTCTCAACCCTCTAAGATCATGTGCAATACATCTGACTTCGTTGTAAGAGCGGTTCTGGGGTAGAAGATTGACGGGAAACCTGTGATCATCTACTACGCTAGCAAGACACTTGACGAGGCTCAGTGGTGAGATTAGCTCTAGGCGTTTCACGGTGTTATAAAAATTATGTTCGTTGCAGTATATTGCGAAAAGCTATCACCAATTTATTACAATTTATTACTCTGAATTAAAAGTTTTCCAAGGTCGAACTCAGGGAGCACACTATGATTCTAGAAGCTTACAAATTCACAATTACAAAAAGTCAAGAGAGAGAGAGAGGATAAAATAAAGAAAATCCTTTTCTCCTTTCTTTCCCTTCTCTTCTTCTCTTCCCCGGCTCTCCTTCTCTTTTCCTTTCCTTCTTTTTCTACCTTTCCCTGTTCCGGACGTCTGATTCTCCGAATCAGACGCCTTATCGGCCCTGTTGCTACAGTGCCTCCTTTCAGTTGTCTTTGCAGCTTTTTCTTCTTTTTCTTTTCTTTCTTCTCTTGCTGCGGCTCTTCTCTTTCTTCTCAGCTTCTTCTCCTTGCAGCAGCTCCTCCTTGGCTTCTTCTTTTCTTTCTTCTCTTGCTGCAGCTCTTGCTTCACCTTCTTCTTTCTTCTTTGCTCTGTGGCTAAGTCCTCACCGCTTCGCCTCCTCTTCTTCTCACCTGCTCCCTGCACACACGCAAACGCAAAACCTACCCCTACCCTTCCCTGCATCTCTCTCTCTTTGAATCTCTCTTTGGTACGCTCTCCCAGAGCCAGGTAATCGGGTCGGGTCGCGTGCCCGGGTCTAGGCGCACCGGCGTGGGTGGTGCGTGAGGAGTGCACAGGCAGGATAGTCGGGTCGAGTCACCAGGTCCGTGTGGGCAGTGCCGCGAACGAGGCGTGTGAATAGGTGAGGGACCTCACCCCTGTGTGACTTGAGGCAAATAGCCTCAATCACTTTTTCGCCTTATACTGGTGCGGGCTTGCGTCGGCTTCCAAGGTGGGACTAAAGTCCCACCTACGTCTTCATGCGTCTGCAGGAGGAAGACCCGACCAATTGGGGCAGTAGCAGAGGCCTTCGACCTCAATTTCGAACCTAAGTGTGTGCGCGAGGAGGTTCCGCACCTACTGGACCTGCACGCCTGGAGTGCTACAGCCTGGAGCAGCTTGCGAAGCAGCTTCAACCTACTCGTCAATGGCGGCGAGCTGCGCTGTCCCTGAAACACGCACACGGCCTCGCAGCCTTGTCAAATACCTTGGGGGGCTTCGCCAAGGTGTGCCGAAGATGCAGAGGTGGTCGGAGTGGTGGGAGGGCGTTTGTGTGGGTGTGTTCGGGGATGTGTTTGGGTGAGTAGAGTGGTGGTGTGAGTGAGGGGAAATGCTGAGTGAAGCGAGGGGATGCTTATGGGCTTGTCGGCGAGGAGTGGAGTGGCCTGTGGAGGTGGAGCGGCCTCGTCGGAGTTGGTGGCCGGAGGTGGAGCTGATGGTGGTGATAGTGGCAGTCGAGGGGTTGAAACCAAAAATTATTTAGAGGGAAATAAAGAGGGGATAAAATGGAGGAACTTTTACCTAGCTAAGCAGAAGAAGGGGGGCAGGAGGCGGATGGCGCGATTCTGCCGTCGCCGGAGACGATCCCTGTGGGGAAGATGACGACGATGAGGAAGATAGACCGGAGAGTGCCTACTGGTACAGCGAGGCACGACGAACAATGACAGAGCTAACCCTGCCACTGGTATGGTGGTAAGGCAACGAGAGAGGGAGCGGAGAGTCGCCGGAGCCTGCGGGCGAATGGCCAGAGGAGGAAGAGACGAAGGTTGGGGAAATTCCTTGGCCAAAACAGGCTTAAGACGACCAGAGAGTCCTGCCATCCCTTAAATAGCAATTGGCGAGGAGAGAGCGTGGAGAGCTTGCCGGAGAATGGCTGGAGAAGAGACCCATTCCTCTCGTGCCTTCGCAGGAGAGGAATGGGCAATGGCAAGACAAGGGAGGGGATCCCTGCGGAAGAGGACGACGCAGGGAACCCCCCTTTCATTTCTGAGAGAGGCTCCCATACCCTACGCGGCGCCATCCTCCGCGCAAAGTTACTGAAGGTATGGGCAGCTGCGTAGGGTGGCAGAGGGACCGTTCTATAAAGAACGAAAGGGAAGATAGGGGGCAAAATGCAAGGGTTCAAAAAGATAAGGGTCGAAAAGTAATTCAGGAGGACCAATTTGTAAAGTAGGTCAAGATGGCCTTCCCTTAGGTCCAAATTTTGGCAGAAACCTAATTTGGACCTAAGTAATCTAATGACGAAGTTTGATTTTAGATTTGACCATGTTTGACCGATCAATTTGCACAAAAACCCAAATTAGATAAAAAATTAGGTATGATTCTCAATTTAGGTCAAAACAGGTTCCACTGGCCAAATTAAAGGTTCTAAACCCTAGTGGATGTTTTTCCATGAATTTTAGATATTTATTTGACTTTTATGTTGCCAGGAACTTCGTGAATTAAAGTGGGCTTGTTTTTAGCGTTACAGAATGTCATTTAATTCCTAGAAATTGCTATAACCCTTTTCAGATCAAATCACCCCACATTCTTTCTTGTTAAGCCCATATGACCTGTGTTTAGATCTTTAGACATCCTGTTTGTGTACTACATTGGTAAAATTATAATTTTACCCCTTGTGTGTTGCTTTATATTCAGATTTACATTTCTTGTATTTAGGCTTCCCCTTAGGTTTTGTAGGAGCTTTTGTATACTTATTTAGGTCAAACTGTGCTAGTTAGGACTCATGATGAGGCTCTCATCATACCCCCATGCCTAACTTTTGTTAGTCCCTTAGCAAAAATTTAAGGTTTTAACTTTTATTCTAGACCATGAATTTCTTCCATCAAGTTTTGATAAGTGTTTTTCCTCTTGTATCCCTAATTAGGTCAGAATGCCAATCATAGGCCTAAAAGGTACTCTAGTACCAACCAAGATCCAGATCTGTCTAGCTTTAGCTTCAATCCTTAGCAAAGGTTCTTAAGGCCTACAGGAACTAACTCAAAGTTTATTGGACTTTGTAGTTAAAGCACCCGTGCCTGAGATATTTTTAGCCTTAGTTCAGTTTGCAGTGCATTTTGTAAGAGAGAGAGATAGAAGATTTATTTGTTTGGAGAGTTTTCTCTCTCTTTTCTTTTTAATTCTAGGTTAGGATTAGCTTCACAACACAATCTGTATTGGATTCCTTGTCCCCATCATCAATCCTCAAGGGTCCCTGGCCGTCGATGCTTCGAGATAGCACCGCCCATGGTAACCCCCAGAACCTTGGCTTTCAAGATTTTGAAATAATCCCGTCCATGGTGTTCCGTGGCCGAATTCAGACCCTGGCAATTGACACTTCGTGATAATGCCATCCATGGAATCTGAACCGACAGAGTGCTTACATGCCCCCAGTAGGTTATGTAAATATCCTAAGAGACAAGCACCGAGGAGATGATATGTTGTTACGCATCTTCGAGGGGAATTTCCCACCTCTTCGCACCGGGAACTCGTCCAAATCAACTTGTGTTGATCGACTGCTCCTAATCTAGGTGACTTTTCATAACATTTGAAACGCTTCTGCGTGATTTTGATACTTATGCTTACTGAACCAGAATGTGTGTGTGAATTTGGGTACTTAGGTTACTGAATCCCGTAAATCAAAAGTCAGTCAACAAGGCCGAATACTTCCTAAGCCTTGGACCTAATCCTTAAGCTTTTCATTTTCCTCAACCTCTTGAGGAGTATCTAGATCTTAATGAGTACTAAGAGTTTATCCAAGAATGCCTAAGGTTTGCATTCTTACTAATCTTGTTGTGCACTTTCCTTTTTCTTTTCCTTAATGTGATTTAAAACTTAAGTTAAATTCCTTAATTTCTTACTAATGACTATCCCTTATTTCTTTCATTTCGTGCTCCTTTTATCATTTTGCTCTTTTTCTCCTTCAAAGTTTTTTTTTTTTCGTATATGCGGATTTTTTTGTTGAAACCTTTTCCTTGTTTAATTGCACTTTTATACCCCCACATGCCTAAGATTTGTAATGTCCTCATTGTACATTAGGTGGGTTTTTATTTAGCTTGGTTCATGCATTAAGACAGGTATTTGGTGAGTGGATGGGTCGAGGTGACTGTTGTGGACGATTTCTAATCTTAGGTACGAGTACCTGAGGTGAAGTTGGCTGTCCTAAAGGATGAACCTAAAGTGCAAGGAAATGTCAGAAAAGGTTTTGGGTTTTTAAAGAATGACTGGCTGCCTCCCGTTAAGCACTGAGTTTTACGCTATCGGCTGGGCGCAATAAGCTCAAGGAGAATGGAGGATAAATGATGACTCAGCCAAATCTGTACTGGTTACGTCAATGAACGATTTGAGTCTCTGACTGTTCACGACGAAAGGTTCGAAATCGTGGCTGAGAGGACTGATTTCGACGGCTCCATTTCCAAAAATCTGTCAGACGAGATATGGTCCAACCCACTTGGATCGCAGTTTCCCAGGGAAGAGTTTGAGTCGGGCATCGAAGAGTAGGACCTTCTGACCAGGGTAGAAGATCTTTCTAGATATGTGCTTGTCGAAAGGCTTTAACCCGCTCTTTGTAGATTCGCGAGTTCTCATACGCATCAAGGTGTAGTTCATCAATCTCGCTTATCTGAAGCTTTCTGTGGGTTCCAGCCATAGAAAGATCTAAGTTGCAGTTTTGTACTACCCAATAGGCTTTGTGCTCCAGTTCGACAGGAAGACAGTCAGAAAGGAGACATGCCTAGTTGGGTCTTGTGGGCGGTCCTATAAGCCCACAAAGCTTCCAGAAGTCGGGACGACCAGTCTTTCCTATCAGGTCGAACAGTAACCTGTAGGATTTTTTTGATCTCCCGATTGGATAGCTCAGCTAGACCATTAGTCTGGCGGTGATAAGGAGTAGAGATTCGGTGAGACACCCCGTATTTGGTCATCAGTGGCCTGAACTGAGCGTTGGTAAAATGGGTCCCTCCATCAGAGATGATAGCACGAGGAATTCCGAACTGTGAGAAGATATTCTGATGAATGAATTTGATGACGATCTTGTGATCACAAGTTCGGGTCGGAATAGCTTCGATCCATTTCAACACGTAGTCTACTGCGAGTAAAATGTACTCGAAGCCTTCCAAAACAAGAAAGGGGCCCATAAAATCAATCCCCAAAATATCGAAGATCTCGCATACGAGAATCGGCTGCAAAGGCATCATGTCGCGGTAGCTCATGTTGCCCAAAGTTTGGCAACGACTGCATGCCTTACAGTGTCTATATGCGTCTTTGAAGATAGTGGGCCAGTAAAAGCCACACTGGAGGATTTTTTATGCGATTTTGTGCCCAGAGAAGTGGCCACCACATGCCTGGTCATGGCAGAAGGAGAGAATGTTGTTGATTTCGTCCTCCAGGACACATCGCCGGATTACTTGGTCAGCACCTATGCGGAAAAGGTACGGGTCTTCCCAGATGTAGTACTTGGCATCGGAGCGTAATTTGTCTTTCTTGGCTTTTGGCCAATTAGACGGGATCTGATGAGATGCCAAGTAGTTTACTATATCAGCAAACCATGGAAGCTTAGTATCAATAGTCAATAGGTGCTCATCAGGAAATGCTCCTTGATGGGTCCAAAAGGGTTAATGATCTCAGAAGGAAGGCGAGACAAGTGGTCAGCTACCATGTTCTGTCTTCCCGCCTTGTCGCGAATCTCGAGGTCGAATTCTTACAGTAGCAAGATCCATCGGAATTATCGAGGCTTCGCATTCTTCTTAGCAAGGAGATGCCTTACAGCAGTGTGATTCGAGTAGATGATGACGTGGGAACCCAGGAGATAAGATCAAAAATTTTCAAGGGCAAATACTACGGCTAGCAGCTCTTTCTCCGTAACTGTGTAGTTACGCTGAGCCTCGTCAAGTGTCTTGCTAGCGTAGTAGATGACCACGGGTTTCCCATCAATCTTCTGCCCCAGAACTGCTCCTACAACGAAGTCAGATGCATCACACAAGATCTCAAAGGGTTGAGACCAATCAGAGGACTGTAAGATCATGGCTTAGGTGACTCGAGCATGAAGATACTCAAAAACTTGAGTGCATTCCTTGGAAATCTCAAAGGGTACGTCCTTGGAGAGAAGAGTAGTCAAGGGGCATGTGATTTTCGAGAAATCAGGGATGAAACGACGGTAAATATCGACGTGCTCCAGAAAAGATCGGATGTCCCTGATCGAGCTAGGCATAGGAAGTCTAGAAATCAGATCAACCTTGGCTCGATCCACTTAGATGCTTTTCTCATAAATTAAATGTTCTAGGACGATCCCCTCAGACACCATAAAGTGGCTCTTTTCCCAGGAAAGAACCAGATTTACGTCAATGCAACGCCTAAGTATATGAACCAAGTGTTGGAGGCAATCATCAAATGATGCCCCGAAAACTGAGAAGTCATCCATGAAGACTTCCAGATAATCACCTACCATATCAGAGAATATGGCAAGCATGCACCACTGAAATGTCGCGGGTGCATTGCAGAGACCGAAAAGGCAGGTGAATGTGATCTTCTCTTGGTCCTCAAGATGAATTTCCACTTGGTTGTAACCGGAGTACCCATCAAGAAAGCAGAACAATCTATTTTCCGCTAATTTCTCGAGAATCTGATCAATGAATGGTAGTGGGAAATGATCCTTCTTCGTGGAGGAATTGGGTCTTCGGTAATCTATGCAGACTCTCCACAAGTTGGCTATATGGGTAAGTATGACTTCTCCGGTTTCAGTCGTGATAGTGGTGAGCCCTGCCTTCTTAGGCACAACCTAGATTGGGCTCACCCAACGACTGTCAGAGATTGGGTAGATGATCCTTGCATCTAACCACTTAATGATCTCCTTTTTTACAACCTCCTACAGATTGGGATTCAAGCGTCTCTGCATTTCACGGGAAGGTCATGCACCCTCTTCAGAATAGATATGGTGTGTGCAATAAGAGGGACTTATTCCAGTCAAATCATCGAGAGTCCAACTAATGGCTCTGCGATGTTGCTGGAGAACAGTAATCAGACGGGATTCCTGATCAGGTGCGAGTTTAGAGTTTATAATCACAAGAAAGGCCTGATTAGAACTCAAAAAGACATATTTTAAATGGTCGGGAAGGGGTTTGAGTTCAAGAATAGGGTTATCAGCAGCAGCGGGTGATTCAGAGTGAGTGTGAGGTACAAGGGTAGGAGTTATGGGTTTGTCTATCTCAATGTCTACCTCCTCTAATTGCGGCTCAAGATCCTCTTGTGGTTGATGAGGAATGATCATGTTGTCCTCAGGTTGTGGTTCATCAACCACGACCCAAATATCACATATTTGTTCAATGACACCACAATTAATTCCTTGTTGGGCCTTAAAGATATCAATTTTGAGAGTTTGGTTCCCAAATTTCAGTTCTATTTGGCCCTCCTCACAACTTATGTTGGCCCTTGCAGTGGCCAGAAAAGGTCTCCCTAGAATGATTGGTGTATCCCTTGGGTTCTCAGGTGCATCCATATCTAAGACTATGAAGTCTACAGGGAAGTAAAAATCCTGCACCCTTACAATAACATCCTCAAGAATCCCTTTTGGTGACTTGATAGATCGATCTGCTAACTGCAGTGTCACCTTAGTCGATTTTAGCTCAGATTCTTCTAGATTGTTTAGGGATGTGGGTATCAAGTTTATGGAGGCACCTAAGTCCAATAATGCTCTGTCGAACTGGGTTTCACCGATCTTTCATGAAATCAGGGGAGTGCCTGGGTCTTTTGCCTTGGGTGGGAGTCTACTCATGATTACAGAGCTTGCTTGCTCTGACAGTATAATTGGACTCCCACTCTTGGTTCTCGGCTTACGTTGAGGTGTACGTACGTTCTTCAGAAATCATGCCTAAGCCGGTACATGGCGGATCGCATCCATCAAGGGGATGTTTATTTGGACCTACTCAAAGAGCTTGACCAGGTCCTCCTCAAGAGCCACGGGTTTGGTTGTCTTCTTTCCCTTGGTCAAGGCCTCGGGAAATGGAACCTTCGTTGGTTCCTCTAGGATAGGTCCAGGTTTTTGATCTAGGACAGGGATAGGAACATTATGGATGACTGCTCTAGGATTCTGGTCACTACCAGGCTTGGAGTGGTCTGGATAAGGTGGATCTTGGGTCGCCTTACCACTACTGGTTGTTACAGAATTAAGTCATGCCAGGTTCTGGTTAGGGGTTGGTAGAATGGGCTGCTGCTGTTGATAACCCGCATAAGAAGTTGAAGCTTCCATCCCGTCAGGTGAAGGAATAGAAGAGGCCTGATAGACCATGTGTGCTTGGCCTGGGTTTGGGTTCATAAGGCGTCGCTGGGTCGACACATTATTAGGGTTAGGCAGAGGCTGAGAAGGAAGCGTGCCTGGTTGGCAAGAATTTGCCAACTGGGCAAGTTGATTTCGGACCTCTGTGATTTCGTCCTTGTGTTGCTTTCGAATAGCCACATTCGTTCTCTGAATGTCAGCCAAAGTCTGGAGGATAAGGGACATTTGATCTTGGTTAGGCCCGAGTGGATAAGTAAGGTTGGGCCGAGGCTGAGGCGGCTGATAAGGGTGAGGGGCTTGTGGACGGGGCTGAAAAGGTGGCCTGGGATTCTGGGAATTTCCCGCCCACTGGAAATTAGGATGGTTTCGCCATCCAGAATTGTAGGTGTTGGAAAAAGGGTCATTCTGGATGGCGTTGAGGTCCTCGCAGGTCTGAGGAGCCTCTGAAAAGTCAGAGAATGGGGGAGTAGAGTTCCCCCGACAAGAATAGAAAGGATAGAAGGTTTCTCCGATCCTAGAGTCAGATGGGGGTGGATACGAGTCCATCCCCGGAGAAGGTCGATGGAAAATGTGCTGCACAGTCTCCCGTGCAGGAGGGGACTGTGCGAAGGAGTTTTACGCAGAGGTAGCTCACTGCAAATGCTGAGTCAGCTCATCCACCTTCTTCTCAATAATAGAGACCATGTCCAATCGACTGGCCATTAATTCCTGGTCGACTGATGCGGACAGGCCTTACGTCTCATGTGCTCCCCTAAGGTTCATCGTTGCCTGGGTATTCGTCCAGTCGAATAGTCCCATGGAGTCATTGTTAATGGAGTTCTCGCACATATTCTCGAGAATCTCCCACACGGTGTCTTCATGTTGACCCATGTTATTCCCTTCGCAAGTTGCATTGACGAACAGTCTACTATCCTCACGGAGTCCCTGGTAACAAGACTGGACTTGTTCCCATTTAGGAACTCCGTGATGGGGGCACTTTCTCAAGAGATCCTGAAAACGATCCCATGCCTCATGAAGAGGTTCTCCCATTTGTTGCGTGAAGTGAGTAATCTGATGGCGCAAGGCATTGGTCCGACCAACGGAGAAGAACTTTTTCAAGAACTCAGACTGAAGTTCCTCCCAAGTGTTGATCGGACGGGTCTGTGTTTGATACCAATGGGCTGCCTTGTCCATAAGGGAGAAAGAGAACATCTTCATAAGTAAGATATCCTAATTTTCCGCGTCTGACCCGAAGGTCTGGGCCAGATGCTTAAGCTGTTTGATGTGCTAGAAGGAGTCTTCAGAGTTAAGCCCATAGAATTTAGGTATGGCATGGATCATGTTGGGCTTTAACTCGTAATCAGGTCCTCCAGTCAGGATTCTGACTCAATGTTCAATTGCCACCGCAGCGAGATTATAGTGATCTCGCACCATGGGACGCTGCGGTGGGTTTATGAAGTTCTGGAAGAGGTCGTTGAGTCGCTGGAGCTGGTGCTCAAGATTATTCTCTTCCTCAACAGGCTGAGCCATTGTGGAAGAAGAAGGTGAAGAGGGTTCAGAATCAAAAAAAAGGTCTATGTGAAGGGGTTGTTGTTCAAACAAGGGTACCAAGGCTTGGCCTCGGGGAGAATGAATTTCTAGAGGAGGTTTCAAGGACCTCCTTCCAAACATACACTGATGGATGAGACGAGGTTAGAAGCTGCTGGACCCAATCAAGGCACCCAAAATGTTGGGTGACTATAGAGGTTCGAGGCCAATGATACCCCTAAATCAGAAGGTCGTCCACCTGAGAATTACCTGAGCAGCCAGAGAGGGTGAGTCCCACGAAGACCCCTACACGGTAGAGCACTCCCACGGGTTACAGGGTTTCCCCCACCCGACCTCTCTTGTCATTGAGATTCTAGGTAGACCAGAATGGGGACCTTGACCTCTTAAGTCTACCACTTTTAAGTAAGATCAAGGTGCTTAGGGTTTCACTTGAACTTTTATCCTTTTGAGTGCAAAAAGTGACCTAAGTTAAAGGTTGGTTGATTCAAGGGATCAACTTCACCTATTAGTTCCTGTGAGAGCTTATTAGGTCATGTCTTTTAAGGTTCAAGTGACTTAAGAGCCGAATTGCTTAGGGTTTCTCTTGATAAATTTTCCAAGCAATGGCTTAGGCACACTTCTTTTGGGAATTCTCAATTCTTGATTAGAAAGTGTCTCTAAAACCCTAGCTTTGAATCTTAAGTTGGCTCTAATTGGTTCAGTTAGTTGCCTCAAAATTAGGTAATTAGGGCTCAAGCAAGAAGGTTTTAGCCCTAAATACCTTTAGTGGATGAACAGATAGAATGTTTTTGAAATTGGAAAACAGGCAACTTTTGCGATTTACTATGTAAGAAAGACAGGTTATTCCTAGATTGCTTTTTCTTTTTTTCTTCCTCTTTTAGAATTTTAGAGGCTCAAAAGAGATGATAGAAAATTACCTGTCCCTTGGTATGGTTGTTGTGTGGCTACTTGCTCCTTTATTTCCTGTGCTTGCACAACAAAAGAGAAGAGATTAATCCAAGAAATCAAAAATTATGAATTAATAGCTTCTAGAATGCCCGTTGCTCCCCGGCAACGGTGCCAAAAACTGGTGAGATTAGCTCTAGGCATTTCACGGTGTTATAAAAATTACGTTTGTTACAGTATATTGCGAAAAGCTATCACCAGTTTATTACAATTTATTACTCGGAATTAAAAGTTTCCCGAGGTCGAACTCAGGGAGCACACTATGATTCCAAAAGCTTACAAATTCACAATTACAAAAAGTCAAGAGAGAAAGAGGATAAAATAAAGAAAATCCTTTTCTTCTTTCTTTCCCTTCTCTTCTTCTCTTCCCCTGCTCTCCTTCTCTTTTCCTTTCCTTCTTTTTCTGCCTTTCCTTGTTCCGGACGTCTGATTCTCCGAATCAGACGCCTTATCGGCCCCGTTGCTATAGTGCCTCCTTTCAATTATCTTTGCGGCTTTTTCTTTTTCATTTCTTTCTTCTCTTGCTGCAGCTCTTCACCTTCTCTTTCTTCTCAGCTTCTCCTTGCAGCAGCTCCTCCTTGGCTTCTTCTTCTTTTCTTTCTTCTCTTGCTGCAGCTCTTTCTTCACCTTCTTCTTTCTTCTTTACTTTGCGGCTAGGTCCTCGCCGCTTCACCTCCTCTTCTTCTCACCTGCTCCCTGCACACACGCAAACGCAAAACCTACCCCTACCCTTCCGCGCGTCTCTCTCTCTCTCTCTCTGAATCTCACTTTGGTATGCTCTCCCAGAGCCAGGTAATCGGGTCGGGTCGCGTGCCCAGGTCCAGGCGCACCGGCGTGGGTGATGCGCGAGGAGTGCACAGGCAGGATAGTCGGGTCGGGTCACCAGGTCCGTGTGGGCAATGCCGCGGACGAGGCGTGTGAATAGGTGTGGGACCTCACCCCTGTGTGACTTGAGGCGAATAGCCTCAGTCACTTTTTCACCTTATACTGGTGCGGGCATGCCTCGGCTTCCGAGGTGGGACTAAAGTCCCACCTGCGTCTTCATGCATCTGCAGGAGGAAGGCCCGACCAATTGGGGCAGCAGCAGAGGCCTTCGACCCCAATTTCGAACCTGAGTGTGTGCGCGAGGAGGTTCCGCACCTGCTGGACCTGGGCGTCTGGAGTGCTGCAGCCAGGAGCAGCTTCAACCTGCTCGTCAATGGCGATGAGATGCGCTGTCCCTGAAACACGCACACGGCCTCGCAGCCTTGTCAAATACCTTGGGGGGCTTCTCCAAGGTATGGCGAAGCTGCAGAGGTGGTCGGAGTGGTGCGAGGGCATCTGTGCGAGTGTGCCGAGGGCACACTGTGTGCGTCTGTGTGGGTGTGTTCGGGGATGTGTTTGGGTGAGTAGAGTGGTGGTGTGAGTGAGGGAAAATGCTGAGTGAAGCGAGGGGATGCTTATGGGCTTATCGGCGAGGGGTGGAGTGGCCTGTGGAGGTGGAGCGGCCTCGCCAGAGTTGGTGGCTGGAGGTGGAGCTGATGGTGGTGATAGTGGCAGTCGAGGGGTTGAAACCAAAAATTGTTTAGAAGGAAATAAAGAGGGGATGAAATGGAGGAACTTTTACCTGGCTAAGCGGACGAAGGGGGGTAGGAGGCGGATGGCGCAATTCTGTCGTCGCCAGAGACGATGCCCTGTGGGGAAGATGACGAAGACGAGGAAGATAGACCGGAGAGTGCCTGCTGGTACGGCGAGGCACGACGAACAATGACGGAGCTAACCCTGCCACTGGTATGGTGGCAGGGCGACGAGAGAGGGAGCGGAGAGTCGCCGGAGCCTGCAGGTGAATGGCTGGAGGAGGAAGAGATGAAGGTTGGGGAAATTCCTTGGCCAAAACAGGCGTAAGATGACCGGAGAGTCCTGCCGTCCCTTAAATAGCAGTTGGCGAGGAGAGAATCTCGAGGAGAGAGCGTGGAGAGCTTGCCGGAGAATGGCCGGAGAAGAGACCCATTCCTCTCGCGCATTCGCACGAGAGGAATGGGCAATGGCAGGACATGGGATGGGGTCCCTACGGAAGAGGACGACGCAGGGAACCCCCCTTTCATTTCTGAGAGCGACTCCCATACCCTACACGGCGCCATCCTCCGCGCAAAGTCGCCAGAGGTATGGGCAGCTGCGCGGGGTGGTAGAGGGACCATTATGTAAAGAACGAAAGGGAATCTGGGGGCCAAATGCAAGGGTTCAAAAAGATAAGGGTCGAAAAGTAATTCAAGAGGACCAATTTGTAAAATAGGTCAGGATGGCCTTCCCTTAGGTCCAAATTTTGGTACAAACCTAATTTGGACCTAAGGAATCTAATGGTGGAATTTGATTTTATATTTGACCAAGTTTGACTGATCAATTTGCATAAAAACCCAAATTAGGTCAAAAATTGGGTATGGTTCTCAATTTAGGCCAAGACAGGTTCCACTGGCCAAATTAAAGGTTCTAAACCTTAGTGAATATTTTTCCAAGAATTTTAGAGGGTTTATTTGACTTTTATCTTACCAGGAACTTCGTGAATTAAAGCGGGTTTGTTTTTAGGGTTACAGAATGTTATTTAATTCCTAGAAATTGCTAGAACCCTCTTCAGATCAAATCACCCCGCTTTCTTTCTTGTTAAGTCCATTTGGCCTATGTTTAAACTCTTAGACATCCCATTTTTGTACTGCATTGGTAAAATTACAGTTTTACCCCTTGTGTGTTGCTTTATATTCAGATTTATATTTCTTTTATTTAGACTTCCCCTTGGATTTTGTTGGAGCTTTTGTATACTTATTTAGGTCAAAATGTGCTAGTTAGGACTCATTATGAGGCTTTCATCATACCCCCACACCTAGCTTTTGCTAGTCCCTTAGCAAAAATTTAAGGTTTTAACATTTGTTCTAGATCATGAATTTCTTCCATCAAGTTTTGATAAGTGTTTTTCCTCTTGTATCCCTGATTAGGTCAGAATGCCAATCATAGGTCTAAAAGGTACTCTAGTACCAACCAAGATCCAGATCTTTCTAGCTTTAGCTTCAGTCCTTAGCAAAGGTTTTTAAGGCCTACAGGAACTAACTCAAAGTTTATTAGTTCATGTAGGCCTTAAAAACCTTTACTAAAGATTGAGGCTAAAGCTAGGTAGATCTGGATCTTGGTTGGTACTATAGGACCTTTTAGGCCTATGATTGGCATTATGACCTAATCAAGGAAACAAGAGGAAAAGCACTTATCAAGACTTGATGGAAGAAATTTATGGTCTAGAACAAAGGTTAAAACCTTAAATTTTTTCTAAGGGACTAGCAAAAGCTAGGCATGGGGGTGTGATGAGATCCTCATCATGAATCCTAACTAGCACATTTTGACCTAAAAAAGTATACAAAAGCTCCTACAAAACCTAAGGGAAAGCCTAAATAAAAGAACTGTAAATCTGAGTATAAAGCAACTCACAAAGGGTAAAACTGTAATTTTACCAATGCAGTACACAAACGGGATGTCTAAGAGTCTAAACACAAGTCAAATGGGCTTAACAAAAAAGAAAGTGGGATGATTTGATCTGAAAAGGGTTATAGCAATTTCTAAGAATTAAATGACATTCTGTAACCCTAAAACAAACCCGCTTTAATTCACGAATTCCACGCAAGATAAAAGTCAATTAAACCCTCTAAATTTCATGAAAAAATATCCCCTAGGGTTTAGAACCTTCAATTTGGCCATTGGAACCTGTCTTGACTTAAATTGAGAACCATACCCAATTTTTGACCTAATTTAGGTTTTTGTGCAAATTGATCGATCAAACGTGGTCAAACCTAAAATCAAACTTCATCATTAGATTTCTTAGGTCCAAATTAGGTTTGTACCAAAATTTAGACCTAGGGGAAGGCTATTTTGACCTACTTTACAAATTGGTCCTCATGAATTACTTTTTGACCCTTAACTTTTTGAACCCTTACACTTTACCCCCCAACTTTCCTTTCGTTCTTTGCAAAATGGCCCCTCTGCCACCCCACGCAACTACCCATACCTCCGGCGACTTTACGCGGAGGATGGCGTCGCGTAGGTTATAGGGACTGGCCTCAGAAATGAAAGGGGGTTCCCTACGTCGTTCTCTTCCTCATGGACCCCCTCCCATGCCCTGCCATTGCCCATGCCTCCCATGCGAACATGCGAGAGGAATGGGTCTCTTCTCCGACCTTTCCCCGGCAAGCTGCCCACGCTCTCTCCTCGAGATCTCCTCGCCAACAGCTATTTAAGGAGCTGTAGGGGCCACCGGTTGCTTTAAGCCTGTTTTGGCCGAAGAAAATCCCCAAACTTCATCTCCTCCTCCTCCAGTCATTCGCCCGCAGGCTCCGGCGACTCTCCGCTTCCTCTCTCGTCGCCTTGCCACCATACCAGTGGCAGGGTTAGCTCCAACATCGTTCGTCATGCCTTATCGTACCAGCAGGCACCCTCCTGTCTCTCTTCCTCGTCGTTGTCATCTTCCCCACAGGGCGTCATCTCCGGCGACGGCAGAATTGAGCCGTCTGCCTCCTGCCCCCCTTTTTCCGCTTAGTTAGGTAAAATCTCTTCCGTTTTCTCCCCTCTTTATTTCCCCCTCAACAATTTTTAGTTTCGATCCCTCAACTACCACTACCACCACCATCCGGCCACCCTCCGACGAGATGCCTCTGTCACTCCGCAACCCCACACGTCTCGCCACCCACCACACAACCTCTGCCACACTCCACTGAACACCGTCCACCCGTCCACAGACCGCCTACACCACCACAACCTCCCCCCGACCTAACCCATCACTCCGGCCACAGAGCGACCTAGGCATGCACGCCTAGGCCGCCCCGCAGCCTACCACCTATCACCTCACCTTCGCTGTGACACGACGAAGGTCCTCCTGTAGTCTGATAGAACCGCAAGGCCCTTTTTGTGTCAGGTAGGGTCCGAGCTTCAGCTGCCATTAGCGACGGCTCGAGGAGGTTGCAAGCACGCTCCAGGATGAAGGACTTCAGAATTCCAGGTCCAGCAGATTCGGGGAGGTTTCGTGAAGCCAGTTGTCCAAGCAATTAGCGCTGCCAAGCCTGCAGCTGCTGCAATTGGAGGAACGATCTCCTGCAGACATGCGAGCAAAAGCAGTGGAACATTAGTCCCACCTTGGTAAGTCGTGAGGTGCTTTAGTTTAAATTGATTTTGTGATATCATTGGGTTGCCTCCGATACATTGGGGTGAGGTCCCTCCTCACCTATACACGCACCTCGTCTGTGATTTCATCCCGCGGACCTAGTGACCGGACCCAACTAGCCTCCTGAGCACTCCTCGCGCACTACACCCACGCCAGTGCGCCTGGACCTGGGCACGCGACCCGACCCGATTACCCGACTCTGGGAGAGCGTACCAAAGAGAGATTCAGAGAGAGAGACGTGCGGGAAGGGTAGGGGAATAGGTTTTGTTGCATGGTGTGCTTGTGCAGGAAGAGGACGCTAAGGAAAAAGTAGCAGAGAAAGAAGAAGGCGGAGGAGACGCAACAGCTCAAGAAGAAAAGAAGAAGCCAAGGAGGAGCTGCAGCAGAAGGAGCTGAGAAGGAAGGAGCTGAAGCTAGGAAGGAGGAAAGCTGCAGAGAAAAGAAAGAGAAGGGGAAGAGCCGTAGCAGCCGAAGGAGAAAGAAGACAGGAGGGCCGAGAACACAACTGAAGAAATAAGGAGGCACTGTAGAAACGGGGCTGATAAGGCATCTGATTCAGAGAATCAGACGTCCGAAAAAGGGACAGGCAGAAAAAGAAGAGAAGGAAAAGAGAAGGGAAGGGAAAGAGAAGAAAGAAAGAAGAAAAGAAAAGGATTCTTTTGTTCTCTCTCTCCTAAATTTTTGTATTTCATAATTGTGAATTTGTAAGCTTCTAGAATCAAAGTGTGCTCCTTGAGTTCGACCTTGGGATATTTTAAATTCCAAGTAATAAATTGAAATAAACTGATAATCGCTTTCCTCAATATACGACAACGAACATAATTTTATAACACCGCAAAATGCACCAACCAGTCGTCAATGAAAACCACTATGAACTAATACAGATACAGTCGAAAGACGTGGTTCATTAGATCCATGAAAGCGGCAGGGGCGTTGGTCAGCCCAAACGGCATGACTAAGAACTTGTAGAGACCATACCGCATACGAATGGCTATCTTGGAGAGGTCGGTCTCCCTAATCCTCAACTGATGGTAGCCCAACCTCAGATCTATCTTGGAGAATACCGTGGCATCTCTCAACTAGTCAAAGAAGTCATCTATGCACGACAACGGGTACTTATTCTTGATGGTGACCCGGTTCAGCTGTCTGTAGTCGATGCACAGCCGAAGAATACCGTCCTTCCTCGCAAACCAAACGGGGGCTCCCCACGGAGAGGCACTTAGCCTCACAAAGCCCTTCTCTAGCAGGTCCTGTAGTTGTGACTTGAGCTCTCACAGCTCAAGCAGGGCCATTGTTGACGTGTTCTTGATCATGTTTTAACAGTTAGTTACGTCGTAGTATAGGTAATCAAACGTTGTCAACAAATAAAAGTTTTATTACTCGAAAACCTAAGTATCCGAGGTCGAACACAGGGAGCAATTGGAATTATTACTAATCTCAAGAATGTAATTGAACACTTAATTACTCAAAACATAATTCAAATATAAATGCATGAGTTTGAAAAGTAATTGTGGCAAAAAGAAGAATTTAGACGTCTGATCATGGGATCAGATGTCTTAAAAATATGTTTCCCTTCTCTTATTCTTCTTCTTCTGATTTTCTTTCTTTCTTCTTTTTCTTTGTGCTTCTTCTTCCTTCTCTGCTTCCTTGGTTCTGTTTTCCTTTGCCTCCAGTTCCTCTTCTTCTTCTGCTTGTCTTTACCTTTCTCTATTTCTTCTTTCTTCTTCAGTTCTTCTTCTCTTTTTCCTTCGCCTCTTCCTTTCCTTCTCTTTTTCCTCTGCAATGGCTTCCTTCCTTCTTCTTTTCCTTTGCTAGCAGCAGCTAAGTGTTAGCTTCTTTTCTCTTGTCTGCCTTCCCTGCACAAACCACAAAGGAGCAAAACCTAACCCTCTACCCACATCCGCGCGTCTCTCTCTATCTGTGTAAACTACTCTCAACACGCTCTCCCAGAGTCGGATAAACGAGTCGAATCGCGCGCCAGGGTCCAGGCGCACCGGCGTGAGGGTGGTGCGCGAGGAGTGCTCAGGCCAGTGTCGGGTCAGGTCGCCAGATCCGTGTGGTGAAATCACTGATGAGGCGGTGAGAATAGGTGAGGGACCTCACCCCATGTGCGTTTGGAGGCAACGAGGCTATAACACAAAAACAATATAAGTCACTCCAGGGCTTTGTAAGTTAACAATGTGGGACTAATGCTCACGGCCTTCTCTCGCGCGCCCGCAGCAGACCATGCCTTCAATTCCCACAACTGCAAGCTCTGTGGCGTCGCTCGCTGGGTCGACTGTCTTCGCAAGACCTGCCCAAGCTAGCTGGACCTGGAGCCCTAAAGAATTGCAGCCTAGAGCAAGCGTGGAGCTTCCTTGAGTTGTCGCCAATGGCGGTCGAGGCGTGAAACCTGTCGGACACGAAAAGAGCCTCGCGGCTTAATCAGATCACCGGGGGACCTTCACCGTGTCACGGCGAAGGTGAGGAGCTAGGTGGCAGGCCGCGGGGCGGCCTAGGCGTGCGTGCCTAGATCGCTCTGTGGCCGAATGGATGGGTGTGTTCAGGGGGTTGTTGTGGAGGCGTAGAGGGTCTATGGACGGGCGGAGGTTATTCAGTGAGGTGAGGCGAAGGTTATGTGATGGTCGGCGAGGCGTGTGGGGCTGCGGAGCAATGGGAGCATCTCGCCGAAGGGTGGCCGGAGATGAGGAAGGTGGTGGTGAACAGCGGCGGTTGAGGGATGTTTGATGAAATAAAATGAGGGAGATGAAAGAGGGGATGGAGAAGAATAGTTTTAACCTAACTAAAGGGACAAAGGGGACGAGGAGGCGGCCGGCAGTACCTGCTGTCGTTGGAGAAGAAGACGTCCAGTGGAGCAAGACGGCGGCGGCGACGGGGCTAGGGCAGCTCGCGCGGGTGTTGCGTGACGCGGAGGAGGATGAGGAGGATGGCTCTGCCACTGGTTTTGTGGCAGAGCGACGAGGAAGAGGAGGGGGGCTCGCTGGAGCTAACTGGACCCCTTGGCCGGAGAAGAAGGAGAGGAATTTGAGGTGAAATTCCGACCAAGTCGAGCTGAGGAGGTGCGGCTGGAGTTAGGGTTTAATTCATAGGTGCTAGCCGTGCTTCTGGTGCGTGGAGGGCACGCCTTCTGCCTCCGACGTCTCGCCGGAGAGTGGCCGGTAGTTAGATACCCAAATCTCTCGTGCGTTCGCACGAGAGATTGGGTGCAAATCAGGGGTTGTGATCGAGCTCAAATGCAAGGGGATTCCTCAAAGAATCTCCCTTCCAATTCTGGGAGATCTCTGAGGGATCAGAGAGTATTCCCTCTCTAAACCTTGTCGGAGTAGGATCTCTCCCCAATAATGGTGGAGGGACCTGATTGTAAGATTGGTGAGAAAGTTAGGAGGGTTTATGTGATGGTTTTCAAAAGATAGGGACCAAAATGTGATTGGGTGTACTAAATTGCAAAGTAGGTCAAGATGGCCTCCCCTTAGATCCAAATTTTGGTACAAACCTAATTTGGACCTAAGGAATCCAATGGTGAAGTTGGATTTTAGGTTTGACCACGTTTGACTTGATATTTTGCGTAAAAACCCAAATTAGATCAATTGATGAGTTAGGATCCTAATCTAGGTCAAACTAGGTTCCAAAGGCCAAATTGAATGTTCTAGACTCTAGGAGATATTTTTTCATGATTTTTAGAGGGTTTACTTGATTTTTATCCTGACCAGAACCTTGTTGAATTAAGCGGGTCTATTTTAAGGTTACAAGATGTCATTTAATTCCTGGATTGCACATGAACTCATTTCTGATTGAATCAACTCACTTTTTATCTCATTTAGATCATTTGACCTATGTTTTGCCTCTGAGAAATTCTATTTATGTACTGCAATGGTAAAATTACAGTTTTAACCTTTATTTTATATTTTTTTCTCAGAACACTTATGCCTCCAATTAAGCCATCTTCTAAGTCATGTAGGAGCCTTTATTCTCTTTATTAGGTCAAAATAGGCTAGTTATGGCTCATGATGAGGCTCTCATCAACCATCCGATACAGTGCAATAGAAATGGGGCCGATCCCTGATACCAGTGAGATCTCAAACTCAATCTCCCGCTCAGGTGGCAGTCCTGGTAGCTCCTCTGGAAAGACGTCAGGGTACTCTTGGACCACCGGAATACTCTGTAAGCTGACCACGAGGCTGGGCTCTGCTAGGACGCAAGCAAGGAAGCCCTCACACCCCTGGCTCAGTAGCTTCGCTGCCCGAAGCGTAGAGATGCACTTGAATCCTCCGTCTACTGGCTAGCCATGGAACTCGAAAGGAGGCAACCGTGGTATGGAGAAAACAATCTTTCTCCTGAAGCAATCTACAAGGGCATGATATGCAGCTAACTAGTCCATCCCCAAGATCACACCAAAATCCTCCATCAAGATCATGATCAGGTCTATCGAAAGACTGTGTTCCCCTATCGTGACCTCATAGTCAGTGAAAACCTCCTCGGCAACAAACACCTGCCCACCTGGTCCTCTAATCAGGAAGGGCTCCTCTAAAAGTACACTACTCGACACCATGCTAACAGCAAAATCCACAGAAACAAACGAATGTGTGACACCGGAATCGAAAAGCGTGTAAACGAGCCTGCCGGAAACAGTAACCATACCTACCAATACGGAGCCTGAAGCTCTAGCATCTCCGTGAGTCAGGGCATTAACAAGCCCCTCAGCCCTTGGTGCAAAAGAAGCAGCCATGCTCTGGGTCGGGTGGGAGGCAGCGAGCCGGTACCCTCCTCGTGACTGCTATCCTCTTCCTTAGGCCTGGTAACCACGGTTGCCAGATCGACCTCCAATGCTCAGTGCTGGGGGCGTCGGCTGCGCTCCGATCCCAGATGGACAATTCCTCCGTATGTGGCCCGGCTAGCCACACTGATAGCAGAGGGGTATGCGACCTCCTCATTTTGTCTGTTGTCCCTACTGGTGATTCAACGGGGATCTGCTGCAGTTGGTTGGTCCCTGTCGAGGACCCCCAAAGGTCCCTGGTGGACCCCCACATAATGGGATAGCTCCCTTGGTGGTGCCTAGTGCCTCCTCTCCCGACGGCCCTGTGAGTGCTCCTGCGGATAGGGCCTCTTCCGTCGTCCTCCATCGGTGTCTCACACAGACGGGTTGGTCTCCTCATAGGTCATGGCAGCCTCAACTACACGGGAGAAGGTAGGCAGCTTCAAGGGTTTTACATACCCCCAAATGGCAGGTTGGAGACCCTCAGTAAACCTCAATAGGCGTTCCTCCTCGGTAGACACAGCTGTCAGGGCGAAGCACAACCGCTCCAGGAAACGCGTATGGTACGCGCTAACCGTCATCGACCCCTAGCAGAGAGTGTTAAACTCCCGCCTCCTCTAATCCTACCAAGTCTGTGGGAAGTATTGCTCACAGAAGAGCTCCACAAATCAATCCCACACCAGCTCTCCCTCCTCCTATCCTCTGACAGCTTCCACCACCTGTGAGCTGCACTCTCCAGCTGATACGTAATGAAGGCCGCGCGGCACTCTGCAGGAGGACAAAGGGTGTCAAAGATCTTCTCTATCTGCTCCAGCCAATCCTCTACCTCAGACAGGCTCTCCTCCTCCTTGAAGGAAGGGGACTTCAGCTTCCTAAACTGGCTGAAGACCTCGTCGTGCAGCCGCAATGGGGGAATGGGTGAACCTCCAGGCAAGGAGGACTGGTGCCCCAAAGTGTTTGAAGGAGGTGGGGGTGGTGGAGGATCACCCCCTCCCCCGCCAGCTCATCTAGGGCCGTGGCGACTCGCCTGCCCCACGGAGGACTCCCCCTCCTCATCCCCAGGAAGAGGGGGCTGAGGAGGAGGCTGAAGGAGCTCCTCCCGTATGAGATCCCGGATCAGCTGGGCGAGGTCCGGGGACTGAATGCTCAGAAGGAGAGGTGGAGTAACCCCATCCTCGGCCATCGCTTGCCCTCCCCTGCGACCACGCCCTCGACCACGACCACGTCTGTGGCCTGCCTCAAGAGCTCCCGGGCGAGGCATCTCCTACACTAAGATCGAAAAGAACCGGGATTGTCGGTGACTATTTGATTACAGAGGAGTCGTAAGACTCGGAAATGACAATCAAGATAAAACGTTGTGATGGCTATCCTAGCTACATATACAAGTGTGATGATTTTCGAACTATTTGGTTCATTTCTCAGGACGACCTTGCTCTAAAACCATCTTGTCACGACCTGATCCTAGATCCCTACAGGACCCGAGATCAGCTCGCCTTGACTAATCCCAAGATCCAGTCATCTAACAAGAAATAACCAAATAACATGATTCAATCCACAACCACATAAGTAATGTAACTAAGCAGAAAGAAGTTGGCAACAAAAGGAGAAATAGAACAGTAATACTAAAATATTACATGCCTTTAAGAATAGAAATGCAGCCATCACAACAAAAAACTAGTACATAGATGATAGAGAATACAGCGAAGAAGTTCTGGATAGTGTAACTACAGAAACTCACTAGCAGCAGAAACTACAGCTGGGCTCGACTAGGCCCAATGTCCTCAGCAGTCGGTGACGTGGGCAGCTCAAATCCCTGACCTGTACACGGTTATACATCTAGAGTCAGCTAACGCTAAGTAGAGTGGTGGCTAAAACATAAAATGCATTTAACAAGTGGCTTAACATATTACTTTCCGACTCCAATTATCTTATAACGGTTTGCTGTGTAGAGATCTCTAATCAAGATCCATTACATTACTTAATTTTCTTGTTCCCTAAAAGAACGATCTTGCTTGTAGTTTTCTCGTGATGTCGGATGTACACGTGACACTCTCCTGGTTAGGAGAGTCTCTCCGTGATAGTCCTACATCCGGTCTCCCACCTCGAGGTCATGGTCACAACGTAGCGGTGACTACGGCACATGTGATAAGTGCGCGGGTAGCTACCCCACACTGGCAAGCGGTCAGTAGATTTCACTAGCGAGTATGTCCAAACGTACAGTACGGAACAGCACGGGACCTTGCCCTCTTAGAACAGAACAGGAGTCTCATCCCTCCACAGTCCGCATACCATCGTCCAACTATCCCGGTTTACCCAACTGGCTAACAAGAGTCAGTGTAGGGTGACCATGCCTAACCTCGAGTCCCCTCAGGCGGCTAGCTCCCACTTACACTAAGTAGCTCACCTCAATACCACGTACGCGAGGGCCAACAGGAGTCGACGTAGAGTGGCCAAACTCACCCTGGGTCTCAACCCAAGGGCAGCAAGCTCCCCTCTACACTACAAGGGATAGTTGCTCTCTTCGGTATTGCGTACACGTAGGTCAACTCACTTCCCTTAACGACCATCCGTGGGCGGAAATTTCAGAACCATCCGATTCTCTGTGCTACGGTACTCTTGTCTCGTTTTATATTCCCTGTAGGGTTTGTACATGAATTTCCCTATATCCGATTTGATATATACATAACAGGCAGCTTATTCACAGTACAGGTTTGTTCATAATATGGTCCATTCCAGATAATACGGATTGCTCATGATTTACTCAATCATTCACATGTGCTTTTCTCCAGCCCTAGTATTCATGTCATAACCTAGGGTTCAATTGAATAGATGTATTCTAGAGCATATGTTTATTTCTTCCTAGGGTTCATCTCACATCCTAGGTTTAACTAATTACATGCATTTTATTAATCTTGGAGATTTATAGTCAGAACCACTCTACCAGGATAACCGGGGGGAATGGGGGCACATACAGTAGCTCCCGTCGTCTCCGCAGGTCGCGTATACTCGACAAATTAGAGACCTAAGACATGGATTGATAGGTCAAAAGGGCTCAAAATGCTACAAACAAGGTATCATTACATGGAGAAAAACGTATGGGAAACAAAGGCATTTCGTTTACTGAAAATCGACATCTTTTAGGCCTTGTACGGCCTAAAAACACAAGGTCTGATAGAAATCAGATGTCTGAGAGAGGTCCCAGACGTCTTAAACTAACTTGCAGGTATATCTCTCTAGGGGTGCCTTTATCGGACGTCTAGAACGCAGTGTCGACGTCCGAGAGTTCCGTCAGACGTCTGGAGATGCTCCTGGATGTCTGAAACTGCCTTGATCCTCGCTCCAACGTGCCTCCCAACCTCTAACATATGCGCGTGCATTGTCAGGACTTGGCAGAGAAAATACAAGAAAACAAATCTCTACCAAACATCTCATATTACCTTCGGATGTCCTCCCCGACGTCTAGAGGTCACTCCGAATGTCTGATTCCACGGAAAAATGACTTCCGCAGAACATTTCTGGGCTCTCCTCGCTGCAGAAGCTGTAGTAAAGCAACACGACACCCTCCGCTTCTCCGCTTTCTCTCTGGCTCCCTACTCTCTGCTCGCTCTCTCCCTCTCTGGCTCAGCTGTGACAGCGTGATACGAAGAGGAGGATGGGGGCTTATAAAGGGAGAGGGGGTGAGGGGAACAGCGTAGGCGAGGGAGTGGTGTAGAGTGGGGAGGAGTGCGGGAGATGACTGTCGCAAGGGAAGGAGCGGTGAGGAACAGGGTGAGGGAGAAAGGCGTGGCGTGCGTACGGTACGCGCGGAAGAGAAAAAGTATTTTTAGACATCCGACGATCTCTCCAGACGTCTGGTAAACATTCCAAACGTCTTAAACTACCAAAAGGTGACGGGTCATTTCAGCCACCATGAAAGATTGCCAGTTATTATCTCCATTATTCACAAACCACCGACAAAATTGCAAAGCAGCATCATTCAAATAAAAAGAACCCAATAAAACCTTTTACAAAGTCAACATCAACCTTAAAATGCTAAGAAGAAGGATCCAAAGAACCATCTTATGTAGGAAATTGCAACCACTTGCCTTTGAGATTAGCCACATCCAATAACAAATCCATGGTCTGCGCTTCATCATTTCCATCCACCAATCTACTATAAAAACCACTTTGATAGAAGAATCTTCAGCTGCTTTGCTCTGGGCACGAGTTCTCTCCAGCTTGCAAGCTTTTGAGAACAGAACAAATAGAGGAAGAATAACCCAAAGAGAAAGGAGGAAAAGAGAATGGAGATGAGATCGGAGTGGAAGAGAGAAATTGAGCAGTAAAGCCAAAAGAAGGAAACAAGCCATGGTGATTTGAAGTCTATTGGTGTAAGTAAGATAAATTTTCAAATGTTGTTAAGGGCACCTACACAATGACAAAAGGATCTATGGATATCGGCAAGAAGTCAAACAGTCATCTCACATATCTTAATAGAGTGCAACCAAAAGGAGTCAAAATTTCAGCGAGAAAACAAATCTTTCTTGGAGAGGAAGATTACGCAACTGTTGTGCGTAAGACTCACCGAAAGACATCTGAGGGAAGGAAAAAAGAGTTGAAAACCCAATATCAGGAGGTTTCAAGAGATGAAAAGATTTACTGGTTTCAGCATTCCAGGCATAAATGGCTTACAGATGGCGATCATGACACGAAGTTCTATCACTTTCATACCACAAATAGGAAGAGGAAAAATAAAATAAAAATTCCTCGGTTAGATGATGGGCTGACCATTTATAAGAAAGAAGAAATTAAACTTTGCTTTGTTAAGCATTTAAAAAAAAAAAAAAAATCAGATCTGAAGGATTATCACAATTGCTCCCATTTCAAAGGATAATAAAATGGAGGAAGAATTTATTTGGAAGTTTCAATTCCAGAAGAAGAGGAGATAAAAATACACCTTTGCAAATGAGTTCCTACGAAAGCCCGTGTTCAGATGGTCGACCTGCCGTATTTTATCAAAGATATTGGAATGACTTGAAGATGGAATTCATCTCTTTTGTGAAGCAAAGCTTTCGCTCTTCAGAGATGACTGCTCACATGAATAGAACACATATTGCCTTGGCACACAAAAAAAAGTAATCCCTCACAGCCAAAAGATTATCAGTCAATTAGTTTGACAAACACTATGTACAAACTAGTGGCAAAGTTAGTTGCTTGAAGGCTTAAACCGGTTCTTAATTGTATTACTTCACGTAATCAATCTGGATTCTTGAGCAGCAGGTAGATTTCTGACAATGTGGTGCTCGTTAAAGAAATTATGCACTCCATGAAGACTGTGAAGAGGAAATATGATGCCATGGCCTTCAAGTTTGATATGGAAAAAACATTTGACAGGTTGGAAGAGGATTTTGTCATCCATTGTCTTTATAAATTAATGCCCCCCCCTCCCCCCTCCCCCCCCCCCCCCCACCCCTCTAGTCTCCCTTATCCATTCTTGTACATCCTCTCCGATCTTTTAGGTCCTTGTAGATGGCAATCCAGCGAGCACAGTCCATCCCACTAGAGCAGTATAGCAAGGTTGCTTTATTACTCCCCATCTTTTCCTCCTGTCCACTGAATTACTCTCCTTTTGATCTCCAGAAAGCTTTGTTTTTGTCTCAAATTTCAAGTTATGAAGTCTCGTGTGAGGCCCATCCTATTATACATCTGATGTATGCAAACGATATACTGATGTTCGGGCAGGCTTCCATTGCAGAAGCTCAAAATCTTTTGCAAATTATCAAAGCATATCAGCTCTACACAGGCCATAAGATGGTGAAAATCTCGAGTCTACTGCAATCCCAAGCTTGTCTAAGAAGAGGGGGAAGTTATTTTAAATCTTTTGCAAATTTAGCTAATGAAAGATGACGAAGTCTACTTGGGATGTCCAATTTTGGAGGATAAAAGGCATAATACTCTGCTCATGAAGTTAATTACTACTATGTGCTCCACAAAATTAGCTGGATGGAAGGTGCAAGTCCTTTTTCAAGCAGGCTAATCAGTCGTTATAAAATCCTCACTTATGGTTTGTCCCTACATGTTTCATGTCCACTCTTCTATTCCCCGAGAAGCTTCATCACTGGATCGATGCTGCATGCAGAGATTTTTGGTGGGATTTTGAGCAAGGGAAGAAACATCTATATAGCAAGCCATGGGAGTAAACCTTTGATTTTGGTGGTCAGGGGATCAGGAATACTCATCTAAACAACCTTGTTTCTCATGAAAATAGGTTGGAGATTATGCTCTAATCCTCGATTGTTGTGACAACTCTTGTGAAAGCAAAATATTTTAAGCGCTCTTCCTAGTTCCTACTGGGATTCTATGGATGGCTGCAATTTTTCTCGTCTTTGATTGGACCTATTGGAAGTTAGGCCTTGGCTTTATAGAGTTTCCTTCTTTTTTTCTTTTTTATTTTTTGTTGTTTTTTTATTTTTTTTGTAAACTTTATAGAGTTGCCTTCTGGATCACTGGAAATGGGACTGCCATAAATGTGTGGCAGGATTATTGGACAGTAGAATTCAGTTATTGCTCCAGATATAGCTGCTGGTGGTAAGCATCCAATACAGGCAGCAGATCTTTTAGAAGCAAATGGAAGCTGGAATGCCACGTAACTGAATAAGTTTTATGATGCTTATCTTGTTGCAGAGGCCAAAGATATTAGAGCAGATTTAAATAGGGAGGATGAGTTGATTTGAGCAGATCATCCAAGAAGCTCCTTTGGTATGAAAGTAGCCTATCACTCCTTTTTACTCCATCTCCAATGCAGCCATCCCATTAGAAGTGTCATTGATTACCAAGTTGTTCGTTTGGAAATGTTTCACAGACCATCTACTTCTTGCCGCTGAAATTGCTCGAAGATTTCATGAAGGTTCTTCTCCTCACATATTTTGCAAGGAAGAAGAACCTTTTGTGCATTACTTTTTTGATTGCTTATTCTCTAGAGCAATCTGGTTCTCATCTAGGCTGTGTATCATGTCACATGATGCCCGTTGCCTATAAGAGCTACCACGACTTGCTGCCAACAAATGAACATGACATCTACGATTTTACGCACTCCACTCGATTTGGTTATGCAGATGAAAAATGAAGTTTGGGAGGAAGAAGACTGATCCTATGGATGTATGCAACGGAGCACAATTGATCTTGGATTTTATCAGACCACCAACGCCTTCGGTACCATAATTTCCTCAAATCCGTTGAATATTGCAGCTGGCATTTAGCAGCTTGGAGGCCACCGTCGAAGCCTTCGATAGCCATTAAAGAATTTGTAAATGCGAGAAACGTATCGTAACCATAAAATATCGAAATTCACAACCAGCCACATGAACACAAGAAATTGTTGACTCAGTTTCGCCCAGTATGAATGTATATCTAAGAAGGAGATCTAACTCTTAATATTCATTATTTATAGAGTAATACATGAACTATGGCTCTTTTGATTGCCCCCATTGGGTGTATGTCTTCCATGTAGGTATATGATGAGGGGCAAAAAGCACCATCGGACTTAAAACTTAGCACGTAACCCGAATAAGGATCTTGACACCCAGACTTAGAATAAACTGGCAAACCTGGCTTAGCCTGACCCGCCTACATTCTAGTGGATTCGGATTCGGGCAAGCCCGACTTCTCCTAATGATCCAGTGTGTCCAAAGTCAACAAAGTATAGTAACAGCGCCATAATGCTCATGCCGACAATAATCATGGGATTACCGATGCAATTGATGCTCTGACAATGGATAAGCTCCGACAACAGGCTTACTAAAGAACATGACAAGACCGCGAAAAAAATCTCGTCGGATTTTCTTGCTATAACAACACTCTCTATAACTATAAGTAGAGAAGAAGGCCCTTACAAGGGCCTCTTTATGCAATCCGAGAGAGAAACTCCGAGAGGTTGTAATACCGCTATTTCTAGTTGATTTTTTGGGAGCATTACCCTTCCCCCAAACATACACCCCTTGCGATAGAACTAGATTAGCAATCTCCTTGTCTTTCTTGTGATTGCATTTCTGTGTGATTGTTAGGTCGGATACCGAGGAGCCCGATCAATTGGCGTCGTCTGTGGTAAAGGCGATCTTCCTTTGACACCCTTCCCTATTCGAAAATCCTAGTGATGGCCCCAACCACTCACAACTCCACTTGCGGCCACCCTAAGAAGGACCAAGCAGAGTCCGTCTCCATGTCCAAAAGGCACCATCATCACATCGATCCCAATAAAGGGAAGTTGGTGCAACCCGAACGGTTGCTCAAGGCCTCTGAGCGAGACCCCCTCCTCGAGATGCAAGTACGGGAGGAGTACAAAGCTAGGTTGGCAGCCTTAAGGGCAAAGCATCAGTCTCTCACCACCCAACTCCTCGAGATGAAGCAAGTCCGGAAGTCCCGCAAGACTCAGTCGGAGGAGCCCCAGAGTTCAAGCCCCAACGACAAACAGTTGAAATGGCGGCGTGTGGTGGAGGAAAACGCCCACTTGCGTGAACTCGAAAAGCTAAAACACGAGCTTAGTAACCAGCAAGGCGAAGTTCCTCCCAGCCCACTAAAAGCTCCACCCCCACCTTTGTTGGGGGATCATTCGGGAGCTCTACCCCTTTCCGACGACAGAGGCTCCATTCTGGAGATCGTCTGCCAAGTCACCCGAGCAATGAGGGGTATACGCCCATGCACGTACGTCACCACCTACCCGTTCATAGAGGAAGTGATGATGGCCCCCTTGCCCGAGAAATTTAAGAAGCCAGTCCTGGCCCTGTACGACGGGACGGCGGACCTCAACAGTTTCATTGGGAGCTACCGCCAGAGATGCTGGTGCACGGCTGCCCTAACGGAGTACTCTGTTGAGTATTCCCGTCGTATCTGTCCGGCATGACCCATGAATAGTTCAACGACCTGCCAACCGGGCAGATTACCTACTTCCAAGACCTGGCGGACAAGTTCTGCCAGTACTTTGCTGGGTAGCAAAGGGTTAAAGACAACCCTGAGAGGTCATCGGAAGTCAGGCAGCGGAAGACTGAGTTCTTCCGATCCTACTTGAATCGGTTCAAGGCTCAGTACTTCAAGTGCAAGAGGCCCCATGATGCTATAGCCGTCCAGTACTTCAAGTCAGGCCTCTTGACTCAAAGGTTCCGACATTGACGATTCCCGCCAAGGGACATGGCAGAGCTCTAGGACAGAGCTACGAGGTTCGTAGAGCAGGACGACTCCTTCCGCTCCCACAGCTGGCTGGCTGAGGGTCATGGCGATGACGCCAACCCTATAAAGTAAAGGAGGGCCTCTGGCGAGCATGCTCCAATGCTCGTCCACAGAAGTGGCCGCTTCCACAAGCAAAGGGCCACCTTCCTCGACCAAAGGAGAGACCAGCCTGCCAAGGGTCGCAACTTCGAACCCCTCCAGACAAGGCGGGAGTCCATTGAGGAAAACGCACCCCTAACCATGAACCAGGTGGACGTGTTAGCAGAAGTGTGGTCCACGAACAAGGACCTGCTTGTTGGTGCTAGAGCACCATGATCGTTTATTTTGATGATAACAAAACACGTGTCATTTAACATTTACACTTGAAGTTGTAGATTTCAAGTTAATTGCAAATGGAGATATGGTGAAACAAAGTTCGAGCTCGCATCCATAACGGATTGGAGGAGTTTGACGGAGAACAGAGGAGCTTCACGAGGAGAGATGGCTTGAAGAAGGAAGGAGATGAAGAATATAATAGATTTCCTTTTCTTGTAATCAATGTATTTTTTGTTTCTTTTGTTGCTCTTTATTTTGTTACTTAGATTCATGTTAAAGCGCCTCAAAGTACTCTAACAGTAGTCCTAGGAACACCTGCACAACCCTAGAATACTAAGATTTTCTGTAGAGAACTTAGAAAATCAAAATAGGATTCAAGCAGCCTTTTCAGATGTCTAATTTGAAAATCAGACGTCTGATAAATACTTTTAAGACGTATGAATGTTGACTCAAACGTCCGACTATATTTAGGCTGGACTTAATTAGTTCTGTCTGATGAAATCAGACGTCCAGACCTTAATCGAGACGTCTAATTTTTTGCCAGACGTTCAATTAGTGGACCGTTGGCTGGCTTAGCAAACACTGAAGGAAATGATCATTGGCTCGTATCAGATGTCCGTAGAGGACCCCAGACGTCTGATACATGACCGTTTTGCCTCGGCTGACCCAAAATCTCTTCTCAGAGATTTTTTAGTCGTTGCACTCTCTTGGAATCCATTTCCGCAGAAAAGTAGGTTTCCAGACGTCCAGACTTAGTTCCAGACATCCTGTATGTCGTCTGATGACAATGCACTAGAACCCTATTTAGATTTGATTCAAGTCAAGAAGGAAACCTGCCTAAAATCAGACGTCTGACTTTGTTCCCGGACATCTTAAATTGATTTTCCAGACATGCGATGCCAGGATCAGACGTCTGATAACCCTCTCAGTGTAATGATTAATCCAAATTTCGACCTAATTTTCTTGGAGCTTGCACCCAACGGCTATAGAAGCCTTCCAAAGCCTTCCAAAGCCTTCCTAAGGCCTCTATAAATAGAAAACCTTTGCCACTCAAACACACACCAAGACACACTTAGCAACATATTTTCCACTCTTTTGTGTCCAAGAGAAGCTCTTGCTCTCCAAGCTCCAGTTCTACATCTAGAGAGCATCAATCTCTTGCGCACCTGCTCTCCCACCGAAGTTCACGAGAGCACCGTTGCGCCGTCGCGTAGTTCACGCATCCGCGTCATCGACGTACTTCCACCAAAGGGAAGCATCCTTACTCCTATAGAAGCTTAGTTTTAGAATATCTTTGTTGGCTCTATAGGACTATTTGTACTTTTCTTTGTTATTTAGTTGGGTATTCGATTTGCGAATTCTCATCTCCTTCGTGAGACAAAATCCTTCTCTTGAAGAGAAGGGGTTTAAGGTACGCTACCCTCGTATAAAGTAGCGTGGTTGTAATTGAGGTTGTACTAGCCTCGTTTAAGTAGTACGTTAGTGGATTTGATCAATTTGGTTGATCGAAAAATCCTAACTCGATAGGGTTAGGTGGTGATTTTCACCCGATTTGGGTTTCCACCTAAAAATCATTGTGTACTTTGTGTGATTGTCTATTTTTATGAGATTGTTATATTTTTATTCCGCACTTTATTGCGTCACCCCCTCCTACCATGGAAACTACACTGCTGCTCCCACCAAAGCCCATGAGGAGAAAGGTTGACTCTGTGCCCTACTGTAAGTACCACAAGGCCCGAGGTCACGCTACCGAAAACTGCTAGGATTTGCACAACTAGATTGAGTCCCAGATTCGACACGGGAACCTAGCTCACTTCGTCAGGTGAAATGAGAGCCAAAGATAGAGGCAAGGGGTCCATGGAGGGCCTAGAAGACTACCATAAGGAGAAGCTCCAGCAGCTTTGGGGAGTCAATGTGGTCTTCCTCACGGACCAAGAGCCAGACGAGTCGACAGCCCGCCTGACCGAGCTGGCAGTGTCACCTTGGCTACCCCCGTTAGAATACCACCAGCAAGTCCTAGCAACGATGCCCGCGTTACCCTAGGAGGCTTGCCTTCTGTCGCCTGAACGTATTAGCACAGGGATCAAGGTAATCTTCAGGGTTAACGCCACCCTAGGCCAACAAGCTACTCCTTCCGAGCCGACTCTTTTGAGAGCCTTCCCAATCTTCAGTAGGGAGAGAGGGGTACAGTCAAGCAAGCGACATCCTGGTTGTTCGCCTCCTTACCTGATTCGGCAGAACACACGAACCCACTTCCAGTAACACTCCTCCTAGTGGGGCAACTGCAGCCCAGGCTCTTAATGGACGAAAGCAGCGTAGTAGACATCTTGTTCACAGACACTGCTCAAGCTGGGCTTCCGAGAGGAGCATCTCTCCCAATCGACCCACCCGATTGTGGGCTTTGGCAACCACAAAGTAATGCCAAAGGGGGAGATTAGCCTTCCCTTATCCATTTACGACGAGGACAGGCACCTTAACCGAACGACTACATTCATAGTAGCCGGGTTGACAGCAACATTTGATGGCATCATTGGTCGCCCGTCAACTCACACCTTCTACCTAATCCCCTCGTGCTTTCAATTCATGCTTTTCCACTCCCCTCGAGGAGTAAGAATAGTACACAAGAATCAAACAGCTGGACAAGAGCTCCTGAGGATCGAGCTGGAACGATCCATGGAGCCAAAATCCCCCAAATCACAGAAATGGGGGAAGAAGAGAAACCAAGTCCAGGAGATCCAGCAAGAAGGAAACCGGCTAATCCACCAATGACTTTGGGACTACAACCAAGCTCTTCAGCCATGGCTATACAGCTTTTTCCTCATGATGCGACTAAGCTCATCGAGGTCGAAGCGAACCTTGATCCCTCCGAGGTTCAAGAGTTACTCCTTAGGGCCAACATGGACATTTTCGCGTGGTCTTCCAACGACCTGTCGGGAGTCGACCTGTCCTTGATTCAGCACCACCTGAATATCCAAGCGGGCACACGCACGGTCAAGCAGGCGTGCCGACACAAATCAGCAGAACAATGGCAAGCGGTTGAGGTTGAAGTCCAAAAGCTCCTTAAAGCTGGATTCATCAAAAATCCCCGTACCCGGCATGGCTCCCAAACGTGGTGATGGTGAAAAAAACCAATGGCAAATGGCGCATGTGCATAGATTTCACCAACTTCAATAAAGCCTGCCCGAAGGACAAGTTCCCCCTACCAAGGGTAGACGCTCTGGTGGACTCCTATAGTGGACAATCTCACATGTCCTTCCTAGACGCCTATAGTGGGTACCATTAGATCATCCTTGCTCTAGCAGACAAACCCTACACCTTCATCACCGATAGGGGTCTGTTCCAGTATAAAGTCATGCTCTTTAGCTTGAAAATGCTGGAGCAACTTACCAACGCGTTGTAAATATGATTTTCTCAAAAATATAGGAAAATCATGAAGTGTACATAGATGATATGTTTGTAAAGTGATCCAATTTCCCTCCAAATTTAGAATATTTGGCCGAGGCGTTCCAAATTCTGAGGGACACCTGCCTCCACCTAAACCCCGAAAAGTGTACCTTTGGGGTCTTAACCGGTAAATTTTTAGGGTTCTTGATCTCCAACCAAGGGATCAAAGTCAACCCCAACAAGATCCAAGCGATCATGGACTTGCAACCGCCAAGCACCTTGAAAGGATGCAATCAGTGGTCAGCAAGATCGCCTCATTAGGCCAGTTCTTATCTCGATCTTCCGACAAATGCCTCCCCTTCTTCAAGTGCATAAAAAAGGGAAAAGGCTATACTTCCGCCCACTGAACTCCTTACTGCCAGAAAGCTTTAGAAAAAGTCAAAGCCACACTCCAAAGTCCCCCCATCTTAATGGCTACTAAGCGTGAGGAAGTCCTTTCCCTATACCTGGCGACCTCCGTGCCCTATATCGGGAAGGAACACAGCGACCCGTATACTTCATCAGCAAAACCTATCAAGGTGCAGAAACTAAGTATACGGTTGTCGAGAAACTAGGACTTAGCTCTGATCATCGCGACCAAGAAACTACGCCCCTACTTCCAAGCCCACGCTATAATGGCCCTGTTATACTACCCCTTGTGGCGAATGCTGCACAAGCCCATGGGGCCAACACGACAGATCAAATGGCTATGGAATTGGCCGAGTTCGACGTCAGGTACCAATCGAGAAAAGCCATCAGAGGACAAGTCCTAACGGATTTCGTGGCAAAATTCGTGGACCCGAATGCCTTCCTCACACCCCTAACAACCGTATGTTGAGGGTTCGTCTATAACAGCCAAGTCTGGGGCTGGGATAGCCTTAACCACCATCAATTCAATAACCAGGCAGAGTACGAGGCCATGCTAGCGAAAATCTAGGTGGCCAACTCCAGAGGTGTCACCTCGCTGGAAACCTACACGAACTCCCAACTAGTTGCCAACCAAATAAATGGCGAATAACCAACTCGAGATCCAAGCATAATCTTGTATGCTGACAAGGTTAGGGAAGAGCTGGCAAATTTTAAGACTGCCTCGATTAGGTGGGTGCCCTGAGCCAAAAACCCCCTGGCAGATGCATTGGCCAGACTCACTGTTGCCATCCCGCTAGGGCAAGAGGAAGATATCTGCCTCCAAACCCTGAAAGAGTCAACTATACTCACTCCCAAGATGTTCACAATAGAATAGTCCATCTCTTGGATGACGCTTATCATCACTTACCTGAACTCTAACAAGCTACCCCCAAGGAAATCACGACCCAAGGCCTTCCGCCTAAAAGCCTCAAGATACACCTTGATAGAGGGGCAATTGTACAAATGGGGGTATTCCACCCCCTCTTGCATTGCTTGGCGAAAGAGGAAGCAAAGCAGGCCCTTCAAGAAGCCCACGAAGGTGTGTGCGTAAATCACGAAGGGTACAAGGCACTTCTGACTCGACTATTCCTGGAGGGCCACTTTTGACCCCAAATGAAGCAACGTTGTAAGGACTTCGTACACAAGTGTGACAAGTGCCAGCAATTTGCTACCCTGCACCACTTACTGCCTGGAAAGTTAGTGTCCATGATGTCACCCATCCCTTTTGCAAAGTGGGGCATGGACTTCGTTGGCCCCTTCTAGCCAACTCCAACTCAGAAGAGGTTCATACTGGTGACAGTTGATTACTTCTCCAAATGGGTCGAAGCTGAGGCCATGGTCAACCCAACAGCTGATAGAGTTATTTCCTTCGCCCACAAAGGCATTATAGCTCGTTATAGGATACCCCAGAACATTATCAAAGACAATGGCACCCAGTTCACCTGCAAAAAATTCGATAAATTTTGCACCAGCTAGGGTATCCGCCTATGCTCAAAAAATTCGAGGAATTTTGCACCAGTTGAGGTATCCACCTATGCTTCACGTCTGTAGGACATCCCCAGGCAAACGGACAGGCGGACGTAACCAATCGCACCGTCATCTCACCACTAAAGCGCCAGCTAGATTCAGCCAAAGGGAGATGGGTGGACGAGCTGCCAAACGTACTATCGGGATACAGAACTTGCCAGAAGACTTCCACAGGCCACACACCATTTAACTTGGTATACGGCATGGAAGCCTGGCTACCTATCGAAACAATCCTCCCAAACCTATACGACATAGCTCTATGACCCCACCACCAACGATGATCAAGTTCGCCTATCCTTAGACCTCATAAGCATCGCTCAAGTATAAAAAAGCGATTGTTGCCGCCTATAACAGGCAGGTCCGCAAATGGACATTCTCCCAAGGAGACTTAGTCCTGCGCAAGTGTGAAGTCCCCATGTCAAGCAAGTCAAGCAAAAAACTAGACGCCCATTGAGAAGGGCCTTACAAGGTTCGCAAAGATAGTCGAGGGGACTTTTACAGTTATAAACCCTAGGCAACAAAAGTATCCCCCGCACTTATGTTTGTACCATATATGAATATAGACAAGCAATAAAGATAGAAATTTTCTTTTTCATTTCAAAAGAGTATTGCATGTTACATTCCAAAAAAAAAAAAAAAACAAGAAAAAGAAACAGCAACACCAATAAGAGGCTCACGGACTCCCCCTCCCAAGCCCCAAAAATGTCTCCCCCGGGCACTAGTGAGAGAGCAGGCTAATCACCTCTGAAGGCGGCTCAGCAACCCCTGATGAACCTGGCTGGTTTACCTCTTCTTCAGGAGCCAGCTGGTCCACGTGTGGCTCCACAAGTTCTTTGTCAGCAATAAGACTAGCAGCCTTCTGACAAAGGTACTCCGACAAAAACTGATCCATAGACCAGTTACATAACTCCCCCACGAGAGTATGCTTCCCCAAGAGGAGGGACTGCACAGCAACCAGGGTATGTTTCCTAATCTCCTTCGAGAGATCCTCCCAACTTGCCTCCATGGATGAATCTTTGGTGAAAAACGCCATCACCGCCTCTGCATCCAACTCCAGCAGTGCAACATCCTCCAACTCCGCCACCCTCTAGCCCCTCTCCTCTGCGAGCTACTGGGACTTGCCGAGGTGGGCCCTCAAATCTCCTGCAATTGCCTCCGCCCTTTAGAGACTTGCTCTCATAGAAGCAAGTCTATCAATCGTGGCACTCAAGTGGAGGCGCTCTTCCTCAAGAGCCTTCTCGTACCCCTCCACGAATGAGAAGTGTTTAGCCCTGAGCACGTACACATCCTCCTTTAAAGAAAGGACACAGATGCTGGCAGTCGTGAGGCACTCGGACAAGCCCTCCAGAGCCACAACTTCAGTCTTATTAGCTTTGATGAGGCTCTCTTCCAACCCCCTGCCAACGTGTAGGGCCCTCCTTAAACTAGGGCAGGCCTTCTTCAACTCAACCTCCAATCGAGCCACATCGCTGGCTACCTGCTGCTACGAGCGGAGCTTGCACACAGCCTCCTCTGTCGTCTTCTCTACCTTCTCCCGGACGGCAACGGCCTCCACCACCTGGACAAGAAAACTCCTCTGCTCCGCCTTGGCCTTGACGGCCCATTTAGCGGCCACATCCGCTGCATCAACGTTGTCGGACGATCTAGGGATGTCCGAAGGAGAGTCATCGTGCAAAATGAAGGAGGTCCAAAGCATCTCAGCTTGCAACCCACAAGCACGTCAGGTTAAAAAAGCTCTGGTCAGAGAAAAAATAGATAGAAGAAAGGCCCCAGGAGCTTACCGCACACATACAATAGAAAAAGACATGATTGAAATTCATGTCCCTTGGCTCAGAGGTAGTCCAGGGCAGGGCATCATTTAGGTGCCTTAGCACCTACCGCTCTAAGGTGGGGGCACTACTTGATGCCCCCAACCGAACCGGCACCACTCGACCAGATACGGGGCCACTGTGAGCCCCCTCCAGCACGGATCCAGCGAGGAACCCGATTGTATGGCCGATCATTCCTGAGCCCTCCCGGCTAAGGGGATCCACCAAAACCCTCACCCCCGTTAAGCTCCGCCTATAGTACGGCTGATCAAAGATGCTGCCGATAGCACCCACCTCTTACGCCAACAGGGCGAACGCTCCAGGGGAAGTCGACGGAGCCAAGAAGCCAACAGTACCCCCTGTATGAGTCACTTCCAAAGGTGCCTCCGACGGGGAGTCACTCAGGGTAATGACTTCGGGTAGCCCATACGGCTCCAAGGGGGCAGAGGGCACACCTTCCCCCTCAACCTTATCAAGACTCTGCAGAGAGGGTGTCACCGACTCCTTCCACAGAAGCTCCACATGACCCCTCCTGGGATGCTTCAAGGGGACTTCTGGCTGCTCCACAGCCTCTTCAAGGGCTTCCTCCTCCTTCCACCTTAGCCCGTTCTGATAAGTGGCCAAACTCCCCTCACCTCGCTCCATCGGCCTCCTCTCCCTATAGTCCACTAGCATTTCCTCGCCATGTCGCAACCACGATGAATCGAGCCACTACCTCAACGCCTGGGCGTCTCCGGCCGAGCGAACCGCCTGAAAACTACAACCAAAAACCAAAAGACAGGATTATTAAGTAGCTAGCAAATGCAATACACGATACAAAAGTTATTGCCTCCCCCTACTTACATGACGTGGGCAACGAATCCGCCACCCATGACATAGCCTCCCGGATGTCCTTCCACCTGAGTTATGACCGGGCAATCAAACCAAACTTAATTATTTTGTCCGTGTCCGCCCACGCAGACAAGTCAAGCTCCTCGGATCGGAGCAACTAATCCCTCTCAAGCGAGCCTGGACAGGTATAGGGGACTCTGAGGTCTTCGATATTCCAAAGAAAAAAGAAATGGTAGTATTGCCCCTTCAAACTATCGGGGAGGTCCACTATCCGGTACCCGATCTGCCGGCTATACAGGGTGTAAGTGCCAGATGGAGCCCTACCCTTCACCTTTAAGGGCATCAGCCAAAAAAGTAGGTTGAACAAAACGAGATGGGAAGCAATCCCCTGTTGGTGCTAGAGCACCACGATCATTTGTTTTGATGATAACAAAACACGTGTTATTTAACATTTGCACTTGGAGTCTTAGATTTCAGGTCAATTGCAAATGTAGACGTGTTTAGACGGAATTCGAACTCGCATCCAGGATGGATTGGAGGAGCTTGATGGAGAATAGAGGAGATTCGCGAGGAGCGCTAGATTGAAGATGGAAGGACAAGAAGAATAGGATAGAATTTTGTTTAATCCTTTCATGTATTTTTATCTTTATTTTGCTTGCTCTTTTTATTTCCTTAGAACATTATGTTAAAGAGCCTCAAAGTACCCTAACAGTAGTCCTAGGAACACCTGCACAACCCTAGGATACTTAGGTTTTCTGTAGAGAACTTAGAAAATCAATATAGGGTTCAAACAGCATTTCCAGACGTCTAATTCAAAAATCAGATGTCTGATAAAGTGTTTTAAGACGCCTGACTGTTGATTCAGACGTCTGATAACTATTAGGCTGAACATAGTTAGTTCTGTCTGATGAAATCAGACGTCCAGACCTTAGACCAGACGTCTTAGGAGACGTCTGATGACTTTGCCAGATATCCAATTAGTGAACCGTTGGCTGGCTTAGCAAACACTCAAGAATATGACCGTTAGAGCCTTATCAGACGTCCATAGGACTGTCCAGACGTCTGATAATTGACCGTTTTGCCTCGGCTGACCCAAAATCTCTTCTCAGAGATTTTCTAGCCGTTGCAACGTTTGGAAATCCATTCCCACAGAAAAAGTAGGTTTTCAGACATCCAGACATAGTGCCAGACATCCTATATGTCGTCTGATGGACTTACACTAGAACCCTGTTTAGATCTGATCCAAGTCAGGAAGAGACCCGCCCAAAATCAGACGTCTGACCTTGAAATCAGACGTCTTTAAGTGAACTTCCAGACGTTTGATGCCAGAATTAGACGTCTGATAAGCCTGTCAGAACAATGATTGTTCCTGATTTCGGGGTGATTCTCTTGGGCTTTGCACCCAACGGCTATAGAACCTTTCCTAAGCCTTCCAAAGCCTTCCTAAGGCCTCTATAAATAGAGGGAAACCTTTGCAACAAAAAAACACACTTAGAAGCACCAAGATACACAAGAAACACTTTGTAATACACTTTCCACTCTCTTGTGTCCTAGCTAGCTCTTGCTCTCCAAGCTCAAGTTCCATTCTCTTGAGAGCATCAAGCTGTTGCGCACCCGCTCTCCCGCCGTTGTTCACGAGAGCGACGTTGCGCCGTCGCGTGGTACACGCATCCGCGTCGTCGACGCACTCCTTTCAAAGGGAAGCATCCTATTTCCTATAGAAGCTTAGGTTAAAAATTATTTTGTTGGCTCTATAGGATTACTTGTTTATTTTATTTTTGTTATTTGGTTGGGTATTCGCTTTGCGAATTCCCGTCTCCTTCGCGAGACAAAATCCTTCTCGTGAAGAGAAGGGGTTGAGGTACGCTACCCTCGTTTAAGTAGCGTGGTTGTATTGAGGCTGAATCACCCTCGTTTAAAGTGATTCAGTTTAGTGGATTTTGATCAACTTGGTTGATCGGAAAATCCTAACTCGAGAGGGTTAGGTGGTGGTTTTCACCCGGTTTGGGTTTCCACCTAAAAATTCTTGTGTACTTGTGTGATTGCTTATTTGTGAGATTATATTTCAGTTCCGCAATTATTACGTCACCCCCTCCTGGTAGGGCCGAACCTTCAGTTGGTATCGCGTTATCGGCATTACAAACCGACGAGGATCCAAATATGGAGGGAAAAGCATTCGTGTGCACCGAAGGACACGATACCTCGCGACCACCATACTTTGCAGGTATAGATTTCATTTATTGGAAAAATCGTATGACTATGTGGTTGCAGGCCTACGACTTCCGGGTGTGGGAAAAATGCGAATCCGCATTTTTGATTCCCAAGAAACCCGCAAAAGGTTACTCAGAAGATCAGGTTCGGAATCTCAACCTCAACGCAAAGGTAATGAATGCCTTGTATTGCGCATTGAGTCCGAAGGAATTCGAACGAATCCAAGAGTGCACCACCGCCCACGAGATATGGAGGAGGTTGGAAGGCACTCATGAGGAGACGAGCTCGGAAGAAGATCTCGGGGGGAAGGAAACCGCGTGCCTTGGTTTCATGGCAATTGGAGAAAGTAACAGCGACAGCGAAAGCGGAAGCAACTCCGACAACGAGGTAAATCTCGATCTACAAGAAGCTTTTAATGAACTTTTTGAAGTTAGTAAATCACTAAAAAGAGAAAATAATAGTATTAAAAAGAACCTTAGTTTTCTTAAAAATGAAAATGATAGGTTAGAAAAATAACTTAAGGACATAGAAGTTGGTCCTAAAAATAATAACCTATTATTAGAAAATCATAAACTCATCAATGAAAATAATAAATTGATTGAAGAAAATGATAGTTTAAAGTTAGAAATTTTTGACTTACAGACTAAGATGCATACTATAGAAAAAGAAATTGCATGTCTTAGGGAAAACTCTAACAAATTAATCAAGTAGATAATTTTTATAGCCCTAAGATTGAGAAAGGATCTCCATCAAGGAGACCCGCTAACAGATCTGGATCCAAGCTCACTTGGATACAGAAGAAAAATTTGGAATCTTGTTTTGTAGGTTTCAAGAATAACTACAACACAAAGGACTGGACCTACAAACTCAAGGCTGGTCAACTCAAGTTGGGAGAACCAACGAGTAGACCAAGGAGGAGAACAAGAAGACCAACGAGACGGCGAACAAACGACGGACCCGCCGCACATCGACCGCCAGACTGGAGACCGGCGCCAATGCCCGGGCCTCCAAGCTACGGATGGGAGCCCCATCCGATGTGGCATCCACCACCATTCGGGCCATTTTATTGGCCATGGTAGGTGAGGTAAAAAATTCTTCACCCTATCTTTTTATCATTAGCATTTGATAGGGGGAGTTAAAAAAAAAATTATGAGCTAATTGTAAATTTTTAAGGGGGAGATATAAGGTACCTAAATTTCCTTAGAAAGGAGGAGAAAAATAATAGTTATCTTGTTGTTATAAAAAGAAAAAAGGGGGAAGACATCACCTTTGTTAAAAGAAATTTATAGAAGAGCATGTCTTAAGGGGGAGTTATAGGAAATCTATTAAATCTTTTTGATAATGTCAAAAAGGGGGAGGATTTTCTGCATTATTATTTATGATTTTGTCATCATCAAAAAGGGGGAGATTGTTGGTGCTAGAGCACCACGATCATTTGTTTTGATGATAACAAAACACGTGTTATTTAACATTTGCACTTGGAGTCTTAGATTTCAGGTCAATTGCAAATGTAGACATGTTTAGACGGAATTCGAGCTCGCATCCAGGATGCATTGGAGGAGCTTGATGGAGAACAGAGGAGATTCGCAAGGAGCACTAGGTTGAAGATGGAAGGACAAGAAGAATAGGATAGAATTTTGTTTAATCCTTTCATGTACTTTTATCTTTATTTTGCTTGCTCTTTTTATTTCCTTAGAACATTATATTAAAGAGCCTCAAAGTACCCTAACAGTAGTCCTAGGGACACCTGCACAACCCTAGGATACTTAGGTTTTCTGTAGAGAACTTAGAAAACCAATATAGGGTTCAAACAGCATTTCCAAACGTCTAAATCCAAAATCAGACGTCTGATAAAGTGTTTTAAGACGTCTGACTGTTGATTCAGACGTCTGATAACTATTAGGCTGGACATAGTTAGTTCTGTCTGATGAAATTAGACGTCAAGACCTTAGACCAGACGTCTTAGGAGACGTCTGATGACTTTGCCAGACGTCCAATTAGTGGACCGTTGGCTGGCTTAACAAACACTCAAGAATATGACCGTTAGAGCCTTATCAGACGTCCATACGACTGTCCAGACATCTGATAATTGACCGTTTTGCCCCGGCTGACCCAAAATCTCTTCTCAGAGATTTTCTAGCCGTTGCAATGTTTGGAAATCCATTCCCACAGAAAAAGTAGGTTTCCAGACGTCCAGACATAGTGCCAGACGTCCTATATGTCGTCTGATGGACTTACACTAGAACCCTGTTTAGATCTAATCCAAGTTAGGAAGAGACCCGCCCAAAATCAGACGTCTGACCTTGAAATCAGACGTCTGATGCCAGAATTAGACGTCTGATAAGCCTGTCAGAACAATGACTGTTCCTGATTTCGGGGTGATTCTCTTGGGCTTTGCACTCAACGGCCATAGAACCTTTCCTAAGCCTTCCAAAGCCTTCCTAAAGCCTCTATAAATAGAGGGGAACCTTTGCAACAAAAGAACACACTTAGAAACACCAAGATACACAAGAAACACTTTGTAATACACTTTCCACTCTCTTGTGTCCTAGCTAACTCTTGCTCTCCAAGCTCAAGTTCCATTCTCTTGAGAGCATCAAGCTGTTGCGCACCCGCTCTCCCACCGTTGTTCACGAGAGCGACGTTGCACCGTCGCGTGGTACACGCATCCGCGTCGTCGACGCACTCCTTTCAAAGGGAAGCATTCTATTTCCTATAGAAGCTTAGGTTAAAAATTATTTTGTTAACTCTATAGGATTACTTGTTTATTTTATCTTTGTTATTTGGTTGGGTATTCGCTTTGCGAATTTCCGTCTCCTTCGCGAGACAAAATCCTTCTCGTGAAGAGAAGGGGTTGAGGTACGCTACCCTCGTTTAAGTAGCGTGGTTGTATTGAGGTTGAATCACCCTCGTTTAAAGTGATTCGATTTAGTGGATTTTGATCAACTTGGTTGATTGGAAAATCCTAACTCGAGAGGGTTAGGTGGTGGTTTTCACTCGGCTTGGGTTTCCACCTAAAAATTCTTGTGTACTTGTGTGATTGCTTATTTGTGAGATTATATTTCAGTTCCGCAATTATTACGTCACCCCCTCCTGGTAGGGCCGAACCTTCATCCCCAAGTGGAGGCAGATGGCAGTAAAGGCATTTAAAACCAATCAGCAATTAAGGCTGAGTTATGAAGGGGCGAGACGGTAAAAGGAAATGAAGGACAAAAGGAGGTTCAACGATACCCGTAGACTGTGCTCTATGGCGTATCTACAAATTATAAACACGTCCTTCAACCTGTCTGAACATAGACAGGTCTTGGACCCACAAGCATGAAACGGCACTCCACCGAGTCCGTACTCCAAAAATGATTGAATCGCAGACCGACTACGAAAGGCTGACGAAAAATTATATAAATCCCTCGTCTCAGCAGAGACCTTGGAAGATGAAACAACGGACTTACCCTTACCTGCAAGTCTTGCCATGATGATGCTTCCTCTAAAAAAACTTGAGATGAAAATGCTCCAACGAAGGACTCTCTCACAGCACGCCAGTGAAGACGAGTACCGCGCACAATGCTCTTTACAGCAGTTCAGGGTGAGTAATTAACCATGACCCACTACCCCACGGTGGGCAGTTCCCCTCTTGCGAGATGCACGTTTCGAAAAAATCAAATCCCGCCATATCCAGTGTGAATTCCAAATATACCGCCAAAAGTGAAAAATATCTCGGCCATTATTATGGACATTAAATGCCCCCTGCGTGTGTATCCACCACTGTAGAAAAGGTACTCCTATCAATAACAGGTGCAATATTTGAAACCTTCGCTTCATCATAACGGCAATTAATGCCAGTCTTGTCACACTCAAGACAAAACCCAATTCTCGTGGTGACTGGCCATCACTCAAAAAGTGGCATTTACGTCACACCATTTCCCGGGTAACCGCCTCTTAAGGCCAACAGGGATCAGGCATCAATATGCCTTCGCTCCCTCCAGAAGCTGCCTTTTAAGGTCAGCAGGAACTTAAGTGGACGCAACTCACGTTCCTTTAGCATTGCCGCCTCCTAAGGCCAGCATACTGCATTTTCAGGCCAACAAACCACCTTTTAAGACTAATGGAAAATCGAACCCCTGCACCCACGTTCCCATAACATTGTCGCCTCTTAAGGCCCGCAAACCACCTCTTAAGGCTAATGAGAAATCAGGCTCCAGCACTCACGTTCCCTTAACATTGCTGGCTCCTAAGGACAGCATACCACCTTTTAAGGCCAACAAGAAAATGCCATAAAACTTTTCACCTCATCATAAATGTTCCCCTCACTTTTTATACAGCCAGACAACATTTGGGAGCATACTATACTACGAAATTAAGTATTCTAACTACTCTCTCAGCGACATTCGCTCGCTAAAGAGTGGGAGCATATGATGAGGGGTAAAAAACACCATCGGACTTAAAACTTCGCACGCAGCCCGAATAAGGATCCGAACACCCAAACTTAGAGTAAACAGGAGGATCCAACCTAACCTGACCCACCTCTATTCTAACGGATTCGAATCTGGGCAAGCCCAACCTCTCCTAAAGGCCCAGTAAGTCCAAAGTCAACAAAGTAGGATAACAACACCCATAATGTCCATGCCGACAGTAATCATAAGATTACCGATGCAATTAATGTTCTAAAAATAGACGAACCCTAACAATGGACTTACCAAGGAACAGGATAAGACTACGGAGATCTCGTAGGATTTTCCGATTGTAACAACACTCTCTGTAATTATAAATAGAGAAGACCCTTACAAGGGCCATTTCATGCAATCCAAGAGAAAACTCCAAGATATTGTAACATCACTATTTCTAGTGGATTTTCTGGGAGTCTTGCCCTCCCCTCAGACGTACACCCCTTGCGGTAGAATCAAATTACCAATCTCCTTATCTTTTTTATGATTTCCTTTCTATGTGATTGTTGGGTCAGATCCTCCCTCTACCGAAGAGCCCGATCAGAATGCAACCCATTTTAAAGACCACATGATGTGAGAGGTTACACACTTCGAGATATAACCACCACAATAATTAAAAATTATGAAAATATAATTGAAGTTATTGTGTTGACTTGTAACCACCCAACAGTCTACACTTTTTGCATTCCCACATGGATCGGGTACAAGCAGATTCTGCTAATTTAATCATGAGCCAGATAGATTTACTTTGCGAGGATAATTTCTTCTCTCATCGTTCAAATTCAGAAATAGACGCAAATGAAGCTTGTGTGATATTGGCAGATGCCAGAGTCAGAAAATTATACATTTGTGGCTGCTGTTGAATTGGACAGTTCAAGAAGCATCCTCTCTGCCACTTCTTGCAAATATTCGACACATCATGCAGAAGAGTCGCGCAATTCTTATGGCTCTTAAGTTGGTCCTGACAATTCCCACAGAATGAAGAGTGATTCTCTTAATTTGGTCAGGAGTATGTGGGGAGAACAGAAACCTTCTGGAGATCAGCCGTGTTAGTTTGCAGAAATATTTTAACGAGTGAATCTAGTCTTAGGCTGGTGCATGTTCATCTAGCATAAGTTCACAAAGGCCAGACTTGCTAGATATTGTTCTTGTATTGGTTCTCAAGGGAGCTGGTCTTGGACTTTTCTCCCTCGTTCTTTGCAACGGTTGCTTTCTCTTTGAATGAGAGAAGCTTCTTTCTCCTTAGGAGAAAAAAAAAAAACAAACAAAAAACAAAAAAACTCAACAAAACTTAGGAATGCAAAACAATTTTATCCTTCAACTTTTCTTCGGCATGCCATATACTCTGTATTCAGTATACCTCCTGCCAAGGAGCAATGAGAAGACTTTTTCAGATGACTTTTCACCATGGACAATCCGATTAGAAATGTCCAAACATATTGACACTTTAAATCTGGTCATAAATTGTATGCAAATGCCTTTTACTAGCACTACAATATGAAATGCAAATAGGAGGGATATGGGCTCTGCAACTCCCGCCCCCAATTGACATGAATCACTAAATGATCACAGCTACCGCCAAGCAAATTTCTGTTTTTTCAATACAGATGAAGACAGGAAATAGATAATAGCTACATAGTTATGCTGAGACAAATTATACAAAATGGCATCTAGCTATCACGGAATGAAACTAGATGCTCTCATTAATCGGTAGGAAGCTTTACAATAGAAACCAAAGGCAGATAATATTACCTAGTACATGCCAGATTAACCTTAGGATTTGCACTGCTAATTCCCTCATCAATGCCGAAGAGTAGGCATTCTCTAGCATCCAAACCAAGCAACCAAAATTTATAACCTCTGTACAACAATAGGGCGTGCTCCAGCAATCTGGCTAACTTTTGACTTTTGTTGCTTGTGGTAAGATGGAGTGCACGAATTTTGAGACAACATGACCATGACCAGTCCTCCCCAGATCCTGAAGCTTGGACAGAAGCAACCAGACCTGAACCGAAATGCCTGGCTGGTTCTGATGAAAGGTCTCCATTTTGACCTGGTTTGCCCTGGATAAACTCTGGCTCCTATCAATGGTCAAATGGTTCAACCAATTAATGAGAGTAGCAATGTCTTTGCACCAATTCACAATTGTAAGGCTAAATCAGGTTGGGTGTCGACATGAATTCCTGATGATCGCTGAACAGGGGATCCAGGAGACTGGAAACCAATGTTCAAATCAGGAGGAAGCATGTCCTCACTCTTCCTCTGCTGACCATGCGGTGCAGGACCTCGCCAAGGAAACATCTGTTGAGGTCTTGACATTTCTGAGGTGAACATTAGGGGGAAGGATGGTGGATTATTATTTTGAAGATCAGATTTTTCCGCAAGCATTTGGTGTGGTAGGGTAAACAATGGTCTTCCATTAGTTACATTTGGGTTGGGTGGGGGAAGAAGCTGTTTGCCTTGATACGTTCCAGATGCCAATGAAGTAATACTTGTGGGTCTATATATGTTAGGTTCAGGTTGAACCTTCAGAAAACCTGGTGCTTTGGTCGGTTTGCACTCTGTACAATTCCCAATGGAAATCCATGAATTGATGGGAGTACCAGCAGAAGTGCACTCACTCCTGGTTACACCACCATTACCACTCACAATGCCACTGCCAGCACTTTGATTTACGGGCAATAAGGCAGGAATGAATTGTCTTGTGATATTGAACATTGAATTTGGAAAAGTTTGCAGCTTCGGCATGATTCCAGGCATTACTGTCCTCGATTTTATAGAATCAGTTGTTACTTGGGCTGCGCCATTATTAGCATGGGAGTTATTTGTAGCTGCAGCTGAGCTGGACATGGAACCTGATAAACTTCTGTCACGGTTACACGAGTTTGCAGCATCTTTCCTCTCTGTGGATTCTGCATTTATTGATACTGGAGCTGGACCCATGTTTGCAGCATCCATTTTCATGGAGTATCCTGCATTCGTGGAAATTGAAGTTTGATTCTTTGAGATCCACATCCCCTCTGTGGAATCTGGTTTAGCTTCATTCCTATAGCCAAGGGATGACAGAAATCTGGGACCTGTGGCTCCTAACTGGAATTGAGGCTTTCTCAAAGCAGAATCAGAAAGATCAATACATGCAGAAAATGAGTTCTGAGTTGGAGCCTGCTTTGGGACATTAGCCTTACCATTATCAATTGTTCGATCCTTCCATGGAACTCCAGCCAACTTGTCACCCTGCTGCCAAACAAGATCATGTTTAATTTCTGGCTGTTGCCTAGAAGAACATTGCAGAGGACTCAGCTTCTCTTCTACATTCTTCTCACACATAGATTCCTTTACATTCGGAGTTGGCATCATCCCAAGCCCTCCAGCAGATTGGGAAGCCATCATACATGGCATGCCAACTTGAACGTTGGTACTACTTGCAACATGGTGAGTTTTTACTTCTTCGTGCTGCTTTTCTTTGGATTCTGTTATGTACCTATCAACTTTGTTGTGTCCTTGGGTGTGCCAGATGCTTTCTACTTCATGCCGAGATTTTGGCTCTCCATTCTGCTTGTCTTCTTTGGATTCTGTTATGTACCTATCAAGTTTGTTATGTCCTTGTGTGTGCCAGCTGTTTTCTGCTTCATGCTGAGCTTTTAGTTCTCCGTTCTGCTTGTCTTCTTTAGATTCTGTTGTGTACCTATCAACTTTATTATGGAATCGTGTGTGAGGGATGCTTTCCTTAATTGAAATAACATGAATTGGAAGGGGCTCATATTCACCGACCCAACCAGGACCAAAATTTACCCCATCTGGTAATGCTTTCTTAATTTTCTCAGAGGCAATATTCCAGGCCATTGGTCCGAGAGTAGCAGCAAATCGAGCTACACTCCTTGCATATGAGCACTCTGCATCAAGTCCAACCTGTTTCAGAGGATCGCAAACGAATAAGTACAGATACACAAGACAAGAAGCAAATTAAGAGGTTTAATTACGTACAGCAACAAGTTGTTTATTCTCTGACTCAAACGTAGAAAGGACTGAGTCAGGCCAGGTGACAATGCCCTGGGTTGAAATATTATATGTTGCACGACGGTTTTCATCCACAGGACGACGGTTTTCATCTCCAGCAACTAGCTTCTGCCCACTCTTGGATGGAGTAGTCTTCTCTGAAATTAAATTGAAATAATGAGCTTTCAAAGAAAGGCAAGGAAAGATGAGTGAAAGTTACCACCCTTCTAGTAAGACTGGTATTTAGCCGATAAGAGTATACTTTCAGTTGCTAGACTTCCAAGAGTTGACTAACCTCAAGGTAAAACTGATCAAGCCTCTAAAAAATAGGAAGCCCAACTCAAAAAGCAATCGCATAAGAAAAGAATGAGAATTCGTGACCCAGTTCCACCTTAACTGGTGTACGTCTAGGGAAAGTATTTAACTCTCGAAATTCACTATTTTCTTTAGTGAATACAGGGTACAATAGAATTCTCTCTATCTCTCTTAAATTGTGTCACCCCTTCCCCCTGAGTAACCTCAACTTATAACGGTTACAAGATCCTCGAACGTGGAGATCCTGGTCAGTTAAGCATACGATCATGAGCCAGAGACCACGATCCCACGATCTCCTCAAATGATGAAGGTGTGTCCCTGAAATATGATCATGGCCGCCTAGTAATTGTATCTAGACGGGAGAATAGGTGATCCTGTCAATCATAATTAACGGCAGGTTCTGCCAACTCGCCTGACTATATCAGCCGGACAAACAAGGCACTTCGGCCTATCTAACATGATAGGCCCTTTAGGCAATCGCCATCTGCAATGTCGCCCGGTGACTAAGGTAAGGGAAGCACCAAGGGAACCCAAGAAGTATGTTCGATGGGTAAAGCCTCACTGGATGATTTATCCAACTATATACCTCCCGAGTAGTCAAATTTAGCCGAACTACCAGCCAGCCGAGTACAGACCCACCACTGGGTAGCCGGATCTAACCAAGCTACCGAATAGTCAGGTTGAGCCTGCCATTCGTGTTGTCAGACTGAGTTCGCACAAGCATTTTGAGATCAACTTATTTCCTTTAATGGGCCTTGTTTACAGGGCCAGTGAGAAGCTTTTTCTTCCCTCATCAAAAACCCATGAATTAAATTTAGTAACTTTTGTTGAAATGAAGTTGTCAAAGCTCGATCACTAACAAAATTCCCACAGTCAAAATAAACAAGAAACAAATTCTTGTAGATCAACCTCTATAAGGCTAAACTTCATTATAAGATTTATCTGAACCTGTTAGTCTTTTGGCCATACTTAATTACATTCGCCTTTCCTAAAAAATGCATAGAAAAATAAAAATAATTGTCAAGTAGGTAAAATGCAACTTCATGAACCATTGGTTTGAAGTAGTGGAAGAAAATGATTGAATCTATTATTTCAAAGAATCCTATTCCTCTTTATATAGAGGAGAGATGTTTGGAAAAATAACATAACATGTCTAGTTAGAAAATAGAAATAATAAATAGAGCAAAGCAAATAATAACTAATAAAGATCGAAGGGATATGTCAACACTCCCGCTCAAACTAGAACATAGTTATCAATTATACTCATCTTTGAGCAGAAGTCGTTGAAAGCAAAACATTAAAGACGTTTCATGAATATATCTGTTGTCTGGTCTCCAAATGTGACAAAGGTGGTGCGCAACATCCCACGCTGGATCAAGTTGCTGGTGTAGTAGTAGTCCACCTCAACATGCCTGGTGCACTCATAGAGTATAGGATTATTGGCAATATATACAGCTACTCGGTTGCCGCATCTCATCTCCACAAGCTCCTGAATATGGACATGTAAATCCTGCAATAGTGATCTCATCCATATCATCTCCGCAGTTGTCTGAGCCATAGCTCTATATTCCAACTCTACACTGGATCTGGAAACAACTCTTTATTTCTTATTCCTCCGGATAACTAGATTCCCAGCCACAAATGTGCAAAATCCAATGGTAGATTTCCTATCCACCAAGCACCTGACATAGTCGGCATTAGAATACCCAACAATCGTCATGGGAGATCCTCTCTAGAAGAGTATCCCACGCCCAGGTGCTTTCTTCAGGTATCTAAGCACCTGCATGCCCGCCTGCCAATGCTACTTGGTTGATTTGTCCATTAACTGGATCAACTTGCCCATAGCTAAAGCAATATCGGGTCAGCTAATCGTCAAATACAATAGTTTTCCCACAAGCTACCATATGCCCAACTAACCAGGGGCTCTGCTTCTTCATTATAGAGATGCACCTTAGGGTCCATGGGAACATTGGTTGGCTTTGATCCCAGCATACCTGGCTCCTAGAGTACATCTAAAGCATACTTGTCCTAAGATAACAATTCTCTACTTCTAGCCACCTCAATCCCAAGAAAATACCGCAATTGTCCCAAATTCTTCATAATACGATAAACACCACCGTCCAATGAAACTATCCTCAAAAGTAAAAGACAACATCAAAAATCGCTCTAGAGCTGTTCAACTCCTTCGAAATCTCGCTCATTGATAGCAGATTCAGTGGGAGGTTAGGGGCTAAAGAATATTCTCCAACTTCAACTATGAGGCTACATGAACCTCTCCTTGACCAGATATGGGTGCCTGTCTCCCATCAACAACCTACACAAATATGCTTGGTGGAACCGAATGAATAGTGATCCATCTCTCATCATCACAAGTATGCTAAGAAGCTCCTGAATCAACAAGCCAATCTGCATCTCCTACTTAAGACAAACAAGCTGAACCTGCTTGGGAAGCCCCATACTGCCTATACACTTGGAGTAATGCCTCATATTCACTCCTAGAGACAGTAATAGTATTAGATATCTCCCCTGTCATCACAGATGTTGCATAACCAGTGGTTGGAGCTTGGAACTATCTTCTCCTTTGCCTCTAGTCGAAGAACGATATGATCCAGATCATGACTTCCTATGGTCATCATACTTCTGTGAGCATCGAGAATAGTTAATCCCATCTGCTTCCATCCTGGGATCAAGGACGAGGCTCTCACACGCCTCACATTCAGACATCATACTAACGTCAACCATGAAATCAAGAATGCATAGAGAAACACTAGATCATCCGATCATCAAACATAACCACCATATAAAAATAAAGACTTTTCAGATCAAATTTTGATTCTTAAGAAGTCTAAAACTATGATTACCGGCATTGCAATCAACACTAGAACACTAGAAAATCCCAATGAAGATTGCCTCTTCCTTCACAAGGCCACTACGCCCTTGAATAGAAGGAGGGCGATCAACCACCCCTACCACCACAACTTTTGATCTGAAAATCAATTTTCAGATTCTAGGAACATGCGAAGATCTATCTTTAGTTCTTGGACATAGATTTCAAGGCAAACAAGACCCGAAATCCACAACCGAGAACCAAAACGGGAATCCTCTAGGCCAAGCACACACACGCTAGGGCATCACAGGCCCCAGCGTCACTGGTAGGACCCCCTCATCTCTCCGCACACTCCTAGGTGGCCAGACAGCCACCAACAGGGCTGGCTGCTGCTGGTGGTGGAGGAGATATGCCGACAACAGTGGCTGCTACAGGCATAGGTGTTGGCAACACTTGGAGAGAGAGGACAAGAGGGGTTCAATGGAGGTTTGAAGGGCTAGGTTTTTGGTGGAATACCAGAACACCGGTATATGACTGTTGCTCTGATATCAAGTGAAAGAAAATGATCGAATCTATTATTCTAAAGAGTCCTACACCTCTTTATATAGAGGAGAGATATAGGAAAAAAATACATAACATGTCTAAATAGAAAATAGAAATAACAAATTGAGCAAAGAAAATAACAACTAATAAAGATTGAAAGAGATATATCAACCGAACCAATTGCAGCAATTCTAACTAGCTCTACTAACCAAAACTTTTAGATGATTGGGCTGCCTGTCATTCGTATATTTCAAGATTAATTTCAAGTTACAGTCTTCCAATGATGTCATGTAGATTGCAAAAAGAAGAAAATCCACCTGCTTCTAATTCCCCACTTTCTTCATCTTGCCAGTTCATATATCCAAACACCCACTCCCACCTAGTGCCACTCAACCCCTTCACCCTCCAATAGCTGACCTTGATTACTTTACATTCAATAGGGTCACGCTTGGAGGGGGTCTAAGTCATGGATTATCCCACCTCTACTAGGTTTGGATGAACAGCATCAATGTGTTAACTTCCTATCAACCATTTAACACTAAATATACAAACATATACATTTCTTGCATCTCTATAAGCAACATATCACCTGAGTATTACATCTAATTCTTAATTACACCACTTTCCAACCAAACAATAACAAAAATCAACTTAACATCAATATAAAGCAAATAAACTAGAAACTTTGCTTCTTTAATTAAATCAGATAAATTCACCTATCAAATATAACCCACTACTTCATCAAACAACCAAACACTTCTTTCAACATAACTCTTCCTAAAAGCTATCTAGTCCCACAACCTACAGGCCCATTTGAATGAGGATTAGGGTCTGTCCCAAGGTAAAAGTTAGGAAGGGGTAAGTTGTAAAAATATAGTGTAAATGGTAGGTTAGTGGGTAATAAATGTGACATATTGAATTATATGTTGTAAAATTGTATGTTGATGTGATTTACATATAACCAGAGGATCATAGTTTAGTTATTTTATATTTAATATTGGATTTTTTTTTATTATTTGTTGGAAGGTGAAATAAGTATGGTTAGATGTGATAGGTGAGTTAATATGCTATAGGTAGAGAATTTTTTTTGAAGAAAAGATAGGAAGATTACTTGAGGTCGGTAATCATCCAATGCATTGCATTAACGACAGGAACAAACTTAGAAGTTATAAGGCCATAAACCTAAAATAAAAGTGACTTCCCTCACAATATTATCAACCCATGCCCGCTTCCTTTTACAGATTACAACATTCCCCTGCAACCACAAGCACCACAAGGTTGCAAAATCTTCACCTAGCCAACAGTGTTAGCATGCTCAGGCCGTTGGAAAGAGTCCCAAAGCCGCTCAAAAGCAAAACAATCAGCACCTTGAACCTACACTTCCTCTCAAACAGCCTCAGATAGTCAAACACACGGAGAATAAATGGTAAATATCCTCATCCGCTCACCTGCAGAAAATGCAAAGCTTGTCTTGATCCTGAGACCATCTCACTCTGACAACCTTAATTACCAGCTTCTCCCTTATTAAAAATCATGCGAAGATTTTTATTTTCAAAGGCATGGGAAGCCTCCAAATAGCAACGCAATCAATCCAAAGGGGAATAGGCCTGCCCTGCGAGGTAGGTAGTCATTTATAGGCCTTGCACATTGAGAACCTCCCCTCCTTCCAAATGAATCTATCCCGTAGATCAGGAAACGGTCGAATGTACTCTAGCAACCCCACCATGCTTTGGAACTCAATAAAAGATGCCTTCAACAACCCCACCTGCAAGAGAGGAGACCAAGATTTGGATGTGCTATCCTAAACATCCGAGACCAGAGCATCTCTATTACCTACCAAACCAAATAACAGTGGAAACTTCTCGATGAAAATGCTATCCCTCGTCCTGCCATCCTTCCAGAACATGAAGGACCTCCCATCTCCCAACTCTAGACAGATAAAAGAAGAGTGGAAGGGTTGTTGAATGACAGGAGCAAGAGAATGCCAAAAAGTAGATGACCTCCACAATCTCGAACAACCCAAAGCCCCATCAACAGTAGAACCATACGAGTCATGCAACATCTCCACAAAGCCATCTCCACTAAACAGGAACCTTACTGCCCGCAATAGCAAGGCAATGCTCGCCTCATCTAGAGATCAAACACTCAGTCCACCCTTCTTTTTTGGCTTAAAAACCTCCTTCCAGGGTACCAATTGCCGGAACCTACCCTCGTGATTTAGACCTTTCCAGAAAAATCTTTCGCGCCACATTCAACTTCGATAAGACTCTCTTTGGCAATCTAAATAAGGACAAGTAGAAAGTCGAGACAGCTGAAAGCACCACCTTCACCAAAACAAGCCTTCCTCCCTTAGATACGAGTCTAGCACTCCAACCACTTAGCCTCTCGTTCACCCTTTCCACCACAGGTTCCAATCTGCAGCCACTAACTGCTTCTCCTTCAAAGGAAGCCCCAAGTACACTATAGGCAAGCGGGCCAACAATGTGCCGAGAGAGAGAGAGAGAGAGAGAGAGAGAGAGATAGTCTCCTTCAAATTCCCCCCAACCCCATGTGAAAAGGCACCAATATTCCCTACCATTAATACGCAAGCCAGAGACGTCACCAAAAATCCTAACCGCAGATGTCACATTATCGACCTCAATAACACCTCCCTAAATGAAGAAGATTGCATCATCTACTAAGGTTTTAACCATCGATATCGATGTCATGTCAACAGGCCAAAAAGGGGGTGTCACCAACATTGGGGGATTTTGGGGAAATAACTTTAAAAAGTCCAAAATAATCCAAAATGACACAAATTTGATGAAAATGAACATCTTAATGACTACAAGCATGAATAAGAGACTAAAAGACCAAAATCATATATTTTAAATGAAAACATAATATAAGTGTGCTACTGCATATCAATAGTCATAGCATTCAAAAGAAAAGACCCAAAGCAATCATACATAATTCTAAAGTTCATGTGATATTTGTACTTTTACCTTCTTCATACCCTTCTAAATCAAAGAAGAATCCCCAGTATTTAAGATCTCAATGCAAAAGTAGATCATCAAGACACGAGGTTATAGCCTCTAAATTTCCAAGATGCCATCAATATAATTGCACCTTAGGATATCTCCATCCTTTTTTTTGGAGGACGAGAGAGTATTTAGGTGGGTTGCATCACCATGTATATTTGTAACCTCTGTTTGTCATGACTTCCACAAACCACATCATAAAAAAGGATCTTGAGACTTGATATATAGGCTTCTACTTCTACTTTGTATCACCATCAACCAAATTAGATTTGAGGTATGTAATCTTATACATATGGCATGTTGTTGCCCATAAGTTCACTGCCTACAACATTACCTCATGATGACAACTCCTCAGAACCTTTTTAATTAGAAATCACTTACACAGACAAGGAAATGTCTTTTCTTCAAGGAAAGACATGTTAGCAACATTCCCGCGACATATCGATGATACATCATCGATATGTTGGAAATTTTGTACTTAGGGGCTCCAATTTTAACGATACGTTGCCAATAACCCTTAATATCGATGACATATCGACCAACACCAGGGAAAAAGATATGGCAATGGATGCCGATATCTCTTGAGGCCTTGATACTAACATATAAACATGTCGACAAAACATCTTTCATTCTCATCTGCATACTATAACACCAGAGTGAGCAACGACCCATCAGTATGCAAAGTAAATCAGGAGAATAATGCACTTCTGCATGCCTTAAAAGCCAAGCATGCCAACGTGTTCACCACAATATTAAACAAAAGTGGTGCCAGAGGTCATCCCTGTCTCACCCCCTACTACGGCTAAGTCCAGGACCCAGAAGGTCTTCCATTGACCAGAACCGAAAAGAATGTTGTTATGACGCATCACTTCAAGAGACGAATCCAATCCTCTGAAAAACCTCTTCTTCTCAAAATGTCCCACAAGTACTTCCACAAGACCAAGTCATAGGCCTTTGAAAAATCAACCTTCCACAGGAAAGAGGGGACCCTGAACCACCTCCAAGTAGCTACCATCTCTTCTACTAACACATAAGAGTCAAATAAAGATCTACCAGAAATGAATAAGGGAAATAAGTCATGGCAGGACCACCCTCAACCTATTTGCAAATACCTTTGCCATTATCAAAATAATGGCAGTAGGAAGAAATATGCAACTTGTTTATTTTAGAAACACTACCTCTCAATATAAAGAGATGGAAAAAAAACCGCACAAGCCCATAAAGAAATAAAAAATAACAAAAAACATAAAATAAGATTAAGGGGCTCAAAACACTTTCCCTTAAGCTGGAGCATAAATGTCAATTATGCTCAGCTTAGAACAAACCTCAAATGCAGAACAAGAACAAGGTAAGGACTTGGTAAAGATATCAGCATTCTTATCTACTAATGTGACTGGCGTAATATAAAGGAGTCCACACTAGATTAAATCCTAAGTGTAGTGGCAATCAATCTCCACATGCTTTATTCTCGCATGGAACATTGGATTGTTAGATATATAAGAAATTGTCCAGTTGTCGCATCTCATTTCTATGGGGTTATCAACCTGAATATGTAGATCTATGAGAAGGGATTTTACCCACATCATTTCTGTAGTTGTATGTGCTATTGCCCTGTATTTAGATTCGGCACTGGACCTGGAGACCACAGTTTATTTTTTGCTCTTCCATGTCATCAAATTTTTCGTCACATAGGTACAAAATACAATGGTAGATTTCAAATCAACCAAACATGCCACATAATCTACATCTAAATAGCCAACTATAGTCAGCGAGGACCCTTTTCTAAAAAGAATCCCACATCCTGGTGCCTTCTTTTGATATCTAAGCACCATCATAGCTGCCTCCCAATGCTGCTTAGTCAACTTATCCATAAAGTGGCTCAACTTGCCCACTGCAAGTGAGATATCAGGTCTAGTGATAATCAAGTACAACAATTTCTCAACCAGCTGCCTATAAGCACCGCTGTCAACTACCTTAGCATCAGTATCATAAAAGTGTGGCTTGGCATCCATAGGTATACTAACTGGTTTAACTCCCAGCATGCCAGTGTCTTATCAGACATCAAATGCATATTTTCTCTGTGACAACACTATGCCCTGCTTACTTCGTGCCACCTCAATCCTCAGAAAGTATCTCAAATGTCTAAGATCCTCCATCACAAATTTGTCTACCAAATACCACTTGATCTCATCTATCCCAACTACGTCGTCATTGATAATAATCAGGTCATTAACATAGACCAAGAGAAACACCACGCCCTTTCCACTCTTTCTACTTAACAAGAAATGGTCTGAAGACAATCTCTAGAAACCTATCGCCCCAACCATTTCTGAAAGCTTCTAAAATCATACTCTCGGGCTTTGTTTCAAGCTATATATAACTTTTCTCAGCCTGCACACATGCTCCCCCTAAACCTCAAACCCTATGGGTTGTTGCATATAGACCTCATGAAGATCTCCATATAAAAAAGCATTTTTAACATCAAGCTGATGTAACTACCAATCTTTGTGAACAACAGAAATAAGGATTCGAACAATAGGAAAATGTACCACGAGAAAATGTGTCAAAGAAGTCCACACCATATGTTTATGTGAACCCTCTCACTACCAAACGAGCCTTATGCCAAGAGACTTAGCCATCAAGATTACAGTTAATCATAAAGACCCATTTACAACCAACAAAATGTGCTCCTGTCGAAAGTGGTGTAAGCTCCCAGGTTCCTTGGTACAGAGAGCGGTCATCTCACCCTCCATGGCTTGACACCACTTTGGATCAAGCATAGCCTACTGATATGTGGCAAGAATCTGAGTGGAAGAGAGGACAATAATAAACTGGCCAAAGGACATCCCCAAGCACTTAGTAGAAACAACTCCAGCAACCTAGTACTAAGCACAGCTACGAGGAGCCTTCCAAATAGTAATCAGAAGTTCAAGGTCATCTAATATAGTCTCCAGGGTAAACTCAGACATAGTAGCATCAACAGCAATACTTGTATCATCAGCACTAGGCACACTAACGTCAATCTCCAAATCATCATGACATACCTAAATCAAGGAAGGTGGCGCAAAAGGGGGGGTGTTGCCTGCAAGTAACAACAAGCCTATAAGTGATAGGTGGATCTTTGAACTTGACATTCTTATTGTCACAAGTAGTCTCAGTCACAGGTATGGCTTCCAAGCAAATTGGCGAAATAGGCAAAGGAACCTTAGTAACCTCAGGAGATATACTCCATGTAGTAGAAAAATATAAGAGACTGATGAAAAATAACATCTGCACTAACGTAGTATTTACCAGTAATAAGGTTAAAACATTTATAACCCTTCTAAGTCCTATAATACCCCAAGAATACACATTTGATTGCCCTTAGTGCAAGCTTGTCTCTTCCTTGTGACAACAGATGAACAAAGGCAACACAGCCAAATATGCATGGTGTCATGTGAAACAACTCTCTATCAAGATGCAAAATGTGCCAAGGAATTTGCTCATTAAATTCAGAACAAGGCATCCTATTTATCAAGTAACAAGTTGTTAATACAGCATCTCCCCAGTACAATGAAGGCACGCTATGATCAATTAGTAAAGTATGAGCCACACACAACAAATGTATATATTTCCCCTTAGCTACCCCATTCTGCCGAGGGATATGAGGATGGGTAGTATGTTAAACAATCTCATGTAACTTGTAAGAAGTAGACAATTTACCTGTACATAAAATTGATTATTTCCAACAAGAAATGTTCAATGGCAAATCCAACATCAAATTTATTCTTTAAAAGAAATACCTAAGACAGGTAGGAAAAATCATCAACTACTAAATAGTAACAATGATCTCCTCTGTTGTTGGGAGACTCAGCTAGTTCATGTAGTAGTCACCTAGAGAGATACACTGAGACAGTGTGTGCCAAGTGTTGAGGTTATCTCCAACAGGCTCCTGGGAAAGGACTCTTTCAGAAGACATGGCCATCTCAATATATGGGGCGACTCTAATGCTGATTATGTAGAGGCACACAACGATAGGAGATACACTACAGGCTATTGTACATGTGAAGGTGGCAATCTGTGATTTAAATGCCAACGGCATGCCGCCCCATATACTGCCGGCAAGGCCCTTTCTGGAAGGGGGTCGTGCCGACATGAAGATATTGTCAATTTACAGGTGTGCCGTCGGCATGCCGATCAGCGTTGCGAGTGGTTTGAAATGCAGGTGCTGGAGATTCGGAGGGGCTGAAATTTGAAATAGGGGGGCTTAGTCGCTGAAATTTGAAAATTGGGGGACTGTCACACACACACAAATAGAGTGATTTGAGTGCAGGAGTGGGAGATTCAAAATTGGGAATGTAGGGAGGCTGAAATGACACACACATACGATGATTAACTCAACTAGAGACACTCAAGATTTCCAAGTAAACACACACACACACTTCATTTTGAGTATTTATGTGATTTTCTATTTCATTTTAAGTATTTATGTGATTTTTTATTTCATTTTGAGTATTTATGTGATTTTATGTCGGCATGTTATCGACATGCCCTCGACATTCCCACGACGTGCCCTCGGCATGGCCATCGAAAAACGGGCATTTCCACGACATGCCGACATGCCCACGAAATGTACACTTAAAATTTCGTCAGCACGACGTCGAAATCGACATTTCGAACCTTGGTGGCAATCTTGTCACTTTGAGAAGTTAGAAGCAGAATGTAGTCTCTAAATCTAGTGCCGAGTCTGAATATAAGGTGATGGCCCATACTACCTGTGAACTACTGTGAGTGAGATCTATTCTGCATGATTTAGGAGTGCCTATTTTGGGTGCTACTCCTATGACTGTGATAATAAAGCAGCTATTTTCATTGCAAACAATCCAACATTCCATGAGCGAACAAAGCACATAGAATCAGACTACCACTTCATCAGAGACGCCATTCTGACTAAGATTTCAACACCCTACATTGCCGCTACAGATCAAATTGCCGGTATCTTCACCAAAGCACTCTTCAAGAAACGTCTTAAATTATTGTGTTCCAAGCTGAGCATGTCTGATGTGTACACTCTAATTTGAGGGAGAGTGTTGAGTTATGTGATCTTTTATTTCTTTATGTGCAGGTATGTGCTTGTAATTTTCCCTTGTGTGCCTCTCTATATAAAGGCTCATAGGATTTCTCAATAGAATTAATTCGCTCATTGTCCTATCGGGACCTTCAACTTGCAACATTTCTTTCTCCATTCAACTCCCAAGTGGTGTGGAAACTACATATAAACTTGCACATGTAACATAAAATTGAAGGATACATTTTTATATCCAACTAATACACTTGCCAAGAGAAATAAACTACATGAGCTAAGGCAATCCTAACAAGTTATTGGTGCAAAAGTCTCAAGGCTATTTATCCTACCCTTTTGAATGGACCCTTTTACAACCAATCCTATCATGCACCACCCACAAATCCATTTTTTCTATGCTTGGTAGTTTTTTTTTTGTTGAAAAGTAAAAGAACAGCTACAGTAGCCATCCGTTTCATTCCATCAAAAAAACAGACAACTACAAACTTTGCAACCACATATAAAACATCACTAACACATCCCTAACAACATTCTCAACCCACATCCTTTCTCCCCGAAAAATCGTTGCATTGCGTTGTAACCACACTGCCCACAGTACAGCCATCACAACTATCCATGTGTTGACCCATTTCAAGTCAACTATATGGGAATTCTCAAGAATATTTACCACATGCCATATAATACCCCAAACAATAGTCCCACATTGTAAACTCATGTAATTGAGTACTGAATTATAAAGGATTAAGAATTACTATTTGATAGCTCGGACTTGACCACCATGGGTGGTTGTTAACATCCATTAACCCTATACCCAACAAGTTGTCAAGAACAATTTTCCTCATTTAGGTTTCAACCTAGGATCAAGTCATTGGAAACAATATCTAAACCATGAACCAACCAGAATTGTAAGAGTTAAGTACCATGAACAATTAATGTTACACCATAAAAGTGATGGCAAGAGCCACCTCTAAAATCCTTCACTGGTAATTGATTGATCGTATGAACTTTGATGAAGACATCAAAATTTCATGTAAGGAAGGTTGTAACTTTTAATATCTTAAAAAAATAGTCTCACATTGAAAACTCATTAAATTGAGTAGTGGGTTATAAAAAATCGACAATTATCACTTAACAACATGAACTTAAACATTTTGGGTGCTTTGGACCCATTGGCCCATATTAAACAAGTAGCCAAGGCTAATTTTTCTTAGTTAGGCTTGAGTCTTGACCTAGTCTACATACCAAGCTTGATTTCACTAGTGTTTTCATCATAGCTTGCATGGCTTTAGTACATCCAGCATTAAGTTGGGTTTCAAGTTTCAACTAGAAACCCTCTGGTATGGAAAAGAAGGCAAGTGATTATAAAAATCATTTATAATTAAGGGTTAAATGCAAATTATAGGGTGTCATGCACACCCATTGACACCCTTTTGGAGAGCAATAGGAGCACCTTCCTCAATGCCTAAACGTTGCTCAACCTAATGTAAATTGGGATTTGGATTAGAAGTAAAAGAGTTATAATTAATTCACATTTAATGGTCTTAGCTTTTGACTATGGTTGTAACTTTTCCCAAATCTACCAACATTAAGTTGGGTTTCATAGTTGGCACATATTATACTACCATAGAGACTCAACGCATTCATAATATGCTAGCAATGTACTCATAATATGCTGCTGTAGGGATAAGTAGCTGTTGAGTTATGTACAGAGTGTTTTTTATTGTTATTTGTATTAAAGGGGTATACTTGTAATTCTCTCTGGAACCTCTCTATATAAAGGTCCAAGGTTTCTCTGAATAAAACTATGTCATCTCGATCCTAACATGGCATCAGAACAACGGTTCTAGATCAGGGTTCTAGTATCCGACCAAACCCTAGCCTTCAAACCCAAACACCTTAACCCTTCTTCTCTCCTCTCCCCTGCGTCGCTAGCCACCAACAGGGCCAACAGCGTCGACGAGGAGCAACACCGCCACCCCTTCACCAGCGTCGCCGACCTCTGCCAGAGGCCAACGTTGGGACGATGTCACCGCCGCCGCCGACAAGAAGTCCTCACGCCGCCACCACCTGAGGCGACGCAAGACCGTCATTCTCCTCACGTCGCCACCACTGCCTGAGGCAACATAGGAGCACCCTTCTCGCGTCGCCGCCATCTGAGGTGCTGCAATGCTCCCCCCTATGTGCTACCGTGCTAGGCACCACAAGGTTGCCTCCACCTTGCGAAGCCATCATCTGAGGCATAATAGCGTTTCCCCGTGCACCATCCTCTCTATTTCAAATCCACGCAGCCTCTAGGTTACCTCTAGAGGCTGTGTTGGCCTAGATCAGGAATGCAAGGGTCTCACCTCTTCTAATCTGCGATTTTTGGGTTGTGAGGACCCGTGTGACTGCTAGAACCAGGGTTACCGATTTACATCTAGCCTCACAACTTGCTTTAGAGGAGTTTCTGTTGTTTGGAAAGCACCACTAGGGCTGTTCATATGCCCTAACATGTGCAAACACGTTTCTTTGTAGTACCAGCAAGGTACATGATCTGAAAATTACCTTTGTGCAACTTGGATGTAACTTTTGGAGGCATTTTCAGTCTGAAAAATCAATTTTCAGGCCCTATGATCAATTTCAGACCAATAAATCAATATTTTTTGTGGATCTAGACTCCAGGCACTATGGCGAACAAGAAGGAAGCTGTAGGTGACTTGGTGGGCAAAACTTTTATCACAAGGGCCCCCCCTCATATGCAAGGAACGTCAATTAGGTTGGCTGAATCCAACTTCTTACTTTGATCCACCTCTTCCCGATTCATTGGATCCCATAGGAAGTACATCTTGACTGACGTTGTGCCTAATGTGAAGTCTGCAAATTGGGAGGCAAACAATGCCTAGGTGGCCACTTGCCTCCTTAACAGCGTGACACAGACCATTGCCAAGCAATTCATGGCTCATGCCTCAGCCAAAAAGATATGGGAGGTACTGCATGAGATACACTCCCACAGGAGCAATATTACAAGGCTGTATAGAGTTGTGGAGGATATCCACAACCTTCAAAAAGGCACCACGACCTTATCCGAGTATTATGGCACTATGAAAAATCTTTATGATGAGCAAGATGTGTATCAGCCTATCTCTACAAATGCATCTGTTATTGCCAAGCAAAAAGAAGCTACTCGTTCTATTCAAAAATCAATGCATGACTATGGATGAGATTCCTTCACCAGAACAGATCTATGCTCATCTCTCCAGGCTTACTACCTCATATTCCATCCCTACTTCTGATGCCTCTGCCATGGTTGCTGTTGGTCATGGTAGAACAAATTCGGGTGGAAGAGGTGGCAGACTCGTGGTAGTGGTGCTACACGTGGACGTGGTCGTGGTCAGAATTCCTTCTTCTGTGAGTACTGTCACAGAAATGGGCACACTGTGAATCGATGCTGGGTCAAGCATGGTTATCTACAAGGTATGGATCCACGTGCCCACCAACTATCTAGAGAAGATAACTCTCAGGTATAGGAGGATAGCCAGACCACTGTTTCCAGGGCTAATTATGAGCATCTCATAGGTTCTCAGAGATCTTCTACCTCAGTTCAAAGGTCTGTAAGTACTTCTGCCATGTCAGTTAAATCCCAAGCTCCTGTCTAACTTGCGGATTCCAGTGCCTCCTCCCAAATTACCAATGACACTACCCTTTTATCTTCTCTACAAGACCTTGCTACGCCATTTTAGGTTAAAGTAGCTGATGGGGGTTTGTCACCAGTTACTGGACTTTGAAATATCTCTATTTCTAGCACTTTGCCTCTCTCGAATGTCATGCATGCTCCTAAATTTGCACTTAATTTAATGTCTATTAGCTAAATTACCAAAGATTTAACATGCCGAGCTATGTTTCACGACCAATATTTCTTCTTGCAGAACCTCCAAACAATGAGCCAAATTGATGAACTTGAGCAGAACGATCTCTACTATCTTCATATCTCACCTCCTTCCAGTGTTGATGTTGTTTGTCCCTACTACTCTCCAGTGGCATCTGAAACTTGGTCATCCCAATTTGCATGTTTTGCGCCGTCAATTTCTTGTGTTGTCTTTTCCTGATGTTTTGAGGTGTGAAGCATGTCAGTTGGGCAAACACGATAGGTCTTCTTTTCCACCAAATAATAAAAGATCTAAGTCTGTTTTTGCCCTTGTTCATGCTGATGTTTGGGGCCCTTATAGGGTTAAGAGTGTTAGAAGATATCGGTATTTTCTTGTTCTTGTGGATGATCATACCAGGATGTCCTGGATTTTTATGATGAAAGAAAAATCCAAAGTCTTTGATATTGTCAAAAATTTTATTGTGAAAATAAAAACTCAATTTTCTACAGTTATTAAGATTTTTCAAAGTGACAATGGATTAGAGTTTGTGAATGCCAGAACAAATGTTTTCTTCAAATATTTTGGTATTATTCACTAGACCACTTATATTCATACTTCCCAACAAAATGAGATTGCTGAACGTAAGCTTCGACACATACTTGATGTGGCCCACTCTTATATTTCAAATGAATATTCCATCACATTTTTAGGTTGATGCTATTCTTACTACTACTTACCTAATGAACCGAGTTTGTTCCTCTATCTTAGGAGGTAAAACTCCGTACTTTATGTTGTTTCCTGGCGAGGACTTTTTTTCTGTAACTCCCACTATCTTTGGCTGTGTATGTTTTGTCCATTTACATAAAGTGGATAAAATTTCTCCTCGCTCTGCGAAGTGCATCTTTCTGGGCTACTCCAAGACCCAGAAAGGGTACAGATGCTATGATCCTGTTACACGAAAATGTTATGTTTCTGCTGATGTCACGTTTTTTGAGGAGATTCCATATTATCAAAAACAAGGGGAGCAACCTACTGAACCATCACATGAGGTTTCGCGTCATATGCCTACTAAGCCACCACAACCCACTGAGCCACGTATATCTAAGGTTAGTCAGCCTGATCCAGGTCCTTTCCCGTATCGTCATGAGATTCCTGATACGAATGCTTTTCCAAAGCATTTTCAGCGCAAGACCTAGGATGTTTCTCAGGTGGAAGAACGTTATCTACTATTTCTACTCAGTCCCCACCAACTACTGATGATTTGTATGAGGACCAGGTACCTCCTACCACTGATGACACTACTCTAGACCTTCCTATTACACAAAGGAAGGCTCCATGTTCTTGTGTTAAATATTATGTATCTCAGTTTATGTCCTTTGACAACTTGTCTACAGTTGGACACTAGTTTTTCCTGGCCATTGATAGTATGCAGGTACCACGAGATCATCATGAGGCCTTCCGAGATCCATCCTGGACATTGGCAATGGAGGAGGAGATGCTAGCTTTACAGTCCCATGGCACGTGGAACCTTGTTAATCCACCCCCAGGTGCTACTGTTGTGGGGTGTAGGTAGGTGTTTACTCTCAAGTGTCATCTTGATGACATTGTGGAACAGTACAAGGTACGCTTGGTAGCCAAAAGATATACTCAGACATTTGGGGTTGCCTGCTTTAAAACATTTTCCCCAATAGCTCATCTTAATTTTGTTTGGATACCGTACCGTGCAGTGATTTGTAAGCTATTGTATCTGACTGTTACTCATCTGACATTGCCTTTGCAGTTGGAAGATTGAGCCAGTTTATGCAGTCGCCAAGAGAAGTCCACTCGGATGGTGTTTACCAGATTCTCAAGTATTTGAAAATGGCACCTAGAAAAGGACTCTTTTTCAAAGACAATGGGCACTTGAATGTTTGTGGATACTCCGATGCATACTATGCTGACGCCTATGAGGATCGAAAATCCACTATAGGATACTGTACATTTGTTGGAGGCAATTTGGTTACATAGAGAAGCAAGAAACAAGCAATGGTATCTAGATCTAGTGCTAAGTCTGAATACAGAGCTATCTCAGACTACTTGTAAGCTACTTTGGATCCATTCCATTCTAGAAGACTTTAGAGTACAAGTATCTGATCCTATTCGGATGCACTGTGACAACAAGGCCGCCACCTTTATTGCAAATAATCCAATTTTCTCTGAGAGAACCAAGTATATTGAAGTAGATTGTCACTTCATCAGAGAGGCCATTGTGGCTAGGAAGATTTCTACACCTACATATGCACTGAAAACCAACTGGCAAATATCTTCACTAAAGCATTTCCCAAGAAGAAATTACACGATATTTGTTCCAAGCTGAGCATGTTTAATGTTTATGCTCCAGCTTGAGGGAGGCTGTTGAGTTATGTACGGGGTTTTTTTTATTGTTATTTGTAATGAAGGGGTACACTTGTAATTCTCTCTCCAGAACCTCTTTATATAAAGGCCCAAGGTTTCACTGAATAAAGCTATGTCATTTCGATCCTATCAGTAGCATTGCCAACACTAGACTATGATTGAGACTCTCAAGCAAAGTGTGGTCTCTTACAAGAAGGTAGTTCCTTTCAAAAAAAAAAAGAAGGTCCAACTCCATATGCATATTACGTGGGTGATCCTCATGGTCCCCTAATCTGGTGGGGGTGGCATGGCATTGAAGTATTTAGGAGATATTCCACATCCATGTGAGTCACTCAGCTAAGTCATCCAAGTATCACCAATGTAGCCCTTCCCACTAGAAATATGCTGAGATATGGGTATGGGAATCTCAGCATGACCATCTGAGGTGGTGATGCCATGATGGTAGTGGTGGTGGTGGTCGTCGTGGTGATGGTGATGAATGTGATGAAAAGCATTAAGGATGAGGGAACCCATCAAACCAACTCTACCCTTGATCATCAGTTTAGCCTTGTGAATAATGAGAGCTTGCTTTAATGATCTACCACCAAAAGTCTATTCCTATGCCAATGCTCATCAAACCAATAGATTTAGTCAGTTCTTCTATATAGCCATTACTTCATATGCCTCATAATCCATTGATTTAGCAGGTGGAGGATCACGAGATTCACCGGCCATGTCTATCGAAGCTGGGGAGACCTCATCAGTTTGGCTAAGCGAAAGACAGATTGAACTTCATGCATTTGCATGTTGGATGCAACAACATTACCACCACCATCATCATCATGATCTTCAGACAAAGATCAGGAGTATTTTGTGGCAAAACCCAATGTAATTTTGCACATTCTTAAGGGTCCAACTCAATTCAAAAAACCTTCTTCAGGACAACTTTTGATGAAATTCAACATTATCAAAGGGCTCACACAATTTAAAAAAGATTTTTTCAGACAAAATTTGCCCCGAGGTAATGCAATTTTCACGTTCTTCTGAGTTCCATACAATTAAAATAACCTCCTCTGGAACTTAATCTCCATCCAAATATTGCCCCAACCCAGTTCTTGTGGGCCCCACATACTAAAAACATTTTTTTGGGCAAATTTTGATCCAGCACCTCAAACTGTCGCTGATATTTTACATATCACCATACATTGGTAATAATATACTGTCAATATGCCGCATGCATTGGCATGAGGGTTATATCGGTAAGGTAACCCCCATATCAGTATGCCAAAGCATCAAAGTGGACCACGCCAGTGTTATGCTGGCAGTATGAGAAACCACGCTTCACATTCTGACCATGTAACATGAACCTTCAACCGGCATTTGAGGCTAGTTTTTACCCTAAAACATAAGGAATTGGTAGCAATTAGATGCAATTCTTGGATGACACTTTAAAAGTTCTTAAGCAACCACTGGAATGAGAAGATCATTGCCATTAAGCTTCAATGTTTTTTGGATTAACTAAGCTTCAATGTTCTTGAACAATGCAAGGAATATCCACGGCAAGAAGGGAGAAAAAAGGGCTCTCAAGATTTAAACGCATTCTTATACTTGTATAAGCAATTCTGATGAGAGAACATTTACCAAAGAGAGGGAGACAGAAGCAGAGCAACATATCACAACACAAGCCAGAAAACCAGGATAAAGGTGGTCCCTCATGAACCTGAGGTTTTAAGGTTGTCTTATATTATAGTTGAACTCCATCCAAGGATATTTTCCCTGACAACAACAAACTAATTATGCATCTAACATAGACAGCATTTGGCAAAGATGGTTTCTTAAGAGTTCCACAAAGATTTGAGTAAATATTGAAGATTCTACCTTTCCATAAAAAAATAAAGATGAATGGTCCAGTGAAAATCAATTCAAGGATTTTTTATGTTAGAATATATAAACTGGAATACAGCATAATGTTTTTTTTTTTGAAATGTAAAGAATGACTCCGGTAGGTTGGTAATCATCCACTGTATTGCTTCAAACATTAATGTTATCTTTGGAAGACTAGAAATCAAAAGATTCAAAATCCTTACCAGAAAGCTCTTCAACTTTTTCTACCTTCTCTGCTTTGTCTGGCATGCTTTCAGTGGTTGTAAAACTGACATCCATGACAGCAGAGCCACTATCCTTGATGAATTTTTCAGACCCAATGGCTTCTGCAGCTTTCAATTCAATCTCATTATTTCCATTGGTTGTAGCAACAGCAACAGAGCAGGTATCAGAAACAGCTGCCTCTTGCACAGTCTTGGAAGAACTTTTTGGGGGGTCTTTTTCAAAGGAATTTTCCAGAACATTCAGTTCCGGTTTGGAAATATTTTCAGAGGCTCTGCATTCAGCTCTTACACTTTGGAAACATTTCCTTGCCACTTCTTGCATTGAACGTGCCTTAAAAGAAAAGATTTTCACATTGTTAAATTCCATGCAAACATTGTAGAAAAATACTAAATCTCTTATGAACCAAGTCTACCTTTCTCCATTGCTCGATATACTAAGAAGGAAATTGCATGTTGATTGGAAAAAGAGGAAATGGCCAACTAAAACTAGCTAAATTCTCTTTTGAATGGCTGCAAATTTTTTTCCTTCCCAAGGATATAATTGTAAAAAATGATTGCATTCTGATGAAAAAACATTCAAGAGTTTGAAGCCACTTGAGATCAAAACAAGATACAATTGCTTCAGAGATTCTTGCACATTGGAGGAGGGAGAAGACGATGGTGTTCCTGTGGAAGGTCGATTCTAAGAAGGTATATGACTAAGTCTAGTGGTCATTCCTTTGGACGTCTTTGATTAGAAAGGGTTTCCGACCAATCTGGGTTGATTGGATGAAGCGGTACATCACAACTACCTCCTTCTCGCTTCTCATCAACGGTAATCCAGTAGTGGGGTGGATTCAGCTAAGGAGGAGGGTTAGGCAAGGCTACCCGTTGGCGCCAATGTTATTTGTTTTGGCAGCAGACGCTCTGGCAAGGGCACCGATTAGAGCCTGTGAGAGAAGTTTGGTCAGGGGATTCTCTTTGGATGATGGGGTTGTGATTCCGGTGCTTCAGTACGTGGCGACACTTTATTCTTTGAGGAGAGCTCTGTGGCAGAGTCGAGGAAAATGCATATTCTGCTAGAGCTATTCGGGGAGGCATCCGAACTGCAGATAAATTACTCGAAGTTAATTTTTGTTCCTTTCCATATGCCGACTGAGGTGGTCACCAGGTGTAGCTTAGCCCTGGATACGCAGGTGGGAGCCCTACCTATCTCCTATCTGGGACTTCCCCTAATAGATAGGAAGATCTTCATACACGATCGGTTTCCCTTGGTGGAGAGGATAGAGGGGAGACAAGCAGGATGAGCATCCAAGATTCTATCTAAAGAAGGAAGATTGGTGATTCTCAAGGCAATGTTGTCTTCGATGCCTTGCTACTTTGACTTTGTGCTTAAGATGCCGCAGCAAATAGAGAAAAGGATCTTAAGCCTGACGAGGGATTTCTTTTGGACGAACTATGGAACAAGGGGAAGGGGCCAGGCTGGTGTTTGGGGAGGAGGTGTGCAAGCCCATGAAGGAAGGGGGCCTGGACGTTCAAGAGGTGGGAAAGGTGAATGATAGCTTCTTGACCAAGTGATTGCCAAGTTGCTTGGGAATGAACAGTCTTCTGGGGAAGGTTTTCAAGGCGTGTTATGGTGGCCCGCCAAGTTGGGATCTATTGCTATGCCCCCCGCGGGGAGCGTCTCACTTCCTTAGAGGCCTCTCGCCGCTGGCACCTAAGATGAGAAACTGCTTTACCCCTATGCTTGGCTCAAGACGTTTGTTCAGATTCCGACTAGATGACTGGATGGGACAGGGGAGGTAGTGTGATCGGTTCCTCAAGCTTTCGACATTAGCTGCAAACAGGGAGGCTTTGGTGGCAGATGTATGGGAGAACTGTCGGTGCCCCACCTTTATGGGGAGGTTGTCAAACCAGAGGTCTTTGAAGGTTCAAGCCTTGCTGCTAGAGCGAGAGGGCTTTCAGTCGGAAGGTGGGGTTGACGTGTGATATTGGGAGGGTGACGTCTCAGCTTGCGATGCATATAGAAGGTTGGGGAATCTCGGCATGTTGAGTGACATTGACTTCATTAGAGATTGTAATCAAATCTTATAGATGATTTGTCCTTTGAAGGTGAAGTTCTTCGCTTGTCTCCTCAAGAGGGGTAGACTCATGATGAGAATGTGGAGGGCTAGGTGGGCTCCTAAAACAGAGACATAGTGTCCCCTATGTCTTGGGGCAGAGAAGGATGTTGACCACCTATTTTTTCGATGTCCCTTTAATGCTTAGATTTAGAGCCACTTTGATACAAGAGGGTAGACAAATTCTACTTTTGATGAGTTTTAGAGATCGTTCAAATGGAAGGATAGAAATGGAGGCTGGAATGTCTTCAGGATGAAGAAGGGGAGGGCAAGGCCTTTGGCCATTCTTTGGGGCATTTGGTTGGGGAGAAATGCAGTTGTGTTCAAGGGGTAGTGACCTTATGTGAAGAATTTTGTAGAGTTTGTTTCTTCTTTCATTAGTCTCTAGAGTTCTAATTTGTAATACGATATGCTGATTTTTTATTAATATAATTGTTGAGTGGTTATCAATTAGATAACCGTCATTTCCCTTTTCAAAAAAAAAGATGTTGATCTTAATTCATCATCTAGGGACCACAAGGTTAAGACCATTAGAAATTCATTGCTAGCTTCTTTTAAAAAATCAAGCCATTTGTTTCTCTAACTGCTTTTGGAGTGGTATTGCTTTAAAATTTTCTGTTCCTTTTCTATCAAGGTAAAAATTGTAGATTGAAGCCGTCGACTCTTTCTTTTAAGATAAAAAATGTATAGTGATAACACCTAAGGGTCTTATATTCCTTGGTCCTGACAGAAGCAAACAAAATGCCACAACTGAAACAATAGTACCTGCTTGTGATAAATTGTCTCTGGGGCATTGTATTGCATAGCATTAGTGCAAATGAGGAACACATCAGCCTGCAGGGAAAGCAATTTCATCAGAGACCACAATAGAGTGGTACAGACAAAAATTTACTAGCAAAGTAGAATTAGTTAATACTATAGTAAAGATACTATCTCTTGTCAAATCCCTTGCACTACCCCATGAAAATAATAACATGGCATAGAAATCCTTTCCCCTTTTTCAACTTTTGAAAAGCTTTTCTACTGCAGTCAACCCAAACTGATTCTTTACCTCCAGTTCAAGTGTCATTTGCAGTCTACGCAACACTAAATCTGCACCTTTTTGATAGATGTGGACATGCATATCTGGAAAACAGAATTTTAATATGATGACATGCCATTGAGGGCTGCTCACAAAAAGAACGGTTATTCAATTGGTCACCAAATATGATCTTAAAAGTTGATCCTTTTTATTAAAATTTGTTAGCATATGTTGTGCGATCTTTTCCTTATTCTAAGGATTATGGGTGTTTTGTCCTTCAGGGGCATTCGTGTACTTTTGACTCTACGGTCTCTCTATATAAGAAAGCCCTACAATTTCTAATGAAACTAAGTCACTTCAACCAATTTGGTATCAGAGCACCTGTCATAGATCGTGGCTCTAGGTATCCCACCCCTCATAGCCTCCAAAACCTTAACCACCAAACCCTAATCGCCTCTCTCTCCCTCGTGAGCGGCAACGGCTCTCGACGGAGCTCCGACGGTGCCTTGTAGCATGTGCAGTGGTGTTGCGGCAACGCAGGTGAGCCTGCTGCATCGTCAGCGACACTCAGGCGATGCTTGCGGCAGCACTACGACAAGCTTGGAGACTCTCCTAGCCTTCGACGACGACATTGCAGTGTCTAGGTTGATCACGGCAACACTGCAACGACTTTGGGGCCTCTCCTAGCCACCGGCGGCGGCACTACAGTGCCTTTGGAGGCCGATCTAGCCTTCAGCAGCGACGTAGCAGCAACTTGGTGGACCTGCGGTGGTGCTACAGGCGGTTGGCAACAATGCAACAGCAGCTAGGGCTACTTGTTGGGCCTGCAATGTCATGCTGCCGGTGGTGTTGATCCACAACAGCCACGCAGCGGCCTCTAGTGGCGTCGCTACAGTGATCTGCGGTGGCGGTTGGCAGCTCAGATCAACAAGGAGGCAGTGCGCAGTGATCTGATTGCTGTGCAACGATTGTGAAGGGCTTTTTTGCCCTGATCTAGGAACATAAGTTCGTAATGCAGTTCTGAATATGCTTGATTTCAAATTGTGGATGATTTCGTGGTGATAGAAGCTTGATCAAGGCTTCCGGATTGCGAAAAATGGTTTCAGATGATCAGTCCAAAGTGTCTTTGGGCTTTGTTTCTGACACCGGGGTACTTAAGAACCCTTTCTTTGGTTCTCTTGTTAAGTTAGATGAGACCAACTACTTGCGGTGGTCCCAGACCTTTCTTATGACCGTCAGATGTCATAAAAAGAGCCATATTCTTATGAATCCGAAGCCTAAGAATAAGACAAGCATAAATGCTAATTAGAATAGCTATAATGCAATGGTTTGTGCATGGCTGATGCAGACAGTTATTCCCCACATAGGGGATGAGATCATGTACTACACTACTACAAATGAGACATGGGAGTCCTTGCGTGATACAAGGTTCGGCATGCCGTCGAAATGACTATTTTTCGATGGCAGATTTCGACAATTTCGACGACCCGAAAAAATGACATTTCAGAGGCACGCCGAGGGCATGTCGATGCATGCTGACAAAAATAACAGAAATGATTAAAATTTGGAACACAAGTGAATCAACATATTAGGAAACAGTTGTATGTAACAAAAACTAATTGTTTATGAACATTTTTAAAGCTGTATAACAAAAAAAAAGGCCAAAAAATCATTAGGAACATATTTACAGTTGTATGTAACAAAAAATAATCGTTTATGAACATTTTTAAACTGTATAACAATCATTTACAGTTGTGTGTGTGTCCAGCAATTTTGAATTTCAAACTCCCACCTGCAGCTTCCCTCCACCCGACATGCCGGCGATATTGTCGACATGCATATCGGTACCTAAACCATGTCGGCACGCCCTCCTCCCGTAAACCCCCTTGCCGTCGGCATTTAAATCATTGGCGTGATACCTATTCACATGCCAAGAATTCGCACGAGCTTTTCAGATCTTCTATGACCTTTTCTATCTGCGTCAGGAGGGATACACACTATCACAGTATTACTCCCTCATGAAGGGAATGTTGGAGAGGCACTACTCCTACCTATCAGGCTGTGCCTGTGAGTCCTAGAGGAGTTTTAGGAGACAATTGACTATTTCTCTTTTCTTGGTTGGCCTTGTACCTGAGTATGAAGCAACCAGAGATCAGATTCTCACTGCTCCTGAGCTTCCTACTCTGGAGGAAGCATATAGTAAACTCAGCAGAGTTATATTACGTACTCCTACTCCTGACACTGTTGCTCAATCGTTTGCACTGGCTACGATCCCTGGAAGTGACAGGAGTACTACTTACCTTGCACATGGTCGTGGATGTGGACGCTCTTCTGGTACATGTACCAGGACTCCATGTACTTACCATGGCAGACTTGGTCATGCTGAGACTACATGCCGGCAGAAGCATGGTAGGCCACCGGTGGCCAATCAAGCAACTGAGATCTCTGATGCAGCTCTTCCTACTTCTGATATTAATTCCTTGAGCACTGAGATTGAGAACTTGTGGCAACAGATTACTCAGTTGACTCAGGCATCCTCTCAGATTTCAGACACTGCAGCTATGGTTTCTTCTTCAAAGACACATGCAACTGGTATGTCGTCACTTTTGTCTTCTGGTGAGTGGTTGATTGATTCTGATGCATCCAAGCACCTATGTGGCGACCGAGGCTCTCTCTCAGTTAACACCTGTTACACCTGCCAAGACAATACAGGTGGTTGATGAGAGACACTTGCCACTTGTTAGCAAAGGAGATATGTCTTTATCTCCTACTTTGAGACTTGCAGATGTCTATTACATGCCTGATTTTCCTTCGAGTTTATTGTCTGTTAGCAACATCACTAGAGATCTAAACTACTGAGCTATTTTTTATGCGTCCTCTTGTGTCATGCAGGATAAATTCACTGGGAAGACGATTGGTGAAAGGCATGAGGAACATGGGGTGTACCGTCTGAGTCGTAATGCTTTTGTTGCTTCTGCTACCCAGGGCCTTACTTCTACTGGATCTCCTCTCCAGTGGCACTACCGCCTTGGCCATCTACCCATCCATCGCCTCAGACGTGTTCTACCGCACATCCCCTCCACTATTGATCTCACCTGTGATGCTTGTCAGCTTGGCAAGCACCACAAGACTAAGGGTGTACCGTCTGAGCCGTAATGCTTTTGTTGCTTCTGATACTCAGGGCCTTGCTTCTGCTGGATCTCCTCTCCAATGGCACCACTGCCTTAGCCATCTACCCATTCATCGCCTCAAACATGTTCTACCGTACAACCCCTCCACTACTACTCTCACCTGTGATGCTTGTCAGCTTGGCAAGCACCACAAGACTAATTTTTCCAGTTCTACTTATATTACGTCTGTTGCTGCATTTGATTTGATTCATATGGACGTATGGGGTCCCATCGTGAATATTATCTTATTTTAGTTGACAACTTTTCTCGTGTTTCTTGGATGTTTCTCTTGAAAAATAAGTCTGATGTGAGATAAATTATTGAGAACTTTGTCAAAAAAATAAAAACTCAGCATTCTTGTTTAGTTAAGTACTTTTATTCCGATAATGCCTTAGAATTTTGTACTTTGCATTTGTGCAATTTTTTTTCTAGTTGAGGCATTTTCCATGAGACGTGTCCTCATACCTCTCAGCAAAATGGTGTTGCTGAGAGGAAACATCGCCATGTTCTTGATGTTGCTCGCACTTTGCCGATTCACCATTCTGTCCCCTCTCTATTAGGGTGACACTGTTTTGATTGCTTGTTTTTTATTAACCGAATACTTAATGCTGCATTGCATGAACGAATTTCTCTTCAAGTCATGTATCCTAATCGTCCCTTGTTTCGCATCACCCCTCGGAGTTTTGGTTGTGTTTCCTTTGTCCATTCGTTGGGACCCGGTCGGGATAAACTAGCACTAAGAGCAGTTAAGTATGTTTTTCTTAGGTATACTCGAACACAAAAGGGGTATCACTATTTGGATCCGCTTACTTCTCGACACTATGTTTCAACGAATGTTATCTTTCATGAGGCTGTACCTTTCCTTTCTGTGATGGCTGTGAGATGCCTCTCGAGGGTGATATGGTGCCTATGCCATATTCTCCCATTCACTTTGGGAGCTTTCCAGAGATTCTTGTCCCTACCACACCACCACCACCTCCTGCTATGCATCCCTTTCCCTGGACCACTCCAGACATATGTTCACACTCATACTACCTATAAGGAACCCCCATACTCGCCTTCACCATCGACTTCTCAGGTGAGTCCTTCAGACACTGACGTATGTTTGGCATGTGATGGTCACAGGGACAAGATAGATGATGTATCAGGCGATGATCTTGACCTTCTGATAGCCATCGGAAGTGACCACTGGCTTGCATTACTTATCCTACAGCAGGGACACTTGCTACCGACACTCTAGCTCCTGGATTTGCTAGATTTACTCAAGCGTTAGCTACTACATAGATTCCAACTACTTACCATGAGGTCATGCTTGATCCGAAATGACGGACAACTATGGAGGACGAGATGGTCGCTCTTCGAGGCCATGGAACTTGGGAGCTTACTCTACTTCCTAATGGTGCTGCACTCGTTGGCTGTCGATGGGTATTTACTGTGAAGTTTAATCCTGATGGTGGTGTTGCTAGGTACAAAACCCACCTCATGGCAAAGGGGTTCACCCAGACTTATGGGGTGGACTTCTTTGACACATTCTCCCCAGTCTTCTCACAGTCGCCAGACTTCCCACAATCCAAGTGTTGATTGCAATGGCAGTTTGGTTAGATTGGCCTTTGCACCAGTTAGATGTGACAAATGCCTTCTTTTATAGTGATCTCCAAGAGGAAATCTATATGCAGCAGCCACCTAACTTTAAGAGTTAGGGGGAGTGTGTACCGATTACGGAAGGCTATATGTGGCCTTAAATAGAGTCCCAGAGCCTGGTTTCAGATATTGTCATAGGTTGTAGAGGCAGCTGGATTCAGGAGATCGACAGCTGATTTTTCACTTTATGTTAGGACTAGACGAGGTACTGTGGTAGTTCTTGTTTATGTTGATTTGATCATAGGGGACGATGTGCAAGGTATTACTAAGGTTAAGCGCATCCTAGCAGAGTAGTTTATCATGAAAGACCTAGGGGCTTTCCGGTATTTCCTTGGTACTGGGGTTGCTCGCAGCAAGGAGGGTGTAGTCTTGTCTCAACAAAAGTATGCTTTAGATATCTTACAAGAGATTAGTATACTTGGGGCCAAGAAGGCCAATATTCCTATGGACCCCAAGATGCTACTCTATGATGAGGATGCACAGGTTGTGGATAGGAGACAGTACAGACAGCTTGTGGACAAGCTACTGTACCTTACTATCACGAAGTCGGATATCTCTTTTGCAATTAGGAGACTAAGTTAGTTCATGGCCAAGCCAACACATCAACATTGAAATGCAGCATTGATGGTTCTTAGATATGTAAAGAAGGCTCCTGGGAATAGTCTCTTCTTCTCAAAGGGGTCCTCTATGACGTTGGTTGACTATTCAGATGCAGACTATGCCGGATGCCATGTGGATCGTAAATCCACTACTGGGTTCTGCACCTTCTTAGCAGGAAATTTGATCACATGGAGGAGAAAGAAACAGGGCACAGTTGTGAGATCCAGTGCCAAGTTTGATTACAGACTATGGCTCAGACGACTGCTGAAATGATATGGATTAGATCCCTACTTATTGACCTACAGGTGCAGTTTTCTAGCCCTATGGAGATGCGATGTGATAATAAAACAGCCACCTTCATTGCCAACAACCCAACATTTCACAATAGAACAAAGCATGCTGAGGTTGACTGTCACTATACCAGGGGCATTATCCAGAAGGGGTTGCTATATACCACTTCTGTTGCATTTAAGGAGACTGCAGATATTTTTACCAAGCCCTTGACCAGATCTTCATTTGATTCTTGTATATCCAAGCTGAGCATGATAGATATCTATACTCCAGCTTGAGGGGAAATGTTAGCATATGTTATGTGATCTTTTTCTTATTGTAAGGGCTATAAATGTTTTGTCCCTCGTGGGCATTCGTGTACTTTTAAGTGTTAGCATATGTTGTGTGGTCTTTTTCTTATTATAAGGGCTCTGGGTGTTTTGTCCCTCAGGGGCATTCGTGTACTTTTGACTCTACAATCTCTCACTATATAAGAGAGCCATAAGGTTTCTAATGAAACTAAGTCATTTCAACCAATTAAACTATCACAATTTTATCAAAAGATCACCGGCAGTTGAATCTTTTACTTGCTGGATGGGCGTGCCTTATATGCGTTGCCATTATAACTCTATGTACAATGGATTTGCATCAGCAAATGTTCCATGCTTGACCTCTTCTTAGTGCAATATCACTTGTTCCATGAAGGCATCTGCTGTTTACTATGGTCAAGCAAAAAACTACCGTTGGTACTCCTCAAAAAGTAGGAAGAAAAAAACGAAAGAAACTACCACCAGTATAGGGCTTTCAACTTATTCCAAAATCTAAATAGAAGACACTAGCTTTTGGTCTAGGAATCAAAAGAAGAAGGTTTACCGAGTACAACACCGTGTATAGTGAGTGCTATGCAGCCACATACCTGATGACGACATTATTTATAACATTCTTTTACACAAAAAAGCTTTTCTTTTTGGACCAAAGCCTAGCCCAAAGGTTACAAGGAGTTACATGACCATTTGATCACCTCAAAAATATAGCAATTTGCCTCCTTAATAAAAGGTATGCTAGCATCACCTAGAAAAGCGTAAAAGGTTATCCAAACCAACTTCTATCTGCCTAGGAAGACCTCAAAGAACCACTGAATCTTCTCAGTTGGGGAATTCCTTTCCCCTTGTTGGACTGGGTCTCCTGCAACATCCAGTTCACCAACACGAAAACATTGCACGTGCATTTACAATTATCATGCAGAGGAAATCACTCTCATCTTAGAGCCCCCAGCAATGGATGCATTCTTCCAAGAACTCCTCTTGGGTGCCATTCTCCTTTCACAAGAAGAAAGTTGCATCAGATCCTTCCAAAAGTCATCGCTCTTGTGGAGACATGCAAAGGCCTACATGGAAATCCCTTTGCTTAAAAGTACGAGTACAGGACCTATCCACCATAGCTGCAGCTGATTCTTGTTTAAAGTCAGAAAAGCAGTTCAAAGCACATGTTAGCAACTCAGGCTCAAGTCAGAAAAGCACATGGTTCTCTACTACAGTGGCAACAAAAGCATGACCTTTGATTGATGTATGAATTAAGGCTTGAATTTCAGCTGTTGGGATTGCAAGCAAGAGCTTTGACTTTGCCAACTTCAAAGACAGGGTTCGAAGACTACACAAAGGGGCAAGTAGGGTCTTGATGCCAGCTACTGGATTCAAGATCTGGACCTGAGCCACAAGCACAACTAGAGCTATGGGCATGAGCAGAGCCAAGGCTAGGTGAACTAAGAGCTATGGACAAGATGGGAACAGAGCCAAAGTCAATGTGGAGGCCAAGGGTGAAGCTACCATGCAGGCAGGAGTACGACAGGCAAAGTTGAAGTTGAGGTGGAGCCACAGTTGAAGGCAGAATCGACACCAAGGAGGTGGCATTGGAGAAGTTAGCACGTTGCCTCGTGAGGGTGGAAAGTGGAAATTGTCATCATTCAGCAACCTTTGTGCAGCAGTCCACTAGGGCACCTGAAACAACCATCGACGGTGGAGTTGATGCACCTGTAAGACGGTGAAAAAACAGAGACAAACATACATGCTCAGGTGCAAAGGTTGGGAAGGGGTTGGAGGGATGTGGTGAAAACATGAGGAAAAGAGATAAAACCCAGAGTAGAACTCAGATTGTAGCTAATTCAACTCTCTCATCTCTTGCAGATGCCCCAATAGTAGCATGGTGGGCAGTGATCCTGTCAAGAGTTTTAGGCAAAAAACTAAGTGGTTGGGAGGCCATGTTTATGGTTATATCAGCTTCATTAATAGTTAGTAGTGGTGTTGATTTGACTGCCACAATGGTAATGGAGGCACCAAAGACAGGCTCAACAGTCATGTGGTCACATTCACAAGGTTCCAGCTCTTTTTTTAGGACATGAATTTATTTTTTCAGGGCTTGAAGTTCTTTGTTCTTGATTTCTTTTTCCTTTTTTTTTTGTTCATGATATCATTTCTTCTTTTTTTCCTTCCTTGATATAATCTTTAATGATTCAGGACAACAAGGCACTTGCAACTTAGTTGCTCTTAGCTATTGCTGGCCTTTGAGGGACTAATCTTGTCGTCTTTGTTTCTTGGGTGAATATCTTTCTTTGTTGGGAAGATGTTGCCTTTCTCATGTGCAGAGGTCATGGCTTTTCTTCTTTTCTTGAAGTTAGGATTCAAAAATACAGACCTCTCTCTCGAATTGTTGTTTCACCTTCTTCATGCCTAACAATACTCAATGTAGCATATCTCATTTCGGCCTTTTTCTGTTGGGTAGATTTCGAGAAGATAAGTGATGAGTTAAGGGTGAAGATCCAAAATCTGGCATAACACCACCGTGTCTGTCTCACGACCTGTCCTCTGCCTCAAGATGGCTTCCAAGTGATAGTTAGGCTCTAAACAGGGCTGTGATGTCCAGTTGCCTTGCAACTCAGAGTCATCAATAGGGTGTTGGCTCTACTCTATGTACCTTAAACGGTGGTTCTCCCTTTTGTTCACCCACTAGAGTAAATTATGATGGTCATTTTGCTTCGATTGATAGATTTTTTGTATTTCAAAATAACCTTCCATTCAAGATTGTCACTGCCTCTTTTTCTTCAAGCTTTTTTCTTCCTCTTGCAGCAAATCACCAAATCATAAGAATTATATGTTTCCATGCTTTGATACTGCTTTGATGCAATCATAAGAACATATGTGAGGAAAATGGAAGGATAAGCATGCCCAAATGCAAAGCTTGACGAGAATGGGTTGAGAAGTTGAAAAAATGCAGTACAAACAAGAGAAACTTGACAGAGAAGATATGAAACCCCAAAAGGGGAACTCAAATTTCAATTACTTGAACTTTCTGTTCTCTTGGATATGCCCCAAAAGTATCATTTGTAAATTTAAAAAAAAAAAATTGAATTAAAAAGTCTAAGAATATCTCTAGTCATGTCTGACGTCAAATTCTAAATAGGAGTTTAACCGATCAAATAAAGAAATTCCAAAACGATCCAAAACGATCCGCAACTCAAATACTCAATTAAAACATAATATAAGCTCCTAATAAACTAAATGTAATAATCAAATTTGAAATTAGAGATCCTATTCAACATCTTTTATTTGCTAAAAGCAATCAAATTAATCTAAAACCATAAATAAAAAAATATTTACAATCAAGCCTCCTGGACTATATAAAGAATGGATAGAGCAAAGGCCATACCTGCAAGCAAGATTGCCAAAAAACCGGATGATGGTTGGGCTTCAAAAGGACAAGAGTCATGGTGATGCCAAAGTAGCAGCAATATTCATTATGCAATGGCGACCAAACAATCTTTTCTTAGTTAGGAAGAATGAAGGTTACAACAAAGGTTGGGATTTGGTAACGAGAAGGACCATATAGCACATTACAAAATCAAGTTGAGAAGCTGTGATTATGTCTACATAAAGTGGGAATACCTACTAATTTGGTCACATTGATAAGAATGCAATGAGCCTGAGGACAAATACTGCAGTTATGGAGACAAGCCCAAACAGGAACCTCATAGAGCATATCTTGTTCCAAAGATGCACAAGATTTCCAATGCTCAGGAACCTTTTTTCAAAAAAAATGTTGAGAAACTACATATTCGTCTTGAAGGAAGTAAAGTCTACCTAACATGCATGAATAATCTTCCAGGCAAATGAGATAGAATGTAGTTTGTAAGATCGCAAGGGTAGACCTTGCTGATGAAGAACTCCAGCAACTTGATAGAGGGGTTCTTTCTCAAGACAAATAAGACAAGAGTACAACACCCTTGCTGTAGATGATAGAGGAGCCCAAGAGGTCAAGGGAGCAAACAGTAATGACAAGCCTTCACAAAGCATGTCCAGTGGTGGACAAGGTGTCTTGAACAGAAAGGGATGGCATAGAGTGGGCAGTCCAGCCAGAAAAGGGGGTCCAATGGAGGCAAAGCGAGTGCCATCTCCACACCATATCCACCAGCTTCTCTCCCCTGTTGCTGCTAGTTATCACTGTGTGAAAGCACAACCGGTCATCTTATTTTCAACCGTATGGCAAAACAGAATTTTGAGGAGATGCGCTTGCCTAAAGCTTGAATGCAATCAGCAAATATTTTCCATCATGCATAGGGGTTACAAGTCTTTGGTGACAATCATATAACTTAAGTTGGAAAGAGAAGCACTGGGAAGCACATAATCTCAACTTTTCATTGGCACTATTATGCAAAAGGACGGATCAAATTGGCCATCCCTTTCCTTTTCATAAAGGGGTTAGGTCTCATATATGTGCAGTATATTTTCTAGACCCAAACATTGGAATTTTGCAGTATTACAGAATTGGCAATGCCTATTTGTGAGGACAAAGGATGTTGAGCTAGAGGCAGAGGGCATGGACACAAGTTAGGAGGAAGAGACAATGGCTGAGGGCTCTTATGCAAACCATGTGTTCCACAAATCAACTAAAAATACTGCTTCCTCCAAAAGTAATGCCTTTGCAGGTAATTTTCATCAGAATAGAGTTCAATCAATGTTCCAAGAGTTTGATAGCAACTATTCTATCAAGATTATGTCAAAGGAAAAGCAGATATTTGGTTCTTCCACACAAAAAATAGAGTGCAGTAATTTCCACTTTTGAATTATTGTTGGAGCCTCGCTGAATGGTCCCCATTTTTTATCACACATAGCGATCTAACACCTAGATTATATTCAAAATAATCCTTAATGTAAAGCATTTGGTAGTCACACTTATCCAACCAATTTCATCATAGCTTGTCAGATGGAACATAAGTAGCACCTTTTTGTGGTTCCATGTTCCCCCCTTGCCATACTATCATACTCTTAGGAATAAGTGCATGCATGACAGAGATTAATTTATATAAAAGCCCCTGAACAGATTACACAATTGCAATGTTGTTCCTGATGTTTGAACATCGACAATGTCATTTGATAGATTTCCTATCATTTGATAGCAACCATTTCAATTAGTATGATCATTCTTGATCATACTAATTTTATCAATGTATCCCATCATCTTAGATTTCCTATGATGTAAGCAATAATTAGAGAAATTTTAGAGGATTTATGTATTCCTATGTTTATTAAGTTTCCCTACAAAACTATTTCTATTCGGTCACCTCTATGGTCAATAAATAGAGGAGCAATCCCAACAACAATAAGCATGCAAATTCCTCTGAACATGATTTCAAAGCAAGGGGAGCCTTAGGCTTTCCATGCCATGATTTAACATCAAATCGTTTTCTCTTCTTTCTTCTTTTCTGTGTGACACAACTATTCTCTTATCTCAGACTCCTCTAACCACCACCACTGGATCCAATCATCTTCAGTGCCGCCTCACCGTCGCCAACCTGAACCAGATCAATCAGCATCACCAGAGAGATATTGACCAAGTCACTCTTTGAGGAGGCCAGATCTGACCCCTGATCAAATGTACCAGGTCAGACCCTTGTAGAGTCGGAAGTGCCCCTGCCAGCTAGAGGATGTGATCTCTACAAGGCCTGATCCGGTTCAATCTAGTGGTCTGACCAGTCATGGACTCACCGGGCCATCATTGAACCACCTATTGAAGGTCATCAGACTGCCAATAGACTGTTGACAATTCACCAGACCTCCAACAACCTCTCACTGTGTTGGAAGGCATCATAGGTTGTTCTTTCTGGCTTTAGATGTTTTAACTATTTTCTTTCAGATCTAGGAAGTTTTTTTGTGAAACTCTACTCTTTTGTGATCCACTGTTTGAGAAGTGATGGCAGACTTCAAAACATCCTCTATTGACTCAGTAGGGAAGATATCCGTGAGCACCTCTCCACAGATGCAGGGAACATCTGCCATACCTTTTCTTTTGAAGATAACATCTATCAACCTTTTTTTTGTAAGGAAAAAGGATGACTACCAAAGGTCAATAGTCTTCCATATCGATTAATCATCAAAAAAAAACATTACATCAACCACATATCAGATAAAGCCTGGATGCCATTAACCACATTCTCCCTCCACACTCTCCCCTCTAAAAATACATGCATTAAGTTGGAGCCAAATAGACCACACTACTGCAGCTGCAACCACCCAAGCAAGGGTATTTGTTTGGACCCCATTTCTAAAGGAACCCCAGAATGTATCCCCAAACGCCACCACAACACCAACAAGATCCATGGCCCTTCAAACTAGAACAAAAAAATCACACTGCCAAAGCAGATGGGAGATATCACCTTCTTCACAACCACACAAGCAGCAAGTAGTTTCCAAATCTTCCATCCACCTCTGCCTCCGCTTTTTAGTAACCAGGCCATCCCTCCGCAAGAGCCAATGGAAGATCTTCACCTTTGAGGGGCTTTCAAATGCCATATAATTCGACAATCTTCCACCATATCAGACGCACGAAACTCATTCCCCCTCAACGTTTCGTAGGGCTTGGCTAACGCAAAACGACCATGCAAGACAGATATCGTGGAAGATCGTGCTACATCCAAATGGTATGATCATTCATCGCGGAATTTGGACAAACATCATGCAAGATCGAAAGCAGAAGCAGTAACTCATGCACCCAAGCGTCAGACAGACCTACATCCAACATGAGCAACCAAGATCTAGACTCTTTTTCCCAATTCTCCTCCACCATGCAAAGCTTTTTGTCCACAAGCGTGAAAAGTCTCAGAACCAACTCAGCAAAGCACCCAGCCTCCATCCAATCATCCATCCAGAATCCAAAGACTCTTCCATTCCCTAACACAAGATGGAAAAAAACTGCCACCCTCTACATCACCAGCACTAAGGCTCTCCAGAAAGCAGATGCACCATGGGGAATCATCACCCTCTCTATCATAGATAGCACATTTCCGTAGGCATCCATTAAGACACGATGCCACATGGTGTCTTCACCCACAAACAGCTTCACCACACACTTCGTAAGTAGTGCATCACCAAAAATAGCAAGGTTACAGACACCGAGACCACCCTCCACCTTGGGACTACACACAACATCCCAAGGAACTGGCTGGTAGAAACATCCATCATGATCAAGACCCTTCCAAAAGAACCACTTCCTCATGTTCTCCAAGGTACATAATCACCCTCTTTGGCAGACTGAACACGGACAAGAAGAAAACAGGGATAGTTAAAAGAATCGCCTTCAACAGAATAAGGTGACCCCCACTAGACAACAATCCCCCACACCAAGTGCACAACCTCTTCCTCATTTGACCAATCGGTGGTTGTCAATCTTGTGAAGTAAGTTGTTTTCCTTTCAGGGACAGGCCCAAATCGACAGAAGGAAGATGAGCCATCTCAGTGCGGAGAGCCTGCGAGCAAACCACCACCTCACTTTCCAACAAATGTAAAGGAACAAATACCGACTTGCTATGGTTGACCACCAACCTAGATATCTCTCAAAAAAATGGCAACCAACATAGCCACATTCCTTGCCTCCCTGCTCTCCCCTTCAACAAAAAAAGTGTTTCATTTGTGTATTGAAGAATAGGTGTTTGCAAAGGTCCATCACCTTGCATCGTGAAACTAAAGAAGCCCCCACAACATGCCTTAATTGCCAAGGCCTCCAAAGTGTCAATTGCAATGTTAAAGAGAAGCGGCGCCCAAAGGACAACCTTGCCTAACTCCACATTGCAGTTGTGTCTAGACTCCACTCGGCTTACCATTAATCATTACGAAGAAAGAGGTCGTCGTAATACACCTCTTCATCCATTGAGTACATACCTCCGAAAAGCGGTGTCGCCTAAGAATCTCCCATAAATATGACCAACTGATAGAGTCATATACTTTTGAGAAATCCACCTTCCACAAAAAACACTTCCTCTTAAACCTCCTCCAAGATCCAACCATATCTTTTACCATAAAAAACGACTCCTAGAGCGATCTACCACCAATGAATACAGACTGCATTGGGCTAATCAACTAAAGGAGGATAGCATGTAGTCTATATGCAAGAACCTTGGCAACAATCAAGTACACTATATTAGACAGGGCAATAGGTGTGTAATCATTTACCATCTCCACACCTAGCCTCTTTAAGAGTAGGAAAAAATAAAATCTATTAAGCTCCTCAAACCCCCAATTCTCCACTACCATTGCCATGAATCCACTTTCACCACCTCCAAAAACTCCTGGTAGAACATAACTGCAAAGCCATCCAGTCTTGATGCCCCCTCCACCTCCAGGCCACACAAAGCTGAGACTACCTCCTCCTCTAAAATGTCTTTAATCAGTTCAGCATCCATACTATCATTCAATGAGGATATATTTGGCGTCGACAGTCGCCATCTCCCCAGGTGGACGCCTCCTCGTAAAGTCATGAAAATGGCCACCAAGTGCCTCCATAATCCACCTTCTATCAGTGACCACCTCCTCCATAACTCGCAAGGAAGCAATAAGGTTTAGACGTCACCTAGCACTAATCGACAAGAGGAAGAAATGAGTGTTTGCATCCCCTTCTTTCAACCAAAGTTGTCTAAACTTCTGTCTCCAATCTACCTAAAATTTACGATCCTCCGTCTGAATAGTAGATTGTAGTTGATGTCTTTCACTTAGTTCTATATTAGTAAGCGACCTAGCATCCTCCACCCTGTCCAACCTAGAGACTCTCTAGTGGCTCTATATATGTGCACACCCTTATCTCCTTGATCTCTTTCTTATACATCATTAAAGTCACTCGCAAATGCGCACGTGATAGAGGACAAGGGGGATATTTCTCTACATTTTTGCTAAACAAAAAAGTAAATCCTAGCTCAAGCATCCAGGATTTCTGAAACTTGAAATAGGAGAATGAGACACCCTCATTAAAGCTCCAAACCAAAGGAGTATGATCCAAGAAAGGCCTTGGTCGTACAGTGACATCTGCCATCAAGAAATTTTCCGTCAGCTCCATAGAACATTGGAATCTGTCAATCCTTGAACATGAACCTAAATTATTCCTCCACGTAAATGTAGCCCCAGAAGTTGGCACACCATACAATTCTAGCTCATCCGTTAACCCTGCAAAAGACAAAGTAGCACCATCAACTCACCCATGTGGCCTATTATATGGTGATAATGCAGAGTTGAAATCTCCTCCAACCAACTAGGGTCATCCATGCACAAAAATAGCTGCTTGTCTAAGTTCCTCCAAAAACAGCTCTCTATGAGCATCATCGCAAGGCCTGTAGACCGAGGTCAGAACCAAAGAGGCACCATCAGCAAGTTGGGTGAAGGCAACAGTACCCACCCAACTTCCTGCCATTGAACTTATCAACTCAAAATTTAATTCACACCAGGCAAGCAAGATACCACATGTTTAAGCCCCTTAAGTCGTATTTAAAAATTGCTTCACTTTGTAGTATAGAAGACTAAACGGGGTTAACACTTAAATTTACATTCTCAAATTAATAGAGTAATTCGAGGTCGTTCGCAAGGAACAAGCTAATGCACAACTCTCACCATTCGATTATGAATAAAATCAAAGTTCAAGAATTTTATGGAAAAAGAAATATGCAAGCTATATATATAGAATCAAACTCAAGATATATGTATTTGGTTATTGAGTCCAACGCAAAACAAATAAAAGGATCTATATATGTATAAAAAATTTTGGTTTCCTTTGAATGGAAACTCCACGTTTTGCTCGAGAGGAGGATATGTCTTTTCTTTTTCTTTTCTTTTTGCTGCAAGACCGACCCAATCCAACTGGGCCCAACGCCCCAATGGGCTTCCTCCTCTCTGCAAGGTCAAGACCAGGTCAGCCCAAGCCCGTGCGTGTGGGTGGGCCTGTGTACACATGCGTATGGAGACCCAACCCCCTATCTCTTGAGTACTAGGATGAGGCGCGCGATTGTTGATAAAGCACTTGAGCACTCCATCCACTTCCGAGGTGGGACTAAATGTCCCTACCATTGCTCGCTCACCCGATCTACTGCTGCAGTGTGATTCTCGTGCTCTGGCCGTCAGATCTACTTGATGCGGCCGTGGAACGATTAAGGCGACCTTTCTGCTTCTGATTGACATGTTCCCTCCCCGATCAGAGCTCTGGATGGCGTGATATTCTTCATGGAAAGTGACCGAAGACCCGACGACGAGCATGCCGAAGCAAAAGACGATGACACATTCTGACAAAGACCCGCAGGCAGCAAACAAGACCTTTTGGCCTCAGGTCAGTCCAGGAGCTTCAGGGGCAAACCCCGAAGCTCGTGCCTAGGTCTATGTACTGTGGGGACGTGTGAGGTGGTGTGGCAAAGGAGCTCGCCAGAGCTCCTAAAGGAGGTGGTCGATGGAGATGACAAGTGGTCGGATGATGGAATTGAAGTATGGGGAACTTAAAGGAGAAGATGGAGAAGAGAAACCCTAAAGAAATTTGAGAGGAGGTGGGGAGACTAGTGGCGGTGGTGGGCCTCCAGCAAAGAAATGGGAGAGGGATTGGGGTCGAGGAAGGATTACAGGAGTTGTGTCCTTTGGTGGGGAGTACGGCAAGGAAGAGAGGAAGGTAGCCATGGGCTCGTTTGGCGGTGAGGACCGATGGATCAAGTCGAAGAAGGCCCCAAGGTATGTTAATGGCAACACACAGAGGAAGAAGATGATGGGGTTAGGGTGCACGATTTCCAGATGAATCAGCTCGGGGTGGCTTCGCAAGGTTTTACAGCCTGATCCAGGAGCTCGAGAAGGCCAGCAGTTGCGAGAAAAGCTCTGCGAAGCTTGGAACTGCTGCACTGCCTTTGATCGAGAAGATAGGGCTCCAGAGCTACTCACCGCTGCTGAGACAAACGCCGGTGGACACGGAACGACAAAAGGAACAAGTCCTCTTCGGGTGTCGAGGGCAACCGTGGCCTTGGTTGGCTGCAATTCGCACTCCAAACTTGGCGTGAAGCTCAATCAAAGGCAGGTTAAGGAGGAAGACGGCTGACGTCAGCATGACGTCAGCCAGGGACTAGAATGTAATGAAAAAGGACCTAGAAGTAATGATTTTGGATCATATTGAAAGGATTCTGAAATTTGAGGGCTAGAATGCAAAGTAGGTGGGACCTCGAAATAGCGATAGAAGAGGCCTAATGGGGCAATGATGCATCACAGCCCATTGGGTCCAGCTACCTCTCCTAGGTCGATTTTGAGATCGACCTTACAGGAACAAAACACCACCCACGAACCCCTGACCGCTAGGGAGGAAAACCCGACCTCCAGGGAGGAGAACTCGACCTCCAGGGAGGGTTACACTTACATAGGCATTTTGACGAGAAGACGTACTATAGGATGTCAAATGCTGCAAACACAGTTGTTCCTTCCCTCTTAATATGGGAGACTCCAGTTCTAACCTTAAGGATGGTTAGAACTAGAGAGGGACCCATATTAAGAGTTCCTTGGAGGGAACTCCAATTCCTGATCCCTAGTAGCTTTGCTAAGTCACTTAGCTAAGCGAGTGGAATGTATTAGTGGAACATGAAGTTCTAATAAGCCCAACTTTTTATGATAGCTTAATTAGAACCTAGGGAATCTAGTTGTAACCTCGATTTTGGGTTTTGATGTCATTTGACTGGTTAATTGGCATTCTGACCCAAAATGTATTAATTAATTACCTAGGTCTCTAATTGTGGTCCAAATGGGTTCCTTTAACCTAATTAATTATTCTAACCCTTGTAGAATATTTTTAGATGATTTTTAGAAGGATTAGATTGCATTTATCTCCATAAAAACCTTGTCAATTTGAGTCAGGCCAAAAATTAAGGTTTAATTATTTATTATCTAGCCTAAACATCGGAGAAACCCTAGATTGACTAATTCAGGCCTGCTTAGTTACCTTTTAGGCTCATTTGACCATTTATTCATTGTAGGTTCACCTCTAGGTCATTCTGCAATTGCATTTGCCTATAAAAAAATCAAAATTAGCCCTTTTTACATTAATTCTTCTTTATTTCTTTCTAATTGTATTATACCCTATTAATGTATAAATTAGGGGAATTTAGCTCTGGAATTTAGTCAAATTAAGCTAAAAACAGAGGATGATGGCGATGCCATCACCACTCAACCACCCAACAGCATCAACAATAACCAAATGAGTTAGGAAATCACCACCAATCTCCCTCAACATCCTACCATCAACCAACTCCAAGTGTCTCCTATAACAAAGCAAAATCCACTTGCCAATCTCCCAAATAGCGGCACAAGGTGGTCCTACAAGAGGGGCTGCGGAGGCCCTTAGCAATCCACGAAAGCACTCTAAGCATGGGAGGATGTCACCCCACCCCCCACCCCCCAAATGCATACCTCCATCCAAGCACTTCTTTACATCATCTACATTGGCCACCATGCTTTCGACTTCCTCATTACCACAAAACACATCGGTACTAACACGAAGTTTTTTATGCTTTCTAATTCTCTTCCTCTGATAAATAGAGTTATAGACAAGCTTTTGTCTCTAAACCAAAGGCTTCCAACTTCTCAAACCGTGTCCAGAGGAACCACGGGATGCCCTCCTTTGACCCAACATGGGCCACTGAATTCCATGATCAACAGTGGTGCCCTCCACATCAGCCAAATGCACAAAAGAATTAACACTACCTTACTGCCTGCCTACAGCAACCATCTCCATAATTGAATCTACAACAACCACCTCCAAATGTCAGTCACCAGACTCACCACTAGCATCCCCATTAGGAGCAACCCTATCACACTCCCAGAGGGACACCACCGCCTCGAAGATCATGAGTCCACCATCCACAACACAAGCATCCCCTTCATGTCCAACACCAGCACCTGTTGGAAGAAGATCAATGACCATTGCCATCGTGGCAACAACCTGCACAAGAAGAGGCTAGGATGGCCCAAGTGAAGAAGCTAAAAGCTCTCCAGATCCATCATGGGCATAGAAGCGACCACCACCATGCATCGAAGCAGCTCCAAATCTAAGTAGCAAAGTGACAACGGAAAAACAAGTGATCAACATTCTTATCTGCTCCGAGACAAAGATGGACATCCTTTCTCTGCCTTAGGTACCCACTTAGCCCTCCACACTCTCGTCATGAGTTTGCCTCTCCTGAGCAGCTAAGCGAAGATCTCCACCTTTAAAGGATAAGCTATCGACCAAATCTAATTGCAGTTCCTAATTCAATCTATATCCATCCACAAACCTGCATTTCCCAAGCTTCTACATGCATCTCTAATCGAGAAATCTCCCTCCTCCCAGAAGTATCCACACCACCCTCTGGCTAAAAACTCTTCGACTCTCGCAGCGGTGCCTAAACCTCTGGTATCCTCTAGTCCGACAAGCTTCCTAAAAAGTATGGCCCCAACAATTCTCCTAAACATCAGCTACCATGGCTCCCCTACCCGTGGCCAGCGCAAAAAGCCTAGGAAATCGCTCATACAATCTCCCCTTTGCCCATCCAATCATCTAGCCAAAATCTGAACATATTTCTTGAGCCAACAACAGAAACAAAAAAGATTTGCACTCTGAGTGCCACAAGTGAAAAACTTCTAAGGAAGTGATGCACCAGGCCAACATAGCACGTTCGGAAGACCTTCCCCACAAGACCCTCTCTATTCCCAAGCAGCCTGCCAATCCACTTATTTAAGAAACTATCATTCATTCTTCCCAACTCTCTAAGCCCCAAGCCTCCTTCTTCATGGGCTTACACACCTCCCAGGTCACCATCCTTGCCCCTTTCCCACCTACTCCATAGTTCATCCAGAAAAAATTCCTCATCAGGCCCAAAATCTTCTTTTCAATCCGTTGCGACATCTTCAACACGAAGGTAAAGTAGGACGGCAAAGAAAACGCCACCTTGACGATCACCAATCTCCCTCATCTGGAAAGAATCCTGGATGCCCATCCCCGCCAACTCTCTAACCCCTAAGCCCCCTTTCTTCATGGGCTTACACACCTCCTAGGCCACCATCCTTGCCCCTTTCCCACCCACTCCATGGTTCGTCCAGAAAAATTTCTTCGTCAAGCCCAAAATCTTCTTTTCAATCCGTTGCAGCATCTTCAACACAAAGGTGAAGCAGGACGGCATAGAAGACAACACCACCTTGAAGATCACCAATCTTCCCCCTCTGAAAAGAATCCTAGATGCCCATCCTGCCAACCTCTCCTCAATACTTTCTACTAAGGGGGTCCAGTCATGCACAGAGATCTTCCTATCCGTCAGGGGAAGACCCAGATATGAAATACGCAAAGCTCCCTCCTACGTGCCTAGAGCCAAATTGCATCTCGTAACCTCGACAACCAAGATAAAGAAAGGGACAAAGGTTTATTTCAAGAAGTTTGTCTACAGCCCAGATGCTTCCCCAAACAACTCCAACAAAATACACATCCTCCTATCCTCTACCTCAGAACCTTCCACAAAGAATAAAGTGTCATCAGGATACTGGAGCATCGGAACCACAGACCTGTCATCCAAAGAGAACCTCTTAACCAGATTCCTCTCACAAGCTTTAACCAACGACCTCGCCAAAGTATCAGCTGCCAAAACAAATAGACTTGGCACCAACACGCAATCCTATCTAACACCCCTCCTTGGCTAAATCCAAGCCCATGTCCGGTTGCCATTGATAAGTATGGAAAAAGATGTTGTAGTGACGCATCACTTTGTCCACTCAACCCAAAGAGGTGGAAAACCCCTCTTAATCAAGGACACCCAAGGGAAAGACCATTACACCGAGTCATATGCCTTCCATAGAAATGCCATCTTATCCTCCCTCCTCCAGTAAGCGAGAATCTCTGAAGTTGTGACATAACCATCTAAGATGTTCCTACCTGGAACAAAAGTTGCCCGCACCTGAGAACCTCTACCAGTACCCCCGTAAATCTATTTGCCAAGACCTTTGCCAAAAAAAAATCAAATAAATGGTGTTCAATAAGATAATGGGTCTATAATCATCAATGGCCTCCGCCCCATCACTCTTTAGCAGCAAAAACATAAAGAACTTTATGAGCATATTGAAACCCTGGTTTCCATCTATGAATTCAACTAGCACCTGCAAGACATCGTCCTTGAGAAGCATCCAAAACTCCTTATAGAAGTACAATGGGAAGCCATCAGGATTGGGACAACCATCTGCATTCAAACCCCATACTGCCTTCTATACCTCTTCCTCAATGAAAGGCACTCTAGGCCCCCTAGCTTGCTCATCACTAATGCCTAGAACATCGGAGCCCAACCATCTCCACCTCCTAGCCAACCTCTTCCCAGTGAAGTCCCTGTAGAAATCAACAGCTTTGCCAACCGCATCCCTGCAGACGAACTCCGCACCATTCACCCGCAACTTGTTAATCAAGTTCCTTCACCTCCTACCTAAAGCCACCATTATGGAAAAAAAAAAAAACGTGTTGGAATCCCCTTCTATTAGCCACTTCTACCTGGACCCATCCTCAACTCCACCTCCGTCTTCTGAACTTCCACCTGGACAACCTACATGTGTTCCGCCCTACTTGCCTAGTCCTCCTCACTCAAACAGGAGTCCTAGATCATCTACTCTATCCAACCTCGCAATCTCTTCCAACACCTCACCCCTCTTTCTATTCTGTTCCTCTTTAATTTGCCTCCTATACTACCTAAGGAACAATATGAGCTCTTGAAGATTGGCCTCCAACCTTGCTCCTGTCAATCGTCCTAGCTACAGAGACCACTTCTCCTCTACCTTCCATCTAAACCCTTCCTCCAGTAGCCAAGCCCTATCAAACTTGAAATAGGTCCCATACTGCCTCCCTTCATTTGACAACCACCTTTCTCGACCTTTTGTCTAAGATCAAGTGTGTTATCCAAGTAATTGTTGAGCATCCCCTACCTAAATAGATCATCTATCAATGCCAAGGAGTCATGTAAGGTTACAATCTCAAGGGAATATGACAAACCAATCTCTCCTTAAAAAATAATTCTACAAATACCTCTCTCCTAGTATCTTCTACTACTTCTTCCATACTCAACCAATCAGGTACTCATGTTCTCTCTACTAGTTCTTGCATTTCTGATTGGATTGCAGATTATGACACGTCCTACAACATTTCATGTTTGTGTTGCTGATGGATCTCTATCACTTGTGACTAGTCTTGAAAAAGACTCAATTTCTAAATATCAAGCATTAATTCCATGCATGCACCCACGTTTGCCTTAAGCCTATTATCTATTAGTCAAATCACAAAGTCCCTTATTAATCGAGTTGTTTTCAGGAGTCCTTTTGTGTTTTGCAGGATCTCCACACGATTCAGCAGATTGTTAGAGAATTTAAGAGGAATCATCTTTACTACCTTAGTCTTCCATCCCAATAGTTGACATCTCTGCAGTTACCTGTGGCACCTCTTTGCAACTGCATCCTCGGTTGAATCACCCTAAGCATGTTGGTACTCCATTGCTCGTTCATTCGGTGTCATGTTGACATGGTCAAGCATTATACCTCCTCTTTTCCTTCTAGAGTTGAAAAGAGAAAGTGTTCCTTTGCTTTAGTTCATGCTAATCTATGGGATACTTGTCAAATAGTGTCTCAGGGGTTTTCACTTATTTTATGAGTTGGTTGATGATTGTACTAGGGTCTTTTGGTTTACATGCGAAAATTTTGAAACTCCTGTAGCATGTAAAATTTTCTTTTAAGAAATAAAACTCAGTTTTCAGCTTTTATGCATGTGTTTAGAAGTAACAATGGTTTTAGATTTTGTGAATAATGACTTTTTTTTTTTTGAAGATGAAAAGGGAGAGTGTGTTAAAGGTACTCACACAGATATATTCATTAGAGGCAAAGGAGCGTGACATCAAAAGTACATCAAGAAGAAACATTCCAAAACACCACTCAAAAGGAGATAGAAGAAATAGCATTCTCAACATAAGAAATGTTCCCCCTAAAGACCACCACATTCCTTTCCAACCAAATACCTCAAAGAATCACCAATACTTTGGCTCGCTCCCTTTTCGAACTAAAGGCATTACATCCCACCCACATTGCACCTCTACGAAAGGAATCCCATAAGGCGTCAAAGGAGGTTGGGTCAACCCACCTAGGCCCCAAAGCTTGCCACACCTGCAAGGCAAAAGGACAGTGGAAAAAGAGATGGTCACCGCTCTCTTCAGATTGCATGCAATGCGAGTAGAAGGTGTCATCGAAAGGCACCCACCGTGCTCTCCCCACCTTCATAATGACCTTGTCATGACTTAGAAGTCGCGCAAAAGACCTGATTTTCGAGAAACAATTTGCCGACGAGAAAAGCCTGCAATCTCTCCAAAGGACCATGTCCATCGATTGAGCGATAGATGTCAACCTACAATAAGCCTCCTTCACGGAAAAGGCATTATCATCCCAGTACAGTGCATCCCCGTTACCTTTCGACTCCCATCCATCCAGGGCTCATAGCATCTCCTGTAATTCCTCACACCAATGGTCTGAAAGGGCCCCCTGAAAGGTCAAGCACCAAGCGCCCCCCCAGCAACTCCTGACAGTCGCCCCCTTGTCAACAGCTCTACAAAACAACCGCGGGAACCTACTAGTCAACGATCTATCTCCCTACCAGTCATCTGTCCACAATTTAAAGTCGTCGCAATCCCCAAGCACGGGGGTGAACCACCCCCTAACCTTTGGCACCACCAAAGCCAACCCTCTAATGAAATGCGAAGCCCCAGCTGTGAGGTGGATGAGCATCTCCTAAGAGAGTATGTTGAAGGAAATGAGGAATCTTATTAAGAAAGAAAACCCTACACCTCTTCATATATAGATGTGAAGGGAAAACATTACAAGACCCCTACTACAAAATAGAAATACCAAAAGGACCCTCAACAATACAACGTAACACTCCCCCCAAGCTGAAGCATATATGTCAATCATGCTCAGCTTGTTCCTGCACTTCTCAAGCAAGGGGCATGATAAGGGCTTGGTGAACATATCTGCAATCTGCTCTGAAGATGCTAAACAGGAGGTGCAAAGTAGACCCTGCTGAATCAAACTTCTAGTATAGTGACAATCTACCTCCACATGTTGTCCGTTCATGAAACATAAGTTATTTGCTATGTACGTGACAGCTCTGTTATCACAGTACATCTCCATAAACTCCTCAATAGTGACAAAGATCTTTCAATAATGACCATATTCAAATCATCTCAGCAGTTGTATGTGCCATAGCATGATACTCTGATTCGACACTAGAACGTAACACCATGCTTTGTTTTTTACTCCACGTCACCAAATTTCCTGCAACAAAGGTACAGAAACCTGTGGTGGACCTCCTGTCCCCAATATCGCCTGCATAATCCGCATTAGAGTAGCCAACAACAGTCATAGGAGCTCCTTTTTGAAACAAAAAACATCGGCCTGGAGCCTCCTTGATATATCACAACACCTCCATTACTGTCTGCCAATGCGCATCTGTAGGCTTGTCTAGAAACTAACTCAACTTGCCCACTGCAAGATTGATATCTGGCCTGGTGATGGTCAAATAGAGTAATTTTCCTACAAGCTGCCTATATACCTTCTTATCCATCAATCTAGCAGACTCATCAAATAGGTGAACTTTTAGATCCATAGGGATATTTTCCCTCTTAGACCCAAGCATACCAACCTCCTGAAGAATGTCCAGTGCATACTTCCTTTGAGACATAACGATCCCCTACTTACTCATGGCAATCTCAATACCCAAGTACCTGTGTCTCCCAAGGTCCTTCATAATAAATTATTATGCCAAATACTACTTAACCTAATATATACCAGCCACGTCATCACCTATGAGAATAAGATCATCAACATATACAAGTAGGGCCACAACACCCCTACTAGTCTTCCTTACAAATAACGAATGGTCAGAAGAAGACCTCTATAATACAATCACTGATAATGCTTCTCATAAGCACCGAAACCATGCTCTGGAACTCTCCTTAAGGCCATAAATTGCCTTACGTAATTTGCACACGCACTCCCCTTAAACTTCGAAACCTGGAGGTTGTTGAGTGTATATCTCCTCCGGAAGGTCGCCATAAAGAAATGCATTTTTAACATCCAGTTGATGGAGTAACCAACCACAAAAATAAAGATATGAACAGTGGAGAGCCAAGCAACAGGCGAGAACGTGTCAACAAAATCCACTCATAAGTCTGAGTGAATCCCTTGGCCACAAGATAAGCCTTATACCCAGAAATAGACCCATTAAGGTTGTATTTCAAGGCAAAGACCCACCTGGCTCCAACAAGATGTGCTCCAGAAGGTAAAGATGTAAGCTCCCAAGTGCCTTTGTCACGAAGAGCAGCCATCTCCTCTTCGATTGCAACCTTCCAATGTGGATTTAGAAGTGTCTGATGTTCTTTCATCTGGTGGTACAATTACGAGTGAACTAGCAAGCTACTCTGGAGTACTGCTACTAATCTGGAAATCATCCATGGACATAGGAGGCACAGGCATAGGTGCAGCAATTCCACATCACACAGCTGACGAGCAAACACGGAAAAATAGGGAATAGACTCATGAAAAGTGACATCAGCACTGACATACTTCTTCCTATGTATAGGATCAAAGCACTTGTACCCAAAGAATAAACACTTGACTGCTCTAGGGGCAAGCTTGTCATGTCCAGGCCCCAGTAAGTAAACAAAGGCAACACAGCCAAATGTCTTAGGAGGCACCAAAAATAAATCTGCATCAGGATATAATACTGTCCACAGTACTTGTTCATGAATCACAAAAGAAGGAAGCCTGTTAATGAGATAACAGGCTGTGAGTGCCGCATCCCCCCAATAAAAGTGTGGAACACTATTCTGAATAAGCAAGACACGAGTTGTCTCCAGAATGTCTTTGCTTCCATTCTGCAACTCTATTCTGTTGTGACATGTGAAGGAAGGAGATCTGATGTATAATACCAAGAGAAGCATAAAAAGTAACCAGTTGCTTGGTGCAAAATTGCAGTGTGTTATCTGTTCTAATAGTCTTAATACACACATCAAACTGATTCTTCACAAAAGCCACAAACTAGATAATAAGAGAACCACCATCTGATTTATTTCTCATCAAAAATAACCATGACAAACGTAAAAAATAATCCACAAACAGCAAATAATACCGATGACCATGCCTATCTGCAATACAACTTGATCCCCACACATCAGAATGTACTAGCTCAACACAAGCAGATCTACTAGAAGTCGTAGATGTTGGAAAATTGGCTCTATGGTGCTTCCCCAACTTGCAAGCATCACACTGGATCTTGGTGGCACGTAAGAGATATGGAATGAGCTGACGTAGCTTGTCAAAAGAAGGATGACCTAGTCGTCAGTGCCACTACAAGGTACTGCCAGCAAAACTCATCTAACATGTTGCAGCAACTAGACTCTGAGCTAGCCGGTATACACCCCCCTCCTCATATCCACCACCAATCATCCTCCCTGTCATATGGTCCAAAAAAGTACACCCAACATCATTAAAAATTACACGACAGTTCAGTTGTTTTGTAATAGTACTAATATAAAATAACTGCATAGCTATATCAGGTACATAATAAACATCTGCGAGGTACATAGTAGAGATAACTGATACTCCTCCCCTACACGAATAGGAGTATGCTTACCATCTGCCAATTGGACTGAACGTCCCTATGAAATACCCTACATGTCTCTAAAGCATTGGGAATTCCTAGTGAGATGATCTAACGCACCAAAATCTAGCAACTAGGTAGTAGTCATACCTAACAAAGCAAAAGCATAGGCTATTGTGCCTAAAGACTGAGCCTGATCATGTATCAACTGTGCCAAGGCTGTACCACAAAATCATAATCTACCTCTGCAAGCATAAGAGCCTCAGGATCAAGCACTGGAGCAGAAGTCATAGTAGCTTAATTGGCAACAGTAGGCCTCCCAAGTTTGTTACCGCACTTAGCCTCAACATGGCCTATCCTCCAACAATATGTGCAAGTAAGCTTGCCACGAACACCATCTCCATGTCCTCTTCCTCTACCACGAAAAGGACCCCATTTGTCACGGGCACCAACAACTACATGCGCAGAGGAGGCAAGAGTAGAAATCACCTTATGAGTAGACTGTACCTGCAATTTGCTCAATCTCCTGTAAATCTCCTCAATAGAAGGTAACTCTGACAAGGTAAAAATCTAAGATCGAGCAGCTGCATACTCATCACTCAGATCAACAAGGAACATATGAGCAGAAAACTCCTTCCTCTGATCCATGCATGTGGTAGATGTACACTTGGGTCGACAAGCATTGTACTTTTCCAATAGACCCTTCATGGTAGAGTAGTATTGTGAAAGTCATATTCTCCTACTTCAGATGACACAAATCATAATAGCTTTAAAAACCTTGAGTGAAATTGAGTTCATGTGAATATGCTATCTTCAAACCATCCCACATTTCTTTAGCAGACTTGTAGTACATTATCTCATCTCCAATCCAAGGAATGACACTATTCAATATCCAGACTCTCACCATAGCATCATCCCCATTCCACATTACATACTTGTCTGTCCTTTGTTCTGGTGGTATCTTAGTGAGCACGTGCTGCTTCTCATACCCTTCCACAGTCACCAGAAATGTCTGAGACCAACGAGGGTAGTTGGTCTCGTCCAACTTTATAATAGGTGCAAAAAATAAACTTTTATACACACCAATTTCTCCTACTCATCCACCTTGCGCTAAATTAACTTAAGATTCAAAAGAAGCCATGATGCACCTTCAACAGTCACAAACTCACAAACTGACGCAAAAATCAGATCTGAAAAATCAGGTAATAAATTAGGAAATACACACCCCGCAATCCACACATGCGGTAGAACACTCCAATGCACCAAAGGGGAATACATACCCTAAGATATAATCAAACAAGGGAATACACACCCCAAATCTAATGGAAAGATCTGAAAAATACCATTAAATCACCTTTTGGAAGATTTTTGGATCTAGCACTCCAACAATCACTATCCAAGAAACCTTCGATCAAACAAAGGGCAGGGACGTGCCCTCTCTCTGCTGCCAAACACCGACAGCAAGAGAAAGCACAAAAATCAGCGGCGACCTAGGCTACGGGCAGTGGGAGTCAACCTTGCCAACGGCTACGAACTGGGCGACGGCGGCATACAGCTTGGGCTGCCTAGGTAGAGGCCGACAGGGGAAGAAGGGGACGGTGCTGGCCCCTGCTGCTGCCAGCTACGATGCTGGTGGTCAGTGCTTCCGACAGCGATGGTAGAGGCTTACAGTAAGGTTAGGGTTCTTTGGTGGAGCCCTCAATTTGGCTCTAATACCAAGTTGAAGGAAATGAGGAATCTTATTAAGAAAGAAAACCCTTCACCTCTTTATATAGAGAGAGGTGAAGAGAAAATATTACAAAACCCCTACTAGAAAATAGAAATACCAAAAAGGACCCTCAACAATACAACATAACAAAGGAAGGTGACATAGCACCCTCGCAAGACTTTCCCCAAGAGGCCCTCCTCTCCTCCCACCAACCTGGTGATCCACTTGGTGTGGAGGCTCATGTTGCCCCCCCTCCACACTCCTGAGACTAAGGCCTCCCCCCTAAAGGTATCTGCAAACATCCTCCCAAGAAACCAATCTTGCTCCTCTACTAGAATTGCCGAAGTTCGTCCAAAGGAAGTCGCGCATGAGGTTAGTGATCTTCTTCTCTACCTATCAGGGGGCCTTAAAGATCGAGAGGAAGTATGTTGGCATAGACAAGGAGACTTGTCTTCCTTTTTATTCCTTTGGTATGCTACATCAGACTACATGTGTTAAAATATCTCAGCAAAATGGTGTAACATAAATTGTATCATTTACTTGATGAGGCACGCACTATCATGTTTTAGATGAATGTCCCCACACCATATGGTTTAATGTTATCCCTGTTACAACTTTTATTGTAAATCAAGTCTCCCTGTCTATCCTCCGTGGAAAAGTTCCATAATGTTGTTTATGACCTGAAGGTTATTTCCTCTACCTCCTCCCATAATTAGTTGTGTTTGTTTTGTCCATCTATTTTATACATACAAGTTGGCTCCTTGTGCTATCGAGGACTCAAAAGGGTAAGTTTGTTGCTATGAGCCAACTGCATGTCAGTCCCACACTAGTGTTGTCACCTTCTTTGAGGACAAACCACACTTTTCTGTTGCAAGAAAGGGCATGTCCATTACTACAAGTGAGCTAGCCTCACCTATGCCTTTTAAACCACCAATTGCCTCCTCACCAACACCACCATCACTACCTCTCCCACCACCACCTCTACATGTTTACTAGTAGGCAACCACTACCACCATCTACCTCTACTGAACCCCTTACTATTATTGGCCCCATTATCCTTCCATCCATCCCTGCTTTATTAATGGAGATCAATCCCAGGTAGTTTCTTCTAAGCCTCCTCCTTTTGGCATGGATTCACCCATTGCTCTTTAAAAAGGCTCTCATTCCTATACAAAACATTGTTAATCTAATTTTATGGCATTTGACAATATCTCCTCATTAGCTCGGCAATTCTCTCTTTCTGTTAATAGTCACTAAGTTCCCCATAGTTGCATTGAGGCATATAGCACCCTTCATGAAAGGCTGCTATGGAGGAGGTGCCAGCTCCGCTTTGCAGGTAGACATGGGATTCATAGATGTATCCAAGTGCTACAATTGTAAGGTATAGGTGGATGTTTACCTCAAGTACCTCCTCAGTGGCTCTACTGAGAGGTATAAAACGCGATTGGCGACCAAGGACTACACACTAATATACCATATTTTTTGAGAAGACACATATCAGTGATTTAAATGTCGTCGGCATGCCATAGGCAAGGCTGTTTCTAGGTGGGGACCGTGCCAACACGGTAATAGTGTCGATTTACAGGTGTGTCGCTGGCATGCCGAAGATTTCGCCGACATACCAACATCTGCCAATGGTTTCGGCGACATACCGGTCGAGGCTACTGCTGGCAAGGCGAGAAAGAGCGACGCCAATTCTGAAATTGAAAATTTGGGAGGGATCTTTCGGGCCACACACAGACGAGCTGACAATGGGAGGGAAAGAGCGGTGCCAATTCTGAAATTAAAAAATTGTGAGGGATCTTTCAGGCCACACACACACACAAAATTATGTGATTTTACACACAAAATGTAATTTAACATTATTTTTAGTATTTATGCTATTTTTTGTCAGCATGTTGTCGGCATGCCCTCGGCATTCCGACGACGTACCCTCGGCATCAGGGTTTCAAATATCGCCGATATATCAGCGATATATCGCCAATATATCGGTATCGTCGTAATTGGCCAAATCAATATCATGTGCAGTTTCTTTTTACTATATCGCCGATATCATGCACTGTTCATGACAAATGTATCGTGGATTTGTGATTTCCCATCATCGTCTATTTATTTGTGATGTATGCGACTGTGGCTGTGTGGCACTATGCAAGTCATGCAAATTATAAAAAACATGACATTAAATTATAAAAAACACATAAAATATTAATCAATGAAAGAATTCTTTGACCGACGGACATGTTTGTAAAAATTCAATAAAAAACTTCTCAATTCATATGAATCATGATTTGCACCCGCCGACACCGTCACCGACACCCACCGACGGATTTAATAACAAAAATCTCAAAAAATTCAAACTGAAGCATCTCCGACTACCTATAAATTCTGATGGAAGCATGACTCACAACTCACAATTCATAACACAAAAATTCAATGAAGTGAGTCAGTGTGAGTCAGTGACTATGAGACTATGAGAGTTGTGAGTCAGTGACTCAGTGTTTGGTAAGTTCGTCTTTTTGCAAAAGCCATAAGCACAAGGCTTTGAACTTTTGGTTACAACTTTCAAGTGAGTACCCAATACCCATTAATCTCTACTAACAGCATCAACGTGACGATGATACACAAGAATGTGATGCTTAATTGCTTTATAAGATTATTATTATTAAGCTTTATGAAACATAATATTCGTCATTTTAATAACCTCATAAAAGCTTTATGTAAGCGGATGCAACTTGCTTACAATAATATGGTGACAAGGTTTGACATATCGCGATATATAGGCAATATATCGTCGGTTGGGTGGGAAAAATGGTGTTTGGCACTATTGAAATGGGACGGCTGGGCGGGAGGTTGAAAACGATAGGCAAGACTAGGTGAGAGGCGTGAGATTGAAAATGGGTAAACACAGCCACAGACACAGACACACACGCAGGACTGCACTGGCGCTATTCGGAAGCCACAAGCACACACGCACACACACACGTTTTTTAGCCATTCCTTTACATATATTAGTCATAAAAATGTTAATTTGACTTTTTTATATTTTATGGCTTCTTGAGTAATTTCCCAAAAATTCACCAATATCAGCGATATATCCCCTTTTTGACTTAAAATTTCGTCAGCACAACATCGACATCAGCATTTCGAACCTTGACACGGATATGTGATATTGATTATTGTTAGACCTCTCTTAGGGATCTAACTCTTTGCAACTCTTACTTTCAGTTGCTATGAACTCTGGCTAGCAATTGTCTAAGGAGATTTTTATGAAGCAACCACTAGGGTTTGTGAATCAAGGAGAGTGTGCCAAGGTAAGAAGACTTGATAAGGCTATAGATTGAAGCAAATCCCCTATGCTTAGTTTGATAAGTTTATTAGGGTAGTGGTTTCACCCTCTTCATCAAATCATTTTCCCTTTACGCAACATCCTTTCTCTAACTTGGTGATTTTGATTGCGTATGTTTGATGTTATTCTGCTCATAGGAAGTAATAGGATGATATAGTGGTAGCCAAGGAATAATTACACTCTCAATTCATCACCAAGGATCTTAGCTCTATTAGTTACTTCCCTGGTATCGAAGCAAGCCATATAGATAGAGGTCTTATTTTCTCTCAAAGGAATTATGTACTTAACCTTCTTCAAGAAGCTAGCATGGCTAGCTGTAAGCATGCGATTATTCCTCTTGACTCAGTTTCTTGCTTGGTGATTCCAATAGTCCAAAACTTCAAGATGTGGTGCAATGTCTAGCTATTAATAGGAAACTCCCATACTTCACAGTCACATGACCAAACATCACCTTCATTGTTGGGTGATAACCCAGCTTTGCAGCATCTTAGAGAGGTATACTGTGGCTGGTGTTTGTCAAGTACTCAGTATTTGAAGTTGTCAAAGTTTGGTGCAATGAGAAGCGTGGAGGCTCCTTGTGCATGGGAAAAACAATCCCACATAGAGGGTTGTTCACACGTTGAACAAGGAGAGAGGAGGAGAGGAGCCTTGATAATCGAAAAATATTATTGATGACTCAAAATAAATTATAAGGGAATGCTCTCTTTTATAGAGAGAACATATCCCAAGAATAGGAAACAAATCCTATCTCTAAAATAAGAAAGATCTAATCTCTAAAAACAAATAAAATCCCAAACTATTTTTCATAAAACAATTCTACTAAAAATAGCAAACTTAACTCTAAATACAAAAACCAACTTGGTCCTTTGGACTTCTAGCCTCCAGTCCTGTGGGCCTCTAATAGCCTGCCACGTAGCGTCTTTTATTCCCAACAAAAGTTATCACCACGAATTGGTCCTGATTCCAAGAATCATAAGAACTTTGATGTGAGGGGCTACTCTAGTGCAAACTCTACTACTTGCCATGAAGAATGGAGATCAACTACAGGCTTTTGTAACTTTTCAAAAAAAAAAAAAAAAACATAGACTTTTGTATTTATGTGAGGGGTATCTCTGTCACTTGGTGCAATCAGAAGCAAAATTTATTTCGCATTCTAGTGCTGGTTCAGAATAAAGAGCCACCACCAATACTACTTGCAAGCTCCTCCAAGTGGTATCTATTCTTCAAGATCTTGATCCCTTTTTACTGCATATTACCAAGTATTGTGATAATAAGGCGGCAACCTTCATTGCAAATAACTCTTTCTTTCATAAGTGCATGAAGCATATAAATGTTGACTGTCATGAGTCCAAGAAGCATATCAATGGTGACTGCCATTTTAACTGAGATAGCGCATTCACATACAAAATCTCTACACCCTACATATCTATAAAACAGCAGATGACTGACATTTCCACCAAAGTTCTCCCTCATCATTGACTAGAGTTTATTCACACCGAGTTGAGCATGAAATTTCTACGCTCCAACTTAAGGGGAGTGCTAGAATTCCTTTTTTTTTAAATGAAGAATTCCTATCATGTAAAATAAAATTGGAGAGATTTTAGAGGATTTGTGCATTCCTACTTTTGTTAAGTTTCCTTATGTACCTATTCCTATTTGGGGCACCTCTATGGTCTGTAAAAAGTACACCAACCTCAATAAAAATATTCATTCAAGTTCCTTTAATCCTCTTAAGACATCCTTTCACCAATCTTCCCTATCAAGGAGGGTTGGCTAAGGGGATGAGCACAAATTAGTGAGGTAAAGAACGCTTGTCGTGGGAAAGGGGATAGACTTAGATGAGTGGTAATGTGAGAGGATGGGTCATGTTAGGAGAAGAGAAAAGGTCAATTTCAACCAAAAAGACTCAAAAGTATGACACGTTGACATCAACCCAATGAAAACTTGAGAGAAACCCAGCAGCGGAAATGCATTGGTAAAACTAGGAGGATTAGAGATGACATTAGTGTTAAAAAAGTATTGGGTTAAATTAAGGGGTGTTTATGTAAATTTCTCTAAAATGAATGATAGACAAAATAAAACCAAAAAGAGGGCATTACACAAACATTTACATGGAAAAGCCCTCCATTCAAGAGAGGAAAAGCCACAATCTGCAGGAATCTGTACACCAGGAGAAAATAATGAAGGTTCACCATTCAAATATTTATCAAAAATTTACACATCTGCCAGGCATGGTGAAATGGTCAAGATGCATGAATTGCCAAACCAGACATGATGATCAGTATCAAAAGCCACAAAGGATTTCCCACAGACCCACAACAATACAGGATTTGAACCTCAGAAAAAACATCAATTGAATCAGTTCTATTTGTAGCCATAAGTATAATGTCTACCATTCTTCCGCCTCTCTTCATCTCTCTTGTCTGATGTTACCACCAGCCACAAAAGTAGCAACCATCCTTCACTTATGTCATGCTAACTGCCTTTTTTTCTTTTTTGAAGAGGCATGCTAGCAGCTAATAATACTAGCATAGTACAAAATGGTAAAAAAGTACTCCAAAATTCTTGCAATTTTGTGAAATAACACATGGGCAAAACCTGAACATCTCTCAACAATGGAAGGCCATCAATCGCATCACAAAATCATCTCTAATGAGATTGATGGCACTAAAAGCTAGTGGCAATGCCCTCTCACAAGAAAATCATTTGCTTGTAAGCTTGAGAGAGCAAATTAAACAAAACAAATCTGAGATTGACTGGATCTAGATTTTTTATTATTATTAACAAGCCTGAAACATAGGGTCCAGGCAACCCAAATTGACTGGATCTAGTTGCCATGAGAATTATCCACTATGTAGTACCCAGAAGGACAACCCTTCATCTTTGGTTTACTGGACTCCAGAATCAACGTTTGGGCCTATACTCACATAAATGAAAGAGAATATCTTTCTAAAAAAAAATGGCATGTACAGATTGATGATCCCCAATTTAAAATGGAGCAAATAAAGACAAGTATAAAGTGAAAAATACAAAAAACAATTGATAGATGAAAAGATACACGTAAACATCTAAAAAAATCACTTCCTATGATCTCTCTCTCTCTCTCTCTCTCTCTCTCTCTCTCTCTCTCTCTCTCTCCCATTTTGGAGCTGACAACATTATGGCTTCGATTCCTTTTTTTTCGAAAAAGAAAAAAGAACAACCACTTGAGGTCAGTGACCATATGAAATATCATTTTTCAGAAAGAAGTCTCTTACATCATATATCTCAATGTCATAAAGGAAGAATGCATTCTCTAGTAGCTACTAATGAGAGAAGAACTTGCTAAAAAAATAGTTTCAATTGCTTTCACGTCCTCAAGCAACTAACCTCAAGCTCTTCCAAGTTTGAATAAATACTCCTAACAAGCTTCTTCCTTATTGTACTGAAATCCATAGGATGCTCGATAACCTCAAGATAGTCAGGGAGCTGATAAAGTTCAAGACAAATTGAGCAAATTAAAGCCAAATAATGCACAGAGTCAATTCATGCAAATAACAGCCAAACAAATACCGAACCTCGTCAAGATCAACAGGCTCCGCAAACACATTATACTTGTCCTTCCTGCATCACCCAACCAGAAAACAAAACCAACATGAGCCAGTTCCAACACCCTACAATCCAACAAACAAACCCATAACCATATTGGCCTTGTTCAGCCTACTTTTGAATTTTCTGGAGGATCAACTCCAACGTCTTCCTGTCAGGTACTGGAGTACCACTCTCTGTCACACAGAAAAATGAAATAAGGCCAAAGCACGAAAGAGGAGAAACCCCTAAGATATAATAAATGAAAGTAAAGAAACAAGCTTTTTTAGACATTCCAACAGATTGAATTTCCTCATATCACACAACTACTACTTGAAGCCAACCTACTTTCCTTACATAGACGCCACATATAATTCACATTCCAACTTCAGTTTTAGCTTTAATCTCTCCTAACCATTTCGCTGGCATGGTATCGAATCCTCACGAATTCAATGCTACAACATACACCACATGATGGCGACTCCCATCCACCACATTACTAAGAATCCCACTCACCTCCTCTACGCAATGCCACCAGACACCAACACAGTGGGAAACAAAGGAACAAAACACAAAGGGGAGAGGAAGCAGCACCATAAGCAGAACCTCCGCGGTAATCGCAATCCATCACCCGCCTCCTCTCCGCCTGCAAAAACAACCCAAACAGAACACATTCCAAATCAACAATGCACCAAAAACAGCAGAAGAAGAAACACGTCATCAACCCCCCCCGGGGGGCGAACCAATGCGACATAACGAACAAGTAGAAGGGACCATCCTGCGAAAGCAAAACCCTAAGCTCGTGATAACCAAACCACATCCCATCGTCACCTTGAGATCGCCTCCCCTCCTCCCGCCGTGGCAACACCGGTACTCCCCGTCGTCGTCCTCCATCTCTTCGTCGTCGTCCCCTGACGAAGGGGGAGGGGGAGGGGGAGGAAGAGGCGCGGGGGGACGGTGGAGCTTCACGAGTAGCTTCAGCTTCTTCTTCACGCGGTGCCTTTCGTCCGAGTCGTCGCCGTCCTCGTCGTCCTCGACCTCTTCCTCCTCGCGGTCGAGCTCCAGCTCGAGATCGCTGTCGTCGTCGTCGTCGTAGTGGAGCCGCCGGGAGCGCCGTCGCGGTGGCGGCGGAGGCGGCGGCGGCGGCGGCGGCGACGGAGAGCGGTGGGCGCGGTGACGGCGGCTCTTCCTCGGCCGCCCCCGCCTCCGGCATTCCTCCGCGGCCGTCGCCCCCATCCCCGCCTTAGCTCTCTCTCTCTCTCTCCCCCCCTCCCTCCCTAATCTGACACTTTTCTCTCACTTGGCTTTCCCTTCCGCCCTCTATCTCTCTCCAATCTGACACTTCTTCCGGCTTTTCTTTTCTTTTTTTTTCTCTCTCCTCGCCTTCCCTCTCTCTCTACAGCACCCTACGTCCCTCTTTTACCACCGTCTTTGTCCTTAGGCGAATATTTTTCAACGCGCCGTACGTCACCTGGAGATGGAAGTTCTTGGCAATCCAATAAGATCCGGCCCGAAATATTGACCAGAACTCGACCATTTGAACTCATGTTCAAATTTAATTTTTAACCAAAAAAAACAAAATTCAATTAGATTCCAATACGAGTATGAATTTTTATATAAATGCCACTATAATTTTAAAAAATTATTTCTTATCATTTAATTTGAATATTACTTTAAACATCATTAGAAAAAATGACTTCACTTTTTTAATTACCACTCTAATCACTTATATTAAGCATTGTAAACTCAAAATTAATAAAAAGTTATATTTTCCTCTTAAATTTTTTTTTCTCTCCTCATCGTTTTTCTCCTTTCCCTCCTTCCTCCCCTTCTCCCTCCCCCTCCTCCACAACAATACCATATTCTTCCTTCACCTCCCCAATCCTTCCACTACCATGGATGACACCTCTCTTCTAAAACCCTCTCTTTTTCACCTTCTTCGATTAATCGAAATCACCTTACCACATGGGACAAGCACAATGCCACAACCACCACATGCTTCAATCCCCCTCTTCTTGCAACCACACTCCCACACTTGCATGGCAGCTCCACCTCCAACTCCTCTCCCATTCCTTCCTAGCAAACCAAACGCTCCCCTTCCCAACTCCCCAACCTCCACTTCCCCCACATCATCACCAACTCCCTCCACAACCTTACCAACACACCTCCTAGTTGCTCCCTCGTTCATCCATCACTCAATAAGAAAAAACAAATGAATGAACCATTCGGCAACTAATCATTTGATCAGAAGTTATAAATATTTTGTTACCTCTTGAGACTCCTCAATCTAGAGTTGAGCCTCTATTTGGCCTCTCTTGCCTGGTTGTCCAGGTCATCGTCATGGGAGGTGTAGGGTCTTTGTTAGAAGCTTCAAGTCCCCTCTTCTTACATTAGTTTGAAAAACTCAAAACTTTATGCACAAAGATACATCACTTTTTAAACACAAAGTAAAGGAAAAAAAAATAGAGAAAAAATAATATACAATTACAAAGTTATGCGCACTTCCATAGGAGAATGAGGGTCTTCTCCTCGACCTAATTAAAAGATCCACACCTGATTTTTAAACTTCCTCCCTGTGCACTTCACTCCGATGAGCATTCCAACCATGAGGGGTCATGAGAAGAGCATTGAAAATTGTTATAATTAAGTCTTTTCAGGAAGGGAAGAGAGGGGAATGGTTGGGATAGTAGTGCTGGTCATGATGTGAGAGACCAATGGTGGTAAGCATCAACGACAAAAGGAGCACACATTCCCCCCCCCCCCCCCCCCCCCACACCACAAAGAGGGCAGAGAGAGTGGTGGTGGTGGTGACTTGAGTTGGTGGTAATAAAAGGAAATGGAGAAAAGGGGGGAGAGGGGGAGGAGATGTTGCGATAAATTTCCCTTAACAAAGAGGGCAGGGAGAGTGGTGGTGGTGGTGAGTTGGGTAGGAGGGAGCATGAGGAGGGTGGTGGTGGTGGTGGTGGGTGGAGTGGAGAGGGCGAAGAAGGAAGGGTGAAGGGGATGGTAGAGAATAAAAGGAAAATAAATTTTAAAAGTATAATAATAATTTTTCTTATTTTTTAATCTCACTGTGACAAAGTGAGTGGTGTTGACTAATGTATTGACCATTACAAAAATAAAGTAACTTTTTTATTGATATTTAAAGTAATATTTGAAAGTGAGTGATAAGAAAATAATTTTAAATATTTTAATAATATTTATATAAAAATTTATTTATATTATGTATATATCTTTTACTTTTTATGTTACGAATAACATGTTATTATATTTTTATTAATAAAGATTCTTATATATTCTATGTATATCAATTATTATATCAATTAAACATAGTAATGAATTATATTATTAATTTTTTTCTTGTTTGATCTTATTGTAGGCATCATTTTATTGGAAGGTTCATTTATAAATGGACATCTAACGGATTAATGGTGTCTAATGAATATATGGGTATAAGGATGGGTTTAAATTTTCTTGTCCGATGGACAAAAGCATAGGATATAGATATAGTTTTTATTAATAGGTATGGATATAAATTTAGTAAAATCCAACCCTATTTACATCCCTGTAATCAACCTTCCCAATGGTGGTTGGTGGGTTTAAGTTGGTGAAATTACATAAAGGGGCCTTTGCTTTATTGCTAATGAGTTGCATCCGTTGCCCATTGGCCGTTGGATAACAATCTCTCCATTATGAATGGCATGATTTTAGTTGTTGTACGTGTGCTTTCTAATGCAATTTTCTCTTGAGCGAACCAAAGATGTTGGAAGGATCTTTAGTTTGAATGGAATTGGTTCGTGTGGATTTACTTGAGACCCTTCCCACAGTTGTACAAGAGAGAGCACTACTCAAAGGTATGGCCGATCAGAATCCCTCCCCACCTTTGGACACTCCATTCTCCCTCCAGACCTATCCTCTACGATGTACGGATTGTCTCCTCGACATGCAAGGTGGATGGTGGCTCATGGCACTTGCTCATCTCCTGTGGTGTTCGAGTAGCGAGGCTCGTCGTCGAACGACTGATGAGGCATGCAATCGGTGACTATCATAGTCCGTGCTTGTTGAGGTAGGTGGCCGTGGCAGTGCGATCGGTAGTCGTGTGGTGCCCCTCATCAGCCTAGGCTTGTCGTCGGTTGTGCGATCGGTGCTGTGCGTCATGTGGCTGGGAGCGGACGCGGTCGACGTAGATGGGAGCGGCCAAGATCAGCGTCGATGGGAGCGACTCAACTAAGGTCGCGTGGCTTGGTGAGGTCGTGGTCGGCATCGATGGGGTAGTATGGTCCCCCTCGCCGGTGCCAGTGGCAGTCTTTCTCTCTATTGACGGCGGGCACTTAGCGGCAGTAACGCGAGTGTTGCAGGTTGCTAGCCCGTTCAGCAGTCACAAGGATGGTTTCGTGCCTTGGAGAGTTTTAGGTCTTCTTTTTCTTTTTTTAGTGTAGTGTTTAATTTTGTTGGGGATCACATGCAACCCCGTATTTTATACGGTTGAGTTTCTGACATAAATCAGTGGTCGATTTCAACCTTTGGGTCGATTTATTTGGTTAACTTGTTAGTGCGATCTTTGAGATTTTTCTTGTTGACGCTTCGTCATATTTACGAGCGTGGGGTCGTCCTCCTTCGGGAGGTCGTCTGGTTCCTGATCTTGTGACGAGTTTCATTTTCTTTTCCCTTTATTTCTTATCTTATTTTTGTGTTTTAAATTCCCCCACCTCTGCAAGGCATATTTCCTTTTGTGTGGGTGAGAATTTTCTGTTTCTCCCTATGTGTCCTCTTATATCACGTTCTTCCCCATTAATGAAAAAAAGATATGTAAAAAATAGATGCTTATGGAAAAAAAAAGAAAAAAAAGAAAAAAAAAACTTCCTCACTTGAATTTCTGGTTAGGATTATGCTAGATACACAATCGTATGTATCTATATCTATCCAACTATGGTAAAAGAAAATCACTACTACCGCATGCATGTGATCATAGCATTCACTTTTCTTTAGGGCTTGTTTGGGGCAAGGAGTTTCTTGAGATTCCCCCACAATTGATATTGAAAACTTGTTCAATATTACTCTTTCAAGTTGGTCAAAGCTTTTTTTTCCGGGTCTTGTTAGGTTTAGGATAGGGAAAAAGGCATGTTCAAAATAAACAATTACACAAAAAAATAAGAAATTTAGTTACCAATTATACTCAAAAAAGATATACATCCGAAGAGTGTAATAACTTTTAATTTTTTCACTAGATAGAATGGGAGTACAAAGAATCACCTTTCTTTCCTTCCCTCTCTATGTGTGTGTCCACGCATTACAGGCATCATTACTTATTTATGTACCAAGCATCTCATAACACACATAATACTGCCTATTTATGAGCTAAACATCTCATGGAGCATTTTTAGTTGTGTTTTTTTTTTAAGTGATTGTCTTTTCCTTCCTCCTACACCAATTAGGTGGATAGTTGAGGGAGTGCCCTAGTCGAACTATCCATTTTTCTTGTATAGATATTTGTTAGGGCAAGTAGTTAAGTATTGTCCGTTTGAAATTTTTTGTCTTTTGTTTGTTAAGCCTCTTTGAGCTGGACTTAATTAATGAGTTTTCCTCCTCTCGTAACAAGTTAAAGAGAGTTATTCTGGATTTCCCCTCTTTCATACTCCCCTCCTTGGAATAAGAAGAGTTGTAATTTTATCCTACCCTATTAACTACCGGTTCCTACCCTCATTCCTCATTTTAAATGAAAAAATGCTACTTACCCTGCATACCATTCCACCCTTCTTTCCCAACACCAAGCGTATTTTGGGTAGAATTTTGTGGGATAAGAAATTTTTAAAAAGTTATCATGTATTTTTATTTAGAAGTCAAAAGAGTTATTTTATTAAATTAATTATGATCGTTCGAAATGCAGTAGAATTATTTAAAGAGTTCTCTTGTTTGTATGTTGTGATAATTACATCTTACTTTATTTTTGTAAGATAAGATGATAAGAGTTAATTCATGATATAACTTATCTCATATTAGGTCTGAAATAAATTATCCGTAAATTATCTAAAATTAATCTTTTACGACCCAAGTTAATCCAATCTAACAATCAAACTGAACTATTTCCAATTTAAAAAAATAATCTACCAAACATGCTTATCCTAAGCAAAGAAGACTCGGCTCTTATTCCACTCGAAAAAAGTTATTTTATCATAGCTCCTGTTGGCCTTAGACAAGCCCCCAGTGGTTATAGTGATCACGTGCACGATGTTTTCGATGATGGATGGGATCTTTTATATATATAATTTTTACGATGATTCTGAAACGTGGAGATCGTATACGATAGTTGTTATGCTCTGTTCCTGATATAGAAAGATCAAAGTTGTGCAATGGAAAGCCTAGTATTGCAGTTCTGTGCATATCTTTTTGGCTTTCGACAAATGGTACTAGGTGTTTTGTTCATATTTGGCATTTGTTGGCATTTCGTGGGTCTCTTGTTTACAAAAACTTACGTCATATCACATCCTCTTGTTGGGTCTATCCTTTCAATAATACAGTATCAATTATTGGCTTTATTTTCAAGATATTTGGTAGATAAATTAAATGAAATTAAATGAAGATTAACCACCTTAATTTATCCACCATGTGTGTTGGATTAAAGTAAATTTAATTTAAGATAAAATTATTTCATCTTTTTTTAGAATAACTTTAATTCAACAAATCAACAAAATATATTAACTATTTTATTCTATTATTTTATTATATTTCTTTTATAGTTCTCTGTTTATTCCCCAAATTTATTTATCTTTGTTAGACACCACCTAAGTGATTAACAAATGCATTGACTATTCTTGATTGCTATAAGACCTAGAGTGATGAAGCCTCCTCATGTCCCTTTCCAAGGTAATCATTTGGATTTGGGGTTACCAAGAAATTTCATGCATGGGATGAGGTAAAACTTGATTGAGAAATACCAAGTTAGCAGTTCTTGTGTTTGGATAAATTATCCAAGAGGAGGGGTGGGATAAGGTTGTTCCACTCACTTACCCATGCACACTGCATTGTACCATGTTAAGAACCCAAAGTGATTTAAGGTACGGCTATCAACATCGTTGCTACTTATATTATATTAAACTGATTACAATATTAATTTTATTTTCTCTTGACGTGACGATCCTATTCCACGATGATAGAAAATCACCATCTAAACATAAACATGTATCTTCCCGAGACTTGTTTCCTTGAATCTTGTTTATCCCATCATCCAAACTCCAATATTCGAATACACTGCAGAAGGATAAGATTTAAATCTGGTCTTTTAAAGTGTTAGAGCAATGGGTGAAGTAGAATATTAAAGTGAGTTATGTGTACAATGTAATGGAATCGTGGTAAACATCAGTATCTATGTGATGGTTACGTTATAGAGTATTGATGCAATTCTTTCTTCTAAGAAATGTCAATAACAAATTACTTTAGGAGTATAAATCAATTAAAATAGAAAAATATTTATTTAAATAGTAGAATAAGTAAGAAGATAAGTGATAAATTAAAATGATCGATAGTATTAATGTGTTATTAATAAATATTTATTTAATATTAAGATATAGAGATGAGTAAGTTGATATAATATTATAAATATATTATCTTAAAGTTAATATATTTTAATAAATATATTACCTGAAAATTAATATATTTTAATGTATATTGATATTAATATAATATAATAAAATGACATATAAAAAAGAATGGTCGAAATGATCTATTTCTATTTTCCTAATGACCACTTCTTCGAATGACCAGTGCTCGCCACGTCATGTGTATGTGTATGGTTCGCGAACACTTCAGAGGTCCCCTGATTGGCTGAATCCCGATTAAGTGGGTATAAAATTTTTATGTGCATGTTGTAGAAATTTTGTCATCCCAACCCTACACATTATTATTTTATCATGTGCATAACACAAAAATGGATGCACCTATAAGTATAGATGAGCATTGGATCAATCTTATGGGGGTTAGCACGACCCAAATTTATTTAATAAATAGGTTAAAAAAATAATCTAAGATCTAGTTTACAATAAATTTTCTTAGTCAAAACATGACCTACTCAAATAATAATGAGTTCGGATAACGCCAGGTAAGTTCATTTATACATGATCTAATTGATTATTTCACATTAATAATTATTTTAAAATATAAACAATAATATAATTTTATACAAGTAAGAAAAAATAGTTTGTAATGGATAATTATCTTTTTTAATTATGTAAATGATAGATTATTATATTTTACTTTTGTGTATATTAAAAAACTTTTAAGTCCTTGTAGGTGCACGTCAAACCAAAATGATCCAACTACTTGTAGGTACACGTCCTAAACCCTATTGGCTTAAATATTCAACATATATGATATATGACAGGTCAACCAAATGTAATTAAGTAAGGGAAAATTATAATAAAAAATAAAAGTACACATTTTATGTGTTAATATTTAGTTTGAATTTTGATGTTTACACTTTCTCTATAGTAAGAAGTCAATGGTTCATATTTAGTTCAAACGAGATTTTAGGATTGCATTACACAACTTATAATTGTGGAAAACACGAAAGATAAGGTTTTGTTGGTTAAAAAATAACAAGAGCAATCAATATTTATTTAGCGTTTAATGTATGATGCATATATAATACATATTTTGATAGAAAGTATGAATATATATATATTAAAGTAATTGGGCTAACAAGCAAAACCTTAAGGTGACCCTATAAATGGGTCAATGGACAAAGCTGGGTTTGGGCCACCTTGGCCCAAGGCTCAGCCTATTTAATAAATAAGTAAAATTTATAACCCAAGCCCGACCCAAGTTAATTTCGGGTTCAGACTTGGGTCGACCTAATCAAGTTAAGCCTCGAGCTAGGTCGAGCCGACCTGATTCAATGTCATCCCTACCTATGAGTATAAATAAATTGTAAATATATCGAAAATACTTTAAATTATAATATACAAATATACAACATAATTTATTTCATTAGTTTATTAATTTACTAATTTAAAATATATTAACTTAATAATATAACTAATTAACTTATAAATATAAATATGTATAATATATAGCTAAATAAATAAATATAGAATTATAGTGCTATACATTATAATTACTTTAAGTTATATCTACCGTTATAAATATGATTGTAAGTATATGCTTAGCTATTTATAAATATATATATCGAGTATGTACATATAATATAAATAATTATATATATAATTATATTATTATAATATATACCGTATAATTTAATATAAATATCTACCTAAGTAAATGAAATAGGTATATAAGTTATTTATATATTTTATGTAAATATAAGTTACTATATACACTTAACTTAGGATTTTATACAAGTATAAATGCTATGTATGTAGGTATTTTTAAAGGATTTTTGAAGTTTTTTAGATTTTTATTTTTTTTACGAGAGAAAGTTGAGAAGACAAGAAGAATAACTCATTTTGGTGTTTTTACTTTGTTTTCTTTTATTTCAAACTTAGGAAGACTTAAACTTCTACAAGTATGTTCTAACTTGGAAGCTCAAAACTTAAATCTAACTCAATACACACATAAAACTAAACTTAAGCTCACTCAAGATATCTTTCTTTTATTTATTTACATTTATTTTTGTATTTTTATCGTATTTACAAACTAGGTTAGAAATAGGCTTTAAAGAAGGTTAGACATGAATTCAAGCCATAGAAAATCATTCAAAGTGCTAGACATAAAAGATAAGACATGAGTAACTTTCAAACAACCATATAGATTAGGATCAAGCATAAAAACATGATTTAAAAATTAAATTCCATCAGATCAATCAATTAGACAGTTAGCAAGTCTTACATTTGCTGATAGAAAATTTAGATTTGAATTTACAAGCTTTCTATCTCCAATTCAAGTTAGTCAAAAGTACAAAAATGCCTACTACACGTTAAGTCTCTTCAGAATCTCATCTAAGTCCCATGTACATCTAGACTAACGTCGGAAAACACGTAAAGATAAGTTGTTCATTGTAGCAAGCATTTATGACATAAATTTTAAAGAGAATAATTGAAAGTGAGACGAGTGTCGAACACGAGGAGGTGTGGAATCGGATCAGTTAGTCACTTAATGTCATAAAATGTTTCATTTCGTTCACTTGCGTGGAGAGAGAGAGAGAGAGAGAGTGAAAATAGGGTTAGAAATTTGAAATCGAGTGGGGATCGCTAACTATGCATGAAATCAAAATATAATAAATCAAGATGATAACACAAGATAATACATTGCATAAGTGAAATCATTTTACAATAATGCTAGATGAAAGCTCAAAGCAACATAAATGCACAAAATGGAGAAGCGAGGCAGTTACAGCAGTGGAGGGGCTTCTGTCAACGACTCGACAGCTCCAGGACCTTGCTTTAACACTCTATGGAGGTGGGGACATCCTTGCTAGATGATGATGAGAGATGCCTTGCAATGGAGGTCCATAAGGTTATTTATAATGGAGGAGGGGTGGCCAAAATAAGTATTGCACCATCAGTGACATCTAGGACGACGCTATAGGCAACTGCAAGCTTCGATGTAGGCAACTCTCATGCTCGCTAGTGCCGCGCATGCACAGCTAGTGCTCGCGAGGAGAACTGCAAGCCAATGGATCAAAACTGCAGATTGCCATCGGACGGTCGAGGATGCGTCCAGACGACTTATCCATCGCACCCATCGCACTCATCGCACAGGAAGAAATCACGACCGTCGGATTGCACGTGGAGGGTTGAGATTGTGCACGAGATCGCACCTTGGGTGCACATACGATTGGGCGTCAGACTGCGCAAGGATGAATCATGCGCATCCAAAGGCGCCACGTAGCCGCTATCTCGTCATTTGATCATGATCGAGTGGCTCGAATAGATCGCGGTGCGCGTTTATGAGGATTGGGGAGCGTGGCAGGTTTTGAACCTGCATTGCACATTTGCGAGCTCCTCACTAACCCGCTGCGCTATACTCGTGGATTGTCGCAAGGATGACGAAGCCCTCATGCGGTGGCAGCCGTTAGATGTTGATTGTGCGGTGGATGGCAAAGTGCGATGTTACAACCCGATTCCCGGATCCCTATAGAACTCGAGATCGGCTTGCCTCAACTAATCCCAAGACCCAGTCTTCTAGCAAGAAATAACCAAAAGTAGGAAAGTAAACCACATTCACTTATGCAATATAATTAAGTAGAAGAAACGTACAAAGCAGTAAAGGAAAGTAAAGTTGTTGTCTCAGTACATACCACCACAACAACAAAAACAACGCAAAACAGAAGTAAATAGTAGAGACAAACAATAACTAAAGGTCCAATACTTACTACAATAGTAAAGGAACAAAAGGAAGTGCTGAAAACTACGGTTGGGCTCGACTGGGCCCAGCACCCTCTGCAGCCGAAAGCTCGGGCTGCTCAACTCTTGATCTTGAACAGTATTATGACAAGATAGAGTTAGCAAACGCTAAGTAGAGTGGTATCTATATTATCTAAAAAAAGTAAAAAAAAGGGTTTAATTCTCATTTCTATTTATCTGTTTTATATGTATTTCCATTTCGCCAATTTCTATCAAACATCCAGATATTCTTGATCTTGCATGTTCCTCGTGGAAATAATCTCGATTACAGTCTTTTCCGTAGAGTAGAAGGTACACGTGGTGCTCTCCTGGCCGAGAGAGTCCCCCGTGGTAATTCTACATCCAGTCAACCACCCCGAAGTCACTGTCAAGACATAGCGGTGATTACGGCACGCGTGATAAGCGCACGGGTAGCTACCCCGCAATGACAAGCGGTCAGTCGTTTCCGCTAGTGGATACGCCCAAAGTACAACACGGAACAGTATAGGGCCTTGCCCACTCAGAACAGGGTCTCACCCCTCAGAACCAAACAGGGTTCACGCCCCTACACAATCCGCGCACCCTCATCTGACTACCCCGGTTTGCTTAGAGGGCCTAACAAGTCGGTGTAGGGTGGCTAGCTGAACCTCGGGTCCCGTGGGGTGGCTAGCTTTCTCCCTACACTAGTAGCTCCCCTCGGTACCACGTACACGAGGGCCAATAAGAGTCGATATAGAGTGGCCAATCCTAACCCCAGGTCTCACCCCAAGGGAGGCTAGCTCTGCTCTACACAAAAAAAGGCAGTTGCTCTCCTTGGTACCAAGCACTCAAGGGTCAGCACACTTCCTGTCTACATTCCAGGTTTCCATCTATCCACAAAAGTTCTACTCCTAATTCCCCGTAGGGTTCGTGCTCATGTTCACCTCATTTATTCCAATCCGGATTTCACCATTCAAATTTATTTCTCAAGCATATATAGGCAGCTCGTGTTTCCATAATTAGATACATGCAACTGTTGATTTCACAGGTGATTGTTCATTAATTACAGGCAGCTTATATTCTAACAGGCAACTCACAATTATAATACATGCAATTTCTAGCAGTTTATCTCAATCATGCATGTAAGTATATTATACAATACAACGGTTCATTCATTTCTTTATCTTAGGGTTCATGACACATCCTAGGGTTCCATTTTGCTATTTTTGTAGACACATTCTTATTTAAATATTATTAACAGAATTAACCACTCTTCCAGGCAACACGAGAGTAATGGGGCTCGAACTGCAGACCCAAGTCTCTCTGTGAGCCCTAAACATGCAGCAGGTTGAAACCCTATACAAAGGAATACATCACAAAAGGAGAGTTCAGAACAGTGCACAAATGACTCTAGTACGTAGAGAAACTCGCGAGGAAAATACAGGTATTTCGTTTGAGTAAAATGAACCCCGATCGAACCCCAAATGGGTCAACAACATGCCTACTGTTCAAAATCAGATGTCAGGGGATACTCCCAGACGTCTTAAAAGGTGCTAGATCCTTACCTTAAGTCCCTGCGGTGTCTTCAGATGTCCAGGCCTTCTCTGCGATCGTCTGAAGGTAGTTCCAGACGTTAGATAATGCCTCTGGTCATTTGGACGCACCTCTAGACGTGTGGTCGTCTGATCAGACTTACAAAAGCACGATGTCCGCGCTCCTTCCCAAGGCTGCACCTACGTGCGACAATGCAGGCGCGGTCAGCCGACAAATATCCCTACGCTGTGATATGCATGGCGCAGGGAGATTATGTACGTTCGCGATAAATGAGCTTTCAGATGTCTAGCCTTAGCTCCAGATGTCCAAGTACTCCGTCAGCCGTTTGGACTCCACTCTAGATGTCTGATACTGGAAAACTTCCAGTATCAGGACCTCCTTGCAGCGCTCTCCCCTCGCTCTGCCTCGCTCCGCCGCAGCTCCAGCCGTTGCAGAGGGCGGAGAGGCCATCTCCTCGAGCTCTCTCCTCCTCCCGCATGCGCCCGCGGTGGCCGTGCGAGCTCCCCGACCTCGGCCTCCTCCTCCCACGCTCTCCTCCTTCTCCCTCTCGCTCTCCTTCGTTCGGCTCCTCTCACCACTCCCACACAGCTCTGAAGGTGGTGGCTGGTGTGTGGAGTGGAGAGGAGAGGGGAGGGGTTTATATAGAAGGCGTGGGGCTAGGGTTTGAGGAAGAAAGAAGGAGGGAGAGAGAAGAAGAGGGTCATGCGTGCCACCCACGCACAGGGCGCAGCGTGCGTACAAAAATCTCATTTTCAAACGTCCAGGAAAGGGTCCAGAAGTCTGACTGAGACTCCAGATGTCTTAAAACGCTAAAAAAAGTGACGGATCATAACATCATAACAAACTTAAAGGAAGTTTCATCCCCGAAACTTGAGCTAGCTAGGGTGCGGAAAATGGAACAAAATCGCATAACTTAAAGAGGGCCAAGGTAGGTCCAAAAAGACGTACCCTCAAAAAGCTCTGGGTACCGCTCTCGCATCGCCACCTTAGGTTCCCAGGTCGCCTCCTCGTACCGCTGGCTTCTCCATAGGACCTTCACCAGTGGTACCTGCTTCCATCTCAGACTCCAGACGTCTCTGTCTAGTATCTACACTGGTCTCTCGGGGTAGGTCAGGTCGTCACCTACGTCAACGCTCTCGTGGCTCAGAATGTGACTAGGATCAACGACGTACTTCCTGAGGTTGGACACGTGGAACATGTCGTGCACTCCATAAAGCTGGGGAGGAAGGGCAAGCCGGTAACCAATGGGTCCCACCCACTCCAGGACCTCAAAGGGCCCTACAAACCTCGGCACAAGCTTCCCTTTCACCCCAAAACACTGCAGGCCCTTCATGGGCGAAACACGGAGAAAGATGTGATCCCCAACCTCGAACTGCACCTCTCTGCACTTCCGGTCAGCGTAACTCTTTTGCCTGCTCCTGACAGTATGGAGTCGTCTGTGAATCTACTTGATCACCTCCTGACTCTGCCGGATCAGCCAGAGGCCAACCTCCCACTTGGTCCCCACCTCGACCCAACTCAAGGGTATAGTACACCTCCATCCGTATAAAGCCTCGTAAGGTGCCATACCGATGCTTAAGTGGTAACTGTTATTACATGCAAACTCTACCAGGGGTAAATGCTCCTCCCAGGAGCCTCTCCAATCTAGTACACAGGTGCGTAAAAGGTCCTCAAGTGTCAGTATGGTGTGCTCTGACTATTCGTCCATCTGGGGGTGGTATACAGTGCTGAACCTCAAACGTGTCCCTAGAGCCTGCTGAAACTCAGCCCAGAACTGGGAAGTAAAACGGGTATCCCTATCGGATATAATCTCACGCGGAACTCCGTGTAGGCGTACCACATCGTGAATGTACCTCTCTGCCAATTGTGCTGGTTCCAAGGTGACTCGGATCGACAGGAAATGCGTCGTCTTCGTCAACCTATCCACTATCGCCCAGACAGCATCATGTCCTCTCTGGCTAGTCGGTAGACCCACCACCAAGTCTATGGTGATGCTCTCCCACTTCTACTCTGGCACGGGAAGTGGCTGCAACGGCTCTACAGATCTCTGGTGCTCGGCCTTCACCTGCTGGCATACCGAACATTGCTACACAAATTTACGAACATCCCGCTTCATCCCTCTCCACCAAAAATCGCGTCTCAGATCATGATACATCTTTGTGTTCCCGGGATGTATGGTGAACCTGGACCCGTGCGCCTCAGCTAGGAGCTCTCTCAATAACTCGTCCCTAGGAATGCATAAGCATCCCCTCATGCGTGGTATCTCATCTGTAAAGGAAAAGTCTCCTGGGTCTCCTGTCAACACCCTGTCCCGCAGTGTCTGTAAGTACGGATCTGTCATCTGTCCTACAATGATGCGGTCTATCAGCTCTGGTCGCGTCTGTCGCATTACTGTCACTATCCCACAATACCCCTGTGACTCCAGGGGTCGCCAATTGCCCAACTCCTCCATAAGTCTCCAACTCTGTGCTTGTAAACTCGCCAAGTGGGCAGGCGCCTTCCGGTTCAAGGCATCAGCCACCACATTGGACTTCCCTGGATGGTAGGAGATGCTGCAATCGTAGTCTTTCAGGAGCTCTAACCAACGCCTCTGTCTCATGTTGAGCTCCTTTTGGTCAAACAAGTACATGAGGCTCTTATGATCCGTGAAAATCTCGAAAGTCTCACCGTAAAGGTAGTCCCTCCATGTCTTCAGCGCAAAGACAACAGTTGCCAGCTCTAAGTATGGGTAGGGTAGCTATGCTCATGGGGTTTCAGTTGCCACGAAGCGTAAGCGACAACATGACCCTGCTACATGCGCACACCCCCTAACTCCTGCAACGAAGCCTCTGTGTAAACCACAAAACGGCCACTGTTGTCCGGGATGGTAAACACAGGAGCTGAAGTCAGTCTCTCTTTCAACTCCTGAAAACATGCCTCACACTCATCTGTCCAGGCAAAAGGCACATCCTTCTGAGTTAGCTAAGTCATAGGACGCACAATTTGAGAGAATCCTCTAATAAACCGTCGATAATAACCTGCCAGTCCTAAAAAGCTACGTATCTCTGTCACTGTATGTGGCCTCTCCCACCTGAGTACGGCCTCAACCTTAGCTAGGTCTACAGCCAAACCATCCCCTTAAATTACGTCGCCCAAGAAAATCACCTGCCTAAACCAAAACTCGCATTTGCTGTACTTGGCATATAGCTGATGTAAATACATTTACACTACTTAAAATGTCTATTTATGCATGTTCTTATGCATAGGATTGCATTTCATGATATAAATATTGCATAACATGCATCATCTCGCATTTAAAGTAGTTTGAATAAAATGGAGGTTAATTGTCTCCTTTTATGTGCTTGGACAGGGCAAACATTTTATCGGAGCCTCAGATCAAAGATCCAACCGTATGGATGTGATCAGGGCGACGATTGGAGTTCAACGACTCCAAGATCGCCCTAATCAGGCATCCGTAGCATCAGATAGAGACCGGGGAACCCTAGAAGATCAAGGGCCAGGATGGTGTAAATCCGCACTTCAGATGACAAATCCGACCGCACGGATGAATTCGGATCGACGATCGCAGCCCAATGACACAAAAATCGAGTTAATCCGACATCCGTGGCACCATCTACAACTTCCAGAAGATGGACGGCCAAGATGATGCCACGTGGTGCCATCTCAGCCGCCCAAACGGTCGCTTGCATCTTGTGAAGACCGCGCACCTGTCTCCTCTCCGCCGTTGGATCTCGATCCAACGGCTGCGACGCGCCCGCGCTGAAGTCAAGCGCTCGACACAAACGCGCCCGCAGCGCAGCGGTCGAGCGCTCTAACGCGAAGCAGGGACGCGCGTTCGAGCCGCGCCCCGCAGAAATTGGAGCGGTGGCACGCCTCCAATCGACCGCACGATCGCGATCCAACGGCCGCGCGCGCCCGATAGCGCCGACACGCGATTGGACGCACGCGTGAACGCGCGATCGCACGTACAGGCGGACGAGCGGCAGCGGTGATGGCGCGATTTTAAGCCGTCCGATCTCGCGATCGGACGGCTGAGACTTCGCGGACGTGCGTAGGCGTTATGCACGCGGGCAGCCGAGCGGGCACGTGTGGGCGAGGCGGCGATGGCCACGTCGGGGCTTTATTGACGGATTTATCCGTCACTAAAGACCCCTTATTTATTATTTTGAAGATGTAATGTCTATTTTGCCCCCACTCCTTGCAACTATAAAAGGTGACCCCCTCCATACGAAATTTTCATCCCTTCTTTCTCCTCTCTACCCCTCCAAAGCTCAAGAGAAGCTTGTCCCACACCCGGGATGCTTCTCGCGAGATAAAGTCCAATTTTCGTTCCCCTTCGGAAGTGGATCCCGCGACGACGACGGCGTGCTGCTTTGTTCCCGTTCTTCTGCTTCGTCCTCCTTCATCCTGCTTCGTTCTCCATCGTCCAGGCGTCGTCCCGTCCGGCTCGTCCTCCAAGCAATCGTCGAGGCGGATAACATTTCTCTCCCCATTCTTATTTACAGCTTTTTTAGTGTAGAATTTTATGCTTTATAGTGTAATTGATTTTCCGCATTCTAGTATAACTTTTATAAACTATTGAAATATTGAATGCATGTTCTCTTTCTCTCTCTCTCTCTCATAGTTTGATAACCCCATTGTAATTATAACGCCTTGCTTAAAGAAAATCTTAAAAAAATATATAATTGCGAAAATAAATCAACGTAGCCTCCCTGTGTTCGACCCGGAATTATTTTCGGTATAAATTTTATTTGTTGAACACGAATTCTTCGCTTTCGAACTACAACGACAGGTTTTCCAAAACCAATCTCGTTAGCGTAGGTTCGTAGCACTCAACAATAGCCTGTGTCACCTCAAAGTGTCCAGAATCATTCGTAGATGTTGTCCGTGCTGCGATTGATCCCGCGAGTAAACGAGTACGTCGTCGATAAATACTACCATAAACTAGTCCAAGTATGGTTTGAAAACCCGGTTCATCAAATCCGTAAAGGCAGCGGGGGCATTGGTCAACCCAAACGGCATGACCAAGAACTAGCAGTGCCCGTACCGGGTACAGAAAGCTGTCTTGGAGAGGTCAGTCTCCCTGATCCTCAACTGATGGTCGCCTAACCTCAGATTTTTCTTGGAGAACTCTGTGGCATCTCGCAACTGGTCGAAGAGATCGTTAATCCTCGGCAGTAGATACTTGTACTTGATGGTGACCCTATTTAGCTGTCGATTATCGACACAAAGTCACAGGGTATCATCCTTCTTCTTCACAAACAGTATAGGGGCTCCCCACGGGGACACACTGGGCCTCACAAAGCCCTTCTCCAACAGGTCCTATAGCTGTGACTTGAGCTCTCGCAGCTCAAGTGGTGCCATCTGGTACGGTGCAATAGAAATGAGGCTAGTCCTCGGTACCAGTGAAATCTCAAACTCGATCTCACGCTCGGGTGGTAGTCCTGGCAGCTCCTCTGGAAAAACGTTGGGGTACTCGCAAACCATTGGAATACTCTGAAGGTCAGCCACGGTGCTAGTCTCTACCATAATACAGGCCAAAAAGCCTCACACCCCTGACTCAAAAGCCTCGCTGCCCGAAGCGCGGAGATGAATCTGAAACCTCCGTCCACCGGTTGTCCATGAAACTCAAAGGGAGGTAACTCCGGTATAGAGAAGACGATCTTCCTCCCGAAACAGTCCACCAGGGTCTGATAGGCGGACAGCCAGTCCATCCCTAAGATCACGCTAAAATCCACCATCTGTATCATAATCAGGTCAGCAGGGAGGCTGTGTCCCCCTATACTGATCTCGCAGTCCGTGTAGACCTCCTTAGCTACAAACAGCTGGCCACCTGGGCCTCTGATCACAAACGGGTCCTCTAACAGTACACTGCACTGTCCCAAATGGGCGGCAAAACTTGCAGCAACAAAAGAGTGTGTGGCGCCGGAATCAAAAAATACGTACACTAATCTGTCAGAAACGGTAACCATACCTACCACCACTGAACCGGAAGCCCTCGCGTCTCTGTGTGTCAGGGCGTTGATATGCCCCTCAGTCCTCGGTGTAGATGAAGCGGCTACACTCTAGGTCGGGCGAGCAGCCGCTGGTCGATACCCTCCTCGTGATTGCTGCCCTCCCCCACGCGCTTGGGGACCACGACCATTAGCTTGGCCTCCAGTTCTCGGTGCGGAGAGCATCTGCTGTGCTTCGACCCTAGATGGGCAGTCCCTTCTGATGTGGCCTGGCTGGCCACACTAGTAGCAGAGGGGAACATGACCTCCCTCAGTAGGTCTGTTATGACCCGGTTCCCAAATCCCTACAGGGCACGAGACCGGACCGACTCGACTGATCCTAAGACCCAGTTGTCCAACGAGAAAGTAACCAAAAAGTAGGTAAGTAAACCACATTCACTATGCTACGCGACTAATAGTAACAAAAGCACAGCAGTAAAAAAGTAAAACTACTACAGTACACACCGCCATAACAATATAAAGTAAACGAGTACAGGAATATAAAGTACAAAATGTCAGAGTACAGAGGTGCAAGAACTACTCACTACAACTGAAAAAGGAGTACAACAGAAAGCTACAACTACTGGGCTCTACTGGGCCCAGCACCCTCTGCAGCCGTAGGCTCTGGCTGCTCAACACCTGAACCTGAAAAGGGGTTATGAGTACAAAATGTCAGCGAACGCTGAGTAGAGTGGCAACCAACTAACTAAAGTAATAAAGGTGGACAGGTAGCTATTGTTTTTCAATTTCTTGTTTTCTTTAACTAATTATTCTTTCTTTCACCACTTGGTTTATTTATCAGGTCTCTTTCTTGATCTTGAATGTTTCTCGTGGGAACGATCTTGATTGCAGTCTTTTCCGAAGAGTACAAGTTGCACGTGGTGCTCTCCTAGCCGGGAGAGTCCCCTGTGGTGGTCCTACCCCCAGTCAACCACCCCAAGGTCATGGACAGATGTAATGGTGACTACGACACGTGCGATAAGCGCACGGGTAGCTACCCCGCCCTGGCACTCGGTCAGTCGTTTCCGTTAGCGGGTGCACCCAAAGCATAGCACGGAACCAGTATAGGGCATAGCACTCTAAATAACAAGGGTCTAGCCCCTAAGAGCCAAACAGGGGTCTTGCCCTGCCTGACTACCCTAGTTTGCCCAGTGGGCCTCACAAGTCGGTGTAGGGCGGCTAGCTGAACCCTAGGCCCCGTGGGGTTGCTAGCTCTCTCCCTACACTAGTAGCTTCCCCTGGTACAGTGTACGCAAGGGCAAAGAAGTCAGTACAGAATGACCAATCCTAACCCCCGGGTCCCAACCCAAGGGCAGCTAGCTCCACTCTACACTAAATAGGAGGACAGTCGCTCTCCTTAGTACTCCGTACTCAAGGGCCAGCTCACTTCCCCACTCACATTCCCAGTTCCATTCCATTTATTTCCAGGAGCTCTACTCCTAATTCTCCGTAGTGTTCATGCTTATATTCCTCAGGCCATTCCATATCAAGTGTCACCATTTCTATTCCCAATTTCATGTTATACACATGTAATTTGTCATTCTATCGTTCACATTTCCATATTCGGTTTATTTACAGATAGCTCATGTTTCCAACATTCACCTTTCCATTTTCAAATTTATATACATGCAGCTCATATATGCGTGCGATAGGAAAATTACATTCAATAATTAACTGGTACAAGTAATATACATTTCGCAGGCAACTGTTATTCATTCATAGGCATTTGTTATCATTCTATCTACTCATTCAAGACTGCAATCCATTCATTCAATATAGACATTCCAGCATTTCTAATCTTAGGATTCATGCCACATCCTAGGTTCTAATCATTCATTCCACACATGCATTTAGGTTTTAATTAAATTAAGGGGAGGCCACCCTACCAGTAAACCCAAGAGTAATGGGGGCTTGAATGGCAGGCTTACGTGCCTCAACAAGTCCCGAACCCGCAACGGAAACCAGTCCTATCACAAGGATCAATCACAAGAGAATATTCAGAATAGTAAAAAAAGTCTTCTAACAAGTAGAGGAATTCATACGAGAAACATTGGTATCTTAATTGCGGAAATCGAAACTCAAACGGACCCTAAACGGGTCAAAAATAGTGTTTCTGATTCAAATCAGACATCTGGAACAACTTGTAAACGTCTCAAAAGTGTCCAGTGACATACCTTAAGTCCTGCGTCACTCCCCAGACATCCAGGAACTTTGCTAGGCCGTCTGGATCCAGTTCTAGACATCCGACCACCTCTCCAGATATTTGGAAGCGCTTCCCGTTGTCTGGTATGTCGCCCAAACGTCCAAAATGCGTGGGAAGGCGTGTCCTGCGCCTTCCCAAAGCGAACCCTGCACGCAATCCATCAAATCTCCTTAAAAAGGCATGTAACAGTGCCTTGGCAGAGCGGCCTGCATGGCCATATCCGCAAAGAAGACGTACCTTCGTGAAGTCTACTTCTCAGTCATCTAGAACTTCCTCCAAACGTCGGCTACGTCGTGTGGACGTCGATCCAGACATTTGATTATGGAAAAAACCCAGAAAGAGAACCTGCTTCCGCCCTCTCGCACTACGCGTGGCCGCGCCGCACCCTCTCGCCTGCTGCTCCGGCTGCAGCAATGTTGGGGAGGACCTCCCCGACGCACTCCTCCGCCTTGCACACGCGCCGCTTCGGCCGTGAGCTCACAGGTGAGCTCTCACGCGAGCTCGCAGGCTAACTTCTCTCCCTCTCACGTTGCTCCTCCTCTCCTTCTCGCGCCACGCTCGCGCTCTCACCAATCTGCTGCTCTCGCTGGAGGGAAGGAGGAAGGTGGCTGGGAAGTGGGGGTGGAACGAGGGAGAGGAGTAGGCCTTATATAAGGGTGTGGGTTTAGGGTTTTCGCCGGGGTGGAAGGAGAGAGAAGAAGAAGAAAACGAGGGAAGTGTACTGTCTGTGCGCAGCACGCAAGCAGACGCGAGCTCGTACTCGAAATTTTTGATTTCCAGACGTCTGGGAAGGTATCCAGACGTTTGACCAGACGACTGACCCACAGTCTGGACGTCTTAAAAGGCTCAAACAGCACGAGTCTTAACAGGGTCCTTGTTGGCGGCTGGGCAGGGGTCTGGTGTTGGCTGCTGGCCCCTGTCTAAGGCCCCCAAGGGCCATTGATGGCCCCGCAAAATGAGACAGCTCTCCTGCGAGTGCCGCGTGCCTCCTCTCCCGATGGCCCTGAGAGTACTTTGACTGATAGGACCTCTTCCGTCCGCTGTCGGTGTCTCGTGCGACCGGGTTGGTCTCCTCGTAGGTCATGGCTGCCTCAACTACTAGTGGGAAGGTGGGCAGCTTTAGGGGTTTGACATACCCCCGAATAGTAGGTCGAAGCCCCTTAGTAAACCTCCACATGCGCTCCTCCTCCGTAGACACGACTGTCGAGGCAAAACGTGACAACTCCAGGAAAAGTGTGTGGTACGCGCTAATAGTCATCGTTCCCTGGCGGAGAGTGTGGAACTCTCGCCTCCTCTGGTCCTGCCAGGTTTGCTGAAAGTACTGCTCGTAGAAGAGTTACCAACTGGTCCCACGTCGACTCTCTCCTCTCCTGGCCTCTGATTGTCCTCCACCACCTGTGTGCCGCACTCTCTAGCTAATACGTAGCAAGGGCCACGTGGTACTCCGCGGGAGGGCGAAGGGTGTTAAACACCTTCTCTATCTGCTCCAACCAGTCCTCTGCCTCAGATGGGTCCTCATCCCCCTTGAAGGAGGGAGGCTTCAGCTTCAGGAGCTGTCCGAAAAGCTTGTGGTGCAACTGCAGTGGGGGAACGGGCACGCCTCCAGACAAGGAGGGCTCATGCTTGGAAGTGTCAGAGTGCGGTGGGGGCGGTGGAGGACCACCCCCTCCCACTCCTGCTTGTCCGGCACTGTGGTGGTCTCTCTGTCCCACCGAGGACTCCCCCTCCACGTCCTCAGGGAGAGGTGCCTGTGGAGGTTGGTGGAGCTCCTCTCGCACAATATCCCTGATCAACTGGGCGAGATCCTGGGCTTGAATGTCTGGGAGAAGAGGTGGGTCAACTTGTACCTTAGGCCCGGCACGTCCGCCCCTCCGACCTTGTCCACGGTCGTGACCACGGCCTGCCTCAAGAACTCCCTGAAGAGACATCTCTTGCAAGGAGATGCGAAAAACAGAACAAGAGGGTCAACGATACCGAATTTCTTCAAGAAAAGACTCAAAAAGAATGTGAAGGCATTACATTGTGGTGGCTATCCTAGTTATATGAACGTGAATGGTTATTCTCAAGCCAATTAGTTCATTTCTCAGGACGACCTTGCTCTGATACCATCTTGTTACGACCCGATTCCGGATCCCTACAGAACCCGAGACAGGCTCGCCTCGACTAATCCCAAGACCAGTCGTCCAACAAGAAATAACCGAAAGCAGGAAAGTAAACCACATTCACATATGCAATATAACTAAGCAGAAGAAACGTACAAAGCAGTAAAGGAAAGTAAAGCTGTTGTCTTAGTACATACCAGAACAACAACAAAAACAACGAAAAACGGAAGTAAACAGTAGAGACAAACAATAACTAAAGGTTCAATACTTCTACAACAGTAAAGGAACAAAAGGAAGTGCTGAAAACTATGGCTGGGCTCGACTGGGCCCAGCACCCTCCGCAGTCGGAAGCTCGGGCTGCTCAACTCCTAGTCCTGAACAGTATTATGAGAAGGTAGAGTCGGCGAATACTGAGTAGAGTGGTATCTATGTTATCTAAAAATAGTAAAAAAAGAAGGTTTAATTCTCATTTCTATTTATCTATTTTACATGTCTTTCCGTTTCACCCATTTCTCTCAAACATCCAGATATTCTTGATTTTGCATGTTCCTCGTGGGAACGATCTTCATTGTAGTCTTTTCCATGGAGTAGAAGGTACACAGGGGACCCTCCTGGCCAGGAGAGTCCCCTGTGGTTGTCCTACACCTAGTCAACCACCCGAAGGTCACTGTCAAGACGTAGCGATGACTACGGCACGCGTGATAGGCGCACGGGTAGCTACCTCGCACTGACGCGCAGTCAATCATTTCCGCTAGCGGGTACGCCCAAAGTACAACACGGAACAGTATAGGGTGTTGTCCTCTCAGAACAAGGGTCTCGCCCCTCCACAGTTCGCGTACCCTCGTCTGACTACCCCGGTTTGGCCAAAGGGCCTAACAAGTCGGTGTAGGGTGGCTAGCTGAACCTTGGGCCCCGTAGGGTGGATTGCTCTCTCCTTACACTAGTAGCTTGCCTCGGTACCGCGTACACGAGAGCCAACAGGAGTCGATATATGTTACGAACGCGCTTTCAAGACGTCTGGGAGGTGGCCCAGACGTCTGGAACCCCTTCCAGACTTCAGGGATTTAATTTCTGCGGCACATAGAATTGCGTCTGCACGCCTGCGCGCGCAGACCTGTGAACGCCTCTTTTTCCTTCTCTCCTCCTGCAGGCGCAGACCGCGCTCTCTCTCTCTCTCTCTCCTCGCCCTCTCCCTCACTCTCATCTCCTCCGCTTCCTTCTTCTTCCAGCCGGTGCGAGAGTACGAGCGCGAGTGAGCGGCGGCAGCGGCAGCCGCAATGAGTTGCGGGAGGTGGTGTTGCGCGAGGGAGGAGACGCCAGACCGTGAGGGCTGGAGCTTGCCGGGGCAGTTAGAGCCGGCCGGCGGGGGAGCCGCGAGCGTGGAGCGTCGCTGGAGGGCTGCTGCAGCTCGAGCAGCAAGCGGACGAGGCGCGGCGCGGCCGTGCGTCGCGGGCGGAGTGCGAGTTGAGCCTTAATTCTGGAAATTTTTCCCGAATCAGACGTCTGGACTTCCAACCAGACGACGGTGGAGACGTCTGGAGGACTGTCCAGACGTTTGGCAAGTAAGTTATTTTCTTCCTTCTTCCTTTTCTGCGACCGTTCGTACTGAGAGCGAGGAGTGGGTACGTGCAGGTTCTGAGATTCGCCATCCAACGCGAATCAGATGTCTGGCCGCAGTGCCAGACGACGGGAAGGACTTCCAGACGTCCGGGGTGACCATCAGACGTTTGGGAACTAGGCCAGACGCCCCCGCAGGCTTCTGGAAGTCTGAGAGACTACGCAGAACAATGGTACCATCTGACCCACTTTTTAAGACGTCTGGAAGAGGTTCCAGACGTCTTATTTTGAACTATTTCATCGTTTTCGACCCGTTTAGGGCCCGTTCGGAGTCCGTTTTCCGTGTTTCGAGTTGCGTTCTTTTCAGAATAAAATCCTCTACCCGTTTCCAGTAATTATATACTGTTCTGAGAAACTCCTTGTGTTTGATCCTTGTGTTAGGATCCCGTTCCATTGCAGTCTCAGGGGTTACGGAGGCGCGCGGGATTTCCGACCACGCCCGCAGTACTTCCATTGTAGCTGGTAGAGTGGCTTTAGAAATTATTAACATAATTTGTTACAATTATGGAACAATTATTAAAACCTAGGGCATTGCATGAATCCTAGGAATGAGAAACCAGATTGAATGATAGATCCTAGGGTATTATATAAATCCTAGGGCTGGAAAACTAGATTGAATGATAGATCCTAGGATGCGGCATGAATCCTAGGACTGGGAAACTAGTGAAATGAATATAGATATTGCAGTCTTGGAAACTGTGGAGAGGAAATAATAGCTGCCTGTAAATTGATTTAACAGCTGCCTGTTATGAATAAATGAACATGATTGAGAATATGGGTTGTATGAACGTGAAACTGAAAGGGTGAAACCTGAATGTGCTGAGTTAAAAGAGCTGGAACCCTACGGGGAGTTAGGAGTAGAACTCCTGGAAAGCGAATGGAATGGAACTGAGAAGGAAAGATGTGGAGGTGTGTTGTCTCTTGGGTACGTAGTGCCAGGGGAAGCACCTGTTACCTGCTTGGTGCAGAGTAGAGCCAGCCGCCCCAGGGACCCGGGGTTAGGTCTACCCACTTTGTACCGACTTGTTGGCCCTCGTGTACACAGTACCGAGGAGAGCTACTAGTGTAGAGCGAGTACTAGCTACCCCACGAGCCCTGGGGTTCTGCTAGCTCACCTACACCGACTTGTTAGGCCCACTGGGCAAACCAGGGTAGTCAGGAGAGGGTGCGCGGACTGTGAAGGGGCAAGGTCCCTGTTTGGTTACTGTGGAGGGGTTGGACCCCTATTACTGAGAGGGCTCCGCCCTATACTGGTTCCGTGCTGTGCTTTGGGCGCACCCGTTAATGGAAACGACTGACTGCGTGCCAGTACGGGGTAGCTACCCATGCGTTTACCGCGAGTGCCGTAGTCACCGTTACGTCTGTCAGTGACCTTGGGGTGGTTGACTGAGAGTAGGATCACCACGGGGGACTCTCTCGGCCAGGAGAGCACCACGTGTTACTTCTACTCTTCGGAAAAGACTGCAATCAAGATCGTTCCCACGAGGAACATTCGAGATCAAGTGAAGGATTTGAGAAATAGATAAATTGTGAAACAATAGAAAGACGTAAATAAAAGAAGAAAGAAAATAAAACAGCTACTGTACACTTTACTGCTTCTTTAGTTTTAGCTGCCACTCTACTCAGCGTTTCGCTGACGTGTTACACTCGCTACTTTTCAGGACCAGGTGTTGAGTCGCCAGGGTCAGCGGCTGCAGAGGACGCTGGGCCGAGTAGGGTCCAGTAGACTTACCACAGTTCTTTTGTACCCCTTTTGTTCCTCTGTAGTGAGTAGTTCTTGTTACCCCCCGTACTTTTCTTTACTTGTAGTTCATGTTATGTTATAAATGTTGTTCTACTGTTGTGGTGGTAGATGCTGTAGTAGTTCTTTTTCTTACTGCTGTATTTTGTTACTACTAGTTATATTTCATGTTGAATGTGGTTTATTTTACTGCTCTTTTGGTTACTTTCTCGTTGGACGACTAGGTCTTGGGATTAGTCGAGTTGGTCCGGTTCTCGTGTTTCGTAGGGACTCGGGAATCGGGTCGTTACAGTATAAGGTGGCCAATCCTAACCCCAAGTCTCAACCCAAGGGAGGCTAGCTCTGCTCTATACAAAAAAAAGGCAGTTGCTCTCCTTGGTACCATGTACTCAAGGGTCAGCACACTTCTCGTCTACATTCCAGGTTTTCATCTATCTACAGGAGTTCTACTCCTAATTCCCCGTAGGGTTTGTGCTCATGTTCACCTCATTTATTCCGATACGGATTTCACCATTCAAATTTATCTCTCAAGCATATACAGGAAACTCGTGTTTCCATAATTCGATACATGCAACTGTTGATTTCACAGGTGATTTTTCATTAATTACAGGCAGCTCATATTCTAACAAGCAACTCACAATTATAATACATGCAATTTCTAGTAGTTTATCTCAATCATGCATGTAAGTATATTAGACAACACAATGGTTCATTCATTTCTCTATCTTAGGGTTCATGCCACATCCTAGGGTTCCATTTTGTTATTTCCACAAACACATTCTTATTTAAATATTATTAATAGAATTAACCACTCTACCAGGCAACACGGGAGTAATGAGGGCTTGATTGCACAACAAAAATACACCAATAAATATTCCATCTTGTATTATTTCCTAGCACTACCATTGCATATTAGGTAGCTATAGTTTCATTTGTAAAAAAAGATACTTGCATGCATTTATTTGAGAGGGGAGGAGAGTGAATAATTGGCCATGCAATTAATGTCTTCATCAAGGGTTGCGTCACAATTTCACCTTCTTCATTTCTTTATTTCCTTTGAAATCTTCTTCTCCACGCGGCTCAGGGCATGGGGCTGGCCTCTCTTCGCACCATGCCTCTGCCAACAGCATGGTTGGGCAGGCAAGGGCAGCTGCATGGCCGTGGTAGGCTCCCGATCCGTTAAAAAACCCTGCTCTCTCCTGTGCGCAGAGAGCCTGGCACCAGAGACACACCTGCAGACCCTTCCTCCAGGCCATCTTCCTCCCTCTCCCCTCCACACGCAGCACCTCTTCCCACTGAAGAGATACGCTGCGGGCAGGAGTAGGCTCACAGTGGTCCTACAACACCGCTGTGAGTCCCACCACCGCCCAGCTCATCCAAGAGCAGGTGGGCGTGGTGGATTCACTCCCTGTTTCCATCGCTCAGCATCTTCCCGCCATTGCCGAAGACCCGAGCACTGAAGCTTAGCAGCAGCAACAGCACGGCACCAGCAGCAGCAATAGCCCTCGCGCACGCCAGTAGCCAGCGCAAGCTCCTTCCGCACACGCAGGCGCCTTCCAGCGTGCCCGCACACGCAGAACCGGTCGCAACCGGTTGTTGAAGCCGCGCGGCATTGTAGCTACTGTTCACGTGTTTCTGCGCGACACTATAGTTACAGTGCGATGACCGGAGAGTTTCTCACTTATCCGGTCACCGTGCGTTCTCTCTCTGCACCGCTACCGACTCCAGCCAGTTGCTGCGTTAGCGCCAGCGCCCGCGCCCGCTTCTTTGCTCGCTCCCATTCCAGCCTGCAGCGCGGTGCACTGCGCTACACTCTCTCGCCTGCGCGCGTCCTCCAGCGCCCGCGTGAAGCGTAGCCTTGCGCGCCTGAGCGAGACCGCGCCTGTGCCTTGGCCATCAGACGACGGGCGCAGCCTCCGGACGACTTAACTCATGCGCCCTCTTCCTCCAGCAGACGCTCCCTCACTCTTACACACACACACTCATACACATACACACACTCTCGTACACACACACACACTCACTTGTACAGGTTCACACCCACATATATACATACATATATACATATATATCTATATATGTAAATAAATAAATAAATATATGTATATATATACATATACACATACATATATATTACTATATATATACATATATATATATCTATATACATAGATACTTATACTAATGTATCTATATACATATGTACGTATATATATATACATATATTACTATATATATAAATATCTATATATATATTTACATATCATATATATATACATAACTACATATACACACTCCACCACACGTTATATCTCGGGAATATCCGCACCAGTTGCTGATATTCCCCGATACCCGCATACAGAAAGCGTCTCTGCACACTCCCACACATCCATCCTACACTCCATGCGGCACTTCGTCCTGTTGGTTGCGTTTCTCTAGACGTGGACCAACTTGACACCGTGCTACACACCATCTCCACTTCCACCCCTGCCCCTATATATATAATATATATATCTATATATATATAGACTATATTTATTTCTTTACAAGCAACCTATCTAGTTGCTATTTCTCCTATGTTTCCTACTATTAAAAAGATAAAAAAATAGTAAAAGAGAAAAGATAATCCTTGTCTTGCAGGTACTTGGTCTTGCGAATAGCAAGACCAGTTTTTGGAACCCTAAAATTGGCTCAAAGCCAAGAACAATTTGGCTTAAAGCCAAGGACCTGATTTTGAGGGTGTACCTTAAAGATAAAATTATCAGCAAAAAAATTCTTAAATAGAAAAGAACCAAAACCATAATAAACGCACGGAAGAGATTCGTTGTAGGAAAGGCGTAGAAACTTATTCACCTTTAATTACCGCCTCCCTGTTCTACCTTGCGCCTAAAAGTGACCAAGATAAAAATAAGTAGGCCAGGTTAAAAATTTTGTAAAAAGATGGTTAGGCTCGATTTAGGTTAACCACTATACTTCAACGATAATTTCACCATATTAACACAACCTATCCGGGTCCCAACCACACCTTTTTTTGGCACCGTTGCTGGGGAGGTGTGCATTGAGGTAAGTTTCTACTCCATTTCTTTAATTTTCTCTTCTCACACCCGTCTCTTCACGGGTGTTTTTGTTTGCTGGTGTGCAGGTGAACCAGTTACAAGGAGAAGACAAGCAAAGGAAGTTGGAGATGTGGGCAGATCCAAGGTAGGGACGAAAGTGTGAAGTCGCCGGCATCGCACTGGAGCTTTGCCCACATTGCTGAATAGGTAGGTCTCTCTCTCTTAGCAACTTAGGTTAACTTGTCACCTATATAAAAAAACCTAAAAAAAAAAACTCCTTGGGATTTTTTGGGGCAAGTGGATTAAAAATCAGTTGTTTTATTGTCTGCTATCACCCCCACTGCCTCGAGATTTCCCGCCAAACTTTGCATAGCGAAGATCCAAGAATCCTGATTCTTGAATCTTTCGTCGTGTGAAGTATTCTTTGAGGCAAGATTAAATAAATTGATTGACATCCCTCCTTGCCTCATTCGTCCACAATTCGGGATCACATTTTTGGTGGGGAGACTTAGAATTAAGTTGATTCCAACCCCACCACGACCTTTCACATGCCTAAGATTTGATCCTAAATACTTCAACCCCAACACTTTGATTTTCTTTATCTTGTGGTTGAGCCTTGTGTGTGGAACATCATTTTGGTGATTGGAAGCACTTGAATTGAAGTGCTTTGGCTCCCTTTTATACTAATTTAAATCCACACATAGAAATTTTCACTTAGGGAAGCCCATTGCATTTTTAGCATGCATTAACCAACTCACATTGAAGGAGGGTTTGTTGGGCATAGAAAAACTTGTATTTTCTCAAAATCCGGAGATTGGTTTAATTGGTAATTAAGCAAAATCTTAAAATCCATACTACTTAAGGCTGAAATCCTAAAAACCATTCACCATCTAAAACTTCAATTCGGGGAGATTTCCCCGTTGCATGCTTGGTTTACACACTTTCTAAAAAATAATGCACTTGGGCATTACCCGTAAACAACACCCTTCACATTCCAGAAACACTTGATCCTAAGCCTCTAATTAAAACTGGTAGCAACTTGACCCTTATTAAGGATTGGAGGTCTAACTACCTGTGTGTAGCGCCTACGTGCTGATGCGGGTTCCCGCGTACTATCGGGTGTCTAAAACTAGGGCAAACGGCCTTTCAATCTGGCCCGGTGGTTTCGTGGTGCTCGCATTTGGTTCCGTAGGTCGCGATAGTAGGTAACTTAGATCTTTAGGTCTAAGGGCACACTATAGAGGTTAAGACTTTGATTGTCTTGATTTGTCATCAAGTGTACCTTTGCAGAGTCATTTCTCTCATCCTCTTTCCCTTCTTATCTCCCCAATCCCTCCTGCGGTAGTGCATGTTTGGGAGGAGGTCACAAAACCCTGAATTGTTTGAATTATCTGATAATTTTAGGAAAGAAATTGTATCGTCATCCTCCTCCGCAAGCATGGCTACACGCCCACCCCTAAATCCCGAGGAGGAAACTGCCCTCAAAACCTACCAGGTGGTGGAGCCATGGATCCCATAACCTGCCTCCAAGCCCAAATGGAAATGTATAATGAACAGATCGAGGCCATTAGGGAAACGTTGGAGGAAATGTAGAACCCTCCCGAACGGGAGGAGCCTAGGTCTCTTGGTTCTTATCAAAATCCCGTTGCTACAGAGACCATAGGACAAATTCGGGTCCCCATGGGTAGGGACGATTTTGAACTGAAACCAAATGTAATTGGCCTCATAAACTTCCACTTCCACGGTCTTGCAAGTGAAGATCCTTTTCTCCATTTGGAAGACCTAACCCGGTTGGCTGAAATGGTTAAACCAAAAAACATCGGGTTATCTATTGTCCTTATGAAAATGTTCCCATTTTCGTTGCAGGATAAAGCATCGCAATGGTTACACACCCTTGGGAGAACCATCCATTCTTGGGAAGAGATGCGAACAGCATTTCTAAAGAAGTTCTTCCCAATCGGGTGAACCAATGCACTTCGCCGTGCTATAACTTCCTTTACGCAACAAAATGGCGAACAGTTTCATAAGGCATGGGAGAGGTATAATGACCTCCGGAAGTGTCTGCACCACGGTCTGCCTAAGTGACATATAGCCCAGATTTTCTATTTTGGGCTAAATGAGACTTTGAAGCATATTGCAGATGCTTCCTACGGGGGGAATTTCATGAATAAAGACGAGAATGGAGCATTCAAATTATTTGAAAACATGAGCGAAAACTCAATAAAAAATGCCTCCATTGTCGCCTTTAATCGTACCAACCTGCCCCGTAATGTCCACGAAGTTGACACGGGACCCTCCCATTCATCCACTGATCTTAACCTTATCGCACAGAAATTGGATGAAGTCTCCGTTTTGCACAAGAAGTTGGACGAGCTTCTGGCCAATCCCGCCTGTTCTATGGCAAACACCCCCACCTCACCACTTCGTCACAATCCTAATTCTTCCAACACCAGGCTTATCTCCAGAAACCCCGTGAGATCTTCCTTACAAAGCGTCGCACCGAGCGATTCAGTAGGTCATGTGGATCTGGCTTCTGCAAGCGAGTATTTTAACATGGAGGACCAAGCCTCCATGTGCTCGGATGCATATTTACATGCGGACTCGTCTTCTGGCTTTGAAGACGCTTGTGCCCTGGGGAACAACCCGTTCTCTGCCACTTATAACCCAGGGTGGCGAAATCATCCGAACTTCGCATGGTCCAGCAACCCGCAGCGCCAAAACCCCACCGGTGGACCAATGTAACCGTCCGCATCCGTCATCCCAAGGGCCCAGTCTAATCCTATGGCGAATCCGCCATTGGGTCCTCGCATACCGCAAACAGAACACGCATCAAGTCCTTTTGATAAATTGATGCGAATGATGACGAAAATGTCGTAGCGCCATGAAGAGAACATGACCTCTCTTTAGCACCAATTGGCATAGCAGAATGCTGAGAACAATCAACTATGCATGGCGACTCGATCTCAGGGAACTCTTCCTGCCCAACCTGTCCCCAACCCACGAAATTTCATACCCTGTGGTCCTCAACCACAGGTACGACCTTCTCAGGGGCCGGTTCCTCAGATTCTGTAAGCACCGAGCATTCCTCTGGGATTTCAAGCTAATTTCGCAGCAACTGCACCTCACCCTTATGTCCCTATTGCGAACCCTCCTCCACCTTATGATCCCACTGGACCCACAACGTCCAATGCGATTACTACGAGGAGCGGTAAGCAGACCGTCGATCCGCTTCGACCTGATCCTGGCCCATCTTCTTCATCGCCCTCTCATTCGGGATGCGCACCGCATTCGCGAGAGGACGATACACCGAAACTAGTGCTAGAATCGATCCCATTCCCTGAGGCTCTACTGAGGGAGCCAAAAGGCAAGGAAAAGGATACGCAGGCCTTTGATAACCTGCGTAATTTATTCAGGGATGTTGAAATCAAGGTACCCCTGTTAGAGGCTATTGACCACATACCTAATGTCGCCTGATTTTTCAAAAACTACATTACACCCAGGCGACAGTCAAAGAAAATAAAGAATCCGGTGGTTCTCTCGCCTCATGCGAGTTGTGCTATACTGTCAAATCTACCACCGAAGTAGAAAGATCTGGGCACACCACATATTTTGTGTAGCATCCAAGGCTGCAATTTTAACCGTGCTCTGCTTGATCTAGGATCTTCCATCAATCTTTTACCAACCATCATGCTAAAAAAATTTGCCGTAGGAAATCTGAAACCCACCCCTATCACGTTACAGTTGGCAGATCGTTCTGTCAAAATACCGAAGGGTGTGGTGGAAGATGTGGTGGTTAGGGTCAACAGTCTCTGTCTTCCTGTTGACTTTCTTATTTTGGATATGGAAGTTCTTAGCTCACTTTCTGATTGTCCGATCATCCTTGGTCGACCTTTCTTGGCCACAGCCCGCGCCCATATCGACTGCGAGTCTGGCTATATTGAGATTGCCGTTGGATCTGAGAAGCTCAAGCTTAACATCTTCAAGGCAACCAAGAACCTTGATTGCGATTGCATCGAGGATGACACGTCCGACGAGGACATGGCCGTCAGCGCATGTATCGGACTGATAGGGACTTATTCTGACTGCTGTGGATTGCCTTTCAACACAGATGATTGCCTAGCCGACACATATTGTGACATCCCCCCATCCCTCCCTTTTCCCGTACCTTCTCCTGACTAGACTTCTGACGGGGTTTTCTCCGCTTCCCATACCTCATGGTCTGAGTCATATCCGGGCTACTCACCGTTGGTCCACACTCTTGAAGACTGGATTACCCTTTCTTTTTCGCCAAATCAGGTGGAATCACAACTCCACATTGGGACCTTGAGCTCACATACTTCTCACTGGGGCTATCCCTTTTTGGATCCATCAATCTAAGATGCTCCTCTTCTTGGCCAAACTGAGGGCCAACTTCTTCCTTCGTGCCTCATTTTGTGTCCAGCTGGGGACGTTAAATTCAGCGCTCGTTGGGAGGCACCCCAGCAACACTCCATTATCACGTACACTTCACTTCGCACCTTTTCACTTCACCACCCACCATCCACCCACCCTACCACCCTGCTGTATATCCTGCCCTTCAGCTCTTGCTCCCCGATCTTTCGACCTTCCTCTACCCTTTATGCATATGAGGACATAGCATCGTTTGGCATGGGGGAGTGGATAGGCATCTATAGGATCTGGGTATTATATGGTATCATGCAGCATCCATCCATCTATAAATATGTACATAGTAAAAAAAAAAAGGGTGTTTAGTAATGATCTAAAAGCTGAAACAAAAATACAATCAGTGTTTATGGATATTCAACCATTGTTTTGAAGACTTTCCAGACCACAGAAGCTTAATTCGCTTAGGCTCGGCTTAATTCACTTGAGCATTGACAAGATAAATCAGAATCTCTCTTAACTAAGGACATATTCTTGTACCTGAGACACCAGTACAGGATCCGTTGGTTTGCTTCTACTCGAGAGCCTAAGTAATCTTGGTTCACACTAAACATATCAAGAAAGACCAGGTGAACATGAGATCCAACCCTAGTGTTCATTAGGGAAGGTGGAGTCCTTACCTGTGCACGTAGGTAGACTTTTTATCCCAGGCTTTAGTCTTGTGTTTAGGAGAGACTCTTTCCATCAAAAAGGAACTCTCCCACCAAAAGAAAAGTGTGCTTCTCCAAATAAAGTTGTAAGAGATATACTGACACGTGTTTCAAAAAAAAAGAGTGCAAATAAGTCAGTATATCTCGCAAATGTCTGTAAATTCGTCTCCCTCAAAAAATGTTTCAGGGCAAAGTTACAAATACCCTGTTTCTACCATATATTCTTTAAGCCACAAAAGAAAAAAATGAGGGTTGATTTTTCCGTCATCTTTTTAAGTGTCAATCCGAAGACACGAGCTGAAATTGGGACCAACCTGCACTTAAAAATTCGTCAAACCCTGGGCTTGAGTCTTAATGTTCATCCGGTCAGTCTTGATCCTTCACTATGCACAAGCCATAATCTCTTGAGCTCTTGAGTACGGCAAAAACCTTCTGAATCCTAGAAATCGTACTTAAGGTTTAAATATCAAGAGTCTAGGTTAGTCGAGATATGATCTATGTCACATAAGACTTAAAGCACTGGTAGTCTTCTCTGCAATTAGTTCTCACAATATCCAACTAATAAACACACCTATGTTACCTCAGAAGAAAATCTTCAGCTTAAGATCATTTCTAAATACAGTACAAAATGTTTTGGTAGGGACTAGCAAAAGATAGGCATAGGGATATGATTGCATAGCAAAAATATACCAATAAATATGTCATCTTGTGTTATTTCCTAGCACTACCATTGCATATTAGGTAGCTATAGTTGCATTTGTAAAAAAAGATACTTGCATGCATTTATTTGAGAGGGGAGGAGAGTGAATAATTGGCCATGCAATTAATGTCTTCATCAAGGGTTGCATCACAATTTCACCTTCTTCATTTCTTTATTTCCTTTGAAATCTTCTTCTCTGTGCGACTCAGGGCATGGGGCTGGCCTCTCTTCGCGCCATGCCTCTGCCAGCAGCATGGCTGGGCAGGCAAGGCCGGCTACATGGCTGTGGCAGGCTCCCGCTCCTTTAAGAAGCCCTGCTCTCTCACGTGCTCAGAGAGCCTAGCATTAGAGACACACCCGCAGACCCTTCCTCCAGGCCATCTTCCTCCCTCTCTCCCCTCCATCCACAGCACCTCTTCTCACTGAAGAGATACGCTGCGGACAGGAGCAGGCTCACAGTGGTCCCATGACCACCACTGTGAGTCCCACCACCGCCCAGCTCGTCCAAGAGCAGGTAGGCGTGGTGGATTCACTGCCTGTTTCCATCGCTCAGCATCTTCCCTCCATTGCCGAAGACCCGAGCTCTAAAGCTCAACAACAGCAGCCGCACGGCACCAACAGCAGCAGCAGCTCGTGTGCACGCCAGCAACCGATGCAAGCTCCTTCCGTATGCGCAGGCGCCTTCCAGCGCGCCCACGCACGCAGAACCGGCCGCAACTGGTTATCGAAGCCGCACGGCACTATAGATACTGTTCACGTGTTTCTGCGCAACACTGTAGCTACAGTGCGGTGACCGGAGAGTTTCTCACTTATCCGGTCACCGCGCTCTCTCTCTCTGTGCCGCTACTCCCTCCAGCCAGTTTCCGCGTCAGCTCCAGCGCCTGCGTCCGCTTCTTCACTCGCTCCCGTTCCACCCCGCTCACACTAGTGTGCTGCACTCTCTCGCCCGCGCACGTCCTCCAGCGTCCGCGTGAAGCGCAGCCTTACGCGCCTGCGCTTGCACGAGACCGCACCTGTGCCTTGGCCATCAGACGACGGGTATAGCCTCCGGACGACTTAACTCGCGCACCCTCTTCCTCCAGCAGATGCTCCCTCACTCTTACACACACACACCCATACACATACACACATTCGTACACACACACACTCACTTGTACACGTTCACACCCACATATATACATACATATATACATATATATCTATATATATAAATATATATATATATACATATACACATACATATATATTACTATATATATATACATATATATATATCTATATATATCTATATACATAGATACTTATACTAATGTATCTATATACATATGTACGTATATATATATATACATATATATATCTATATATATATATTTACATATCTATATATATATATATACATAACTACATATACACACTCCACCACGCGTTATATCGCAGGAATATCCGCACCAGTTGCTGATATTCCTCGATGCCCGCGTACAGAAAGCGTCTCTGCACACTCCCACACATCCATCCTACACTCCATGCTGCACTTCGTCCTGTTGGTTGCGTCTGTCTAGACGTGGACCAACTCGACACCGTGCTACACACCATCTCCACTTCCACCCCCACCCCTATATATATAATATATATATATCTATATATATATAGACTATATTTATTTCTTTACAAGCAACCTATCTAGTTGCTATTTCTCCTGTGTTTCCAACTATTGAAAAGATAAAAAATAGTAAAAGAGAAAAGATAATCCTTGTCTTGCGAATAGCAAGACCAGTTTTTGGAACCCTAAAATTGGCTCAAAGCTAAGAATAATTTGGCTCAAAGCCAAGGACCTGATTTTGAGGGTGTACCTCAAGGATAAAATTATCAGCAAAAAAATTCTTAAATAGAAAAGAACAAAAAACATAATAAATGCACGGAAGAGATTCGTTGTAGGAAAGATGTAGAAACTTGTTCACCTTTAATTCCCGCCTCCCTGAGTTTGACCTTGGGCCTAAAAGTGACCAAGATAAAATTAAATAGGCCAGGTTAAAAATTTTGTAAAAAGATGGTTAGGCTCGATTTAGGTTAACCACTATACTTCAACGATAATTTCACCATATTAACACAACCTATCCGGGTCCCGACTAGGGCTCGAACAGCAGACTCAGGCCTCTCTGCGAGCTCTAAACACACAGCAGGTTGAAACCCTTTACCAGGGAATAAATCACAAAAGGAGAGTTCAGAACATTGTATAAATGACTCTAGTACATAGAGAAACTCGCGAGGAAAATACAGGTACTTCGTTCGCGTAAAACGGGCCCGGATCGAACCCCAAACTGGTCAACAACATGCCTACTGTTCAAAATCAGACGTCTGGGGATATTCCCAAACATCTTAAAAGGTGCTAGATCTTTACCTTAAGTCCATGCGGTGTCTTAAGTCGTCCAGGCCTTCTCTGCAATCGTCTAAAGGCAGTTCCAGACGTCGGACAATGCCTCCGGTCATCTGGACGCACCTCTGGACGTGTGGTGGTCTGATCAGACGTCCAAAAGCGCGGCGTTCGCGCTCCTTCCCAAAGATGCACCTGCGTACGACAACGCAGTCGTAGTTAGCCGACAAATAAACCTAGGTTGTAATATGCATGGCGTAGAGAGATTACGTACCTTCACGATAAATGAGCTTTTAGATGTCTGGCCTTAGCTCTAGACATATAGATACTCCGTCAGCCGTCTTGACTCCACTCCAGATGTCTGATTCTGGAAAACTTCTAATATCAGGACCTTCTTCTAACGCTCTCCGCTCGCTCCACCTCGCGTCGCCGCTGCTCCAGCTGCTGTAGAGGACCGAGAGGCCGTCTCCCTAAGCTCTCTCCTCGTCTCGCACGCCCCCGCGGTGGCCGTGTGAGCTCTGCCGAGCTTACACCGAAGCTCCCCGACCTTGGCCTCCTCCTCCCGCGCTCTCTTCCTTCTCCCTCTCGCTCTCCCTCGCTCGCCTCCTCTTGCCACTCCCGCATAGCTCTGAAGGTGGTGGTGGCTGGTGTGTGGAGTGGAGAGGAGAGGGGTTTATATAGAAGGCATGGGGTTAGGGTTTGGGGAAGAAAGAAGGAGGGAGAGAGAAGAAGAGGGTCCTGCATGCTACCCGCACGCAGGGTGCAGCATGCGTACAAAAATCTCATTTTCAGACGTCCGGTAAAGGGTCCAAACGTCTGGACAGACGTCTGACTGAGACTCCAGACATCTTAAAAGGCTAAAAAAAATGACGGGTCATAACACGCGAAGTCGTGCGATAATGTGCGTCCGATGAAGATCGAACGGTGGTGGCCGCGTGATAAAGAACTGAATGATAGATAGTGGTGCTCGATGGAGGGTGGAGCGGTAGCCATGTGGACCATTTTGGGCCATTGATCATCAGATCAACGACCAGAACTTCTTTGGCTCATTGAGGGAGCCATAGAGGTCGGATTGAGGTGATTTTGAGTCTGTTGGACTCCGTTCATCAATCGGAATCAATCTGTACAATCCGATTGCTAATCTGAGGCTTGTTTCAATATGCACTTGTATAGTAGGCCATTAAACATGAATTCTAAGCAATCTTAACATAACGTAATGTTGAATGCATACAATGCTTCCAATCCCACTGTAGCTTGATATTAATGCGCATGCGCCCTCGAGATTGACTCTAATTGAGGTAATTAACGCTAATAACTGTAGAGTCATCATACCCTCATGCCCACCCCTTGCTAGTTGATAAATATGCATTTATTCATTATAAAATGCCTACTCCTGTTAATTCCAAAGCTTAACATTACATTTAGCATTGTGAATAATGCATAACATTCATCATATTATATTTAGATAATTTGTACAAATTGCATAATAATTTGTATACTATGCATAATCTCTGATATTTTGTACAAATCTAATTTAGATCCAAGGAATCTGATGGTGAAGTTGAATTTACATTTTGACCAAGTTTTACTGGGTAATTTGCGTAGAAACCCAAATTTGGGTAACTGTTTATGTGAGACTATGTTTCAAGTCAAATTAGGTTCCAATCAAATCAAGAGTACCAAACCTTAGAGAATATTTCTCTATGACCTGTAGAAAGTTTAGGTGAATTTTTTGCTGACCAGAACCTCAGTTAATTAAGCAGGTCTGTTTTTAGGGTTTCAGATGTCCATTAATTCTTGAAACGTGTGAAAGCCCATTTTTGTTCTATATGGACCCACTTATTACACATTAATGACCATATGGCCTTTAATAAATCCCTGAAATACCCCATGGTTATTCTGTATTTATGGAATGCAGTTAATTTTGCAGAAATAACCATGTTTTCATCTTTACCTCTCAAACAGAACATTATGCATGTATGACCCTTTAATGGTTATGTAGGAGCTTTTATCAACTTTATCAGACCAAATTATGCTAGTTATGACTCATGATGGTTGTTGAACGTGTTTTGCAAATCGCTACGCTTACGAGATTGGTTTTGGAAAACCTGTCGTTGTAGTTCGGAAGCGAAGAATTCGTGTTCAATAAATAAAATTTATACCGAAAATAATTCCGGGTCGAACACAGGGAGGCTACGTTGATCTATTTTCGCAATTATATTTTTTTTAGGATTTTCTTTAAGCAAGGCGTTATAATTACAATGGGGCTATCAAACTATAAGAGAGAGAGAGAGAGAGAGAAAGAGAACATGCATTCAATATTTCAATAGTTTATAAAAGAGAGAATGCGAAAAATCAATTACACTATAAAGCAGAAAATTCTACACTAGAAAAGCTGTAAATAAGAATGGGTGAGAGAAATTATCCTCCTCGACGATTGCTTGGAGGATAAGCCGGACGGGACGACGCCTGGACGAAGGAGAACGAAGCAGGACGAAGGAGGATGAAGCAGAAGAATGGTAACGGAGCAGCACGCCGTCGTCGTCGCGGGATCAACTTCCGAAGGGGAATGAAAATTGGACTTTATCTCGCAAGAAGCATCCCGGGTGTGGGACAAGCTTCTCTTGAGCTTTGGAGGGGTAGAGAGGAGAAAGAATGGATCAGAATTTCGTATGGAGGGGGTCTCCTTTTATAGTTGCAAGGAGTGGGGGCAAAATGGACATTACAACTTCAAAACAATAAATAAGGGGTCTTTAGTAACGGATAAAACCATCGCTAAAGCCCTCAATGTGGGCGTAGCCTCCGCGCCCACGCGCGTCCGCTCAGCTGCTCGCGCGCGTAACGCCTACGCACGTCTGCAAAGTCTCAGCCGTCCGATCGCGAGATCGGACGGCTTAAGACGCATCTTCGCCCGCTGCGCTGCGCGCCTGCCCGCTTGCGATCGCGCGTTACGCGCGGGCGTCTAATCGCGCGTCGTCCTGATTGAGCGCGCGCGGCTGTTGGATCGCGATCATGCGGTCGATCGGAGGCGCGCCCCCGCTCCAATTTCAGCGTAGCGAGTCTCGAACGCGCGTCCCCGCTTCGCGTTAGAGCGCTCGACCAACGCGCTGGGGTCGCGTTTATGTCGAGCGCCTGACTTTAGCGCGGTGCGTCGCAGCCGTTGGATCTTAATCCAACGGCGGGGAAAGGCGGATGCGGAGACTGCTGAGATTCCGTGCGGCCGTTTGGGCGGCCGAGATGGCGCCACGTGGCACCATCTTAGCAGTCCATCTTCTGGAAGTTGTAGATGGTGCCACGGATGTCGGATTGACTCGATTTTTGTGTCGTTGGGCTGCGATCGTCGATCCGAATTCATCCGTGCGGTCGGATTTATCGTCTGAAGTGCAGATTTACACCATCCTGGCCCTTGATCTTCTAGGATTCCCGGCTCACTATCTGATGCTACGAATGCCTGATTAGGGCGATCTTGGAGTCGTTGAACTCCAATCGTCTCCCTGATCACATCCATACGGTTGGATCTTTGATCCGAGGCCCTGATAAAATATTTTCCCTATCCAAGCACATAAAAGGAGACAATTAACCTCCATTTTATTCAAACTACTCTAAATGCAAGGATGATGCATGTTATGCAATATTTATATCATGAAATGCAATCCTATGCTTAAGAACATGCAAAAATAGACATTTAAGTAGTGTAAATGTGTTTACATCAATGGTGTTCCCATCACAATCATTTCTCAAAATTTCCTCCCCTTTCTCCAATTTTTTTCTTTTTCATCATTTATTTTTTTATTTTTTTGTTATATATATATTTTTTGAATATATATATTTTTGTAAGAACCCTTTAGAGAATTGAATTTCCAAATGTTTGCACTTTAACACCCCTCTATGCCTAAGTTTTACAATGTCCTCATTGTAAACTAGGAGGGTACAAATCCAATTTGGTTCAAGGATTAAAATATGATCAAAGGGTGGGTGAACGGGTCGGGACGACTGCTGCAGACGATTTTAAGCTTTGATATACGTACTAAATGTGGAGTTGACTGTTCTAAATTTGAACTCAATAGTGCAGTAGGAGTGTAGCTTAACAGAATGATCAGAAGGGTCACAGGTTTTTTGGAATGACGGGTTGCCTTCCTTTAAGCGCTAAATTCAATTCCTTCAGCCGAGTAGAAGGTGGTCAAGGAGAAGAGGTAGTCAAATCAGATGAGTTTTGTAGAACAAGCTCCTTGACCAAAAGCCTGGTTGGCCCAACCAGGTGCTTATTCAGATCAAAAGGTTGATGATGCAGACCAAACCCAATTAGTCTGGTGGGTTGATGGATGTGAATCAGTAGATATAGAGCCCACCAAATACTTTGTTGCTCAAACAGATATGGAAATGTGGATTGCGGGTTTGGCTGAGTCGACTCAGCCAAATCAAATTTGGGGTCCTCAAAAGAAAATGGATATGTAGAGGATGTAGGAACCCTATTGATAGGATCAGAAAAGGATAAGAAGTGATTAACAGTCTGATCAATGTCAGATACTCGATCAAATGATAAAGGAGAATCATATACAACTGAATCACAAAGTGGTGAATCAGAGTAGAAGTTGAATCCGATGGCAGTTTCGGGTTGAGATTGGGTTTCGTAGGGCTCTGGCTCTGTGATGGAAGATGTGGCTTCTTTAAAATCTGGGTGCGGAGAAGGCTCTTATAGAAATGATTTAAAGATAGGTTCTTCTAGAGAGTCTTCTTGACGCTCATTCAAATCAAATGTAAATGCTTTGAGAGTGGTTATAGGATGATGGAAATCTGAGTCAATGAAAGATTCGAACTTTGGATTATAGATACTCTCAACACTTACTATTTCTAATTCCTGTAGATTATGGCAGAATGATTCCGATTCAATGGAACATGATTTTGAATTAATGATCTCAAGAACAGGGACCTCAGAGTTATAATCAAAGAATGGGTCATAGATGATGAGGTCGTAGATTGGCTTGTAATCATTTTGAAATAATGGTTCTTCGAAATCAAAGTAGGGTTCGAAGTCATCGTAGAATTTGCGAAAATCAGTTTCTGAACCTGATTCTAGATTGGAATTTCCACTATAAAATGAATCAAGATGCGTAGAATCAACAACCTGAGTGGGATCTGACCTAATCTTAGATTCCAAGCTTAGAAAGGTGTCCTTATTAAGTATATGCTCAGGTTCTTGGATCCCAGGGTAGACCCAATCGAATCTCAACTCTTCCAATTTCTCGATTTCTGTATAATAAATCGGTGAAATTTCTGATAGATCAATTTGTATCTCTGAGGAGTTTGGCAAGGTGTAATCATCAATCGCTGGCCCATAATCATAGTCTGGATCTGAAATCTGATTCTCTTCATATTGGGCCTATGATCATCCCAAATTGGTTTTGATCTGGATTCTAGATCAAAGGGAGGAGTTGGGTCACTAGAATATAGGCTAGGCTCAATTGGGATGTCAGAATCATTCTCGAGAATTACCTTAACAGGATAAGGTTCGAGAATTACATTCTCAAGAAGTTCTTATTCAGGCTTATCATCACAGGTGTCTGGGGAATCTAGGCTTGATGGACCGGCTTCATTGCTCTCTAAGGCTGGTTTAGAATCTGGAACGCCTACAACTGAATCCTTCCGACCCTCATCAAGATCAGGCATGTTAATCAGTATGAAGTTTGAATCTGATTCCATTTGGGTTGGGGGTCCACAACAACCTCTATTCTCAAACCCGAGTTTCGGGAGGTCATTTTGATCCTCACTGTTGTTCCAAGGTATCTCATCAATCTCTAAATGTTGATATGGATAATTTTGATCAAGGGCTTTTTGTAATGTAGCATATACCCACGTTTCTCCATGAGACCCTGGTGTATTTCCCAAAGTTGTGGATTTGACAAACATTATACATACCCAATATTGTGTAGCCTCCACAATTCGCTGTATTTTGATAAGAGCTCATTCCGGGTTGAACCCTGTATCATTTGTGTAAATATCATTCTAGCGAGGTTCATAATGAGGGTTGTTATTTCTACCACATTATCCTGAATGTGCGTAGATGGATTAGAGGTTTTGTAATATTTATCATGATGTTTAAGAGCAGCCTTGATCATTTTTTCTTTTATGCTCATTTGGTATTCAGGTTTCCTAAAAATCTTCCTAATTTGTTAGGTTGCATTTTCAAGTAACGTGGTAGAATCAAGATATAGAATCAAATTTGGGTTCAAATTGAATCGATTAGATCAGATCAGAAATCCCACAGAAGATAAACTCTAATGAAGCCTCTAGGTTAACAACCTAGGGATTTTTCTTGTGTATGTGCTCTAATGAATAGATGAGGGATTGGATATGAATTGGACCCAATTAAGGCACCCAAAGATTTTTGGATAACTAAGGCTTATTTCGAGGTGGATGATATCTCTGAATAAAAAATCCACACCCGAGAAGTACTTGGGCTTCCAGGAAGGGAGAGTCCCGCAAAGACCCCTATACGATCGAATGTCCCCACGGGTTACAGGGTTTCCCCCACCCGACCTTCCATGTCATAGCGGTTCCAAGTAGAACGGAATGTATGAATTAGGACCTTAAGTCTACCAATTTTAGTCCTAGTTTGTTGATGAGTATCTCATCACGAATCCTAACTAGCACTTTTTGACCTAATAAATTAAACAAAAGCTCCTACAAAACCTAAGGGAAGGCCTCAATCTAGGAATTACAAATCTGAGAATAAAACAATTAACAAGGGGTAAAATTATAATTTTACCATTACAGTACATAAATGGGATTTCTAAGGGTCTAGACACAGGTCAAATGGGCTTACTAAGAGAAGAAGTGAGATGGTTTGATCAGGAAAGGGTTATGACAAAATCTGGGAAATAAATGACATTTTGTAACCCTAGAACAAACTCACCTTAATTCACAAAGTTTCAGGAAATATTAAAATTCATTAAATCCTCTAAAATTCATGAAAAAATATCCCCTAGGGTTTAGAACATTCAATTTGGCCATTGGAACCTATCTTGACCAAGATTGAGAACCATACTAAATTTTTGACCTAATTTGAGTTTTTATGCAAAATATCCAGTCAAACGTTGTCAAACCTAAAATCCAACCTCAGCATTGGATTCCTTAGGTCCAAATTAGGTTTATACGAAAATTTGGACCTAAGGAAAGGTCTCCTTGACCCACTTTACAAAATGATCCTCAACAATTACTTTTTTACCCTTAGCTTTTTGATTCTTGCAGATACCCCCTACCTTTCTTGTCTCTTTCTTCAAATGGGTCCCTTTGCAACCCGCCTGTGCAAGCCATACCTCCGAAGATTTCGCGTGGAGGATGCCGCCGCACAGACCTGGGGAGCCGGCCCTAGATTTGAATGGAGGACTCCTTACGTTGTCCTCTTCAGCATGGGCCGGCTCCCATGCCCTGCCGACCACCATACCTCTCGTGCGAACGCTCGAGAGGTATGGGTCTTTCTTCGGCCATGCCTCCGGCAAGGAACTCACGTCTCCTCCTTGCGACTCTTTCTCTGCCAGCACCTATTTAAGGAACGACAACCCCTGCCGCTTCCTTCAAGCCTGTTTTGGTCGAGAAAATCCCTCAATTTTCGTCTCCTCCTCCTCCGGTCATTCTCCCGCAGGCTCCGGCGACCCTCCTCCTCCTCTCTCGTCGCCCTGCCACCATACCGGTGGTAGGGTTACCTCTACCGTCCTCCGCTGCACCTGGTCATACCAGCAGGCACCCTCCAGCACCTCTTCCTCGTCGCCATCCCTTCTCCTGGGCTCCTTCGTCTCCGGCGATGGCAGCATAGCCGCTCGCCGCCTCCTCCCCCTCTTTCGTCTGCTAAGTAGGTAACAACTTTTCTCCTCTCTCCCCTCTTCTTTTCCCCTCTCTAATTTTGCACTTCCGACTCTTCAACGCCACAGTCCACCGCCACCTCCTCCACCTTCGACCGACCACTAGCGAGGCGCAGCCACCACGTCACACCTCCAAACACCTCGCCAGACACCCCACGAGCTCCGCCACAATCCACTGATCATCTTCCGCCCATTCACTAACCGCCAGCACAGCCCCACACTTCCACCGACCTAACCCACCTCCACGGCCATAGAGCGACCTAGGCACGCACGCCTAGGCCGCCCCGCGGCCAGCCACCCCCCGCCTCACCTTCGCTGTGACACGGCGAAGGTTCTCCTATGAATTGACAGAGCCGTGAGGCCGTATTTGTGATTTCAGGGTCGCGACGTCTTCCGCCATCAGCGCAGGAGCTGAAGCTTGCTTGAAGCTTCACGTAGAACCCAGCACCCCAGGCTGCCAGGTCCAGAAGGCGTGGAGCCCCTCGCAAAATCACCCAGGCCTTCACTTGGCACTAGGGGCCTTAGCTGCATTTGCAATCGGGCGACGACCTGCTGCGGGCGCAAGCGCAGAAGTGGGTGGGACATTTAGTCCCACCTCGTTAGTTTGCGAGCACCCCACCGCACATAAATTGAAAAAGTGTCTTAAGCTCGTTGCCTCAAGACACACAGGGGTAAGGTCCCTCGCCCTCACTCACCTCGCCTCATCCGCGACACTTCCCCCGCGGACCTGGCACCCGGATCCGACTAACCCTGCCTGTGCACACCTCGCGCACCACCCACGCCGGTGCGCCTGGTCCCGGGCACGTCACCCAACCCGCATACCCGATTAAGGCTCTGGGAGAGCGAACCCTGGAGTGAATTTGAGAGAGAGAGACGCAGGGAGGGTAGGGGTTAGGTTTTGCCTAACCGGTCGCCAATGCAGGGAACAGGAGAAGCAAGGAAAGAGCTGTGAGGACTTAGCTGCAGGAAGGCTACAGGCGGCCAGAGAGAAAGAAGAGAAGGCGAGCAGCAGAGTAAGCAAGGGAGGAGGAAGAAGACGGCATTGTAGCTGCAGAGAAGTTGAGGCAGAAGGAGAAAGAAGGAAGAGAGAAGGAAGAAGAAGAAGTCCAGAGAAGAAAGAAGAAGAAGAAGTCAGGAGAGAAGGCGTGCAGCAGAGATAGCAAAGAAGAAGAAGAAGCCAAGAAGAAGAAGAAGAACCAGCAGCAGCAGAAGCACTGTAGGAAGAAGCATTTATGGCGTCTGACCCTTGGAGTCAGACGTCTGAAAAGAGAGAGAGAAAGGAAGACGAAAGGAGAAGAAGAGAGAAGAAAAGAAGAGACAATTTTCCTTTCTTTAATCCTTTTTTGTAAAATAGTATATATTGTAAATTATGATTTTTTTTACGCTCTTAGAATCAAGTTTTGCTCCCTGAGTTTGATCTCGGATATTTTTTGTTTTCGAGTAATAAAATAAAATACAAACCGGTGGCAGTTTTACAAAACTCGTCATCATTTGTGCCCTGGATTTCACTTGATTAAAAGTTAATACAATTTGTGACCTAATTTAGAGGTTGATTGGTCAACAAAGTAGACTAACTGCACCTGACTTGCCTTAAAAGATGAAAAATGAAATTTGAGTCAAGACCTAAAGATTAGCCTGAATTGACTCTCAAGTTATTAGATTCACAATTTTAGTGTTCAAGTGAATTTAGAGCTTGATTTTACAGTTTTTCTAATTGGATCTTTTCCTGCAAGGGTTTGGGTAGCACATAAATGTAAGAGGGTCAATTTCCTTTGATTCAGGCAAGTGTGAACTAACACTTCAAAACCCTAAAATAGAAACCCTAATTGGTTCTATTTCAAGTCCAATTTGATCTCAAAATGTACACCTTAGCCTTAAGACAAGAAGTGCGTTGTCCAAGATGATCAGAAATTAAGTGTAAATCCCTAATAGGTATAGGAAATCAGGGTAGGGATCTCTAAACAGAATCGTCTTGCCTTTAAATAATGATTACTAAGAAAATAAGGTAGATGAATCATAATTGTTTGTTTCTTTTTTCTCTTTCCTAAGATTAGGAGGTTGATTAGGGAAGAACAAAAATTTACCTGCCCCAGCAATGGTTGACTTGGCGAAAGATCTCTTCGTGATGTACCTCGCAAAATCACAAACAAAGTACGCAGGACAAACTAGTGCTCAGATAAAATTCAAGAAAGATAAGACTAATCTTGAATTACGCGTTGCTCCCCGGCAACAGCACCAAAATGTTGATAGGCGAAAGGAGATTTTAAATATGCGTTCATTGTAATATACTCCTAAATCTCACAACATGACATTTAAATTTCTAAACTCAGATTATAATTGGAGTCTGAGGTCGTTCACAGGGAGCAAATACGGAACTCACACATTAATCTTCATTTAAAATAGATGAGCACAATTAATTGATCGCAATAATAGATGTTCAATGAATACAACTTGTCAGATTGTAATTCAAATGGTCATGAGGTAAAAAGAATAGAAAAGATAAAATAATGGTGATTTGAATCACCAATTATTTATCTTAGTTAAACATATATCTCATACTCAAATTATTCAAATAATTAAACAGAATATTAACTTAGGTACTTAAATAACTCAACAGTGCCAATATCAAATCAGATCAGATGTTGCCCAAGTTATATCAGATGACTTGGTAGGTCAATAGAACACAAGCACAAGGCTCTTGAGAGAGCCTTCTCTCTTCTTCTCAAGCCTTTCCTTCCTCAAGCATAGGGCACAGCCAACATTCTTCAGAGGCTAAGTGTATGCCTTTCCTTCTTCAACATAGGGCCTAAGGCATGCAGAGCAAAACCCTCCCCCTCCTCTCATAGATCTCTCCTTTCTTTCTCTCAAACCCAGGACACAGGAGAGGTGTGAGGGCATAAGTGAAGTGGGGACCCGATCCCTGGTGACTTGGGCAACGAAGCTGAGGCACGAATTCAATTTTTGCCCAATAGAGAGCTTTGCATCTAACGATGTGAAACTATCCCACTCGTCTCTTCTTTCACACACAGCAACAGGTGATGCTACGTAATTGATGCAACTGTTAAGGTTCTTCCACTCAATTGATGTAGCAGCTGGATACGCAGATGTAACCCACATCACCTGTAGGTGGAATCAGTCCTTGCACTCATCGGAGTACTGCAAATAACTTCAGAGAAGACGGCGGCAGCATCGAGCTCCGGTGAAGACCTGAAAACATGCATACGACCTTGCAGCCACGTCAAAGTAGCTCAAAAGCTTCGCCGTGAAGTGGCGAGTGTGCTAGAGGTGTTTTTAGGACGTGGCGTGCTTGGATGTGGGTGGTTGGTAACGGAGAAGGTGAGTGAAGAAGGTTGAGTTTGGTGGGAGTTTTGGATGGGTGGAACACGAAATAGGAAGAGGTGTTTTGATGGTGGTGTGCTGGCGAAGGCTTTGGAGGTGGTCGCGTGAGGTTTAGCGGTTTATGGAGTTGGGGAGGCCTCGTCGGAGCTTGGTCGGAGCGGAGGAAGAAGGTGTGGTCGAGGGCGAGATGTCGGTCGAAATAAGGAAAGAAAGGGATAGGGAGATTTAGGGAGGAGAAAGGAAGATGTTAGACCAAACTACAGGACGAAGGGGAAGGAGATTTCCACGTCGGTGTGATGGTCGAATGTGGAGAAGATGAATTCTCCCTTGGAAGAAGCGATGACGATGGAGTTTGGGATGTTCTCGTTGGTATTGCGAGGAGCGGAGGAAGGAGATGAAGATGTTCCTGGTGCCTATGGTACATGGTAGCAGGCGAAGATGGAGGTTGGAGAGGAGTCATCGGAGATGCGGTGGAGGTGGCCAGAGTGGAGGAGTTTGTGAAGAGATGTGACCTGAATCGAGCTAAAGAACAAGGTTTGAGATTCTGGAGCTTTTATAGAGATCTTGAGTGAGCTCTAGATCATGAAATAAGCCCAATTTGGCTTGTGATTGAAGAGCAAGACACCATGACTTTCATGGGTTCGCTAGGGCTGATATGTGCGATCTGGGATCCAAGATCGATCCCAATCAATTCTTTATGGTGTGAACATCAATCACAACAAATTTGGTGGGATTTGATGATGATTCGAGTAAGATTAGGAGTGGTCAACCACTTCCTACAAGTCGGTTGACCTTCAATGGCGGTAGGGAGCTTTTCATGAAGAATATAACAAAGTTAGGGACCAAGCTGCAATGATTTCGAAAGTTGAGGGGCTAATTGAGAGAGAAAGTCTCACTGTACTAAAATGCAAACTAGTCCAAGATAAACTTTTATTGGGCCTAAATTTTGGTACAAATCTAATTTGGATCCAAAGAATCTGATGGTGAAGACGTATTTGAGTTTTGACCAAGTTTGACTGGGCAAATTGCCCAGAAACCCAAATTAGGGCAGAATTGTGGTTGTGGCTCTGTTTAAGATCAAAATAAGTGCCAAAGGTCAAATCAAGGATACCAAACCTCAAAGACTATTTTCTATGAATTTTAGAAGGTTTAAATGAATTTTATCTTGACCAAAACCTGAGTAATTCAAGCAGGTCTGACATTAGGATTTTGGGAGCTGTATCAGTTCTCAAAGTGTGTGAAACCCTATTTCTGTCTGTGTGGACCCTCTTATTAGACTTTAATGCTCATTAGACCTTAGATTAACTCCTGGCAAATCCCTTGGTTACTCTGTTTTCATGATATGATGGTAAAACTGTAGAATTAGTCCTGATTTAATGTATTCCTCTTAGAATGGTATGCAGGGAATTACGACTCTCAGGCGATTATGTAGGAGAATTTGTCACTTGATTCTGATTAATTAGAGTTAGTTATGGCTAATGATGATGTTATCATCAGCTAGAAAAGCATTAAATCTATTCTAAGAAAGCATTAAAAATCCTAATCCATAAGAATGAGACCACTAAGAAGATCTACGACTGGTGGCCATAGCAATGAAGGTGGAAGCTCGATGGCATTGCCATCATTCACTATATATAATGTAATTTTGCTATGTTTTAAGGATAAATTCACCTAGTTTATACATTAAAAGAGTATAATTCAATAATGAAGGATTAGAGGAGAAGAATCACCAAACGAACCCAAAAGATAGCTAAATAGACCCAAACCAATTAATCTAAGATTTTTTTTTCTGAAAATCAGGCTAAATAAATAATGATTAAACCCTAATTTTGGCCTAACTCAAATTGACAAGGTTCAAATAGAAATAAATGTAATCTAAACTTTCTAAAAATCAATTAAAAATATTTTATAAGACTTAGAATAATTAATTTGATAATCGGAACCTATTTTGACCTCAAATAGAAACATAGGCGAGTATTTGGTACATCTTGGGCCATTTTGTAAATTAACCTTGCAAACGACATCAAAATACAAAATTGAGGTTACTAATAGATTCCCTACTTTATATTCTAGTCCTCAAATTTCAGAATCCTTTCAATCTAGTCCAAATTCATTAATTTTAGGTTCTTTTCTTGCATAACGGTCCCTGGATGACGTCACGCTGACGTCAGCTATCTTCCTTCTCGTCGTGTTGTTGACCGACTTCTCCGCTGAGCTTTGATCTCGATTTGTGGCTGCCTTAAACCACAGCTGCTTTCGACCCCTGAAAAGGAATTGTTCCACTCGCCATTTTGCATCTGTCAGTGGTGGTTTCGTCGTCAATGGCCGCATCTACGGTCCGTTAACTCCAGTCAATGTGGACGTGGCTGTTGCAAGAAAGGCCAAGTGTTTCTCGCAACCACAGGCCTTCTGAAGCGCGAAGACTCCTCTATAAAGATTTGGCCACCTCTTTCGAAGTTCCTCATCTGGAAATCAAGCACCCAAACCCTATCCTCACCTTCATTTGTGCATCGCCATTAGTGGCTTGAAGCTTTCCTCAATGCCCCTCTTCGCTGACCCTTGCGACCAAACAAGGGCATGGCTCTACTCCAAGCTTCTTCGCCGTGCTCCCTACTACCGAACACGATCGCTCCACCTCCTCCTCAGCTTCAATTTCAACCTCGATTCTTCGTTGGAGCCACTTCATCGTCTCAGGTATCCTCTTCCCCTTTCATCCAATTAGTTTAGGGTTATTACACTTTTAGGTTAGCTTTAGCTTTAGGGGATCTCAATCTCCTCTTTCGACCACGCCCTCGTCGTCACTGACCACCTCCATTTGGAGCTCCGATAAGCTTCATCACCACACCTCCACACACGACCAATCACCCAATAGAATTAGGGTTTTGCTTTGGGGCTTCACCCGAAAGCTTTTGCATTTGATGTGAGGTCAAACGACCTCATATTTTTCCCGCAAGTCCTCACCGGAGCCGCACCTTCATCTTCAACTCTGGCGACGTCAACCGTTGAACCATAATGCCCATCAAGTCGCCAAGCCTTCGCCAAGATCCCTCTACCCTTCACTACCAAGATCAGACGCTCAGAGCTTTGTGACGGCTGTGCTCTGGCGAGGGTCATTGGCTGTGAACGGAAAAGGAAGAAGAAGGGGTTGGAGAACCTCTTTCTAAGAAAAGGGCCAGCTCACAAACATTCTCAAGGAATTAATCGAAATCTTCAGGGACCAAAGTGAAACAATGCAAGGGTAGATCTAAAAACATTGTTGATTCTTGTTTCAAAGTCCGTTCTGAGTATTTTAAATTGCTTTAGTTTATCAAACATTATTGTTAAATACTCATTTGGACCGAATTAGATAAATATTTGATTATCATTGTGATTATTAATTTTTATTGAGCATTTAACAAGTATTTAATTAGTTGCTGTCAATATAATCATTTTAATTTGTAATTCGAGTGCTAATGAGAACTCGTTTGATTTTTAAGCTTGATTCTGTATAACAAGTTTACTAAAATCATCTGTACTTAATCAAGTAATGATATTTGCGTATTTCTTACTCCCAGAGGTGACCTCAAATTTTTCTAATAAATCGAGAATTATAAATTTAAATGTTAAACCTGTTTAGTCGACTATACTACGAAACACATTTTTAAAATACGACTCAAGCTAGTTAACAAAGGTCCAGCTGATGAAAGCTCCTAAGGGAACTCAGGGACGTCCTCAGGTGTTGTGTGACCCCTAGTGATGTGGATTGAATTGGAGAAGGAGGAGAAGCCACTGTCACTAACTTCTGATGAAAGGGGAAGGAGAGTTGGAGGGAAGAATGATCGACCTAAGGAAGCAGGAGAGGAGTCGATGGATAGCGAGCTCTAGAAGAAGCTCTATATAGGACAACAGAGATGTGTTAATTAGGGATTGAAGGTGGAGGCCAAAGGGAATCAACGACTGTAGAAGAATCTGGGAAGCGCACGAAGAACAAGACTGAATAGCAGCCACTAGATGTGATCTAGATTAAAGCGCGAAGCCGTGCTCACCGACGTCTTAACGCACTTTAATTGAATTTTAAAAAATACGTCGTAGTATAGATTATTAGAGTGGGGTGAATATTTAAATTTATATTACTTAAATTATGAGTGAAATCCGAGGTTGTTCTCTAGGATAAATCAAGGGCATAAATACTTATATTTAATTATTTACGGATGACTTTGGTGAACTTATAATAATGATGAAATCTCAAAAATTCAACAAGCTCACAATAGCACTTTAATTCGTAAAATAAGGCATTGAGATCAAGTGCTTAAAAAGATGATCAAACGAATATTTAATACTCAATAAAAAAAATAATAATCAAGTATTCACCTAATTAGGCACAAATGAGCATTAACAAGAATATTGGACAAGATATTACACTAAAAATCACTTAGAAACAAATCTGGAATTAATTTAATCAAAATTGCAACTCAGTCTTGGACTGTTGCAATTGGGTCTCTGACTCTTTGCAACTAGATCCTTGGCGGCTTATGATTTGGTCCCTGCAAAAAATTTTCCTTTCAATAGGGTCCTTATTAGCAATTTGCACATGAGAGTGACTCTCCTTTTCCAGCGAGACTCACAAGCGAGTGGCTGGAATCTCGCCTCGGCTAGCTTTGAAGTTTGGCGAGCGGCGAAGGATCGTCGGCTGACTGCCGACTAGATGGTGGTGATGGCTCGTCGATTGGAAGTGCAGATGAGGGCGGTTGATGGCGTAGACAAGGGCGAGTCTGGTGAGCACCTAGAACATGAAGCTCAGTGATCGGGCCCCCGAGATACAGAGTAACCGACTCAAGTAACAATTGGACCTCCTCAATGGGGGATGATCTGATCGTGGGATTTAAGCAATCTCACAAATGGTAGAGGAAGTGGTTACCCAGTTCCACTCAAGGGGTGTACGTCTAGGGGGAGGATGGAGCTCCCAACTATGCATTAGAAATTTGGTATGGTTACATGGCATACAATCTCTCGTTTTCTCTTGGATTGCCTGGGGGGAGGCCTTGGGGGCCCTCCCATCAATTTATAATGCTGGGATTGGACTTCCAGCGAGATCTTCTGGGCAGATTGGTCTCGGGCTTCCAGCAGGATCTTCTGAGCGAATTCGGCTCCCAGCAAGATCTTTTAAGCAGATACGCCGCTCAACAATTGTATGCTCGTTGCTAGGTTATTAATAGCGATTGCCATTGTTGGCATTTATTGGAGGTGCAGGCCAGCTATACTTTCATCGTGCCTTCAGGTGGATATGGCCCTTTGGGTCCGACTACGTCCAGCCTTCTTGTACACGGTCGGGTTGGATTATTGGTTTCCTCTAACTTCCCTTGGAAGTAGACGGGTTGGGTCTCCAAGCCCGCCTGGAACTAGCTTCTTCAGGCTAGATCCTTCTTTTCGAGCCTATCATGGGGTTTTGAGTTCGAGAGCATTTTTGGCCCCTCATCATATGCCCCTTACTCTCGAGCTAGCAAATGCTTGTTGAGAGAGTAACGTTTGGAGTAGAAACTTCACGATAAGTAATGCCCCCAAATGATGCCCCGACTGTGTGTTTAAGCAGGGGAGCATTTGTTATATAGCGGGGCTTTTTGGGGCTATGGCTCGTAGTTGTGTGTATGAGGCACATAGGCCTGTTATCCCACCAGCCTTATGAGGGGGTTCTTGAGGTGCGTTCACCTGCTATGTCACCGACCTTAAGAAGCAGTTTTTGAGGCACGTCCACCTTCTTTTTCTACGGGTACTGGCTAGTTACGTCGGGATTGAAATGGTGTCTTGTTATCTGAAGAGACCGACATTTATTGCCGTTATGATGAGGCCAAGGCCTCAGGCATCACGCCAGCCATTGATGGGACCACTGTTGAACGTCGGGTTGCTATGCTAACGTATTCGATTTTGAAAAACCTATCGTTGTAGTTTGAAAGCGAAGAACTCGTGTTCAACAAATAAAATTTATACCGGAATAGAAATCCCGGGTTGAACTCAGGGACGCGGACGTTTGATTTAAAAATTACGCATTTGTTTTATTTGTCACGAAGTGAAATAATTGATTGAAAACTATCTATCTATTTACACTTAAATAGAAGAGAGAGAGAGAATGAGAGACAGCGAATATTATAAACAAAAAGCAAAAAGAGATGTAGAATGCACATGGAATTCATTATCAAAAGGATTATTCATTACTCTAAATATCACAACGAGAAAGCGGGAAAATGATTACACTAGAAAGCGGTAAATCTACTCTAGAAAGCAGTAAATCTATTCTAGAAAGCAGTAAAAAGAATGGGGAGTGAGATATCCTCCTCGACGGTCGCTTGGAGGATGAGTTGAACTGGACGATGCCTGGACGAAGGAGGATGGAGCAGGACGAAGGAGGGCGAAGCAGGAAGAACTGGAATGGGGCAGCACATCGTTGTCGTCGGTGCAGGATTCGCTTCCGAAAGGGGGACGAAAAATTAACTTTATCTTGCGAGAAGCATCCCGGGTGTGGGACAAGCTTCTCTTGAGCTTTGGAGAGGGAGAGAAGAGAAGGAAGGGATGAGAATTGCGTATGGAGGGGGTCTCCTTTTATAGTTGTATGGAGTGGGGGCAATTTGGTCATTACAACTCTAAAAAATTAATTCAGGACCTTTAGTGACGGATAAAACCGTCGCTAAAGGTCCGAACGTGGCTTTCGTGGGCAGCCCGCGCACGTCCGCTCACCTCCTCACGTGTAACACATGTGCACGTCCAACTGATCTCAGCCGTCCAATCTCGATCGGCCGGCTTAAATCACGCTACCGCCTACCTCCTTTGTGCGCCAGCCCGCGTGCGATTCCGTGTGAGGCACGGCGTGCAATAGCGCGTGGGACGGATTGGGCGCCCGTAGTCACTCGATCGCGATTGAGTGGTCGCGAAGCCCGCTCACTCATGCTCCAGCACCTGCTCGCGAGGAGTAGATCGCATGTCGCTTGCTCGCAATAGTGCTTTCGCCCGCTGTGCTGCGTCGTTGAGATGGTCGTGCGGATGAATTCAGGCGCGCGCATCCACAGCTGTTGGGTGCGCATCCAACGACGGAGAAGCGGCGCTCTGATTGAAGAAGAGAAGGTACGGTGGGTGCTTCGACCGGTTGGGCGGCTGAGATGGCGCCACGTGGCGCCATCTCAGCCGTCCATCTTTTGGATGATGTAGATGGTGCCATGGTTGTCGAATTGAGTCGATTTTCACGCTATTAGGAGACGATCGTCGATCCGAATCCATCTGTGCGGTCGGATTTGTCGTTTGAAGTGCAGATTCGTTCCATCTTGGCCCTTGATCTTCTAGGATTCCCCGATCACTATCTGATGCTACAGATGTTTGATTAGGGCGATGTTGGAGTCGTTGAACTTCAATCGTCACCCTGATCACATATGTATAGTTGGATCTTCGATCCAAGGCCCCGATAAAAATTTTGCCCTGTCCATGAACAGAAAAGGGGACAATTAACCTCAATTTTATTCAAATTACTCTAAATGCAAGATGTTGCATGTTATGCAATATTTATAGTATGCAATGCAATCCTATGCTTAAGAACATGCATAAATAGACATCTTAAGTAGTGTAAACATGTTTACATCATACCCCCATGTCTATCTTTTGCTAGTCCCTAGCAAAAACTATATGCTATTTATAAAAGAATCAGGTTGGATTATTTAGGCTTGAGTTATTTTCAATCATTAAGAAAATGTCTATTTAGGATTTGAACTTTCAAAGACACAACAGTGCGCGAGTATCTGCCAAAATGCAGACTGCCTCAAGCCCTCGCCTTATTCAAAGAAAAATTTCTTTTTCTCTTTTTCTTCTTTTCTAATTTTTTTGGATTTTCAAGTTTTAGGGTTTAGGAGTGGCTTTCTACGGCCATTCAACTCACCCAAGATTTGATGAGAATCCTAAGTTCTAAGCATCTTATTGTGAATGTAATAGACTTGTTGATTGGCAGTTAAAACGGACTTCGGATTTCTATGCCTCTAGGTGACCTAAAAAAGAGAATTCTGCCTAAAGGTGTATCTTTACAACCGGTAGCTTTCTCCCTACTTTTATTTTTTTACGGGGTCAACACAAGGGTGAATCCAGTGTATATCTCCCTGGTTTATTCTACTTCTCCGCTTCTTCCTAAGTGTTTTGGGATCTTTCAGTGCATTTATTGAGCTTGGTTCTAGACAATCGGTTAATGAGCTGTTACCACCGACAACTTGCCAGCCATACTCGTGTGGCGAAGTGTGGCTTATTTCTTTTCATTTTTTTCTCTCCTTTTTTTCTTTTCTTTTTGACTCTCTTTTTTTTAAATAGGTGGCTTCCATGGTGTAAGATTTACCTAAAGGCAGCAAAAAGAGAAAGATCCAGTGACTGGGCTCTGGACAACCTACCTATGGGCTGTTACCCATGATAACTTGCCAGTCATATCACTCTAGAAGGTTCATTAGCTACCAAATTTCCGTTAGAATCACCGAACAATGAGTCAGTGACAAGATAGTGTGTGGATGCTTAAAACTCAAAATTCCCTCAAATCAAAGGATGGGTTGATAAGTCGTGTACTTATCACTCAAAATTATTTACTCAAATTACAATAGAATTAAGGTTGGTAATGTCTCGAAAAATAAATCCACATTTTAGTGGATACACAGGCTGATTAAATCCAAAGACCTGAAGGGTCTTTGTGTTCAGATCCTATTGCAAAATTTCCTAAGATTGAAAAGTCCAAATGTTCAACTATTCCTTCCTAATTCTTTTTGTTAATGTATAAATAAGAAGAGAAAAACAATTTACATGAATTTCACAAAGCTTACCAAATGATTCAAAAATGAATCCACCCCCTTGCCTAGCTGATGCAGTGTCCACATTGAGAAAGAGACATGAAAGAAAGGGTAGAGTATGAAAGATGTCACCTGAATATGAAGTTCGTGTCAGCTTTGTGTCATATGTACAACTGCTGAGTTTAATACTGTCAGCTAGGCGAAGTCCAGCCAAAGAAGTCACAGAATGGCTAGAGCAATCGTGTCTGAGACGGGTTCTGGAAGAATACGGTCAATAACATGCTTCTGACGTTGACCGTTGACTTTAAATGTGTTACCCGTCTTTGGGTCAGAAATCTGAACGGCTCTATTTGGAAAAATCTGGTCAATTACGAATGGGCCATTCCATTTAGATCTAAGTTTGCCAGAAAAGAGCTTAAGTTTAGAATCGAATAACCAGACCTTCTGGTTCGGCTCAAAGCTCTTGCGGGAAATCAGTTGATCATGTAGAGCTTTGGTCTGAGCCTTGTAGATCTTGGCATTCTCATATGCATCATTTCTAAGCTCCTCCTACTCAGATAGTTGGAGTTTCCTAGTCTTCTCAACTAAATTCAGATCTAAATTGCATTGTTTGATCGCCTAGAATGCCCTGTGTTCAATCTCTCCGGGTAAATGGAGTGCCTTTCCATACACCAAACGGCATGGAGACATGCTGATGGGCATTTTATAGGCCGTACGGTAGGCCCAAAGAGCGTCCTCAAGGTTTTGAGTCCAGTCCTTGCAATTAGGCCTAACCGTTTTCTGCAGAATGTTCTTGATCTCTCGATTGGAGATCTCGGCTTGTCCATTCGTCTGGGGGTGGTAAGGTGTGGAAATTCGGTGATTACCCGCGTATTTGGCCAATAAATTCTGGAATTGGGCGTTAGTAGAATGAGTGCCACCATCACTGATGATAGCCCTCGGAATCCTGAACCTACTGAAGATGTTTTTCTTGACAAAATCGATAACCACCTTATGGTCATTGGTTCGAGTGAGAATCGCCTCAATCCATTTGGACACATAATCAACAGCAACAAGAATGTACTGATATCCAAATGAAGGGAGAAAGGATCCCATGAAATCAATGCCCCAAACATCGAAAATTTCGACAGGAAGAATTGGGTTTAGGGGCATCATATCTCTCTTAGTTATGCTCCTGAGTGCCTAACATCAAGAACATGACCTTGAGAAATCCTAGGCATCCTTAAATAAAGACGACCAATAGAAGCCAGATTGCAAGATTTTTGCAGCCGTCTTTTTCCCGGAGAAATGTCCGCCACACCCAGATGCATGGTAGAACTCGAGTATATTGTTGAATTCATTCTCCGGTATACATCGACGAATAATTTGATCAGAGCCGATGCGGTACAGCTCAGGGTCCTCCCAGAAGTAGTATTTGGCCTCAGATTTGAGTCTATCCCGTTGTTGCTTGGTCTAATCCTGGGGGATTTGACCAACGGCCAAATAGTTAACAATGTCAACAAATCATGGGGTGTGAACACCTAAAACTGTAAGAATAGTTTCGTCCGGAAAAGTGTCTGCAATCGGAATGTCCGGATGAGAGGAATCACCTAGGAGTTTCGACAAATGATCCGCTACCACATTTTGTACCCCGGTTTTATCCTTGATTTCAAGATCAAATTCTTGAAGCAGAAGAATCCAACGAATAAGCTGGGGTTTAACATCCTTTTTGGCCAAGAGATGTCTCAAGGCTGAGTGGTCGGTATAGATGATAACATGAGACCCTAAGAGATAAGCCCTGAATTTTTCCAAAGCGAACACTACAACTAGTAATTCCTTTTCAGTAATAGTGTAATTCCTCTGGGCTTCATCTAGAGTTTTACTAGCGTAGTAGATGACAGAAGTCTTTCTATCAATTTTTAGACCTAAGACAGCCCTGATCGCGTAATTAGAAGCATCGGTCATGATCTCAAAAGGGGCTGTCCAAATTGGTGGTTGCAAAACTGGAGCATAGGTGACTGCCGTTTTCAGGAAATCAAATGCCTTTCAGCATTATTCGTCAAAAACAAACGGCATTTCTTTGGTAAGACGATTGCTCAGGGGACGAGAAACCTTCGAGAAATCCTTGATGAATCTTCGATAAAATCCCACATGGCCAAGAAATGTTCGGATTTGTTTAACGGATGTGGGAGGAGGAAGTTTAGCGATAGCATCAACCTTAGCTTTATCCACTTCAATTCCCCATTCAAAGATTACATGACCCAAAACAATGCCTTCTTGGGTCATGAAATGACTCTTTTCCCAGCTAAGGACCAATCGTATTTTGATACATCGCTTAAGAATTATTTCCAGATTAGCCAAATAAGAGTCAAATGATTCTCCGAAAACAGAGAAATCATCCATGAAGACTTCCATAAACTCTTCCACAATGTTAGAAAATATGGCTAGCATACACCTTTAAAAATTCGCAGGTGCATTGCATAACTCGAAAGGCATCCTAAGGAAAGCAAAGGTTCCATAGGGACAGGTGAAAGTGGTTTTTTCCTGATCCTTGGGATGGATAGGAACTTGGTTGTATCCCGAGTAGTCATCAAGAAAGCAGAAGTGCTTCTGCCCGACTAATCTTTCCAAGATTTGATCGATGAAGGGCAGGGGAAAATGATCCTTTTTAGTGGCTGTGTTCAGCTTCCTATAATCAATACAAACCCTCCAAGAGGAAGCTGAACGAGTTGTGACAGATTCACCTCTCTCGTTAGTCACAACGGTAATTCCGACTTTCTTCTGAATAATCTGCACGGGACTTACCCAGGGACTATCAGTGATTGGATAAATAATTCTTGCATCGAGCCACCTGATGATTTCCTTTTTGACCACTTCTTGCATATTTGGATTTAATCTCCTTTGCATCTGGCGAGAAGGGTGGGATCCATTTTCCAAGAATATTTTGACCCAAGCATCTGGCAGTAAGATGGCTCGATCCCCTTGAGGTCATGAATGGTCCAACCAATTGCCTCCTTGTGTTCCTTCAGGACCTTGATCAATTTAATCTCTTACTCCTTTGTCAATTTAGCACTGATAATCACAAGGAGCGTCTTCTGAGGTCCTAAAAATTGATATTTCAAATTCTTAGGCAATGGTTTCAGTTCAAGCTGGGGTGGGTTGATGATTGATGGTAAGGTAGATGCTGAAGACTCAACAAGAGGAAGAGGTTGTGAGTGAACAAAATCAATAACCTTTTCAGAAGATGGCAGGTCAGCCATAGAGGGTTGCGGGTCGAATTTGTCATCAAAGAAGGAACTTTCGATTGAGGAAACCATCAAACAAGTTTCAATGTTTCCATTATCCTCCTCAAGTTCCTCAATAAATCCACAATCCTTAAATTTAGTGATCGCCTTAAAAATATCCAATTTCATTCGTTGATCCCCAAAGGCGATTTCCATGCTACCGCTTTCACAATTAATGTTGGCCTTAGCGGTAGCCAGGAACAGACGCCCCAGAATGATGGGTGTGTTCCTCATATTATCAGGTACATCCATGTCAAGGACAAGGAAATCTACAGGAAAATAGAAATCCTTGAACTTAACTATAACATCTTCAATAACGCCTCGCGGATTTGTGATCGAGCGGTTTGCTAACTGTAGCGTTACTGAAGTTGGCCGAAGTGCACCTAATCCAAATTTCTCGTAAAGAGAAGTCGGAATTAGGTTGATGGATGCACCTAAATTCAAAAGTGCTCTATCAAATGTGTAATCTCCGATGACGCAAGAAATCAACGAAGCACCTGGATCTCTCTTTTTCTGAGGGAGGTGGTGCAGGATAACAGAACTAGCCTGCTCGGAGAGTACCACCTTCCTCAGAATAGATTCTCTCGACATACGCTTTTGTGTACATAAATTCTTTAAAAATCCTGGTAGTGGATTGATGAGAGCCTCATCATGAGCCATAACTAGCTCATTTTGACCCAATAAAGAAGATAAAAGCTCCTACATAACCTAGAAGAAGGCCTAAATAAAGGAATACGTGCTCTGAGAAGAAAACATGAATTAAAGGGTAAAACTGCAATTTTACCATTGCAGTGCATAAACGGGATTTCTCAGAAGCAGAACATAGGTCAAATGGTCTAAATGAGATAAAAAGTGGGTTGAGTCAATCAGAAATGAGTTTATGTGCAATCTAGGAATTAAATAACATTTAGTAACCCTAAAACAGACCCGCTTAAATTAACAAGGTTTCGGTCAGGATAAAAATCAAGTGAACCCTCTAAAAACCATGGAAAAATACTCCTTAGGGTTTATAACACTTAATGTGGCCTTTGGAACCCAATTTGACCTAGATTAGGGTCCTAACTCTTCAATTAACCTAATTTGGATTTTTACTCAAAATGTCCAGTTAAACGAAGTCAAACCTAAAATCCAGCTTTACCATTGGATTCCTCAGGTCCAAATTAGGTTTATACCAAAATTTGGACCTAAGGAGAGGTCATCTTGACCAACTTTGCAGTTTAGTACACCTAAATCACAATTTGGTCCCTATCTTTTGAATATCTTTGCAGAGAGCCCCCTAAGTTCCTCGCCACCTTTGCAATCAGGTCATGCTGCCATTGTTAGGGCAGAACCGATCTCTGGCGAGGCTTAGAGAGGGATTACTCTCTGATTCCTTAGAGATTCCCTCCCAGAAATGGAAGGGAGATTCCCTGAGGAATTCCCTTCCTTTTAAAGCCAATCACAATCTCTGGTGTGAACCCAATCTCTCGTGCGAACGCACGAGAGATTTGGGTATCCACCCTCTTTCCATCTCTGGCGAGCCGGTGGAGGTGATTGCACGATCTCCACGCGCTAGAAGGTTCGGCCAACACCTATAAAAGGATCCCCAGACCCGGCCGCAGATCTGGAGCCTTGTTTTGACGGAGATTCCCCCAAGTTTTCCTCTCTCCCATCTCCGGCCAAGAGACCCGCAAGCTCCGGCGACCTCCTCCCCTCCTTCTCGTCGCTCTGCTGCCATACCAGCAGCAGAGTCAACTCCGCCTCTTCCTCCTGCGTCGCGCCGTACCAAGCGCGCGTGCCCCTGACCTCGTCCTCGTCGCCGCTTCCTCCCTCAAGGTTCTTCTTCCCCGACGACGGCAGTAATGCGTCGTCCACTCCGCTGCCTCCCTTCCTTCCAGATCACTCCGGATACCTTCTCCATCTTCCCCTCTCTCTTTTCCCCCTGTTATTTCATTGAATTGCCCCTCGACATTGCTTGACCACCTCCATCTTCCTCGCCTCCGACCGACCTCCGGCGAGCCACTCCCACCACTCCGCCCTGCCACACGGCTCGCCAACCATCTCGTAAGCTCCGCCTCACCACAAGGAACACTTTCCGCCCCTCCACTGCCACTCCACACCTCCACAGTAGTCCCCCGAACAACACCACACTTCCAGCCACAGGTTGACCTAGGCCTGCATGCCTTGGCCGTCCTGCGGCCTGCAGCACCGTGCACCATCTTCGCCGTGCCACGGCGAAGGTGCCCAGCTGGTCTGATTAGGCCAATAGGCCATATTGGTGTTTGACAGTATTGACGCTCCTGCTGCCATTGACGACAGTTGAAGCAGCTTCGCAGCAGCTCCAGGCGTCAGGTCTTCCAGGCTCCAGGTGTAGCGACTTACGCGAGTGTTGTGAAGCGATCAGGGCCAGCAAGGAGCGCTGCGAAGCTCCCAGCCTTGGCAATTGCACGAAGGACGCTCTGCAGGTGCGCGCGAAATTGGGGCAGGCCAGATAGTCCCACATCGTTGAAACGCGAAACACATGTGCGCCATAAATTATTTTTGTGATATTGCTTTACTTCCTTCGAAAGCACAGGGGTGAGGTCCCTCACCTGGCCCACTCGCCTCGTCCGCGGTTTCACCTCGCGGATCTGGAGGGATCCGGACCCGACCCATCCTTTGCACTCCTCGCGCATCACCCCACCTACCGGTGCGCCTGGTCCCGGGTGCAAAATCCGACCCGATTACCCGTGTGGCTCTGGGAGAGAGTCCTTGAGCGAATTGCAGAGAAAGAGAGAGACGTTTGGGTAGAGGGAAGGGGTAAGTTTTGCATTGGCTGTGGTGTGCGCAGGAAAGAAGGAAGAGAGGAAGAAGCGAACACTTAGCCGCTGCAGCAAGGGAAAAGAAGAGAAGGAAGAGGCAAAGGAAAGCAAAAAGAAGAACTGAAGAAATAGAAGAGCCCTTGATTGAAATAAATTTTTCCAAAAAGAGGTGTGCCTAAACTTTGATTGAAAAGATCTACACAAGAAGAACCCTAAGCAAATCAGGCTTTTAATCCATTTGAACCTTAAAAAGAAAAGGACCTAAAAGCTCTTAAAGGAACAAAAGGTGAAGTTGATCCCTTGGGTCAACCAACCTTAAAAGTAGGTCACTTTTTCACTGAAAATACCTAAAAGTTCAAGTGGAACATTAAGCACCTTGATCTTGAAGTAAAAAAGGTAGACTTAAGAGGTCAAGGTCCCCATTCTGGTCTACCTGGAACCGCAGTGACAAGAGAGGTCGGGTGGGGGAAATCCTGTAACTCGTGGGGACGCTCTACCGTGTAGGGGTCTTTGCGAGACTCTCCCTCTCTGGCTGCCCAGGTATTTCTCAAGTGGACGACCTTTCTGACTAAGGGGTCCATCTGCCCCGAACCTCTATAGTCACCCAACAATTTTTGGGTGTCTTGATTGGGTCCAGCACCTTCTAATTCTCATCACATCCTTCGGTGCATGTTCGGTAGGAGGTCCTTAAGGCGACCCTTAAGACCTCCTTTAGAAATTTACTCTCGTCGAGGCATGTAGTGTAGCAACCCCACTACATAAATCTCTCATCTGATTCAGATCCTGATTCTCCTTCTTCTCCCATCATGGCACAACCCATTGAAGAGGAGAATAACCTTGAACACCAACTTCAACACCTTAATGATCTCTTTCAGAACTTTGTAAACCCACCGCAGCGACCTATGATGCGAGATCACTATAATCCCGCTGCAGTGGCAATCGAACCTCGAGTACGAATCCCGCTTGGAGGACCTGATTCTGAACTGAAGCCCAATATGATTCATGCCATACCAAAGTTTCATGGGCTTAACTCTGAGGATCCATTCCAACACATTAAACAACTCAAGCATCTGGCCCAGACCTTCGGGTCAGATGTACAAAATCGGGATATCCTACTCATGAAAATGTTTTCGTTCTCCCTCATGGACAAGGCCGCACACTGGTATTAAACTCAGACCCGTCCGATCAACACATGGGAGGAACTGCAGTCCGAATTTTTGAAAAAATTCTTCCCCGTTGGCTGGACGAATGCCTTACGCCACCAGATCACTCATTTCACTCAACAACCGGGAGAACCTCTTCACGAAGCATGGGATCGATTCTTAGATCTCATGCGAAAGTGCCCCCATCACGGAGTTCCTAAGTGGGAACAAGTCCAGTCTTTTTACCAGGGACTCCATGAAGACATTCGTTTATTCGTCAATGCAACGTGCAGAGGAAACATCATGGGTCAACATGAGGACACGGTGTGGGAGATTCTCGAAAACAAGTGCAAGAACTCCATAAATAATGACTCCATGGGCTTATTCGACAAGACGAATGCCCGCGCATCGACGAATCCGAGAGGGACACATGAGATGCAGGACCTGTCCAATTTTGTTGACTTGGAACTGATGGCCAGTCGGTTGGACAAGGTTTCTATCATAGAAAAGAAGGTGGACGAGCTAACTCGACATTTGCAGCAAGCCACCTCTGCGCAAAACTCTTTTGCACGACCTCCTCTGGCAAGGGAAACTGTGCAAAACATATATCACCAATCTGCCAAGGGGATGGACCCATATCCACCCCCGTCTGCCTCTCGGACCGGAGTGACCTCCGATCCATTTTACTTGAGTTGGGGGAACTCTGAACCCTCGTATTCTGACTTTCCTGAGGTTCCTCAGAACTGCGAGGACCTCAACACCATCCAGAATGACCCATTCTCCAATACCTACAACCCTGGATGGCGAAATCATCCTAACTTTCAGTGGGCGGGAAATTCTCAAAGATCACCATATCAACCCCGTCCACAAGCCTCTCGTCCATATCAGCCGCCTCAGCCTCGGCCCAATCCCACCTACCAATCCGGGCAAAACCAGGATCAAATGACTCTTATCCTTCAAGCATTGGCTGACATTCAAAAGATGAATGCGGCAATGCAAAAACAGCACAAGGACGAGATCACAGAGGTTCGCAACCAACTAGCCCAGATGGCAAATTCCCGCCAACCTGGTACCCTTCCCTCGCAACCTCTGCCCAACCCAAATAACGTGCTAACCCAGAAGCACGTTATGAATCCAAATTCAGGCCAAACACATGTGATTTATCAGGCCCCTATTGCTCCATCGCCAGACGGGATGGAAGCTTCAACATCTTATGCGGGATTTCAGCAGCAGCCACCCCTCCTACCTAACCCAAACCAAAATCAGGCCGGATTGAACTCTGTAACAACACGTAGTGGAGAACAACCCAAGACCCACATTATCCGACCCACTCCAAGCCTGATAATAGCCAAGACCCTAGGATAGTTATCCAGGATACCACTGTCCCAGATCAAGAACCTGGACCTATCCTAGAGGAACCAACTAGGATCCCATTTCCTGAGGCCTTGACCAAAGGAAAAAGAATAACTAAACCCGTGGCTCCTGAGGAGGATCTGATCAAGCTCTTTGAACAGGTCCAGATAAACATCCCATTGATGGATGCAATTCGCCACATATCGGCTTACGCAAGATTCTTGAAAGACATATGTACCCCTAAACGTAAGCCGCGAACCAAGGATGGGAATCCAATCGTACTGTCAGAGCAAGCCAGCTCTGTCATCTTGAGCAAACTCCCACCCAAGGCTAATGACCCAGGAACTCCCTTGATTTCCTGTAAAATTGGTGAAACCCAATTTGATAGAGCCCTACTAGACCTAGGTGCTTCCATAAATTTAATCTCTACATCCCTCCTTGACCACCTTGAAGAATCTGAACTTAAACCCATTGAGGTGACATTGCAGTTAGCCGATCGATCCATCAAGTCACCTAGAGGAATACTCGAGGATGTCATTGTTAGGGTATGAGATTTCTATTTCCCGGTGGACTTCATAGTACTAGACATGGATGCACCTAAGAACCCAAGGGACACACCAATCATATTAGGGAGACCCTTTTTGGCCACTGCTAGGGCCAACATAAACTGCGAAGAGGGCCAGATAGAATTAAAATTTGGGAACCAAAACCTGAAGATTGACATTTTTAAGGCCCAACAAGGGATTAATTGTGGGGTTATAGAGGAAATATGTGATGTCAGAGCCGTGGTTGATGAATTGCATATAGAAGACAACCTGATTATCCTTGATCAACCACTAGAGAATCAAAACCCGCTAACAGAGGAGTGCGAACGTGATCTAGACACACTTATGACTCCTACCATTGCTCCTGATACAAACCCCAAACCACCCGCTACTGCTGAAAATCCTGTCATGGAACTCAAGCCCCCTCCCGAACATCTGAAGTACGTGTTTTTGGATTCAAATCAGACATTTCCTGTGATTATCAACTCTCGACTCACACCTGACCAGGAACTCCGTTTGATTTCTGTTCTACAGCAACATCGTAGAGCCATTGGATGGACTCTCGATGATTTGACTGGCATAAGCCCTTCATACTGCACACATCGAATATACACAGAAGAAGGCGCACGACCTTCAAGAGAAATGCAAAGACGCCTAAACCCTAACCTACAAGAGGTCGTGAAAAAGGAGATCATAAAGTGGTTAGATGCAGGAATCATCTACCCGATCTCTGACAGTCGTTGGGTGAGTCCAATACAAGTGGTGCCTGAAAAGGCAGGACTTACCATTATCACGACTGAAGCCGGAGAAGTCATTCCTACCCGAATAGCTAACTCGTGGAGAGTCTGCATTGATTACAGAAGACTCAATCCTCCATGAAGAAGGATCATTTCCCACTACCGTTTATTGATCAGCTCCTCGAAAAACTAGCGGGAAATAGGTTCTTCTACTTTCTTGACGGGTACTCCGGTTACAATCAGGTGGCAATCCATCCAGAAGACCAAGAAAAGACCACATTCACCTGCCCCTTCGGGACGTACGCGTTTCGAAGGATGCCGTTCGGTCTCTGCAATGCACTTGCAACTTTTCAGCGGTGCATGCTTGCCATATTCTCAGATATGGTAGGTGATTATCTGGAAGTCTTCATGGATGACTTTTCCATTTTTGGAGAATCATTTGACGATTGCCTCCAACACTTGGTCCAAATACTCAGGCGGTGCATCGAGGTGAATTTGGTTCTTTCCTGGGAAAAGAGCCATTTCATGGTGCCTGAGGGAATTGTCCTGGGACATTTAATCTCGGAGAAAGGCATCCAAGTGGATCGAGCTAAGGTTAACCTGATTTCCAAGCTCCCTTTGCCTAGCTCGATTAAGGACATCCGATCTTTTTTGGGGCACGTCGGTTTTTACCGTCGATTTATCCTTGATTTCTCCAAAATCGCGTGCCCCCTAACCAATCTTCTCTCCAAGGACGTGCCTTTCGAAATTTCCAAGGAATGCACTCAAGCATTTGAGATCCTACGTGACCGAGTCACCCAAGCCCCGATCCTACAGTCCCCTGATTGGTCTCAACCCTTTGAGATCATATGCGATGCATCTGACTTCGCTGTAGGAGCGGTTCTGGGGCAGAAAATTGATGGGAAACCTGTGGTCATTTACTACGCCAGCAAAACACTGGATGAGGCTCAGCGTAACTATATGGTTATTGAGAAAGAGCTTCTGGCCGTAGTATTTTCCCTGGAAAAATTCAGATCATACCTTCTGGGTTCCCGTGTTATCATATACTCGGATCACACAGCTGTGAGGCATCTCCTTGCAAAGAAGGATGCGAAACCTCGATTGATCCGATGGATCTTGCTGTTGCAAGAATTTTACCTCGAGATTCGCGAAAAGGCGGGAAAGCAAAATATGGTAGCAAGTGGATAGAAGCCATTCCGACCCGAACCAACAATCATAAAGTCGTTATAAAATTCCTTCATCAAAATATTTTCTCAAGGTTCGGGATCCCACGTGCTATAATTTCCGACAGAGGGACCCATTTCACTAACGCTCAATTCAGGTCACTGATGACCAAATACGGGGTGTCACACCGAATCTCTACTCCTTACCACCCCAAACTAATGGTCTAGCTGAGCTATCTAACTAAGAGATCAAGAAGATCCTTCAGGTTACTGTTCGACCTGATAGAAAAGATTGGTCTTCTCGGCTTCCGGAAGCATTGTGGGCCTATAGGACCGCCCACAAGACCCAACTAGGAATGTCTCCCTTCAGACTAGTATACGGGAAGGCATGTCACCTCCCTGTCGAGTTGGATCATAAAGCCTATTGGGCAGTAAGAACTTGTAATCTAGATCTTTCTAAGGCTGGAACCCACAGAAGACTTCAAATGAGCAAGATCGATGAATTACGCCACGATGCGTATGAGAACTCACGAATTTATAAAGAACGGGTAAAAGCTTTTCACGACAAACACATTTCTAGAAAGGTCTTTCATCCTGGTCAAAAAGTTTTACTCTTTGATGCCCGACTCAAATTATTCCTAGGGAAGCTAAGATCCAAGTGGGTCGGACCCTACCTAGTCCGACAAATCTTCGGAAATGGAGCCATTGAAATCAGCCCACTCAGCCACGATTCTGAACCCTTTGTCGTGAACGGTCAGAGACTCAAGCCATTCATTAACATGACCAATATAGATTTGGCTGAGTCATCCTTTACCCTCCATTCCTCTTGAGCTCATTGCGCCTAGCCGATGGTGTAAATCTCAGCGCTTAACGGGAGGCAACCCGTCATTCTTTGAAAAACCTGAAACCTTTTCAGACATCTCTATGCGGAATTCTTATTGCACTTTAGGGTTCATCCATTAGAACAGCTGACTTCACCTCAGGTATCCCTATCCGAGATTAGAAATCGTTCGCAACAAGTCACTTCGACCCATTCACTCACCACACACCTGTCCTAATGCATGAACTAAGCTGAAATCGAACCCACCTAATTTACAATGAGGACATTGCAAATCTTAGGCATGGGGGGATATGAAAGTGCAAAATATCAGGAAAATTCATATCAAGAAAGGGTTTCATTTAAAAAAAAAAAAGAGACTTGATAGAGGGGAGGAACAATTCAGGGTCATACAAATGAGAGAAGGAAAAGAGTAAAATGACAAAAAGGAGCACAAAATGAAAATGAAAAGAAATAGTCATTAGTAAAAGATTAAGGGGTTAACTGAAGTTCTAGACTGAATCAAGAAAAAGGAAAGAAAAGTGTTACGAAGATACAACAAGAGATTAGCGGGAACGCTGGTCTTAGGCCTCTTGGGCTAGAATCTTTAGCTTAAAAATTCACGTATTCGTTAAAAGCTGGATAATCCTCAAGAGGTTGGTGAAAATGCGAAGCTTAAGTATTAGGTCGAAGGCTTAGGAAGTATTCGACCTCATTAACTGACTTCCGATTTGTGGGATGCGTAACAACATATCGTCTCCTCTGTGCTTGTCTCTTAGGATATTTAAATATCCTACTGGGGGCATGTAAGCACTCTGCTGGTTCAGATACCATGGGCGGTATTATCACGAAATGTCGATCGCCAGGGTCTGAATTCGGCCACGGAATGCCATGGGCGGGATTATCTCGAAATCTCAAAAGCCAGGGTTCTGGGGGTTGCCATGGGCGGGATTATCTCGAAATCTCGAAAGCCAAGGACCCTTGAGGATTGATGATGGGGACGAGGAATCTGATACAGACCGTGATGAGAAGCTAATCCGAAGCTAGAAATAAAAAGAAAAGAGAGAGAAAAGCTCTCCAAACAAATAAATCTTCTATCTCTCTCTTACAAAAATGCACTGCAAACTGAACTTAGGCTAAAAATGTCTCAAGCACGGGTGCTTTAACTGTGGAGTCCAACAAACCTTAGGTTAGTTTTTGCGGGCCTTAGAAACCTTTGCGGAGGACTGAGGCTAAAGCGGGTCAGGTCCAGATTTTGGTTGGTACTTGAGTACCTCTAGGCCTATTGTCGGCATTCCTACCTAATCACAAAAGAAAAGGAGAAGCACTTATCATGATTGCTGACAGACACTCTGGGTCTAGAACGGAAGTTAAAACCTTGGAATTTTGCTAAGGGACTAGCAAAAGCTAGGCATGGGGGTATGATGAGAGCCTCATCATGAGCCATAACTAGCTCATTTTGACCCAATAAAGAAGATAAAAGCTCCTACATAACCTAGAAGAAGGCCTAAATAAATGAATAAGTGCTCTGAGAAGAAAATATGAATTAAAGGGTAAAACTGCAATTTTACCATTGCACTACATAAACGGGATTTCTCAGAAGCAAAACATAGGTCAAATGGTCTAAATGAGATAAAAAGTGGGTTGAGTCAATCAGAAATGGGTTTATGTGCAATCTAGGAATTAAATAACATTTGGTAACCCTAAAACAGACCCGCTTAAATTAACAAGGTTCCGATCAGGATAAAAATCAAGTGAACCCTCTAAAAACCATGGAAAAATACTCCTTAGGGTTTATAACATTTAATGTGGCCTTTGGAACCCAATTTGACCTAGATTAGGGTCCTATCTCTTCAATTAACCTAATTTAGGTTTTTACATAAAATGTCCAGTCAAACGAGGTCAAACCTAAAATACAACTTCACCATTGGATTCCTCAGGTCCAAATTAGGTTTATACCAAAATTTGGACCTAAGGTGAGGTCATCTTGACCTACTTTGCAATTTAGTACACCCAAATCATAATTTGGTCCCTATCTTTTGAATATCTTTGCAGAGAGCCCCCTAAGTTCCTCGCCACCTTTGCAATCAGGTCCTGCCGCCATTGTTAGGGCAGAACCGATCTCCGAAGAGGTTTAGAGAGGGATTACTCTCTGATTCCTCAGAGATTCCCTCCCAGAAATGGAAGGGAGATTTCCTGAGGAATTCCCTTCCTTCTAAAGCCAATCACAATCTCTGGTGTGAACCCAATCTCTCGTGCGAACGCACGAGAGATTTGGGTATCCACCCTCTTTCCATCTCTGGCGAGCCGGCGGAGGTGATTGCGCGATCTCCACGCACTAGAAGGTTCGGCCAACACCTATAAAAGGATCCCCAGACCCGGCCGCAGATCCGGAGCCTTGTTTTGACGGAGATTCCCCCAAGTTTTCCTCTCTCCCATCTCCGGCCAAGAGACCCGCAAGCTTCGGCGACCTCCTCCCCTCCTTCTCGTCGCTCTGCTGCCATACCAGCAGCAGAGTCAACTCCGCCTCTTCCTCCCGCGTCGTGCCGTACCAAGCGCGCGTGCCCCTGACCTCGTCCTCGTCGTCGCTTCCTCCCTCAGGGTTCTTCTTCCCCGACGACGGCAGTTACGCGTCGTCCACTCCGCTGCCTCCCTTCCTTCCAGATCACTCCAGATACCTTCTGCATCTTCCCCTCTCTTTTCCCCCTGTTATTTCATTGAATTGCCCCTCGACATTGCCTGACCACCTCCATCTTCCTTGCCTCCGACCGACCTCCGGCGAGCTGCTCCCACCACTCCGCCCTGCCACACGTTTCGCCAACCATCTCGTAAGCTCCGCCTCACCACAAGGAACACTTTCCGCCCCTCCATTGCCACTCCACACCTCCGCAGTAGTCCCCCGAACAACCCCACACTTCCGGCCACAGGTTGACCTAGGCCTGCACGCCTAGGCCGTCCTGTGTCCTGCAGCACCGTGCACCATCTTCGCCGTGCCACGGCGAAGGTGCCCAGCTGGTCTGGTTAGGCCAATAGGCCGTATTGGTGTTTGACAGTATCGATGCTCCTGTCGCCATTAACGACAGTTGAAGCAGCTTCGCAGCAGCTCCAGGCGTCAGGTCTTCCAGGCTCCAGGCGCAGCAGACTCGCGCGAGTGTTGCGAAGCGATCAGGGCCAGCAAGGAGCACTGCGAAGTTCCCAGCCTTGGCAATTGCACGAAGGACGCTCTGCAGGTGCGCGCAAAATTGGGGCAGGCCAGATAGTCCCACATCGTTGAAACACGAAACACATGTGAGCCATAAATTATTTTTGTGATATTGCTTTACTGCCTCTGAAAGCACAGGGGTGAGGTCCCTCACCTGGCCCACTCGCCTCGTCCGCGGTTTCACCTCGCGGATCTGGCGGGATCCGGACCCGACCCATCCTTTGCACTCCTCGCGCATCACCCCACCTGCCGGTGCGCCTGGTCCCGGGTGCGAAATCCGACCCGATTACCCGTGTGGCTCTGGGAGAGAGTCCTTGAGCGAATTGCAGAGAAAGAGAGAGACATTTGGGTAGAGGGAAGGGGTAGGTTTTGCATTAGCTGTGGTGTGCGCAGGAAAGAAGGAAGAGAGGAAGAAGCGAACACTTAGCCGCTACAGCAAGGGAAAAGAAGAGAAGGAAGAGGCGAAGGAAAGCAAAAAGAAGAACTAAAGAAATAGAAGAGCAGGAGCAGAAGAAGGAACTCTGAAGAAAGGAAGCTGAGCGAGGCAGAGATCTGAGAGAAGGAAGAACTGCAGAAAAGATAAAAAGAAAGAAGAAGACAGAAGGGAAACAAAGGCAGGAAGAAGGAGTCTTCACAGGAAAGGAAGAGAAAGAAGTTCAAGGAAGAAGAAGATCTGTGGATCAGAAGAAAAGAAGAAGAGCCAACGAAGAAGAAGGCAGAAGAGAGAAAGAAGACTATTTTTAAGACGTCTGATAAAGAAATCAGACGTCCAATTTTGTTCTCTTTTAGCACTTCTTTTTATAACTCTCTTTGAATCAATTGTTTTCATTTAAAAGTTGTATTCTTTGGTTTTGAAAGTACTGAGATTGCTACCTGTGTTCGACCTCGGATACTCTAGTTTTTCAAGTAATAAAATTCTCTATATTTGTTTGAACGTTTTGTCAGCTATATTACAACGTGTTATCTTTTAAAATCCGATCAAAAAAACGTACGAACACGGATATGTGCGTAGGTGTATTAAATGCCCATAATGATGGCCAAGGTTTTCTTCACCTTTTGGCAGTATTTTTGGAATATGAGCTAGATACGGTGAGATTCTATTTTTTTCAAATGTCACGCCTCGCAAAGGGGGAACCTCTCTCCACAGGGGCTATATATAAGGGTAGTGGGTCATGGTTAATGACCCACGTACCTCGAAGAGCGCTTGTGCGGAGAGCTTCTACTCTCAGTAGAGCGGTGTGAGAGGACGTCCTTTGTCAGAGTGCCGCTATGTCAAGGCCTCTTTAAAGAAAAAGCCCCCATGTCGAGTTTTGCAAGCAAGGGTAAGTCTGTTGATTCTTCCTATGGAGTCTCTGTCGAGACCAGGTCTTTATACGATTTTGCATCGAACTTTCGTAGTTGGGCCGCAATTTTGTTGTTTCTGCCAGAGTAAGGGCTTGGTGGGGTGTTGTTTCAGGCTTGTGGGTCCAAGGCCCATCTGTGTTCAAATAGGTCAAAGGACATGTTTATTATATGCAAATACGCCATAGAGCATGGACTGTGGGTACCCTTGAATCCCTTTGTGTCCTCCTTCATTTGCTTTTATCGCCTTGCCCCTTCGTAGCTTAGCCTTAACTGTTGGCTAGTGTTGAATGCCTTTACCACCCTCTACCTACATTTGGGGATTGTCCCCGTCTTGATTTGTTCTGCCTACGTTTTGGGTTGATGACCTTGAAGGTGAAAAAGGACAAGCCTTCGTCAAGCACCTACACGTTGTGTAGCCGGCAGGCCGGATACTGGATAGTGGATCTCATCGATAGTTTAAAGGGGCAGGACCACCACTTCTTTTTCTCTTTCGAACCTTGATGACCTTGGAGTCTTGTGCACCTGGCAAGGTCCGCCTGAGAGGGACCAACCGCCCCGACTTGAGGATCTTGACTCGTCTGTGCAGGTGGACATGGAAAAGTTGGTTAAGTTTGGTTTGATCGCTTGGTCGGAGCTCAGGTGGAAGGACATCCAGGAGGCGTTGTCATGAATGGCAGACGAATTGCCTATGCCATGTAAGTGGGGGTGGTAGAACATGGCTTTTCATGTCGTACCTTACACTTGCCAATTATCCTATTAATCTAGTATTTTTGGTTGCAGCTTTTGAGCGGTTCGCTCGGCCAGTTGCGCCCAAGCGTCGAGGTGGCAGCATTACTCACCACGAGTCGTGGCAAGGCGTGGAAAGGCCTGTGGAGAAGGGGGAGGGGAGTGAACCTACTTCTTAGCAAGGGCTGAAGCAAAATGAGGAGGTCCTCAAGGGGGTTATGGAGGAGTTAGAGGTCCCCCTAAGGTAGGGGAGGAAGGGTTGCCGCGTGGAGCTTCCGCGGGAGGAGTTGGCGATGTCCACTCTACGGAGTCCTGACGAGGCCGAGGAGGAGGGTACACCTTCTATTCCCCTGGCGCAGTCCGCCCCGCCTGAGGTGATCTCCCTTGGCGACTCTCCCTCGGAGGCACCTTTGGAGGTAGTTCGTCCAAAGGGTGCCTCTGACTTTGTTGCTTTGTCGGCTTTGTCGGGGGCCCTTGCCCTGTTAGTGCAGGAGGCGGCTGGCGTAGGTGGCATTTTTTGCCAACCCTACTACCGGTGAAGCTCTACAAGTGCTCGGGTTTTGAAGGAACCCTTTAGCTGAGGGGGGGCCAAGAATGATCGGCTGCACCATTAGGTCCCTTGTCGGATCCATGCTAGAGGGCGCCTCTGGGGAATCTAAACCCGGGGTTGGGGTGCCTGTGCAACCAGGGACATCAAGTGATGCCCCCTATCTGGAAAGGCAGGTGCTAAGGCACCTACACGATGCCACGTCTGGGCCTCATGGCATGGACTATAGCCACATGTTTTTCTACTACATGCACGCGGTAAGCTCGTAAGGCCTGTGTTTCGCTCCTCATTTTTTCTTGGTCAGAGTTACTCGTATTTTGACGTGCTTGTGGTTTTTAGGCGGAGATGACTGTGTCGTGTTGCATTCCACGCAACGGTGCTCCCCCAGGCCTTCCCGCCTTGCCTAGTGATAGCAATGCAGTGGACATGGCTGCTTAGTGGGCTATAACGGCCAAAGGGGAGCATCAGAATTGCTTGGGCAAGTGGCGGAGGCCGTGACTGCATGAGAGAAGGCGGCGAAGGAGGCTAAGCAAAAGCTCTACTCCCAGCGAGAGGTAGCCAACCAAGTGGCCAGGTGGAGGGGAAGCTGGAGAAGACCTACTCCCTGCTCCAAAGGACCTCTGTTGCTGGTGAGGAGCTGGAGAAGAGGCTCATGCGGGTGCATAGTGCCCATTTAGAGGCCGTGAGGGACCTATCTAAGCACCTCTCAGCCGTCTGTGCCAACGTCGTCTCCTTGAAGGAGGAGGTGCAGGTGCTTAAGGATGAGCACTCTTCCTTGGTGGAGGGGTATGAGAAGGCTCTCAAGGAAGAGCACATCCACCTTAGTGCCTCGATTGACAGACTTGCTCCCATGCAAGGTGGGCGCGGAAAGGATGTGGGCTAATCTCAATGAAGCCTAGAAGTTCGCATCGAAGCGAGGCTTGCCGGTGGCGAAATTAGAGCGGGCAGAGGAGCTCGCAAAAGAGGCCGAAGGGCCTAAGCTGAATGCCGGGGTGGTGATGGACTTCTATGCCAGGCACCCGTCGATGGGACCAATCCGGGAGGAGCTTTCGCGGGAGATTGGGAAGTAAACTTTGGCTTTCGTTCAAGCCCTTATCAAAGGGAAGCATGTCTCCACAGAGGAATTGTGCGACTAGTCCATCGACCAGTTGATGTCAGAATATGACCACCTTAAGGGGGCTGGTCTTATTGCTGACAACAACCTCATGGAACTATTTGTGGATCGGTCGCCTGATAATGGGGTGACCTAGACGGTTGCTGAGGGGGCAGCTCACCTGGTTGCCAGAGAGGCAAACCAGCCGGTGGTCATCGACCGGCCTGCAGGAGTTGTCAGTCCGCTCTACCTTTCACCTGTAGGCGGTAGGGACATGTTTGAGCCGTGGGAGTAGGATCCTCCAACGATGTTACCCTTGTTATCTCTTCTTTCTTTCTTTTTTTTTTCTTCTAAGAGATGTAACAGGCAAAATTATTGGAATGAAAAGATCTCCTTTCCTTATTGCTCATGGGCATTTATACATGGTACATTCGTAAGTTGCTCGCATGCCATGTGCAGGGGATATCTCTACCATCTAAGGCTTGTAATTCGTAGAAGTCACCTAGATTGTCGTTACAAATCCTGTAAGGTCCTTCCCATGATGGATCTAGCTTCCTGTCCAACTAGGTTATCATGGAGACTTCGCACTTATGTAGGACCAGGTCTCCTTGAGAGAACTTCTGTGTTTTGACACGCTTGTTGTAGGAGGCGACTGTGGCTTCTTTACGCTTGAGGGTCGCCTCTGAGGCTTTGTCTCTTAGCTTATCTAGGAGGTCTAAGGATAAGCAGACTTGGTCATCGTTGGTGGTCATGTCATAAAGTTGCATTCTATTGGTGGAGAGGACTATTTCGATGGGTAGCTGCGCTTCCATGCCATATACCAAACTAAATGGTGTGTGGCCTGTGGAAGTCCTCTAGTAAGTCCTGTATCCATAGAGAACGTCTAGAAGCTCCTTCGCCCACCACCCTTTGGTTGAATCCAGCCGACGTTTGAGCGTTGAGATGATGGTGCGGTTAGTTACTTCGACTTGCCCATTCGCCTAGGGGTGACCCTCTGACATGAAGCACAAACAGATGTCCCAGCTGGTGCAAAATTCTTCAAATTTTGTGCAGGCGAATTGGGTTTTGTTGTTTGTGACTATGTAATGGGGTACCCCGTGCCAAGCTATAATGCTTTTTTGAACGAAGGATATGACCTTATCAGCCGTGGGGCTGGCCATGACTTCCACCTCGACCCATTTAGAAAAACAGTCGACAGCCACCAAGATAAACTTCTTCTGAGCCAGTGCTGGCGGGAAGGGACTGACGAAATCCATGCCTCACTTTGCAAAGGGGATGGGTGACATGACGGGTATCAGCTTTCCAGGTGGCAAGTGGTGCAGGGTGGTGAACCACTGGCAATTATTGCACTTGCACACGAAGGCTTTGAAAAGTTGCTTCATTTGGGGCCAGAAGTAGCCCACCTGGAATAGTCTGGCGAAGAGCACCATGCATCCTTTGTGGTTCCTGTAAGCACCTCCGTGGGCCTCTTGGAGGGATTGGATTACCTCATTCTGAGTTAGGCAGCGTAGCAAGGGGGTGGAATACCCCCACTTGTATAACTTCCCTTCTATCAGGGTGTATTTAGAGGCTTTAAGGTGGAAGGCCCTAGGCCGGGGTTCTCCCGGGGACAGCTCGCCGGAGCTCAAGTAAGTAACGATATGTGTCATCAGGAGGTGGACTGCTCTATCGTGAGCGCTCTGGGAGCAAGGACGGTTGACTCTCTCAAAGTCTAAAGCCAGATGTCCTTGTCTTGCCCCTGAGGGATGGCAGTAGCAAGTTTAGCCAACGCGTCTGCCAAGGAGTTGTTCGCTTGGGGCACCCGCTTAATGGAGATGGTCTTGAAATCCGCCAACTCCTCCTTGACCTTGTCGACATATAACATCATGTTTGCATCTCGAGCCTGGTATTCACTGTTTATTTGGTTGGCGACCAGTTGGAAGTCCATGTGGATCTCAAGTGCGGTGATCTCTATGGATTTTGCTACCCAGATGCCCACCATCATGGCCTCATATTCCGCCTAGTTATTGGATGCAGGGAAGTCCAATTTTATGGCATGCTTATGAGTAACGCCGTTTGGGGTAGTTAGGGCTATCACGACCCTAAACGCAGCTGTCATGGACGAGTTGTCAACGTATAGTTGCCAGGGGAGAGAGAGGAAGGCTGGATCAATGAATTCGGCAACGAAGTCCGCTAGGACTTGTACCTTGATTGCCCTTCATTGCTGGTATTTAACATCGAATTCGACTAGCTCCATAACCCATTTGATCTGTCGTGCTGACCTCGTAGTCTTGTGTAACATTCGTCGGAGGGGGTAGTCGGATTGGATCGTTATTGTGTAGGATTGGAAGTTTGGGCATAGCTTCTAGGCTGCAATAACGAAAGCCAGCCCTAGCTTTTCGATGACCATGTACTTGGCTTCCACACCTTGATAAGTTTTGTTGATGAAGCACACATGTAGCTGAACTCGACCCCCTTGTAGAGGCGGCTAGGTATAGAGAGAGGACTTCCTATCAAGAGTGGGGGACTTCAAAGTGCGCTCTTGACTTCCTCCAGGGCCTCCTGGCAGTGGAGAGTCCAGTAGGTAGTGTTGTACCTTTGCCCTTTTTATGCACCCGAAGAAGGGTAGACATTTGTCAAAAAACTGATGGCATCGCCATCATCCTTTATAACTAACTTAATTTGGCTAAGTTCTAAGATTAAATTCACTCAACACATTAAAAATGGTATAACTCAATCAGGGCTAAAGAGGGAGGAATTGATAAAAATAAGAGTTAGTTCTGCAATTTTCACGAATAATTATAAATGCAGAATGATTAAGAGGTGAATCATGATTAATTAAAGGTTAATTGATCTTAAATTTCCTAAAAGTGGGTTAATATTGAATACTTTAGGATTTCCATTCAAACTGAATATCATTTCTTAATTAAAAATCATAATTTCATCCCTATTTTAATTAAAATAGTTTCGATGAAAATAAATGTAATCTAAATTTTTTAAAAATTATTTAAAAATATTTTATAAGGTTTAGAATATTACATTTGACAATCAGAACTCGTTTCGACCTAAAACAGAATTGTAGGTAAGAATTTGGTACATTTTGAGTCTAAACATAAATTAACTATGCAAACATCATCAAAACTTAAAATTGAAGTTACCATTGAATTTGGTCTCATTTGGACTTCAGAGAGGTAGGAAACGTTCTCAATTGATAATCAATTCCCACAGGAGGCGCTAATTGATCTGTCCCCCGAGATACAGAGTAACCAACTCAAGTAACAATCAGACCTCCTTAGTGGGGGATGATTCGATCGTGGGATTTAAGCAATCTCACAAATGGCACACCCAGTTTCACCGCAATGGGTGTACGTTTGGGGGGAGGATGGAGCTCCTAACTATGCACTAGAAATTTGGTATGGTTATTAGGCATACAATCTTTCAATTTCTCTTGGATTGCCTTGGGAGAGACCTTGGGGGCCCTCCCATCTATTTACAGCGCTGGGATTGGACTTCTAGAAAGATCTTCTCGGCGGATCGGTCTCGGGCTCCCAATGGGATCTTTTGAGTGGATCGGGCTCTCAGTAAGATCTTTTGAGCAGATGTCGCTTGACAATTATACACACGTTGCCAAGTTATTAATAGCAGCTGCCATCGTCAACATTTATTGGGCCATAGGTGTGCTGTACTTTCGCCGTGCCTTCAGGTGGATAGGGCCCTTTGGATTTGACTACGTTCGGCCTTCTTGTGCATGGTCGAGTTGGATTGCCGCTTCTGTTTGACTTCCCTTGGAAGTAGACCGATTGGGTCTCTGAGCTCGCTTGAAACTAGCTTCTTCGGGCCGGATCCTTCTTTCGGGCCTATCATGGGATTTTGGATTCGAGGGCATTTTTTGCCCCTCATTACACGACCTTACGGCCTTGATTAAATACGTGGAAGCTCCAGTGAGACACCTCAGAGCAAACCCCTCAAACAATTGCGAGCTAGGGGAGATGGTTGAGCTTCTCGAAGAAGCTCTCCCGCCGTCAAGGGCAGGTGTATTGGAGGGGGGAGGAGCTAACGAATGGAACTCTAAAGCTCTAACTATCTAATTCACACCTAAACTAAGAGGAGCCCTAAACTAATTGGATGAGAGAAGGAGAGAGGTTACCTACCGACAAGGGTCGACCAACGATAAGGTCGAAGGAGGAATTAGAGAGGGGACAAGAGCATGCGAAGCTTTGCGTGAAGCTTCATGAGAGGATGGGGAAGTAGAACCCTCTTCCAATTTCAGCAGAAGAGCGGTGGATGACAGGGTTGAAGAAGCTCTGAGGTGACTCGTTAATGGCACGATGAAGAAGAGGACTTCATGCCAATTGAGCACACCTTGAGCTTTGCAATGAGGAGGGGTTTATATAGAGCCTATACACTCATCGGATCGAGTTGATTCAATGAGAATTGATTGGTCGTTTGTTCACGGTTTTCAAAAAGGTACGTTGTAGCATGTTGCGAAAAATAATGGTCAATTTAATTTATTTATTACTTGAAATTTAGAATGTTCCGAGGTCGAATTTAGGGAGCAACACTTGATTTTAGAAGCAAAGAAAATCACAATTCACAATAATATACTGTTTTACAAAAAAGAGAAAGGGAATAAAATTTCTCTTCTCTTCTTTTCTTCTCTCTTTCTTCTTTCTTTCTTCAGACATTTGATTCCATGAATCAGACGCCTTAAGTAGCGGTTGCTACAGTGCTCGTCTCCTTTTTTCTTTCTCTTTGGCTACTGCTGCTTCTTCTCCTTGGCTTTTTCTTCTTCTCTTTTTCTCTTCTCTGCTCGGCCTTTTGAGCTTCTTCTTCTTGCACTGTGCCTTATCCTTCTTTAGTTGGCTTCTCTTCAGCTTCTGCTCCTGTCTTCTTCTTTTTCTTCTCTTCTTTCTCCTTCTTCCTCAGCTCCTGCTCTTTGATGCGGCTAAATCCTTAGCCGCTTCCTCTTCTTCTGCCTCTTCCTCCTCTTTCTGCTTCTTCTTCAACTTCCCTGCACAGGTACCCGGTTAAGCAAAACCTACCCCTACCCTTCCCACGTCTCTCTCTCTATTTCTCTCTCAGGTTCACTCTCCCAGAGCCTTCACGGGTATACGGGTCGGGTGTACGCACTTGGGACCATGCCCACCGACGTGTGGTGGTGGGCGAGGAGTGCAGGTCGGGTATACGGGTCAGGCCAGGTCCGCGGGGAGTGGTCGCGGACGAGGCCGGGTGAAGTGGGTGAGAGGGACCTCACCCCATGTTCTGAGGCGGTAAGCTTAATTCACTTTTTCAATTTAAACGCCCCCTCCTGTTTGTCAGCTTCCGAGGTGGGACTAAACGTCCCACCTTCATTTCGCAACCGCCTGCAGCAGATGGTTCCCTCAATTGGTGAGGCTGCAGAGTCCTTCGACGCTAATCAGCAGCCTGGATGCGTGCGCGACTCAATTCTGCACTGCCTGGGACTTCAACCTGGGACTGCAGAGGCCTGGAGCTGCTAGCAAGCTTGCTCCAAGCTTGGCTGCAATTGCGGTGAGCCTTTGAACCTGCAGTCACGCAAATGGCCTCGTGGCCACATCAGAATGCTCAGCCAGCTTCACCGGAGCACGACGAAGGTAGCTCAGGGGTCAGCGAGGCATGAAGATGCCTGTGCGCGTGTGCCTAGGGCACATTGTGTGCATGCAGATGGGTTTGTTCGGGGGACGGTTTCAGTGGGTGGCACGGTGAGTGAAAGGGCGAGAGGTGATCAGTGGGAGGTGGTGAAGCTCAGGGATCGGTTGCAAGGCAGATGGAGGTGTGGAGCAGCGGGAACGCCTCTCCGGAGGTCTGGTCAGAGGTGGAGATGGCGATGGTGGATAGTGGAATCGAGGGGTACTTTGTGAAATAAATTGAGGGGAATTGAAGAGGGGATAGAGAGGAGTGAGTCTAACCTGATTAAGTGGACGAAGGGGGAGAGATGGCGACTGGCAGTAACTACTGTCGCCGGAGAAGACGATGTCCAGTGGAGGGAGACGGCGGCGACGACGGGGCTAGAGACACTCACACGGGTGCTGCGCGAAGCAGAGGAAGATGGTGAGGACAGCTCTGCCACTGGTATTGTGGCAGAGCGATGAGGAGGAGGGCGGCTCGCCGGAGCTTGCTAGACTACTTGGCCGAAGGAGAAGAAGATGAAATTGGGGTGAAACTTTGGCCAAGACAAGCTTGGGAGAAGCGGCAGAGCATGCTGCTTCTTAAATAGGCGAGGGCAGGCCGGCAGGCACGCAAGAGTGGGGGGAAAAACCCTGCCGGAGACGTGGGTAGTCGGAGACCCATACCTCTTGCGCGTTCGCACGAGAGGTATGGGTGCCGGCAGGGCATGGGAGGTGGTCCATGAGGAAGAGGACAACGCAGGTGATCCTTCTCTTGTTTCTGAGGCCGACTCCCATGCCCTGCGCGGCACCATCCTCCGCGCAAAGTCGCCGGAGGTATGGCCTGCTGCTGCGGGTGGCAGAGGGACCGATTCGTAGAAAACAATGGGAAAGTTGAGGGGGTAAGTGCAAGGGTTCAAAAAGTTAAGGGTCAGAAAGTAATTATTGAGGACCAATTTGTAAAGTGGGTCAAGGCAACCTTTCCTTAGGTCCAAATTTTGGTATAACCCTAATTTGAACCTAAGGAATCCAATGATAAAGTTGGATTTTAGGTTTGACCATGTTTGACCGAATATTTTGCACAAAAATCCAAATTAGGTCAAAAATTGGGTATGATTCTCAATTTAGGTCAAGATAGGTTTCAATGGCTAAATTGAAGGTTCTAAACCCTAGGGGATGTTTTTTCATGAATTTTAGAGGGTTTAATTGCTTTTTATCTTGCCTGAAACTTCGTGAATTAAAGTGGATTTGTTTTAGGGTTGTAGAATGTCATTTAATTCCTAGATGTCGCTATAACCCTTTTCAAACCAAATCATCCCACTTTCTCTCTTATTAAGCCCATTTGACCTGTTTCTAGACCCTTAGAAATCCCATTTATGTACTGCATTGGTAAAATTGCAGTTTTACCCTTGTAAATTATTTTATACTCAAATTTGTAATTATCTAATTAGGCTTTCCCTTAGGTTTTGTAGGAGCTTTTGTACACTTATTTAGGTCAAAATGTGCTAGTTAGGGTTCATGATGAGGTTCTCATCTCGAATTAAGGGAGTTTTGTTGGGTTTGAAACCCACGTCTCATGGCGAGGATTTTAGCGTATCAAACCATTCGATAAGGATGCAATTGAGCTCATTTGACTTAGCTTGATGTGAGGAATTGTTCCTTCAAGCAGATCCACCATGTGGATTGAGAGGAATTCATCCTCAAAATTCACACAAAAGTGGAACTCGTGGCCTGGTCACCGATTTGGAGGTGGAAGATGAGGTGGCATCAGCATGATGTCACCTAAGGACCTAAAAAGTATGATTTTGGACCATTATGAGAGGAAATTGAAAGTTGAGGGCTAGAATGTAAAGTAGGTGAATATGAAGTTAAAATGAGCCCAAATTTTTATGGTAACCTAATTTAGACCCAAGGAATTTAATGGTGACTTCAATTTTGGATTTTAATAAATTTTGAAATGTCAATTTACGTTTTAACCGAAAATGCATAAAATATCCACCTAACTCTCTGTTTAAGATCAAAATAGGTTCTTTTGTCAAATTGATTGATATAAACATTATATAATATTTTAAAATAATTTTTAGAAGATTTATATTACATTTATTTTCATCGAAATCCTTTTAATGGAAGTGAGGCTGAAATTAGGATTTTTTAATTAAGAAATAACATTAAATTTGAAAAGAAATCCTAAATTACTTAAAATTAACTCACTTTTTGAAAATTTAAGATTAATTGACCTTTAATTAATCATGGTTTCACCCCTAGTTGTTCTGCATTTAAAATTTGCCTATTAAAATAATAGAATTAACCTAATTTAGCTCAATTTTTCTTGATTTAGTCATGATTCAATTATACTCTTTAATGTGTCAATTAGGTGAATTTAGATATAAAATTTAATCAAATTAAGTTATAGAGAGGATGATGGAAATGCTAGCACGATGCTAGCCAAGGGGATAAGGATCAATCGTTGGATCAACGATACAAGGAATGGATGACAGCTGTTGCTCGAGTTTATCGCCAATGAACAGTGCTGAGGAGACTCACCTAGGTCTACTGTTTTTTTACACGAAAGGCACAACGGGGCAAAATGGTAGAAGATTTGCACATGAGCCCATAAGTGAATAGAAATCCTAACAGATGAGTTCCTGAATGCTTGCGTATAGGTCACTATGACTTTTAAACTTAAGGAAATGTTTAATATGAAGGACCTTAGTGTAATGCAATGATTTCAAGGCCCTAATGATGTCAAAATGCAATGAGATTTTTATGGCATATTAATTGAACATATTAGAATATAATTCAACATTTTATTTATCTATTCAAGATCAAATTGTGTTCAATTGGTATTCAGATCATCCATATACATAGTTAGATATAAAATATCTCAAAATTAACTTAATTATACATTTTTAGCACAAATTGAGTGTTTTAAGTCTTTTTTCATAAATCTCACACTTAACTTATTTTTTATGTTAATTAATAGTTTTTAACATCGTTTTTAGCTTAATTTAGTCATTTGAGTTATGATGAGTCACACCACATCAAGTGGAGTTGTAAATTTAAGGCCTAAGCTCACCCATTTAAAATTGGGCTAGTTAGAGAATCAAGTTGGGTCATGATAAAAAAAATTGATGCCCAAACCCACCCATTTTGCTGGTTGGGCAGGTTGGGTCAATGGGGCTCGTAGCCCATAGCTAGGTCTAACGTGGAGGCTATTTAGATCTAGTAGTGATAGAGTTTGACGGTGTTGTTGCCCTTGATTTGGTGAAATGCCACGCTTAAAAAAAAAAAGCACCTAGCTAGACACAAATTTTAACAAAACTCTGAAAAAGGATATCTCACTTTTAATATTAAAAAATATCTATTAACATTTTTTGCTCTTATTTTTAATATTAAATAAATACTCCCTGGCATCCTTTATTTTTACTTTTAATGTTAAATAACTATTCACTAATATCACATCAATACACTAATCATTTTATCCTATTACTTAAACTCTCACTTGTTTCATCACTCAAATAAACACCCTCTTCACTTATCATAGAGCTTTGGTGTACTTATCTCCTCCATTAGAACTAGTATTTGGCATGCTCTATTTACATAAAGGTTTTCAACTTTATAGTTATTCTCAAATAGGGTCTAATAAATTTTTTTCCCAGATCCCATTTTCCATTATTCGTAAGGGACCCAACACAATTAACCCATCGATCCTAACGGTGATATGACATCTCGTGGACAATTTCTGCATAGTTTAGATGAAAATATCCCTATTTTAAATATCTAACTCCTTTGTGCTCCTCACAAAGATGATGGATCATATCTTTCTTATCCCTCGTTGATCCAAATCCCACGAGGGAAGGAGAAATGCCTGATTTGCCGGAGGTGAGGAGGTCATGAGGTCACAACCGCAAGGCTACGCTCCTCATCATTTGCAGCTACGACTAGAATTGTCAAAAAAATTTCATATTTGATATCGTTTAGGTTCGTTAAAAATTCAATCTGAATTTTATTTGAGGTTTTCTTAATTAAACTGAATGAGGTAGATTTGTTTAAGTTTGATTTATTAAAGGTTTGATATACATACACATACAAAATTTCAAATATATAATATTGACATATTAAAAAAAATTGATGATATTTATATGTATAGTGAGCTTACAAGATGTATCGATATTTTATAATTAACACAGATATCATTTAATACATCGATATTCTATGATTGAAAGTACCTACCAAAAGAAAATGTGCGAAGGAGAGGCTGAATGATACAGTTAATATATATATATATATATTGAGAAATGTACCTTGAATTATTTATGATATGATTTGTATATTTTAAATTATAACTTATCATGTTTACATTTATAACAAAGTATTATATTATAAAGAAATTATAAATAAACATTTAAATGAATCATTAAATAAATTTTAAACGAATCGAATCTAAATTAATAATATTTTAAATTTTACGATTAAACAAATCGTAAACGAATCAAATCGAATTTTTGATAATAAAAAAATAAATCGAATTGAATTTTATTCTTATTTTTTTTATCAAATTAGAATTAAATTTAAATCTTAAAAAATTATTATCGAATCAAATCAAATTTAGGTAAATTTATTTAGATTCAATTTATTTATATCCTAACTGCACCCTTGTGACTTTGTAACCTCCAGTGGGTTGGACGATCCTCTCTGCGACTACAATGAGCAAGCCTCCCTGCCTCAAGGCATTTGGTTCAAGATGGGATGGGGAAGACGTGAATTACCATCCTTGTGGTGTATTAAAGGGAGTATGGATTTAAAACAGAGGTAATTTCATACTAAGCTCAGTGGCAATCATCTACATGGTGTCACGTGACCGTTAAGATTGATGGATGCATGATGTTGGGTCCCTTCTCATTACAAATAATTAAAAGTGAGGCCTGGAAAAAAAAAATTATTGAGATCAAATGTGGGAATGTGTGTAAAATTAGGAACCTTCTTCGTAAAGGACTCTAAATAATGAGAGTCATTGGATGTAAAAGCATCATATTAAAGATTTGCATATTTTTATCTTAAAAAAATTATATTTTTTTGTGCAAGTACAAAAGAATATTACAACTTTAAATTTATATCCAAAAATTTTTCATAAAAAAAAGAACATATATATATATATATATATATATATATATATATATATATATATATATGCAGGGAATCTACATAGGCGGTTGGAACGACTAAATGCAGCATCTTTGAAGGATATTATTCCTTGCATCATATATAAATCTGAGTCCTTGAGTTGTATTTCGTAGGGTAATAGTATTATATTGAGATAGAATAGAAGTAAAATAATTATAGAATGTATTTGGTTGATAAGATTATAATGATTGGTGGGATGATTAATAATTGGTATGTTGATTCTACGAGAGATGAGAGAAAGTTAATGGATTTTGATGTGATGGATTTTAATTATTAGATAGTATTTTTTAAATTATATGTGTAAAAGAAAATATTAATGAATTATGATGTGATGGGAAGAGGAAATATTTATGGAAAGAGTAAATTTTTTAAAACCTATAATATTTATATCTTATCCTACCTTTTAACTCCTATCTCACCTCTTATCCTGCAACCAAGCACTGCCTAAGAGTTTTCTTTTGCATCACCCCCATTGGAAAATTTCTCTCCCTTTATACTTATTTTTTCCTCGTCAATTGTTCCGCTAGCGATGGATCAGGTAATTATGGCAAATATTATATCCTCTTTCGTCACTACGTTTATGTATTCACACTGCCTTCCATCTCTACCCATCCTTTTTCTCTACCTCCCTATTTCCCCCTCTCCTTTCCTCTGCCTCTCTGGCTCCCCGTCCTCTCCTAATCATATTTTCATGTTTGTATGCATGTGCTTGGTAATTTATTTATTTATTAGACAAAAGTAACTGAAATGAAATAAAATAAATGAAAGAACGTTGAGAGAGTATTTACCGTAAAAAAGGTGCTCATTATCATGCAAATGTCCTTTTACCACAACACTATACCCTAGGCTATCAAGAACACAAAAGGTAACTAAAGAATAAGGTACATGGGTACAACAATATAAAAGTTAACTCTTTTGTAAGTTAACGAGGTGTAGATTATTTTATATTTATGTAAAATTATAAAAAGATATTTTATATCAATATAAAATTATTTAAAATTATTTTACATTGATACATCACATTTATACGTTACATGATATATTTTCATGCATTTCCTTAAGAATAAATCTTGCTTGCATGAGTAACAATTCCTTTGGAAAAGCTCTTATTTGCATTTTGGAGGCTTCAACCATTAAAGTTTGTTCACAAAGTTTCAAGTTAGATATCTAATATGGCCCTTAGTTGATTTGCCCATTTGAATTGACGTTGACGGAAGCAAAGGTTAGGTCAAGTTGCATCGGATTCAACCAAATATTAACAAGATTCTACCTAATTTGTATCGACTTGAGCTCCATTGGACTGGGTCATTTGTTAATCAAAAAGATGTATTTTTTTGTCTTATATATTATCGTACTTATAACTAAAAGACAAAATGATTTTTGCACATGTGCCCCTCTCTGGAGTCATTCTTAATTACGCAGGTACACCTAACTTTTAACCTCAACAGCTCTATAGTTTTGTAAGTCCATCAAGTTTGACAGAGAGATATCTATTACTTGGTTAACTGAAAGAGGGTTTTCCCTCAGCCCGTGTCAGCTCCCACCCCCGTACCCTCTTGCTCTCCCCCACTGTCTCAGACTCTCTGTCTCCCTTCATTAAAAAAAAAAAAAAAAACCTCGGTGACCTTATGTTGTTGTCAGTGGCGTTCTTCTCTTTATGGAAAGAAGATCGTTGGGATGCGTATCATTGTCAACAGGATTTGCTTTCCAATCTCGCCACATATGTACAACTTTTTTCTTTTGATAATATGTTGTCAGAGTCTTTATTTTGGAGAGGCGATGGGAGAATACGTATAACTTTTTTCTTTTGATAATATCCACATATGTACAACTGCTACGTCATATTGCAGCAGGGCCAGAAAAATTACGAGATCAGACAATTTCTGATCTTCCTTCGATGGATAGATCAATTAAGTACACCGATGCAATTATAATGGATCCATTAGTATAAATCCAGTGACTAACGTAGCTCGATCGGTGGCCAAATCCTATATAAGGTCTGAGTTAAGATATGGATAAATCTTCAAAATGTTTTACATCATTTCGACGACACACGTGGAATGAAAATAGTTCTTGCGAGATAAAACATGATCGGATCTTGAATCTGTGTCCATCTGAATCTAGTCGGATTTGGAAAGGCTTAGTTCGTCTGTGGATTTGATTTTATCAAAGTCAGAGAGGTGACGTAAACATCCATGACATTTATGTCAGCGGTAACTAAGATGTTATCGATGCTATTAATAGTTTGACAACAAACATGCCCTAATAATGAACGTGTCGGAGAGTTTGTAAAGATCATTGAAGAAGATCTTACCTCGCAAAAATATTTTATTGTATTATAAATAGAGGAGAGAGACCCTTCAGGGCTCCCAGGATGTAAAGCAAGAACATACAATCTAAGAGAGAGAAATTCTGAGAGATTGTAATACCGCTATTTCTAGTAGATTTACAGAAGCATTGCACTCCCCCTAGACGTACATCTCTTGCGGTGGAACTGGGTCACCAATCTTGCTATTTTCCTTGTGATTGCTTACCAATTTTTATATTCTTGTGGCTACGTTATGTTTCCTACATCAATAAATTCTTTGATGGCCTCCCGAGGCACATCAAATGACGCTGTTTGTGGAAACGTCAACAAATTCTTTGATGGCCTCCTGGGACTCATCAAATGGTGCCGTTTGTGGAAAATAACAAAAAAAATGCCATGCTCTTTCATGCATTCAGTTGTTGGAGGGTAACACCTCCACAGTGTCCCACCTCAGCCTCTTCATCTACGAGAAGGTGCAACAAGCTCCTCTTGCCTAGCATAGATGCATCCTAAAAAAAAAATGAGAGAAAAAATTGGTCGCAAGGAAAGCTCCACCTTGCAGGTAGGTGTTCCATTATCATCAAATGCTCCTTGCAGGCGGGTACCCCTCCTTATGTGCTCTCTTAAGGGCACATCAAAAGAGCTGAGGAAGATTTTTTTTAAAAAAGAAGAGGAAACAGGCAAGCAAACGGAGAAAAAAAAGTAAAAGAGAGATTTTTCTCCTTTTCTCCTTCCGGCTTTACCGAGCATTGCGACCGGACGAGCACAACTTCACGCCTGGCAAGAGAGCTCCCCCGGCTCCATGTATTCAGTTCATGGCGTGGTCCCTAACAGACCACCTACCTCCCGGGCGCTGCTTACTCGACATGGCCTCGATCGTGTGGTAGGCGATTGGGGAGGAGCCTTGCCATGTCGCCACGCTAGAAGAGACGGTCCTCCTCACCCGACAGCGATCTTCGGTGGCTCCACACTCAGCAACACCCCGTGACCTCCAGCTCCTCGCCCGGCAACGAGTTCACGCCCAGCACAAAACTCCCCCAACTCCATGATCGGGGTCCACATCCTCAACTCTCTCCAAGGCCGCAGCGAGCTCCTCTTACTCCTACCTCGGTAGCGAGCTTCCCCACAACTCCTCACCCGATAGTGAGTTCATGCCCGATAGCGAGCTCCTTCGGCTCCAGGCCCTCGCTGGTGCCACCGAGCTCTACCCCGACCTTGTCTCCCTTGAGGGGATTCTTTCACAACTGCTTGGGGCGTCAGGTCCACCTCCTCCTTCGACGATGCCACGGCCAAGCCCCTCGCAGATTGCATCCATCAATGCGGAGGCAATGGTTCCTTGCCCGTGGTGGTTACCGTGTGCGTGTGATGAAAGTGCAGTCGCCTTCCCGTGCGAATAGCCAAAAATAATGGGGGTATTGCCTGAGTTTTTCCTCGCCTAAGAGGCTTATCCGCCTCCATGTTAGGGGATGAGCCTGAGGAAAGGAGGTTCGTCCTCCTTGACTCTCTCCTACGATTAGGAGAGAAAGGTCGTGAAGGATGTGAAGCTCAACTAACAATGTTTTTCTTTTTTTTGAAATAAAAGAAAATGGAAGGGTGGAGTTGTCTATGTCCACTTGTTTTTTATTTTTTTTAGAAAAAAAAGGAAGAAAGAGGTGGTCAGCAGATTTATTACCCCCATGCCACCATTTAAAAAAAAAAAGTAAAAAAAGAGAAAGAAGTAGCTGACAAATTCATTAGCCTCTGCCACCATTAAAAAAATGAGAGGGAAAATAGAATGTGATGGCAAACTGCCATCCACCTTACCCCCATGCCACCATTTAAAAAAAAAAATAAAAAAAGAGAAAGAAGTAGCTGACAAATTCATTAGCCTCTGCCACCATTAAAAAAATGAGAGGGAAAATAGAATGTGATGGCAAACTGCCATCCACCCGGTGAAGGAGTTTTGATGGATAAAAAGAGAGCATCTTTTGGCTACTTGTTCTCACCTGCCAATCGAGGCTTCTAGCCAACATATTTTTTCTCTACTGAAGCCTCCTCTTGCTAGTGAGACCTTATTGCTTGCGACTGGAAATGATTTCCACGCCTAATCCAAATGAAGGTCGGTAGAACCCAATTCCGTCAAAAATCTCCACCCGATAGCACCTCCCAGCAAGCCACTCTTGCCCACAGTTTTGGACACCTAGCTTCATGGTGTTGTGCTTGGTCCATAGGTTGTAGAACTGTTAAGGCACCAACCTTGATGGCCCAGACAACAATCGCCAACCTCCTGCCAAAGGAAAATTTTACAAGGCTGGCGACCTCATTCACAACTAGGCGTTGCTCCGACTGAAGGCTGGGACAATAAACACCCCCTCGCGTTCTCCATAAGCATGAGCCACCCACACGAGATAGGTTGCCAGCGGGTACCAAGCCCAAGCAAAACCCCGGGCCCCATGAGAGCATCGACTCTGTGTGAGGAACCTTGGTGGGAAAGTCCGGTACTCAAGTCTCATCAGCACGGAAGTGGGTCGAGACTAAGTTAAAGCTGGAAAATGAATCCCCGCTCGTTGTAGCCGCTTGACCATGCTCAGCTGGGTGGTTTACTTTCAAACAAAAAAAAGGAGATTCGCCTGCTAAGATCTCTCTGCCTGACCATGGCCGCCTTGTCATGATGACCTGGCTAAAAGGTCGGCTTATGGTGGAAACGATGCTCCACTCATCTTATGTAAAGATATATAAAAATTTTCTATTTCATAAAATAGATGCTTATTTTTAAAAAAAATTTATACCATTTATCTCCGCACCCGCTTGCGGACTAGTACATGTCAGGACTGAAAAATCCTTTTGCGTTCCCAACAAGTGCATGCCACTTGCACGGGATAGGCTGCTAGCGAGTACCCCAACTAGAGCTGACCTACGCATGTCGGCAACATGCGAGGAATCTTGGCATCCTACTATGGGCTACCTCTTAAGGACTCGGGGAGTGCCTGGGTACTCTAATCCCACTAGCGCGAATAATGGGTCGAGATCGAGTTTAAAGTCGAGAACTAAATTTCTGCACTTCTATTGTGATTTATATTTTACTAATCACTTGTTTTTTCAGAAGACGGTTCTCGAACGACCTCCCCTTCCCTCCCTTAGGAGGAAGCGGGCGAGTGGAGGCATTGAAGCGCCTACCCTTCTCTCATAACGTGAGCAGGGGCATCGACGCACCTATCCCTTGACACTACCAAGCGATAACTGCTAGAGGCAAGGGTGACCTAGTTGCAAGAGCAAAAAAGAAGTATACTCTCGTAATTGGCACAATAGGATTACAAGAGTCTAGACTTATGATGTGGCCCGAAAATAACCCTCGCAGGATAAAGCACAATCAGTCCTTGGATCCAGATCCACCTACATCTAGGTGGATTCGGAAAAGCCCAACTCACCTGAAGACCCGATTTTATCGAAGTTAGAGAGGTGGTGGAAATGCTCATGCGCCTACATCATCAGTAACCATGGCGTTACCGATACTATTAATAGCCTGATAGTAGACATGCCCTAACAATAGAAGTACTGGAGAGTTTGAAAAGACCACTAAAGAAGATCTTACCTCGCTAAGATACTTCCTTGTATTATAAATAAAGGAGGAAGATCCTTCGGGGCTTCTAGGATGCAATGTAAGAACATATAATTCGAGTGAGAGAAATTCCGAGAGATTGTAATACCATTACTTCTAGTAGATTTATAAGAATCTTATCCTTCCCTCAAATATATACCTCTTATAAGAAAATTAAATTATCAATTTTCGTATTTCTTTTATGATTACTTACCAATTTTTATATTTTTATAATTACATTATATTTCGTACGCTAACAAATTCTTTAATGTTTTCTTAAGATACATCAACATCTAATCAATGGCAACTCCCTACTTTCTATGTCTCCATTGTCTTTTTGCAAAATAATAAAAAAATAAAAAATACAAAGCCCTACGTCATGCCCCTGCTCTCTCCCCCCACCTCTCTCTCTCCCTCTCTCTCTCAAATTACATCTCACAAGTCAAACAGATAAAATATAATGAACTGATCACCTTCATTAAAAAAAGAAATTAAAAAGGGAAAATTCTTGCATCTTTATTGGGATAGACATAAGCGTCGTTCTTCCGTCAAATTCCACCACGCTACTACCGGTTGAAACGCCTCTCCCCTTAAAAAAAATCAAAGGAAATGCAAAATTGATTTTTCTTCCCATCTAAAAATCTCAGCCACACATTTGATGCCCTCCCCTCCACTCCAATATAAAACGGAGAATTCAATTATTTAATGTCATTCAACGTCGGATGTGGGTTGAAAAATTGTAAAAATTAACTTAAAATTTTAAATGTGATTTTTTTTTTTAAAAAGAATGTTGATATATGATGAGATTTAATATTATTGAAATAAAAAATAAATCACTTTTGTAAGATAAATGATTATGTAAAATTATTTTATATCTTTAAAAAAGTTTTATACAGATGTAAAGTAAGATTACACCGATATAATCTTATTTTAAATTACTTTACACCGGTACAATATTTTTTTACACAAGTGTAAAGTAAAATTACATCTTACTTTAAACTACTTTACATCGATGCAATATTTTCTTCCATAAGTGCAAGTAAGATTACACTTTACTTTGAATTAATTTGTATGGGTGCAATATTTTTTACATAGGTACAAAAGTAAATTACAAGTGTTTCTTAAGTATGACAAGTAATTTTACACTTAAAAGGTGATTTTTCACCTTAGAGTTTAGTCTTTAGTGTTTAGGGTTTAGCTTCGCTAAATCCTAAACCTTAAATACTATACCTTAGATCTTAAAGTGAAAAATCACATTTCAAGTGAAAAATCACTTTTCATTCATGAAATCACTTTCTATAAACCTAAACCCTAAACCTTAAACTCATAGGTCAAAATCACTTTGGACATGTGCAAAATCACTTTGGACAGGTGAAATTACCCTTGAAATAATTTATCAACAATGCAAAGTAGTTTATCATCCGTGTAAAATTTTTTATCACCTATGCATTTTTTAAGTTAAAGTAGTGTGGTAATTTTTTTAAATGTGATGGGAACTACCATGTAACAAGTCTTAGGTTTTTTTATTTCTTTACATTAAATATCAATTATAAATTGAGCGAAACGTCCTCAACGTTGTGTAAAGTACGAAAATAGTATCCTACGTTACTTTTTACGTCACAATCTGCATTTCCCTACCTTTTGGCTTCAACGTGTTTCCACTTAGGTCTTCCAGAACTTTAGGCATACGGGTTGGCATCGTGGGATCATTATGGTGCCTATAGGGAGAGGGAATAATTCCACTGCAGAACTGACATGTTCCCCCTCCTAAAATACCAAGTCACTATTATCCATCATTATGTCATTAATGTTGTAACTAATTTTTCACATATTTTAGCACCAATGAGTCTTAAAGAATATATAGTCAAACCACCTTCTTTGAGGGTTAGTTTACTTGAGGGGTTAACTCTTGTTTACTTGGAAGGTTAACCTCATTTTGGTTAACACATGTTAAGAATTCTTAACACTGGTTGCTATTGGTGTTAGGCAAACCTAAAAGACACCATTTGCTCTCGTTCTCCACTCGGTTCCCCCACCTGCTCCTCTCCTCTCCCCCCTCTTCCCCTTGGCCCCCTCTCCCTTTTTTCTCCCCTTCGGCTAGGGTTTCTCTTTGCCTTCTGGTGAGGTGCCTTCGCCTCCCCCTTGGTGGGGGGCCTCTGTGCCCCTCGCCTTGTGACATCTCTCTCTAGAGCGTCATGGAGCGAGCCGCTCGCCGTTGGTTGCTGCTTTTGTCGTGCCATTGGTTCCTTCCTTTACTTTCATTTTTTTTTTTTTGATTTTTGTCGCTCCCATTCTTTGTGGTTTCCCGACTCTTGTTTTTTCAACTGTTGTGTTTTGTGGTTTGCTGGTGTGTCCTTTTCAGTATTAACCCTGGTCCTGCCTCTTCCTCTGCTCCTCGCTCTCCCTCAACCTTGGCGAACCATCCCCCACCTGAGCATTCCTTCACCTCGGTGGTAGTGGGTTCAGGTTCCTCGGAACCCCATTTCGCTGAACTTGCTCTCAAGGTTCGTTGTCCAGAATTGCGCATGGGGATCTTGGCCACCTCCTTCCCGAACGAAGTTTCTGATCTTGCATTAGGGTTTTCTTCCGCTTTGGTTTTGCATGCTTGGGGCCCCAAACCCTCTGCGCAGCAGCTTAAGTCCATTTTTTCAAGTCGCTTCAACATTAGATTGCGTTTGACCCTATCTCCTTTAGATGTTCGCCATTGGCTGATCCGCTTCGATACTTATTTAGACTTTTCTACTGTTTATTCTTTTGGTTCTACAGTGATCGATCGCGTTCGCTGTCAGTTCGTCCGTTGAACTCTGGCTTTCCGTACAGACTCCCCTGTCTTTGTCGTGCCGGTGTGGGTTGGTTTTCCTGGGCTCAAACTCCATCTTCTGCACCCTAATGCCCTTCTCTCTATAGCTTACCAACTCGATTCCCCCATTTGTGTGGATCATCGGACCATTGCTGGTCTTAGACCTGCGTATCCGAGGGTTTATGTGGAGATTGATTTGCTTGCCCCCCGCCTGGATTCGATTTTTATCTTTAATGGTGATTCACAAATCACCCAGTTTGTGATTTTTGAGAACGTCCCTCCCTTTTGCTCGATTTACTTGAAGCTGGGTCATGTGATTTCTCGATGCCCTCTTTCCTCCTCGCAGGTCTCGACCAAGACGGTGCATCCTAGCTCGAACTTAGAATCCCACTGTGCCACTCCGCCAGCTGATGGATCCCGAGGCCCCTCTCTGGAACCTTGCTTGATTTTATCTCTTCGTTAGACCGGATCCTTCTCCCCGGAGGCTGGGGAGGGTTTACTCAATGTTAATTATTTGGCATGTATAACTTCTTTCCTCATTTCTTTTGGAGGGACTTTGCGCAAACTGCCTCCAGGGAAGAAAGGGAAGCTCCATTGGCTACACCAGCGTTCCAGAAGGACTATGCACTCTTCTTTGAATCTGGGGAAGGAGATCATGAGGCTTAACCCCGGATCTTCCTTCCCCCCAAAAGTGATGGGTTCCTGTCCTACCCCATCGCCGATTTCCACCTTTGATTCCTCTTTGTTTGATTGTGATGCTTCGATGTCTTCCGCTATAGAATGCCGATTTCTTGACGAAACCTCACACTTGTCGCGTTTTCCCGATATTTCCTTGGCCAAATTGAATAGCTCTTATCAGCATGTTCCTGCTAGACCGTCCCCAGCCGATCTCGACAAACCATGCTTGTTTCATGATTTTGTTAATCACCAGCGTTTTTCCATAAAATTACTCAAAAGGATGGTTTTCCTGATGTGCATGATGAGGTGAATATACATATGCTCCAATGTGGTCACTTGAATGAAAATGTTGGCTTGTCTTGGGGTATCTATCTTCCATTATCGTCTCCTCCTCCTCCCCCAGACCCTAACCCTCCCTTCATTTCTGAGGTTGGGGGTTTGGAGGAGAGACTGAGCAATGATGCAAAACAACTAGATCTAGCATCTAAGGGATTCTCAAGGTTTGTTGGATTATTTTGATGCTGAGCCCCTCTTCCTCCAGGATAAGGCATATGAGGCACACTCCCCTCCCAAGGCTGGAGGAGTCCGTGGTGACCAGCTCCTGGAAGAAATGGGGCGAATAACTCGAAGTCGATCTAAATCTCTCCTCGAAACCATTTCCTTATGAATTGCATGTTTTGGAATTATAGGGGCATTCTCAATGACCCTACCATGTCTTGTATTAAAGAACTCAGCCATAATTTCAGTCCTGAGATCATCTTCTTATTCGAACCTTTTGCTGACCCTTCCACCATCGACTCTATCATGCGAAAGCTTGCCTTCCAACACCACCTTTCCATCCCAGAAGCCCCCAAGATCTGGGCTTTTTGGAAGGACCCCATTAAAGTCAACCTGCTAGCTACCTGTCCTCAAGCATTCACCTTTGACTATTCCTTTGGCGGCACCTCCCTCAAGCTTTTTGCGATTTATGCTTCCTGTGACGCTGCCCAGCGCGATCTACTTTGGGACTTCCTTTTCCAGGTCTCTGACTCTAATCCTACTCCTTGGAACATTGGTGGGGATTTCAATTGCATCCTCTGGTCTTCTGAGAAATCTGGTGGTGCTCCTTTCTCCCACTCTCAGGTCGAACCTATGCTCTCTTGTATCCATAACCTTGCCCTCATTGAAATGCCTCTATCTGGTTCACAATACTCCTGGTGCAACGGCCGTAGGGGTAGTTCCCGGATATAACAAAAGCTCAACTATGTTCTTCTCAATTCAGACGCCCTTCCGCTCTTCTCCTCCGGATTGTACGCCTCTCGAACCAATTTTGACCATACTCCTTTCATCTTTAGTCCTGACAATTCCCCCACCCGTTCGCGTTGATGATAACGTCATCATCAGCCATTTCTAGCTTTAATTAGTCATATTCCATTGATAAATGCTCCTACATAACTTCTAGAAGACCGTAATTCATTGCAAATCCATTCTGAGAGATAAATAGTAAATTAGGGTAAAACTATAGTTTTAACAGAATATCCTAAATGCAGAACAATCACAGGGTTTCCCAGGGGTTTATTGAAGGTCAAATGGTCATAAATATCTAATAAGTAGGTTCATGCAGAATGAAATGGGTTTTCACGCATTTTGAGAATTAAATGACATTTGAAACCTTAAAAACAGACTCGTTTAATTCACTGAGGTTCCAATCAGGATAAAATTCACCTAAACCTTCTAAAAATCATAGAAAAATATTCTCTAAGGTTTGGTATGTTTGATTTGACCATTGAAACCAAATTTGACCTAAAATAATCTCAGACAGACAGTTGCCTTAATTTAGGTTTCTATGCAATTTTGATTTAATCTATCAAATTCCTTAGGTCCAAATTAGGTTGTTATCAAAATTTGGACCCAATCATAGATCATCTTGACCAAGTTTGCATTTTAGTCCAGCTTGACTCTTTTCTCTCATACACATGCTCCTAACTTTCGAATTCTTTGCAAATAGCCCCCCAACCTCTTCATCTTCTTCACGAAAATCCCCTGCCGCCATTAAGGTCAAACCCGACCTCTAAGCAACTTTGACTAGCCTGAATCCTACTCTAATGGCAATCAAATCTCACCAAAATTGGTGGGATTGATGTCCACACATGGGTGAATAATCTGAGATCATTGTGTAGTTCCAGATCCCCATGGATTACTCGTGCGAATGCACGAGAATCATGGGTTCTTTTCCTTCAAGCCCAAGTCATGAATCCTTCTTTCCTGATCTAGAGCTCTCCTTAAAGCTCTATAAAACCAGGTTGTGCACAACCTTCTCAACTTAGCTTGTTTTGGACCGAATTTCTCCCTGCTTCCCCTCTCTTCGGCCAAAATCTCCGCAAGCTCCGACGAGCTTCTTGTCCAACCTTCTTTGTCAGCCGTCACAGACCATAGCCGGCCGATCTACCTTCCTTAAGCTCCTCCGCCGCTCGCAATACCAGCGAGGGCCCTCTACCCCTCTCTTCCGCGCCGTTTTTCCTCATCGGAGGTTTCTTCTTCCTCACGTCTAGCGTACCACCGGCGTGGGCAAATCCCCCCTTTCATCCGTTAGTTTAGGGTTAGTTAGGTCCCTTCTCATCTCTAAGTCATTTCCCATATCCAAAACCTCAAAAATACTCCCTTAACCACACTCACGCCGTCATCTTCTATCGCTCCAGCCACATCTCTGAGGAGGCATTCCCGTCACCTCACACCTCCAATCGCCTTGCCACCTACCCTACAACATCCACTAGCTCATGCCCATCAAAACCCCCATCTTTATTTCTGATTCCATCCACTCACGCGACCCCCCGAACACACCCATCATCGATCGACATCCATGCACATCCTCTCGCCACACCACTCACACCACCACGTTCGCCATCCCACGGTGGAGCTGCCGAACTTGTTTGACGTAGCCGAAATGCCTTATTTGTGTTTTCAGGTCACAGGTTGAAGCTGCCATTGTTGAAGCTTCTTTGAAGAGCTCCAGAGCATGTTCTTGCGACTTCTCTCCCATGTGTTCACTCCAGGCTATGCGGAATAGCCCTAGGATCACTTCCAGGTGGTCCATTGAAGCCCCTGCCCTTAGTAGCTATGCAAATCAGAGGAGTCCTGATGGGAACACCATCATGAGCCAGAACTAGCTCATTTTGACCCAATTAAGTCAATAAATGCTACTACATAACCGCTAGAGAGTCACAAGTCATTGCATATTCATTCTGGAAGAAAAATAAGAAATTAGGACTAAAATTGTCATTTTACTAGCACATCATGAATGCAGTGCAACCACAGGTTTTCTTAAGGGTTAAATGAAGGTCAATTGGTCTTAAAAAGATAACAAGTAGGATAAGACAGACAAAAAAGGGTTTGCACATATTTTGAGAATTAAATGACTTTTGAAACTCTAAAAACAGATCCACTTAATTAACCAAGGTTCTGGTCAGGATAAAATTCACCTAAACCCTTTAAAAATCATAGAAAAATATTCTCTAAGGTTTAGTACCTTCAATTTGACCATTAGAACCTATCTTGACCCAAAATGAAGTCTCAGATAGATATTCGCCCTAATTTGGATTTTTACATAAATTACCCAGTCAAACGTGGTCAAAACCAAAATCCAACTTCACCATTAGATTTCTTAGGTCCAAATTTCACCCACGAAAAGCCGACCTTTGGGAGGACCAACCTCAGGGGAGGAAAAGATACTAGCTCGCAAGCTTCACCGCATCTAATATGGGTTCACCAGAATACCAATTCCATACCCCATAATTTGGACCCAAGATGAGCTTGTCTTGACCTAGTTTGCAAAATGATCCTGTCTAATTACATTTATATCCCCAACTTTCAAAAATCATTGCATTCAGCCTCCTAACTTCCTCGTCATCTTCACAATTAGGTCCCCTTACCATTATCGTGGAGGAAACTTACTTCGGCGATCTTTGGCAGGAGATTTCTCCTTGATCTCTTAACGAATCCCTTCCAAAATTGGAAGGGAAACTCCTTGAGAAATTATCTCCATTCTGAACCTGTCCTTGTGTACCGAATCTTTCCCAATCTCTCATGCAAACGCATGAGAGATTTGGGTATCAAAGAACTCCCAAATCCGGTGAAGGATTCAAAGCTTGGAAAGCTTGTTTTCCAAGCTTTCCTTGCCTCTAGATCCTTATAAAAGGGCCGCCAGATCTTCCTGAAATCCTCACGCTCGAAATCGGCCAAGATCTCCCTCAATTCCTCTCACTCGGCCGAAGGCTCCTCGACATCCGATGACCTCCGCCGATCTTCCTCGTTCGTCCTTCCACAACACCAGTGGCAGATTTCTCTTCCCCACTTCTTTCCACGTCGAGCCATACCAGCTGACGCCCTGATTCCCTTCGTCCTCGCCGTTGCTACCTCACCAGAGCCGCCTTCGTCTCCGACGTCGACAACACCACATTCGACGCCATCTCTGCCTCACTTCGTCCACCTACCTCCTAGCTAAGTTCATCATCTCCTGCACTTTATTTTCACGTCTGCTCCACTTCAAATCGATCACCAACGACCCTTCGCGACTTCATCCCTTCCATCTCCGGCCATCCCCTCCAGCGAGACCATCTCACCTCCACAGACCACCAAATCCCTCGCCGACAAGCCAACAACCATCGCCACCCCTCTCCGCCCATTTCCCCTCTCTTTATTCATCATTTCACTCAGTCACACGCACCCCCAAACACACCCACTCACACGCATGTAGTTCGACCTCGCCATGAACCCACAGACATCCACACGCCACATAACCTGCACCATCGCACTCGCCGTTGTCCGACGACCCTCCCTGAGCATTCTGACATGGCCGAAAGGCCGTTTCGCTGTTTTTAGGAACTCGACCTCCTCGCCATGGAAGCAGCAAGCTTCGAGCTTGCTTGAGAGCTGTTCCAGCCATTTTCATCCCAGGTCTCAACTCCAAGTCACGCGGAACCGACTCTCGAACACATCCCAGCAGTCAATTGAAGACGTGAGCCCAGCAGCTGCTGCAATTGTGAAGGAGGGATCTCTACTACGGACGTGCGAAGGAGAGGGATGCAGATAGTCCCACATCGTCGGCTGCAAAGAGCACTGAGGTGAATAAATTGAATAAGTGTTAGTAGTTGTTCGCCTTAGTTCACGGGGTGAGGCCCCTCTCACCTGCTCACCTGGCCTCGTCTGTGACACGTACACGCGGACTTGGTTCGACCTGATAACCCGACCTGCACTCCTCGCTCACCACCGCACGCAGGTGAGCCTGGACCCGAGTATGCACCTGAATCCGATAATTCGATTACCTGTGGCTCTGGGAGAGCGGATCCAAAGAGAGAAAGAAAGGAAGAGAGTTGCGTGGGTTGGGGGAGGGTTTTGCCCTGAGAATCTTGGCTTTGACACTTAGCTGGATTCGAAAGTGCTGAAGGGCCAGAGAAGAAGAAGGCTTGGAGAAGAAGAGAAGTTCGTAGATGAGAAAGTAGAGAAAGAAGAAGAGGAAGGTCTGGAGAGGAATAGGTTGCAGAAGAAAGGAAGGGTCAGAGAAAGAAAGAACATTAAACTTTATGTTGTTTGATTTGTAAATCAGACGACAGATTTGAGCTTTCATTTCATATATATACATTGAGTTCCTTAGTTGATATTGTAGGAGTATTTGGTGACCTAAATCACCATTTTACTCCTATCTTTTTGCACATTGATATTGTTATTATTGCAAATTCTTTTACTTTAAATTGTGATCTTGATTTCTGAATTTCATCTTGCTCCCTGTGTTCGACCTCGGAACTTATTCGAGTAATAAAAAATTGTATTTGTTTGAACGCTATTTCAGCTATACTGCAACGTGACACTTTTTAAAACACCGATTTAGTGCGACGAACAAGTCTCCTTGCTGCATACGCACGCGAAGAACAAGCGTGGCATTAGTGACACATCATTGGATCAGGACCATGTGGATGCACATTTATTGATTTTGTGCTGAGGACTGTTTGCCTCAAGCACACCGGGGGTGAGGTCTCTGCACACCGCTCACCTAACTTGACCCGACCTATGCCTACTCACTCCTCGTCTACTACCCACTATCGGTAGCCCTGGACCTGATACTGTTCATACCCGAATACTCGATTAGTTACCCAGTTATCTGAGGAAGAGGGGGTGGAGGAAGGAAAGAGAGAGAGAGAGCGAGAAAGGGGAGGGTTTTGCTCTGAGGAGAAAGAACCATGCAACTCTTAGTCGTTGGAAAGAAGAAGAAAGAGGCCTGTGCATCAGAAGAAGAAAAGGAGATAGAGGTCTTAAGGAAGGCTTGCTGAAGAGGAAAGGTAGAAGAGAGAGAAGAAGAGTATTGTAGCAGACGACATTTAAGTCGTTTGACTTGATATCCAGACGTCTGAGTACTGTTCACTTATTTAACATTGATTGAACATTTGATATGCATGTGCTTAGACTAATGATTGGTTATCTAATCATCATTATTTTATCTTAGTTATCTTTTTGGTCTTGAAATACATTGAGCTTAATTGAATATCTTAATCTGACAGATTAATATTCATTGAAATATCATTATTGTGCTAAATTTCTTGTGCTCATTTATTTATTAATTGAGATTAACACGTGAATTCCTACTTGCTCTCTGTATTTGACCTTGGACTTTATTTCTAGATTTTCAAGTTATAAATTTATTTGTTTAAGTTCATTTGTTCTATACTACAACGCATATCTTAAACAAAGACGAATTCGCGACTCAACACACGCCTTTTCCGCTTTCAAAACATGTGGTTCAAATCTCCTCAATTTAAGCAATTCGTTGTGAACATTTAGACCAAAGCCTTTGTTAATCCCCAACTTAACCCCATCTACTCCAAGCTCCACATTCTCAAAAAAGCTCTTAAGGACTGGAATAGATCGACTTTCGGGGACATTAATCAGGTGGTTAAAGACCTTGAGACTCGCTTTGAAGATGTTGATTCTAGACTTTCATCCCTTTGGGATGATAACCTAGTTGTTGAGCTCAGTGACATCCAAATCCAGCTTAATGATGCCTTGATTAAACTTAATGATTTTCTGAGTAAAAACCAAAATCAATTGGATTAGGGAGGGTGAGAGGAACACTAAATTCTTCCATGCCACCATCTGTAAGAGATTTGCCAAAAGAAATAGATCTTCCATTACTAACTCCATCGGTAGGGGATGTTAGAACTTGGCATCCTCCATTACTGTGGACTTTTTTACCACTCTTCTCAAATCGGACTCTCCTCCAGGTCCTTATCCCCCTCTGGATGTTATTCCTCCCATCTTGACGGAGGACTTCATCTCCCTTATCTGTCCTCCTAACTCTTCTGAGATTCACCAAATCTTATCCAAGATGCCTTCTAACTGCACTTCGGGACTGGATGGTTTCAATGTGGAGTTTTACTTCTACTTTTAGGACTTTCTCAAAGATGATATGGTTCTAGCTATTGATTACTTCTTCTCCCACTGCCTTGCTCCTTGGGCTTTCAACAACATTTTCATCACTCTAATTCCCAAAAAACATGTCGTCCACGACCTCTCCGAGTTCCTTCCTATCAGTCTCTGTAATGTTCCATACAAGATCGCCTCTGGGATTTTCGCGAATAGACTTTCTTCCTTCCTCTTGAAGCTTATTTCCCCTGAGTAGGCAGGCTTCGTTTAGGGTAGATCCGTGCTTGATCACGTAGCGACTGCTTTCGAACTCACCCAGCGTATGGATCGGAAAGTCTTTGGTTTTAATATCATTGTCCAGCTCGATCTTTAGAAAGCCTTTGATAGGGTGGAGTGGAAAGTTCTTTACCAAATTCTCCACAAGTTTGTCTTCTCCGCTTCCACTATCTCCCTCATTTCCTCGTTCATTGAGCATGAAGGTTCCTCCGTCCTTGTCGATGGGATCTTTAGCCCATTCTTTAAGGTCTTCCGTGGCCTACGTTAAGGAGATCCGGCCTCCCCTTTGCTTTTCAACATCTTTTTGGAACCTTTCATCTGCGACATTAAAGAGCTTGCCTTTCAAGGCAAAATCCTTCTCTTCTCTGTCAGGTGAGGTATATCTACTCCCTTAAGTCTTTGGTATGCGGATGATATTATCCTCTTCCTCAATGGGAATCTGCACTCCATCTCCAACCTTTCTAGGTTCCTCCACACCTTTGAAGAGTTCTCGGGTCAGCAGATTAGCCACACCAAGAGCCAATGCTTCGTTGGCAAGCACTTCCCATCTGGTAGAATCTCTTGTATTCTCCAATCTCTGGACATCCAACTTGGCTCCTTCCCTTTCCAATACTTGGGTTGTCTTATTTTCACTGGGAGAGCCAAAATAGCCTATTTCAACCAGATCATTGACAAATTTCAATCGAAATTAGTGGGTTGGAAAGCGTCCATGCTCTCCTTAGCCTCTAGGTTTCTGCTCATTAAGCATGTTCTGTCTTCCATCCCCATACATATCCTATCCGTTCTTGATGTCCCCAAAACCATCATCTGCAAACTTGAGTCTATTTTTGCTACCTTCTTTTGGGGCGATAAGGAGCTGGACAAGAGACATCACTGGATTTCCTGGAATTCTATTACCAAACCTACTGATTATGGCTGGTTTGGGATTCACAATCTGAACCTCTTTATCTCTGCTCTTAGGATGAAGAGGGTCTAGCACATCCTTTTTATGGATTCCCCCTACTCATCTCTTATGATACAACTCTTTGGCAAACGCACCTATAACTCTCCCAATTTTCTGTCCAGAATCAAAAGCCTCTGCGACACTTACACTACTATGAAACCTTTAATCAGATGGGAGGTTCATGAGAGGCGTATTGACTTTTGGGCTGACCTTTGGATTGGGGACTCCTTACTCCGGGACTTCCTTCCCCCTACATGCACTCCTGACCCCATTCCAGTTAACTCCACCATTGAGAACCTCAGTTCCAACCCTTTTTTTACATACCTTCATTCTCATATCACAACCAAAATCACGGCCATTGTCCTAGACAACAACTGTGACATTCCCATTTGGACCCCCAATCATTCCGGCCTCTTTTCTGTGGCCTTCGCATATAATAATTTCTTCAAAAGTCTCCCTGTCATCCCCACCCACAAAAACCTATGGTCTCTCAAGATCCCCCTTAGACTGTCTATTCTCGCCTGGAGAGTCCTTCTTGCCAAGCTTCCTACTGACAATAACATCTCCAAACTTGGCATACCGCTCCCCTCTATTTGCTCTTGCTGTCTGAACTCCAAAGATTGAGACGAACTTACATCTCTTCTCCAATAGCTACCTAGTTCGTCTCATCTCCGATTGGACCTTTTCCAGAGCTTATCTCTGTCCATTACACCCGTCCAAATTCTTCCTCCTTATGCAGTCTTCGGTCAGACTCCACAATGAGCGTATGTATAGGGGCCTCATTTGCTTCATTTGGTCTAATGTCTGGAATGCTAGAAACAAAATTAGGCATGATCAGCTATCCTTTTCTAATATTTACCCATTCCTGAATAAAAATTGGTTTAACTTCGACTTTGATATGTGGCTTAGGAAATGTCGCCCCTCAACTTTTGCAGTGAATTGGATCCGACCTGCTTTTGGATTTAAAGTTAGTGTAGCTACTTTCTCCTCTGGACCCACTTCTATGATGGGTTGGGTTTTGACAAATCACCTAGGTAACTTTGTCAAAGCCGCCTCGTGCAGATCCCCCTTGGTGAATACAGACACAGCTCTATTGCTTGCCTTCTCGCACGCTCTCCAGAACGTCGATGGAGCGCATTCTCTCCATCTAGAATCAGACTCAACCCTCCTGAAGTTCTAGTGGAATGGTAAACTTTCCATTCCTTGGGCCCTCAAAGCCTAATTCAGACCACTCCTAGATAGCAAGAGCCAGATCATATCTATTTAGTATATTGTGCCAGCAGCCAATGGTCTTGCTTCCCATTTTGCTACCAAAGCCACTGATGATTGGGATATCTTTCACGATCTCTCCCTGCTTTCAGCCAGGGCCAATGGTCTTGTCAGGCTTGACAAGATTCAGTTCTCCTATGTATTCTCTTTTGAGTAGTTAGTGTAGTTTGTTTTCTGTTTACTGTACTAGGTCACGAGTCATGGTTTTCTTTCTTGTACTAGACAGGTTTTGGTTCTGTCCCCCTCCCTTTTGTCTGTCCCTTAGGAGAAGGGGGTGAATAAGATCCACTCTTGTTTTTCAAAAAAAAAAAAAACGTGTTTAATTCTCACAATTTTGTTATGCTCTTGCGACCTCTGATTTAAATTCTTAACACCACTAACAAGTAAACAACACAAGGATTAATACTCCAATTTAACACTAATTCAAGTAAACATAAATTGGTGTTAACATCACTCTCAAAGTAAACACAATTAAGGGTTAATATCAATTTTACATTTTTTAACACCACTTTCTTAATCCTCCAAATAAACTAGTCTTGAAAGAACTAAAGAATGAACATGTTTAAATCAGAAAAGAAAAGACAAATCAATGATTGGGAATATTTACCAACATTTCCTGAAGTGAGAACAACGGAGGTATTGTAATAAGATGATTTGAGTAACTCGACGAAATGTTCACATTTTTTTTGGTACATTATGTTGGATGTATTAAATTTCGAGTGGTTATTTCTTATTTCATATTTATTCTAAGTTTTTCTTTCTTTATTATATTATAATTTTTTTATTTATTATAATTATTTTTCTTACTTATCTTCTATCAGATGAATATTATTTGCTAAAGTTATTCTTATATTTTTGTTGATTATGATATCTATCATCATTAAATTTTTTTTATCTTTTATGTAATAATTTATATTTCTCAATTAATTTTTTTTTATTTATATCATTTGTATTTCTGCTTACATTTGTCTTCTACCTCTTCATCTTAGCGAGGGAGATTGAGTTAAAGACAAAAGAAGCTTCGAGAGGAGGATGAAATACAAATGGGTGTAAACTCGAAATTGTGATGGATCTACGAGCATAAAAATAGCGTTGCCGTATAAATTTATTATCATGGTATGTTATATAAGAGGAAAATGATTACGCATACACCTTTTTCTCGTTATGGAATACTTAACATAAAGAGCACAGGGTCTAAGCTTAGAGGATAAAATAGAGTTTGAAAGCTCATGAAAGGTGGAATTTGTTGTATTTTAACGACATTCTCAAAAATCCAGGAACGACATGATTGCAGACAGTGACAGTGACAAATTCATTGAAATAAATCATGATATTAGAAAGGCAGTTTTTCTTAGATGAGTAGGAAACTTTAGGAGGCTATTTTCGACTTGGTCATGCCTAAATTAAATTGTGTAAACTTCACAATTTGGTGTGAGCGTGGAACATGTATGGGATTGGTGGTGAGACAAGTTGCACGCAAGTCATCATACTACAAGAATAGAGTAGAAGAGCTGAAATGAAGTTTATTTACTAGACAAAGTAACTAACTCATCTCGCTAGTGGTATCAGCCAGTGCTTTATATTTTGACTTTTTGGAGAGTCATCAGATGTTTTCTACTTCTTTTTTGACTAAGAAATAAGAGTACAGTCCATGAACGTAAGATAATTAGTAGACGAATTTTTAAATTCAAGAGATCCAACCCAACGTGCATTGGATTATGCTTGAAGAGCCGTGAAGTAGTTTGCAAAGATGGTTAGACCCATACTAGTATTAAGCTTAAGATATCCAACAATACTTTTAGCATGCTTCCAATGACAGATTGTAGGATTGCTTAAAAGTTGTAGGCATTAGTAAAGCCTTTATAGAAAAATAAATTTCATTGTTATTTCATTAAGCAAGCCTTTATCTTATTTACGCAGTGAGAGGGCATCCTAATAATGGAAACAACTCATAATAAATCAAATGTAATCATATCCCTAAAAATTGAAAGAAACAAATAAAAAATAACTCTTTCTAATTTCCTAATTCTATAATATCTTTAACACTTTCCTTCAAGTTAGAGCGTGCAACGCCCAACTTGTTATAAGAAACAAAAGTGAGCTCCCTTCCAATGCAGATATTTGGAGGAGCAGGCAACTGATCGGAAGAGCAAATGGTAGCTATGGTAGAAGTAGCAACCACAGTAATCGGCCATAGCAGAAGTAGCAATTGCAGTAGACAGACAATAGTAGTAAGTAGGTAATAGGAAACAATTCCACTAGGATCAAGAAGTAGGTAGAGATGGGAGACGATTCCAAGCAACAGTAGTAGATGACAATAGCAGGGTAGTAGTAATAGTAGTAGCTGTAGATAGGGAAATGTTCTCAAGCAACAATAGTCAATAAACAGGTAGTTAGAAGTGGGAGATGAGGACCCTTGCTCAAATCCCCTTCCAGTTATCACCATAGCAGTAGGTTATAGCAATAGCAGATAGTAGGAGGTTGTACCAACAGTAATAATAGAAGTAGCAGTAGACAATTGTAGCAGAAGTAGTAGCAATGGGATAGGTAACTACGAGGGGGGAGCCCCTGAGGGGTACAGATCAAGGTTTCGGAGCATATCATCTAACCCACTGGATCCCAAGGAATGTGCATTTTCGCACACAAAAACATGCACTATGCATGAAAAATGATGTAGAGCACTTAGTTCATATATGCACACAAAGTAAGTGTAAGAGATTGAAGAGGGTCACTGGTAACATGTGCTTTTGCTACGCAACAAGGATCAGCCATGGTGGCGGCGGTGAAGCTCCTTCTTTGAATCTTGTTTAGGGTTTCATTTTTCCTTTTTTAATGTGAAAGAAAAGAAAAGGAGAGGGATCAAGAAGGTCTTGAACACTGACATAGGACTGTTGTTTTGATACCATATTGAAGAAAAACTTTGTTGCTATTTATTAAACAAGCCTTAACCTTTTTATATAAAGAGAGGGGATCCTAATAATGGAAATAAATCATAACAACTAAAATCTAATCATATCCCTAAAAATAGAAAGAGAAAATTAAAAAATAACTTTAGTTGAACTCACTAAAAATAATTTTATTAAGCAAGCCTTAACCCTCTTTTCTAATTTTATAATATCTCTAACAAAAGTCAAAGCTAAGTACTATAAAGCACCACTAGTCTAGTAATATAAGGAAGAAATTATGAAAAAGGACATGTAATTAGTTGTTATCTAACTTCAAAGTATATATATAAAAAGTTGTAGTGGTTTAATTTTTGCATGATAGTGTGCTTAAGAAAGCTAAGAGAATAATTCTAGTATGTTAAGAGAAGGCCATGCTTATATTTATGAACTTTTGATCATTAGATAGTAATGAAGCAAACTATCTCTTATATTTTGAACTTTTTGCTAGTTCTCACATTTTTAACTTGCTTCTAACTCTCGTACTTGAACGCACCATTGCTAAGGTATAACGTTGAGTGTTAACTCACTTAAGTTGTATTTTAAAATTATGTTTCGTAGTATAGTCGACTGAAGGAGTTTAACATTTAAATTTATAATTCTTGAATTATTAGAAAAATTTGAGGTCATTCGTTAGCAGCAAATTAATGTGTGGATTACCACTATCTAGAATTTTAAGTCCAGAACTAGATGTGATAAATTTAAATTCTTCTAGTGTAAATTTAATTCAAAATATTAATCAAATAATTTATCTTCCCAAGCAACAAAAGTACAAAATGAAGATGAAATAATATAATTAAACAGTGGATATGTAGTCACCGAAAATGTTCCATCAAATACGCTAATTATTTCGAAAATGGTGTGAATATGAAATAAATAGGGAGAAATCACAAACAGGTCCTCAAAAGCTTGATTTCTTCACACTTTGGTCCTTGGATGCTTGCCAAAGGGTCCTTGTAATTTTTCTTTTCTTATGGATAGGTCCCTGCCAGTAGAGATTTGTCTTCTCCGACGAGCTTCACCAGAGCTCAACCAGAGTTGAGCACTGGTGGGCTTGGGCCTCCGGCAAAAGGTGGGGTAGTGTTGCCGGAGAGTTGCGAACCTGATGACAGCGATGGATTGTTAATAGGAGGCAGGGATAAGGCAGCTTTGACGGCAGTGAGTCACGAGGCCAGTGGTGGTCGACGTCGCTCCTTGGGGCATGGAACTTCACCTCGAAAGTTGCAATGGGTTCCTCGTGCCTTGAGCGAGCTCCACGAGAAGCTTTTGAGCTTGAGGAGAGGTGGAGACATTAGACAATGGTGGGTTCGGTGAGGATGTTGGCGGGTACCTGTGCAGAGGCAACATGGGCCCTTGGCCCTTGTCAAGTACTTCAGGACCTTCATTGGACTACGGCGAAGATAGTAGTGGTCGTGATTGGCTGTGACATGGCGGAGAGTGGCCCGCTGAATTCTATGACACCGGTGGGTGGTGGAGTTTGGTGGAGGGAAGGAATCAACGAAACCCTTGATTAGGAGAGAGGTTTTGATCACCTCGTCGTGGCGTAGGTTTTGAGGTGGTTGATGAGTGGTGTTGGCGAACAAAGTGAGGAAGAGTAGGCCATCGGAAGCGACGTCGGAGATCGGCCATGGATGGAGAAGACGACTCGAAGGGAGGTGATGTGGAAGCTGAAACTTGGATCTAGGGAGCCTAAACTAATCTATAAGAAGAGAGGGAGAAGGGAGACTACTTAAGAGGAGGAGAAGAGGTCAGAGGATGTGGCCGGCGTGGTGATCGGCCATGAGGAAGACAGAGGAGCAGAGGAAGAAGACCGGTGGTGAGGACTCAGAGGTCCTACATTGGTAGGCGAGGATTGGACATAGGTGAGGAAGCTGATGGTGCTACTCTTTTGGTTGGAGAATGCATGGAAGAAGAGATTGAAGAGGACTACAGGGGCCAGAGGGGATGATGGTCAAGGCAGAGGAGGGTAGGAAACTCAACCAAATCTCGACGATAAGAAGCAGCGTGAGATGGGGGATATTTATAGCTCCTTGGCGTGTGAAGATAAGGTTGGCAACTGTAGAAACGGCCTCGCCGGAGTTGACAGCCGGAGGATGCGGAGGTGGGAGGTTAGAGGTGCTAGCGGTAGGGGTATATTTGTAAGGAAATCAAAAGTTAAGGGGGTATTTGTAAAGAAATTGGGAAATAAGGGTCAAATTACAAACTTGGCCAAGATGAAATCCAAATGAGTCCAAAGTTTTATGGTAACCTAATTTGGACATAAGGAAGTTGATGGTGACTTCAATTTTTGATTTTGATGACGTTTACGTAGTCAATTTACGTTTAGACCTAAAATGTACCAAATATCCGCCTACATTTCCATTTAAGGTCAAAATAGGTTCTGATTGTCAAATTGACTGTTCCAAAACTTATAGAATATTTTTAAATTATTTTTAAAATATTTAAATTATATTTATTTCCATTGAACTCATTTTAATTGAAGTGGGGTCGAAATTAGGATTTTTAATTAGAAATTAACATTCGATCTGAATGTAAATCCTGAATTACTTAGTACCAACTCACTTTTAAGAAATTTAAGCTCAATTGACATTTGATTAATCATAATTTTACCACTTATCCATTCTGTATTTGTACTTGTTCGTGAAAATTGTAGAATAAACCCTTATTTTTATCAATTCCTCTTTCTTTCGTTTTAATTGAGTTATATCATTTTAATGTGTTAATTAGGTGAATTTATCCTTAGAATTTAGTAAAATTAAAGTAGATATAGAAGATGATGGCGATGCCCTCATTAAGGTAAAAAGTACTTGAGGGTTATTTCTAGTGGTGGTGGTGATGATGATGATGTATCATGTTAGCCACTACTTACAAAATAATGGATGATTTGTTACAAAGTCATTGGGAGGCATTAGTCATTTATGAGCTGAAGCTTAGAATTTGAACAAAAGGAGCTTATTATATATTCTATTAAGCCATATGTGTAATATCTATTTAAGATAGTAAAGTAATTTCTTCAGGGGTTGTTTGGATTTAGGAATATGTCTACTTAAGCCATTTTTGACACGGCTTATCTTGGGTTAAAGCTAACCATTCATTAATAAATGCCTTTATTCTAGGTTAAATTAAGTTACTCCATCCATGGATGGATGGAATAAACTTAACCCTCACATTTGTTCCTTGATTGATGTTCACAATATTTTTTACTCTCCAATGGCACAAAAATATTATCAATCAAACCATAGTTACATCTTATCTCTTAAACAAAATACCATGTTAAATTTATTCCTTGATTTAAGGTATACCTTAATCTAAATAGAATAAGCTATATATTCCCCACTTATTCGTTATAACCCATTTACTTTCATCTTTCTCTCTCTCTCTCTCTCTATAACCAAACAACCCCTTGGGTGACATATGTATTCTGTCGAGGTAAAATTAGTAAATCTTGAGTCTAAAAACATCTTCAACTATGAAGAAAAGCGTTACTAACATCATGCTTATGAATGATCCACATGGTGGACATTGTAATTGAGAGAATAGTCTAATTTGTAATAAGCTCTATCGTAGGGTGGAAAGGATCATAACGTTGGATGATGATGGTTGGCTACATAATAATGCTACATGGATGAACATGATTTTGAGTTAGGTTGCATAGTCAGAATGACCTTAGATACATAAGTTGTTTAGTTGTAGATGAAGAAAAGGTATTGGAAATCGATAGAGTATATGAGAGGTGATAAGGTTGCATGGAAGTGTTTGGTGTTTAGGTAGGGGTGGGATGGGGTATGGTAGCAAAACTCCTAAGCTAGGAATGGTGGTATGGAGAGTTCTTGTTGGGGGAAAGGACAATCTGATAGGCAATAAGTGGGAATAAATGGTGGAGCAAGATGTTGCATGGAGTAAGAATGTAAATGTTTGGCCAAGGATTGGAATGGAGGTGTGTGCATGAACAAGAAGAGAGGTGGTAAGCATCAAAAACTAGAGATAGGAATGGTAGTTCATCATGCAGGGAGAATGCTCTATACTAAGAGTCATGGGAGAGAAAGACATGATGCATGAGATGAATTGGAAAATGGCCCATTTATAGGAAAGCAAAGAAGTCATACTAGGAGGGATGGGGGTTGATAATGGTGAGAGGATGTTGTGTAATGACTTGGCTCACCATACCTTCTAAATTAGAAGAAAAGTTTTCGACATCAGAAGAAAAGTTTTCATTCTTACACATATTTCTATTATTGGAATATTTGAAATGAGATTAGCTTTGGTGAAATCTAATCTAATTTCTTTATAATAGTATAAACTTCAAGAAGAAGTCCAAAGAGGATAAGTTTGAGTTTGCTTTGAAGCTCATGGGGATAGACTTTGTTGTGTTGTTTGTTTTGTTGTTCACACAAGTTGGACTCCTACCAAAGAATCTCAATTCAAACCTAACTCATAATTGAAGTAGAATTATTTTAGAAATTAGAAAATGGATCTTAAATAGCTAACTTTTGCCAAATCTCATATTTGTTCAATATGCGCACACAAAATATAAATATATATTCATACATATTTAGATAGTTATACATGGGTGCACACTCTCTTATGCATATACGTATACATATAAATATGCCAACAAGAGGTTGGTAAAGTGGTAAGACCTCTCTATTGGCATGTAGAAGTCATTAGCTAAATTGCCATGACCATTATATTTACAATTCTAAGAAGAAATGCATGTATGCTTATAAATATGCATGCATGCACCCATGCGTGTGCACTCACACATGAAAATATGCACCAATGCATGTGTGAGGATATAGAATGCGTGGCTTAATGAAAAGTAAGTTGCTTATAATCTCATAGGATATAGCTTTGCATACAAGCAACACTTGGAATGAAACATTATGGTTCAAAATCAATCAACAAAGGATGGAGATGTTTAAATTTTATCCAACCTAACCAATCCTAACCCTTTGTCAAGAAAAGGCCAAATTGTGATATATATTTAAATTGGTAGAATCGATTAACTTTTACACAAGGCAAGTGTCATATTAGCTTGCAATTTAATGAGTGACGTACTCATATGAGGTTGTGCAAAATCGCTAACGATGGTTGTCTTAAAGGAAAAGTCATAAAAAATATTAGCTTCTAAAAGTCAAGCCTATCTGTAATTACATATTATACTTATATCGACTTCTTATAAATTTGTGATGAAATAGCTGATATATATATATATATATATATATATATATATATATATATATATATATATATATATGCACGTACATGCATGTGCAAGGGGATTTTCCTCTGGTAATGTTTGACCAGATAGGTATTATACTACTGCATGCTTCATGATTTCATATATATATATATATATGTGTGTGTGTGTGGGTGTGTGTGTGTGTGAGAGGTTTCAGCTTGCTTCACGTGGCTCTTTTTCACTTTTTCCGCTGAGGGTTTCTCAAGGCAAGTTCCTTTCCTCTTCTGACCTCATATTTCATCTTTGGTTTTGCTACTCTACGTGGTTGACACCAAGAGGCTTGTTTGCTTTGACCCAACACATTTTTGTCTCTTGTAACTTAATTATCTATATTGGATGCAGATTGATGCCTGTTTCTATTAAGAATACACTATTAGATGTCAAACATTACATGTTCGTTACCTCTATGTAACTTGTCATGAGCATCCACCTTGAACTTGAGCTCAAGATCCTTAGCCGTCCTATCAAACCCAACCTCTTGCAATGAGAGAGGAGAGAACGTGGCCTAAACGTCGACAAAGTCCCAAGCTTTCGTGACATTTCTTGCCAACCTAAACTCATATATGCATATGTTAAGAATCCAAAGCTAACCTCATCAGTGCTCAACAGTGTCAAGCTATTGACAAGTTGAGCCCATCAAAACAATGGGGTTGACATCTTCGTATAAATAGCGCATTTAAAGATGTGGATTTCTATATATGAGCGTACTATGAAGCATTCTTTCAGTTGACTCTATAATCCTTTTTAACCTTCAAATTAAGTTGACCAGGTCTTGCCAATCAATAAATATTTACTTTACCTCTCAAAAATGAATATTTTCTGGTTGATTAACTGTGCCGATTATTCTCTTGCATATATTGACATATAATCGCCGGAAATAAACAGCTGTTTGATGCACCACCATGTTCTTGCCTTTTCAGAACTGATCGGACTACATTTAGTTTGAAGAATGGTTTCTTATGAAAATAAGAAATATCAGGCGTATTTTGTGTGAAAATAGTTCCTTCTTAACATTATTTGGGGATAATTGGAGAACAACAAATATTGGAAAGGAAGGGCGAGATGTTAGAACATCCAATCTGCCAGCTGAAGATGATGAAATTGACACCTATTAAATTATCTCGTAAGCAGTCAGTATAAATTTTAACCTTTCCCAAAAAGATTGAAGAGAAGTAATTGAGACAAAGTTTTCACAACCCTTTCATAGGTTTTCAAGCCTTCCCTTCTCGGCTACTTATCCTTGATAGACTTCCAAAATGGGAAATGCCTATTGATATTTCATGCAATCTTTGTGGCACCCGTGAGGAAATTTATGAGCACCTCTTCTTCTCTTATAGCTTCTCCTATGTTGTTTGGACACAGGTATATATACTCCTCTCTTGGGCTTGATGGTTCACTTGCCATCAACCCCTATGCATCACCCTCCCCCTTGAGAAGTAATGACATTTGGTTGGCAATCAATGCCACGACATGGAGACTATGGAAAGAGGAAATGCAAGGAGACATGATGAAGTTGCCTTACTGGTCAACAACCTATCTTCACTTATTATTAATAATTGTATGTAGGCAGGTCTTTCTTTGTTGTTCTTCATCCCCAATCCCTTGGATATTGTTGCCTTGTCTATACCAGTCCTTCTTGTACACTGGTCGGTTGACCATTTTTGAGTAAATATATTATCAATTACTCAAAAAAAGACACCTTCCCTTCTCAGTTTGTGCTAAAAGAAAAGAACAAAATGGGTTCAAAAAAAATAGGAGCATGGAAATTGTAGGGATGCCAACTAATTATAAAACAAGAACTGATTCTCACCATCGTAGAATTTGTTGGCTCGGAGAATCTTCACCAGGAAAGTCTTGGCAAATCAGAAGTGATATTGGCACGGCTCAATCAGATGGTATCTTAGCACTTGCTTTGTACTCTAATTGAGCCGAACCAATATCACATCTTATTGCCATCATCATCATTATCATCATCATCATCATCATCATCATCGTCTATCTTCTTCATACTCCCCCCATGGCTTTACTAAATTAATTGCCACTGCATCATTCACTGGCAAGAAGATAGAAAACCTATACAAGCCAAAGACAAGAACAGAGCAGATACAAAAATAGGGGAGTGCCTTTTGTTTTCCTTAAGGGAGGGTGTGTGGGAGTATATATAGAAAAGTTTGCAGTTTTGGTTTGGTTGGCCAAAGGATTCAATTGTGACCAGTCTTTGCAGCAAAGAGGGGGTTGGGGTATTTATTGACAACTTGAGAGAGAGAGAGAGAGAGAGAGAGAGAGAGAGATTCTTAAAGATATTAAAGCAATTGGTTCTAGAAAAGGACACGGATAAATGTTGGCATTGAAGGCTCTCCAGTCCTCTTCCCCCTCCTCTGCATGGAGCGGTCATCTTCTACCCCGTGCACGATACATAAATTGTAGAATCTTGCCTTTTTCTCTTTCCCTAACCCCACCCCCCACCTTAAATTCTAACCAGCACGGTGCATGCAGTGAAGAATGCAACTTTACATGAGCCCGGCTCCGTCAGAGCCTCCTAGTTGGGCAGCAGTAAACACCCAGGTTCAAAAGTGAAAACGTAAATAAACTTGAGGTGCAATACATTTTGTAACTTTGTGCATAAGAGAATGCGATGGATCACTAGATGTGGTGATATGTTTTGATTTTTTATCGGTGGAAATCAAATTCCATACGTGAAAATTTATTTTTTAAGTAAAAAATTACTTTCCATAAGTGAACAATTATTTTCTAAGTGGAAAATCACTTTTCATATTAACCATTTTGCATTAATGGAAAGTCAAAATAGATCGGTGTGTTTTAATTTTCAATCGGTGCATTTTTATCTTCAATTGATGTATTTTGATTCTTCCACCTATGTTACTACCCGATCCCAGATCCCTACAGGATTCAAGACTAGTCTACTTTGACTAATCCCAAGACCTAGCCGTCCAACGAGAAATAACCAAAAGTAGAAAATATTCCACAACCACAAGTACAAAGTAACTAAACAGAAATAAAACAGAGACAGTAAAAGAACCAGAATGGAATGTCTCATAATAGTATAGGCCATCTGTTAAGACTCGAGGCACCAAGACCGCTTTAAGACGTCTGGGAGTTGGCCCAGACGTCTGAACAGACATCTGGACACCTTCCCAGATGTCTTGAAATTAATTTTGCGTGCGTACAGGAGCGAATCTACGCGCAGGCGGGCGCAGACTGACTTCCCAGCTGCCCTCTTCTCTTTCTTTCTTCCCCCGTCGACTTGCAGAGCCCCCCTCGTGCCTACATATACCCCTCCTCTCCCTCACGCCACCCTACTCCCTTCCACCCATCTTCTCCTTCTCCCTGCTAGCGAGAGCGCGAGCGAGAGAGAGCGGCAGAGCGGCTGCTGCGAGCTTGTGGGGAGAGAAGCTGCTGCGAGAGGAAGTAGAAGCTCGACCGTGAAGGTGCGAGCTTGCCAGGGCTGCTAGAGTCGGCCGGCGGGAGGACGGCGAGCGTGGGGTAGCGCGGAGGAGCTACTGCAGCTCGGGCAACAGGCGGACAGGGCACGGCGCGACCGTGCGTCGCCGGCGGAGAGCGGATAGGGCTCTGGTTCTGGAAAATTTTCCAGAATCAGACGTCTGAACTTACGTCCAGACGACGCCGAAGACGTCTGCAGGACGGTCCAGACGTCTGACAAGTAAGATATTTCTTGCCTTCTCTTTCTTTCGCGTGTACGGCTATGCAGCCGTCCACCGTGATTTCTTCTGCGTTTCGTCGTACTGAGAGTAGGAGTGTGTGCGCAGGTTCTGCTCGGGAGGGCGCGAGGGCTCGCCATCCCACGAGAATCAGACGTCTATCCGCAGTGCCAGATGACGGAGAGAACCTCGAGACGTCCGGGGTGACAATCGAATGTCTGGAAACCAAGGCCAGATGTTCCAGCGGGCTTCTGGACGTCTGAAGGACTGCGCAGAACTGAGGTACGACCGACCCACCTTTTAAGACGTCTGGAAGATGTTCCAGACGTCTGATTTTGGACAGTTTCGTCGTTTTTAACCCGTTTAAGGCCCGTTCGGTATCCGTTTTCCGCGTTTCGAGTTGCGTTCTTTCCAGAATTAATTCCCCTATCCGTTTACGGTAATTGTATACTATTTTGAGAAACTCCTTGTAATTGATTCTTGTGTTAGGACCCCGTTCCGTTGTAATCTTGGGAATTGCGGAGGTGCGCGGGATTACCGACCACGCCCCCAGTACTCCTGGTTTCGCTGGTAGAGTGGCTTTTAATTTATTTAACAAAATTTATTACAATTGTGGAACAATTAATAGAGTCTAGGGCATTGCATGAACCCTAGGATTGAGAAACTAGATTGAATGATAGAGGAAAACTAGATTGAATGATAGATCCTAGGGTATGGCATGAATCCTAGGACTGGAAAACTAGTGAAATATATAAATATTACAGTCTTGGAAGGTAGAAAGGAAATAATAGCTGCCTGTAAATTGATCAACAGCTGCTTGTTATGAATGACTAAATATGATTGAGAACATGGGTTGTATGAACGTAAAACTGGAACGGTGAAACCTAAATGGCCAAACAAAAAGAACATGAACCCTACGGGTAATTAGGAGTAGAACTCCTGAAAAGAGAATAGAATGGAACTGAGAAAGTGAAACAGGGAAGTGTGCTATCTCTTAGGTATGTGATACCAAAGAGAGCACACCTTACCTCTTAGTGTAGAGGGGAGCTTGCCGCCCTCGGGTTGAGACCGGGGTGGGTTTGGCCACTGTACACCAACTTGCTGGCCCTCGCGTACGCAGTACCGAGGAGAGCTACTAGTGTAGGGAGAGCACTAGCTACCCCACGGGCCCCAGGGTTCTGCTAGCCTCCTACACCGACTTGTTAGGCCCACCGGGCAAACTAGGGTAGTCAGGCGAGGGTGCGCGGACTGTGGAGGGGTTGGACTTCTGTTACTGAGAGGGCTCTGCCCTATGCTGGTTCCGTGTTGTGTTTTGAGTGCACCCGTTAACGGAAACGACTGACCGCGTGCCAGTGCGGGGTAGCTACCCATGCGCTTATCGCGCGTGCCGTAGTCACCGTTACGTTTGTCAGCGACCTTGGGGTGGTTGACTAAGGGTAGGACCATCACGGGGGACTCTCCCGGCCAGGAGAGTACCACGTGTTATTTCTACTTTTCGGAAAAGACTGCAATCAAGATCGTTCCCACGAGGAACATTCGAGATCAAGTGAAGGATCTGAAAAATAAATCAATCGTGAAATAATACAAAGACGTAAATAAAGAAAGTAAAAATATAATAGCTACTGTACACTCTACTGCTTCCTTAGCCTTTAATTGCCACTCTACTCAGCGTTTCGCTGACGTGTCACCCTTGTTACCTTTTCAGGACCAGGTGTTGAGCCGCCAGAGTCAGCGGCTGCAGAGGATGCTGGACCTAGTAGGGTACAGTAGGGTTACCTGTAATACTTTCTGTACTTTTCTTCCACAGTAGTGAGTAGTTTTCTTTGTTACTCCCTGTACTTCTTTACCGAAAACTTTATGTTATGTACATGTTTATTTCTCTGCTATTGTGGTGGTATATACTGTAGTATTTCTTCCCTTTACTGCTATATTTTGTTACTGCTAGTTATATACATGGTGAATGTGATTTATTTTACTGCTCTTTTGGTTACTTTCTCGTTAGACGACTGGGTCTTGGGATTAGTCGAGTCGATCCGGTTCTCGTGTCTCGTAGGGATTCGGGAATCGGGTCGTTACAACATCATAACTACTACAGTAGAAAGTAAAGCGGAAAATATCACAGAAATAGTATTTCATATAACAAAGTACTCACTACCCCAAAAGAAGCTAGGAAACGGAAATGGAACATAGCTAAGATTGGGCTCGACTGAGCCCAGCTCCCTCTGCAGCCGGTGATGCTCACTACTCAACTCCCTGACCTGAACAAGGTTATAAAAATTCCGTAGTCAGCGAACGCTGAGTAGAGTGGTAATTAAGCTATTTATATGCAATTAATACAAGCAACTAATTAATTTTTCATTTTCATTTAGCTTAACCAAGTAGTTCTAATTTGTTTGTTCTTTTATTTATCTAGTTATTTCTTGATCTGGCCTGTTCTTCAAGGGAACGATCTTGATTGCAGTCTTTCCCGTGATATAGGATGTGCACGTGGTGCTCTCCTAGTCGGGAGAGTTCCCCGTGGTAATCCTACACCCATTTATAAAGACTCGTCCCACTTTTAGCCTTTTAAGATGTTTGGAGTCTCAGTCAGACATCTGTCCAGACGTTTGGACCCTTTCCCGGACATCTGAAAATGAAATTTTCGTACGCGCTCTGCGCTCTGCGCTCTGCGCGCGGGCGACACGCAGAACGTCTTCTTTCTCTCTCTCCTTTCCTCCCTTCCTACCTGAACCCTAAACCCCAGCCATCTATAAAAAGCCCCCTCCCCTCCTCTCCTCTCCACTCCACACACCACCATCTCCACATTTAGAGATGCGGGAGTGGTGAGAGGAGGCGAGCGAGGGAGAGCGAGAGGGTGAGAAGGAGGAGAGTGCAGGAGGAGGAGGAGGCCAAGGTTGGAGAGCTTCGGTGGAAGCTCGACGGAGCTCACACGGCCACCGCGGGCGCGTGCGGGAGGAGGAGAGATTCCGGAGAGGCGGCCTCGACCATCTGCAGCAGCTGGAGCTGTGGCGGAGCGAGGAGCGCGGCGGAGAGCATTGGGAGGGGTTCTGATACTAGAAAATTTCCAGTATCAGATGTCTGGAGCGGAGTCCAGACGGCTGGCGGAGTAACTGGACGTCTGGACTCAAGACCAGATGTCTGAAAGCTCATTTATCGCGAAGGTACGTTCTTTCGCAGTTACGGCCATGCAGGCCTCACCGCAGAGGTAGTTGTCAGGCTTGATGTGCGGGCTGCAACTGTCGTACGCAGGAGCAGCCTTGGAAAGGAGCGCGGAACACTTTTCCACGCACTTTTGGACGTCTGATTAGATCACCAGATGTCCAGAGGTGTTTCTAGATGGCCGGAGCATGGTCTGACGTCTGGAACTGCCTTCAGACGATCGTAGAAGAGGCCTGGACGTTTGAAGACACCGCAGGGACTTGAGGCAAGACTTTTGTATCTTTTATGATGTCTGGACTTATTCCCAGACGTCTGATTTTGGTCAGTAGGCACGTTTTTGACCCGTTTAGGGTCCGATCGAGATTCGATTTACTCAAACGAAGTATCTGTTGTTTCCTTGCAAGTTTCTGTACGTACTAGAAACCTTTGTACATTGTTCTGAACCTTCCATTTGTGATATATTCCCTGGCATGGGGTTTCAGCCTGCTACGTGTTTGAGGCTCGCAGAGATACCTGGGTCTGCGGTTCGAGCCCCCATGACTCTCGAATTATCTGGTAGAGTGGTTTAAATTCTGTTAATAATATTTGATAAGAATTTGGTTGTGGAAATAATTGAATGGAACCCTAGGATGTGGTATGAACCCTAGGATAGAGGAATGAATGAATCGTTTGTGCTATATGATGTATTTGCATGCATGTTTTAGCTAAACTGTTAGCAATATAATTATGAACTGCTTGTAATTTATGAACAAGTATCTGTGAAATCACCAGTTGCATGTATCGAATTATGGAAACGCGAGCTGCCTATATATAAATAAGAACTGAATTATGAATGGTGGAATTTGGAACGGAATAAATGAGGTGAAAATGAGCATGAACCCTATGAAGAATTAGGTGTAGAGCTCTTGTGGTTAGATGGAAATCTAGAATGTAGACGGGAAGTGTGCTGGCCCTTGAGTATGTGGTACCAAGGAGAGCGACTATCCCCTTTTCGTGTAGAGCGGAGCTAGCCGCCCTTGGGTTGAGACCTAGGGTTAGGATTGACCACTCTACACCGACTCCTGTTGGCCCTCGTGTACATGATATTGAGGCGAGCTACTAGTGTAGGGAGGGAACTAGCCACCCCACGGGGCCCGGGGTTTAGGTAGCCACCCTACATCGACTTGTTAGGCCCTCTCGGTAAACCGGGGTAGTCAGATGAGGGTGCACGAATTATGGAAGAGCGAGACCCCTACCCTGAGAGGGCAAGGCCCTATACTGTTCCTTGCTGTACTTTGGGCGTACCCGCTAGTGGAAACGACTGACCACGTGTCAGTGCGGGGTAGCTACCCGTGCACTTATCACGCGTGCCGTAGTCACCGTTATGTCTTGACAGTGACCTCGGGGTGGTTGATTGGGTGTAGGACTACCACGGGGGACTCTCTCGGCTAGGAGAGCACCACGTGTATCTTCTACTCTTTGGAAAAGACTACAATCAAGATCGTTCCCACGAGGAATATGCTAGATCAAGAATATTTGAATATTTGGAGAAAAATGGGTGAACAGGAAATACACATAAAATAAAATAAATAGAAAAGAGAATTAAACCTGTTGCTTTTACTGTTTTAGATAGTATAGATACAATTCTACTCAGCGTTCACTGACTTTGTCTTTTCATAACAATGTTCAGGATCAGGAGTTGAGCAGCCTATGCTTCTGGCTGCGGAGGGTGCTGGGCCCAGACGAGCCCAGCAATAGTTTTAGTACTTTCTTATTATTTTCCTTACTGTTGTAGTAAGTATCAGACTTTTAGCTACAATTGTCTCTACTGTTTACTTTTGTTTCCGTCGTTCTGTTGTTGTGGTGGTATGTAATGGAATAGCAGTTTTACTTTCCTTTACTGCTTCGTACGTTTTACTACTTAGTTATATTGCATATGTGAATGTTTTTTACTTTCCTGCTTTTTGGTTATTTCTTGTTGGACGACTGGGTCTTGGAATTAGTAGAGGCGAGCCGATCCCGAGTCCTGTAGGGATCCGGGAATCAGGCTGTAACGCCAGTCAACCACCCCGAGGCCACGGTCGTGACGTAGTAGTGACTATGGCACAAGTGATAAGCGCACGAGTAGCTATACCGCACTGGCACGCGGTCAGTCGTTTCCGCTAGCGGGTACACCTAAAGGTACAGTACGGAACAGCACAGGGCCTTGCCCTATCAAAACAGGGGTCTCGCCCCTCCACAGTTTCGTACTCTCGTCCGACTATCCCGGTTTGCCCAGTGGGCCTAACAAGAGTCGTGTAGGGCGGCTAGTCCTAACCCCGAGCCCCGTGGGGCGGCTAGCTCCCTCCTTACACTAAGTACTCACCTCGGCACTGCGTACCCGAGGGCCAAACAAAAGTCGATGTAGAGTGACTAGATCTAACCTCGGGTCTCAACCCAAAGGGCGACTAGCTCCCCTCTACATTAAAGGGACAGTTGCTCTCCTTGGTATCGCGTACACAAGGGCCAGCTCACTTCCCGTCTACTTACTAAATTCTTTCCATGTACAAGAGTTCTTCTCCTAATTCCCCTTAGGGTTCATGCTTGTATTCCTTTCATTCCATTTTTCAACGTTCAGATCTCACTATTCATATTATGGTTTTCATTCTTATAACGGGCATCTCATGGTTTACTAGCTAAGAAAGCATCACATCAATATGCTAATACATCGCTAGCAAGTTGGTTTAACATGCATCTCAAGGAAACAGTGTATCTCAAGCAATTTTCGTTCGTTTCTGCCCTATGGTTCATTCCACGTCCTAGGGTTCAATCTAAGTTATTCTAAACATGCACTTTGTTGCTTAAATCTTGATATTAAAGCAAACCACTCTACCGGGAAATATGGGAGTAATGGGGGCCAGAGTTGTAGGTCTTGTCGTTTCCATGGGCCTCGAACACGCTACAGGTTGGTGACCTGTACCAGTGACTAAGTCACATCAGACGAGTTCAAAACAGTATAGACTCGACACTAACACATAGAGAAAGTCGTGCGGAAAACAATGGTACTTCGTTGGCGAAAATCCGATTCCTTTTGGGCCCTAAACTGGCAAAAAACGTGCATACTGCCCAAAATCAAACGTCTGGGATTAGGCCCAGACGTCTTAAAAGACGTCAGAACTCATCCTGTGTTCCTGTGGTTTCCTCGGACATCCGGATCCTTCTGCAATTGTCTGAGGGGAGCCCTAGACGTCAGACTCTCCTTCCGGTCGTCTGGGAGTACAGTCAGACATCTGGCGACGTGCCTAAACGTCCAAAAGTACCTCGAAGGGCGCACGACGCGCCTTTCCAATGCTCTGTAACTACATATGCACGTGCAGAGCCAAAAATGGCTAAGTCATCCTGCGGTAAGGTCTGCATGGTCCAGAGCCCGTACAAAATTACGTATCTCGGCACTAAGAGTGCTTTCAGACGTCCAGCTTCAGCTCCGGACGTCCCTCTACTACTCCAGATGTCAGGCCGATGCTCCAAACGTATGATATCGGACATGTCTAGCCGCAGAACTCTCTCGTGAGTCTTCTTCTCCGTGCGAACTCCTCCACGTCGCCTGCAGCTACTACGCTAGCAACCGGGCTCCTCCTCGCATGACTCCTCTCCTCGCACCTCCGAGCTCCTTTGGCTCGAGCTCTCGAGCTCCTCCTCCTTAAGTTCCATCGAGCTCGCACCACCGCACACGCAGCAAGGCACTCCTCGCGCATGGGCTCCCATGAGGTCTCTCCCCCTTTCTCACGTCCTCGCTCACACTCTCTGTTAAGAACGAGGCATCAGATGGGCTTTTAAGACATCTGGGAAGTGTCCCAGACGTCTGGCCAGACATCTAGTAATAAATTTTTGCGACGTACGGGGTTGCTTCTGCACGCCTGCGGGTGCAGACTGCACCCGCCGCTCTCGCCCCTCTTTTTCTTTCTCTCCTCCTGCAGGCACGCAGCTCTTTTCTCTCTCTCCCTACGCCGCCTTATAAGGACGCCCTCACCCTCTCCCTCACCCTCATCTCCTCTGCCTTCCTCTTCTCTTTCTCCATGCCAGTGCGAGAGCGCGAGCGAGCGGCGGCAGTAGCGGCCGCGGTGAGTGTGCGGGAGGGGGTGTTGCGGGAAGAAGACGCTCGACCGTGAGGGCCTGAGCTTGCTGGGGTAGCTAGAGCCGGCCGACGGGGGAGCAGTGGGCGTGGAGTGTCGCGAAGGGGCTGCTGCAGCTCGGGCAGCAGGCGGACGGGGTGCTGCGCGGCCGTACGTCGTGGGCGGAGAGCGAGTCGGGCTCTGATTCTAGAAAATTTTCCAGAATCAGACGTCTGGGCTTACGACCAGACGACGGTGAAGACGTTTAGAGGACTGTCCAGATGTCTGGCAGGTAAGATATTTCCATCTTCTTCCTTTTTTACAAGTACGGCCATGCAGCCGTCCGCCGCGCCTTCGTCTGCGATCCGTCGTGCTGAGAGCAGGTGTGGGTGCGTGCAGGTTCTGCTTGGGAGGGCGCGAGGACTCGTCATCCCACGTGAATCGGACATCTGGCCGCAGTGCCAGACGACGGAGAGGACTTCCAGACGTCCTAGGTGACCATCGGAGGTCTGGGAACCAGGGTCAGACGTTCTAGCAGGCTTCTGGACGTCTGAAGGACGACATAGAGCGAAGGTACAATCTGACCCACCTTTTAAGACGTCTGGAAGAGGTTCCAGACGTTTGATTTTGGACAGTTTCGTTGTTTTCGACCCATTTAGGGCCTGTTCGGAGTCCGTTTTCCGCGTTTCGAGTTGCGTTCTTTCCAGAATAAAATCCTCTACCCGTTTATAGTAATTGTATACCATTCTGAGAAACTCCTTGTGTTTGATCCTTGTGTTAGGACCCAGTACCATTGCAGTCTTAGGGTTTGCGGAGGTGCACGGGATTGCCGACCACGCCCTCAGTACTCCCGTTGTAGCTGGTAGAGTGGCTTTTAATTTATTTAGCATAATTTGTTACAATTGTAGAATAATTAATAGAGTCTAGGGTATTGCATGAACCCTAGGACTGAGAAACTAGATTGAATGATAGATCCTAGGGTATTGCATGAATCCTAGGACTGGAAAACTAGATTGAATGATAGATCCTAGGGTACGGCATGAATCCTAGGACTGGAAAACTAGTGGAATATATATATATATATATATATATATATATATATATATATATATATATATATATATATATATATATATATATATATATATATATATATATATATATATATATATATATATATATATATATATATATATATATATATATATATATATATATATATATATATATATATATTGCAGTCTTCTAAAAGTGGAAAGGGATTAATAGCTGCCTGTTATGAATGAATAAATATGATTAAGAATATGGGTTGTATGAACGTAAGACTGGAATAGTGAAACCTACAATGGCCAAACAAAAAGAATACAAACCCTACGGGGAATTAGGAGTAGAACTCCTGGAAAGAGAATAGAATGGAACTGAGAAAGTGAAACGTGGAAGTGTGTTGTCTCTTGAGTACGTGGTACTAAAGAGAGCACACATTACCTCTTAGTGTAGAGGGGAGCTTGCCGCCCTCAGGTTGAGACTGGGGTGGGTTTGGCCACTGTACATCGACTTGCTGGCCCTCGCGTACGCAGTACCGAGGAGAGCTACTAGTGTAGGGAGAGCACTAGCTACCCCACGGGCCCCGGGGTTCTGCTAGCCTCCTACACCGACTTGTTAGGCCCACTAGGCAAACCAGGGTAGTCAGGCGAGGGTGCGCAGACTGTGGAGGGGTTGGACCCTTGTTACTGAGAGGGCTCTGCCCTATACTGGTTCCGTGCTGTGTTTTGAGCGCACCCGTTAATGGAAACGACTGACCGCGTGCCAGTGCGAGGTAGCTACCCGTGCGCTTATCGCGTGTGCCGTAGTCACCGTTACGTCTGTCAGCGACCTTGGGGTGGTTGACTGAGGGTAGGACCACCATGGGAGACTCTCCCGACCAGGAGAGCATCACGTATTACTTCTACTTTTCGGAAAAGACTGCAATCAAGATCGTTCCCGCGAGGATCATTCGAGATCAAGTGAAGGATCTGAGAAATAAATAAATCGTTAAATAATAGAAAGACGTAAATAAAGAAACTAAAAATATAATAGCTACTGTACACTCTACTGTTTCTTTAGCTTTTAGCTGCCACTCTACTCAGCGTTTCGCTGACGTGTTACACTCGTTACTTTTAGGACCAGGTGTTGAGCAGCCAGGGTCAGCGGCTGCAGAGGACGCTGGGCCTAATAGGGTCCAGTAGAGTTGCCGCAGTTCTTTTTGTACTTTTCTTCCATTGTAGTGAGTAGTTTCCTTGTTACTCCTTGTACTTCTTTATTGTAAGCTTCATGTTATGTACATATTTGTTGTTCTACTGTTGTGGTGGTGTATACTGTAGTAGTTCCTTTTCTTACTGCTGTATTTTGTTACTGTTAGTTATATTCATGCTGAATGTGGTTTATTTTACTGCTCTTTTGGTTACTTCCTCGTTGGATGACTAGGTCTTGGGATTAGTCGAGTCGGTCTGATTCTCGTGTCTCGTAGGGACTCGGGAATCGGGTCGTTACACTCTCCCTCTCTCCTTCACGCCCTCGCTTGCTCGTGGCAAAGGGGGTGGCGACAAAGATGGTTACTAGGAGGGGGGAAGAAGGTGGAGGTGGCGGTGACTGGTGGTGATGGAGAAGGTGGCGTGGGTGTGTGGGGGTTTAAATAGAGGGTTATTAGGGTTTTGGGTGAGGAGGTCAGAGGGGGAAAATGCATGTGCGTCGTATGCGCGCGAAATGCAAAAGAATGTACAGTTTTTCTTACTTTCAGATGTCCTACCATCTATCTAGATGTCTGGATAAACGTCTGATTAATACTCTAGATGCCTTATCCTACTAAAAAGTGGAGGGTTATTTCAACCTATGATGTGATGAGTTTCTTTTTTTGAAGGATGGTGGACTCCGCATTTACTTTTTGGGATTGAAACTTTGGTTGCTTTGTTGGAGTGAGATTTATTTAAAGTGTGCTAATGCATTTTGCATTTTTTTCATTGAATGGAAGCATGAGTGGTGGTCCACATATTTTTTTTATTTGCTAAGCAGGAGTGTGAGTAGGGACTGTACATTACAAAATATGTTACAATGTATATTTTGTAACCGGCATTTGAATCAAAACCTATACCACTAGGGAGTGGTGTTGCAGAAAATGTCACCTCTTCTAATTAATCCAAGGAGACATCTTGGTCACAAAATAAAAAATCACAGGATCCCATGTATACATGTAGGCCTATGAAGGGACTTTTATATATGGAATCAACATTATTTCATTCCTCTGGGAAAGGCCTAATTGCATCGTGGTTTGCACTAAATCCTTTGTGTGTATGTATATATATATATGTGTGTGTGTGAAAGTATACTAAATTCTATCTACCCAAATCTTAGGAAATTTGCTCGTAGTCTATGCCTTGGCAATTTCGTCAACAAAAGATTGATTGAATAGATCTTTGGACCGGCAACCAGCATGTGTATAGAAGTTTCTTTTACTTATTTTGGCAAGTAATGTTAGGTTACACCTTCTTTCTATATCAATAGTCTAGCCCTTTTGTAACTACCCGATTCCCGAGTTCCTACGAGACACGAGAATCGGACCGACTCGGCTAATCCCAAGACCTAGTCGTCCAATGAGGAAGTAACCAAAAGAGTAGTAAAATAAACCACATTCAGCATGAATATAACTAGCAGTAACAAAATACAGCAGTAAGAAAAGGAACTACTACAGTATACACCACCACAACAGTAGAACAACAAATATGTACATAACATGAAGCTTACAATAAAGAAATATAAGGAGTAACAAGGAAACTACTCACTACAGTGGAAGAAAAGTACAAAAAGAACTGCGGCAACTCTACTGGACCCTATTAGGCCCAGCGTCCTCTGCAGCCGCTGACCCTGGCTGCTCAACACCTGGTCCTGCAAAGTAACGAGTGTAACACGTCAGCGAAACGCTGAGTAGAGTGGTAGTTAAAAGCTAAAGAAATAGTAGAGTGTTATATTTTTACTTTCTTTATTTACGTCTTTCTATTATTTAACGATTTATTTATTTCTCAGATCCTTCACTTGATCTCGAATGTTCCTCCCGAGAGCGATCTTGATTGCAATCTTTTCCGAAAAGTAGAAGTAACACGTGGTGCTCTCCTGGCCGGGAGAGTCCCTCGTGGTGGTCCTACCCTCAGTCAACCACCCCAAGGTCGCTGATAAACGTAATGGTGACTACGGCACGAGCGATAAGCGCACGGGTAGCTACCCCGCACTGGCACGCGGTCAGTCGTTTTCGTTAACGGATGCGCTCAAAACACAGCACGGAACCAGTATAGGGCAGAGCCCTCTCAGTAACAAGGGTCCAACCCCTCCATAGTCCGCGCACCCTCGCCTGACTACCCTGGTTTTCCCAGTGGGCCTAACAAGTCGGTGTAGGAGGCTATCAGAACCCCGGGACCCGTGGAGTAGCTAGTGCTCTCCCTACACTAGTAGCTCTCCTCGGTACTGCGTACGCGAGGGCCAGCAAGTCGGTGTACAGTGGCCAAACCCACCCCGGTCTCAACCTGAGGGCGGCAAGCTCCCCTCTACACTAAGAGGTAATGTGTGCTCTCTTTGGTACCATGTACCCAAGAGACAACACACTTCCACGTTTCACTTTCTCAGTTCCATTCTATTCTCTTTCCAGGAGTTTTACTCCTAATTCCCCGTAGGGTTCGTATTCTTTTTGTTTGGCCATTGTAAGTTTCACTGTTCCAGTCTTACGTTCATACAACCCATATTCTTAATCATATTTATTCATTCATAACAGGCAGTTATTAATTTCTTTTCCACTTTTTCAAGATTGCAATATATATATATTCCACTAGTTTTCCAGTCCTAGGATTCATGCCGTACCCTAGGATCTATCATTCAATCTAGTTTTCCAGTCCTAGGATTCATGCAATACCCTAGGATCTATCATTCAATCTAGTTTTTCAGTCCTAGGGTTCATGCAATACCCTAGACTCTACTAATTGTTCTACAATTGTAACAAATTATGCTAAATAAATTAAAATCCACTCTACCAGCTACAACGGGAGTACTGGAGGCGTTGTCGACAATCCCGTGCGCCTCCGCAACCCCCAAGACTGCAATGGTATAGGGTTCTAACACAAGGATCAAACACAAGGAGTTTCTCAGAACGGTATACCATTACTGTAAACGGGTAGAGGATTTTATTCTGGAAAGAACGCAACTCGAAACGCGGAAAACGGACTCCGAACGGGCCGTAAACGGGTCGAAAACGACGAAACTGTCCAAAATCAGACGTCCGGAACCTCTTCCAAACGTCTTAAAAGGTGGGTCAGATTGTACCTTAGCTCTGTGTCGTCCTTCAGACGTCCAGAAGCCTGCTGGAACGTCTGACCCCGGTTCCCAGACGTCCGATGGTCACCTAGGTCGTCTGGAAGTCCTTTCCGTCGTCTGGCACTGCGGCCAGACGTCCGATTCACGTGGGATGACGAGTCCTCGCGCCCTCCCGAGCAGAACCTGCACGCACCCACACCTGCTCTCAGCACGACGGATCACAGACGAAGGCGCGGCGGACGGCTGCATGGCCGTACTTGTAAAAAAGGAAGAAGATGGAAATATCTTACCTGCCAGACATCTGGACAGTCCTCTAAACGTCTTCACCGTCGTCTGGTCGTAAGCCCAGACGTCTGATTCTGGAAAATTTTCCAGAATCAGAGCCCGACTCGTTCTCCGCCCGCGACGCACGGCCGCGCCGTGCCCCGTCCGCCTGCTGCTCGAGCTGCAGCAGCCCTCCACGACACTCCACGCCCGCTGCTCCCCCGTCGGCCGGCTCTAGCTGCCCCGGCAAGCTCGAGCCCTCACGGTCGAGCGTCTTCTTCTTCTCGCAACACCCCCTCCTGCACACTCGCCGCGGCCGCTGCTGCCGCTGCTCGCTCGCTCGCTCGCGCTCTCACACTGGCAGGGAGAAAGAGAAGAGGAAGGCGGAGGAGATGAGGGTGAGGGAGAGGGTGAGGGCGTCCTTATAAGGCCGCACGGGGAGAGAGAGAAAAGAGTTGCGTGCTTGCAGGAGGAGAGAGAGAAAAAAGAGGGGTGAGAGCAATGGGTGCAGTCTACGCGCAGGCGCGCAGACGCAACCCCGTACGCCGCAAAAATTGATTACCAGACGTCTGGAAAGGGTTCCTGACGTCTGGCCAGACGTTTGGGATACTTCCCAGACGTCTTAAAAGCCCGTCTGATGTCTCGTTCTTAACACCTTCTTAGAGCTGATCCATGATAAGGGATAATTAACATAGGATAATTTTTTTGTAATAGAAGATAACTTTTGTTTATATTTATTTGAGAATAGGGGTTAATCCCTATTCATGATTACTGAATGAGAATTAGGAATACGGGTTATCATGTGATGTGAAAAGGAACATTTACTTAAGAATGAAAGTTAAAATAAGGGACAGGGTGACAAAAGACTTGAGGATAGAGATTAAAATGTAGGAAATAAACTTTGGAATAAATTAACCCCCACACCAACCCATGTTAACTTTACTTGGGATAAGGTGGCCCTAGCGGATTAAGTTATCATTTAATATAAATGGGGGTTACTTCCCAAAAAAGGACGGATAACTCCCATCGTAAACCTACTCTCAAGGTTTTTCCTAATTCAAATATCCTCAAGGACCTTCTTCCAATCACAGTGGTGCCACAATATCATAGATTTCTCTTCTTAGAAGGTTGAAGGAGGAAATTGACAAATTTAAGAAAAAGACAATTACCCTGCAGGTGGAAAAACATTTCTAGAATACTTTGTCTCACGCCAATGACAAACCATCACGGGAAAGTCAAGTTTTCCATTTCGCCCTTGCAATTAAGGTGAAGGAACTTAAAAATTAAAAATGTGAGAGAGAGGTAATTCTCCAGGGTGTACAACATAAATCGAATAATTGTTTTGGCTACCTCACTCTTAGTCAAGGGTGAGCATTGCGTCGAACCAGCGAAGCCTAATTCATGCAACTTGTCATAAGTCTCAACCTGCAATAAGGCTTAGGATAAGATTTTATCTTATTTGATAAATGTGTTGGGCCCGAGCCAGAATGGTTGTCCAAACCTGGCCCGACCTATGAGACCTGTTTGTCATATGTATAATATAAAATACATATTGAATTGTTCCATCAAATAAAAAGGCACATATACAAAATAATCTGATTACCTACAAGTTATCAGAATGTATAAAAATGTAACATACGATATGTTTTGCAACACATTAATGTAATACATTAATTTACATCGATGTAAAGTGATTTTCGATGATTTTATACTGGTGTAAAATGATAATTGAGTGATTTTGTATCGATGTAAAGAGATTTATGGTGATTTTGTATCGATGTAAAATGATTTATGATGCATCGGTGTAAAGTGATTCATGGTGATTTTTATATTAGTGTAAAATGATAATGAAGTGATTTTAAACTGATGCAAAGTAATTTTGGATAAATTTACATCGATGTAAAATTATTGATGGTAATTTTACATCGGTACGTCACATTAGCATGTTACAAAATATGTTAACTTTTGCATTTTGATGTACACATCTTTTTTCTCTTAAATCAATCCATCTATAAACAAGTAGCTTTCTATATTCCAATTTTGTTACTTAATTGCCTCATAATCGAAGGGCATGCAGTGGCATATTCATCTAACATATACATATTAATTAGAAATTGTTTATTTTCATCTTTTCATGAATACATTACATGAGAAGAAGATGTAATATATTCCATTTTCTAATGAAGTATAGGGATGTAATTTGAATCTTTAGTTCTAAAAATAGATCTATCTTGTGAATACCAAAAATTCATAAATGCAAATAGGCTGATTCAACAAAGTCGAAGCCCATTTATTTTAGATTAAGTTGGGATATTAGCTGCAATTTCAAAAATAACTATGCCTCAATCTAACCTGCTTAAGTTGGGTTGTTGAGCCTTGCTTGACACACAAGGACCTAGTCCATCCCTACTCCAAGTAATAGTTCTGAAGGGATAATTAAGAATGGGTCCTCTGCATCCTCCCTCCCATTCATATAAAACAAGCAAGAACCATTATTTGCCAGGCCCCATGTACAGAGCCTTACTCTCATTAGGAATCTATCCTTTAAAATGAGGAATATGGTGTACGACTACTATTTCAGCATGTGGTTCTTCAACTAAATTGTCTTCAATTCCATTCCAAGAGTGGGTATCACTTAATGCATCCCACACCACAAAAAGATGTGACTCATCATTGCGATGCTCGTCAATGTGGAGTTAGTTGCTAAAGACAACCGTCACACACCTTTTGGCAAGATCACTACCCAATAAGGCTGGATGAAAGAAAAGAACTAGATCCAAGCCAACCAGTGATTAATTGAGTAGATTCTCTTATTTTACTAACTACATAAGTGACTTGATAGTCCAAACCCCACATCACAGATCAATGTAGAGTTAAGAAATTAATCATGAGCTAAAATAGCAATGAAGGAAAAGACATAGCCATGTGATCACTATATATAATAATCTAAGATAAATAAGATACAAGGAAAGGCAATAGAGTATAGGCTAAATATGTCAACTTTAGGATTATATTAAATGGTCAAATCAAATGTAATAATTCTTGGCACCTGTGACCACCTACACTCAATAAATATGTCGTACTTTGGTAATCTTGTTCATTCTTCTTATAACCAACCCATGTTAGCACGGGCATGCAAGGATGAGGGACCAGTCATGCATGATTCCTATAAATTTTCTTTTTTAATTTTTAGTATTTTAGTTTATATATAGCTAGATTATGCTGTGAAAGTATATTAATTAGGTGAATGACTTAATTAGGTTACAGGGTGTTACAAAATCTAACTTCCATACCACTCCTCGAAACTATATGGTAAACTTTAGGTTACCCTTAGAACTATATCCGTACCAAGTTTTTCTGCAAGTCCGATCGTGACCTGCAGGAACCCATCATCTATGTTTGCCCTTTCCTGCCCCCATTGCTCCGCCTAATCAATAGCTACTTTGCAGCTTTTCTCCTCCTCCTCTTCTGCACTCTGCTCCTCTTCTGGGCATCCTCATCTCCACGTGGAATACTGCACGAACCCTTTAATTAATGCACAAGTGAGCTTCTAAATTACCCCCATCTTAATTGCATATATATATATATATATATATATTACAGCAAATCAATCATTTACTGGTTTGAATTCAAGATCGATCAGTAACGTCCTCGCAATCGCTTTGGTTTTTCTTCTACGTTCTCCTCACCAAATTAATAATGGAAACCGTGATTGATAAGCTATATGTCCCCCTCATAAATGATATGTTGGCAACTTTCTTTCTTTCTTCTACATTTAAGGTACGGCAGTGTGGTATCAAGGTCTGCCGACCACAGTCAACTTGCGATGACGTGCAGAGAAATTTCTATATCCTTTATTCCATTTATTTGAGTGATCTGAAATTTCAAGACTTGAGAAGAAGGTGGAATCCCACCATGGTGATTATAAGGTCAATAGCTAAAGGGGCCGGAATTTGATCTTGGTTTAGTCGAGGATATGTAACCTTCATCCTAATTAGTCTCCAATCATGATTTTTCATCAACAAACCCTAACACCCGCCTTCTCATCCAACTTCCAGAGATGAAAAAAAAATCATGCAATTAAGGTTATCCATATCGATGATACTTGATCGCAAATTATCAACAACCTTCGCAGGAAAAATTTAATGGTACTGTTTGGTTAAAATCGGCGTCGCTAATGTGTTGGATGCTTGGAGGTTGATGGTTCCGGTTATCAAATTATTATAGTATTTAGTTCAAATGTAGATAGGTACTTTTCCAATATTTTACAGGGATCTTCTCTAGCGATATTGAGGGTGCAATTATAAGAAATATAGAGGTTATTATAGTAACAAGAACTTGAAACAAGTGAAACCAGCAAGTTGCTCAAGGAGTGGTCCATTTCCCAACTCTGCTCCCCTTAGTCCCCCTTCCCTTACCCCCACTCCACTCTGTCATTTTCCTCGAATTGGACGAAGCAGATGAACCGCATGCATTACAACCTTATCGCTAACAAATCTTGTCAAATGAAGGTGAGTCATGGGATTTGGTGAAGTGGACAAGATAGTGATCAGTTAAACACCCGATCGTAGGTAGGGATGAGCATTTGGTCGGGTCAACCTGACTCAACTCGATTGGGTTAGCCTAAGTTCTAGTTCGAAATTAACTTGAGTCAGGTTTGGATTATAAATATGGCTCATTCATTAAATGGGTTGAGCCTTTGGTCGAGGTAGTCCAAACCCAGTTTGGCCCATTGATCCATTTAGAGCGTTGCTTTAAGGCTTAGCCTATTGACCTAATTACATTAATATATATCATATATGCATCATTCATTAAATACTAAATAAATATTGACTACTCTTGTTATTTTTTAACCAACAAAATCTTAACCCTTGTACTCTCTGCAACTGTAAATTATGCAATGTAATCCTATAATCTCATTTGAACTAGATATGAACCATTGACTTCTTGCCATAGAAAAAGCGTGAACATCCATATTTGAACTAAATAGGAACATGTACACAAGGTGAGTACTTTTATTTTTTATTCTTATTTTCTCCTACTTGATTTTATTTGGTTGGCTTGTCATATGCTATGCATGTTAAATATTCAAGTCAAATATTTGCAATGTAAGTAGTTGGATCCTTTTAGTTGAACGTGTATGATGACTTAAAGATCTTTCAATATTCACAAAAGGCGAATATAATAACACTATCATTTATATAACATAAAAAGATAATTATCCTTTACAAGTCATTTTTTTTAATTGTACAAAATCATATTATTTTTTATACTTTTAAAATAATTATTGATGCGAAACTTCACCTACATATTATTTTATAGGTATAAGTGAAATAAACAATTATACCATGAATAATGGGCTAGCCCGAGCCCATTATTTTTTGGGTTAGGCTAAACCTAGCCTGTAAGGGCTTAGCTCAATACTCATCCTCGATCGTAGGACTCCCACCTTGGGGAGAAGGGGGGCTTATGATTATTGGTGGCCTTTTTGGTACCTCAAATATTTTCCTTCATAAAATGACAAACTTGATTGCACATTCCTTGCTTCTTTTCCTTTAGGCTCTACTTGGTAAAAGGACAACACATCCCACACTCAAAAGAATATAATTTAAAGTCAACAAATATAACTTCTCTCACTCTATCAATCAACATCAAACTATTTCATTACATCAAATTAACACTAATATATATTAAAATATATCCACTTTAATATAATATATTCATGACAATATATTTACTATATCACATAACACCCGTATCATAATATTAAAAAAAATATCCGCTAACATTACATTACCATATTAATCATTTTATCTCATTACTTATTCCATTACATAACTAAGACATACCTTTTTTGCTTATATTGGGAGGTAATGGTATATGTTTGCAAATATATTGACATCTTACAGTGTGTGTGCCTCTAAAGAACATTGCAAGCATGTATATTAGATATAGCTTTATACATATTCAGATTCTATATAAGCGTAGGTTCTTGATTTAATGTTACACTTTATGCAAGTACATGTCTAGAATTAACAAAATTCAAGCTTTAAAATGTAGGTTGTTTTCTTTTTCGAATTAAGATTTCAATATTTTCCTTAATATATCATGGCTCTTCTTTATTTCAAAGTTCATACTAAGATTAAGGTAATGCATTGATGGTAAATGACATTTTTGAGTGGAAATCAAGCAAGGTTAAATGATCCCTGTTAGCATGTGTAGTCAATTACCTAATGTGTAGGGGCATCTGCATAAATGTTCAATGCCTATATAGAGCCTGTAACAACCTCCTATTGAGATATGATAATGATTTCCATTTCCATCGCTTACTTTCTTTGGTTCTCTCATGGTATCAGAGCCATGGAGAATTGACCCACCGCCATTTTTTAAATGCCGATCGGTGTTCTATATATCGTTACTTGTGGAAAACTGATTTGCATTGATCAGATTTGTGTGGATCAACTCTGTGTTGATTAGGTTCACATGATTTGGGGATATCTTCGTCAGATCAACAATCGCTTGTAGCAGATCATCGTCTTAAGATCGAGGAGGTTTACTCTGATCCCCAAGTGATTCATACCTTGGAGTAGTCAGAGGTACTTTGGTTCTTCTTGTTGCGATTTTCCTTGGAGTTTGCCTACTGTGAATTTCTTTTGTTATAGATATTATGAGTCTCTCTTCTTCGAGTGCTTCACCGGCCTTGTGCTCTTTAATTCCTGGAGTCCCTTCTTCAATTCATCATAGTATTACTTGCAAGCTCACATGCGTCCTCCAACTACTTTTTGTGGAAAGTTTAGTTTGAATCTTTATTGTGTGCGTATGATCTTCTTCATATTGTTGATGGAACTTTCTTTCCTCCTGAGTGATTTGCTAAGCAGTTTGATGGTACTGAAATTCCCAATGAGGCATATTTTTTGTGGTATAGTAAGGATTGGTTAGTTCAAAGTTGGCTGTTGTCGTCAATAACAGAGGATATTGGCACTCAGCTAACTAACCTCTCCTCTTCCAAAGAAATTTGCGATTTCTTAGAGAAATACTTTGCAATACATTCTAGGTCACGTCTTCTACAATATAAAAATTAGCTTCATTCCTTGAAAAAGGGAGATCTCTCCATTACTGATTATGTGAAAAAGCCAAAGACGATTGCTAACAATCTTGCTGCTTCTGGTAAGACTTTGGATGACGACGACTTAGTACTTGCTGTTCTACGAGGTCTGAATTCTGACTATGATCCATTAGTTATTTCTATTAAAACTAAGGATCGCCTAGTCACATTTGAGGAATTAGTGGGTCATTTGTTATCTCATGAGTAATGTCTTCTTAAAGCACAACAGTCTCTAGAGTCTCAAGTTTATTAGACTGCTAAAATAAATTTTAATAATATATTTGGAAAAGCTCATGGTTGTTCCCGTAGTTATTCTTGTGGTCAAAGTTGGTTTGCTGGACAACAGCGTGGTCGCAATATGTTTTCTGGGAGGAAATCCGATGGAAGAGGATATAATTTCCATGGTCGTGGAAATTCTTCTTATGCTCGCGGCAGACCTGTAGCAGGGATACAATGTCAAATTTGTGGATATTTCAACCATAGTGTCCTCACTTGCTATTATAGATATGATTCTCTTGACACCCCATCATCTGCTCAGGCCCAAGCTGTGGAGTCTAACTTGGATGATCATGCTCTATGGCATCCTGATTTAGCTGCAACTCATCATGCTACAGGACAACTTTCAAACTTGCAGTTGAACAACACTTATGATGGTTCAGATGAGATTAAATTCAGCAATAGGGCTTCTTCACCCATAACGCATACTAGTAAAACTACTATTCATCATTCTATGCGGCCACTATATTTAAATGGGGTTTTATGTTGTCCTGATGTTTCCAAGAATCTACTTTCTATTCCACGATTTACTAAGAATAACTCTTGCTATTTTGAGCTTCATCCATCCTCTTTATTTGTTTAGAACAAAGTTTCCAACAAAGTCCTACTCCGGGGCCACACACATAATGGATTGTATCAACTCTAGCTGCCTAAAGTCTTTAGACATCCTCAAGTGAATTCAGCTGAAAGAGTTTCTCTTTCTACATGGCATCAACGGCTTGGCCATGTCAATAACCAAAGTCTTCTTTGGTTGGTTAGGAAATTTCAACTTCCTATTTCATCGAATAAATTCTCATTTTGTGATGCTTGCATGTAAGCTAAAATGCATCGCTTGCATCTTTCAACTACTGAGTTAGTTTGTAAAGAGCCTTTCACATTAATACATAGTGATGTTTGGACATCTCCGATTTTGTCCATTGATGGATATAAGTACTTGGTTACTTTATTGATGATTTCACCAAATTCACTTGGACTTTTCCTATGGTGCGGAAACATGGAGTGTATAATATATTTTTGCGATTTCATAGCTATGTCAAGACACAATTTCAGTCTTTTATCAAGGCATTACAAAGTGATTGGGATGGTGAATATAGGAACTTGCATACATGGCTACAAAATCAAGGAATTATACATTGTATTTCAGCCCCATATACTCCAGAACAGAATGGCACCACAGAAAGGAAAAATCTTCATTTAACTGAAATGGCTCTAGCCTTGTTGTCCCATGGGAAAATACCTTTACGATTTTGGTCATATGTATTTACTTCAGCAGCCTCAATCATCAATGTTCTTTGTTCTTCTGTCTGTAATAGCAAAACACCATATGAGCTTCTTTTTTAAAACTCATCCTGACTATAGTTTCTTCAAAATAGTTGGATGTGCTGCTTATCCCTTATTGAGGCCATATAATGCTCATAAACTTCAACCTCAAGCTCGTTTACATGTTGTCTTCGTTGGCTATTCCCAATTCCATAAAGCCTATTACTGCTATCAAATACTTCTTGATAGAATTATTCTGGCTAGACATGTTCTGTTTGTTGAAAATAATTTTCCTTTTCAACATCAACAGTCCCAACAGCCACTAGCTCAACATCAACAATAATTTTAGAAATTCCATTGTCAGCACCTGCAAATTTGTTGAATTGTCCACTTCTATCTGTGCCTAGTGAGTAGCAAGCTCCTATGCCTACAACTTCAAATGACCAGCTATCTCCTATGTCCATATCAAATGAACAACAGTTATCTTCATATATTACTTCAACAGCATCTGCGCCAAGTGGTCCTTTACAAGCTCAATTGCCTGTCCCTACTAGAACACATGCTATGACCGCACGTTCAATGAGTGGTATTTCAAAGAAGAAGGTCTTCACTATTGAGTGTTTCACAAGTGCTCTATAATTAGAACCGACCTCCTTTACTGCTGCAAGCAGAAATTCCCATTGGGTAGAAGCCATGAATAAAGAGTTCAATGCTTTGATTCAAAATGGTACATGGAGTTTAGTACCATACAACTCTAACATGAATGTTGTTGGAAATAAATGGGTCTATAAATTAAAGCATAGACTTGATAGTTCTATAGAAAGGTATAAAGCATGCTTAGTGGTCAAGGGGTTTCATAAAAAATGAAGGACAAGATTATTTTGACAACTTCAGTCCTATCATCAAGCATACTTCAATTTGTCTCCTACTTACGCTTGTTCTTTGCAAAGGATGGCATCTACGACAACTGGATGTTCATAATGCCTTTTTGCATGGGGAATTACTTGAGGAGGTTTATATGTGCCAATCATAAGGGTTCGTTCACAAAGATAAACAGAACTTTGTTTGTAAGCTACACAAGTCATTATATGGCCTTAAGCAAGCGCCACAAGCGTGGTTCTCAAAATTAAGCACTTCTCTTCTTACTATTGGATTTATGGGATCCAAAACAGATAGTTCATTGTTCTTCAAAGTTGATCAAGGCCAACACTTATTGTTCTTGATTTATGTTGGTGATATTCTTCTTATAAGTTCTTCTAATCACTTAATTGAAGACACCATTTTGCGCCTCAAATATGAGTATCCCATCAGATATTTGGTATTTCCTTCCTATTTTCTTGGTATTGAATTTACCAAGACTTCTTCCGGTGTTCGTTTGTCACAGAAGTGTTATATTACTGAACTTTTAGTTAAAGCAAATATGGCTAATTGTAAAGCTGTTGCTACTCCTCTTTCAATGACAACATTTGGTTATCTTGTCAAAGATAATGGCCAACCACTAGCTGATCCTACTTTGTTTCATCGAATTGTAGGATCCCTTCAATATCTTGCCTTTACAAGGTTGGATATTTCATACAGTGTAAACTTTCCTAGTTAATGCATTATCCAACAGATTTACATTTTGAAGGCCTTAACCATGTACTTTGATACCTTAAAGGAATTTCAGATGTCGGCTTAACTCTGTCATCTTCTAACAGCCTACAACTTACTGCATGCATACATGGATGCTGATTGGGCTTCTAGTTCAAATGATAGAAGATCTACTTCCGACTATGTTATTCTTTTGGGACATACACCTATTAGCTGGTCCACCAAGAAACAAACAATAGTTTCTCACTCAAGTACTGAGGCCGAATATCGTGCTTTAGCAGATTGTACTGCAGAGGTCATCTGGTTGCTATCTCTTCTGGCGGAATTGAAACTTCAACTATTAGTTTCACCGCTTATTCTTTGTGATAATGTTGGCGCAACTTGTATGATAGCTAACCCCATTTTTCACTCAAGAACTAAACATGTTGAAATAAACTTTCACTTCGTATGGGAGAAAGTTGCTTCTAAAGAGATTCAAGTTTAGTATGTTGCTAGTGATCATCAGCTTGCGGATGGATTTACAAAACCACTGTCAATAGTACAGTTTACACGACTATGTAACAAATTTAGGCTTGTTTCACGTGCCTCAATTTGAACGGGGGTGTTAGCATGTGTTGTCAATTACCTAACGTGTAGGGGCATCTGTATAAATGTTACAACCTCCTACTAAGATATGATAATGATTTCCATTTCCATTTCCATCCGTTAATTTCTTTGATTCTCTTAATCCGAGTTACCAATTATTTATATGTTGGTGCTGCTTCCTAGGTCAGTAATATGTCATAGCATTTTGGGATGGAAATCAAGCTTGGTTAAATGTTTCCCATTCTGGGTTAGTAATTATATATGTTGGTGGTGCTTCTCAAGTTAATAATATATCATGGTTCTGGTAATGTGTTTACATGTAATTAGTTTAATAACCATTGGGGTTGAGGAGTAGCACAGTTGGTGCATCCCGTCCTCATCCCCTCCCTTTGTGGTAAAATTACTCCATTTCCCTTTCCCTCCCCAATTGGTTGAGCTCAGCTCTCGCTTTGGGTTGCAGGTCCAATCTCAATGTGGTCAATTAGCTCACTGCTTGCGGTAAGCTCTTAGGTTTGCATCTCCACCCCCGATCTAGTAGTTCTCCTATTCTTGCCGTACGGTCATCATGTTCCGAGCCTGTCGATGAAATGTAGGTCCCGATTATGAGGTTATACCTGATATATTTAAGTGTAACAACTGAAAAAAATTAAGATAAATAAAATAATTTTTTTAAAAATAATTTAATAACCATCAGCATATTAAATGTCTGAAAATACATAATCATGTTGGTGGAACTTGAGCTTGACTGTTAGATTTGGCACTTGGATTTTGGAACATGCACATAGATAGTCGGAACAGGTTGCTTTTTTGAAACTGCATACATGGCGGTGCAAATACAACTTTCATTTTTATTTAACACCCCAAAGTTCGTTGAACTGACCGTTAGCTTCCAATTGTTGGTATTATGAAACATTTTTCAGGGCTTGAATTTTTAAGAATGAATTTTCCTAATTGCTATTCAAAACTGCATTTTAGAATTACAAGAAGATAGATCTTGACAAATGCATTTTTTATTCTTGGTATGATCTTGAATTTAATGAGACTACAACTGATCATATATGAATTGTAGTTTGGTTTTTCCATCAAGCACAGTTTCATTCTATGAATATGCACGTTTTGATTTCACTCTCACAGCTTTTAGAATGGCTGCAACTTCTTGGTGCATTTTTCACTTGCATTGCCATCCATGCTGTACCACCATGCATCGTGGTGGTTTGCCTTCTCCACATGGGCTTGCTTTAAGTGGGTTGTTGGAATTGAGGAACTTGTGCTATTGCTCTATCCTATAGGCACCTCGACCTTTGAAGGTTTTATTTCATATCCTTTATTTTACGACGAGGATATTCTAATGCTTACTCAAGAAGCTTTGCAATGATAAAAGCTCATCTAAGTACAATTCATGTACCAATGACCACTTAATTATGAGCAAATGGTCTGATCGTCATCGAATATGGTTTGCCATTGGCTTGTTGATGTCATTTTCGGTTCCCTGGTGGTAGAGTTGCTGCTATTCAAAGTTGCATGATAAGTATCCAATCTCTCTAGTAAGTTCTCACGAAGGTCTGACGAACTTTCTTAGCTATCTGCTTAGGTGATGATAAAATCTTCAGCAGCAATACAATCCTTCTTGTAGCATTACACGCCCATGAATGACGTAGTTCGCAACAACCAACAACACAAATTGAGGAACATAACCAGGTTTTTAACGCCACGCTTCTCCTCATTACTTGCTGCCAGCTCCAAATCTATTTGCAACTCCTACAAGATGTGCCTCTAAAGATATGATCAATTTCTCAGCAACCTGCAACCACTCATGCTAATTTCTCTCTGATGTTATGTGGTGAGATGCTGTTACTATAGACTGTGCCCAGCAACTTCATTTGCAAGTTCGATCCAACTACATTATTTAACAACGTAAACCTTGCAAATTTGCACTTCAAATTTCCTTCTTCATGTACAGTTTTCGTTGCATTAGAATCGGTACCGAATGTTGGGATATACATTGTAAAATATCAATTATGTTAATTCAAGAAATCTTCATTTGTCGTTACCAGGAGAGATCCCTTTCATTCTTCATGATTATACTACTATCCATTTATACCAAGGAAGGTTAGTACTTTTTTTGATAATTAAGATTAAACAAGAAGTTACCCACTTCACACGTCAAATTAAACAAGAACCCAAATAATAAATAGTCAAAAAAAAAAAAAAAGAGTCAAAAGTAAAGAAATGTATGCTGCAACACGTTTTGCAACGCACTGATGAGAGTAGTGGTTTCAACTGGTGTATTGTAGTATTTCACCGGTGGAAATCACTTTTTACTAATGAAAAATTACCTTTGAAGTGAAACCACTTCCCATAGGTGAAAAATCATTTCCCACCAGTGAAAAGGCAAACACACTAGTGTATTTTCACTTTCAATTGATGTATCTTGATTTTCAACTAGTATATTTTGATTTTCAACAGGTTGAAAACCTTTTCCAATCGGTTGTTTTTTGTCTGTTTGATTTTCAACCGATTGATTTTACTTTTTCAAACGGTGGAAAATAGGTTTTTAACCAGTGTGTTTTGGTATGCTTGATTTTCAACTGGTTGATTTTCTTTTTCAACAGGATTTTCAATCGGTTGATTTCCTCTTAAAAAGTGAAAAGCGATTTCACCTATAGGGTTTAGGTTTAAGATTTAGGAGTTAGGGTTTAAGGTTTAGATTTATGGAAAGCGGTTCTTCTCTTATGCAAAGTGATTTTTCACCTTAGGATTTAGGGTTTAATCTTTAATCCCTAAACCTTAAATCCTAAATCCTAAATCCTAAGGTAAAAAATAACTTTTCCAAATAAAAAATTATTTTGCATAGGTGAAAAATCACTTAGAGTTGGTGAAAATCAGTTGCATTACTTGGAGTTAAACAGGAACCACTTGATTGGATAGGAAAGTACGTTGCAAACCACATTACAACGTACGTTTTCCTACTCTTGCCCTAATAAATAATCGTTGCCGCATCCCATTTAACTACCTTTAATTAAGTTCCAAATTAATCACTACATTTTTAATCTAGCGTTCCACTCAAACAATAGGTTAAACTCATTGACATTAAATTGAACATTATTCAATTATCATGTTCCCATTTCTGATGTTAACCTTATTTCATAAAACCAATAATTACGAAAATGTGACATTCACAATTCATTTAGTATAAGATTAGGTCCAAAATTGTGCTTCCAATTTATGAAATAAGTTAACAACAAATTAAATGCGAGGAAGGATAATTGTTATTGGTATTACGTGAAATTTACGATGATGCAAAGAGGTGAAATGAGAATTTTACAACTATTTTAACAAAAAAATTTCCACAAAACTTATCCCAAGGTAAAATTATCCATTGCTCATTTTTCAGCTAACTTTCTTATCCTTATTCTACCAATTTATTTTACTTAACAATTACATGAGAAATATACCATTCTGATTGACTACAAATCCAACCAATCATTTAAATGAAATAAATCCTCTCAATCTCTTCTACCCATTTTACATCACTTTTTATTTCTCTTAATAATTTCTCAAATCAAATGATGCCTTTATGTAACAGTGGCATGCCAAATTGCCAACACTATATACTTTAGTCGCCTTTAACACTTGTATGCGCATTCAAGATGTATAAATACATGTGTTCGTGGAATGTGCAATGGTGATGGGACGGTGCAATGGCAAGACATGTATGCGTCTACAAAAGAAGGTAAATCTTGTAACCCATTGGATCATGGTGTATAATCAATTGGCATAAAACTTGAGGTGCTATTACCACACATAGGGTTGTACATGAGTCCAGTTGAGTCATTTTAAGACCTAAATTTCTAACTCAATCCAGGCCAACTCACCATCTTGACGACAACCTTATCCAACAAAAATGAGTTGGTTTGGAGTGGATTGTTACCTAGTCAAAGTCATTAAACTTTGTTCTCATACACTTTTTTTATCAATATATTAAAAGAAGGATTAAGCTCAAATATAATCATTCCACTCATAAGAAAGCAAATAAAACAAATAAAAAGAACAATCTTAAATAAAAAATCATAAACAACTTGATGGTTATAAGAGAAATACAGCAAATAACAATTTTCTAACGATCTTTCTCTATTTTTTAATAAAATAAATATGTTAGACATGAAATTTAATCTCACGAGTAACTCTTGGGTGACGGGGGTGGGAGTGAGAGTAGAGACAAGGGAACCACGAGGGGTAGGGGATAGGAATGTAAATGGGTCAGGTGTGAGTTGGATTTAGCTAAGTTTGTATTTATATTTATTTATAAAATTTATATCCATATCCTATTCATTTAATTATTGGATGTAAAAATCTAAATCTATATTTATATTTATCTATCCATTAGTTACTCATTTATCTATCGAATATCGATTTATAAATCGATCTTACAATCAAATCGTATCAAATTAAAATTAAAGAATAAGAAAAGTCTATAATACAATCCATTAATTATTTACTTTTAACAAGTTCTAAACATCAGAGTTCGAGTTACTCTAATTTTATTGATTTCCACTAAAATTATTACAAAAAGAATCCTTTAAAAAAAATACATCAAAAATAGAAATAGAAAAAATACAAAGAGAGAGTAAATACAAGTACCTTTTAAACAAAAAAATCATCGTCTCTAAAAAAAATATTTAATAAAAATTTTAGAAGTATTCCTAACCTTTAAAATCATCGAAGGAATAGTGAGAAAAATTAAGATTGAAAGAATGATGAACTTAAGATAATATTTATATATTTTAGGTAAATAAAAATTTTATTTAAATATTTAAATAAGATAATTAGGTATAGATTTATACCTATACTTATATCAAATCTAGTCAAATTTTTTAGATAAAATATATATCCAAATCAAATTAAATTTGGATCCATTTTTCTTTTTCATGTCTGATCGAATTTGAGTTGGATCTCACCGAAATTTGTATCCCTAGCCGTGGATGAGGAATCGGGGCAAGCGGCGATCGCTGGGGTGATGGTGGGATCCGTTAAGGGTCAGATTAGGAAAGGATAGCGGATAACAGAGGATATAAAGATATGGCATACGGTAGTGTTTTTGGATTTGAATGCGTCGATTAGTAGAGTATAATACGATAAAATATTATTTAATTTTAGAAAATGGTAAAACCTACGATTTTCAACGCATATATGATATCTAAACAATATTTGAGAAGTAACAACTAAACAAATGCATGGATTCCAGGTTGAATTACATTTCCTCTTTAAACCTAACCTGACCCATATCTTATTAATTAGCAAATTTATAACTCAGTCTAACCTATTGAAACTCCTAATCTGACTCAATTTAACTTGATCATGAGTTTAAGTCAAATTTGACAGGCCACCTTATCAATCCGAAATTTACTCCTTCTTTAATCATACTTTTCTCCTTATCTGGAGGTTGGACCACTGTGGAGGTACACACATCTATCATGAGAGGTAGTTAACTACGCAAGTCTTCCCTTTATTATTTTTTTTTGGATAACCTGTAATCTTTGTAGATAAATTAGGGTAGACATTTTAATAATCACAAAGTTAAATTTAAATAGATACCTTTCTTTTTAAAGTGACAGGTGTAAATTTACCACCATCCAATCATGACTCGATAGAAACTACGTGAATTTGAGAATCGCCACTAGCTTAGGTTTGGTTTATTATTTTTGAATCAAATTAAATTTGAACTTTTGTTTTTGCCATCCCCCATCTAGGGGCGGAATTAGGGAGGGGCAGGTAGGATCTGAGGGCTGTTACCCCTTAATTTTCAAATTTTCTTAGGGATTATTTATTAAATCTTTAATTTAAGTAGAGTTTCACATATTTCACATCCTTATCCTTAATAATGTAGGATAGAGACTTAAATTTGAATCTCTCTGCCAAAATTGACTTAAATTTAAACCTCTGCTATCAAAATTAGAAATTCTTGCCGTTCAACCATATTCCCTGATGGGCTAAAATTGGACTTTCCAATTAACGGAATCCGAAAATGTTAGCGGTATCTAACACTCTTAATGCAAGGCCCTTTCCCCTTCCAGAGCCCCTACCTCCGATCATCCTCCTCTCTCTCTCAGACCTCTCGTCTCTAATGTGCTGCTCCTTGACATGCATAGTCGGCTGTTGCTCGTAGCATCCATTCGTGGCAGTGGTGCTTGCGGCAGTGCGCGATGGTGGCGATGACATTCCGAGGTCGCAAGTTCGTTAGACATTCGTGGTGGCCGCTAGAGTCGGTGTGGCTAAGGCAGTCTCGTTGCTGGCTTTTGCGGCTTCGGTGTTCTATTTGTTGCCTCGGCTACGGTCGTCGAAGGTTGCGAAGAGGGTAGTGGAAGTGTTGGAGGTTGATCATTTGTTGTTGGGTTGGTTGGTGATGTTGGAAAGTTGTGGTCTTCTTTTTCCTTTTTTTTTTATTTTTTAACATAGTTTAAATTTTGTTAGGACCCTGATTCCGTACTTATCATGACTGAAATTTCTAATGTAAGTCAGTGGCCGATTTATTCAATTTTTTTGTAACACGGTCTTCGAGATTTTATCTCGTTGGCACTTTACCGTTCTATGAGCATGGGATCGCTCTCCTTTAGGAGGTCGACTGGTTCCTAAGTCTCGAGATATTTCTTTTTCTTTTTTCCTTTATTTCTTGTTTTGTTCTTTTTGAGTTTTGACCTTCCCCCATTTTGGCAGGGCATAATCTCTCTTTTAAGGGTGTCAGGCTTTTCTTTCTTCCTCTTCCCTTGTGGGATGCATCCTTATGTATTGGATTCTTCCATTTTAATGTAATCTTTATTCCCTAAAGAAAAAGAGAAAAAAACACACACACTTACCGCAAGAAGCATCTTTCTGGATCTGCTTCCTGTTCAGAATATCGAAAATAATCAAGAGGACAGAGCGACCTATCAAAGTACAGTATTTTACGGTTGAATCGAAGGGCAAAAGCAGAGGGTAAAAACCGGTGTCGGCAAGACAAAATAGGATGGGGCCATTTGGATCTCTCATTTTAGTGTTTTCCTGTGTATGTGTGAGGCTAAGTAAGGAAGGAGACGATGTATTGGGTCCATTTGGATTTCTCTCCAGTTTAGTGTTACCCATGTGGTCCACTGCATGACACTGCCCTCACCCCCACCGCCCACCTCCCCACTCCCATCCATTATTATTTATTTCGATGGAGATGACCTCTTCTTCCCCCACCCCCACCTTTTCTCACGTGGGCTTGTTCGAACGCTTTGCATGGTTTTCGGGGTGTATGTAGTGTGCATGCGTGCAGCCGTCGCTACTGAGAGAGGCCGCTCGGCTCAGATCTTAACCACCTGGACTTGTTCTAACAAATTGTTGCACCGAACGGTCGACCATCATTGTTGCAAGCCATGGTATGGAATTAGCCGTAGGGGTGGATGCTTGATTGATTTGGATGAATTTGGATTATTTGATTTAGGTCGTGTCCAATTTAGGTTGACAAAACGAAGAACTGTAATTCAATTAAATTAGATTGCATTTAAATCTGATGTCAAATTTTACACGTATTTGTTAATAAAAGAAAGTTTTTCCTCTTTCACGAAATACTTTTACAGCATACTAGTGATTAAATATGTCATGCTTGTAATAAAATTTTAAATATCACTTATAATTATAAGAAAAAGGTTTTAAAAAAATATCTCCATAAGTCACCTATTTCAATAATCCAGGTAATTTGGTTGCATATATATATTAGATTCATTAATTAATTTAAAATTTACATAAATTTTATTTGATTTGAGAATCTAATTACATCAATTAAGAAGCAATTATACTATGGTGACATGTAAATTCATGTTAAAATCAATGAGATTTGGTAAAGATTTTAGTTTCATATTTGAAGTGAACAAACCTATTGGTGTATGTAAAAGGCTTCTGTCTCTTATAACTTATGTAGCAAAGAGTGTGAGATGAAATAGGAGACCACACACACGCGCGCATCCCACCCTGCCCCAGCTTAGGATTGGGTGAAAATCAATTTGGAAACTTGAAACTTGAACTCTTTTATTACAGATTTTTAATCTCACGATTTTGATCTGGATTGGTCAATCAAGAGGTAAAATTGGTCGAAGTTTGGTCGATCGAAAAGTTAAATTTGATCGACTAATTTATTTTGGTGAATCAGTGAGATTTAATTGGTTGATTAATTGTCGTATTTCTATAAAACGGAAATTTTCATAAATGTTGGGTCATAGACTATATATAAATGTTACGATAGGACTCTCATTTGACACACAACAAGAGGAGAAAAGTTCTCTCCACTCTCTCCCCCCCTCTCTCGTTATTGTCTCTCTTTCTTGGTGAGTTCGTTCGACGTGAAATTGGTAGAAAAATCTTCAATCACTTTTATCGATCTTGTACAAGAAAATTGAGAGATCCACGGGAAGTTTTTGATTGATCAAACCATTAAATTGGTAGATCAATCGGGAATTTGGTTGGAAATCAAATTACCTCGGTTTCGTTCTCTTGAAGTGATTTTTGAGAATGTCTAAGATCGAAGTACATCAAATCTTGGAGGTAGATTGTTATATCTTAGAAGGAGTTCGTCAGACTCCAATACACCAATATTATAGGGGACGATACCTTCTTTAAGAGAAGTCATTAATGGATATTTTAATTAAAGTAAAATCTAATATCTTCTCATTTTATTTATTTATATTATTATATATTATTTATTCTGTATTTTATTTTAGATCTTAATAAATTATATTTAGGTTACTTAATTTAATATTTTTAATTTATATAAAAATATTAGATATATATATTTTTATTTATTTCTTCCTTATATATATTTATTTCAATGACTTTTACGATGTGAATGTTGACCTAACCGAAAATACAAATCAGATGATCAATTTTTAATGATTTAGATAGATTATTTAAATTTATCCAAATAATATCCACCCCTAATCAGGCGGATAACTTCTTATCTTAGTTTTCTTTAGTTTTTATCTTTTTTGGATTAGTACTGACTTCCTCCGATTTGACAATGACCCAGTGCCGGGTCACATGGTACCGAAAGTTTTCATGTGGGGGCGCCACGGGATGGTAAAATGGTAAATCAAATTTGTAGTGTCTTCGATTAATAATTGAGCTTTTAATTATCAAACGGGTGCATGTGTCTTCGCTAATTCAGATATAGAAAGGACATGAGCATGGAAATTCGTGTCTTACCGTATTTTGTAGCATGCTGATTGAAAATTTGGTAAATTAAAATATATTGATTGAAAATAATTTTTAATTTATTAAAAATTAAAATATATCTATTAAAAATATTTTTAATTAAAATATATTGGTCGAAAATAATTTTTAATTAGTTAAAAATTAAAATATAGCAATTAAAAATAAAAATATATTGATATATTTTATCAATCTTAAATAATTTTTCACTTAAAATATAATTTTTATAAATAAAAAATAATTATTTACTTATAAAGTAATTTTTTATCCGTAAAAATTAATTTTCATCGATGAAAAAAATTAAAATTCTGCCTGAAATCATCATTTTCATTTTACATATTATAAAACATACCGCAAATGTATATCTTTTTACTCTTTGACATACTGAAATGGCCCTTTTATTTACGTATGGACCTAGAACGGCATTTGCAGTCAGTTCAGGTCCATCACCTGTTCTCAGCTTCTAGTGACGAGTTAATTAGATCTTTAGGTTAAATCTAATCTGGCTGTGGACCTGCGGTAGTGGTTCTATTTCCTTTGGACAATTGCAGTCCAAAGAATTGGAATGTAAATAATACATCATCAGGGTTGCGAAGTTATAGATGCACGTGTCTCCTATCTAATGTACTTCCGATATATAGTCTATTGTGCAGTCATTGCTGGTGTTACTATTCCATCTTCTTACAGACAATTAATTGGAAATTCTGGCTGGAGTTGATCGCTATAAATACTCCGAAACTTGGGATGTGGACTCAAATCTCTCAAGTTACGTATTTATTAGAAACTTTGGGAAAAAAATATGACTCGTAAGGCCTTTGACCTTTGATTTGGTTTGCAATGGTTTAATTGGATCCGATCGAGTAGTATTGGTGTTCGATTGAAAAAATACCTAGCAATATATATTGAAAAATGTTAATTTTAGAATTTAGTCATACCATTTAGATAACATGTGTTGAAGGAATTAAAATATAAAAGGGAAAATATTTTTGTAGGTTTCGTTTGGACGTAAGCTAAATTTTATTTTATGTGGATAGAATAATTTGTAGGATATTAGATATTTCTTCACACATGTAGATCCCATATAATTTAATTGACTGTTAGAAAATAACGATGGTCTTCGTAGCCATCATTGTGTTATATATATATATATATGTATATGATTTTCTTAAAAATCATCCTATGGTGTTAAACACGCCGGTTTAACCAACCGTTGTGTATATCCATGGAGTACATTATGATTATAATGAAAGATCATCTCGTAAAGGCAATAACTACACAATCTTTCGCTACGTCAAAATGGTACGATTTTAACACATTGAACGATGATTTTTAATCATCCCAAAAAGTAGTTTACCTTGTGGTGACTAATGTTGGCAACGTTCGTTACATTTACCTTCGTACAATTGTTATTTGTACTATTTTTATTTACATTTTAATCTACTAGAGATATAATTTTATTATCATTTATTATATTATTTATCTTATCTATGATACATCAGTTATCCCATCAACTTACCTTACCTCCAAACAAAATCATCATAGCTATTAATAAATACAAGTCAGTAACACAAGTGTCTTCACCGTTAAAATATTCAAACATCCTTGATAATGAAGCTATCAATATCTCCTAAAAGTATTACAATTGCAGCATTTTAAATTCACACATCATTGCAACTTGAATAACATAGACATTAAATTCCACATATCTTAGAGGCATAAAGGATATGGGCCTGAGACTAGACGATTGGGAGGTGGCCAGAGGAGGGGTGGAGGAGGTTGTAGGATGGAGTGACTTGCATCACTGGCAGGCGGGGATTATAGTGGTGGTGTTGGGATGTTTGGATGGTTGCAGGTGATGGAAATCTTCACGTGGTTAGTGGATTGAGATGGATGAGGTGGATTGAATTTTAATTTTCACTCGGAGCTTCTCTTCTTCTTCTTATGGAATAAGAGGTTGAATCAATGATCCAATTTAGCTAATTCAAATTACTTTTAACTTTCATTTTAAAAATCGCTTGTGGTTTTCAAATCATCATCGAGCTTGGGGAGGCTTCTCTTTTGTAATATGTTTTGAGTATTACAATGTCCTTGATTGAGCACTCCTTTCCTTCCCTGGTTCAGGAAATCGAAGATTGGAAATATCTCAACCTTTCTTGGCTGTTTGCTTAGGAAGCTCAGCATGCCCCTAGCTAAAACAAAGGGTTACCTTGAAAAAGAGCCTTGCATTTTTAAATTCTATGTCCATCCACCCTCACTTTCTTCTTAGCATTTGGACCTTTCACAACCATGAAACAAACTTCATTGGGAGCAACCTGAGCAAGGCCGAAGAAAAAATGAGTGTTAGGAAGCAAACGCTTAAAGAAATTTTGGACAAGTTAACTTGCTTTTTATCGAATTTTGAACGGTAATATTCATCAAATAATCATAATAAAATACTATTAATGAGTTTTTGTTCCGAGTAACGACATCAAAAATATGATCGTCGACGATCGATTTATAATAAAAAAGATTTTAAATGTTATTATTGTAGTATATGTGTTATAAATACAAATCAATGTCACGTCAATTTTATTTATTTATAAGTTTTACTGGCTTATTTCTAGGTTATTCACTATGAGGTAACTATTAGTATACATCACTCTCTAAGTTCAAAAAATATTTTTTTATCTCAAAAATATTAATTTTATTTATAAAATGAATGAATTAATTAATACATGAAAGAATTGGTTAATTATATATAAAAGAATCAATTAATGTTCATTATAATACCTTAAACATATATACAACTAAACAGGCATTAAAAACTAGTTAATACTACACTATGTTAATTATATACAACTAATATAAGTAATACCTAAATATATGTACAAAAATAACTATTAATAGTTACTATACTAAATTATATTAACATAGTAATATCTATAGTAACATATAATACATATATAGTAACACACTAAAACCTTAGTAACATATTTACATTACTTAAGGCAAAAATAATTACCTACACTAACATATAAGCTCTTAGTTATTTATATACATATAGAGCTCAAACTCTCACTCTCATTCTAAACACTTGGACAAATTTTAGGGCGTTTCTCTCCTCTCACGCTCACATATATGCACAGTACACTTAAGCAAAAGTTGTGCTTAATGAGTGGACCGACCAATTTCTAGGGATACACAGTACCACAAGGGTGGGATCGGACTTCTACTTTGGGCCAGCCTTGGTTTAGTTTAGGTGTGTTTCGTTCCAGGCCTAATAAGGCTTAGCCACGCGCCTACACATGTCCACGCACATGCGCACACACCCGCAAGCATGCGCATGCACAAGAAGAGAGAGAGTTCTTGGTGCCCATCACCTGACGATTGGGAAGGCTCACAACATAAAAGCCTTTTATATCGCACTAAGTGGTCTGTCATATTCGATGTGGCGCTATTGGTAGTGCCTAATGTCCCCTGCTATGCGCAGAACAACATGCGAAATTGTTACATTTTTTTAGCCGGATAAGACATCTGAAGTTTCAGTTAGACATCTGGACACGTGCCCGGACATCTGAAAGTGAAATTTTCATACTGTGCTTTGTGATCTGCATGTAGGCGGCGTGCAGAGGCCTCTCTCTCTCTCTCCACCCCCACCGAACCCTTACACCCCTCTATATAAACCCCCTCCCTTCCCCTCTCCTCTCCTCACACCACTCAAGCCACCGCCACCTCCACCTTCCCCTGCGACGGCCACCTTCCTATCCCTGCTGCTGTAGCCGCGGCGAGGAAGAGAGAAGCCGGCAAGGGAGAATGGGGAAGAGTGAGAGCGAGAGAGTGTGAGGGAGTGAGAGCGGGGGATGAGGAAGACAACTGCGGGAGCTCGGTGGAGATTAAGGAGGAGCTCATAGGAGAGAGGAGGACGTCGGTGAGGAGATGCTCAAGCTCCTGCAGCAGCTGGAGCTGCCACTGCGGGCGGAGGTGCGAGCGGAGCGAGCTGTGAGGAGGTTATGATACTGGAAGTTTTCCAGTATCAGACGTCTAGAGTGAAGTCCAGATGATTGGTGAGGCACTTAGACGTCTGCAGCTAAGGCTAGACATTTGAAAGCATGTATCGCGCGAGGTACGTACGTTCCTACGCTGATTTCCGCCATGCAGAAGATCACAGCGCAGGAGTTGTTGGGCTGAACTGTGCCTGCATTTTGGTATGCAGGGCAGGCTTTAGGAAGGCACGCGGTGCGCTTTCCCAAGTACTTTTGGATGTCTGATCACTTCGCCATACGTCCGGAGGTACTTCCAGAAAACCAGAGACCTTGTCCGACGTCTGGAGCTACCCCCAGACGATCGCAGAGGGAGTCTGGACGTCTGATTAGCCGCAGGGAACACAAGGTGGGTTCTGACGTCTTTTAAGACATCTGAGATTAGTTCCAGACGTCTGATTTTGATTAGTAACCGCGTTTTTGTCCTGTTTAATGCCCAAACGGAATTGGCTTTCCGCAAACGAAGTACCATTGTTTTCCACTTGAGTTCCTCTATGTGTTCGTATTGAGTATCTACTGTTTTGAGCTCGTCTAATGTACATTGATCGCTGGTACAGGCTACCAGCCAGTGACATGTTCGGGGCCCACGGAGACGACCAGATCTGCGGCATAGGCCCCCATTCCTCCCGTGATACCTGGTAGAGTGGTTTAACTCAATTGTTAATAGTTAAATAAGAATGTACTTGGTTGGAATAGTCGGATTGAACTCTAGGATATGGAATGAACCCTAGGATAGAAATGAATGAGCCTGTTTAAGCTGTACTGTTTACTTGAATGCATGGTTAAGATAATTTGCTAGCAAATGCCTTTAGTATAATTACGAGATGCATGTTAAAATACGAGCTGCCTGTACGTAAATGAGAATTGAACTATGAAACCACAAGTTGCATGTTATGATTGAGAATTGAATTATGAAAATATGAGCTGCCTGTATATGGATGATGAACAAGTTATGAAACATGAGATCTGTACCTGGATAAATGAGATGAATATGAGCATGAACCCTACAGGGAATTAGGAGTAAAACTCCTATGGATAAACAGAATCTGGAATGTAGACGAGAAGTGTGCTGGCCTCTGTGTACACTGTACCAAAGAGAGCAACTGTCCCTTTTTAGTGTAGAGCGGAGCTAGCCTCCCTTGGGTTGAGACATGGGGTTAGGATTGGCCACTCTACACCGACTCTTGTTGGCCCTCGCATACGTGGTACTGAGACGTGCTACTAGTGTAAAGAGGGAGCTAGCCACCCCACGAGGCTCGAGGTTTCAGCTAGCCACCTTACATCGACTTTGTTAGGCCCTTTGGGCAAATCGGGGTAGTCAGATGAGGGTACGCAGACTGTGGAAGGGCGAGACCCCTGTTCTGAGAGAGCAAGGCCCTATACTATTCCGTGCTGTACTTTGGGTGTACCCGCTAGCGGAAATGACTGACCACGTGTCAGTGCGAGGTAGCTACCTATACGCTTATCACGTGTGCCGTAGTCATCGCTACGTCTTGACAGTGACCTCGGGGTGGTTGACTGGGTGTAGCAATACCACGGGGGACTCTCCTAGCCAGGAGAGCACCACGTGTACCTTATACTCTACAGAAAAGACTGCAATCAATATTGTTCCCACGAGGAACATGCAAGATCAAGAAATACCTGGACACTCTGAGAAATAGATGAAACAGAAACACTTAAATGAGATAAATAGAAATGAGAAATAAAAATGTTGTTTTTACTGTACTTGTACTTAAATAATGTAAACACCACTCTACTAAGCGTTCGTTGACTCTGTCTTTTCCTAATACTGTTCAGGACCAGGAGTTATGCAGCCCAAGTTTTTGACTACAGAGGGTGCTAGTGTTAAGACCCGTGCTGTTAAGACTTTTTAAGATGTCCGGACTTTAGGTCAGACGTCGGGTAAGACGTCTGGACTGAGGGTCAGACGTCTTGTAAGACGTCTGAACTCATTCCCAGACGTTTGAAAATCGAAAATCGAAATCTTGCGTGCTGCGCGTAGACAATACCCCCTTCATTTTTCTTCTTCTCTCTCCTTCCGCTCCGATGAAACCCTCAACCCACACCCTTATATAAAGTCCCCCTCCTCTCCCTCGTTCCACCCCACTTCCTAGCCACCTTCCCTCCAGCGACAACAGCTGAGCGAGTGAGCGCGGGAGTGGTGTGAGAAGGAGAGGAGGAGCAACGTGGGAGGGAGAGAGGTTAGCTTGCGAGCTCGCGTGGGAGCTCGTCGGTGAGCTCACGGCCAGAGCGGCGCGTGCGCAAGGTGGAGGAGTGCGTCGGGGAGGTCCTCCCTGACACTATTGCAGCCGGAGCAGCGGGCGAGAAGGTGTGGCGCGGCTACGCGCGGCGGGAGAAGGCGGAAGTAGGTTCTGGTTCTGTGTTTTTCCTAGAATCAGATGTCTGGAGCGACGCCCAGATGACGTAGCCGACGTCTAGAGGAGGTTACAGATGTCTGAGGAGTAGATTTCGCGAATGCACCTCTTCTTTACGGATACGGCCATGCAGGCCGCTCTGCCGAGGCATTGTTGCATGACTTTTTGAGGAGATTTGGTGGATTCGTGCAGGTTTCACTTTGAAAAGGCACGAGACACGTCCTCCCATGCAATTTGGACGTCTGGGCGATCTACTAGGCGACGGGAAGAGCTTCCAGACGTCCGGAGAGGTGTTCAGACGTCTGGAACTGGGTCCAGACAGTTCAGCAGAGTTCTTGGACGTCTGAGGAGTGGCGCAGGACTTGAGGTGTGGCACTGGACACTTTTAAGAGGTCTGGAAGTTGTTCCAGATGTCTAATTGGAGTCAAGAACACTATTTTTGACCCATTTAGGGTCCGTTTGAAGTCTGTTTTCCGCAATTAAGATACCGATATTTTCCGTATGATTTCCTCTACTTGTTAGAAGACTTTCTATACTGGTCTGAGTATTCCCATGTGATCGATCCTTGTGATAGGACTTGTTTCCGTTGCGGGTTCAGGGCTTGCTGAGGCACGTGTGCCTGCCGTTCAAGCCCCCACTACTCCTGGGTTTACTGGAAGAGTGGCTTCCCCTTAATTTAATTAAAACGTAAATGCATGTGTGGAATGAATGATTAGAACTTAGGATATGGTATGAATCTTAGAACTAGAAATACTTGAATGTATGTATTGAATGGATTGCAGTCTTGAATGAGTAGATAGAATGATAACAATTGCCTGTAAATGAATAACAGTTGCCTGCGAAATAAGTAGTACTTGTGCTAGTTAACTGTTGAATGTAACTTGCCTGTCGCATACGTGAAATGACATAATATGAGCTACATGTATATAAATTGGAAATGGAAAGGTGAATGTTGGAAACATGAGCTATCTGTGGTTAACCTGAATATGGACATGTGAATGATAGAATATATAATTGCATGTGTATAACCTGAGAATGGAGATAGAAATGATGAAACCTAGAATGACATGAGAAATATGAGCATGAACCTTACGGGGAATTAGGAGTAGAGCTCCTGGAATCAGTGAAATGGAACTGAAAATGTGAGTGGGGAAGTGAGCTGGCCCTTGAGTATGGAGTACCAAGGAGAGCGACTGTCCCACTGTTTAGTGTAGAGCGAAGCTAGCCATCCTTGGGTTAGGACTCGGGGTTAGGATTGGCCACTCTGTACCGACTTCTTAGCCCTCGCGTACATAGTACCGGGGAGAGCTACTAGTGTAGGGAGAGAGCTAGCCATCCCATGGGGTCTGGGGTTCTGCTAGCCACCTTGCACCGACTTGTTAGGCCCACTGGGCAAACCAAGGTAGTCAGGCGAGGGTGCGCGGACTGTGGAGGGGCGAGACTCCTGTTTGGTTCTTAGGGGCTAGACCCTTGTTACTGAGAGGGCTATGCCCTATACTAGTTCCGTGCTGTGCTTTGGGTGCACCCGCTAACGGAAACGATTGAACGCGTGTCAATGCGGGGTAGCTACCCTTGCACTTATCTTACATGCCGTAGTCACCGTTACATTTGTCCATGACCTTAGGGTGGTTGACTGGGTGTAGGACCACCACGGGGGACTCTCTCGGCCAGGAGAGCACCACGTGCGACTTCTACTCTTCGGAAAAGACTGCAATTAAGATCGTTCTCACGAGGAACATTCGAGATCAAGAAAGAGACCTGATAAATAAACCAAGTGATGAAAGAAAGAATAATTAGTTAAAGAAAGAAAGAAATTGAAAAACAACAGCTACCTATCCACCTTTACTGCTTTAGTTAGTTGATTGCCACTCTACTCAGCGTTCGTTGACATTTTGTACTCATAACCCCTTTTCAGGTCTAGGTGTTGAGCAGCCAGAGCTTACGGCTGCGAAGGGTGCTGGGTCTAGTAGAGCCCAGTAGTTGTAGCTTTCGGTTGTACTCCTTTTTCAGTTGTTGTGAGTAGTTCTTGCACCTCTGTACTCTGTATTTTGTACTTTATATTCCTGTACCCGTTTACTTTATATTGTTGTGGTGGTGTGTACTGTAGTAGTTTTACTTTTTTGCTACTGTACTTTTGTTACTGTTAGTTGCTTAGCATAGTGAATGTGGTTTACTTTCCTACTTTTTGGTTACTTTCTCGTTGGACGACTGGGTCTTGGGATTAGTCGAGTCGGTCCGATCTTGTGTCCTGTAGGGATTCAGGAACTGGGTCGTAACAACTGTGCCTAGCCAAGCCCAACCATAGTCGTTTTTCAGATCTTTCGTTTTCTACTGTTGTAGTGAGTAATGGACCCATGCTTTACTATTCCTGCTACTTCCTTTTTTTACGCTTTCTGTTGTTGTGGTGGCATGTACTATATTTTGAGACAGTTGTTCTTATTTTCTTTACTGCTTCGTATTTTTCTTCTGCTTAGTTATATTGCATGTGTGAATGTGGTTTATTTTGCTGCTTTTGATTATTTCTTATTGAACTAGTAGGTCTTGGGATTAGTTGAGGCGAGCCGATCTCGAGTCCTATAAGGATCCGAGTCGTAACAGAAATTAAGGATTTTGGCCCTCGATTTGAGGGCCCAATTTAAGTTCGAATTTAAAATAAATTGTAATGGTATAGTTAATTTTGGGAAATAAATTATTTAGATGTATAATTAAATTAGTTGAAGTTGGCTGATTAAACACATTAAATTAGGATTTAATTTGTCAATTAACATATAAATTGGTGGCTTAATTACAAAATTGACTTTATATAGAGTTGATATACATAATAAATTATTTATTACACATTTTTATTATATTTTAGGAACTTTATTTTAATTTATTTACAATTAAATATACGTTTAAGTTAGTTTTTCACATAAATAATTTATAAATACCATAATACAGTATAAATACAATACAAATAGGTTGAAAATATTTAATATAGTATTATACAAGTGTACTTTATAACTTACTTCAGTATTAAATTAAATTACTAATTTATTTTATTTTAAGTTAATAAATTACTTAATTAACCTAATAACTTAATTACCTACTGTAATTACTTATTTAAATTAAATTACAGGTACTGTACAATATATATTACATAGTTAAATATTTATATAGTAATTACAATTATGCACATATAGATATGTTTATAGAATTACTTATTTTATTATGCATTTAAATTAATATAAATTAATAGATAATTATACAATAAAGTTATATATACAAAAACTCACTCTAAATATTTAATTTAATATATAGAATATGGATATAAGTTAATTATGTACATTATCTACATATTATACAATATATACATATAGCTTGGATTTAACTTCTATGCACAAGTATATACATAGTGTACAATGTATTTTTAGGTATTTTTATGTATTTTTTGATTTTTATAGTCTTTATATATAGAATGGAGGGAGGATATGAGACAGAAAAGGTGAGATGAGAGAGATGAAGTTCGTTTTGGTGATTTTTGAGTTTTAATCTTTTATTAAATTTCAAAGTATACTGAATCGTCGGCTGATATGTTCTACTAAGTTGGGGGTTTATATTACCTTGAAACTTGGTACACACATAGAAAAATATCTAATCCTACACAAGACACCTTTATTTTATTTTTTATGATTTTTGAATTTTTTTATTTATATACAAACCAACCCAAGTTAGGCCTTAAATGAGTTTTTGAAAGAGAACCTAAGGCCCTAAATAGAGTTCTAATGGCTAGGATATCCAACAAACAGATCAAGCATGTTCAATACATACTAAGAAAGCTGTTGAGGCATTCAACCTTGATTTCCATCTTGATTGCATTAAATTCACATGTTGGACAATTATGACCATATGGTTTGTTGATAATGAATTAAACGACGACTTTACAAGCCATAATTAAATCAAATTCAAGCTTCAGAGATATATAAATGCTTGAGACATGCAGCTCTATCATTACAACACAAGGCATCTCAATTTAACCCTTGATTTCAACTCAAATCCCCTTAGAATCAGTCTATTTAAACCTGTTGAAGCTCAAAATTTAGCAACTCATCCAGCTACTAATTTCAGTAGCAAAGTTGCTGTAATTTCCTTCCATATTAGACGTTGTAGTTGCTGCCCAAATATCTTAACTCAGTTGCTTCAGCAACTGCAAACAACCAGTAGTTGGAAGCTGCTGCAGCTACAATTGTGGTGATCTTCAACAGCCACCACTACTGTGTTACAGTCAAAACCCATGCATGAAATCCAAAAGATCTCCACATTTAAATCATCATAAAAATAAATCAAGAGGTCCAAACCTTATCTCCAACCCGGATTTTGCATCAAAATCCATTGATAACCTAATTGATCTCTTCTATCAAGCCATAGACAGCTTAATAGAAAGTGATCAATAGGACATTGAAAATCCACTCAAAATAACTTCCAATCCTTCATTAAAGTCTATCAAATTCACTAACACAACCTCAATTTCAGATTGAAAGACTTTTGACAGTAAGGACTCATGTTGCCCTTGATTTGGGCCTTTTAATATGGATCACAAGTGATTTGATCACTTGATTTTCTTGAACAACATTGACTGATGTTCAAGAAAATCTAATGGTCCCATAAAAATCAATGTGTCATTGTTTTGACCTCCTTAGTCCAACTACCCAAAATGCAACTCAAATTGGGTTTATGCTCATTTGAAAATTAAAAACCACATCAAATACCTTAGATTCATCGCATTACACTTAATTGAGTGAATGAAAACTCAAATTGCTCAATTAAATTCGTTTAAAACCAAATTGACTTCAAATCGCAAAATTGGGCATGAAATCCAAATATGAAAGAATCGAGCAAATCGGTTTAATTAAAACCAGATCAGGTGGTCTTTGTGAATTTATGGAATGAATGGGAGACCACCCTACCCATTTTTAATTTAGGCGTAAATTTAGATCTGGAAGCCAAGACTTCAAATCTGAATTTAACCTTGCTGGATGGGTGGATGATGAATAAAAATGCGAGGAAAAATTAGAAACAAATTGTTGAATGTAGAGGGAGATTTATGAGTCGAAATGAGGGTGGAAAAACACTGATTTAAGTTAATATACCACAGAATTCACTATCTACTCTACTCCTACTGATTTGCAGTACACTAATTATAGTTATATCTAATCTAAAAGGCAAGAAAAACCTCACTAATGAGAAGAACGGGACCTTGGGAGAAATTGCAGCTAGTGGCTGCATTGAGGAAGGAGGGAAGAATCTCTAGCAGTTTGAAAGCTCGCTAGTGGAGGTCAAGTCGCCCTAGGGTGCTACGAAGTCCTTGGCGGCAAGGAGAGGTCGGAGGAGGTGGAGCTTCACTGTCGCAACAATGGAGCAGAGGCTGATGAGGAAAGGAAGCTGGAGAGGATGAAGGGACCAGCTCAAGAAGGTAGGAGAGGAGTCAATGGCGTGCGAGTGAGCTATGGAGATGCTTAAGTAGCAGAGGGAGTGAATCAGAGCATCGGGAGGTGGGTTTAGGTGCGATTAGGGCGGACGGGGGATGAGAGGTCGAGTGGAGCACGGGAAGTAAATGGATGAAATCTAGTCGTAGGATTAGATCTGGGATGGGAGGTGATGCCACGTGCAAAGGCGCACGAAATTTGGATATGGTTTGGCCGTAGGATCATGGATGTAGGAGAGTGACGACTAAGATAGGCTGTGTTCTTGTGCCGCTACAATGGTCCGCGGGTGCAGGCATGATGGTGATTTTGCGCTCAAGCCCTCTAAGGGTGAAACGATAGGGATTTTGTAAACAGACCTATTAGTGATAAGAAAGGATGAGGTGCAGTCCCTGAGGCTTTCGAAGAGATCCCCGACGTCTTTCAAACAAGTCCTTGGAGGTTTTAAACATGAATAAATGTATATGATCTAAGGACCTAGTTGTACTTTAGTGATTACAATGTCCTAATAATGTCCAAATGCTATGAAGTTTTTAATAAAGCTTAATTGAACATTTAAGAAGTTAATTGCACCTTTGATTTGAATGTTTAAATTCAAATGTGTGTTTAATTTGTAATTGGATCATCAATTTATCATCTTTGAATAGAATATCTTAATTTATGACCTAATTATGCATTTTTAGCATAAATTTATTGTTTGAGGTCATTTATGTTAATTTCCACACCTAACCCTTTTCATATGTTAATTATGTAACATTTAACCTAATTTCTAGTTTAACTTAGATATTTAACTATGATAAACTATACCTCATTACTTTCTCTTTACTATAGCTTGTTCATCCTAATGTTTCGCTTGGGTCTCCATGTTGTAGGCTCATTTCCTTGTTGCCTAGCTTACACTTGCCATGGATAGTTTATAAATTAATAGGCGAATGATGGGAATTAAACCCAAGAGTGGTGGGTTCATAACCATTATCTTGGATTTGCTTGGTTACATTTGGCCCTTTACTACATGCACAAGATTTATCGTTTGACCATATACTCTCCTCTGAGAAATCCTCTCTTTCTTGTGAAATTTTGTTGTTATTCTTTTTACTTTTTAATAATTTTGGAAGCAAAGCTTCAAGGAGAGATTGTTCATTTCATTGATTTGACTTGACATTCCCATCATCTCAAGTTGAGCAACCTATTGATTGAACAAGTGAGCAACCAGCACGGTCTAGAATAGGAAGAGGGGGAACATATTGTACACCCGATTAGTTGCCTTTGGAGTGGATTCTCACTTTTTTTAATACTTCAACAAATACGAGCCAAAGTCACATGACCTATGCGTCGACTCTTCTTTCTGCAGAGGAGAAGAGGAGGGTAAGGAGAGAGGAGTGTGCACTTTTTTCCTATTCTACGAATCTAAACTCTCTTCCCAGAACATTCATCTTAGAATGCATATTCTAAAAATCAAAATACTTTTATACGTTAGCTTCTTACCTTCTAGTCACATTGTTTTGCAATTTTGTGAGACAACAACAAGAAAAAAATAGAAGTTTCACACATGGGAGATGTGTAACGTGAGTATCACAAACGTAGGATCGAAAGCAAGACATCCGCAGCGACACCACTCCCAAAGTTTCTTGCACTCGAAGCTTGTGCTTGAAGATTCCCCACCTATGGTCCTTGATGGGGCTCGATCGACCCCCCTCCACCCCCACATTCACCTCCATCCTCTCTCCTTAAGCGTGCTTGGGTTCACCATTTTGCCTTTCCATTTTGCATTTTATCCGTTCATTTCGATTCCTCAAGCATTCACCCTCCTTGCCTCTCCTCTGACCTCGACATTTGGAGTTTCAACGTGGGGCTTTTGGCTCTCTCTTTGGCTCTTAGACGTCTGGGTCCCTCCTCCCTCTTTGTCCCTACTTCCGTGAGGATGGAGAGGGGGAGTGATGGGGAGAGGATTCGATGGGTTAGGGTGAGTTGCTTCGGCTCCGTCTTCCACCTCAGCAGCTCCTTCACATCGGGACTACACCAGAGATCGAGGTTGCATATGACCGAAATGCTATCGAATCTTTTTCGACTTCCATGTTTTTTGAATTTCGCTAGCGTAGATTGCTGAAGTATCATCTCAACATTGTCGTCGTCATCTTACAGTGTTGGACAATCAATCCAAATTGCTGCACTTTAATTACAAGGATACATTTTTTATATTTTTTTTCCTTTTTCTTTTACTCCTATTTTATCTCCTCTGTCATGAGTTTCCCTACTCGTCATGACAAAACATTGATTTTCCCCAATGAGGAAAATTCCCACCATTTTTGCCCCTCCGTATCCAATTACTTGCCTCCATATGTAACTTGTTGCATGAAATCTCTATCGTGAGGTGTGTGTCTGTGTTGTTGGATGGTGAAAGTGAAAAGGGGTGTAAAAGTGTACACTTTTTTACATTTAGAATAAGAGTAATGGTAAATGTAAGATATAATCTACGTTCTGTTCTATGTCACCAGGCCTTTATAAATAATGACCATCACATATGTCCCGCATGTACGGATACATAGGTGAGTGAATGTGCTTCGTGTGTTGGCCCCTCATGGAGGACGTGTGCGGGATCGAGCGATGGAGGAGACAGCACAAGGTAAAGAAGTATGGTTCTTCCTTCATAGAAGCACATGAGGCACACACCGCACATACATTCATAAAAAAACGAAGAAACAAGAGGATAAAGGAGGGGAGGAGTTGATGCGAAGTACATGTGCTGCATTGGTGCTGAGAAGATTCGAAGCACACACTTTAAACCTAAAAACGAACAAACAAAAGGATAAAGTAGGGGAGAAGTTGATGCCAATCATATGTGCTGCATATGCTTCGAAGCACAGAAGAAAAGTTGGAAACTTTGAAGGTCATCTGAAATTGAAAACGCCAAAGAATATCGAGGGAATGCACATCGCTTAAACTTGAAAAGCTTCGCAGCACATACGATAAAACGAAAAGACCAAAGAATAACGGGTTCATGGAGGATGTGTGCCGAGCGGGATCAAGTGATGGAGGAGACAGCACAAGGCAAGGAGGTATGATTCTTCCTTCGTAGAAGCACATGCGGCACACACCGCACATACATTCAAAATTAAAAAACAAAGAAACAAGAGGATAAAGTAGAGGAGTTGATGCGAAGCACATATGCTGCATTGATGCTGAGAAGTTTTGAAAAACACACTTCATACCTAAAAACGAACAAACAAAAGGATAAAGCAGGGGAGGAGTTGATGCGAATCATATGTGTTGCATGCATATGCTTCGAAGCACAGAAGAAAAGTTGGAAACTTTGAAGGTCATCTGAAAATGAAAGCACCAAAGAATAACAGGGGAATGCACATCGTTTAAACTTGAGAAAATTTACACCACATACGATAAAATAAAAAGATTAAAAAATAAATGAAGACGCAAAGCATATGTGCTGCATAGGATATGAAATTATGTGACACGAGAGACACACAAAAACACGTGAAAATGTGAGTTAGGTAAAAAATCATCAAAAATATCTCGAGATAGAAATAAAATGCCTTGAGATTAGAAACACTAAAAAAATTCATCCAATGAAACTTACGTTATCCATATTTCTTGAAATAACGTAAAAGGTAATATGGTTATTGCAGGTGGCATAATTTGACTTCTATGAGGTGGAGTGATTTGACGGAAAATATCTCAAATTTGGGCCCTTTAAGGGTTAATTTAAGTAATATAGTTATTGCAGGTTAATTATTGCGTAAGAGGGTTAACGCGTAAAGTTTGCAGGTTAATTTTTGTGTGAGAAGGTTAATGTGTACTTATGTTGGAAAACTTTCATGAAACTACCTCCGATATGACATGTAGTTGTCTGATACACATGTAGGGATAAGTACTTGGATAGGTTTAAAAAATAACCTTTTGTAGTTCAAGGCAATTCGGGATAACCTCAACTCATCCCACATCTAAAATAACTTAAACATGAGATACTATGAGTTTCTTGGAATTAAGATAACCCCCTCACGAAACAAGGTTTAACTCTCACATATTTGTGGGTCACCCTCAGAAAGCCGCAACATTGTGCGGTGATGACCTCGATACCTTCATTTCTTTGAGAATAACCTACAAGATTTTGTACTTCCTCCCTCGGTTTCCAATTAAGTCACATTTATTGATACGTCAAGTTGGATTAACATGAAGTTTAAAGATACTCTACGTGAGCTTCTGTTCTTACTTTAGGCTCTCCAACGAGGATGACCTAGGTAGGTCGGTCCATGGGCCAGCTAAAATCCACATAGATGGTTGATTAGATGAATCCATCACGTCTAAATGTGAAATAAAAAATGCTGCATGGTTAAGCGATGCTTAATTTGAATATAAAATAGATACCCAAGGCAATGCTTATTTCAACATATTGTTAGGGCTTCATTGAACATAGAGTATTTTCAAAGTAAACAAATAGAGATATCTAAATGTTAAAAGAAAAACCATAGAAATAATGCAATCATTCTTCCTAATGATACCCCCATTTCCTTCTCTCACGGAAGTTACATTACCCGTACAAAAGTTGGTCATCCACTCATTGCCGCAAGGAATATGCAAGTTTCCTTTTACTTTATGTCCTCGCATGACATAAACGTGTTTCTAAATTTACATAGGAGTCTCTTTTGCATGTATTCTCCTGTAAGGTCCTACACTTTCAGTGATCCCTCCAAATAAACCACAATTTATGCCCATAGCATATAGACTCTAACATTTAGCAATTTTTTTTCATAACTGCAGCTACATTATGTGTATCAAAAAAACAAAAGTCATACAAGTCTTTTTTAATTACCCAGATAAATGTGATCATACTTCGATAAGGTGAGACCTTAAAAATGAAACTCCTTATCATAAGATAGAACAAATTCACCAAATCATCTCCTACGGGATTTGTAAAAACAAAAGCCATGGAAGTCCTTTTTAATTGTCCACCTAAATGTGAATCCTTCCACAGAGTGAGGCCTCAAACATGCAAATCCTTATCATAAAATAGAATACATTCACCAGATCATAAAAGCCGTTGATCATAGGGAGGGCTTGTTCTTCACTCCACGGAAGCCCTTTTCGATTGCCTAGCTAAATGCAAGTCCATTTACAAGGGCAGGCCTAAAGATACAAATCCTTAATCATAACATAGAACATATTGACCAAAATGCGAAGGCTGTTGACCACATGGGAGGGAGAGGGCGCATCCCTTACAAGAGCAAAAGATACGTAATGTCAAAAAATTTGGGAATTAAGTCACTTGGAGTCAACTACGTCATTTCGAACCTCAAATACATAAAATATGTGTAAACTCATGTGTCATATGCTTAGAAAATCATATTGAACAAATGATCTAGCATTTGAAATTCACAAATTTCATTGTATTCCTCATCTTATAATGATTTCAATGGTATGCTTTTGGAGTAAATCAAAGATTATTTGTCTCAATTACGAGAAAAAAAAAGATACTTGAAACCATTCCTAATCTTCTCTCTCCCGTCTCCCATGTCACTCTCACCCACCCCTCTGTAAACCTATGCACGCACACCCTCTCAAACGAGTCCACACCACCACCTCCCTCCCTTGTGCATACATGAGAGAGAGAGAGAGAGAGGGAGGGAGGGAGGGAGGGAGGGGAGAAAAGTACAGAGGAGAGATTGGGAGGGAGAGGTAAGGTAGAGAGAGAGAGAAGAAGATAATAGGAGGATGATCGGAAGGGAGATCTCGATAGGGAGAGGGGGAGAGAAAGGAGCGAAAGCACAACGGCCAAGTTGAAGGTGGCGTAGAGGGGTGTTAGAGTGCAAGCGAGGCAGTGCGCATAACAAACTCGATGGCCAATTGTCACCGGGAACGTAGAGAGCAACCCATCTTACATTGGGTTTCCTTCCGTGCGATAAAAGGGAAGGAGTCTATCAGATTGCGTGGGGGATCGACGAGGCTCGTTAGAGGTCGTTAGTCATCAATGGGGAAGGTAAGGTGCTCCTCCTCCATCCCAGGTAGATGGGAGCTGGCGAAGAAGACGACTCGGGAGAAGACGGAAGGAGGGGGTGCAGTTGGTGGACAGTAGTGTCGCCTCATTGGCTGGATCAATGGCGCACAATGGTGGGTGCACCCACCTCCACTCATCGATGGAAGGAGAGGAGGAGGATGCAGAATGGCAAGAAAGCCGCTAGGAGGACATTGAGAGGGCGATGGTTGTTAGTGTGACGACCAATGACCAAGGCACGATAGGCGAACAGTAGGGGAAGGGGTCCCCAATGCATGCGTGCGTGGAGAGTGGAAGAAGAATGCGTGTGTGTGTGGGTGCACGGGGGGTGATTTGGAGGGAAATGGTGTGGTTTTGGGAAAATTATGAAAAGGAATATTTAAGTTTTTGAAAATACATTTTATTGGATTTTTAATTTCTTGAAAAAGGGACCATCTGAAGTCCGATATCTATGATCCACATATCGTCTAAATTGTCTCAACTCGGCGAGCCTTAAACCTTTATCAAAATATGTAAATTATGATTTTACCCCTATAACTCTTATAATTGCATTTTGACATCATCCCTACCTTGTTTGACCTAGTGTAGACATCCCAAATGTGAGTGATAATTGAGGAGGCTCAAGCGACATGAGAAGCCTACGACCAATACCTTCAAAGTCACCATAACCCCTCAATGACCCTAGATAAAGTAGCTTTTCTCTATGTTGCGACTTATGATGAATGATTCAATGAAAATCATGTTAATCAGTTATCATGCCTGACCTTGTTAATATTCCTTTTGCTGAGTACTAAGTCTAGTTGAATAATATATTGTCTATTCTAGGTACTCGAGTAATACTACAATTATTTATTGATGATTATAGTTTAACAACCGAATTAGATGTGATAAGGATCAATTAATTGATAAAACATGAATCTTGATTTACGAAAATGTTAAGTAACCTGTGAATACCTGCTTAGCTTATTAATTAGATAAATTGATCTCAAATATATTCTTAAGAAGGCAAGGGGGCAGTAGCTGGGAGGGGGTGGCAGGTTGGGAGGAGGAGGAGGAGGAGGAGAGGTCAGGAGGGAAGGGGGTCTGAGGTGGACGATGAGGAGAGGCCGGAAGAGGAGGAGAGTGGCAAGAACGATCGGAGGTGCAACAACGAGGAAGAGGTTGTCTTGTAAGGTCGCGTTTGAGGAGGAGGAGAGCAGCGAGGAGGTTCCAACGAGGAGATGTGATCGCGTAGGTGCAAGGGGGAAGGAGAGGTTAAGGAAGAGGGGGAAGGGGGAGGTCACAGCCGTTGGATGAAGGGCACCCTAATATTCGACATTGGCAGTGGTTTTCAAATAATCATCGCCAAATGTCATAAAAAAATTTGGCCTTGCACATGCAACAAAAATCGGTGCCATTATCCACGACGTTAAATTGAAAACTGTCCTAAATTTGATTCGGTGACGGTTATGGCTATGTCGCTGAATGTTTGAAATTTCACCCTCCCCAACCCTGTTAAGCAGGGAAATAAAAACACTTTAGATAATGGTTCTACAAATAACTGTGGTCAATTACCATATTCGGCGACGGTTGTTAAACCATCGTAAAATGCACTTTTTGTAGTAGTGATAATTGGATGATTATGCATTGCTATACTCAAATTTTGTGAATTCATTAAATAATGAGCAGAGTTAGACTTGATGAAGTGAATGATGGAAATATTAAGAGAACGAGGTTATCTAACTATGAAAACTTATAAGATTAGTTAGGCAGTAAATCTCGTGCCCAGTATCAATGGCACGATCGACTATACTTGTTTAGAGGTAGAGATGCAACTCGTTAAGCTACTTAGTCAACTAGGTAGGTAGGTGCAAGTGGGTACATGTTACAACTATCAAGAGTTTGGTGTTATTACTTTAGTATCCAGTTGATGAGGGGCAAAAGCGTCCTTGGACTTAAAACTCCGCACGAAGCCCAAAAAAGAATTCGGCTACCCGGATACTAAGCAAACAGGTGGATTCGACTCCGCTAGATTAGCCTACACTCAGACGGATTCAAACCTGCCTTTATTCAAGCAGATTCGGATTGGATCGACCCACCGAAGGACCCAAGTTGACTAGAGTCAAAGAGGCGGCGATAACACCCACTACACCCACGTCGGTAATAATGATGTCGTTACCAGCACTATTAATAGCCAAATAACAGACATACCGGAGAATCTGCGAGGATCGTTGTGGAAGATCTTACGTTGTTAGGATATTTCTTATGCTATAAATAGGGAAGAGAGACCCTCGAAGGTCCTCCTCACATAATCTGGGAGAGAGAAAACTAGCGACTTTGTACCACCGCTAATTCTAGTGGAAATCCGAAAACACTGCCCTCCCCCCACATGTACACCCTTTACGGTGAAATTGGGTCACCAACTCTCTTGTCTCTTTTTTGTGATTGCTTGTGTGTGATTGTTGAGTCGGATCCTCCGTTTACGAAGGAGCCCAATTAATTGGCGTCGTCTGTGGGGATTGATTACCATTCGATACTATTTCCATATTCCAAATCGCAATTCCTACAACTCATAATTCCTCTTGTGGTGATCCCAAGAAGGTGCCGATGCAGGCGGAATCAAGCGTCTCAGTGTCCAAGAGACATCCCCAGCCTACCGGGCCCAGTAAGGAGAAGCCGACTCAACCTAGCTGGCTACTTGAGGTTCCTAGGCGGGATCCCCTGCTCGAGATGCAAGTGAGGAAAGAATAGTATGAGGCCAGACTGGCAACTCTGAAGGCTGAATAGTAGTCAGACGCTGACAAACTCCTTAAGATCAAGCAGATCAAGGAGTTAGGAAAAATCCACCTGGTGGAGCCCCAAAGTTTGAGCCCTGAAGACGAACAATTAAAGTTGTGTCATACGATGGAAGAGGAGAACGTCCCCCTGCACGATTAGCTCGAAAAGCTAAAACGCGAGTTCAGTAGCCAGAAAGGGGAAGTTCCTTTTAGCCCGCCAAAAGCTCCCCGCCTGCCTTTATCTAGGGAGTAGTCCGAAGCTCAACCCTTGGCGACCAGCGGCAGAGGCTTGATACCTAAGATCGTCTGCCAGGTCACTAGGGCAATGAGGGGTATACGACCACATGCCTACGCCACCACCTATCCCTTCACAGAGGATGTGATGACGGACCCCTTGTCGGAGAAATTCAAGTAGCTTGTCATGGCCCAATATGAAGGGATGGCAAACCCCAATAGCTTTGTGGAGAGCTACCGCTAGATGATGTTAGTGCATGGCTACCCAAACAGAGTACTCTGTTGAGTATTCCCATCTTATTTATCCGGTATGGCTCATGAGTGATTTAATGAGCTGCCGGTCGGACAAATCACTTGCTTCCAAGAACTAGCGGATAAGTTCTGCCAGTACTTTACAGGGCAACAAAGGATTAGACACAACTTAGAAAAGCTGTCAGAAATCCGGTAGCAAAACAACAAATCTTTCTAGTCCTACTTGGACCGATTCAAGGCCAATACCTCAAGTGCAAGAGGCCAATACCTCAAGTGCAAGAGGCCATCCAATACTTCAAGTGAGGTCTCTTGTCCTAGAGGTTTTGGTATGATATCGACGACTTCCCACCTAGAGTTATGGCGGAGTTGTGGGATAGGGCTACAAGGTTTGCGGAACAAGATGACTCTTTTCGCTCCCGTAGCCAGCTAGCGGAAGGATACGAAGACGATCTCGGTTCCGTTGAAGAGAAGAGGACCTCGGGAGAACCGGCTCCCATATCCATCCATGGAGGCAGTCACTTCAACAAGTGGAATTCAAAGAAGTGACCGGCCTGCCAAGGGCCAAAACAATGGACCCCGTAATGATGAATCGTTCTCATAATGATGCAAGGTGTATTATGTATTGATGGATGAAAATACCATTAGTGTCATTGTAGTGGATTGTATGGAATACCAATCATTATTACGACCATTATTATTTACTTACCTAATTTTTACTGATTTTATTCCAGGTCGTTTACTGGGAGGCAATTATTGATTTACTTGCTCTTTAATCTCAAAACTATCCTTTAATTCCAAAAAGAAGTTTTACATCTAATAAAGAATGAATGAATGAAGACTTGGTTTGACTGCTCACAAAGAATTAGTTAAAATGCTTGCAAAAACTAACTATAAACAAGTACCAAACACTTCATCACTATATTCTAAACTATCTCTTTATAAGTTATATTATTAATACTTACATGAAAGTACACTACCAACTAAGATTGCATAGTATACTAATTTAACTTACTAATCTGACACCTACAGTAACACATACAATAGCTATAGTGACAGATGTAAACGTTGCTAGACCCCAGAAAATACTATATACAAACTTAAAGAGGGAAACCAGGGTCTGTAGCGACGATTATGGAGACGTTTTATTCTGTTAGTAAATGTATGAATTTATTTACATAAAAGTAATTGGCTATACTACATATATATATATATCCTTTGTATCTGTATTCACTTTCGTATTTACATCTTCTCTCTCTCTCATTCCACACTACTCTTCTTCTGTTATTCTTCTTCTTTGTTTTAATTCTGTGTTAACAGTCTTCACATACTGCGGCGTACAGGTGATTAGCTACTGTCATTAGTCCTCTTAATTAATAAAAAATGTGTTTAATTTGCGGGTATGCTTTTCGAGGGATACACAGCACCCAGAGGGTGGGACCAAACCTCTACTAAGCACGCCCTAATTGTCATTAGGCAGCTTAATTCTGTTTTACCAAGCTCAGAACAGGGGCTTTCTCAGCCCGCGCACACACACACCTCCCCCAGGCCCTCGGCCCCATATGCTATTCAAATTGCTCAAGGATATGCTCAGAAGACATAAGGGTATGTTGTTTCGGGCGCCCGACACCCGTGATGTCTACGCTATAATATAACAAATTATATTTATATAACAGCGCGCACTTTGCAGTACACGATGTGGCGCTATTCGAGCGTCGCATCTGCGCTGAAAATGTGCGCGGCTGCTCGCCAAAGATGATTTTGGCCCTCAATTCGAGGGCCATAATTTATTTTAAAAATAAAAATAAACTATGGGAAAATGAAATATTTATATAATACTATACAATTGTACACTTAATTTGAAATTTTAATTATATTTACTATATAAATAAATTCACTAAAGTATATAGTTTTTACACATTGATTTTAATGTTTAATTCTTTAATTACTTATAAATTAGCTGCTATATGGTCTAATTGACCTTATACAGAGTTAGTATGCATGTATAAGTATTTTATACACATTTTTATTATATTTTTCATATTTAATTTATGGTCTATTTACATTTAAATAGTAGATTTGAACTGTTTTACTTATAAATTAAGTTAAAGTAATATAATAAGATATAAACATACTTTAATTAGCTTAAATTACTTAAAGCACTTTAGTCTAAGTATACAGATTCAGTTAACTTAGTTATAACTCTAAATTACTAATTTATCTAATTTAATTTAATAACTTAGCTAGTAACTTAACAAATTCATTATTTATTATGTATAAAGAATTAAATTAAGGTACAGGGTTTTATTTACTTATAATCTATATATACACATGTATATACAGTTTTATAGCTTAATACTGTTATTTATCCTATCTATTGATTTATTTAGTCTAAGAATACATATAAGTTAGTTTAATTAATAGATAGTTATATAATTAATATATATAGTATAATCTAACTTAAATACCCAATTTACAGTATGCAATATATACAAAGTTATTTGTACAGTTTATGTACGTATGCTACTTATTTACATATATAACCTAGTATAAAGCTCATATTTATAAGAGTATACTTAATATACAAAGTATTTTTTTTTTAGGTATTTTTGGAGTTTTTCACTTTTTATGATTTTTATACATATTATAGAGATAAGAGATGAGAAGGGAAGAATTAGTTGAGGAGAAAGAGGTGTTTTTGATGTTTTTTAGATAAAACTTCTATTATTAAGCTTCATGGTATACAAATCCATCGACTGGAAAATTCTACCAAGTCGAGGGTTTTGCATATCATGAAACTTGGTATATGATTAGAAAACTTTCTGATCTTCGATCAGATAGTTTTATTTTAATTTTTTAGAATTTTTACTGATTTTTATTGAATTTTAAATCTCATCCAACCTAAGCCTTTCAACAGATTTCTAAGGGATCCTAAAGGCTTAGGATGGATCTTAAAAGATGTGAAAAGGAAGTGACTGCCTTATTTTCATTCAGCATGAAATCTGGAAAGTATTTTACCCATTTTAATACATTCTTCAATTTATATTCCCTTTAAGTCATGTGTTGGACAGTTAGCTCTAAACTGAACTAGCTGACAAAATTTAGAAGAGATATAACAAGGATTCACAGAAATTAAAATTCAATTATTTATACAGGGAAGCTTGTATACACAAGGAATATAATATGACAATATGTCAGCTATGTCCAAAATACACTCTACAGGGTTTTAAATCAGACTCTATCTGCTACAATTTGAGACAATCAGACACAGCAGCAAGAACTCTACATCCAACCCTGCAGCAACTCAGATCTGATTCCAGATGGTTTAACTGCTGCTGCAGTTAGTCCATTTGGAATGGAATCAGAATTAGGAGAGAATGAGAATGTAGTTGCAGAGTGCAGCAATTTGCTGTGATCTCTGAGATTAAAATCATAAATCCAAACTAAAAAAAAGAATACTCTCTCAACCCCATCTGACAAGGGTTTCACTTCTCATTAAAAACACTGAATATCCCAATTCAAATGCAAGAACCCTTATCAAAAAATTCACATCAGATTAAATCAAAAAGAACACTGATCTAACTCTTCCTAATGCTATAGACAGCATGTAGAAAGAGTTAAATCAATCAATTAAAATCCCTAATTCAAATCCCAGGTTCTGAAACCTTAAGGAGTATTGAGAACTCCTTAGGTTAGGAAATCATCACTGCTTTCATCCAACACAAACTCATGGATACAAGGTAAAACTTCAAATCACCATAGTGATTTTCCTTAGTTCTATCTTGCATTCAATGCATTAAAACCCTCATAAAACTCAGATCAGAATATGACTCTTCTGAGATGAATTCTGTCATCTGAAACATCTTAGATTCCTTGCCAAGCAATGAACAAAAATATGAATTTTCCAATTTGTCAGATCAAAACAGTCAAAACCCAATTGAGTGAAAATCCTTGAAATCCAAGTTAAAGAAAAATCAGACAAACTGATTACTTCAAACTCAGACCAGGGGCTTGTGTGAACAAAAGTGAGGTGAATGGGAAGCCCCCTTATGTGCTTTTTGATGCCAATTTCAGATCTGAGGTTAAAAACCAATCAGATCTGAAATTAGGTTTGAATGCATGGGTGAAATGCGAGAAACAAGTCGTGGAAATCAGAAGCGAATATGAAAATATGGAGAGGGAGAGAATTTGTGATCATGACTGTGTGAAACCTTCCCCTCTGATCTGGAATGATTAGAGGAGGTGAGGGGGAAATTATAGTCTAAATCTACTGCTACAGCTACTCTATCATAACAACAAAATTAAACACTACAAATTATGTTAATTCTACTCTAAACCTACTTAACTATAGCTACAACTAATTTACAGAATGATAAATCTACTCTAACAGGAAGAATGAGACCTATGGGTCCTTAGTCGGTGGCTAAGGAGGAAGATGACTCCAGCGGAGGGAAGAGTCTGTTAGTGAGGCTCCAGGGTCGTCCTCAGGTGCTACGAGGTCCTTAGCGACGAGGAGGTCGAGAAGAAGGCGGAAATTTCACAGCTGGTGGCTATGAAATCAGAGGATTGATGGGGAGGAGGAACTGGAGTGGACAAACGATCGCTAAGAGATGTAGGAGGGAGCGATCCTTTGCACGCGCGACCACTGAGGTGCTTAAGTAGCAAGCTCAATGGCTCAGATTACCGCGCGAGTGAGGATAACTGATGAGGCAACCGGCGGCGGGGATGAGAGGAGAGGAGCGCGCGGCGACCAACTTGAAATCTGACCGTCAGATGGGATATGGGGAAAGGGGTGAGCGTACGCGTCGAATCACGCGAAGCTTCTAATGAAGTCCAACCGCAGATCGAAATCGCGAGAAGCAACGGACGGTCGAGATCTGCCGTGTTCTTCGCGCGCAACAGTGCGTGTGAAGAGCAGCAGGCCGACCTTTGAAATGTTGGGAAAATTGCAGGGAAGACCCCTGTGCGAAGGGGTAGAAAATTTGCGTGCAGGCCCATAAGTGAAGAGAATTGCAACAGGATGGACCCTGCAGCCTTTCAAAGGGGTCCCTGCAGTTTACAAGTAGGTCCAAAAAGGAATTTTAAAGATGAGAATGTGATGCATGAAGGACCTAAGTGTAAACTACATACTACATAGCCTAAATGATGTCCAAATGCCTTCAAATTTTTATATGTGCTTAATTGAACATTTAAGACATTAATTATACTTTTGATTTAACCTTTTAAACTTATCTATGTGTTCAATTAATGCATGGATCACCATTTGTCCTTTATCTTCAGAATATCTCATTTTGTGACCTAATTATGAAATTTTAACACAGAGTAGAGGTTTTAGGTCTTTTTCTTTGATTCTCACACTTAACTTTTTTTATCTGTTAATTTGATATTGTTTAGCCCAGTGTCTAGCTTAACTTCAGCTTTTTAGCTATGATGAGTAGCCACTCATCACCCCACCAGTTCGGGAAGGAGTTTTTTGAAGAATACACTCCCCTTGTCATGAACCAGGCAGATGTGTTGGCAGAGGTTTGGTCCACAAACAAGGACCTGCTACCCTCGCCAAAGCCTCTAAAGAAGAAGGCTGAGTCCGGGCCCTATTGCAAGTACCATAGGGCTTAGGGGCATGCTACTAAAGATTGTCGAGATCTACGCGACCAGATCGAGTCCCAAATCTGGCACAGAAACTTAGCCCCGTTCATCAAGCTAAATGAGAGCCAAGACAAGAGCAAGAGACCCATTAAAGGTCCAAAAGACTACCACAAGAAGAAGCTCCAGTAGCTTCGAGGAGTCACCGTGGTCCTTGTCGTAGACTAGGAGCCAGATGGGTCAACGACCCGCTAGATCAAGCAACAGTGTCTCCTTCGGTTCCCCCGACAGAGTACCACTGCCAGGTCCTAGTAGTAATGGCTGCATTATTGTAGAATATTCATTTCTTGCCGCCTGAACCCACAGGTGCGAAGGTTGAGGCAACGTCGCCGCAAGTCAACAAGCCATTCCCTCTAGATCCATGCCTCACAGTGCACGAGAGAGGTTTCGTCAAGTAGATAGCCTCTAGGCTATTCGCTTCTTTGCCTAATTCGGCAGAGCATACTGACCCACTCTTGGTGACTCTCCTACTGGTGGGGCAGTTGCAGCCTAAGCTCTTGGTGGACGAAGGTAGCACTGTTGATGTCCTTCTTTTGATGATGCTTCTTAAGTTGGGCTTCAAAGAAGAGCACCTCTCCCCATTAATTCACCCGGTCGTGGGGTTCGGCAATCACAAGGTGATGATGATGAGGGGCAAAAAATGCCCTTGAACTCGAAACCCTACGATAGGCCCAAAAAGAAGGATTCGGCACGGAGGTGCTTGGATACAAGAAGGTTCGGGGATCCAACCCGCCTACATCCAAGGAGAACTGCAGACGGATCCGGCAGTCCAACCCGTCTGCGCACGAGAAGGCTGGGCATAGCCAGACCCAAGGACTCTATCCGTCAGAGGGGTCGACAAGGGTACAGCAGGCCTGCGTCCCCAATAAATGCTGACAGTGGCAGCCGCTATTAATAACTTGGCAGCGTATCTGCTCAGAAGATTTTGTTGGAAGCTCAATCCACTCAGAAGATCTCGCTGGAAGTCTAGCACTATAAATAGATGGGAAGGCCCTTAAGTCCTCCCTCAAGCAATCTGAGAGAAATAGAGAGATTGTACGCTCTGTAATCTTGCCAAATTTATAGTGCATAGTTGGGAGTTCCATACTCCCCCTAGACTACATCCCATGCGGTGGAACCGAGTAACCACTTCCTGTGCCATTTGTGAGATTACTTAGATCCCTCGATTGGACCATCCACCTAAGGAGGTCTGATTGTTACTTGAGTCGAACACTCCGTATCTCGAGGTGCCGATCAATTGGCACCGTCTATGGGAAACGATTGTCGATTGATAACGTTTCCTACCTCTCTAGGTCCTCCCAAAGGCTCCCACAACTCGCAACTCCTCCCGCGTTGACCCTAAAAAAGTATCGGATCGAGTTGAGCGTGTCGGTGTCCAAGAAATGCCCCCACCGATCGAGCCAAACAAGGAGAAGTAGGGAGTCCCCGCTCAGCTGCTGGAGGACCATGAGCATGACCCTCTGTTTAAGCACTAAATCGGTGTTTAAAAAGTGTCGCGTTGTAGTATAGCCGAAATAGCGTTCAAACAAATACAGTTTTATTACTCGAAAAGATTCTGAGGTTGAACATAGGGAGTAATATGGAATTCAGAAATCAAGATCATAGTTTAAACTAAAAGAAATTGCAATAATGACAATATTAGGTATCAAGGCACAAAAAGATAGGAGTAAAATGGTGGTTTAAATCACCATATACTCCTTATAATAATAGCTAAGGAATGCAATGTTAATATATGAAATAAGCTCAAATATGTTGTCTAATGGTAGGATCAGACGTCTTAAATGCCTGATTTTACAGTGTGCACTTATTTTTCTCCTTGCTTCTTTCTTTGTTCCTTCCTTTCTTTTGCTTCTATTCCTCTTCAGACCTTCCTCTTCTTCTTTCTCTGCTTTCTCAGCTACGGCTTCTTCTTCTTCCTCTTCTACTCTTCTCTTTTCTTTTTCTTCCTTACTCTACTCAGCTCTTCTTCTTTGGCTCTGCGACTCTCTTCTTCTTCTTTTCCTCTTCTTTCTCTGGCTTTCTTCTTCTAAATCCGGCTAAGTGTCAGCCGGATTTCTCTGTAGCAAAACCCTCCCCCTACCCACGCAACTCTCCTCTCTTTCTCTCTTTAGGATCGGCTCTCCCAGAGCCACAGGTAATCGGGTTATCAGATTCAGGTGCGTACCCAGGTCTAGGCTCACCGACGTGCGGTGGTGAGCGAGGAGTGCAGGTCTAGGTGGGTTATCGGATCGAACTAGGTCCACGTGCACGTGTCACGGATGAGGCTGGGTGAGCGGGTGAGAGGGACCTCACCTTGTGAACTGAGGCGAACAACTACTATGACTTTTGCAATTTATTCGCCTTCAGTCGCTGCAAAACCAACGATGTGGGACTAAAGATAGCACCTTCTTCGCACATCTACAGTAAAGGGCCTTCTCCTCAATTGCCTCAGCTTGCGAGGCAAAGGTTTCCAATTGACTGCCTGGTTGCGTGCGCGAGGTGTTTTCGCACAACCTGGGGCTTTAACCCAGGCGTAGGGGCACCTGGAGTGAGCTCCAAGCAAGCTTTGAAGATCTCCGTCAATGGTGGAGGATGCGAGTACTTGAAAACAACGAAATGGCTTCTCGGCCCCATAAGAATGCTTAGGGAGGGTCGTCGGACCACAGCGAGTGCAACGGTGATGGTTGTGTGGTGTGGCGAGGTTCATGTGTGCGTGGCGAAGTTGGACTGTGTGCATGAGAGTGGGTGTGTTCGAGGGGTGACTTGGGTGGATAAGGGATCAAATGGAAAGAGGGGAAATGTGCGGAAAGATGTGGCGATGGTCGTGGGCTTGTCGGCGAGGTATTTGGTGGTCTGTGGTGGTGAGATGGGCTCGTCGGAGAGGTGGCCGGAGATGGAGGAGATGAAGTTGCAGAGGGTCGTCGATGGTTGATTTGAAGTGGAGCGGACGTGAAAATAAAGTGCAGGAGATAAGGAATGTATCTGGGAGGTTAGTGGAGAAAGTGGGGCAGAGGAGACGTCGGATGAGGTATGGCTAATGCTGGAGACTAAGGTAGCTCCGGTGAGAGAGAAACGACGAGGATGAAGGGAATCAAGGCGTTAGCTGCTATGGCTTGACGTGGAAAGACGTGGGGAAGAGAAATCCACCACTGGTATGGTAGACGGGCAACGAAGAAGAACGGAGGAGGTCGCCGAACGTCGAGGAGCCTTCGGCCGCGAAAGAGAGGAATTTGAGGGAGATCTTGGCTGATTTCGAGTGTGAGAAGTTTGGGAGGATCTGGGCTCTCTTATATAAGGATCTAGAGGCGGTTTGAGCTTGGGAAACAAGCTTTCCAAGCTTGGAAAGCCTTGCCGGACTTGGAAATTTCTTGAGACCCAAATCTCTCATGCGTTCGCATGAGAGATTGGATAATTTCTAGGGCTTCGGATTGGGTCTAATAGGAAGGGGATTTCTTGACGAACTTCCCTTTCAATTTTGAAAGGGATTCGTCAAGAAATCAGGGCGTTCTTTCCATTTTAAGGTCGCCAGAGCCAGGAGAAATAGGATTAATGGTGGCAGAGACCTTTTTGTGAGAACGATGACAAAGTCAGGGGTCTATTTGAAAGGAGTTTGAAAGTTAAGGGCAAAAATGAAATTAGACAGGACCAATTTGCAAACTAGGTCAAGACAAATTCATCTTGGGTCCAAATTTAGATACAAACTTAATTTGGACCTAAGGAATCCAATGGTAAAGTTGGATTTTGGTTTTGACCATGTTTGACTAGGTAATTTATGCAAAAACCTAAATTAGGATAAATGTTTGTCTGTGGTTCTGTTTTGGGTCAAAACAAGTTTTGATGGTCAAATTGAAAGTTCTAAACCCTATATAATATTTTTCTATGAATTTTAGAGGGTTTAGATGAATTTCATCCTGATCAGAACCTCAGTTAATTAAGCGAGTCTGTTTTTAGGGTTTCAAAAGTCATTTAATTATCAGAACACGTGCAAATCCTTTTCTGTTTGTCTTATCCCACTTGTTATCTTTTTAAGACCAATTGACCTTCATTCAACCCCTAAGAAAACCCTTGGTTTTACTGTATTCATGATGAGCTGGTAAAATTGGAGTTTTAGCCCTAGTTTCTTATTTTTCTTCCAGAATGAATATGCAATGACTTGTGACTCTCTGACGGTTATGTAGGAGCATTTATTGACTTAATTGGGTAAAAAATGAGCTAGTTATGGCTCATGATGGTACTCCCATCACCCTTTCCCTGAGCTATAAGCGAGGGAAGGGTAGTGTCGGGCTGAACTGGCAGCTCTTAAGGCTGAGGAAATCTCAGTCATAGAGAAGCTCCTGGAGATCAGGTAGGTTTGGGAACTCAGCCCACTCCCATAGGGGGACAACCGCCAGCCCAACCTCAACGACAAGCAGTTGAGGTGGCGTCGCATGGTAGAGAACGAAAAGCTCGAGAAGCAAAGGCACGAGCATAGTAGCTAGAGAGGGGAAGTCCCTCCTGATCCACTGAAGGCTCCTTGCCCACCATCCTCAGAGGAGATCTCGGTGGCTCAACCCCCTACAACTGGTGGCGGGGGATCGATCCTTGAGATCGTCCACTAAATTACCAAGGCTATGAGGGGCATACTCCCCTGGGCTTACGTCACCACCTACCCCTTCACTGAGGAGGTGATGACTGCCCCCTTGCTAGAGAGATTCAAGCAGCCTGTCATGGCTCCATATGATGGGACGCTAGATCCCAATAGTTTCTTTGGGAGTTATCGCCAAATGATCCTAGTGCACGACTACCCTGATGGAGTGCTCTGCAATGTATTTTTGTCCTATTTGTCTGACATGACCCATGAGTGGTTCAAAGAATTACCGACTGGACAAATCACCTGCTTCCAGGAACTGGCCGACAAGTTCTGCCAGTACTTCGCCCGACAGTAGAGGGTTAGAGACAACCCCAAAAGGCCGTTAGAAGTCCGACAGTGGAAGAGTGAGTCCTTCCGGTCATACCTAGACTGGTTTAAGGCCTAGTACTTCAAGTGTAAGAGACCTCACAATGCCATCGCCATCCAATACTTCAAGTAAGGACTCCTGACTCAAAGGTTTTGGTATGACATCAATGACTTCCCACTCAGAGACATGGCAGAACTCTGGGATCGGGCCACGAGATTCGTGGAGCAAGATGACTCTTTCCGCTCCCACAACCGACTAGCGGAGGGATTTAAGGATGACACTAGCCCTGCTCGGGAGAGACGGGGCCCTAAGCGAGTCCACCCCCATCTCCATTCGCGGAAGTGGCCACTAAGCGCAAGGCCAGCTTCTCAGAACGGAGGAATGATCGGCTGGGCAAGGGCCGAAACAATGGACCCTGCCAAACTAGGCGGGTGATGTAAACACATTTATTGAGGGTAAAATGCCTATTCATGCGTATTCCTTGGCTTAGATTTGCATTTCATGTTATCAATGTTGCATAGCATGTATCATTCTACATTTAAAGTAGTTGTATATAATTTAGGTTAATTGCATCATTTTTGTGGTTAGGAAAGAAGGATATTTATTTTGGAGCCTCGTATTGACGATCCGACCGTATGGATCTGATTAAGATGATGATCGGAGTCCAATGCCTCTGAAATCGCCTCGATCGGAGTTCTGTAGCACCATATGCAGTTTGAGGAAGATCAACGACCAAGGGACTAGGAGACATACTTTAGAGCTTCAAATGACAAATCCGACTGCGCAATGGATTTGAGTCGACGATCTCAGCCTAATAGCGCAAAAATCGACCCAATCCAACCTCTGTAGCAGCCCCTACAACAAGAAGATGGACGACCTAGACTACGCCACGTGGCACAACCCAAGCATCCCCGCGCACGCATGCGCGACCGCACGCACGCGGCAAGGTGGGGGAGCGCAGCGCCAGCTATGCTTGAGCTGGACCTACAGCGACGCATGAGCTGGACTTACAGCGATGCTTACAACCGTCGCTAATTATTCACGTGCTAGCAAAGCCAGCTTTGGACGTGAGCTGGCATGAGCTTCTAGTGATGGTTTGGATGTCACTAATGGTCCTAAACCTATTTTTGCCTCTTCTCCTCCACTATAAAAGGACCTACACCCCCTCCCTTCCAAGGCATCTCTACCTACTCTACTCCCACCTACTCTCAAGCTCTAGCAAGCCTACCAACGCTCCATTAGTGCTTGTTCTCAAGCTCCCAAGGCTCCTATTAGTATAGCGAACCTCTACCCCACCAAATACTCCTCCAACTTCCCATCCCCTTTCATAGGTTACCTTGGAGTCGTCCTCCCACCTCCATTTCGGTAGCAGATCACCTCCGTCTTCTCACCTCCATTCTGGAGCCACGCCGAAGCTTTCCTTAACCCGACGTCCTCCTGCATCTCACCTCCGTCGTCCTGCTCCTTACCTCCTTCGTCAAACTTCCGCCAGGCACCATCATCTCGTCGAACAACGGATTCGGGAGATTTCCTCTCACCCCCCTCTCTTTTATACTTTCATAGTTTATTGTAATTGACATTGGAAGTAATATATATCAGATTTGTTCCACATCTCTATCTTGTGATTCGTTTGCTTGTTTTCTTCTTACAAAAATACAAAAAGAAAACAAAACCCTAAAATACCAAAAAAGAAACAAAACGAAGCGTGGTTTTCACTTAAAGTAAACGTCGCCTTCCTGTGTTCGACCCGGGACTCCCTTGGAGTTTCGGTATAAATTTTATTTGATCGACGTGTTTTGCAACTACGACGACGGGTTACTTGTAACCCCGATTTCTAACTCGCGAAATGATGAGAACCTCATCATGAACCCTAACTAGCACATTTTGACCTAATAAAGTGAACAAAAGCCCCTACATAACCAAGAGAAAGGCTTAATTCAAGGAAAAACTAATCTAAGAAGAGAACATGAAACAAGGGGTAAAACTGTAATTTTACCATTGCAGTGCATCAATGGGATTTATAAGGGTCTAGACATAGGTCAATTAGACTTAATAAGAGAAAATGTGGGATGGTTCAATCGGAAAAAGGTTATGGTGAAATTTAGGAATTAAATGACATCCTGTAACCCTAAAATAAACCTACTTAAATTCATAAGGTTTCAGGCAACATAAAAATCAACTAAACCCTCTAAAATTCATGAAAAAATATCCCCTAGGGTTTAGAACCTTCAATTTGGTCTTTGGAACCTGTTTTGACCTATATTGGGGTCCATGCCCAATATTTGACTTAATTTAGGTTTTTGTGTAAAATATCCAGTCAAACGTGGTAAAACCTAAAATATAACTTCACCATTGGATTCCTTAGGTTCAAATTAGGTTTATACCAAAATTTGGATTTAAGGAAAGGTCACCTTGACCTACTTTCTAATTTGGTCCACCTAATTAGATTTTGGCCCTTAACTTTTGAAAACCCTTGCAAATCCCCCCTCAGCTTTCTCGTCACTTTCTTCATTTTGGTTCCTCTACCATTGCAGAAGGGACCATACCTCCGGCGACTTTGCGCGGAGGTTTTCTCCTTGATTTCATGGGGAGCTGCTCCCAGATTTGAAAGGGAAGCTCCTTGCGAAGCCCTTTACTGCACGGGCAGCTCCCCATGCCCTAAAGCGCCCCATACCTCTCGTGCGAACACTCAAGAGGTATGGGTCTCCTCCGGCCGTACCTCCGGTGTGGTGTGCTCGCCGCCTCCTTGCAAATCCCGCTCTGCCCGCGCCTATTTAAGGAAGCACAGATCCTTCCGCTTCCTTCAAGCTTGATTTGGTCAAAGAAAGCCCCCCAAATTCGTCTCCTCCTCACTCCGACCAACTTCCCACAGCTTTCGGTGACTCTCCCTCCCTCTTCTCATCGCTCTGCCACCATACCAGTGGTAGAGCCATCTCCGCCATGCTCCTCCGCGCCGCGCCGTACCAGCATGCGCTCTTCCAACCCTCTTCCTCGTCGCCACTTCTTCACCATAAGGTCTTCACCTCCGACGACGGTAGATACCCGCCGCTCGCCATCCGCCTCCCCCCTTCGCTCTAAACATCCTAGATAAGTACCTCTTCCTCCCCTCTTTATTTCTCTCTTATCAATTTTTATTTTCGACCGCTCTACAGTCTCCAATCATCTCCGTCTCCCTCACCTCTTGCAGACCACCGACGAGGCGCAACCATCACTCCACCACTCCACACGCCTCACCAACCACCTCGACAGCATCGCCATCACTCACTGATCATCCTCCGCACCTTCACCAACCGCCACACACACTGCACACCTCCATCGACCTAACCCACCTTCACAGCCACAGTGCGACCTAGGCACGCATGCCTAGGCCGCCCCGCGGCCAGCCAACCCCCGCCTCACCTTTGCCGTGTTTTCCTATGGTCTGACAGCACCGTGAGGCCGTATTCATGCATTTCAGGTTTCGTCGCCCCTCCGCCATTGACGAGGAAGCTTGAAGCAAGCTTGCTGCAGCTCCAGGCCTTGCTGTTCCAGGCTTACACCCCCAGGTCGCGCAGAAGCCCTTTGCGCACAACCCCAGCCAAGCAATTGACGCAGAAGACCCTTTCATCTACTGTAATCGAGTGTGACATCTGCTGCGGACGTTTGAGAGACAAAGGTGGGACATTTTGTCCTACCTTGGAAGCTGATGAGCTGGAAGCGACACATAAATTGAAAAAGTGCCATAGCCTTATCGCCTCAGATCCATGGGGTGAGGTCCCACTCACCCGACCCGGTCTCGTCCGCGACCCACTCCTACGCGGACCTGGCCTAACCTGACTACCCGCGCACTCCTAGCCCACCACCACACGTCGGTGGCCTGGTCCCGGGCACGCATACCCAACCTGATAACCCGAGAAGGCTCTGGGAGAGCTGTCCTGAGAGTGAAATAGAGAGAGAGAGACACGGGGAGGGTAGGGGTTAGGTTTTGCCTCTATGTGTGCAGGGAGGAAAGGAGCTGCGGAAGAAGAAGAAGCCAAGAAGGAGTAGCCACAGAGAAAGAGAAGGAGTTGGCCAAGAAGGAAGAGGAAGAGCAGCTAAAAGAAGAAAGCAGTTGAAGGAAGGAATTAGCCATGGAAAGAAGAAGGAAGACTTGAAGGCAGAAGGAGCAGAGGCTGAAGAAGTAGCTGAAGACTTGGCCAAAGACAGAGAAGGAGCCGCAGAAGAAGAAGAAGAGGAAGGACTTGAAGAAGAAAAAGGAGGAGGCACAGCCGCTTAAGAAGAGAAGAAGAAGAAGCTAAAGAGGAAGGCCAAGAAGAAGAAGAAGAAGCCAAAGAAGGCTGAAGAAGCACTATAGCAGATCACCAGTTAAGGCGTCTGATTCACAGAATCAGACGTCTGAGAAAGGAAAAAGAAGGGAAAGAAGAAAGAAAGAAGGGAAAAGAAAGAGAGAAGAGAAGAAGGAAGAAAAGCCATTGCTATTTTCTTTTTCTTATACATAAACTTTCACTTATATCCTTGTTGAATATCACATTTTGAGAATTGTGGATTTTGCTTCTAAAATACTGAATTGCTCCCTGAGTTCGACCTCGGAATGTTTTTGAATTTCGAGTAATAAAAATTGTTATTTGTTCATACGCTTTTTCAACTATACTACAACAAGGTTAATTTAAAACATGAAAAAGCGATACGAACACGAAACACGCCCGACCATTTTGGCGCTGTTGCCGGGGAGACAACGGAATTTACTTTATTGTTTATTGCATTTCTTTGCATTTACATAGCACTAACCCTACTTGTCTTTGATCTATTGTCTTGCAGGTACCCTAGCATAGAGATCCAAGTGCGGTAGACCGGAGTAAAGTGCGGGTAGAGTGTTTTGTAAGTATCCCCCACACCACCCCCACCTTAGTTTTCATTCCAAAACCTAATAACTCAAACCCAAATCAACTTAGGTGCTTTTTATAAACCCTAGGATAGATTTGGTTGTTTGTTTGCCACCTCCACTCATCTCGCCATCCACATAATAAAAATAAAAAATAAAAAAGTGTTATCTGATTGTGGGATTTTCTGAAAGCTACACACTTAACATCCACAACTTTTTATCCTAAGGTGCACAATCACTTTGATTCTACCACTTAACCGGGATTTGACCTGTGGACCTGGTACACTTCAACTAAATACACATAAGTGAATAGAAATCTGAATAGGTAAAGCATTCTTGTGTGCCTTAACTAAGTGGTGCAATAGGCCAATTGATTGAGCTGTTTGGGCCGCACCACTCAATCTAAAACTAATCCATCAAGTAGCTTGCCACTTAGGGTTGATTCTTAGGGCTGAACCAAGCACTCCACATTATTTTTTATTTTTAAAGAAACATATCATCACCCGTGCTTTCAAAACTTTGAGTGTTCTACTAAACCTTGATTGAACCAACCTGAGAATTAAACCCTAAAAGCTACTAAATAAGGTTAAATCCTAAAAGACACATCATCAAATAACCTTGTTTGAGAACCTTGGTTGTGCACATACACACATTTTAACTGATCATTAAGGACACAACCCATCTAAAGGGCCCATCACATTCCTGAAGCACCATTGTCCCAAGCCTAACTAAAATTGATTAAACGTTGGCCCTAAGGACTGGTTCGCTCGTCGGGATCCAGATTGAGATTGTTCATGATTAACCTGCTTATACTAATCAATCTGATGTCTAGCTAGGGGAGTAGCGTCAAACAATCGCGGCTAGGGGGTACACTAGGAACTGGAGGTGCAAGCTAAAGGAAGAACCTTCTTCCCAGTCCCTCCTTCTAACTGGTTCGATTGCCTGGACATAAGTAGAGTAAATCATCCATAATCTTAGGACGGATTCTGAGAGTATGTAGACCTTTAGGCTACCCAACCTCATGACAGGCTTGTATTTTTGTATTACAGGGCTCATTTCTCTTCTTATTTCCCTCCTTACTTCACCATGTACCTGATGAGAACCTCATCATGAGCCATAACTAGCTCATTTTGACCTAATACAAAGGATAAAAGCTCCTACATATCTCAAGGAAAGGCTTAACTCAGAGAATTCTGAGTTTGAGAAGAAAACAAGTCATAAGGGGTAAAAATGCAATTTTACCAGTATAATCTGCATACAGGGTAATTAAGGGCCCAAACATAGGTCAAAGCAGCTTAATAAGAATAAAAGTGGGATGAGATGATCTAGCAAGGGCTACAGCACTTCCAAGAAACTAAATGATAATCTGTAACCCTAAAACAACCCACTTCAATTCACAAGGTTCGAGGCAAAGTAAAAATAGAATAAACCCTCTAAAATTCATAGAAAAATAATCTCTAGGGTTTAGAACCTTCAATTTGGCCTTCAGAACCCATTTTGACCTACATTGAGAACCATGCCCAATTAATAACTTAATTTGGGTTTTTACGTAAATTGACCGGTCAAACAAGGTTTAATATAGAAATGAAATTCACCATCAGATTCCTTAGGTCCTAATTAATCATGTATAAAAACTTGAGCCTAAGAAGAAACCTCCTTGACCGACTTTACACTTTGGTCCTCATATATTTACTCTTTGGCCCTCAACTTTTGAACCCTCGCATTTTGGCCCCTAACTCTCCTTCGTTCTTTGCGATCAGGTCCCCCTGCAAAACCTGCCAGCACCATGCTCCGCGCAGGGTGAGGGGGGGGACCTGGCAAGTAAACCGGGGGTGCCCTGCGTCGTCAGCCGTCGCAGGGACACCCCCCTGGTCGTTGTAACCCACCATACCGGCTGTGCGAACGCACGGACGGTATGGGTTTTTGTTTCCGGCCATCCTCCGGCGAGGGAGACACGTCGTCTCCCTCCGCCTTCCTCCCTGTTTTGATCCCTATAAATACCCCCCGTTGCTCCACCGACCGGGGTAGCTCGGGTCTGACGGAGAAAACCCCCAACTTTCCTCTCTTCTCTCTCCGGCAGACGCTCACCAGCTCCGGCGGTTCCTCCCCCTTCTCCTCTTCGCTCTGCCGCAATACCAGCAGCAGAGACTTCCTCCCCTGCTCTTCCCGCGCCACGCCGCACCCAGCTGGCGCCTCTCCGGCTCTCTGCTCGCCGCCGCCCCTTTCCCTGAGCATCGTCTTCTCCGGCAACAGTCGATACGACTGTCGCCCTGTTCCTCCCCCTTCGTCTCCGGCCACCCTCCGGCGAGATGCTCCCATCGCTCCACAGCCTCACACACCTCGCCGACCCTCACCGAACCTCCGCCTCATCACACTGAGCACCCCCCACCCCTTCACTGCCACTCCACACCTCCGTAACGCTTCCCCCAACAAACCCATCCTCCGACCCACAGTCCGACCTAGGGCAGCCCTTGCACGCCGCCCCACGCCTCGCCACCACCCACACGAGCTTCGCCGCACCCTGGCGAAGCTCCCGGCACTTTCTGATTAGGCCGAGAGGCCGTTTTTCTGTGAACAGGCCACCCGACCTCCGCCGCCATTGCCGTGCAGAAGGAGCTGCTTCCGCCTGCAGCTACAGGCGCGCCACGCTCAGCGCCACGCCCAGATTCGACTCCCAGGCCTTGCGAGGCGTTTCGACAAAACACCAGGCTCGCAGCTAAGGCAGAAGGCTTCGCGTGACGCCGCGATCTCCCGCTGCTTTCCCCGCTGCGGGCGCGCAATTGAGGTGGGACATTTAGTCCCACCTCGGAAAAGTCTGAAGAGGCGCAGCGATATAAGACGCAAAGGTGCTGGAGGCTTACTGCCTCAGCACACGGGGTGAGGTCCCCTTCACCCGCCCGGTTACCCGGTCTCGTCCGCGCTCACGCCCCGCGGACTTGACCCGACCCAACCCGACTTAGACTGACCTGCACTCCTCGCCCACCACGCACGCCGGTGGGCCTGGACCCGGGCACGACCCGTACCCGATTACCCGGCAGCTCTGGGAGAGCTTTCCCAAGAGTGGTTTCAGAGAGAGAGAGACGCGGGGGAGAGGGTAGAGTAGGTTTTGTCCTCTGACGTAAGCTCTGAAGTGTGCAGGAACAGGTGAAGAAGAAGGAAGCTGAGGAAGACACTGTAGCAACAGGCAGTTTAAGTCGTCTGATTTGGAAATCAGACGACGGCCTGAAGGGAAAAGAAGAAAGAAGGAGGGGCGACGTCCCAGACTGGAAAAAGAAAAGACGGAAGAAGGAGATCTGAAGAAAGAAAGAAGATCACCTCTGCAGAACTAAGAAGAAGAAGATCACCTCTGCAGAACAAAGAAGAAAGAAGGAGATCTGAAGAAAGAAAGAAGAGCATCACCTCTGCAGAATGAAGAAGAAGAAGATCTGAGACGAGGAGAAACAAGGAGAAAAAAAAAAAGACACCAAATTCTTTCTCTCTCTTTGTTTATTTTTGTAAAAGAAACATGTATATCTCTAGAATACAACTTGCTCCCTGAGTTCGACCTCGGGAACTCTTTTCCGAGTAAAAAAAATTTTATATATTTGAAATGATGGCAACAACTGGCTATACTACGACGCTATAACGTTATAACCCTGCTGTCGGAGCCACCATTTTTGGCGCCGCTGCCGGGGAGCAATGGCTATTCTAGAGGTAAACATTCCTGTTTCTTTTTAGTTTCTGATAATCTCCTCTCTTTTGCACAGCTACAATCAAGAAGACAAGCAACCGCACGACAACCAACCCGAGGACAGGTAAAATTTTTTTTTCCTCTCGCTATTAACCCCTAAACTCTAAAGAGGAAGAAAAGAAAAGAACAAGCAATATAGGGCTAACCTGTCTTCCATACCTAGTAACCATAAAGAGTTGCATGTTTTCAACTCATTACTCCTCCACACTATTAAGGGTATTTAAGGGCTAACACATTCTTGCTTGAGCCCTAATTACCCAACAAAGAATTAACTGGACCAAGTAGAGCCAACCTAGGATCCAACACTAGGGATTTAGAGACACACTCCTCAAGCAAGAATTGAGAAAACCAAATGAAGTGTGCCCAAGCCCTTGTCTGAAAATACCTATTCAAAGAAAACCTAAAACAATTGGCTCTCTAAACACTTGAACCCTAAAAGAAAGGACCCAAAAAGCTCTCAAAGGAACAAGAGGTAAAGTTGACTCCTTGGGTCAACCAACCTTAAAATTAGGTCACTTTCTCACTCAAAATACCTAAGAGTTCAAGTGTAACTTTAAGCACCCTGATCTTAAGCTAAAATTGGTAGACTTAAGAGGTCAAGATCCCCATTCTGGTCTACCTGGACCCGCAGTGACAAGAGAGGTCGAGTGGGGGAAACCCTGTAACCCGTGGGGACGCTCTACCGTGTAGGGGTCTTCGCGGGACTCTCCCTCTCTGGCTACCCAGGTAATTCTCAGGTGGACGATCTTTCTGATCAAGGGGTCCATCTGCCCCGCACCTCTATAGTCACCCAACACATTTTTGGGTGCCTTGATTGGGTCCAGCACCTTCTAAACTTACCTCTTCCAACTGTGCATGTACGGAAGGAGGTCTCTAAGACCACCCTTAAGACCTCCTTTAGAAATTCGCTCTCGTCAAGGCCAAGCCTCGACGCCCGTGTTTGTGCAGAAACACCCTCACATTATTCTCTCTTCTGATTCAGAACCAAGTTCTTCTTCTTCCCCCATCATGGCTCAGCCAGTTGAGGAAGAAAATAATCTGGAACACCAGCTCCAGCGACTCAATGACCTCTTCCAAAACTTCGTGCACCCACCACAGCGTCCTATGATGCGGGACCACTACAATCCTGCTGCGGTGGCCATTGAGCCTCGAGTCAGAATCCCGACTGGAGGACCTGATTCCGAACTAAAGCCCAACATGATTTATGCTATACCTAAATTCGATGGGCTTAATTCTAAAGATCCCTTCCAGCACATCAAACAGCTAAAGCATCTGGCCCACACTTTTGGATCAGATGCGCAAAATCGGGATATTCTTCTCATGAAGATGTTCTCCTTTTCTCTTATGGACAAGGCCGCCCATTGGTATCAAACTCAGACCCGGCCGATCAACACTTGGGAAGAACTTCAATCCGAGTTTTTGAAAAAGTTCTTTCCCGTTGGTCGGACCAACGCCTTGCGCCATCAGATTACACACTTCACTCAACAATCAGGAGAACCTCTCCATGAGGCATGGGATCGTTTTCAGGATCTCATGAGAAAGTGCCCCCATCACGGAGTTCCTAAATGGGAACAAGTCCAATCTTTTTACCAGGGACTCTGTGAGGACATCCGCCTTTTCGTCAATGCAACTTGCGGAGGAAACATCATGGGTCAACATGAAGACACCGTATGGGAGATTCTCGAAAACATGTGCGAGAACTCCATCAACAATGACTCCATGGGACTATTCAACAGGACGAATACCCGCGCAGCGACGAATCTTAAGGGAGCACATGAAACGCAGGGCCTGTCCGCATCAGTCGACCTGGAATTAATGGCCAGTCGATTGGACAAGGTCTCAATCATTGAAAAGAAGGTGGATGAGCTGACTCAGCACTTGCAGCGAGCCACCTCCGCGCGTAACTCCTTTGCACAACCTCCTTCCACACAGGAGACTGTGCAAAACATCCTCCACCGATCTTCCCCTGGGATGGATCCATATCCATCCCCATCTGATTCTTGGACTGGAAGATCATCCGATCCTTTCTACACCAGCCGGGGGAACTCCATTCCTCCTTTCCCTGATTCTCAGGAGGTTCCTCAGACCTGCGAGGACCTCAACGCCATCCAGAACGACCCATTCTCCAACACTTACAACCCTGGATGGCGAAACCATCCCAATTTTCAGTGGGCGGGAAATTCCCAAACCCAAAGACCACCTTTTCAGTCCCGTCCACAGCCCTCTCGTCACTACCAGCCGCCTCAGCCTCGGCCCAACCCTACTTATCCATCAGGGCCAAATCAAGATCAAATGTCCTTAATCCTTCAGACTCTGGCTGACATTCAAAAAACGAATGCGGCTATTCAGAAACAGCACAAGGACGAGCTTACAGAAGTTAAAACTCAACTGGCCCAGTTGGCAAATTCTCGCCAACCAGGCACACTCCCTTCCCAACCTCTTCCTAACCCAAATAACGTGCCAACCCAGAAGCGCGTTATGAATCCAAATTTAGGCCACGCCCAATGGATTTATCAGGCTCCTACTGCTCCATCTCCAGACGAGATGGAAGCCTCAACTTCTTATGCGGGATTTCAGCAGCAGCCACCCCTCCTACCAAACCCAAACCAAAATCAGGCCGGATTAAATTCTGTAACAACACGTAGTGGTAAAACAACTCAAGACCCGCATTATCCAAACCACTCCCAGCCTGATAACCATGACCCTATTATAGTTATCCAAGGTACCGCTGTTCCAGATCCACAACCTGGACCTATCCTAGAAGAACCAACCAAGATCCCGTTTCCCGAGGCCCTGACCAAGGGAAAGAAGACCACCAAACCCGTGGCCCCTGAGGAGGACCTGGTCAAGCTCTTTGAGCAGGTCCACATAAACATCCCCTTGATGGATGCAATCCGCCACGTACCAGCTTACGCACGATTTCTAAAGAATATATGTACACCCCAGCGTAAGCCGCGAACCAAGGGAGGGAGCCCAATTGTTCTGTCAGAGCAAGCTAGCTCTGTAATCCTTAGTAGACTCCCACCCAAGGCAAAAGATCCTGGAACTCTCCTGATTTCCTGTAAGATAGGTGGTACCCAATTTGATAGAGCATTGTTAGACTTGGGTGCATCCATAAACCTGATACCCACATCCTTACTTGACCATCTAGAAGAATCTGAGCTGAAACCAACCGAGGTGACATTACAATTAGCAGATCGATCTATAAAGTCACCAAAAGGGATTCTCGAAGGTGTTATCGTGAGAGTACGGGATTTCTATTTTCCAGTGGACTTTATAGTCTTAGATATGGATGCACCTGAGAACCCTAGGGATACACCAATCATTCTAGGGAGACCTTTCTTGGCTACTGCTAGAGCCAACATCAGCTGTGAGGAGGGCCAAATAGAGCTTAAGTTTGGAGATCAAACATTGAAAATTGATATATTTAAAGCCCAACAAGGAATTAATTGCGGCGTCATCGAACAAATTTGTGACATCAAGACTTTGGTTGATGAATCACACCTCCAGAATGACTCGATTATGCCTCATCAACCACAGAAGGATCTTTACCCGCAAACAGAGGAGTCGAATCCAGATATGAACAACCCAGTAACTCCCACCCTTGAACTGAAACCCCTTCCTGCTCACTTGAAATACGTATTTTTGGGTTCTAATCAGACCTTTCCTGTGATTATCAATTCCAACCTCAGTCCTGAACAGGAATCCCGTCTGATTATTGTCCTCCAGCAACATCGCAGAGCCATCGGATGGACTCTCGATGATCTGACTGGAATAAGTCCCTCTTATTGTACTCATCATATCTATTCAGAAGAGGGCACACGACCTTCTCGTGAAATGCAGAGACGCTTAAACCCCAATCTGCAGGAGGTCGTGAAAAAGGAGATCATCAAATGGTTAGATGCCGGAATCATCTACCCGATCTCCGATAGTCGTTGGGTGAGCCCAATTCAGGTCGTGCCCAAGAAGGCAGGACTCACCACTATAACGACTGAGACCGGAGAAATCATTCCTACCCGATTAGCCAACTCGTGGAGAGTCTGTATAGATTACCGTCGACTCAATTCCTCCACGAAGAAGGATCATTTCCCACTACCCTTCATTGATCAAATTCTCGAAAAACTAGCGGGAAATAGGTTCTTCTGCTTTCTTGACGGGTACTCCGGTTATAACCAGGTGGCAATCCATCCTGAGGACCAAGAAAAGACCACGTTCACCTGCCCCTTCGGAACATACGCTTTCCGAAGGATGCCTTTCGGTCTTTGCAATGCACCCGCTACTTTTCAGCGATGCATGCTTGCCATATTCTCAGATATGGTAGGTGATTATCTGGAAGTCTTCATGGATGACTTTTCAGTTTTCGGAGCATCATTCGACGATTGCCTCCAACACTTGGTCCAGATACTCAGGCGGTGCATCGATGTGAATTTGGTTCTTTCCTGGGAAAAGAGCCATTTCATGGTGCCTGAGGGAATTGTCCTGGGACACTCAATTTCGGAGAAAGGTATCCAAGTGGATCGAGCTAAGGTTAATCTGATTTCTCACCTTCCTATGCCTAGCTCGATCAGGGACATCCGATCCTTTTTAGGGCATGTCGGTTTTTATCGACGATTTATCCCTGATTTTTCAAAAATCGCACGCCCCCTGACCACTCTTCTCTCCAAGGATGTTCCCTTCGAAATCTCCAAGGAATGCACTCAAGCATTTGAAATCCTGCGTGACCGAGTCACCCAAGCCCCGATCCTACAGTCCCCTGATTGGTCTCAACCCTTTGAGATCATGTGTGATGCATCCGACTTCGCTGTAGGAGCGGTTTTGGGACAGAAAATTGACAAGAAACCTGTGGTCATTTACTACGCCAGCAAAACACTCGATGAGGCTCAGCGTAACTATACGGTTACTGAGAAAGAGCTGCTAGCTGTAGTATTTGCCCTAGAAAAGTTCAGATCATACCTTCTGGGTTCCCGTGTCATCATATACTCGGATCACACAGCTGTGAGGCATCTCCTTGCAAAGAAGGACGCGAAACCTCGATTAATCCGATGGATCTTGCTGTTGCAAGAATTTGACCTTGAGATTCGCGACAAAGCGGGAAAGCAAAACGTGGTAGCTGATCACTTGTCCCGTCTTCCTTCTAAAATAATTGACCCTTCCGGACCCATCACTGAGCATTTTCCCGATGAGCACCTGCTGACTATTGGTACTAGCCTTCCATGGTTTGCTAATATAGTAAATTACTTGGCATCTCATCAGACCCCGTCCGATTGGCCGAAGGCCAAGAAAGACAAATTACGCTCCGATGCCAAGTATTACATTTGGGAAGACCCGTACCTCTTCCGCATAGGTGCCGATCAGATCATCCGGAGATGTGTCCCGGAAGGGGAATTCAACAGTATCCTCTCTTTCTGCCATGACCAGGCATGCGGTGGCCATTTTGCCGGGCATAAAACCGCATCAAAAGTCCTCCAGTGCGGCTTTTACTGGCCCACACTGTTCAAAGACGCATACAATCACTGCAAGGCATGCAGTCGTTGCCAGACTTTGGGCAACATGAGCCATCGCGACATGATGCCTATGCAACCGATTCTAGTATGCGAAATCTTTGATGTTTGGGGGATTGATTTTATGGGCCCCTTTCCTGTTTCGGATGGTTTCGAATACATTCTGTTGGCTGTGGACTACGTGTCCAAATGGATCGAAGCCATACCAACCCGAACCTGTGATCACAAAATCGTTCTCAAATTCATTCATCAACACATTTTCTCAAGGTTCGGGATTCCTCGTGCAATAATCTCTGATGGGGGGACCCATTTCACAAATGCTCAGTTTAGGACACTGATGACCAAATACGAGGTGTCTCACCGAATCTCTACTCCTTACCACCCCCAAACTAATGGTCTAGCTGAGCTGTCCAATCGGGAGATCAAGAAAATCCTGCAAGTCACTGTTCGACCTGACAGGAAGGACTGGTCGTCCCGACTTCCGGAAGCACTGTGGGCCTATAGGACCGCCCACAAAACCCAATTAGGCATGTCTCCCTTTAGACTGGTGTACGGAAAGGCATGCCACCTTCCCGTCGAACTGGAGCATAAAGCCTATTGGGCAGTACGGAACTGTAATCTAGATCTTTCCAAGGCTGGGACCCACAGAAAACTCCAAATAAGCGAGATCGATGAATTACGCATAGACGCGTACGAGAACTCACAAATCTACAAGGAGCGGGTTAAAGCCTTCCACGACAAACACATCTCGAGAAAGATCTTTCATCCTGGTCAAAAGGTCATACTCTTTGATACCCGACTCAAACTCTTCCCAGGAAAACTGAGATCTAAGTGGGTCGGACCATATTTGGTCCGACAGGTTTTTGGAAATGGAGCAATCGAAATCAGTCCACTCAGCCACGATTCTGAACCTTTCATCGTGAACGGTCAGAGACTCAAGCCGTTCATTGATGTATCTTCTACTGATTTGGCTGAGACATCTTATATCCTCCTTTCCCCTTGAGCTTATTACGCCCAGCCGATGGCGTAAAACTCAGCGCTTAACAGGAGGCAGCCCGTCATTCTCTTTGAAAACCTGAAACTTGTTCTGACACCTTTTAGCACTCGAATTTCACCCTTGTAGACAGCCGACCCCAACTCAGATGCTTGCATCTGGGATTTGAAATCGTCCGCAAAAATTCAACCCGACCCATCCACTCATCCAAATTTCTGTCTTAAGGAATGAACTAAGACCCCCTAGGTTACAATGAGGACATTGCAAATCTTAGGCATGGGGGGGTATGAAAGTGCAAAACTTGTAAGAAAAGGTTTCAAACAAAAAAATTCACATATGCCAAAAACACCATAAAAATTAAAAAAATTTTCGAAAAAGAATAAGAGGAAAAGAGGAGAAGGAAATTTTGTGAAGGAGAAAAGAAACAAAATGAAAAAGGAGCACAAAATTATGAGAAAAAGTGATAGTCATTAGTAAGGAACTAAGGAATTAACCTAAGTTCTAGACCTCATTCAAGAAAAGTGCACAAAGAGATTAGTAAAGAATGCAAACCTTAGGCATTCTTGAATAGACTCTTAGTACCCATTAAGATCTGGACACTCCTCAAGAGGTTTAGGAAAATGAAAAGCTGAAGTATTAAGTCTAAGGCTTAGGGAGTATTCGACCTCGTTAACTAATTTTTGGTTTACGGGACTCAGTAACCTAAGCACCCTAACCTCACACACAGCCTGGTTCAGTAAGCGTAAAAATCAGAATCACGCAGAAGCGTCGCAAAATTCTGAAAAGAACACCTAGAATAGGAGCGGCCGATCAACACAAGTTGATTTGGACGACTTCCCAGCGCGGAGAGGCGGGAAATCCCCTCGAAGATGCGTAGCAAAATATCATCTCCTCAGTGCTTGTCTCCTAGGATATTTGCATATCCTACTGGGGGCATGTAAGCACTCTGCTGGTTTAGATTCCATGGATGGCATTATCTCGAAGTGTCAATTGCCAGGGTCTGGATTCGGCACGGAACACCATGGATGGGATTATCTCGAAATCTCAATAGCCAGGGTTCCGGGGGTTGCCATGGGCGGTGCTATCTCGAAACATCGATCGCCAGGAACCCTTGAGGATTGATGATGGGAGCAAGGAATCTGATACAGACCGTGTTGAAAAGCCAATCCTAGGCTAGAACTAAAAAGAAAAAGAGAGAGAAAACTCTCCAAACAGAAAAACTTTCTATCTCTCTCTTTCAAAACGCACTGCGAACTGAGCCAGGGCTAAAATCATTTCAAGCACGGGTACTTTAACCACGAAGTCCAATAAACCTTAGGTTAGTTCTTGTGGACCTTAAAAACCTTTGCTAAAAGACTGAGGCTAAGGCTAGACAGATTTGGATCTTTATTGGTACTAGAGTACCTTTTAGGCCTATGGTCAGCATTCTAACCTAATCTATGCTCAAATAAAAAAGGGCACTTATCTAAAACTATTAAAAACTTCATGGTCTAGAACAAGGGTTGAAACCTTAAGTTTTTGCTAAGGGACTAGCAAAAGCTAGGCATGGGGGTATGATGAGAACCTCATCATGAGCCATAACTAGCTCATTTTGACCTAATACAAAGGATAAAAGCTCCTACATATCTCAAGGAAAGGCTTAACTCAGAGAATTCTGAGTTTGAGAAGAAAACAAGTCATAAGGGGTAAAAATGCAATTTTACCAGTATAATCTGCATACAGGGTAATTCAGGGCCCAAACATAGGTCAAAGCAGCTTAATAAGAATAAAAGTGGGATGAGATGATCTAGCAAGGGCTACAGCACTTCCAAGAAACTAAATGATAATCTGTAACCCTAAAACAACCCACTTCAATTCACAAGGTTCGAGGCAAAGTAAAAATAGAATAAACCCTCTAAAATTCATATAAAAATAATCTCTAGGGTTTAGAACCTTCAATTTGGCCTTCAGAACCCATTTTGACCTACATTGAGAACCATGCCCAATTAATAACTTAATTTGGGTTTTTACGTAAATTGACCGGTCAAACAAGGTTTAATATAGAAATGAAATTCACCATCAGATTCCTTAGGTCCTAATTAATCATGTATAAAAACTTGAGCCTAAGAAGAAACCTCCTTGACCGACTTTACACTTTGGTCCTCATATATTTACTCTTTGGCCCTCAACTTTTGAACCCTCGCATTTTGGCCCCTAACTCTCCTTCGTTCTTTGCGATCAGGTCCCCCTGCAAAACCTGCCAGCACCATGCTCCGCGCAGGGTGAGGGGGGGGACCTGGCAAGTAAACCGGGGGTGCCCTGCGTCGTCAGCCGTCGCAGGGACACCCCCCTGGTCGTTGTAACCCACCATACCGGCCGTGCGAACGCACGGACGGTATGGGTTTTTGTTTCCGGCCATCCTCCGGCGAGGGAGACACGTCGTCTCCCTCCGCCTTCCTCCCTGTTTTGATCCCTATAAATACCCCCCGTTGCTCCACCGACCGAGGTAGCTCGGGTCTGACGGAGAAACCCCCAACTTTCCTCTCTTCTCTCTCCGGCAGACGCTCACCAGCTCCGGCGGTTCCTCCCCCTTCTCCTCTTCGCTTTGCCGCAATACCAGCAGCAGAGACTTCCTCCCCTGCTCTTCCCGCGCCACGCCGCACCCAGCTGGCGCCTCTCCGGCTCTCTGCTCGCCGCCGCCCCTTTCCCTGAGCATCGTCTTCTCCGGCGACAGTCGATACGACTGTCGCCCTGTTCCTCCCCTCCACATCCTACACACATTTCACATCCTATCCTCCTACCACCACTCACCCCCAAGATGATTACTATCCCGACTTAACTTGTAATTATCCATCCACTAGCCAGGATGACGTTGATTGGGGATATGAATTTGGACCTCAGTGTCTAGGGCCTAACCTTGGACAACAAGACTATGATTATTATCATTCCCAGAGCTACAATGATTATAGATCTCGATCCTTTGATGATCAAACCAACCCGATCTACAATCAAGAAGGATATGATGATTATAACACCTACCCTCCCTAGTACTCCACTGAATATAGGTCACCATCATTCTTTGAACAACCTGAGATGACCTACTATCAAGGAGGAACCCAAAAACCTCGACATCTTGACTCCCCTAGATTTAACCCAAACCTATCCAAACTTGAATCAAACCAGTTGGTTCAGCTGAACCAGATCCAGGATAGGGTGTTGGCTAATTGAGGAACACCATCCAATCTTTAGAAGCTCAGCCAACACCATGCACTGAAACATTGGAGCCTATGATCAAAATGATTGATGAACTTAATAGTTCTCTATTGGATTTGCTCCAAAGTGTAGGGATAGGGACCTAGGTGAGTTTCTTCTTGGGAAATTGTTGAGGTTGAGGATGGAATTTGTGGTTGCACTAGTCAAATCTTGGGATGATTCTCAAGATGAACTCCCTTCAGGAGAGCCAATGTTTGAACCCGCTCAGGCGCCTATCGGGGGGATACATTTTTTGAGGCCGGGGATGACCATGTTGGGCTAGAGCAACCATTTGAGGATGAACTGATTGATTCACCTGAGATCCCCAAGTCAGGAAACGGAGAAAATTGTCTCCTTAGATCATGAAATGATTTATGATTTTAAGACATATATAAATGAGGATCATCAATTCTTTGACTCTGAGGGTGAAGAATCTTTAGGTGAAGTCTCACTTGAACATAAGGAAAATGATTTTAGTGAGACAAATGGGCATGAAGAATCTGATGAGCCATTTGATAACTCGTTCATTGAAGATTTGGATTCGGTTGGGGTTAACTTGGAGGATCCGAATCTTGATGATTCAATCAGTGACCCCAGTCCTCATCTACACCCCGAAGAGCTGACTTCTGAGATTTTTGTGCCCAAGTCAATCTTGATTCAGCCACGATTTCTGGACTTTGGAGAATCATATGGGTGAATGATATGCTAGAGGTCCCGAAGCCTGAGCCCTTGATGTTGGAGGATAGAATTGTTGAAATAAAAAGTTGGGAGGCTAATTCTGAGGGAAGTTTGATTTTGGATCTAAGAGTACCTATTGACCTAAAATCACCTACTTTCTACCAGAACCCTTACGATATCTTTCACGTGCAACCCAAGCTCGAAATAACTGATTATTTTTCTGAGCTAGATATTAAGTGGACAATTGCACCTATTGAACCATCTTTACCCATTGTCCGACACTTTGGTCTTGGGTTGCACACCACTAAACCGCAGGCCCAGCCCTGCAAACACAACAACCTTCGGTTATGGGTGATTTTCATCTAGAACCTGAGAACCACTAGACCCTAGGGCATGAGTCTGCACCATAATCTTGTCCACGTCTGTGGACATATTTTGTTGGTGGGTTTCAGGATCAATATTTTTATTTTGATTCTGACCTGCACTTGTGAATTCTCAATTTCTTCTTTGCATGTATATTATGCTTAGATGAAGGCATTAAACTTAGCGCGTGTGTATACACTCTTCTCTCTGCGGAGTTGACCGAATTTTCACGACACTCAAGTGATATTCTGTTTACTCCACCCTTTTCATGTCTTTATTTTTACAATGAGGACATTGCATCATTTAGGCATGGGGGGGTGGATAATCGATTTCTAAAATCATTATGTTAACTCTGTAGAATTTCTTTTAGTTTCTTATAATTTTTTTTAAAAAAATAAAGAATTTGAAAAAAGATAAAAAAAGAAATAAATTAGGAAAAGAGAACTTAGGTATTTGGAAGTTATTAACTTTAAGAAATAATACGAGAGGACCTAAACATTTAGACTCTTCATGTCTTCGAGCTTAATTAGCCTGGGTGTCCACTCGAATGTAGACTTATTCTCGAGTCCTCACCAATTAAAATTTATTTTAATTTGGTAAATAATTTGGGATGATAAGTATGCGACTTATCAACCCGCCCTCTGATTTGGGGGGACTTTACGCCTAAGCATTTACACACTTTTTTTTTTGCACTGACTCACTTTCCGACAGTTTTTACAGAAATTGGGTATTTAATGGATCGACTTGGGTGGTATGGCTGTCAAGTTGTCGGTGGTAACAGCTTATCAGCTAGTTGTCCAGAGCCCAGCCACAAGACTATTTTCGTTATACTGCCTTTAGGTAAATCTTAGATCAGAGAAGCCACCTACTTAAAAAAAAAGAGAGAGAAACACTCAAAAAGAAAATAAAAAAAAAAGAAAAAGGAGAAAATAAAAAATAATAAAGCCACACTTCACCGCATGAGTATGACTAGCAAGTGGTCATGGGTACTAGCCCATTAGTCAGTTGTCCAGAGCCCAGCTCACAAAAAATGCACAATAATTCCCAAAACACATAGGGAAGAAGTGGAGAAATAGAATAAACTGGGGAGATATACACTGGGTTCGCCCTTGTGTTGATCCCATAAATAAAAGAAGTAGGAAAAAAGTTACCGATCGTAAAGATAAACCTTTAGGCAAGGTCACCTAGGGTCGTAGAAACCCAAAGTCCGTCTTAACGGCCATTTTGTGAGTCTATCACTTTTTCACAAAGATGCTTAGTACTTAGAGTCCTTTTTGAGTCTTGGGCGGGTCGTGTAGCCATAAAAAGTTATTCTGGAACTCTCAAACTCCATAAGTACAAAAAAATTTGAAAAGAAGAAAAATAATAAAAAAATGTATCTTCCCTTTTCAAATAAGGTGAGGACTTGGGCGATCTGCACTCTGACAGGCACCCAGATACTGTTGAGTTTTCGTAGTTTAGGACCTTAGTTGAAATTTTCTATTGTTAATAAACGACTTAGGCTTAAGCGATCTAATCCTAATTCTGCTTTTATACATAGCATATAGTTTAATTTTGCTAGGGACTAGCAAAAGATAGGATGGGGGTATGATGTAAACACATTTATTGAGGGTAAAATGCCTATTCATGCATGTTCCTTGGCTAAGATTTGCATTTCATGTTATAAATATTGCATAATATGCATCATTCTGCATTTAAAGTAGTTGTATATAATTTAGGTTAATTGTGTCCCTTTTGTGGTTAGGAGAGAAGGATATTTATTTTAGAGCCTCGGATTGACGATCTGACCATACGGATCTGATCAAGACGACGATTAGAGTCCAACGCCTCTGAAATCGCCTCAATCAGAATCCCATAGCACGATATGCAGTCCGAGGAAGATCAAAAACCAAGGGACTAAGAGACATAATTTAGAGCTTCAAATGACAAATTCGATCGCACGGATGGATTTGAGTCAACTATCGCAGCCTAACGGCGCGAAAATCGACTCAATTCGACCTCTGTAGCAGCCCTTACAACAAGAAGAAGATGGACGACCCAGACTACGCCACGTGGCGCAACCCAGGCTGCCCAGCGCACGCACGCACCACCACATGCATGCAATAGCGTGGGTGCATGTGCACACGTGCATGCACACAACGCAGCGCCAGCGCGTGGGCACGTGCGCGTGGCAAGGCGGGGGAGCGTAGCGCCAGCTATACATGAGTTGGACGTACAGCGACGCATGAGCTGGACCTACAACGATGCATGAGCTGGACTTACAGTGACGCTTACAGCCGTCGCTAATTCTTCGTGCACCAGCAAGGGAATGAGATGCCTACAGCGACGCTTCTAGCGACTGTCTGGATGTCACTAATGGTCCTAAACCTATTTTTGCCTCTTCTCCTCCACTATAAAAGGACCTACACCCCCTCCCTTCCAAGGCATCTCTACCTACTCTACTCCCACCTACTCTCAAGCTCTAGCAAGCCTACCAACGCTCCATTAGTGCTTGTTCTCAAGCTCCCAAGGCTCCTATTAGTATAGCGAACCTCTACCCCACCAAATACTCCTCCAACTTCCCATCCCCTTTCATAGGTTACCTTGGAGTCATCCTCCCACCTCCATTCCGGTAGCATATCACCTCCGTCTTCTCACCTCCATTCTGGAGCCACGCCGAAGCTTTCCTCAACCTGACGTCCTCCTGCATCTCACCTCCGTCGTCCTTCTCCTTACCTCCTTCGTCCGAGCTTCTGCTAGGCGCTGTCGTCTCGCCGAACAACCGATTTGGGAGATTTCCTCTCACCCCCTTCTCATTTTATGCTTTCATAGTTTATTGTAATTAACATTGGAAGTAATATATATCAGATTTATTCCACATCTCTATCTTGTGATTCGTTTGCTTGTTTTCTTCTTACAAAAATACAAAAAAATAACAAAACCCTAAAATACCAAAAAGAAACAAAACGAAGCGCGGTTTTCGCTTAAAGTAAATGTCACCTCCCTGTGTTCGACCCAGGACTCCCTTGGAGTTTCGGTATAAATTTTATTTGATTGACGTGTTTTATAACTACGACGACGGATTACTTGTAACCCCGATTTCTAACTCGTGAAACACGCCCGACCAGCGGGATTATTTCGAAGAATACACTCCCCTGGCCGTGAACTAGGCGGACGAGTTGGCGGATGTATGGTCTACAGACAAGGACCTGCTACCCCCACTTAAGCCAATGAAGTGGAAGGTGGACACTGGGCCCTACTGTAACTATCACAAGGCCTGGGGCCACGTCATCGAAGACTGCCACTATCTGCTTGACCAGATAGAGTCCCAGATCCAGCATGGAAATCTAGCCCATTTCATTAGGCAGAACGAAGGCTAGGTTAAAGGCAAGGGCCCATGGAGGGCTTCGAAGACTACCACAAGGAGGGGCTCCAGCATCTCCATGGGTTCAACATGGTATTCTTCAGGGGTCCAGAGCCCAACGACGCTGCCACCCGCCTCCTCGAGCGGATGATATCCCCCCTACTCCAGCCAAGTGAGTACAACCATCGGGTCCTAGTAGCAATGCCTGGAGCACCCCAACACATTCACCACCCACCCCCTGTGAGTGAGGAGGTTGAAGTCATCTTTGGTGTCAACGTCTCCCCAAGCCGGTAGACCAGCCCCTCCAGGCGGCTAACCCTTAGTTCTTTTCCCACCTTCCAGTGGGGCGAAAGAGGTCCCGTCAAGTAGGCGGCCTCACGACTATTCGTCTCCCTCCCCGACCCAGCGAAACATACTGACCCGCTACTGGTTACGCTCTTACTGGCTGGACGATAGCAGCACCTGCTCCTCGTTGACAAGGGAAGTGCCGTCGACGTCCTCTTCCTCAAAACCCTATGCTAGCTGGGTTTTACAGAAAATCACCTAGCCCCTTCGGTTCACCCAGTAGTTGGGTTCGACAATCATAAAGTAATGTCGAATGGGAAAATCAACCTCCCATTGCCCTTTTGTGACAGGGACAGGCACCTCAACCGCATGTTCGGCAATCATAAAGTAATGCCGAAAGGGAAAATCAACCTCCCATTGCCCTTTTGCGACAGGGACAGGCACCTCAACTGCATGGGCACATTCATAGTGGTCGGGTTAATGGAAGCTTTCGACAGCATCCTCAGCCGTCCCACTACCCATGCCTTCCGGCTGATCCCCTCCTCTTTCTTCTAATTCGTGCTTTTCCAATCTCTACGTGGAGTTGGAATTGCGCACGGGGATCATTCGGCTGGGCGCAAACTCTTTCGAGTCGAGTTGGAGCCGTCTCTGGAGCCGCAGCCCCCTAAGTCATGAATATGGGGGAAGAAAAGTAACGAGGTCCAGGCGATCTAGCAGGAGACCATCCTTGGTGATCAGCCGGTAACTTCAGGGTTACAACCGGGTTCATCAGCCATTGCTATACAGATGTATCCCGACAACGCTACTGAGCTCGTCCGAGTTTGAGTGGACCTTGCACCCTCCGAAGTGCAGGAGCTGCTACTACTTTGTGCCAATGCGGACTTCTTCACTTGGTTCGTTACCTGCATAATGTAACTTTATGACCTGGTCACCAACGATGACCAAGTCCGCCTATCCTTAGACCTCCTAGACGAGCTAAGGGACAAAGCTTCCGAGACGACCCTCAAGCGTAAAGAGTCCACAGCCACCTCCTACAATAAGCACGTCAAAACACAAAAGTTTTCTCAAGGAGACCTGATCTTACGTAAGTGTGAAGTCTCCATCCAACCCAGTCAACTGGGAAACTAGACCCATCATGGGAAGGGCCTTACAATACTCGTAACGACAGTCCAGGCAACTTCTACTAATTACAAATCCTAGATGGTAGGGATATCCCCCTCACTTGACATGCGAGAAACTTATGAATGTACCATGTATAAACTGCAATGAGTAATAAAGAAAAGAGATTTTTTCATTCCAAAAATATCACCTGTTACATCTCTTCAAAAAAAAAAAGAAAAAGAAAGAAGAGATAACAAAGATAACATTGCCGAAGGGCCTTACTCTCACAGCTCAAACATGTCCCTACCGCCTGTAGGCGAAAGGCAGAGTGGACTAGCAACTCCTGCAGTCGGGTCAGCGACCTCCGACTGGTGCGCCTCTTCGATAATCGGCTGAGCTACCCCCTCGGTAGCTGTTTGAGCCACCTCATTGTTAAGCGACCGATCTACAGGCAATTTCACGAGCTTGTCGTCAGCAATAAGACCAGCACTTTTGAGGCAGTCATATTTAATGGGAATACCATCATAAGCTATAACTAGCCTCTTTTATTTAGGTTTGATCGATAAAAGATCCTACATGATCATTTGAGGGTTGTAATTCCATAATATTCTGATTTGAGAGAAGAATGGGAAATCAGGGTAAATTCTGTAATTTTAACAGAACATCATGAACACAGATTAACCATGGGTCACTTAGGGGTTAAATAAAGGTCAAATGAGTTATAAAGCCTAAGAATTAGGTCAACACTGATAAACAGGATTTCATGCTTTTCGAGAACCGCAACTGCACACAAAATCTTAATTTCAAATCTGCTTAAATTAAAGAGGTTCTGGTCAATATAAAATTTATCTAAACCTCATAAAATTCATAAAAAAATATTCTAAGAGGTTTGGTACCCTTGGTTTGACCATCTGAATCTATTTTGACCCAGAACAGAGTTGTAGACGGAATTCTACCCTAATTTGGGCTTCTATGCAAATTTCCCTGTCAAATATGGTCAAAACAAAAATATAATTTCACCATTATATTCCTTGGGTCCAAATTAGGTTGGTACCAAAATTTGGGTCTAATCAGAGTTCATCTTGACCTAGTTTGAATTCAGTCCTTTAAATCTCTATTTCTCTCAGTCAGGCCCCTAACTTTCGAATTCTTTGCAAATAGCCCCCTAAATTCTCATCATTTTATTCATTTAGGTCCCTACCGCCATTATAGGTGGGAATGCACCTCAGTCAAGATTCGCTGAGAGATATCTCTCTCGAATCAAGACCAAATCCCTCCAAATTTGAAGGGATTTGAGAGATCTCTCTATTAGATGGACTAGATCTTGGACCTTGATTCACACCATGGAACTCGCAAGAACTCAGAAAATCTAGGGATCTTTTTCCCTGATTTCACGACCCCATCAAGCTCCTTCGCTTATCTGGAGCTCGTCTTGGAGCTTTATAAAGGAACCCTCAACGAGGTTATTCTCCTCAACCAAGAAACGACCGGGAATACCTCTCTTCTCTCTCCTCCAGCCACCGTTCCTTCGAGCTTTGGTGACCCTCTTCGCCTCCTTCATCGAGCTAGCCAACGATCAAATTGATCGTCTTACCTTCGTCCTCTCTTCGTCTCGCATCTTTCCTCCAAAGAAAGAGTGTCTCCATCCTCTCTTTCCTCACCACACCCTCGCTGTTAACCCCATCTTCTTCAACTTTGGCCCATCACCGCCAGATGACTTCGCCCCCTTTCTCCCTTTCTAAGTCTCTCTTCTCTCTTCCTCTCACTCCCCTGCTTCCTTCTGACCCCTTAGATTCTAGGGTCAACCATCTTATCACCCTCACCACCATCATCTTCCCCACGACCAACGAAACTCCAACAAGTTCACTCGGTTGCACAGACCACCCAACCACCTGCCACCGAGTCCGCAAGCTGCACCTCGTCTCACAGGTCAAAAGCCCCAAAGAAATTTGGGCTTTTGAAATCTCACGCACTCCACCGAACACACTCACTCACGCACTCTTCCTCCATCACTGACAACACTCCATCGACCACCACACACTTTAAATTCACCACCATCACGTTCTCCACTACACAGCGAAGCTTTTGAGCTGTTTTGATTGGGTCGTGATGCCGTATTCGTGCTTTTCAGGTTTGACTAGAGCTCCACCGTAGTAGCCTTCTTCTCCGACTTTGCCCGCAGTTCTCTAGCCATCCCCAACCTAGCTACTACCTCTAGGTGTGGCGGAATCTCTTTGTGACTCATTCCAAGTCCTCAGTTGAGGCAGCAGGCATCAGCTTCGACTCCAATTCGAGCACCACCCTGCTGCAGCTTGCGCGAAGGAAGCGTGAGGGAAAGAACTCTTCACTTAGTCCCACATTGTATGGGAAAAGAGTGTGAGAGTACATAAAAGGAATTTGTGCTCTTGGCTTATCGCCTTCGAGAGCACAGGGGTGAGGTCCCTTACACGCCCCACCGTACGCACTACACACGCGCCTATCCACGTGCCCTCGTCCGCTATCACGCTCGCAGGTTTGGGCATTGGGTCTGATTACCTAGATCCAATCTATTCTGAAGAGAGAAGAATCTGAGGAGGAGGGAGAGGTTTTTGCATTGTGGCCTTGGGATTCGTGCCGTCCCTCTCCTTTCTCTACACTTAGTCGCTGTTGAGGACTTAGTGAGGCCTTGTGCCTTACTCTTGTGAGAGCCTTGTGCTCCTCTGCTGCTGTTGTGCCTTGGTGCCTTGAGGTTAAGGCATCTAAAGCCTTACACTGTCGTCTAAGCCTTGTGCTTGTTCTAGTTCTGTTCTGATACTGCAGTGGACATTTAGAATATTTAATTACGGTTACTGTTCAATTATTTGAGTTGATTGTTGAGCTTAAACATTAGGGTTAATTTGGTGATTCAAATGACCATTTTAACCCCATCATTTTGCACTCTCATTCCTTGGTTTCATTGTAATATTCTTCTGATTCCATTGGGTATTATTTTTGCATATTCTTCTTGATATTGTGATTAGTAGATTAAATTATCAATTTGCTCCCTGCCAACGACCTCAAATTCATTTCTTGATTTCGAGTTTTATAAATTTAAGTGTTTGTGCAAATTTCATCCCATACTACAACGCATATTGTTTAAAACAATGATTCTCGCTAGAAACAATATTCCGATTCTTTTCTTCATGTATGATCACTGATTATGTCTGGAGGAGAGTATGTAATGAGTCTCTCCCCACATGGGAGAATCTGTGGCGCTGTCTAGTGGATGGGAATAAGCCATGTTTACATATGGTGGCTGTGTTATGGGCTATATGGAGGGCTAGAAATGAGTGTGTTTTTCAGGAGACCCTAGTGTATATGGATAATTTTGTAAATTTTTGCTGGAGTCTCATACAGCATTGGGGTTCGATCATGTAATTATTTCATTTTTATTAATAATAGCTCTCCTGGTTTGCTATCGGTGATTCAATAGCATTCCTTTCTTTCTCAAAAAAAAAGAAACAATATTCCGACACCTATTGGTTGATGGACCAGTCGCACAACTCCTTCGCGGAGACATGCTTCCCCTTAATAAGGGCCTGAATGGAAGTTAGAGGCTACTTCCTGATCTCCTGCGAAAGCTACTCTAGGATTGATCCCATTGACGGGTGCGTGGCATAAAAGTCCATCACCACCTCAGCATTCAGCTCGAGCCCCTTTGCCTCCTTTGTGAGCCCCTTGATGTGCATACATCTAATTAACCTAAAATATCTATTAATGCATGTTCTTAGTGTCACATTAGCATCATACATTGTAAATAGTGTATAACATGTATAATCATGCATTTAGATCAAGTTTGTATAAATTGTATAGTAATTGTCTCCTTTTTATGGTCAGGACAGGGCAACTTTTTATCAGGGTCTCGGATCGAAGATCCAACCATACGGATCTGATCAGGACGACGATTGGAATTCAATGACTCCAAGATCACCCTAATTGGATATCCGTAGCACCAAATAGAGACCGAGGAACCTTAAAGAGAAAGGGCCAAGATGGTGTTAATCTGCACCTCAGACGACAAATCTGACCGCATGGATGGGTTCAGATCGACGATCGCAGCCTAACGGCACGAAAATCAATCCAATCCGACACTCGTGGCACCAACACATCACTTAGAAGATGGACGGCCTAGATGGTGCCTCGTGGTGCCATCATAGCCGCCTAGCATCGGCCGCAGCCTTCCTTCTTCACCCACTCACTTAATCTTGACCGTTGGATGCTCATCCAATGGCCACGAAGCCATGTGCATGAAAGCGCCCGCTTGCCTAAAGAGAAGGCGTAGCGCAGCGGTCGAGCATCCCTTCGCGAGCGAAGGGCGCGTTCAAGCCGTGCTGCACCTCAAATTGAAGAGCGATCGTGGAGCGGGCGAGCTAGCGGAGCCGTGAGATGAAGATCGGGGGGCGAGGAGCGAGCGATAGCACCCATGCGCGATCAGACGCGCGGGGCTTACGCGTGATCGCACACGTGCGCGAGGAGCGGGCATAACTGCTTTTAGTCGTCCGATCTCTTGATCGAACGGCTGTGAGCGCGCGTATGTGTGCATGCGTTTTGGGTGGAGAAGAAGAGCGAGCGTGCGTGGCGCACACACACATCGCCCACGATGGACCTTTAGTGACATTTAAGTCCGTCACTAAAGGTCCCATAAAGAAAATTAATGTTTTTGAAATTAAAATGTCCAAAATGCCCCCACTCCTTGCAACTATAAAAGGAGACCCTCTCCATACGAATTTCTCATCCCTTCCTTCTCTTCTCTTCCTCTCCAAAGTTCAAGAGAAGCTTGTCCCACACCCGGGATGCTTCTCAAGAGCTAAAATCAATTTTTCACCCCCTTTCCGGAAGCGGATCCCGCGACGACGACGACGTGCTACCTCGTTCCCATTCCTCCTGCTTCGACCTCCTTCTTTTTGCTCTATTCCTCGTCTTCCAGGCGTTGTCTCGTTCGGCTCGTCCTTCAAGCGATCGTCGAGGAGGATAACTTCTCTCTCCCATTCCTTTTTCCTGCTTTCTAGTGTAATATTAAGTGAATGTTTTCTCTCTCTCTCTTATTGTCTATATTTATTCCATTTCATTGTGATTATTCCGCTCTTTAAACAAAAACACAAAAAAAAAATAATTGTGAATTTTGATCGACATAACCTCCCTGAGTTTGACCTGGGATTTCTTTTCCGGTATAAATTTTATTTGTTGAACTCGAGTTCTTCGCTACTCGAACTACAACGATAGGTTTTTAAAACCAACTCCGATAGCATAGTCTTCCGACGTTCAACATTTTGGTGTCGTTGTTGGGGAGGCAATGATTTTTCGATATTCTTTTCGCATTTCATGCACTTTGCTGTCTTTTAACTTGCTTTCTCCCATGTCTATTGTTTTGCAGATACCTCTATCAGGGAATCGTCAAGCGGTAGATCAGAGTAAAGTGCAGTTGAAGACGACTGTAAGTGCTCCCCATTCTTCCCCCTCCATAGATTTCATTTCATCACATTAAATTCAAATTCCAATTAACCTAGGTGTTTGCATAAATCCTAGGATTAGTTTAGTTGTTTGGATTTCCACTCACACTCACATTTCACCCTTGCATATAAAAAAAAAAATAAAAAGATAATTTTGTGGGGTACTTCAACATACACACAACATACACCCACATTTAAGGCCCTTAACCTAATTGATTTTCTTCTACTCAATCGGATTCTGATCTGTGGAATCGGTACACACAAATCAACCCATAAAAGAGTAGAAATCATTCTACGTTAATCATTTCTATGTGCCTAACTCAATGGTGTGTTGGAACCTTGTTCCACATCTTGTTTTGGTGTTAACAAAATTATTATAAATTAATGTTTGCAATTGAGTGCTTTTCAGATTTAGGTGAAGATCAAGGCAAACAAGAAGTGATGGAGACTTGATGAAAAGGAGAAGATGGTGACAATGAGGAGGCAAGATGACAAGGATGGATCGAGAAGAAGAAGATCATCTTCGATCCTTTGTTTTTTCTAGTTTAGATTTTACTTTCATAGATTATATGCCTCTTAACAAGAGAACTTAACTTAGATCGTAAAATCAATTAGAGATAAATTAGGATTTATATGGCATTCGTTTTCAAAGTACGTAATGAATTAAAATACTTAAAATAGGTACTTGTAAGCAAGTACCGGTACTGTTCATCAGTACTGGTATTTGTAAGGCATAGGTTTGAGAATTCGTCTCAAACTGTGAACAACAAGTACCTGTACTAATCATGAGTACCAGTACAGGTTGGCCACAGGTTGATGGCCTTATTCTGGCCTGAACCTTACAAGTACCGATACCCATGATGAGTACCGGTACAGGTAGGTTACTGTGCCCAAGGAATTCCAAACCTGGGAGTCACAAGTACCGATAACCGTGATAAGTACCGGTACTAGGACTCATGTACTGGTGGCAGTGAGCTGCTAGTACTGGTACAGGTACTTTAGTATCGGTATTAGGTAGCCGTTGGCTTAATTCTGAACGGCTAAAAAATTAATTCCAATAATGTGAACGTTGGGAATTAATTCTCAATGTCTAGTAGACGAATCCTTGAGGTCCTAAACTCTATATAATGACCCTAGGATTCCTTGTTTGCACATAAGAAAGATTAGAAATACAAGAGAAATTCCGAGAGCTATATTTCCCAAATTTCCACCATATTCACAAGAGAAGAAATCGTGTTTGCTGCTTTTCGTCGTGCTACACTTTTGCAAACACTTCAACGATGTGATTTCTTCACACATTATCAAAGCGATTCATGCTCGTTCTAGGATCTCAAATTGGTAATATTATTTTAATTATTGTTGAGAGGCTTAGGTTCTAGTTGTAAGATTAGTCTTTCTTACACCTGTACTTTTTTTGTATTTGAGCATTTGCTCGTTTGGGTTGTAACAAACCCGTTGTTGTAATTGGGTTGAGGTAACCCGTTAATTTCCTCGGTTAGTAAATTGATTCTCTCGGGGTTGAGAGAATCGGGTTAAAAATCCTAAGGTGGGAGGCTTAGGTAGTGGAGTACCCAAGGGGGGGGAACCACTATATATCTTGTGCCAATTTCTGTGATTGTGTTTTGTGCAAATTATCTTTCTTGTTATTACTAATTTGTTTGTTTAAGTTTTTTGTGTACATAGCCATATTCCATCGATCCTTCATGATGCAATTGTGGCCAATTGTTTGAGTTGTTTGGGACACACCACTCAACCTAAAATCAACTCACCAAGTAGCTTCCTCTTAGGGTTTTTAATCTAGGTTCATACCAGGCACTCCACTTTATTTCTGATTTTTAAAGGAAAACAATCTTCACCCGTGATTGAAAACCTGGTTTGCCTCAAACTTGATTGAAATCAACTTAATTCTAAACCCTAAAAGCTACTTAAGCAAGATTTGAACATTAAAATTTACTCATCACAAATAATCTTGCTTAAAAATTCTGGTTGTGCACATACTTACACAAACTCAATTAATCATTAAGGGCACAACCCATTTTAAGGTCCCACCACATTCCATAAGCACTACAATCCCAAGCCTCAATAAAATCGAGTAGACGTTGGCCTTAAGGAATGATTCGCTCTTCGAGGCCTAGTCTGAGATTGTTTACAATTAATCTACTTGTATTGATCAATCTGATGTTTAGCTAGGGGAGTAGCGTCAAACGACCGCAGTTGGGGGTTACTCTAGGAACCAGAGGCGCAAGTTGAAGGAAGAACCTTCTCCCCATTCCCTCCTAACTGGTTGAATTGAGCAGACACAAGTAGAGTAAATCATTTATAATCTTAAGGCAGGTTCTGGGAGTTTGTAGATCCTTAGGCTACCCCACTTAAGGACAGGCTTGTTTTGTTGTGCTGCAGGGTTCTTATCCCCAGTCCTTCCGACCTTTTCCTAGTTTATGCTGGGAAGAAGGTCATTGAATTCCTGATTGGAAGGACCACTAGAGTATTCTAGGAGGCGTAGATTGGATTTTGGCCAAATTGATCCCATGGTCGATCAACAGCCTCCTCTGCCTCAGGATCCACAGGAGGAATTTTGAAGGCAGTTGGAACAAATGCAGAGAATGCAAGAATGGTTCCAGAGAATCCAGGGCGCTTAGCCCTTGAAGGATTTTTATGATCCTTCAAATTACGGGGAACGTCCCGGCGTCCAGATTCCTGCCGGAGACGTAGAAATCAAGCCCCAGCTGTTAAGCCTGATCAAACATTTCCATGGGCTTGGCTCTGAAGACCCGTTTCAGCACTTGGAGGACTTGACCACTTTGGTCCAAACCACCAAGGCACGAAACATGAATGAGGAGCAAATGATCATGAGGCTCTTCCCCCACTCTTTTAGGGATAAAGCCGCTCATTGGTACAGGACCATAGGAAGATCAATTGCAACTTGGAATGAGTTGAAATCAGCCTTTCTGAAGAAACTCTTCCCTGTCGGACGTACCAATGCTTTGAGATGGGCAATCACCACCTTTACCGAGCGACCGGGGGAGTAGTTTCATGTGGCCTGGGAGTGATTCCAGGATCTATTGCGGAGGTTCCACACCATGAGGTGTCGAAATGGTAACTTGTGTAGATCTTTTACCATGGGTTGACTAAGCAACTCAGAAATCACGTGGATGCTTCTTGCGGAAGTAATTTCCTCAACAAAGATGCAGATAGCACGCACGATTTGTTTGAGGAGATGAGCGAGAATTCAATCAATCATGCCTCCGTGGATACTTTTAACTGGTCCTAGCAGCCTAGATCGAATGTTAATGAAGTCCACGACTCTCATTCATTCGATATGGAATTGATTTGTAATAAACTTGATAAGGTGGACTTGGTTGGTAAGAGAATGGAGTGGATGGCTGAAAATTCAACGAATAACTCTCAATCCACTCAACCCCAGAATTCGGGATTCCATTCGTCGTGAGCTCCTTCTGGATGGGAGTTCGTGAATCAACTTGATGTGGCTCAACCTACGAGCCAGCATTATTCGGAACCCCACGGGTTCCAAACTGGGGCCTTTGATCCCAGTTTCTATGATCCTTCCCTTTCTTTCTCTCCATCCTCACCCTATGAGGATGTTTGTGCTGTACAGGAGAATGTTAGATCCAACCCCTACTCCAATGCTTATAATCTAGGTTGGAGAAATCACCCTAACTTCTCCTAGAAAAACCTGGGGCAACAGACCCAATTCCGACACAGCAACTATGCTCCGCAACGACCAATGGGTCAGGGTCATGTTTATACTCAGTTGCCCCCGAATCAGGTTAATCAGCCAGCTTGGAATGCCCGTCAACCCGTATGGCAGGCTGAATTGAACTGACAAATGGTAGAGATGCAAGGATCCATTCTCCAACTCATGCAGCAAATGAAAACCTCGCTGGACAACTTGTAAATCAGGCTCATAGCTAACTCTCGTCAACCCGGATCTTTACCATCTCAACCTGTACCCAACCCAAGAAATATCCTGAATCCGGGCAATCAAGCCCATGGGTATGGAAATCAGAGAGACCCACACGCACATGCTCAGGTGGTTGAGCAGGGTCCTTCCTCTTCTTCTTCTACAAATCAACGATTCTTGGCTAATAAAGCCCCTCCAATCTTTCCTAACCCTCCCCAAGACCCACACTCGTATGCATCCGCAAATTCTGTTACCTTGAGGAGTGGTAAACAAACTCAGGATCCACAACCACACTGTTTTGATTTACCAAATCCTGAAGAACCTGAGGAGAGAAAGGAGAACTCTGGAGAAGAAATCAAGGCTCAGGAACCTGATTCTAAAGATCTGACTTATGTTCCTTTTCCTGAAGCCTTGATCAGATCAAGGAAGAAGTTTGTTGATAGTAATGAGGAGCTTCTGAATATTTTCAAGAAGGTCGAGATCAATATCCCGCTCCTCGACGCTATCAAGCATATACTGGCTTACGCGAGATTTTTAAAGGACTTATGTACAGAGAAGCATAAGTCAAGAGAATCTTTTCCGAGGAAGGTGGTACTCTCCGAGCAGGCTAGTTCTGTTATCCTACACCACCTCCCTCAGAAAAAGAGAGATCCAGGTGCTCCTTTGATTTCTTGTGTCATCGGAGATTACACTTTTGATAAAGCATTGCTGGATCTGGGTGCATCCATCAACCTAATTTCGACTTCTCTTTATGAGAAGTTTGGATTAGGTGAACTTCGGTCGACTTTATTAACGTTGCAGTTAGCGGACCGTTCGGTCACAAATCCGCGAGGCGTTATTGAAGATGTTATTGTTAAGGTTAATGATTTCTATTTTCCTATAGATTTCCTTGTCCTTGACATGGATGTACTTGAAAATCTGAGGAACATGCCCATCATTCTGGGCATCCGTTCCTGGCTACCACTAAGTCCAACATTAACTGTGAAAGCGGTAGCATGGAAATTGCCTTTGGGGATCAAAGAATGAAATTGGATATTTTTAAGGCGATTAATAAATTCGAGGATTGTGGATTTATTGAGGAACTTGAGGACGATAATGTGAATATTGAAACTTCTATGATGATTTCTGCTTTTGAAAGTTCCTCCTCTGATTGGACCTGCAACCCTCTATGGCAGACCCGCCATCTTTTAAAGTGGTTATTGATTTTGTTCACTCTTAACCTCTTCCTCTTGATGAGTCTTCATCAACATCTTCCTTGCCTTCAATCATCAACCCACCCTAGCTTGAACTGAAACCATTGCCTGAGAATCTGAAATATCAGTTTTTAGGACCACATAAGACGCTCGCTATGATTATCAGTGCTAAATTAGCAAAGGAGCAGGAGATTAAACCGATTAAGGTCCTGAATAAACATAAGGAGACAATTGGTTGGACCATTCATTACCTTAGGGGGATCGAGCCATCTTATTACAAGCATAGAATATTTTTGGAAGATGGATCCTGCCCTTCTCGCCAGATGCACAGGAGATTAAATCCAAATATGCAAGAAGTGGTCAAAATGGAGATTATTAAGTGGCTCGATGCAGGAATCATTTATTCGATCTCTGATAGTCCTTGGGTAAGTCCCGTGCTTATTGTTCCCAAAAAAGCCAGGATTACCGTTGTGACTAATGAGAAAAGAGAATTTTTCACAACTCGTTCAGCTTCCTCTTGGAGGGTTTGTATCGATTATAGGAAGCTGAGCACGGCCACGAAAAAGGATCATTTCCCTCTACCTTTCATTGATCAAATCTTGGAAAGATTAGCCGGGCAGAAGTACTTCTGTTTTCTTGATGGCTACTCGGGATACAACCAAGTTCCTATCCATCCCGAGGATCAGGAAAAAACTACTTTCACCTATCCCTACAGAACCTTTGCTTTCCGTAGAATGCCATTCGGCTTATGCAATGGACCTGCGACTTTTCAAAGGTATATGCTGGCTATATTCTCTAACATGGTGGGAGAGTTTATGGAAGTCTTCATGGACAATTTCTCTATTTTTGGAGAATCGTTTGACTATTGTCTAGCTAATCTTGAAATGATTCTTAAACGATGCATCAAAACAAGATTGGTCCTTAGCTAGGAAAAGAGTCATTTCATGACACAAGAAGGCATCATCTTGGGTCATGTAATCTCTGAACAGGGAATTAAAGTGGATAAAGCTAAGGTTGATGCTATCTCTAAACTTCCTCCTCCCACACCTGTTAAACAAATTCGATCATTTCTGGGTCATGTGGGATTCTACAAGAGATTCATCAAGGACTTTACGAAGGTTGCTCGTCCTCTGAGCAATCTTCTCGCCAAAGAAACGCCGTTTGATTTCGACAAATCATGTCGTAAGGCATTTGATTTTCTTAAAACGGCAGTCACTTGTGCTCCGGTGTTGCAACCACCAGTTTAGACAACCCCTTTTGAGATCATGACCGATGCTTCTGATTACGCGGTTGGGGCTGTTTTGGGTCAGAAAGTTGATAGGAAGCCCTTTGTCATCTACTACACTAGTAAAACTCTGGACGAGGCCCAGAGGAATTACACTATTACTGAGAAGGAATTACTAGCTATAGTATTTGCTTTGGAGAAATTCAAGACTTATCTCTTAGGGTCTCACGTCATTATATATAGCGACCACTTGGCCTTGAGACATCTCTTGGCCAAAAAGGATGCCAAACCCTGGCTTATTCGTTGGATTCTTCTACTTCAAGAATTTGATCTTGAAATCAAGGATAAATCCGGGGTACAGAATGTGGTGGCGGATCATTTGTCGAGACTTCTGAGTGATTCTTCTCGTCCGGACATCCCGATTGCTGATACTTTTTCGGATGAAACCATCCTTATAATTTTAGGCGTCCAATTCCCGTGGTTTGCTGACATTGTTAATTATTTAGCCGTTGGTCAAATCCCCTAGGATTTGAGCAAGCAACAACGGGATAGACTCAAATCTGAGGCCAAATATTACTTCTGGAAGGACCCTGAACTGTACCGCATCGGCTCTGATCAGATTATTCGCCGATGTGTTCAGAAGAATGAATTCAACAGTATACTAGAGTTCTGCCATGCATCTGCGTGTAGTGGACACTTCTCCGGGAAGAAGACGGCTGCAAAAATTTTGCAATATGGATTCTATTGGCCATCTTTATTCAAGGATGCTCAGGAATTCTCAAGGTCGTGTTCTCGATTCCAGGCACTCGGGAGTATAACTAAGAGAGATATGATACCCTTAAACTCAATTCTTCCTGTCAAAATCTTTGACGTTTGGGGCATCGATTTAATGGGACCCTTCCTCCCTTCATTTAGACATTCTCATTGCTGTTGATTACGTGTCCAAATGGATCGAGGCGATTCCCACCCGAACCAGTGACCACAAGGTGGTCATCGATTTTGTCAAGAAGATCATCTTCAGCAGGTTCGGGATTCCGAGGGCCATCATCAGTGATGGTGGCACACATTTCACTAATGCCTAGTTTCGTAATTTGCTAGCTAAATACAGGGTTAATCACCGAATCTCCACACCTTATCATCCCCAGATGAATGGACAGGCTGAGATCTCCAATCGGGAGATCAAGAATATTCTGCATAAAATGGTTAGGCCTGATCGCAAAGACTGGACTCAAAAGCTTGAGGACGCTCTTTGGGCCTATCGTACAGCGTATAAAACGCCCATCGGCATGTATCCGTTTCATCTGGTGTATGGAAAGGTGTGCCATTTACGCATAGAGATTGAACATAGGGCATTCTGGGCAATCAAGCAGTGCAATCTAGATCTAAGTTTAGCCAGGAAGACTAGGAAACTCCAATTATCTGAGTTGGAGGAGCTTAGAAATGATGCATATGAGAATGCCAAGATCTACAAGGCTCGGACCAAAGCTCTACATGGCCAATTGATTTCCCACAAGAGCTTTGAGCTGAACTAGAAGGCTTGGCTATTTGATTCTCGACTTAAACTCTTTCCCAGCAAACTTAGGTCGAAATGGAACAGCCTGTTCATTATTGACCAGATTTTTCCAAACGGAGCTATTCAGATCTCTGACCCAAAGACAGGTAATTCATTCAAAGTCAACGGTCAACATTTGAAACCTGTTATTGACTGAACTCTTCCAGAATCCGTCTCAGACACGGTTACTCTAGCAAAGTTGTGACTTCTTTGGCTGGACTTCGCCTAGCTGACGGCATTAGACTCAGTAGTTGTACAGTCTGACTCAGAGCTGACCCGAGTTTCATATTCAGGTGATATCTTCCGTACTCTACCCTTCCTTTCATGTCACTTTTTCTCAATGTGGACATTGCATTGGCTAGGCATAGGGGGGTGGATTCATTTTTGAATCATTTTGTCATCTTTGTGAAATTCTTGTAAATTCTATTATATACATTAAAAAAAAATTTGAATTAGGAAGGAATACTTGGACATTATGACTTTTCAATCTTAGGAAATATTACATTAGGATCTGAATACTAAGACCCTTCAGGTATTTGGGCTTAATCAGCCTGGGTATCCACTAAAATGTGGATTTGTTTTTCGAGTCCTCACCATACTGAATTCTATTTTAATTCGATTAAATAAGTTTGGGTGATAAGTACATGACTTATCAACCCACCCTCTGATTTGAGGGAACTCTAAGTCTAAGCATCTATGACAAGTTGATTTTCCGCTTTCGATTGAGTTTCGCAAATGAAATAATGCGTTGTAGTATTTAAGTGGTGGAAAAATCGACTAATCAACAATAAAAATAACCACTCACAGAAGAGCGGGTCGTGTCCACAGGGAGACAATTATGCAATAAACTCTCGATTATTTCGTATTCTTTTGGTCAAGTGCGAAATCCCTAGTCGAATCCGACATAAAATGCAATGGAAAGAAGTTTTACAATAACTAAAAAATATAAGGGTATATGTGTAATTTTCCCTCACTGAAATATTCAATAAATATATGATGATTTTATATAATTTTCAATTGACATATACTAGAGAAAATTGGTGCACATGATAATCCCAAAACCAATCTTGAAACAGGTGATTATCAATAACGTGCAATTATCAGAAAGCATGAGTGTGCATTCGCAATTTTGCCACAGTAAAATAATCATAAATGAAAATTAATTTTTGGTGGCAATGGCATTAAATGTAATTTTTAATCAACTTGAAAACAGAGGATTTGCTACCGCGGCTTGTGCGCACAGGAGGAGAGACGGACGTCGAGGCTGCCGCTGAAGATCACCCCGCTCAGGCCGCACCCGATGGTGGTGACGGCGTGGCCGATGGTAGCCTGTGGTGGCTGCAAGAAGGAGAAGAAGGTGGTAGGCGGTGGTTCTGCGTGGCCTGGCAGGGGCGCGAGTGGGGCGAGGCTCCTGCACTGCAGTGAGGGCGGGCAAGCTAAGCTGCTGGGGGGAGGCTACAGGGGCGCGCGGAGGTTCTGCAGCGCCTGCGAGGGAGCACCAGGCGGTTTGCAGAGATGAGCACCAGGTGCTGGAGAGAAGTTGGCTGAGGCGGGCGCTGGAGGCGCTGGTGCGGTTTCACCTGCGATGGAGAAGGTGCCTGCGGGTGCAGGTGGGTGGATGGGCACTTGCAGTGGAGGCTGTGGCTGGCGTGAAGGTGATGGCACTGCAGAGGGGGGAAGCACTGCGGTGTAGAAGGTGCGGTGCTTGCAGGCGTGCAAGGGCATGCAGAGAGTTGCCTGCGCGGGTGCGGTTTCGCCTTCAGGTGTGGCTGGAGGGAGCGGTGGAAGACTTGGTGCACAGTGCATGCGGTGGTTGCACCCTTCCTGGATGGTGAAGCCCCTCCTCTCCTTTCTCTGCCTCCTCTTAACTCTTCTCCTCCGCCCTTCCAGGGATTTTCAAAATCCTTTCTAAATATGGTCTCGTTTGTTGAGGGAGGTCGGCGGGAGATTAGATAAATGTGTGGGAGGAGTTGCGGCTGGCCGGAGTATGAGGGAGGGATAGCACCGGCTATTTGTTGGGGAAATTTATTCCCCCCCCCCCTTATTCTTTCTAAATATCATTCCTGCAACATGAAAACGTAACATCATTACATATTAAGTTATAAAATACTATAAAATAGATGTAAACTTAAATCATGATGAATGCAAACATTCTATAACTTAATGTAGTTATTAACAAACCTAAAAGGTACGATTAAAGTTACTTAGGCGTAATATTAGTCCATTAAAATGGACTCATCAAATACCCCCATGCCTAAGATTTGCTAGTCCTTAGTAAAAATGAAAAATAATATAAGTAATTAGAAGATTTCTTCTTTTCTTATTTCAAAACTTTAGAGATCCAGACAAATGTGAAGTGATGATATCTTAAGTAACGGATCCAAGTGAAAAAGCCAATTAGCTGTGGGAGTTTGTACTTCACCCTTGGTAAATATTGCTGTCGGGATAGGCAACTACTTCCCTCGGGGATAAAGCAGACGATAATATGTAATTTGACCCCGACGTTTGGCTTAGGTAGGAGATATCGAGTTGAATGGATTTGTAATTGGTGGCACACACTCATCTAGTGTTACATGTAGTCTAGTATTACAGACTCTAGATTTCTAAACTATTAGACAAGTCAACTTAGAGAGAGGCTAAACAACTATGCTCTCTTGCTGTTCCTGGACGCTCACTCTTTTCTTTCTTTTCTTTCTGAGATCACAAATCTCGCCAGATTTAGTAATTGTACTCACTGTTTGGTAGCCTCACATGGCATCCACACTTCAATTAAAGTCCTAATAACTCTACAACTAGGTTAAAGTCCTCAACCAGTATTCGGGCGATCAGAAATACTTAAAGGTAGGTATGGGTCAGATTTGGTGGAACGCGAAAGGTGTTCTGTTGCCTCAGAAACAATGTTACATTATAAACTTGGACTCTTTCTTTTTGTAATATAACTATTTTTTCTTTTTCTTCTTTCTATTTCTTCTTTTTCTTCTTCTTTTCTCTGTTCTTCTTTTTTTTATTTTTTATTATTTCTTCTTGTTTTTGTTTCTTTTTCAATCAACACAACATGATACAAACTTTTATTTACGAGACATTATTAAGGATGATGATGGTCAAGAGGAAGTTGTGTGGCTTATTTGGTGGAAGTGCCTATTCTCGACACCGGGAAGGAATGGATAGGACAGGCGTATTTCTGACCTTTGACACTATTACCATCCTTCAGCCGAGGACTCTATGAAGGATGGTCGTAACCATCCACCATAGTCATAGCTTTATTAAGACCCCATCTCTGTGTATCTGCCTTATTTGGTGACTCTCAGGAATTCACACAAAGTACGCACACAGGAATAGAGAGCGAAAAACTATGTCTAACTCTGAAGTATCATCATCTAATTGTCCAAAACTTAAGAGTCTTTGCACTAGACTTATTGCATCAATAATCTCTCTACTTTCTTCTCACAAATATGAGGTGGATCTACTAGAATATAGTATGCTTGACTCCCTATGAACTGTTCAAGGGTTTAGTAGACTACAAATGCTTATTGGTTTTCTTCAAGGATCTATTACCGAGTTTACGTGCACATGAAATAAATGTACTGGATTCTAAACTTAAGAAATAATTTTAAGAAGAAAAACCTCCAATGACAAAGGTATTCTGTTAGGGACTGATGAGAACCTCATCATGAGCCATAACTAGCTCATTTTGACCTAATACAAAGGATAAAAGCTCCTACATATCTCAAGGAAAGGCTTAACTCAGAAAATCCTGAGTTTGAGAAGAAAACAAGTCATAAGGGGTAAAAATGCAATTTTACCAGTATGATCTGCATACAGGGTAATTCAGGGCCCAAACATAGGTCAAAGCAGCTTAATAAGAATAAGAGTGGGATGAAATGATCTAGCAAGGGCTACAGCAATTCCAAGAAACTAAATGATAATCTGTAACCCTAAAACAACCCACTTCAATTCACAAGGTTCGAGGCAAAGTAAAAATAGAATAAACCCTCTAAAATTCATAGAAAAATAATCTCCAGGGTTTAGAACCTTCAATTTGGCCTTCAGAACCCTTTTTGACCTACATTAAGAACCATGCCCAATTAATAACTTAATTTGGGTTTTTGCGCAAATTGACCGGTCAAACAAGGTTTAATATGGAAATGAAATTCACCATCAGATTCCTTAGGTCCTAATTAGTCATGTATAAAAACTTGAGCCTAAGAAGAAACCTCCTTGACCGACTTTACACTTTGGTCCTCATATATTTACTCTTTGGCCCTCAACTTTTGAACCCTCGCATTTTGGCCCCTAACTCTCCTTCGTTCTTTGCAATCAGGTCCCTCCTGCAAAACCTGCCAGCACCATGCTCCGGCGACCTTGCGCGGAGCATGGCGCCGCGCAGGGTGAGGTGGGGGACCTGGCAAGTAAACCGGGGGTGCCCTGCGTCGTCAGCCGTCGCAGGGACACCCCCTGGTCGTTGTAACCCACCATACCGGCCGTGCGAACGCACGGACGGTATGGGTTCTTGTTTCCGACCATCCTCCGGCGAGGGAGACACGTCGTCTCCCTCCGCCTTCCTCCCTGTTTGATCCCTATAAATACCCCCCGTTGCTCCACCGACCGGGGCAGCCTGGATCTGACGGAGAAAATCCCCAACTTTCTTCTCTTCTTCCTCCGGCAGATGCTCACCAGCTCCGCGGTTTCCTCCCCCTCCACCTCTTCGCTCTGCCGCAATACCAGCAGCAGAGACTTCCTCCCCTGCTCTTCCCGCGCCACGCCGCACCCAGCTGGCGCCTCTCCGGCTCTCTGCTCGCCGCCGCCCCTTTCCCTGAGCATCGTCTTCTCCGGCGACAGTCGATACGACTGTCGCCCTGTTCCTCCCCCTTCGTCCCTGCAAGTAAGCTAGAGCTACTCCCCTTCTTCTCCTCTTTCTTTCCCCGCTTTCAATTTATTCAATTAAGCCCTCGACCGACCCAGACCACCTTCACCCCCTTCGCCTCCGACCACCCTCCGGCGAGCCGCTCCCATCACCTCAGCGACCCACACGGCTCGCCGACCACCGCAGGACCTCCGCCTCCTCACCCTGATCAACCTCCGCCCTGCCACTTCCCCCACATCACCCTCTGCAACCCCACTGAACAGACCCATCCTCCGACCCACTGTCCGACCTAGGGCAGCCCTCGCCCGTCGCCCCGCGCCTCGCCACCACCCACACGAGCTTCGCCGCACCCTGGCGAAGCTCCTGGCACTCTCTGATTAGGCCGAGAGGCCGTTTTCTTGTGGACAGGCCACCCGACCTCCGCCGCCATTGCCGCGCAGGAGGAACTGCTTCCGCCTGCAGCTACAGGCGCGCCACGCTCAGCGCCAAGCCCAGATTCAACTCCCAGGCCTTGCGAGGAGTTTTGGCAAAACACCAGGTTCGCAGCTAAGGAAGAAAGCTTCGCGTGACGCCGCCATCTCCTGCTGAATTCCCCGCTGCGGGCGCGCAATTGAGGTGGGCCATTTAGTCCCACCTCGGAAACGCCTGAAGAGTCGCAGCGACATAAGATGCAAAAGTGCTGAAGGCTTACTGCCTCAGCACACGGGGTGAGGTCCCCTTCACCCGCCCGGTTACCCGGTCTCGTCCGCGCTCACGCCCCGCGGATCTGACCCGAACCGACCCGACCCGACTTAAGACTGACCTGCACTCCTCTCCCACCACGCACGCCGGTGGGCCTGGACCCGGGCCTGACCCGAACCCGGTTACCCGGTAGCTCTGGGAGAGCTCTCCCAAGAGTGGTTTCAGAGAGAAAGAGAGACACGGGGGGGGGGGAGGGTAGAGTAGGTTTTGCCTCTGACGAAAAACTCTGAAGTGTGCAGGCACAGGCGAAGAAGAAGACCCGCGGAAGAAGAAGGAAGCTAACTGTAGCAACAGGTAGTTAAGTCGTCTGATTTGGAAATCAGACGACGGCCTGAAGCAGCTAAGGAAGAAAGCTTCGCGTGACGTCCCTGGCTGAAAAAGAAAAGAAGAAGCTGACACTTAACCGCAGGGAGGAGAAACAAGAAGAAACTCTAAAGAAGAGGCTGAGCAAAGGCTGCAGAGAAGAAGTACAGCAGAGCCAAGGAAGAAGAAACCTTCACAGAAGAGACTGCAGAAAAAGAAGAAGAGAGGCCAAGACAGAAACCAAGGAAGAAGAAGAAGGAGATCTGAAGAAAGAAAGAGGAGCATCACCTCTGCAGAACAAAGAAGAAGAAGAAGGAGATCTGAAGAAAGAAAGAAAGAAGAACATCACGAGGAGAAAACAAAGAGAACAACAAATTCTTTCCCTCTCTCTTTCTTTATTTTGTAAAAGAAACATGTATATCTCTAGAATACAACTTGCTCCCTGAGTTCGACCTCGGGAACTCTTTTATTTTCCGAGAAAAATTTATATATTTGAAATGTTGGTAATAACCGGCTATACTACAACGTTATAACAAACCAAAACCCGGTCGTCACACCAACCGATTTCATTTTGGCGGGGAGCAACGGCTATTCTAGAGGTAAACATTCCTGTTTCTTTTAATTTCTGATAATCTCCTCTCTTTTGTGCAGCTACAGGAACTCAAGAAGACAAGCAACCACACGACAACCACTCCGAAGACAGGTAAATTTTTCCTCTCACTATTAACCCCTAAACTCTAAAGAGGAAGAAAAGAAAAGAACAAGCAATATAGGGCTAACCTGTCTTCCATACTTAGTAACCATAAAGAGTTGCATGTTTTCAACTCATCACTCCTGCACACTATTAAGGGTATTTAAGGGCTAACACATTCTTGCTTGAGCCCTAATTGCCCAACAAAGAGTTAAATGGACCAAGTAGAGCCAACATAAGGTCAAACATTAGGATTTCAGTAGAGACACACCCCTTAATCAAGAATTGAGGAAATCCAAAAGAGGTGTGCCCAAGCCATTGATTGAAAATAATTAACAAGAAAAATCCTAAACAATTGGCTCTCTCTTTAAACACTTGGACCCTAAAAGAAAGGACCCAAAAAGCTCTCAAAGAAAACAAGAGGTAAAGTTGACCCCTTTGGGTTAACCAACCTTAAATTAGGTCACGCTTTGCACTTAAAAAGACTAAAGTTCAAGTGAAACCTTAAGCACCCTGATCTTAAAATTGGTAGACTTAAGAGGTCAAGATCCCCATTCTGGTCTACCTGGAACCGCAGTGACAAGAGAGGTCGGGTGGGGGAAACCCTGTAACCCGTGGGGACGCTCTACCGTGTAGGGGTCTTCGCGGGACTCTCCCTCTCTGGCTGCCCAGGTAATTCTCAGGTGGACGATCTTTCTGATCAAGGGGTCCATCTGCCCCGCACCTCTATAGTCACCCAACACATTTTTGGGTGTCTTGATTGGGTCCAGCACCTTCTAACTTACCTCTCCCAACTGTGCATGTACGGAAGGAGGTCTCTAAGACCACCCTTAAGACCTCCTTTAGAAATTCGCTCTCGTCAAGGCCAAGCCTCGACGCCCGTGTTTTTGCAGCAACACCCTCACATTATTCTCTCTTCTGATTCAGAACCAAGTCCTTCTTCTTCCCCCATCATGGCTCAGCCAGTTGAGGAAGAAAATAATCTGGAACACCAGCTCCAGCGACTCAATGACCTCTTCCAAAACTTCGTGCACCCACCACAGCGTCCTATGATGCGGGACCACTACAATCCTGCTGCGGTGGCCATTGAGCCTCGAGTCAGAATCCCGACTGGAGGACCTGATTCCGAACTAAAGCCCAACATGATTCATGCTATACCTAAATTCCATGGGCTTAATTCTGAAGATCCCTTCCAGCACATCAAACAGCTAAAGCATCTGGCCCACACTTTTGGATCAGATGCGCAAAATCGGGATATTCTTCTCATGAAGATGTTCTCCTTTTCTCTTATGGACAAGGCTGCCCATTGGTATCAAACTCAGACCCGGCCGATCAACACTTGGGAAGAACTTCAATCCGAGTTTTTGAAAAAGTTCTTTCCCGTTGGTCGGACCAACGCCTTACGCCATCAGATTACACACTTCACTCAACAATCAGGAGAACCTCTTCATGAGGCATGGGATCGTTTTCAGGATCTCATGAGGAAGTGCCCCCATCACGGAGTTCCTAAATGGGAACAAGTCCAATCTTTTTACCAGGGACTCCGTGAGGACATCCGCCTTTTCGTCAATGCAACTTGCGGAGGAAACATCATGGGTCAACATGAAGACACCGTATGGGAGATTCTCGAAAACATGTGCGAGAACTCCATCAACAATGACTCCATGGGATTATTCGACAGGACGAATACCCGCGCAGCGACGAATCTTAAGGGAGCACATGAGACGCAGGGCCTGTCCGCATCAGTCGACCTGGAATTAATGGCCAGTCGATTGGACAAGGTCTCAATCATTGAAAAGAAGGTGGATGAGCTGACTCAGCACTTGCAGCGAGCCACCTCTGCGCGTAACTCCTTTGCACAACCTCCTTCCACACAGGAGACTGTGCAAAACATCCTCCACCGATCTTCCCCTGGGATGGATCCATATCCATCCCCATCTGATTCTTGGACTGGAAGATCATCCGATCCTTTCTACACCAGCCGGGGGAACTCCATTCCTCCTTTCCCTGATTCTCAGGAGGTTCCTCAGACCTGCGAGGACCTCAACGCCATCCAGAACGACCCATTCTCCAACACTTACAACCCTAGATGGCGAAACCATCCCAATTTTCAGTGGGCGGGAAATTCCCAAAACCAAAGACCACCTTTTCAGTCCCGCCCACAGCCCTCTCGTCACTACCAGCCGCCTCAGCCTCGGCCCAACCCTACTTATCCATCAGGGCCAAATCAAGATCAAATGTCCTTAATCCTTCAGACTCTGGCTGACATTCAAAAAACGAATGCGGCTATTCAAAAACAGCACAAGGACGAGCTTACAGAAGTTAAAACTCAACTGGCCCAGTTGGCAAATTCTCGCCAACCAGGCACACTCCCTTCCCAACCTCTTCCTAACCCAAATAACGTGCCAACCCAGAAGCGCGTTATGAATCCAAATTTAGGCCACGCCCAATGGATTTATCAGGCTCCTACTGCTCCATCTCCAGACGAGATGGAAGCCTCAACTTCTTATGCAGGATTTCAGCAGCAGCCACCCCTCCTACCAAACCCAAACCAAAATCAGGCCGGATTAAATTCTGTAACAACACGTAGTGGTAAGACAACTCAAGACCCGCATTATCCAAACCACTCCCCGCCTGATAACCATGACCCTAGGATAGTTATCCAAGGTACCGCTGTTCCAGATCCACAACCTGAACCTATCCTAGAAGAACCAACCAAGATCCCGTTTCCCGAGGCCCTGACCAAGGGAAAGAAGACCACCAAACCCGTGGCCCCTGAGGAGGACCTGGTCAAGCTCTTTGAGCAGGTCCACATAAACATCCCCTTGATGGATGCAATCCGCCACGTACCAGCTTACGCACGATTTCTAAAGAATTTATGTACACCCCAGCGTAAGTCGCGAACCAAGGGAGGGAGCCCAATTGTTCTGTCAGAGCAAGCCAGCTCTGTAATCCTTAGTAGACTCCCACCCAAGGCAAAAGATCCTGGAACTCTCCTGATTTCCTGTAAGATAGGTGGTACCCAATTTGATAGAGCATTGTTAGACTTGGGCGCATCCATAAACCTGATACCCACATCCTTACTTGACCATCTAGAGGAATCTGAGCTGAAACCAACCGAGGTGACATTACAATTAGCAGATCGATCTATAAAGTCACCAAAAGGGATTCTCGAGGATGTTATCGTGAGAGTGCGGGATTTCTATTTTCCAGTGGACTTCATAGTCTTAGATATGGATGCACCTGAGAACCCTAGGGATACACCAATCATTCTAGGGAGACCTTTCTTGGCTACTGCTAGAGCCAACATCAGCTGTGAGGAGGGCCAAATAGAGCTTAAGTTTGGAGATCAAACACTGAAAATTGATATATTTAAGGCCCAACAAGGAATTAATTGCGGCGTCATCGAGCAAATTTGTGACATCAAGACTTTGGTTGATGAATCACACCTCCAGAGTGACTCGATTGTGCCTCATCAACCACAGAAGGATCTTGACCCGCAAACAGAGGAGTTGAATCCAGATATGAACAACCCAGTAACTCCCACCCTTGAACCTCACATCTATACTGAACCACCCGCTGCTGCTGAAAACCCCATCCTCGAACTGAAACCCCTTCCCGCTCACTTGAAATACGTATTTTTGGGTTCTAATCAGACCTTTCCTGTGATTATCAATTCCAACCTCAGTCCTGAACAGGAATCCCATCTGATTATTGTCCTCCAGCAACATCGCAGAGCCATCGGATGGACTCTCGATGATTTGACTGGAATAAGTCCCTCTTATTGTACTCATCATATCTATTCAGAAGAGGGCACACGACCTTCTCGTGAAATGCAGAGACGCTTAAACCCCAATCTGCAGGAGGTCGTGAAAAAGGAGATCATCAAGTGGTTAGATGCCGGGATCATCTACCCGATCTCCGATAGTCGTTGGGTGAGCCCAATTCAGGTCGTGCCCAAGAAGGCAGGACTCACCACTATAACGACTGAGACCGGAGAAATCATTCCTACCCGATTAGCCAACTCGTGGAGAGTCTGTATAGATTACCGTCGACTCAATTCCTCCACGAAGAAGGATCATTTCCCACTACCCTTCATTGATCAAATTCTCGAAAAACTAGCGGGAAATAGGTTCTTCTGCTTTCTTGACGGGTACTCCGGTTATAACCAGGTGGCAATCCATCCTGAGGACCAAGAAAAGACCACGTTCACCTGCCCCTTCGGAACATACGCTTTCCGAAGGATGCCTTTCGGTCTTTGCAATGCACCCGCTACTTTTCAGCGATGCATGCTTGCCATATTCTCAGATATGGTAGGTGATTATCTGGAAGTCTTCATGGATGACTTTTCAGTTTTCGGAGCATCATTCGACGATTGCCTCCAACACTTGGTCCAGATACTCAGGCGGTGCATCGATGTGAATTTGGTTCTTTCCTGGGAAAAGAGCCATTTCATGGTGCCTGAGGGAATTGTCCTGGGACACTCAATTTCGGAGAAAGGTATCCAAGTGGATCGAGCTAAGGTTAATCTGATTTCTCACCTTCCTATGCCTAGCTCGATCAGGGACATCCAATCCTTTTTAGGGCATGTCGGTTTTTATCGACGATTTATCCCTGATTTTTCAAAAATCGCATGCCCCCTGACCACTCTTCTCTCCAAGGATGTTCCCTTCGAAATCTCCAAGGAATGCACTCAAGCATTTGAAATCCTGCGTGACCGAGTCACCCAAGCCCCGATCCTACAGTCCCCTGATTGGTCTCAACCCTTTGAGATCATGTGTGATGCATCTGACTTCGCTGTAGGAGCGGTTTTGGGGCAGAAAAATGACAAGAAACCTGTGGTCATTTACTACGCCAGCAAAACACTCGATGAGGCTCAGCGTAACTATACAGTTACTGAGAAAGAGCTGCTAGCTGTAGTATTTGCCCTAGAGAAGTTCAGATCGTACCTTCTGGGTTCCCATGTCATCATATACTCGGATCACACAGCTGTGAGGCATCTCCTTGCGAGGAAGGACGCGAAACCTCGATTAATCCGATGGATCTTGCTGTTGCAAGAATTTGACCTTGAGATTCGCGACAAAGCGGGAAAATAAAACGTGGTAGCTGATCACTTGTCCCGTCTTCCTTCTGAAATAATTGACCCTTCCGGACCCATCACTGAGCATTTTCCCGATGAGCACCTGCTGACTATTGGTACTAGCCTTCCATGGTTCGCTAATATTGTAAATTACTTGGCATCTCATCAGACCCCGTCCGATTGGCCGAAGGCCAAGAAAGACAAATTACGCTCCGATGCCAAGTATTACATTTGGGAAGACCCGTACCTCTTCCGCATAGGTGCCGATCAGATCATCCGGAGATGTGTCCCGGAAGGGGAAGTCAACAATATCCTCTCTTTCTGCCATGACCAGGCATGCGGTGGCCATTTTGCCGGGCATAAAACCGCATCAAAAGTCCTCCAGTGCGGCTTTTACTGGCCCACACTGTTCAAAGACGCATACAGTCATTGCAAGGCATGCAGTCGTTGCCAGACTTTGGGCAACATGAGCCATCGCGACATGATGCCTATGCAACCGATTCTAGTATGTGAAATCTTTGATGTCTGGGGGATTGATTTTATGGGCCCCTTTCCTGTTTCGGATGGTTTCGAATACATTCTGTTGGCTGTGGACTACGTGTCCAAATGGATCGAAGCCATACCGACCCGAACCTGTGATCACAAAATCGTTCTCAAATTCATTCATCAACACATTTTCTCAAGGTTCGGGATTCCTCGTGCAATAATCTCTGATGGGGGGACCCATTTCACAAATGCTCAGTTTAGGTCACTGATGACCAAATACGGGGTGTCTCACCGAATCTCTACTCCTTACCACCCCCAAACTAATGGTCTAGCTGAGCTGTCTAATCGGGAGATCAAGAAAATCCTGCAAGTCACTGTTCGACCTGACAGGAAGGACTGGTCGTCCCGACTTCCGGAAGCATTGTGGGCCTATAGGACCGCCCACAAGACCCAATTGGGTATGTCTCCCTTTAGATTGGTGTACGGAAAGGCATGCCACCTTCCCGTCGAACTGGAGCATAAAGCCTATTGGGCAGTACGGAACTGTAATCTGGATCTTTCCAAGGCTGGGACCCACAGAAAACTCCAAATCAGCGAGATCGATGAATTACGCATAGACGCGTACGAGAACTCGCAAATCTACAAGGAGCGGGTTAAAGCCTTCCACGACAAACACATCTCGAGAAAGATCTTTCATCTTGGTCAAAAGGTCCTACTCTTTGATGCCCGACTCAAACTCTTCCCAGGAAAACTGAGATCTAAGTGGGTCGGACCATATTTGGTCCGACAGGTTTTTGGAAATGGAGCAATCGAAATCAGTCCACTCAGCCACGATTCTGAACCTTTCATCGTGAACGGTCAGAGACTCAAGCCGTTCATTGATGTAACTTCTACTGATTTGGCTGAGGCATCTTATATCCTCCTTTCCCCTTGAGCTTATTGCGCCCAGCCGATGGCGTAAAACTCAGCGCTTAACGGGAGGCAGCCCGTCATTCTCTTTGTAAACCTGAAACTTGTTTTGACACCTTTCAGCACTCGAAGTTCACCCTTGTAGACAGCCGACCCCAACTCAGATGTTTGCATCTGGGATTTGAAATCGTCCGCAAAAATTCAACCCGACCCATTCACTCATCCAAATTTCTGTCTTAAGGAATGAACTAAGACCCCCTAGGTTACAATGAGGACATTGCAAATCTTAGGCATGGGGGGGTATGAAAGTGCAAAACTTGTAAGAAAAGGTTTCAAACAAAAAAATTCACATATGCCAAAAACACCATAAAAATTAAAAAAAATTTTCGAAAAAGAATAAGAGGAAAAGAGAAGAAAATTTTGCGAAGGAGAAAAGAAACAAAATGAAAAAGGAGCACAAAATTATGAGAAAAAGTGATAGTCATTAGTAAGGAACTAAGGAATTAACCTAAGTTCTAGACCTCATTCAAGAAAAGTGCACAATAAGATTAGTAAAGAATGCAAACCTTAGGCATTCTCGAATAGACTCTTAGTACCCATTAAGATCTGGACACTCCTCAAGAGGTTGAGGAAAATGAAAAGCTGAAGTATTAGGTCTAAGGCTTAGGGAGTATTCGGCCTCGTTAACTAATTTTTGGTTTACGGGACTCAGTAACCTAAGCACCCTAATCTCACACACAGCCTGGTTCAGTAAGCGTAAAAATCAAAATCACGCAGAAGCGTCGCAAAAATCTGAAAAGAACACCTAGAATAGGAGCGGCCGATCAACACAAGTTGATTTGGACGAGTTCCCAGCGCAGAGAGGCGGGAAATCCCCTCGAAGATGCGTAACAAAATATCATCTCCTCGGTGCTTGTCTCTTAGGATATTTACATATCCTACTGGGGGCATGTAAGCACTCTGCTGGTTCAGATTCCATGGATGGCATTATCTCGAAGTGTCAATTGCCAGGGTCTGGATTCGGCCACGGAATACCATGGATGGGATTATCTCGAAATCTCAATAGCCAGGGTTCCGGGGGTTGCCATGGGCGGTGCTATCTCGAAGCATCGATCGCCAGGAACCCTTGAGGATTGATGATGGGAGCAAGGAATCTGATACAGACCGTGTTGAAAAGCCAATCCTAGGCTAGAACTAAAAAGAAAAAGAGAGAGAAAACTCTCCCAACAGAAAAACTTTCTATCTCTCTCTTACAAAACGCACTGCGAACTGAGCCAGGGCTAAAATCATTTCAAGCACGGGTGCTTTAACCACGAAGTCCAATAAACCTTAGGTTAGTTCTTGGGGGCCTTAAAAACCTTTGCTAAAAGACTGAGGCTAAGGCTAGACAGATTTGGATCTTGATTAGTACTAGAGTTCCTTTTGGGCCTATGGTCAGCATTCTAACCTAATCTATGCTCAAATAAAAAAGGCACTTATCTAAAACTATTAAAAACTTCATGGTCTAGAACAAGGGTTGAAACCTTAAGTTTTTGCTAAGGGACTAGCAAAAGCTAGGCATGGGGGTATGATGAGAACCTCATCATGAGCCATAACTAGCTCATTTTGACCTAATACAAAAGATAAAAGCTCCTACATATCTCAAGGAAAGGCTTAACTCAGAAAATCCTGAGTTTGAGAAGAAAACAAGTCATAAGGGGTAAAAATGCAATTTTACCAGTATGATCTGCATACAGGGTAATTCAGGGCCCAAACATAGGTCAAAGCAGCTTAATAAGAATAAGAGTGGGATGAAATGATCTAGCAAGGGCTACAGCAATTCCAAGAAACTAAATGATAATCTGTAACCCTAAAACAACCCACTTCAATTCACAAGGTTCGAGGCAAAGTAAAAATAGAATAAACCCTCTAAAATTCATAGAAAAATAATCTCCAGGGTTTAGAACCTTCAATTTGGCCTTCAGAACCCTTTTTGACCTACATTAAGAACCATGCCCAATTAATAACTTAATTTGGGTTTTTGCGCAAATTGACCGGTCAAACAAGGTTTAATATGGAAATGAAATTCACCATCAGATTCCTTAGGTCCTAATTAGTCATGTATAAAAACTTGAGCCTAAGAAGAAACCTCCTTGACCGACTTTACACTTTGGTCCTCATATATTTACTCTTTGGCCCTCAACTTTTGAACCCTCGCATTTTGGCCCCTAACTCTCCTTCGTTCTTTGCAATCAGGTCCCTCCTGCAAAACCTGCCAGCACCATGCTCCGGCGACCTTGCGCGGAGCATGGCGCCGCGCAGGGTGAGGTGGGGGACCTGGCAAGTAAACCGGGGGTGCCCTGCGTCGTCAGCCGTCGCAGGGACACCCCCCTGGTCGTTGTAACCCACCATACCGGCCGTGCGAACGCACGGACGGTATGGGTTCTTGTTTCCGACCATCCTCCGGCGAGGGAGACACGTCGTCTCCCTCCGCCTTCCTCCCTGTTTGATCCCTATAAATACCCCCCGTTGCTCCACCGACCGGGGCAGCCTGGATCTGACGGAGAAAATCCCCAACTTTCTTCTCTTCTTCCTCCGGCAGATGCTCACCAGCTCCGCGGTTTCCTCCCCCTCCACCTCTTCGCTCTGCCGCAATACCAGCAGCAGAGACTTCCTCCCCTACTCTTCCCGCGCCACGCCGCACCCAGCTGGCGCCTCTCCGGCTCTCTGCTCGCCGCCGCCCCTTTCCCTGAGCATCGTCTTCTCCGGCGACAGTCGATACGACTGTCGCCCTGTTCCTCCCCCTTCGTCCCTGCAAGTAAGCTAGAGCTACTCCCCTTCTTCTCCTCTTTCTTTCCCCGCTTTCAATTTATTCAATTAAGCCCTCGACCGACCCAGACCACCTTCACCCCCTTCGCCTCCGACCACCCTCCGGCGAGCCGCTCCCATCACCTCAGCGACCCACACGGCTCGCCGACCACCGCAGGACCTCCGCCTCCTCACCCTGATCAACCTCCGCCCTGCCACTTCCCCCACATCACCCTCTGCAACCCCAATGAACAGACCCATCCTCCGACCCACTGTCCGACCTAGGGCAGCCCTCGCCCGCCGCCCCGCGCCTCGCCACCACCCACACGAGCTTCGCCGCACCCTGGCGAAGCTCCTGGCACTCTCTGATTAGGCCGAGAGGCCGTTTTCTTGTGGACAGGCCACCCGACCTCCGCCGCCATTGCCGCGCAGGAGGAACTGCTTCCGCCTGCAGCTACAGGCGCGCCACGCTCAGCGCCAAGCCCAGATTCAACTCCCAGGCCTTGCGAGGAGTTTTGGCAAAACACCAGGTTCGCAGCTAAGGAAGAAAGCTTCGCGTGACGCCGCCATCTCCTGCTGAATTCCCCGCTGCGGGCGCGCAATTGAGGTGGGCCATTTAGTCCCACCTCGGAAACGCCTGAAGAGTCGCAGCGACATAAGATGCAAAAGTGCTGAAGGCTTACTGCCTCAGCACACGGGGTGAGGTCCCCTTCACCCGCCCGGTTACCCGGTCTCGTCCGCGCTCACGCCCCGCGGATCTGACCCGAACCGACCCGACCCGACTTAAGACTGACCTGCACTCCTCGCCCACCACGCACGCCGGTGGGCCTGGACCCGGGCCTGACCCGAACCCGGTTACCCGGTAGCTCTGGGAGAGCTCTCCCAAGAGTGGTTTCAGAGAGAAAGAGAGACGCGGGGGGGGGGAGGGTAGAGTAGGTTTTGCCTCTGACGAAAAACTCTGAAGTGTGCAGGCACAGGCGAAGAAGAAGACCCGCGGAAGAAGAAGGAAGCTAACTGTAGCAACAGGTAGTTAAGTCGTCTGATTTGGAAATCAGACGACGGCCTGAAGCAGCTAAGGAAGAAAGCTTCGCGTGACGTCCCTGGCTGAAAAAGAAAAGAAGAAGCTGACACTTAACCGCAGGGAGGAGAAACAAGAAGAAACTCTAAAGAAGAGGCTGAGCAAAGGCTGCAGAGAAGAAGTACAGCAGAGCCAAGGAAGAAGAAACCTTCACAGAAGAGACTGCAGAAAAAGAAGAAGAGAGGCCAAGACAGAAACCAAGGAAGAAGAAGAAGGAGATCTGAAGAAAGAAAGAGGAGCATCACCTCTGCAGAACAAAGAAGAAGAAGAAGGAGATCTGAAGAAAGAAAGAAAGAAGAACATCACGAGGAGAAAACAAAGAGAACAACAAATTCTTTCCCTCTCTCTTTCTTTATTTTGTAAAAGAAACATGTATATCTCTAGAATACAACTTGCTCCCTGAGTTCGACCTCGGGAACTCTTTTATTTTCCGAGAAAAATTTATATATTTGAAATGTTGGTAATAACCGGCTATACTACAACGTTATAACAAACCAAAACCCGGTCGTCACACCAACCGATTTCAGGGACTAACCCATTCAGCTCAAGAAAAGAGTTTATATATATATATATGTATATGTATGCAAATATTTATAAATGCTATAAATATTCTCAGGTTATACCCCCCCATGCCTAAGATTGACAATGTCCTCATTGGAAAAATGCAGACATAAAAGAATATCACCTGAGGAGGAGAGTGGGAGGAGCTAAGGCTCCTCAAGCTGAAGTGCATCCAAAACCTGGCCATCTGAAAGAGTAATATATGGTTTAAGTCATTGGCCATTTACCTTAAAGCTCGCACCTGAAATAGGGTTCCTAATCTCTACAGCTCCATGAGGAAAAGTATTGATAACAACGTATGGCCCATCCTAGCGGGACTTGAGCTTTCCAGGAAATAATTTAAGTCTAGAATTGAAAAGCCAGACCCACTGGTTGGGCTCAAAAGTCTTTCTAATGATGTGCTTGGCATGGAAGACTTTTGTACGTTGCTTGTAAGCTTGAGAAGTTTCATAAGCTTCATTACGAATCTCCTCAAGCTCACTTAATTTTAACATACGTGCCTTTCCCGCTTTATCCTGATTCAAGTTAACATTTTTAATAGCCTAATAAGTTTTATGTTGGATTTCCACGGGAAGGTGGCACGCTTTTCCATAGACAAGATGGAAAGGAGACATGCCCAAGGGAGTCTTATACGCAGTTCTGTAGGCCCAAAGAGCATCATTTAATTTTTTAGACCAATCCTTCCGATCAGGCCTGATAGTTTTTTCTAAAATTCGCTTAATCTCCCTATTAGACACTTCAACTTGTCCACTCGTTTGGGGATGATAAGGTGTGGCTATCATGTGTTGACTCCCAAATTTTGGAGTAGTCTTGTGAAGTGTACATTCTTAAAGTGAGGTCCTCCATCACTTATGATCGTCCTTGGGCACCCATACCGAGAAATGATATTAGCCTTAACAAAGCCCAAGGCCACGGAATGGTCATTGGTTCACGTGGGTATGGCTTCTATCCATTTCGATACATAGTCTACAGCCACAAGGATGTATTCATATCCGAAGGACACAGGAAAGGGACCCATGAAGTCAATGCCCCAAATATCAAATATTTCAACAGGGAGAATAGGTTGTTGGGGCATCTCATCCCTTTTTCTAATGGTTCCCATTTGCTGGCAACGTAGACATGCGCCTACATATGTATGTGCATCTCAGAATAATGTGGGCCACCAAAAGCCAGACTGAAGAACCTTATGGGCAGTCTTCTTCCCACTAAAATGTCCCCCACAATGGAGGTCATGGCAGAAGCTCAGAACACTTCTTTGTTCTTCGTCAGGGACGCAATGGCAAAAAAGCTGGTCAAGGCCTATTCTAAAAAGCTCAGGTTCCTCCCAATGATAAAATTTAGCATTGGTGAGAAACCTGTCTCGTTTCTGCTTGTCCCAAGTACTGGGGGTAATGCCCGTGACCAGATAGTTCACAATGTCAGCGAACCAAGGAGTTTTAGCTTCCACGGCCATCAGAGACTCATCAGGGAAAGTCTCTTGGATACCGCCAGCAGGGTTTGATGCCTCAATAGGGATCCTAGACAAATGGTCTGCTACCACATTCTCAACTCCTTTCTTGTCTTTAATTTCCACGTCAAATTCTTGGAGTAGTAGAATCCAACGAATTAGGCGAGGTTTGGTGTCCTTTTTAGTCAGAAGATGCTTTAGGGCAGAATGATCAGTGAACACTACAACCTTCGATCCCAAAAGATAAGACCGAAACTTTTCCAGAGCAAATACTACAGCAAGTAATTTCTTTTTAGTGACCGTATAGTTTTGCTAAGGATCCGTAAGGGTCTTGCTAGCATAATGAAGCACATGTGGTTTGCCATCAACCCTTTGACCTAAGACCGCTCCCACTGCAAAATTAGAAGCATCTCACATAAGCTCAAACAGGAGGGTCCAATCTGGTGCTTGGAGAATCGGCGCGGTAATGAGGGCTTTCTTCAAAACTTGGAAAGCCTCGCCACATCTATCATCAAAATCGAATGAGACATCCTTCGCTAACAGGTCGCAGAGTGGCTTAGAGATTTTACTGAAATCTCTAATGAAGCGCCTATAAAATCCAGCATGGCCAAGGAAAGATCTAACCTGACGAACATTGGCGGGCAATGGAAGCTTAGAGATGGAATCGATTTTTGCGGTGTCCACCTCTAATCCTCTCTCGAAAACTACATGCCCTAACACAATGCCTTGCTGGACCATAAAGTGGCTTTTCTCCCAGCTAAGCACCAGCTTTGCCTCTTCGCAACGGGTTAAGACTTTATCAAGGTACGAAAGGCATAGGTCAAACGACAAGCCATAAATGGAGAAGTCATCCATGAAATTTCAACGAACTCGTCGATCATATCGGAAAAGATAGCCATCATACAATGTTGGAAAGTGGCAGGAGCATTACATAATCCAAATGGCATTCGGCGGAACGTAAAAGTGCCATACGGACTCGTGAAGGTGGTACGCTCCTGATCATCAGGAAAAACGACTATCTGATTGTACCCAGAGTACCCGTCAAGAAAACAAAAGTACTTGTTCCCCGCCAATCGTTCCAGAATTTGATCGATAAACGGTAAGGGGAAATGGTCTTTCTGGGTAGCCGTGTTTAAACGGCGGTAATCAATGCAGACCCTCCAACCAGTTGAGGGTCTTGTGGTCACCAGTTCTCCTTGGTCATTCTCTTCCACAGTGATTCCTGCCTTTTTGGGAACTACGTGAGTAGGACTGACCCATTTGCTATCTGAAATGGGATAGATAATCCCTGCATCCAGCCATTTCAGAATTTCCTTTTTAACAACCTCCCGCATATTTGGATTGAGCCTTCTCTGCATATCTCGGAAAGGCTTCACGGACTCATCTGTGTATATATGATGCATGCAAAGAGAGGGATCAACACCCTTAATATCAGCAATTGTCCAGGAAATTGCTTCCTTGTGCCTTTGTAAACACTCAAGCAGAGCTCCCCCCTGCAATTCAGATAATGCAGACGAGATAATAACCGGGAGCGTGTTATTAGGGCCAAGGAAAGCATATTTCAATGTGCTCAGAGGAGTTTCAACTCCAATTCAGGAGCCTTTTGGATTGAGGGTTTTGTTGAGATGTCCCCGCCTCAGGCAGCGGATCTACCTTCACAGTCCAGGGTGGGGACAGAGACTCAGTGTGTATTCCCAGCAACTCTTCTAGTTCGGGCATTTCCCTTTCAGTTTATTTAATAATCAAGGGATGGTCCTTAGATATGACCTTCTGAAGGGGATCTCTACATAAGAGTGCTGGTGTAGTCTCTTCAATTATTTCATTAACGACCTCAATCTAAGAACAATCTTCAAATCCGGGTTGCATGTAAGTATCAAAATCATTCAACCGGATCTTCTTGTTCTCAAAGCCCATTTTAATTGCCCCAAATCTACAATTTATAGAGGCATTGGCTGTGGCCAAGAAGGGGCATCCCAGAATAATGGACGGCTTTTTGGGCTTATTAGATGGGTCAGTATCAAGTATCAAAAAGTCAACGGGGAAGAAGAAATCCTCCACTCTCATAAGGACATCTTCCAACAATCCTTGCAGTGTCTTAAGTGATCTGTCTGCAACCTGGAGGATTACTGGACTAGGCTTTAGCTTGCCTCCTCCCAAAAGGTCATAGACAGAGCTCGGTAGAATATTCACCCCTACACCCAGATCGAGCAGAGCCTCATCAATGTGTTGGTTACCTATAACCACTGAAATATACGGGACCCCTGGGTCTTTCATTTTGGGGGGTGTTCCATGCCGGAGAACCGAGCTAACATGGTCAAGCAGGATGACCTTGGTTTGGACCTGTTTCCTAGATCGGCGCTTTTGGGTGCATAGGTCCTTCAGAAACTTTGCATAGGACGGAATCTGTTTAATCGCTTCCAACAGAGGCAAGTTAATCTGGACTTGCCTAAAAGTATCCATAATCTCTTCCGTCCTATCCTTGGCTCCAGACGAGCCAACAGAAGATTCCCCAGGAGTAGATAGACACTCTGGATAGGGCACCCTTGGCTTCTGGGTCGAGGGGTTGTCATGGCGGGAAAGGGGTGGTGGAAGGATGACATCCTCATTATGGGTGATTTTGTGCGAGGGAGAGCAGTGTGGCTCTTCCTCGGTGGAGATGGAAGTCAGGTCAGGTGTGGAAGGGGAATTTTGAGATGTAACCGTAGGAGTGTTATCAGGTTTGTCAATCTTTTTTCCACTCCTCAACATAGTCACTGCTTGGGCGTGCTCCATGAATACAACCCCCTTGCCCTTAGGGTTCTCCTCAGAGGAGCTAGGCAGCTTCCTCGGATCACGTTGCCTAACTGCCTCAGTAAGATGACCAATTTGGGATTGCATATCAGTAATCATCTTATTCTGAGATTGGATAACCATATTCTGATGCTCTTGCATTGCTTTCATCATGGCCTTCAGTTCATCCATCTCAGAGGGCTTATTTGGAGGAGGATTTTCATAAGAAGGTTGGTATATGGGCTGGGGAGGTAAGGGTATTGTGTTCCCTGAGTTAGAAGCATCACCTTGCTTCCAAGAGAAGTTTGGATGGTTCCGCCACCCTGGATTATAAGTGTTGGAATAAGGGTTATTGTGAGGGGGCGGAAACCTTGGGCCGCATTCAAGTCGACCTGAATCAACTCAGGGAATTGGTTTGCTTGATGGCACTCCGCAGTGGTGTGCATTGTGCTTTGGCAAATGAAGCATTCTCTTGAAGCCTGAAAAATAGAGGTTGCTTGCGGGTTCATGCCGGGGTTTGCTAAAAGCCTATCAAAGTTTTTATTCAATAGTTGAATCTGATAAGCCAAATCCTGAGAAGCCCGGCTTCATGGGCCTCTATCTTCCTCTGCAAGATTGATGGTTTTCTTTCTTGATAGGTAGAGGACAGATGTATGGAGTTGTCGCTTAATGTTTCAAATAATGCCCAGGCTTCATCCTCAGTTCTAGTCATGAAGGTTCCTACACAGGCTGCATCGATGGTTTGCCTATGCCTTTTAGATAATCCGTTATAGAACCTTTTGACCAACTGCCATCTTGGCACTTGATGATGGGGGCATAACCTAAGAAGGTCATTAAAGCGCTCCCAAGTCTCGTGAAATTGCTCCCCTTCCTATTGAGTAAAACCCATAATCTCTCTTCTGTAATGGTTGGTTTTACTCATAGGAAAATACTTTTTCAAAAATTCTCCCTTAAGGGTGGCCTAATCATTTACCCTTGCATCGAGGGTATGATACCAGTGCTTGGCCTTATCCTTAAGGGAGAAAGGAAATAGAGTCCTCATCAGGGCTTCATCAGTAAAGCCCTAGAGCTTCACCGTGGAATAGACTTCAGTGAATTCCTCCAAATGCCGATAGGGGTCCTCCCTAGTAGTACCATAAAAAGAGGGCAATAAAGATATGGTACTACTCTTGATCTCATACGGATTATCCCCTGTCAGTCGTCTTAGTGCTTATGCAGGTTGGTTAGTTGGAATAAAATAGTCCCTTAGGGTCCTGTGTTGATTTGCACCTTGCTCAGCCATTCCTTCTTTTTCCTCTCCTAGGTGAGCTCTCCTAAGAATTCTCTCAGGCTCAGGATCAAACACTAGACTACCCTCAAGAGAGCATCTACCAAGCATAAAACACAATTCAGGTTCTTATTGAGTAAGTGATGCCTCCACTCCAAAGATAAGTCAAAAAATCAAGACTTATCCCTCCATTCCCACGTAAGTGGTATAAGAGGGGTGTGGACTTGAAATCTTAACCTTCTTTATTGCGAAGGTCGAATTAGTTAATATAAATGGCCAAACAAGTTTTTCACTGCAATTACGTGCCTTAATTCAACCTTTGAGTGCCCTAGGACCTATACTTTGCTTGGATGATACTCCCAGGTGATCAAGTGAGAAGTTACTCCAAGGACGAACAAAGGGATGCAAGTAGGGCGAACCCTTCCTTTGAGGCGATGCGTATGCGGTGCCCCTTAACTACCCTTTTGTTCCTCTAAGGGGTGTCCCCCTCCGTGGAGTATCAAAACACTTGGTCAAAAGATAGTATCACCACCACTACAAAGCACAATAGGAGGGTTTGCACCGATAAAGAGATCAGTGTCTATAGCCTTAAGGGATCGAGCCTTAGTGCGGTGCCTAATGTGCGTGCTCAGTGTCAGAAGTGTGCAACACACCACAAATCTTTGTAATTTCTTTTGAAATAGCAGACAAGTCCCTTAGAATTAGATCAAATGTGAATTGCTTTTAGGGTTAAATCTGATTACCAGTCCCACTTTTAGTTATGTAACCACTGAATTAGTAAATTCAAACAGCTCGGTGGTCTTGAATTTTAATTTGAATGCAAATGCGTGAACAGGAGCTGGATGCAAAAGTTAGAAAGGTGTACCTGTCTCCAGTAATCTTCGTGCTAATATGCTTGCAATGCAATAATAAGATCTAATGTGCTGCTCAATCACCCCTAAATGCGCACACCTAAGGGCATGCAACTTCTAAATAGGCAGCTCAATATTTTCTTTGTTGATTTTAAAGGCAGGCAAGCAGAAAATAGAATCATGCATGCACAAAAAATAATGTAAGCCTTAGTAGCTAAAGAATGTGGGGACAAACCCCCAAAAATTCAGCCCCAATTACTACAAGGGCGAAAAGGTAGAAATAAATTTTGTGATGACAGAGAATCCTATGTGAAAGCAGGATCTTGGTCTCCTTCGTCTTTTCCTCGTGTGGCTTAACTCGTGGTTGCTATCGTCGCTCTGTCGCACCCCGTCGCCTCGTCAGATTCCTCTCACAGTAAAAAAAAATTGATCAGATAATTTCGCAACTCAGAATATTCAAAAAAATGAAGTAAATCTATTGTGTTTGTTGCGTCCCCGGCAATGGTGCCAATTTGACAAGTCGATTTTCCGCTTTCGATTGAGTTTCGCAAATGAAATAACGCGTTGTAGTATTTCAGTGGTGGAAAAATTGACTAATCAACAGTAAAAATAACCACTCACAGAAGAGCGGGTCGTGTCCATAGGGAGGCAATTATGCAATAAACTCTCGATTATTTCGTATTCTTTCGGTCAAGTGCGAAATCCTTAGTCAAATCCGACATAAAATGCAATGGAAAGAAGATTTACAATAACTAAAAAATATAAGGGTATATGTACAATTTTCCTTCACTGAAATCTTCAATAAATATATGATGATTTTATGTAATTTTCAATTGACATATACTAGAGAAAATTGGTGCACATGTTAATCCCAAAACCAATCTTGAAATAGGTGATTATCAATAACGTGCAATTATCAGAAAGCATGAGTGTGCATTTTCAATTTTTCCACAATAAAATAATCATAAATGAAAATTAATTTCTAGTGGCAATGGCATTAAATGTAATTTTTAATCAACTTGAAAATAGAGGGTTTGTTGCCGCGGCTTGTGCGCATAGGAGGAGGAGAGACAGACGTCGAGGCTGCCGTTGAAGATCACCCCGCTCAGGCCGCACCCGATGGTGGTGATGGCGCGGCTGATGGGAGCCTGTGGTGGCTGCAAGAAGGAGAAGAAGGTGGTGGGCGGTGGTTCTGCGTGGCCTGGCAGGGGTGCGGGTGGGGCGAGGTGCCTGTACTGCGGTGAAGGCGGGCAAGCTAAGCCGCTAGAGGGAGGCTGCAGGGGCGCGCGGAGGTTCTACAGCGCCTGCGAGGGTGCACCAGGAGGTCTGCAGAGAATAGCACCAGGCGTTGGAGAGACGCAGGCTGAGGCGGGCGCTGGAGACGCGGGTGCAGTTTCGCCTGCGGGGGGGCGCTATGCGGGTGCGGCAGATGCAGGATTGGGCACTGGCTGGAGCGGCGCTGGCTGGAGACACTGGTGAGGCGAGGCGGGTGCCTACAGGTTGCTTGGTGAGGGTGTTTGGCTGTGCTGGGTGCAAGCGGGTGGATGGACGCTTGCGGTGGAGGCTGTGGCTGGCATGAAGGTGATGGCGCTGCAGAGGGGGGAAGCGCTGCGGTGGAGAAGGTGTGGTGCTTGTAGGCGTGCAAGGGCATGCAGAGAGTTGCCTGCGCGGGTGCGGTTTCGCCTTCAGGTGAGGTTGGAGGGAGCGGTGGAAGACTTGGTGCACAGTGCACGCGGTGGTTGCACCCTTCCTGGATGATGAAGCCCCTCCTCTCCTTTCTCTGCCTCCTCTTAACTCCTCTCCTCTTCCCTTCCAGGGATTTTCAAAATCCTTTCTAAATATGGTCTCGTTTGTTGAGGGAGGGCGGTGGGAGATTAGATAAATGTGAGGGAGGAGTTGCAGCTGGCCGGAGGATGAGGGAGGGATAGCACCGGCTATTTGTTGGGGAAATTTATTCCCCCCCTTGTTCTTTCTAAATATCATTCCTGCAACATAAAAACGTAATATCATCACATATTAAGTTATAGAATACTATAAAATAGATGTAAACTTAAATCATGATGAATGCAAACATTCTATAACTTAATGTAGTTATTAACAAACCTAAAAGGTATGATTAAAGTTACTTAGGCGTAGTATTAGTCCATTAAAATGGACTCATCAATCTACACACCATCTTGTCACTGACTCGTTGTTTAGTGGTTTTAACGGAAATTGGATAGTTAATGAACCTTATAGGGTGATTGGCTGGTAAGTTATCTTGGGTAACAGCCCATAGGTAGGTTTTCTAGAGCCCAGTCACTGGATCATTCTTTTCTTGCTGCCTTTAGGTAAATCTTATACCAAGGAAGCCACCTCTTAAAAAAAAATTGAAAGTCAAAAAGAAAAGAAAAAGAAAAAGGATAAAAGAAAGAAAAAAAGAAAATAAAAGAAATAAGCCACACTTCGCCGCACGAGTAAGGCTGATAAGTTGTCGGTGATAACAGCTCATCGACCGGTTGTCCAGAATCCAACTCAAGAAATGCACTGAAAATTCCTAAAACACTTAGGAAGAAGCAGAGAAGTAAAATAAGCCGGGGAGATATACACTGGATTCACCTTTGTGTTGACCCCATAAAAATAAAAGTAGGGAGAAAGTTACCGGTCGTAAAGATACACCTTTAGGCAGAACTCTCTTTTTAAGGTCACCTAGAGGCGTAGAAACCTATAGTCCATTCTAATTGCCGATCAACGAGTCTATCACGTTCACAATAAGATGCTTAGAACTTAGGGTTCTTGACTGTTCGATCTTTCGCTTTTAAGTCGGTTGCAGTTTAATGTGGTGGAAAAATCGACTGATCAATATTTAAGAAGAAATAACCACTCTCAGAGGAGCGGGTCGTATCCACAGGGAGGCAATGACGTATTAAAATTTGCACTAATTAAAAACGTTCGTTCGTAGTTAGTTTGGACAATAATCAAGCCAAGATTGCCTTTAGATTAAGGTTTAAGCAAGAAACGATGCTGAAATGGCAATTATGAGAAACTAGAGGATATTTTCCGCAATGCAGAATCAATAAAATATCATTAAAAGTGACAATGGCAGAAAATGTAATTTCTAATTGATGTTTTACTGTAGCAAAATAGGGAAATTTTTCCCCTTTGTCTTGCGCGACGAGGGGCAGATGGCCGGGCGCGGGAAGCTCGGAGGAAGTCCCTTGGACCAAGAGCTTCGAATCGGTGGTGGCGGCGAATCGCGCGGCGGCTGGAGGTGGCCGGACGAGCTCCGGCGGAGGTGCTGCAGCCGGTGAGCGTGCGTGGCTTGTTGGCGTGAAGTTTGCCGAGCGCTGCTGCTGCGGGGGTGGCTGGTGCTGCTGGCGTGGGCGCTGCAGCAGCTGGCGTGGGCAAGGAAGCGCAGGCGTGGTGAGCGCTGGACTGCAGGCACAGGGAAGAGGGTGTTGCAGGCGGTTCTGCAAGCGCGGGCGTGGTTGGACGGGTCTGCAGGCGTTGGAGGATGGCGTGGGCTGGTCTGCAGCTGTGCGCGGGTTTGCAGGCACGTGGAGAGCGCTGCAGCCGGTGAGCGCGTGGAGATGGGCGCGGTTGGAGGGTGCAGGCGCGGTTGAGGAGGGCGTGCGTGGTTGAAGAGTGCAGGCGCGGTTAAGGACGATTGCGGTGGTCTGCAGGCGCGGGGAAGAATAGTTGCGGTGGTCTGCAGGTGCGGGGAAGGTTGGAGGTGGACTTCAGACGTCTGGGAAATTTCCCGGATGTCTTAAGTTACTGAAAGGGGTGGTTGACGGTTGTTGCGGCGGTGGTGGTTGGCAACGACGGCGAGGGAGATGCACACTAAGGTGCTCACGGTGATGCGGACGAGCTTCGGATGGCGGTGTGGCCTGTCACACCACACGCCCACGGTGGTGGAGACTCGCCGCCACAGTAGAGGCCGACAGTATGGAGTGGAAGAGAGAAGGTCTCTCTGCACAGTGGTGGGTCGGTGGTGGAGGCCTCCCGAGCTCGGCTGCCTCCCTCCTTTTGTAGTGGCCTGCACACATTTGAAATCATCCGCCCGACCAGATCCACCACATCCGCTCTCCCTTGAATGGGTTCTTCACTGTGGCCGTTCGGCGTTGGAGCGGCAGCCATCCGTTCCTGCAAGAAGAAGAATAAAGAAAATAATGTTAAAATATTAGGGTCATTTATATACAGACCCTCAACTTTTATGTTAATCAAAACAATGTACCTAATTGGTTATCTAATTAGATAAATGTCATTCTAAGCTAATTCTAAATGCACTTAAAATATGAATGCAATGCATGGATTATGTAATTAAATTAAAACTATGAATTAATCTGTTTACATCCTAATTTATACTAAATAAATGTTAGAATTAACCTAATGTGTAGGCACTTAAATACTTAAATAGCCCACAACTATGGGCTAATCAGTTCTCATCAAATCTTGGGTGGGTTGAGTGGCTGTAGAAAGCCACTCTTTAACCCTAAACTCAAAAATCCAAAAAAATTAGAAAAGAAGAAAAAGCGAAAAAAAAATTTCTTTGAATAAGGCGAGGGCTTAAGGCGGTCTACATTTTGGCAGATACCCGGGCGCTGTTGTGTCTTTGAAAGTTTAGATCCTGAGTAAAAAATTTCTTAATGTTGAAAATAATTTATGCCTAAATAATCCAACCAAATTCTTTTATAAATAGCATATAGTTTTTACTAGGGACTAGCAAGAGATAGGCATGGGGGTGTGATGTGCATACATCTGATTAACCTAAAATGTCTATTAATGCATGTTCTTAGTGTCACATTAGCATCATACATTGTAAATAGTGCATAACATGCATAATAATGCATTTAGATCAAGTTTGTATAAATTGTATAATTATTGTCTCCATTTTATGGTTAGAGACAAAGCAACTTTTTATCGAGGCCTCGAATCGAAGATCCAACCGTACGGATCCGATCAGGACAACGATTGGAGTTCAACAACTTCAAGATCGCCCTAATCGGATATCCGTAGCACTAGATAGAGATCGAGGAACCTTAAAGAGAAAGGGCTAAGATGGTGTTAATTCGCACCTCAGACGATAAATCTGACCACACGGATGGGTTCGGATCAACGATCGCAGCCTAACGGCGCGAAAATCGGCCTAATTCGACACTCGTGGCACCATCTACATCACTCAAAAAATGGACGACCTAGATTGCACCACGTCGCATCATCATAGCCGCCCAGCATCGGCTGTAGCCTTCCTTCTTCACCCGCTCTCTTGATCTTGACCGTTGGAAGCTCATCCAATGGCCGTGAAGCCGCGTGCACGAAAGCGCCCGCTTGCCTAAAGAGAAGGCGTAGCACAGCGGTCAAGCATCCCTTTGCGAGCGAAGGGTGCGCGTTCTAGCCGCGCTGCGCCTCAAATTGAAGAGCGGGCGTGGAGTGGGCGAGCGAGCGAAGCCATGCGATGAAGATCAGGGGGTGAGGAGCGAGCGATAGCACCCACGTGCGATCAGACGCGCGGTGCTTACACATGATCGCACGCAAGCAAGCGGTGCGGGCATAGCTGCTCTCAGCTGTCCGATCTCTTGATCGAACGGCTATGAGCACGCGTACGTGCGCATGCGTTTTGGGCGGGAAAGAAGAGCGGGCGCGCGCACACGTCGCCCACGACAGACCTTTAGTGACGTTTAAGTCCGTCCGTCACTAAAGGTCCCATATTAATGTTTTTGAAATTAAAATGTCCAAAATGCCCCACTCCTTGCAACTATAAAAGGAGACCCCCTCCATACGAATTTCTCATCCCTTCCTTCTCTTCTCTCCCTCTCCAAAGCTCAAGAGAAGCTTGTCCCACACCCGGGATGCTCCTCAAGAGCTAAAATCAATTTTTCGCCCCCTTTCCGAAAGCGGATCCAGTAACGACGACGATGTGTTGCCTCGTTCCCGTTCCTCCTACTTTGACCTCCTTCTTCCCGCTTCGTTCCTCGTCTTCCAGGCGTTGTCTCATCTGACTCGTCCTCCAAACGATCATCGAGGAGGATAACTTCTCTCTCCCATTCCTTTTTCCTACTTTCTAGAGTAGAATTTTCCTGCTTTCTAGTGTAATAATTTCTCACTTTCTAGTGTAATTTTTTCTCGCTTTCTTAGTTGTACAAACATTTTGCAACATCAAGTGAATGTTTTCTCTCTTTCTCTCTTATTGTCTATATTTATTCCATTTCATTGTAATTATTTCGCTCTTTAAACAAAAACACAAAAAAAATATATAATTGCGAATTTTGATCGACGTAGCCTCCCTGAGTTCGACCCGGGATTTCTTTTCCGATATAAATTTTATTTGTTAAACCTGAGTTCTTCGCTACTCGAACTGCAATGACAAATTTTCAAAACCAACTCTGATAGCATAGTCTTCCGACGTTCAACACCCCTCTGCCCCCTCCAATTTCGCCACCTGCAAGCCTCGCTTCAATGCAAGCTCCTTGGCTTCACCAAGATCAGCCCTCAGCTTTTCCGCATTCGCCTTTTCCTTCTCTAGACTTGTTCTCATGGAAACAAGTCTATCGATTGATGCTCTCAGATGGATGTGCTCCTCCTCGAGGGCCCTCTCGTACCCCTCCACTAAAAAAGAGTGCTCCTCCTTAAGCAGTTGCACCTCCTCCTTTAAAGAGACGATGTTCGTGAGGCAGCCAAGAGTCTCTCCGATAGGTCCCTTAGAGCCTCTAGATGGGCGCTATGCACCCTCATGAGCCTTTTCTCCAACTCCTCGCCAGCGACGAAGGTCCTCCGCAGCATGGAACAGGTCTTCTTTAGCTCCCCCTTGGCTGGATGCCTTTTGTTGGGAGAGGAGCCTTCGCTCGGCCTCCTCCACTGCCTTCTCCACCTTCTCTCGTGCAATAATGGCCTCCGCCACCTGCCGGAGCAATTGCTGATGCTCCACTTTGGCCGCCACGACCCACTGAGTAGCTAGGTCTGCTGCGTTGCTTTGACTAGTCGAGGTGGGAAGGTCCGAGCAAGCGTCGCCGTGTGGAATGCAGCACAACCCAAGCATCTTCGCCTAAAAACCATAAGTGCGTCAAAATACGAGTAGCTCTAGCCAAGAAAAAATAAGGAGTGAAATACAAGTCTCATGAGCTTACTGCATGCATGCAGTAGAACACGTGGTTATAGTCCATGCCACGAGGCCTAGAAATGGCCCAAGACGCAGAATCATGCAGGTGCCTTAGCACCTGCCTTTCCAGGTAGGGGGCACCGCTTGACGTCCCTGGCTACACAGGCACCCTAAGCTCAGCTCAGGATCCCCCAAGGCTGCCATCCAGTATGGATCCAACAATGGACCCAACGGTGCTGCTGGCCTAGACTGCACCAGAGGAGTAGAAGGCGCACCCTCCCCCTCAGTCTCATTAGGGCTGCGTAGAGAGGGCATCGCCGACTCCTTCCACGGAGGCTCCACGCGGTGACCCTTTGTTGCCCACCTCAAAGGGACCTCTGGCTCCTCTGCAACCCCCTCAAGAGCCTCCTCCTTTCACTTCATCCCCTGCCGATAAGTGGGCTCACTTCCCTCCCCCTACTCCATAGGCCTTTTCTCTCCTTGCTGCGACCCGCAGTGGCTAACGATGCCGCCTCGACGCTTGGGCACGATCGGCCGAGTGAACCGCTCAAAAGTTGCAACCAAAGATATAGAATTAATAGGATAATTGGCGGGTGCAAGGTACAACGCGAAAGCTATTCTCTACCTCTCCCACTTACATAGCGTAGGTAACTCGTCCGCCACCCATGACAACACCTCCTAGACGTCCTTCCACCTGAGCTCCGGTCAAGCGATTGGACGAAACTTAACTAACTTTTCCATGTTCGCCTGCACGGATGGGTCAAGATCTTTGGCTCGGGGTGATTGGTTCCTCTCAGGCGGACCTTGCCAAGTGCAGAAGACTTCGAGGTCTTCAAGGTTGGAGAGAAAAAAGAAATGGTGGTCATGCCCCTTTAAACTATCGAGGTGATCCACCATCTGGTATTCGGTCTACCAGCTATACTGTGTGTAAGTACCCGACGAGGACCTGTTCTTTTTCACCTTAAAGGACATTAGCCCAAAAAGTAGGTGGAACAAAACAAAACATGGGGCAATCCCCAAATGTAGGTAGAGGGCGGTGAAGGTGTTTAGCACCAGCCAACAATTGAAGCTAAGCTGCGAAGGGGTAAGGCAGTAAAAGCAAAGGAAGGAGGACACAAAGGGATTCACGGGCACTCGTAGACCATTCTCTATGGCATATTTGCATATAATAAACATGTCCTTCAACCCATCTGAACACAGGATCAACGCTGACGTATTCGCTTGGTCTGCTAATGACCTATCAAGGGTGGACCCGTCCCTAATTCAGCACCACCTCAATATTCAGGCGGGTGTCCGGGCAGTCAAATAAGCGCATAGGCACAAGTCAGCTGAACAATGGCAAGCGATTGAGGCTGAAGTCCAGAAGCTCCTTGAAGCTGGCTTCATCGAGGAGTCTTTGTACCCGTCATGACTCTCAAATGTGGTCATGGTGAAGAAAGCTAACGAAAAATGGTGAATGTGCATAGACTTCACCAACTTGAATGAAGCCTGCCCAAAGGACGAATTCCCTTTGCCAAGGGTGGATACTCTGGTAGACTCCTACAGTGGTCAATCTCACATGTCCTTCCTAGACGCTTATAGTAGGTACCACCAGATTAGCCTTGCTCCAACAGACAGACCGCATACCTCATTCATAACAGATAGGGGTTTATTTCAGTATAGAGTCATGCTCTTTGGCTTGAAAAATGCTAGAGCAACTTACCAGTGCCTAGTAAATATGATTTTTTCTCATTTAACAGGAAAATCATTTGAAGTGTATATAGATGATATGTTGGTGAAGGGATCAAACTTCCCTCAACACTTATAATATTTGGCAAAAGTGTTCCATGTCTTAAGGAATACCCGCCTTAGCATGAACCATAAGAAGTGTGTATTTGGTGTTTCAATTGGAAAATTCATGGGGTTTCAGTAGAGGAATCGAAGCCAACCCCAACAAGATTCAGGCGATTGTGGCCTTGGAACCACCAAGTACACTGAAAGGGATGCAATCATTAGTTGTCAAAATCGTCTTTTAGGCCGATTCTTATCTCGATCTTCTAATAAATGCCTTCCCTTCTTTAACTGTATAAAAAAGGGCAAAGGCTATATGGCCTCCCATTGGACTCCTCATTGCTAGAAGGTTTTAGAGGAAGTAAAGGAAGAACTCAGAAGTCCCCCCATCCTAATGGCTCTTAAGCCTGGGGAATCTCTTTAATTATACCTGGCGGTGTCCATGTCTGTCGTTAGCGCCATCTTAGTCGGCGAATGAGAAGGGGGCAATGATGGTTCAATTCTCAACACAGCTAATTAAGGTTATTAGTCTTAATTAATCATGTAAAGAATGAACTTAGGTTAACTTGAATTAATAAGTTGCTGTCGTTAATTGTAGTGTAGGGTCAAGCTAACATAACATTTTAGATTTTATTTCTTTTTAACTGGTTGAGTCCAGGTCATTCACTTGGAGGCATAAATGTAGTTTAATTCGCCATTTCTATTATTTTAAATTAACAAATAACTAATTATTACATTAATTATAAAATATGTTAAGCACATAAATAGTTGCACATGAAATTGAAATTTTAAAGCATGCAACTATTACATTAATAGAAGACATGTACATGAATGATTTTACAGTGAAATGCAGAAGAAAAGGAATGTTTATTACAAATGTTACAAAATATAAAGGCATAAAAAGAATTACAATACAAACAATGCCTCTTGGTACATTAGAACTCAAACACTTCATTTTTTTCTTCATTAGCCTCCAGCCTCTGGTTATTAGACATCTCTTTAAGAAATTAGACGACTTAAATGTAGAAATTGGACTTCTGATTATTCCTTCAAACGTCTCTCCTTTTCATTTCTCTTCAACTCTTTCTCTCATTTAACTCATTTTCTCTTCTCATGCTTTTCTCTCTCTAACTCTTAATTATCCTCTCTTTCTCTCTTTCTATGCATTCATTTCCCACACTTAGTCAATTTCAATCCCTTAACCCACATGTTTTTTTTTCACTTAACCAAAAATTTGGTTAATAGGCAGCCTAGGGCCTTTTGGGGATACACAGTGCCTCCTAGGGGCAAGACCAGACCCTACTCGAGGCCCAAGCCAAGTCGATTTTAACATTTTAACTTTACATAGTGTCAGGCCCAACTAGGCCCACAAGCTCACGCCTACCCGTGCCCACGCACACAGGTGCACACAAACGCCTGCACGTGCACATGCATGCACTCTCAAAGAATCGAAGGATATACGGGTATTTGGTGCACCGAACACTTGACGACTGAAGCACTGGGTGCAACCTTTCCTTTTATACTAAGGTGCGGTGTCACGTATTCCCAATGTGGGACAAAACACAGCAGCTCCTTCATGCAGCATTTGCAGGCCAGATCTTTAGTTGAAGATTCCAGGCAACTCAGTGATCCAAATAGAGCAAACAATAGATCAATCGAAAGCTATTGGCATCTAATTTCCAATTTTAATGTTAATTTCAACATGGGATCAAAATTGATCCTTGGAATCTAAGGATGAACATGGTATTGTTCCATGTACCTGGAACATGCGTCACAGTTATGTTCTCGGTTAAATGACCTGCAGAAGAAGAAATATTCTCGATTGAGGATATGAATGATTCAGGGTGTCATTCCGCATGGAATAAGCGAGAGTTTGGCATCAAAAGCTTGAAAACTTCTTGGATCAGTGTACAGAACACTGATTCAAAGATGAATCAGTCCAACAGACAAATGAGATCCTCATTGTTGATTGGGCAATTCGGGAGATTAAGGTGTCTCATTGTAGTAAAGTCTCCTAAATAGCTCAATCAACAAATACAATTTATAACTCGAATACCTAAAAGTGAAGTCTGAGGTCGAACACAGGGAGTAAATAGGAATTCACACGCTAAACAAGATAAATATGTAAATGAGCATAAGAAATCAAACACAATAATGATATTCAATGAATGTTAATATGTCACATTAATTATACAATGAAGCTCAATGTATTTCAAGACCAAAAAGATAACTAAGACAAAATAATGGTGATTTAGATCACCAATTATTAGCCTAAGCACATATATAGCAATTACTCAATTGATGTTAAATAAATAAACAGTACCCAGATGTCTGATTTAATAATCTGACGACTTAAAATGTCATTTGCTATAGTGCTCTGATTTTCTTCTTCTGCTTTCTTCTTCTTCCTTCCTTAGGCACGACCCTTCTTTAGCTTTCTTCTCTTCCTTCAGGTCTTCTTCTTTAGCCTTCTCTTCTTCTTCCTTAGCTTTTCTTCCTTTTCTACCTTGGCTTCTTCTTCTTTTCTCGACTAAGTGTCAAAAGTTCTCTCTGAAGCAAAACCCACCCTCCCCCACTCTCTCTTTCCTTTCCTCCTTTCTATTTCTCTTAAACCAGGGTAATCGAGTATTCGAGTAAGCATACCCAGGTCTAGGCTCACCAGCAGTGGGTGATGAGCGAGGAGTGAGGGCTTAGGTCGGGTCAAGTGCGGGTGAGCAGGGAACTCACCCCCATGTGTCTTGAGGCACTAAGGCCAAGTGACAAATTCACTTTATGCGTATCACGCGCTCCTTCATTAACGATGTGGGACTAAATCCCACAACTTCTTCGTGTGCCCCTGCGATGAAGACACCTTCAATTGGCTTGGCTGCTGAGGTTGGTGTCCCCAATTAAGGACCTGGGAAGGGTCCTAGAGGTCGCACGTGTCTCCTGAAGGTGTGACCTGGGGCGAACATGACCTGGAGCTCGAAGAACAACGTCGGAGATAAAGCGCGGCAGCAGAGCTCCAGTGGCGACCTGAAATGAAGAATACAAGCCAAAGGACTCGATTAAAATACTTAGGAAGATCACAATAGTGCGATGAAGGTGTTGGTGGCGGTGGCGTGCGGCGAGAGAGCGTGTATGGGTGTAGTGGATGCGAAGAAGGTCGAAGAATGTGGGGTTGTACGGTGGGGAGTTTGGGTGGATGGAACGGCGAGATAGGAGAGGGATTTTGGTCGTGGTGATGTGGCGGAGGTTGTGGGGTAGGTGGTGAGGTAGTTGGTGGCTTGTGGTGTGAGATGGGCATCGCCGGAGTGGTGGCCGGAGCAGAGGGAGATGACAGTGAGCGTGTAGGTCGAGGGTTGATTGAGAGTTTTGAGGAGGAGAAAAGAATCTAGGGACGTAACTAAATCTAATTGACCTAATTTAATTGGATGAAAGGGAGGAAAGGGCACCGGTTGTGGCTCGCTAGCGCAGTGGAAGGTGAAGTTCACTGGAGGGGGACGGCGAGGATAGAAGGAGGGATATGGCGTCTGCAGGTACCACATGACGCGGACGATTATGGGGAAGAAGAATCCACCCACTATTGTCTATGAGGGTGGATGAGGAAGGTGGATGGAGGGGCTCACCGAGTTGGTGGAGGTGGAGGTCGGGGGGAAGGGAAGAAGGGAGAACCGACCTCCAAACCAAGCTAAGGTGAGAAGGTTGTGCACAGGGGTCTTTTATAGGCCATTGGGTCGAGCTTCAATCTTGGAAACTAAGCTTGAGAGCTTCGCAAATCAGGAAATAGGTTTAGGACTTACAAGAGTTCGCATGAACTCTTGGATGAATTAGGAAGGTCGTGGAAGAACTCAGATGGAAGGGGATCTCCTTAGGAGTTTCCCTTCCAATTTTGGAAGGATTTCTTTATGAAATCAGGGAGATCTTCCTAATTGAAGATCAACTCTAGGTGGGTTCACATGGCCATGGCGGTAGGACCTGCGTACGAAGAAAATGAAGAAATTGGGGGGGTCCTTGCAAAGAATTCAAAATTTAGGGGCATATTTGTGTGAGAAGAGTTAGACAGGATTGAAATGTAAACTATGTCGATGTGATTTTTGATTGGGCCCAAATTTTGGTAAAAACCTACTTTGAACCTAAGAAATCTGATGGTGAAGTTGGATTTAGGTTTTGACCAATTTTGACTAGGTAAATTGCGTAGAAACCCAAATTAGGGCAGCTGTCTATCTGAGACTGTTTTAGGTCAAAATAGATTCTGATGGTCAAATCAAAGGTACCAAATCATATGAAATATTTTTCTATGAATTTTAGAAGATTTAGGTGAATTTTATCCTGACCAGAACCTTAGTGAATTAAGCGGGTCTGTTTTTAGGGTTTCAGATGTCATTTAATTCTTGAAACGTGTGAAAACATGTTTATGTTTGCATTAACCCACTTGTTAGACATTTATGACCATTTGACCTTTAATTAATTCTTGAGAAACTCCGTGATTGTTCTGCATTTATGATATTCTGTTAAAACTACAGTTTTACCCCTATTTTCATGTTTATCTTTCAGAATGGTTATGCGATGAATTAGAACTCTATGCGATTATGTAGGAGCATTAATCTGTTGATTATAACTAACTAAGGCTAGATATGGTTGATGTTGACGTTATCATCACTCATTTAACAATCCAAATCAATTAAGAGGTTAAATGGAATTGATTTGGGCTAAAATTGAGTTGAAATCTCAACAGGAGTGCCTAGAACAAATTGGGTTTCAACTTAAGCCCAAAATAAGTAGATCTAAAAATCATGCTCAAATCTCAACATAACTTCAGTAAATCTATTCTAAATGTTTCTAAATCATCACAGAAGCTCAAATAATTCATTAAATCAGAGATTCAATCATTTTAAACCTCGAATTGAACTCAGGTTGACTTTAGAAGCTCAAAGTTTGACTTTCAAGTCTAGAGCATTTCAGATCAAATTAAAAGTGTAAATAGGTTTAATTCAACCTCAGGAATTTATTCAGCATCTCAAAATCGAGTTTTAAGAGCTCCTATAGTGTTCTCAAGCTTCGCTGCTTGAGCTTGATCGAAGAGTTGGTCGACAGAATAAATCAATGATTCTCAGTCCCAAGTAAAGTCTAAAATAATTTCTATAAAGTTCGTTCATGCTTCAGGGCCTAATTTCAGACTCTATCCTTCATCAGATACATCTTTGCAACTCCGCCAGAGTTGGAGAAGACAACACTTAATCCAAGCATCCAGTCATCAAAACTCAGATCCAATGGATGGAATTTGATCTTCTCATCAAAATAAAGCTATTTACATGAAATTTCAAGGGCTGAATCTCATCTTTTGATTCGCTGAAGCATCGGTGAGTTTTGAAATGGGTCACTGGAGCGTAGATCTCCAAGAAACGCTTCAAGAAAGATCTTGAATAACTCCTGAGGTTGCAATGAACCTGAAGAACACCTCAATTGATTAAGTTAATGATCAGGCACAAGGATTTATCGAAGAATCCAATAAAAACATATTTTTAGTTCGCATGAACTCATGAACTACTCTCCCTCTCAATTGAGTGAGGGGAACAACTTAATTGAGTGTGGCAATGCTCTATGTGTGTGGAAATAGGTGGAGAAACTCCTTTGAACTTGCCATTGACAACGAGCTCAGAGGTTGGTGTAAATTGGGCATTTAATGTGTAGGTGTTAATAGGTTGAATTAGATAGTAGATTAGGGCCCTTATGTGATGCTAAGGTGGTGGCAAATGTGTGTGTAGATAGCTGGAGATCTTCGCCATAGACAGTAGAGATGCTCCAGTGAGGGTGGAGTGAGTTAGGCAGATAGGTGATTAATCAAGTGCATGAGAAGGTGAAATGGAATCATGGTGAAGTAGAGAAGGTGATTGATGTGTTCAACAGACAAAAGAAGTTCTGAACAAGCTCAAGGAGCTCGCAAGAGTCGGGGAAGAAAACATGGAAATAGAACATTATACTACACTAATGAGCTAATTAACTAGCTAAAATTAAACTACACTAAATTCTAAGTCAATCTACAATTACCCGGACGAAATGGGGAAGAGGATCTCCGTCGAAGGTTTGTAACGGAGGAAGAACTCAGAGGATTGGGGGAGAAAGTTTGACGAGAAATGATGCGACGAGATGGGAGAGGTGGTCTCCTAGGCTCTGTCACAGCCACTGGAGAGGAAGAAGAGGTGAGGGAGACAAGCATTCTCGCTGGAGGTGCTCCGAAAGAAAGGTGAGAGGTCACCAGAGTTTGGAGGGAATAGCCTGTCATCACCGTGGTAGGGGAAGAGGGTAGGGAGTCGATAGTCGAAATTGGAGGTAGTAAGGGCTATTTATAGGCGTTAGCGATGGCTAGGGGGTCTGTATTGGGACGAGGAATGGGTTAAATGTTGAGACGATGTCGGTGAAGTTAATCACCTAGTATAAATAGGATTTTGAGATGATCCGGGCTATTGTATGATGGGGAGATGGTGAGCGTAACATCAACAACAATGACGGTGGCTGATTAACGTGAGATGAGCGATGATCGACGGGTACAGACACCAGAAGTCGTGGACCGTCCATAGTGAAGATGAAGATGAAGAAGACAATGTGCTTATAGGAGCATAAATGTAAATATAGAAGGACCTAACTGAATAAAAGAGACTCAATTGTAATAGAAGTTAAGGACCTAAACGTAAAAAGTGAATTTTAAGGCTTATTTTAATTTATTTATTTTTCAACTTTTTTATATATAATTATAAATTAGGTAAATATTATATTAGTGCCTTGAAATTACGTTTTTACCATTTTTTAGCTATATTTATTTAAATGATATAATTAAATAGGTTAATTACATACTTAGGTCATAATAGTAATTAAGTTAGTTTAAATACTTTTTATGTAGCTAAATGATTATTAATTGAGTCCACATTATTAATTAAATTATTATGATGATTAATTGATATTTAATTTAGTGTTTTTTAACTTATTTTGCAAGTCCATGGCATTCTAACCCCTATAGTATAATTAACCCTGTAATTAATGTATTCTTGGTTAATCAACTAGGGAAACTAGTTAATTAATGATAATTAGGAGCCATGATGAGTCTCTCATCAGGCAACGACCAGTATACTTCATCAGCAAGATCTATTAAGGTGCAGAAGCTGAGTATACGGTCATTGAGAAACTTGGACTAGCTTTGGTGATTATCGCCAGAAAGCAACATCCATACTTCCAAGCCCATTTCATAGTAGTCCTATTTGACTACCCCCTACAGCAAATGTTACATAAACCCACGGGGTCAATATGATAGATAAAGTGGGATATGGAGTTGGTAGAATTTGACTGATAGGTCCACTTTGGAGGACTAAATTAGAGCCTGAGTACATTATTATTGGAATAAGAATTTGATTTAAAGCATGCATTTCATTGATAAATCATTTAAGTTTTAAAATTATCATTCCACTCGTTGTATTAATTTTTACATACTTTGATTACGTCATTTGATTAATCATTGATATCTTATTTTTGGATGTAGGGTCAATCTGGAAAGGACAATGTTAGTGGCTTCACATCAAATATATTTGATTTTCACCAAGAGAAAAAAAGGAAGGAAATTCTTTTCTTTTGGGAAAGCCAACTAGATTGATTGAAATGGAAAGAGGGAAGATGCCCACCGCCCGACTCCTTCTTTGGGAGATTTCAAGCAAGATAAAGAGGCCCTTTCTTTTTCATGTAGGGGGAGCCCATCATCATCTTCCTCCATGAGGAGGAAGCCCCCTCTCCATGTCCCCTCCCCACGCACTAACAGTTCCACCACCGCGAGCCTCCGCCCTTGACCTTCATTTCCTATCTCACGACTGCGAACCCACGACCACCACTACGAGCCATCTGCATCCTCAACCTTCATCTCTTCGACCACGACTTCCCACACCGCATACCATCACCGTGGTTGGAGGTGACAGCTCCGACGCTGCCACCGCGTCTCATCTCTACTGTGAAAACTCCCATGATCATGCCATCACCATCGACCCGCTCTCTCTCTCTTTCAACCTGCACGCACATAGGACCGAGGGCGAGTCCATAAGTCATCTAGCCTCTTCTCTGGACGTCTACCAACAGCCATCGTTCCATTTCTTCTTCTTCGGTCATCTTCTTCCTCCTCTAGGCTAGAGCTCCACAACGACCACCACGTGTTCTGTTTGGCCACAGTCCCCCTTGATGATTGTCTTTTGCCTCCTACTCAGCCACGACAGTAGACAGCACAACTGCGATCTCCACCCTCCATGCTTAGTAGCGGTCGTAACCCCTCTCGTCAATGTCCTCCGCACCCTCTCTCTTCGATGCAAGGCATAACCACAACCGCTCTCTACACCATGCTCTATCATCGACGACAGCAATAGCCACCACTGTGGTTCTCAACTTCCCATGACGTCCTCGGCCCTTTCGTCGCCTTTGTCTTCATCTCCACTGGCTGCAATAGAGAAGAACCCTGATGGGAACACCATCATGAGCCATAACTAGCCCAATTCGGTGTGAAAAAGTTGATAAAAGCTCCTACATAACCATCAAAGGATCATATAAGCATAATGATATATTTTGAGAAGATAAGAAATTAGGGTTATTTATGCAATTTTAACAGCATTCCACAATTGCATAATAACCATGGGATATTTCAGGGGTTTATTAAAGGTCATATGGTCATTAATGTCTAATAAGTGGGTCCATGCAGACAGTAACAGGTTTTCACGAGTTTTGAGAATTAAATGACATCTGAAATCTTAAAAATAGACCTGCTTAATTCACTAAGGTTGTGGCCAGGATAAAATTCATCTAATATATTACATATAAAAATATTCTATAAGGTTTGGTATCTTTAATTTGACCATTGGAACCCATTTTGACCTAAAATAGAGTCTCAGACAGACTGTTGCCCTAATTTGGGTTTCTATGCAATTTACTCATTCAAACTTTGTCAAAACCAAAATATAACTTCATCAACGGATTCCTTAGGTCCAAATTAGGTTGATACCAAAATTTGGGCCCAATCAAAGATCACCTTGACCAAGTCTGCATTTTGGTCCTATCTAACTCTTTTTATCATATAATGGCCCTTAAGTTTTTGAATTATTTACAAATAGGTCCCTAACTTCTTCATTATCTTCACATTTAGGTCCCTTCCACCTTTGGTGTGAACACGTGAAGCTTTGGCGAGATTCGAGCGAGATTTTATTGCTCGATTCTCAACCAAACAGTCCCAAATTTGAACCGGAGATTGCTTGTGAAATTCTCTTCCAATTCAACCCGGTCTCAATTCCTATTTCCTTCCCAATCTTTCATGCGAGATCATGAAAGATGTGGGTATCCCACAGGCACGCAATCTTCGAGCTTCCAAGCTTAGTTTCTGCTGTACGTATGAATTGCTACGCTAACGTGTTTGGTTTTAAAACATTATCGTTGTAGCTTGAAAGCGAAGAATTCGTGTTCAACAGATAAAATTTATACCAAAATTTGAATTTCGAGTCGAACACAGAGTGGCTACGTCGATCTATATTCGCAATTATATTTTTTTTAGAATTTTTGAAAAGCGAGCCGATATAATTACAATAAGCTATCAGACTAAAAGGAAGAGAGAGAGAGAGAAAGAGAGAGAGAGAACATGCATTCAATATTTCAAAATGTTTATACAATCAAACCAAATAAAAATTACACTAGAAAGCGGAAAATCAGCTACACTAGAAAGCAGGAAAATTCTACACTAGAAAAGTTGTAAAGAAGAATGGGAGAGAGAAGTTATCCTCCTCGACGATTGCTTGGAGGACGAGCCGAACGGGACGATGCTTGGATGAAGGAGGATGGAGCAGGACGAATGAGGATGAAGCAGAAGAACAGGAACGGAGCAGCACGTCGTCGTCGTCGCGGGATCCACTTCCGAACAGGGACGAAAATAGACTTTATCTCGCGAGGAGCATCCTGGGTGTGGGACAAGCTTCTCTTGAGCTTTGGAGAGGTAGAGAAGAGAAGGAAGGGATGAGAATTTCGTGTGGAGGGGGTCTCCTTTTATAGTTGCAAGGAGTGGGGGCAAATTGGTCATTACATCTTTAAAACATTAAATAAGGGGTCTTTAGTGACGGATAAAACCGTCTCTAAAGGCCCAACGTGGGCGTAGTGGCCGCTCCCCACGCGCGCCCGCTCGTTTGCTCACTCTCAACGCATGCCACACGTTCAGCTATCCACAGCTGTTCTATCGCGAGATCGAACGGCCTATATCGCGCCTTCGCCCGCTCGCTGTGGGCCCGCCCCAATCGTGCGATGCCGCGTGAGGTGCGGGCGTGCAATAGTGCGTCAACGCTATTGAGCGCGGACAGTCGCTCGATCAAGATCCGACACATGCCCGCTCGCTCGTGCCCTTCGCTCCTCACTGCGGCTCGAACTTGCGTCTTGTGAACGCGTAGCGCCTCACGACTGCTGCACTATGGAGCGCGGATGGTCGCACGGACGATTTGGGGTGCATGCGTTCACAGCCGTTGGATCGAGATCCGACGGCGGAGAGGGGCGGATGCAGAGGCTTCAGCAGTTGCATGCGGGTGATTGGGCGACCGAGATGGTGCCACGTGGCGCCATCTTGGCCATCCATCTTTTGGATGTTGTAGATGGTGCCACGAGTGTCGGATTGACTCAATTTTTGCGTTGTTAGGCTACGATCGTCGATCTGAATTCATCCATGCGGTCAGATTTGTCATTTGAAGTGCGGATTTACACCATCCTGGCCCTTGATCTTCTAGGGTTCCTCGGTCACTATCTGATGCTATAGATGCCTGATTAGGGCGATCTTGGAGTCGTTGAACTCCAATCGGTGCCCTGATCACATCTGTATAATTGGATCTTCTATCCAAGGCCCTGATAAAAAGTTTACCCTGTCCAAGCACATAAAAGGAGACAATTAACCTCCATTTTATTCAAACTACTCTAAATGCAAGATGATGCATGTTATGCAATATTTATAGCATGCAATGCAACCCTATGCTTAAGAACATGTATAAATAGACATCTTAAGTAGTGTAAATGTGTTTACATCAGTTTCCAAGCTTGGAATGCCCTTTTGAGGCCTATAAAAGACCCCCTGAGGACAAATCGTCCTCCTTAGTGAGTTTTGGTCGGAGAAAACCTTCTCTCTCCCTTCTTCGACCACCTTCAAACTCAACTCCGATGTCTCCCCTCCGCTCTCCTCTCCCGGCCGTCCAACCATCAAATTGGACGGCCGACCAGCTTCCATTCTTCCTTGCAGTCATTACCAACTAAAGTGTGACTGACTTCCCTATCTCCGTCCTCGTTGCCGCTTCGCCGTCCTCTTCTCCTTCTCTGGCTCTGGTCAAGCCACGACCAGTGCTCTCCGTTCCTCTACCTGTCCTCAAATTCCCTCTACTTCTTCCTTTCATCCTCTACATCATTTCCCCTCACCTGCACTCCAAATCAACCACACTACTGCCCTCACGCCCTCCGTCTCTCTCTGCTCCGACGAAGCTCCGGTGTCGCCTTCCCGTCGCTCCACTACACGAGCCTCGCCACTACGACCCCCATCATCTTTGCCACAACTCCACCGACTAAAGCCCTAACCTAATTCCACCAATTAGCCACCCTACCATCTCCTCAAACACCACCACCTTCGCAACTCTGCCCCGACCTTGCCCTTTGCACACACACCTCTCCACATCACGAAACCACCATTTCCATGTTCGCCGTGCTTCGGCGGACCTTTTGAGCTGGTTTGATGAGGATGAAAGACCATGCTACTCCTTTTAGGTGCTTCACCAGACAGCCGCCGCCACCATTGCTTCTCTGGTGTGTTCTTCACCTCCAAGCCTCGAAGCATCCAGCATTCGCTCTAGATCGAAGCAGACTCGACCCAAGAAGCATCCTAGGCAGTGAATTGGGGATGTTGATCGCTTCCCCGACATCAACTCAACAAAGAAGCGCCTACCGCTACACAAAGAAACGAAAAGGGTAGGATAGTCCCACCTTGTGAGTTCTTGAAGCTCGCACAGGGGATAAGTTGATTTTGTGATCTCTACTGGTCGCCTCCGAGAGCACCGGGGTGAGGTCCCACTCGCACGCTCCATGCATGTACCCTCGCCCTCACTTACGCCACACGGGTCTAGGCTCTAATCTGATTACTCGGCTACCCAGGCCCGGTCTAGTCTGCCTGTTCTGAGAGAGAAAAGAAGAAAGAGAGAGAAAGGGGGGGCTTTTGCCCCTTTGTGCCTCTACTCTCTATACTTAGTCTCTGAGAGGACCTTCATGCCACTGTTGGTGCTGTGCTTGTGCCTCTCCCTTGTGGCTTAAAGGAGAAGAGAAGCCTTTGCCTCTGTTGCTGGTTCTAGGCTATTGTTGCATTATTGAGATACTAACTGACGTGGAAATTGGTTGATATTCACTATTCAAACATTTCAAATAATTGTGATTAAATTGTCAAGGGTTAATTGGTGATTCAAATCACCATTTTAACCCATCATTTTTGCATATTGATACTTGAATTATTGATATATCATTCTTGAATAATTTTTTGTTGCAATTGCTTATATCTTTTACTTGAATTTTGATCTTGAGATTGATTTCCTACTTGCTCCCTGCATTCGACCTTGGATTTCCATTCGAGCATAAATTTTATTTGTTTTCGCACTTTATCGGGTATGCTGCAACGTATCATTTTTAAAACCTCAACTCAGAGCGATAAACAAACCCATCACCCACTGTTCGCCGTAAAATCACGTTTTTGAATAATTTTTTCATAGTATAGTACGAAATACGTCGAAACAAATAAAATTTAACAAGAGGTGTGTATTGGTCAAACTCAGGGAGGCAGAAAACACTTTTTATTTCACAAGCTAATTTAGAATGCTACTAACTGAATACTAATCATAATATATATAAAGAGAATGGATCATGAGTTGTAAATAATGCTAGAGTTATATCTAAGACATGTAATGCTAGAATAGGAATTGAAATAACTATCTATCTATCAGAAAAAGGGCACCACAGGTGATCTGTGGTGGCCTTTTGGAGAGGTTGGGGAGAGCAGCAGCGGTGCACCAAGGTAGCGTGGTGGGTGCTTCAGAGGAAGAGCCGGAGAAGAAGATCTGGAGAGTTTTTTTTTTTTTGAAACAGTGAGGACTGCTATCGTAGACCGATAACAATCCAGAGGGTATTGTATTGCATATCAAAAAAGTTGCCCAACTATATGTGAGAGACCAAGCTTCCTTTACAACGTTCTCACATCTCACCGGTCTCCCCTGAAACAGCTTATCATTCCGTGCCCTCCACACACACCATAGAACGGCTGCCATAGCCCCCAATGGTCGAACAGGATTGGTGAACCTCTTCCATATAATATCTCAGGGAGGAAGGGGTTCAAAGCACACCAACCTCCAGATTTTATCCGTGACCAAGCAAGAGGAGAAGATGTGTGTTGCACTATCAGAGTGCAATCCACAAAGAGGGCAGGCATTCAGATCAATCCCCATTCTTCTGTGCTTAAGATCGCCAGTGATCAGCCCTTCCCGTCTACAAAGCCACAAGAAAATTTGGACCTTCAGAGGAATTCTCAAAAGCCAAATCTTTTTTTTGATAGGATCCCACTCCACATCATTGTTGGATCTAGTAATTTTTTCATATGCTTGCTTCACAGAGAAGGCCCCCTGCCAGCAGTAAGTGTCCTTCACATCTGTCATAAGATATAACTGCTGCAGTTTCTCCATCAGATTCTGCTTCTCCTCCCATAGTCGAGTGCCCGGCCTGCACTGTTGTAGCCTTTCCAGCTGCCAGCAGCCTTCAGCCATGGACCACAGACTACTAACTATGGAATTTCTGTCAGCAGCAGCCCCATACACCCTCGGGAAGGTCTCTTTCAGCAGACCCAGTTCAGACCACCTCTCATTCCAAAAGCTAAAGCATTTGCCGTCTCCAAGCTTAGGCTGTAGCAGATGCCAGTAGCAGGAGACTGCAGAAATCACAGATCTCCAAAAGGGTGATCGCCTCTTCGGCTGAAGCCTTTGCAGACAGCTATTGGATCCCCCATAGCTGTCCCTGATCAGGAGTTGGAGAGGGTCTGGAGAGAGTTGTTCTTCAACTGGGGGCCCTGAGGCTCTTTTTATAGCTTCATAGAGGCATGAGATGAGCATTTAAGCCCTTCAACTCATGCAACAACCTTAGATTTATCAGATCCATTGATTGGAAGATCAACGGCTCAGATTGAGCTTCAAAAGGCCTTCCAAAACTCCTCAAACGCATGGTTTAATCTCATGCTGACATGTGGCTTGCTCTCTACCCTCAGATCTTCATCTGTCGATTGTCGTTGCATGCGTGCCTGCACCGCCAATGCATCTTCAATCGCACACACTTTCATCGCACAATACGCGTGCATCAAATCTCAGCCGTCCGATCTCGCAGCCACCGCCTTTGAATTTCAAACTTGCGTGCACAAGTTTGGTTGCGCGTCATTGTGCGTGTGGCCATCTGATGCCTACCAGCGCACCATGCCTCCGCATCTGCACTGTCGATTGATGATCCAACACTCTGAATTCATCCGCGAGCGCGTCTTCACTGATTTCACATGGATTGCGTTTCAAACTAGAGTCCTCGCTTTACGGTTGAGTGCGTGAGCCAATGCGCTAAGGGTGCGCTTTGTCACATTTCGAAATCCATGCGTGGATGCCCTTAGCTGTTGGATGGAGATCCAACGACTGAGGATGATCCTCCTTAGATGAGGCGCGAGGGAACGGTCGACGTGGGTTGCTACGATGGTGCGACGTGGCGCCATTATGCCTGTCCATCTTCTTTTTTTTGTATACGGTGCTATAGGTCTCCGTCGAGATGATTCTTGCACCATTGGGCTACGATTGTTGATCCGGATCCATCCATGTAGTTGGATTCAACGTTTGAGGTCTGGATTTCTACCTATTTACCTCTTGGCCCTTGCTCTTCTGTGGACTCCATAGGATCTATGGGAGTCTGATCGATGCGATCTCGGAGGTGTTGGACTCTCATTGTCGTTTTGAGCAGATCCATGTGGTTGGATCGGTCATATGCAGCCCCGAATTACCTGCAATTGTTAATACCTCTCAATGAGAATATAATATGACATTATTATTTACAAAACTAATAAATCAACTGTGATGCAAAGTATGATGCGAATGTATGCATATTGCCTAAGTTGAGCTAGGATCTAACTTAACTCAGGTATATCAGGACCTATAATTGCTGTGCAATCACCCACCATCACCTACACGTAGCCACCACCATGGGTCACTATTCTTCGTGCCGTCGACATCATCGGACTCACCTCAACTCCACCAACACGACCACACCCTCAGTCGTGGCTCCCGCAACCCACACACGTGTGAGCAACGACCCATTGTCGGTGAGCTCCTCCGCTCCGACTGGCTGCCTCGGGCCACCTCCCGCAGTGGGACCACCACCATTATGAAGCCCTTTGCGTCCTTGACCTCCTCGAAGCTTCCCACGGCTAGCTGTCCACTCCTCTTCATGCATGCACGAAGGGAACGAATCCTCTGTTTCTTCTCCTATTATTGTTTACATTCACATGCCATTGAGAGAGTTATTAATATTCTATTATGGAGGTTTTATGGTGAAGGCACTCATCTTTTGTGTTAATAGTTGAAATGACCCATTGCCTTTTTGGGTTGTTTAAGATGTCTGGATGAGCCATCAGACGTCAGTCCAGATGCCTGGATGGAGGGTCAGGCGTATGAAAGTAGAAGAACCGTACCTTCTTTCTTTTCCGCGCGCACGCTGCTCGCGCACTCACCTCTCTCCTCACCCCAAACCCCAACCCTCTCCTATTTAACCCCTCCCTCACCGACGCCACTCTCCCCATCTCCACCAGCCACCACCTCCATTCTTCCCTCTTGCCGGGCGCCACCTTCCTCCCTTCCTTCCAGCACGGCAAGAGGAGAGGAAGAAGAGAGAGAGACGGGACGTGGAGGAGGAGAGGGGAGCAGGAGTGTGGGAGGAGCTCGAGAGGAAGAGCTTGCGAGGGAGCCGCAGGAGCTCGGAGGAGCTCGTGCGTGAGGAGGAGGAGATTGTGAAGGTGGGCTTCGTGACCTCCTAAATCTGCCGATGTCGTAGCTGTGGGTTGCGCGGAGGGGTTCCGCACGGAGAAGAAGGCTCGCGGAGGTTCTGCGTGCTGGATATTTTTCCAGTGTCAGACGTTTGGAGCACATGCCAGACGTCTGGAATAGCAGAAGGACGTCCATAGCTGAAGCTGAACGTCTGAAAGCATGCTCAGTGCTAAGGTACATGCTTTTGTGTGGTTTACGGCCATGCAGACCTCACCGCAGAGATTGTCCAGCCATTCTGAGGTCTGTACGGACGTACACAGGGAGCAGAGCATTGGAAAGGCGCGGGGTGCGTCCTTCGATGTGCTTTTGGATGTCTGGACACGTCGCCAGACGTCTGACTGTACCTCCAGACGACCGGAAGGAGAGTCCAACGTCTGGAACTCACCTTAGACGATCACGGAAGGGTCCGGACATCCGAGGTAGCCGCAGGAAACCCAGGGTGAGTATTTATGTCTTTTAAGACATCTGGGACTAGACCAAGATGTCTGATTTTGGATAGTGTGAGTGTTTTTGGCCCGTTTAGGACCCAAACAGAATCGGATTTCCGCAAACGAACTACCCTTGTTTTTCGCTTAAGTTCCTCTACGAGTTAGTGTCACTTGTATGTGGTTTTGGATTCATTTGATGTGGTGGTTAATTGTATTGGTCTCCAGCCAGTCGAGTACGTGGGAGCCATGGAGGCAACGGGATCTGTGATCCGAGCCCCCATTCCTCCCGTATTTGCCGGTAGAGTGGTTTACATTAATATTATGATTTAAACAAATTAACTGCATGCTTAGAATAACTTGAATGAATCCTAGGATGAGAATGAACCTTAAGGCAGGAACAAATGAGTATGGTTTGAGATATACTGTATACTTGAGATACATGTAGAACCCTCAGATGAGAATGAACCCTAGGACAGGAACAAATGAGTATGGTTGAGCTAAACTGTTTACTTGAGATGCCTGTAAAACTTTAAATGCTAGCAAATGTACTGGTTATTTAATATGATGCCTTGTCAGTTAGAAAATCACGAGCTGCCTGTTTTAAAAATGGAAACGGAAATGTAAATAGAGAGATGTGAAAGTTTGGAATATGAAACGAAAAGAATACCAGCATGAACCCTAAGGGGAATTAGGAGGAAAACTTCTGTAGATGGGAAGTAAGCTGGCCCTTATGTACGCGGTACCAAGGAGAGCCACTTCCCCTTTAGTGTAGAGGGGTACCAGCCACCCGTTGGGTTGAGCCCTGTTTACGTGACAAGATCGTGATTTAAAAAAAGACATTCATTGCAGTATAGTTTGAAATCATCGTATTCTTGCTGCGTGCTCCAATGGCGGCAAGGGGTGACACCTGTAAATCACTAATACGGCCTACGGCCTTGTCAAACCACAGGAAAAACTTCGCCGTATCACGGCGAAGGTGAGGCGAGGGTCAGTGTGGCTCAAAACGGCTTAGGCATGCGTGCCTAGGTCGGACTGTGACCGTGCTTATGGGTTTGGTCGGGGGATGTTTAGGGAGGTGATGGTGGTCGATGGATGGGCAGAAGGTGATCAGTGGACTGTGGTGGAGGTGGTGAGATGTTTGGCAAGGCGTGTGGAGGTGTGGAGCGGTGGAAGCGCCTTGCCGGTGGGTGGCCGGAGATGGAGAAGATGGCGGTGGACAGTGGTTGCAAGGGGTCAGAAAGGGAAAATAGACAAAGGGGAATTGAAGAGGGGATAGAGAGGAGTAAGTCTAACCTAACTAAGTGGACGAAGGGGGAGAGGTGGCTACTGGCAGTACCTGCTGTCGCCGGAGAAGATGGTGTCCAGGAGAGGGATGACGACGATGACAGGGCTAGAGGCACGTGCACGGGTGTTGCACGACACGGAGGAAGGTGGTGAGGGCGGCTCTGCCACTGGTATTATGGCAGAGCGACGAAAAAGAGGAGGAGGGCTCGCCAGAGCTTGCTAGACTCCTGACCGGAGGAGGAGACAAAATTGGGGTGATTCCCCGGCCAAGTCGAGCTTCCCTTCTTCGACTGGACCTGGTGCTTCTTATAAAGGTATGGGCCGAGGGTCAGGCACATGGTGGCAGCCAAAAACCCTCGCCGGAGGCATGGTCAGAAGTGATACCCATACCTCTCAAGCGTTCGCACGAGAGTTATAGGGCGATTCAGGGCATGGGGAGCTACTCAGGTGGTACAGGGTTTCACAGAGGACTCCCCTTTCAAATCTCGGAGCAGCTCCCTGGGAAAGCGAGGAGAAACCCTCCTCGAAACCTTGTCGAAGGTATGGGGCTTTGCTGCAATGGCCGAGGGACCAGAATGTAGAAAGTGATGAGAAAGTTGAGGGGGTTTTCGCAAGGATTTTCAAAAGTTAGGGGCTAGAATGTAATTGGGTGGATCATTTTGCAAAGTAGGTCAAGATGACCTTCCCTTAGGTCTAAATTTTGGTACAAACCTAATTTATACCTATAGAATCTAATGGTGAAGTTGGATTTTAGGTTTGACCAGGTTTGACTAGATATTTTGCATAAAAACCAAAATTAGGTCAAATATTGGGCTTGGACCCCAATCTAGGTCAAAACAGGTTCCAAAGGCCAAATTGAAGGTTCTAAACCCTAGGGGATATTTTTTCATGAATTTTAGAGGGTTTAGTTGATTTTTATCCTGCCTGAAACCTTGTGAATTTAAGTAGATTTGTTTTAGGGTTATAGAATGTCATTTAATTCTTAAATTTCACAATAACCCTTTTCTGAATGAACCATCCCACTTTTTTTCTTATTAAGTCCAATTGACCTATGTCTAGACCCTAAGAAATCCTGTTGATGTACTGCAATGGTAAAATTGTAGTTTTACCCTTTGTTTCATGTTTTCGTTTTAGATCAGTAATCTCTTGAGTTAGGCCTTCCTTTAGGTTATGCAGGAGCTTTTGTTCAGTTTATTAGGTCAAAATAAGCTAGTTGGGGCTCATGATGAGGTTCTCATCATATCCCGAGGTTAGGCCTAGACACTCTACACCGACTCTTTTGGCCCTTGTGTACGTGGTACTAAGGTGAGTTACTTAGTGTAGGGAGGGAGCTAGCTGCCCCAGGGGGCCCGAGGTTAGGACTAGCTGCCCTACACCGACTCTTGTTAGGCCCACTGGGCAAACCAGGATAGTCGGATGAGAGTACGCGGATTGTGGAGGGGCGAGACCCCTGTTCTATTCTATTCTGAGAAGGCAAGGCCCTATACTATTCCATGTTGTACCTTTAGGCGTACCCATTAGTGGAAACGACTGACCACGTGCCGGTGCGGGATAGCTATCTATGCACTTATCACGCGTGTCGTAGTCACCGCTACGTCGCGACCAAGACCTCGGGGTGGTTGACTGGGTGTAGGATTACCACGGGGGACTCTCCCGACCAAGAGAGCACCATGTGTAACTCCTACATCAGGGAAAAGACTGCAATCAAGATCGTTCCCGTGAGGAACAGGCCAGATCACGAAATGAGCTAAGTGAATAAAGGAACAACAAATTAGAAGTACTTGGTTGAACTAAATGAAAATGGATAGCTGTTTAATTACATTAATTAATTACTTATCTTAATTACATGTAAATGGCTAGATTACCACTCTACTCAGCGTTTGCTGACTCTGGAAATTTTACAACCTTATTCAGGTCAGGGAGTTGAGTAGCCAGCACCACCTACTGCAGAGGGAGATGGGCCTAGTCGAGCTCAGCCTTAGCTGCATTTTCTTACTGTTCCCTAGTTTCTGTTGTAGTAGTGAGTATTTTTGTTCTATGTAATACTATCTCAGTACTTTTCCACTGTACTTTTCTCTGTCGTAGTTGTGATGGCCTGTAATATTGATAGATTTTTCGCTCTATTTCTTTTACTGTCTCTTGTTTCCTTTCTGCTTAGTTACATTACATGTGTGGATGTGAATTATTTCCTGCTTTTGGTTATTTCTCGTTAGACGACTAGGTCTTGGGATTAGTTGAGGCAGGCCGGTCTTGGGTCCTGTAGGGATCTGGGATCGGGTTGTAACAATAGTACTTCAGCATCTCTTGACATTGTTGGCTTAATATAGAGGGGTTTTTACTTGATTCTTTGAGGAATTACTTTGTGAAAAATTATTTTTAGACATTTGCGAGTTTCAATAATTTATTTGTCTGTTTCTCCCTGTTAATACGACATCCTAACTTCGTGGTTAGTTTTCATTGATAAATATTTTTGTTTGGGATTTTTCCACCACGCAATTTATATTACGATGATGTATTATTTTTTCTTAATATCATTTTCCTAAAGAGAAATTTCCCGATCATTGATGTTTAGTACCAGCTGAGGAGATCAATCAAAGGACAAGTCTTGGCAGACTTTGTGGTGGAATTTACAAACCCGGATGACTCCCTTACTCTGCCCTGGAAGCTATATGTTGACGTCTCGTCCATGACAATCGAGTTTGGGGCGGGCATAGCCTTGACTGCCCCAGACGGCGTTACTCATAAGTATGCCATTAAACTCATTGTTCGAGCACTAAATCGATTTTTAAAATAATCACGTTGCAGTATAACCAAAATAGCGTTCAAACAAATACAATTTTTATTACTCGAAAAGATTCCGAGGTCGAACACAGGGAGCAATATGGAATTCAGAAATCAAGATCACAATTTAAATTAAAAGAATTTGCAATAATATCAGGTATTAATGTGCAAAAAGATGGGAGTAAAATGGTGATTTAAATCACCATATACTCCTACAATATTAACTAAGGAACTCAATGAATATGTATGAAATGAAAGCTCAAATCTGTCGTCTGATGGTAGGATCAGACATCTTAAACGTCTGATTCTACAGTGCTTGGATTTCTTCTTCATTCTCTATTCCATCCTTTCTTCTGCTTCTTCTTCTTTCTGCTTCCTTCTTCTCACAAGGGAGGGGAACTTCTCAAATTGGCTAAGTGTTAGCCAAAGCCTTCAGCAGCAAAACCCTCCCCCAACCTGCATAGGTCTCCTTCTCTCTTTCTCTCATAGGATCTGCTCTTCTAGAGCGACGGGTAATCGGGTTATCGGATCGAACACACCCGGGTCCAGGCTCACCGACGTGCTGTAGTGAGCGAGGAGTGCATGTCAGTCTAAGCAGGTAATCGAGTCGAACCAGGTCTACGTGCAGTGGTCGCGGACGAGGTTGGGTGAGCGGGTGAGAGGGACCTCACCCCGTGAACTGAGGTGAATAGCTTATGCAACTTTTTAGTATTATGCGCCCTCAGTGGCTGCAAAACTTCCATGGTGAGACTAATGGTAGCACCTTATTCGCACGTCTGCAGTAGGGGGTTGATGTGAACTCAAATAGGTCTTATTAATATGGTGATATTATTGTTGAAATTATTATAGTGAGTTTACCTAAATTGAATCTACACCAGCTTCACAAAATTTTTAACCTGGCCTACTTGATTTTATCCTGGTCACTTTTAGGCCCAGGGTCGATCTCAGGGAGGTAGGGATTAGGAGATCAAGGAGTTTCTACATCTTTCCTAAAACGTATCTCTTCCTTGCATTTATTATGCTTTTGGTTTTTCTACTTTTAAGATTTTTATGTGATAATGTTGTTCTTAAGGTACACCCTCAAAAATGGAGTCCTTGGCCTTGAGCCAAATGGTCCTTGGCTTGAAGCCAACTTAGGGTTCCAAAATAGATCTTATTACTCACAAGATCGAGTACCTGCAAGGCAAGAATTATCTTTTCTCTTTTATACTTTTTTTTGGTCTTTTTAATAACAAGAAATAAAAGATAAATAAAAGCAGACTAAATTGCAAGGAAAGAATTGAAAAGAAATACTTAGCTTAATATATATATGTGTGTATATATATGTAGTAGATATAGAATAGATATATATAGTTATATATTATATAGATAGGGGTGGAGGTGGAAATGGAGATGGAATGTAGCACGATGTCAAGTTGGTCCGCATCTAGCAAGACACAATCAACAAGACTAAGTGCCGCGTGGAGCTGGTGTGTGAGTGTGGGTGGAAGTGCTTGTTTTGCGAGAGTATCGGGAGATATCCACAACTGGTGAGAATGTTCCCGCGATACGATGCGCCGTGAAAGGGTGAGTGCACGGGTATGTGGGTAGTGAATTTGTGTATGGGAAAATGCAGATATGTGGATATATAAGTATATATGTATATATATATGTATCTATAACTATATATATATATGTATATTTATGTATATATAGTTATTTAAGGGTGAGAGTGTGTGAGTATATATATATATGTATGCGTGTAGGTGCGTGAGTGTTTGTGTGTGTGAGTGTCTGTGTGTGTGAGTGTGAGAGAGTGAGGGTGAGCTGTTTAAGGCGTTTGGAGGGCTGGAGCGTCGTCTGCAGAGAGAGAGTGGGTGTGTCTGAAGAGAGCGCGCACGCTAGCACGAGGAAACACGTAGCGCACAAGGGCTGCCTGAGGCATGCGGGTGCAGGTGCACGAGTGCACATAGTGGCACGCAGGCACGGACGACCGGCTGGAACAGGTCGCGCGAGGAGAGAGAGCGCGCGTAGTCACTGGATAAGTGAGAAACGAGTCGATTGCGCACTGTAGCTGCATGAGGTTGCGACTACGGTGCCGAGGACAAAAAGCAACCGACTCTGTAGTTGCGCGACCGGCTATGCAACGTGCAGGGAGGTGCGACAGGGCACGCAGAGAAGGGCGAGGACCAGCAAGGGACGCGCGCAGAGCACGCGGAAAGGTTGCCTGAGGCACGTGAAGGCACGTAGAGGTGGCTGAGCGCGCACAGTGGCTGTGTGCGAGCTTCAGAGCTTGAAGCTCTACTGCTCTAATGGCGACAGAGAAGAAACTGAAAACAAAAAAAATGAAGTAGAAAAGAACAAAATATGTAAAAAAAAAAAAAAAAAAATTAGGCAAGAATCTACCACGCCCACCTGCTCACGAAGGAGCTGGGCGATGGTAGAGTGATGGGAACACTATCATGAGCCCTAATTAGCTCATTTTGATCCAATGAAGAGAATAAATGTTCCTACATAACCTACTGAAGGTCATAATTCACTACACAACCATTTTGAGAGTAAAACAAGAAACTAGGGTTAAAATTATAATTTTACCAATGCAGTGCAACCACGAGTTTTCTCAAGGGCTAAACAAAGGTTAAATGGTCTTAACAAGATAAAAAGTGGGTTGGTTTTGACAAAAAAGGGTTTGTGTGTGTCCTGTGAATTAAATGACTTCTTGAAACCCTAAAACAGTCCTACTTGATTAACCAAGGTTCTGGTCTGGATAAACCTCCTCAGAGACCTATTTAAAGAGTTCCCAGACCCAACCGATGTTCCTCAGCTTGAATTTGGGCCGGTTCTCCCTCGATTCTTCTCTCCCTCGCCGGCCACAATCTCCACAAGCTCCGACGGCTCTTCCCTCACTCACTCGTCGCCCAACCACAATAACAGTGGTCGGGTTAACTCCGCCACATTCCTCCACATTGTGCAACACCGGCCAACGTCACCTCTGCCCTATCTTCACTGCCGCCTCATCTACGGAGGTCTTCATCTTCCCCATGTCCGGCAACCATACCGGCGTGGGTTCTCTATCCCTCTTTATCCCTTAGAGGTAGGTCTTAAACTCTCTCTCTCTCTCTCACTTTCTTTCCCTCTCTTTATTTCCCAAAACAACCCACCGACTCCACCGACCACCGTCACCTTCTCCACCTCCGGCAATACCTCCAGTGAGGTGCTCCCGTCACTTCGACCTCCATACACCTCGTCAACCACCCTACGACCTCCGCCTCGACTCCCTGATCACATCCCCTCACTCCAATCTCTCCATCGACCACCCAAACATCCCACCAAACACACCCACTCACACGCCCACAGTAAGCCCTAGGCACGCCACCACAGCCACCTTCGCTCCTCGCCATGACCACCATTCCATTCGTCGTGCCTCAGAGACCATGCTGAACGTTCTGATGCGGCCTTAAGGCCCTTGTTCTTGATTTTAGGTATCCACCCACCGGTCGCCATTACTGCTGAGCTTGAAGCTATGCTCCAAGCGTTGCTGCTCTAGGTGATAGTCCCAGGTGGTGCGGACTTGAGGCGCGCACGCATCCAGGCTCTCTGTTGGAGTCGAATGCCCTTGCAACCTCGCCAATTGAGGAAGCCATCTACTGTTGTGGCATGCAGAAGAAGGTGGGACATTTAGTCCCACCTCAAAAGTGGAAAGCCACCTGATGAGAGCCTCATCATGAGCCCTAACTAGCTCATTTTGATCCAAAAAAGAGAATAAAAGCTCCTGCATAACTTAGAAGAAGGCTTAATTGGAGGAATAAGTGTTTTGAGAAGAAATCATGAAATAAAGGGTAAAACTATAATTTTACCATTTCAACACATAAATGGGATTTCTCATAAACAAAACACAGGTCAAATGGTCTAAATAAGATAAAAAGTTGGTTGATTCAATCAGAAATGGGTTCATGTGCAATCCAGGAATTAAATGACATCTGGTAACCCTAAAACAGACCCACTTAATTCAACAAGGTTTTGGTCAGGATAAAAATCAATTAAACCCTCTAAAATTCATGGAAAATATCCCCTAAGGTTTAGAACATTCAATTTGGCCTTTGGAACCTAGTTTGACCTAGATTGGGGTCCTAGTTCATCAATTGGCCTAATTTGTGTTTTTATGCAAAATGTCCAGTCAAACGTGGTCAAACCTAAAATCCAACTTCACCATTCGATTCCTTAGGTTCAAATTAGGTTTGAACCAAAATTTGGACCTAAGGGGAGGTCATCTTGACCTACTTTGCAAATTAGTACACCCAATTACATTTTAACCCTTATATTTTGAAAATCATTACATAAACCCCCCTAGCTTCCTCACCACTCTTACAAATAGGTCCCTCCACCATTAATGGGGAGGAATCCTTCTCCGACGAGGAAGGGAGGGGGGATACTCCCTGATCCCTCAGAGATCTTCTCCCAGAATTGGAAGGGAGATTCTTTGAGGAATCCCCTTCCATCTGAGCTCAATCACAATCTTTGATTTCTGTCCAATCTCTCTTACGAACGCACGAAAGATTTGAGATCTCAACTACCTTCCTTCTCCGGTGAGACGACGGTGGCTGAAGGCTTGCCCTCCACGCACCAGAAGCTCGACCAGCGCTTATAAAAGGACCCCCGACCCTCTGCGAATGGCTCAGACTTGTTTTGGCCGTAGAACCCTCCAAACTTCATCTCTCCTCTCTCTGGCCAAGAAGCCCGCAAGCTCTGGCAATTCTTCCTCCTCTCTCTCGCCGCTCTGCTGCCATATCAACAGCAGAGTTCACTCTGCCTCATCCTCCCGCGTCGTGCCGTACCAAGCGCACGCCTCCCTGACTTCTTCCTCGTCGCTGTTATCTCCCTCAGGGTCGTCTTCTTCGACAACGACACAAACGAGCTATCTATCTCCACTGCCCCCCATTTCACTCCCAACAATCCAGATAAGTTCCCCGTCTTCCACTCTTTCATTTTCCTCACTTTATTTCACACTACACCCCTCGACCATCACTGTCCACCGCCATCTTCCTCATCTCCGACCACCCTCCGGCGAGACGCTCCCGTCACTCCGCAGCACCACATGTCTCGCCAACCACCGCATAACCTCCGCCATACTTCACTGAATATCCTCCACTCATCCACAGGCTGCCTACACCGCCACAACCGCCCCTCGACCAAGCCCGTCCATCCGGCCACACAGAGACCTAGGCACGCACGCCTAGGCCACCTTGCGGCCTGCCACCTATTGCCTCACCTTCGCCATGACACGGCAAAGGTCCCCCTGTGGTCTGATTAAGCCGCAAGGCCCTTTTCCTGTCAAGCAGGTTTCTAGCTCTAGCCGCCATTAGCAGTGACGCGAGGAGGTTGCACTCTTGCTCCAGGTTGAAGGACTTCAGGATTCCAGGTGCAACAAACTTGGGGAGGTCTTGCGCACCCAGTTGTTCCAGCAAGTGACGCCGCGAGACCTGCAGTTGCTGCAATTGGGGGCACGGTCTGCTGCGGGCGCGCGAGAAAGAGCGGTGAGCATTAGTCCCACCTCGGTAAGTCACAAAGTGCGTGAGTACTTTATATTGATTTTGTGCTATTGCTGGGTTGCCTCGAATACACTAGGGTGAGGTCCCTCCTCACCTATCCACGCACCTCATCCGCGACTTCATCCCACGAATCTGGTGCCCCGACCCGACTACCCCCTCCTGAGCACTCCTCGCGCACCACACCCAGGCCGGTGCATGATGAGAGCCTCATCATGAGCCATAACTAACCCATTTTGACCTAATAAAGAGAATAAAAGCTCCTACATGACTTAAAAGAGGGCTTAATTGAAGGCATAAGTGTTCTGAGAAGAAAACATGAAATAAAGGTTAAAACTGCAATTTTATCATTGCAGTACATAAACGAGATTTCTCAGAGACAAAACATAGGTCAAATGGTCTAGATGAGATAAAAAGTGGGTTGATTCAATCAGAAATGGGTTCATGTTCAATCTACGAATTAAATGACATTTGATAACCCTAAAACAGACCCGCTTAATTCAATAAGGTTTCGGTCAGGATAAAAATCAAGTAAATCATCTAAAAATCATGGAAACATATCCCCTAGGGTTTAGAACACTCAATTTTGCCTTTGGAACCTAGTTTTATCTAGAATAGGGTCCTAGCTCATCAATTGACCTAATTTGGGTTTTTACGCAAAATGTCTAGTCAAACGTGGTAAAACATAAAATCCAACTTCATCATTGTATTCCTTAGGTCAAAATTAGGTTTTTACCAAAATTTGGACCTAAGGAGAGGTCATCTTGACCTACTTTGCAATTTAGTACACCCAATCACATTTTGGTCCCTATCTTTTGAAAACCATCACATAAACCCCCCTAGATTCCTCTCCAATCTTACAATCAGGTCCCTCCACCATTATTGGGGAGAGATCCTACTTCGGTGAGGATTAGAGAGGGAATACTTTCTGATCCCTTAGAGATCCCCTCCCAGAATTGGAAGGGAGATTCTCTGAGGAATCCCCTTCCATCTGAGCCCGATCACAACCACTGATTTACACCCAATCTCTCGTGCGAACGCATGAGAGATTTGGGCATCTAACCACCTTCCATCTCCGGCGAGACATCGGTGACAGAAGACGTGCCCTCCACGCACCAGAGGCATGGCCAGCACCTATAAATTAAACCCTAACTTCGGCTGCACCTCCTCAGCTCGACTTGGCTGGAATTCCACCTCAAATTCCTCTCCTTCTTCTCTGGCCAAGAGGTCCAGTGAGCTCCGGTGAGCCCCCCTCCTCTTCCTCTTCTCTCTACCACAAAACCAGTGGCAGAGCCGTCTTCCTCATCCTCCTCCGCATCGCGCAACACCCGCGTGAGCTGCCTTAGCCCCGTCGTCGCCGCCGTCTTCCTCCACTGGACGTCTTCTTCTCCGGCGACAGCAGGTTCTGCCGTCCGCCTCCTCGTCCCCTTCGTCCCTTTAGTTAGGTTAAAACTCTTCTTCTCTACCCCCTCTTTCATCTCCCTCATTTTATTTCATCAAACATCCCTCGACCGATGCTATTCACCACCACCTTCCTCATCTCCGACCACCCTCCTGCGAGATGCTCCCGTCGCTCCACAGCCCCACACGTCTCGTCGACCATCACATAACCTCCGCCTCACCTCACTGAGCATCCTCCACTCATCCATAGTCCCTCTACATCTACCCAACAGTCCCCCGAACACACCCATCCGTCCGGCCACAGAGTGACCTAGGCACACACGCCTAGGCCGCCCCGCGGCCTGCCACATAGCTCCTCACCTTCATCGCGACATGGCGAAGGTCCCCCGGTGATCTGATTAAGCTGAGATGCTCTTTTCGTGTCTGACAGATTTCACGCCCCTGCCGCCATTGACAGTAACTTGAAGAAGCTCCAAACTTGCTCCAGGTCACAGGACTGCAGGGCTCCAGGAACAGCTGACTCGGGGAGGTATTGCAAAGACTTCTGCTCCAGCAAGAGGCGCTGCAAAGTCCGCAGCTGTGGCAATTAAAGGATGGACTCCTGCGGGCGCGCGCAAAGTAGAGGTGGAACATTAGTCCCACATCGTTAACTTACAAAGCGCTAGCGTGGCTTATATTGATTTTGTCATATCAGCCGATTGCCTCCGAACGCACTTGGGGTGAGGTCCCTCACCTATCTCACTGCCTCGTCCGCGAGTTCACCATGTGGATCTGGCACGACCCAACCCGACCCTATCCTGAGCACTCCTCGCGCACCACCCTCACACCGGTGCGCCTGGACCCGGGCGCGAGATCTGACCCGTTTACCCAGCTTTGGGAGAGCATCCTGAGAGTGGTGTACAGAGAGAGAGAGACACACGGGTGTGGGTAGAGGGATAGGTTTTGCTTTGCTGTGGTTTGTGCAGGGAAGGAAGGAAGAAGCCAACACTTAGCCACTGCAAGCAGAGGAAGAGAGAAGGAAGGAGGCTCTGCCAAGGAAGAAAGGCAAGACAGAAAAGAAGAAGAAATGCCAAGGGAAACAGAACTGAAGAAGAAGAAGGAAGGAAGCCTTCGCAGAGGAAAAAGAGAAGAAAAGGAAGAGGTGAAGGAAAAAGAGAAGAACTGAAGAAGAAGAAGAAGAAGACCCGTAGAGAGAAAATAACTGTAGAAGAAAATAGGAAGAAAGAAGCAAGGCACTACAGAGAAGAAAGAAGTAGAAAGGAAGAAAATCAGAAGAAGAAAAATAAGAGAAGGGAAACACATTTCAAATTCTTCTTTTTGCCACAATTGCTTTTCAAACTCATGCATTTATATTTGAATTATGTTTTGAGCAATTAAAGTGTTCAATTACATTCTTGAGATTAGTAATAAATTCCAATTGCTCCCTGTGTTCAACCTCGGATACTTAGGTTTTCGAGTAATAAAACTTTTATTTGTTGACAACGCTTGATCACCTATACTATGACGCAATTAACTGTTAAAACATGATCGAGAACACGTCAATAGTGTGCCTGGACCCGGGCCCGTGACCCGACCCGATAACCCAGCTCTGGGAGAGCATACTGAAGAGAGATTCAGAGAGAGAGAGAGAGAGACGCGCGGGAAGGGTAGGGGAGTAGGTTTTGTTTCGTGGTGCTTGTGTGCAGGAAGCAGGGACTTAGCCGTTGCAAGCGAAGGAGAAGAAGAAGGAAGCTCCACAGAGGAAAAAGAAAGGCAAGGCAGAAAAGAAGAAGTGAAGCCAAAGAGAAGAGGAACTGAAGCAGGAAGAAGAAAGAGATTAAGGGGCAGACAAAGAAGCAAGAAAACAAAGGAATAAGAGGAAGAAAAAGAAGAAGGCAACAACCTAAGAAGAGGCAAGCCAAGACTTGGCCGTAAGAAGAGAATCGAGAAGAGAAGGAAAAAGAAGAGGAGTAGAAGCAGCTAAGGAAGAAAAAGAAAAGAAGCAACCAGAGCTGCAGCAGAGCAAATCACCAACAGAAAAGAAGAATCTAAGAAATACTTTAAGATGTCTGATGCAATATCAGACGTCCATTCTTTTTTGAGCAATTTCTTTTTATATCATTCTCATGTCACTTCTACTAAACTAGTCATTTCTTCTTATTTAAAAGTTGTGCTCTCAAGTTTTGGAATACTCAAATTGCTCTCTGTGTTCGACCTCGGATACTCTGATTTTCGAGTTATAAATTTTTATTTGTTTTCACAGAAAGTTCATCTATATTACAACGTGATATTTGCTAAAACATGATCTAGCCACGTTAACACCAGCCTCATGCGCATAAATTGATTTCGTGCCAGAGGCTCTTCGCCTCCGACACTGAGGGTGAAGTCCTCCTCCCCCCTCTCACGGACTCGTCCACGGCACTGCCCACGTGGACCTGGCCACGACCCGACTACCTGATTACCTTCACTTCTCGCTCATTACACATGCCAGTGAGCCTGGACCCAGGTCTCCATTAGGTCTGATTACCCAACCAGCTAAAGGCTCTGGGAGAGTAGCTCTGAAATAGAAAAGAGAGAAAGAGAGAAGAGAGCTACGCAGGGGAAGGGGGTTTTGCTCTGAAGAATTTGCTCCAACACTTAGCCAATTCACAGAAGAAGAGGAGATCATGCAGAAAAGGAAGAAGAAGAAGGAGAGGAGCATCGCAAGGCTTAAGGCAAAGGAGAAATCAGAGAAAAGGCAAAGGTAGAGAGAGCTAAGAAGAGAGATCTTGCAAAGGCAAAGGAAGAGAAGGACCAGAGAAGAAGGAACCAAAGATAGAGAAAGAAGAGAAGGCAAAAGAAGCCAAAGGAAGAAGAAGAAGAATCAAGAAAGTGAAATCAAAGCAAGGCACTGTAGCACAAGACTTTTAAGACGTCTGATTGCAAAATCAGACGTTTGATTTTTATATGCTCTCCATTATTTTGTCTACAATTATTTTTACTCTTCATATCTCATGCTTTACATTCCTAATTAGATTTTGAGTAGTATTATGTGTTCAATTTGCATTTATTGTTGAGATTAGTGCATAAATTCCATTTGCTCCCTGTGTTCGACCTCGGAAACCTTTTTGAGTAATAAAATTGTATTTGTTTTGAACGCTATTTCAGTTGTACTACAACACAACACCTTTAAATACCGAGCTCAAAAAGGTGTCCCTATTGGGTCTGGGGTCGGGTTTTTGGCTTGTAGGGAAGACCCAATTAAAACCCCACTCTTCCAACACCATTCTCCTTCCTCCAACTCCTCAACATCTTCGTCCGGGCCACACCAACGCAGCTTCATCCTCCGAGTAGTCGACAAAAAGGATTTCTCTCACCCCCTTTCCCTTTTACTTCTTCCATGGTGTAGAAGCATTTGTAATAAACATTTGTCAAGCATTTATCTAGAAATAGTTTTTGATTCTCTCTCCTCCTTCATACTTAGCAAGTAGAATAGTTCTTTCCTGCTTTCTAGAATAGTTTAGTATAGATAGTATTCCTACTTGTTCCCACACTACCATAAAACACCAAAAAAATAGCAAATACAAAATACCAAAAAGAAACAAAGCGAAACATGGATTTCAAGAAACAAACGTCACCTCCCCATGTTCGACCTGTGACTCCCTTTCAAGTTTCAGTAAATTTTATTTGGTTACCGGATTTTGTGACTGCGACAATAGGTTTCCCGAAACCCTAACTTTTCTTCATGAAAACTCACTCACCACAAGGTCAAGGAGGAATTGTCAAATTTCAGGACCATCTCGATTAGGCAGATACCCCGATCCAATAACCCCCTAGTGGACACCTTAGCCCGCTTAGCCTTGGCAATCCCACTCGAGCAAGAGGAGGATATCTGTCTTCAAACTATGAAGGAGCCAACAATACTTGCTCTTAAGATGTTCATGATAAAGCAATCCACATATGGATGATGCCTATCATCACCTATCGAACACAAGTAAGCTGCCCTCGAGGGACCATGGCCCAAGGCATTCTGCCTGAAGGCTTGATGATAATGTCATCATCAGCCACAACTAACTTTAATTAGTCATAATCAATTGAAAACTACTACATTACTGCCAGAGAGCCATAATTCATTACATATCCTTTCTGAGAAGAGTGCATTAAATCAAGGTTAGATCTTCAATTTTAATAGATCATAAATGCAAAATAATCACGGGGTTTCCCAAAGGTTAAATGAAGGTCAAATGGGCATTAATGACTAATAAGAGGGTTCATACAGACAGAAACGGATTTTTGTACATTTCGAGAATAAATAGCAACCCAAAACCTTAATTTTAGACCCACTTGATTAACAGAGGTTTTGGTTAAGATAAAATTCACCTAAACATTTTAAAATTTATAGAAAAATATTCTATAAGATTTGGTATCCTTGATTTGACCATCTGAACCTATTTTGACCTAAAACAGAGTCTCAGACAGGAAGTTGCCCTAATTTGAGTTTCTACGTAAATTACCTAGTCAAACATGGTTAAAACCAAAATCTGACTTCACCATCAGATTCCTTGGGTACAAATTAGATTTGTACCAAAATTCAGACCTAATCAGAGATCATCTTGACCTAGTTTGCATTTTGGCCCAGTCTGACTCTTCTCTCAAATAGCCCCTCAACTTTTGAAATTTATTGCAAATACCCCCCTAACTTTGTCATCACCTTCACATCTAGGTCCCTACCGCCATGGCCGTGTGAACTCATCAAGCACAGACCTTCCATTTGGGATTTCTCCTTGATTTCATGCTCAAAGCCTTCCAAAATTGGAAGGGAGACTCTTGAAGAGATTCCCTTCAATTTGAACCCAACCTTGATGCCTGAATCTTGCCCTAGAGTTCATGCGAACTCTTGGAATTCTCCAAGTCCTACTCCCTGATTTTCGAGCTTTCAAGCTTGTTTCCAAGCTTGGAAGCTCGACTCTAGCCCTATAAAAGGACCCTAACCAACTTCCCTCACTCCTTAGCTTAATATGGGCCGCATTTCTTCATCAAACACCCTCTCCCTCTGGCCTCCTCCACCAGCTCCGGTGAGCTCTCTAATCTACCTTCTTCGCCAGCTACCACCGACCATAGTTAGCAGGTTTCTCTTCCTCCAGCTCCTCTGCATCTCACAATACTAGCAGGAACCCCCTTCCACCTTTAGCCTCGCTGTTCTCTCCCACTAGAGGTATTCGCTTCTCTGGCGCCAGCCATACCATAACCGATGCCATCCTACCCCTTTCGACAATTAGTTTAGGTCAGTTAGGTTCCTTCCTCCTTCTACTCTCTTTTCCTCTATCTAAACCCTCAATTTAACCCACGATGCCGCCGCTCACCCCTCATCTTCTCCATCTTCGACCTCCCTATGGCGAGGTTTCCCCGACACTCCACCACACTACATGCCTCGCCAACGGCTCCATAAGCATCGCCTCATCCACCCACACTAAACCCCTCAAGAAATTAAGGGGATTACCACCTCAACCACTCCACCGAACAACACATCCTCTACCCTTCATCTCCGACCTCCGCTAATCACCACACACCCCCTCATGCCACGAAACACCTACCACCACCTTTGTCGTGCTTTGGCGAAGCTCCAGAGGTATTCTAATGTGGCCATGAAGCCTTATTCATTGTTTCATGTGTTCGCCGTCATCCTCCGCCACCGCTCCCATCTCGAATGACGTACACAGTCCTCCAGTCATGTTCTTCATCAAGACACCTCCCTGGTCGCATGGATAAGTCTGAGGACCTTTTGCAAGTCCTCAATTGAGAGCCTTGACCTCAGCTGCTGCTGCAATCAAAGAAGTCCACCTCTACTGCAGCTATGTGCGAAGGAGCTGCAAGCTTTAGTCCCACATCGTGGGATCTCAGACTCAGTGCTACGCATAAATTGATTTTGTGTCTTAAGTTGTTAAGACTGTGACATCAAAAACACTTTAAGACGTCTGGGAGTTGGTCCAGACATCTGGTTAGACGTCTGGACACCTTCCCAAATGTCTGGAAATAAATTTTTGCGTGCGTACGATCACAAGTCTACGCAAGTGCCGTGTGCAGACTGAAAACCCGTTGACCTGCAGACTCCTTTTCTTCCCCCCATGCCTACAAATACCCTTTGTTCTAAACGTTTTTGTGCGGGTTTAAAGCGTATCACATTGTAGTATAACCGACAAAACGTTTAAACAAATATAAAGAATTTTATTACTCGAAAAACTAGAGTATCCGAGGTCGAACACAGGGAGCAATCTCGGTACTTTTTAAAATCAAAGAATACAACTGTTAAATGAAAAGGATTGACTCAAAGAGAGAATATTAAAAAGGATTTGTGAAAGAAAAATAGAATTGGACGTCTGATTTCTGTATCAGACGTCTTAAATGCAATCTCCTTTCTCTCTTCTTCTTCGTGGCTCCTCTTCTCCTTTGTACTTCTTTCTCTTTCTGCACTTCTTCTTGTCTTGCGAAGGCTTCTTCCTGCTGATGGTGGTGTTGTGACTAGCTTTTGTTATAGAAATAGTGTTGTAGTACAGTTAGTTATTGCCATCATTACATATATTTTTTTTACTCGAAAAATAAAAGAGTTCCCGAGGTCGAACTCAGGGAGCAAGTCGTATTCTAGAAGTACAAAAGTTCTTATTACAAAAATAGAGAGAGAGAGAGAGATGAAAATTTGGTGGCTTCTTCTTCTTCTCTTTTTTCTTCCTCTTTGTCTCTTCTTTCTTCTCTTCCTGTTCTTCTTGTCTTCTCTCTTCTTGGCTCTTGAATCTTTCTTTCTTTTGCTTGCTTCCTTCAGATCTTCTTCTCGTGTTCTTCTTCTTTTCTTGCTTCTTCTCTTCTTTCTTCTTCTTCAGAGCTTCTTCTTCTCTTTTTTCTTCCTCTTGTTTTGCTTTTCTTCTTTGTCTTCTTCTTTTCTGTTCTTCTCTTCTTCTTTTTCTTCTTCGTTGCGGTTCTACTCGTCTTTTCTTCTCCTTCTTCTTCGTCCTCAGAGCGTCGTCTGATTGTTCAATCAGACGACTTAAGTAACCCACTGCTACAGTGCGTCCTTGGTGCTCCTCCTTCTTCCTTCAGTCTTTCTTCGTTGATCTTCTTCTTCTCTGCCTCAGCCTGTTCCTGCACACACCACAGCCAACGCAAAACCTACCCCTTTCCCTCTACCCGCACATCTCTCTCTTTCTCAGACTTCGCTCGTAGGATAGCTCTCCCAGAGCTGCCGGATAATCGGGTCGGGCTTCGTACCCGTGACCAGGTGTACCGGTGTGAGTGGTACACGAGGAGTGCGTAGGTGGGGTGTCGAGTCAGGTCCGCCGGATCCGCGTGGTGAGCTCGCGTATCGGGCGGGTGAGTGGGCGCGGGACCTCACCCCGGTGCGTTTGGAGGCGATAAGGCTTATTCACAAAAATAATTTAAACGGTGAAAGCGTTGCGAGGCTTACCGATGTGGGACTAAACTGACGCCTCTCCTCGCGTGCGCCTGCTGGAAGACCGCGGCCTTGCTTTTGTAGCTGCAGCTTCGATTTTCGTCGGTTGCTGGCTGGCTGCCTTCGCAGGAGTCTCCTTAATCCGCAGTAGCTGGAAACCTGGAGTCCTCAAGCCTGGAGCGCAGGAGAAGCTGCTTCAATGTGGCGTCAATGGCGGTTGAGCCTCAGAACCTGTCGGACACGAATATGGCCTCTTGGCCTAATCAAACTACTGGGGAACCTTCCCCGTGGCACGGCGAAGGTGTTGAGCTGTGCGGCAAGCCGCGAGGCGGTGTATGGCGGTAGCCCTAGGTCGGACTGCAACCGGAGAAATGGGTTTGTTTGGGGGAGCGTTATAGAGGTGTGGAGTGGCAGTGGAGGGGTGGGGGGTGTTCAGTGTGATGAGGCGGAGGTTCGGTGAGGGTCGGCGAGGCGTGTGAGGCTGTGGAGCGATGGGGGCGTCTCGCCGGAGGGTAGCCGGAGACGAAGGGGGTGACGGTGGTCAGGGTCGGTCGAGGGCTTAATTGAACAAATTGAAATAGGGAAAAGAAAGAGGAGAGGAAGGGAAGTAGTTCTAACTTACTTGCAGGGACGAAGGGGGAGGAGCAGGGCGACAGTCGTATCGACTGTCGCCGGAGAAGAAACTGCCCAGAGGAAGGGGCAACGGCGAGGATGGGGCAGAGGCAGCGCGCGCCGGTATTGCGCGACGCGGAGGAGAATCAAGAAGAAGTCTCTGCTGCTGGTATTGCGGCAGAGCGACGAGGAGGAGGAGGAACCGCCGGAGCTGGTGGGCGTCTGCCGGAGTGGGAAGAGAGGAAAGTTGTGGGGGTTTTCTCTGTTAGAACCGAGCTGGGAAGAACGACGGAGCGACGGGGGTATTTATAGGGGCAGAATCAGAGAGGAGGGAGGAGGGAGACGACGTGTCTCCCTCGCTGGAGGAAGGATACCCATACCGTCCGTGCGTTCGCACGGCCGGTATGGGTGGTTGCAGCCATCAGCGGGGTGTTCCTGCGACGGCTGACGACGCAGGGCACCCCCATTTGACTTGGCAGGCTCCCTCCCTTACCCTGCGCGGCGCCATGCTCCGCGCAAGGTCGCCGGAGCATGGTGCTGCTCAGGTTTTGCACGAGAGACCTAAATGCAAAGAACGAAGGAGAGTTAGGGGCCAAAATGTGAGGGTTCAAAAGTTGAGGGCCAGAAAGTAAATGTATGAGGACCAAAGTGTAAAGTTGGTCAAGAAGGTTTCTTTTTAGGCTCAAGTTTTTATACATGACTAATTAGGACCTAAGGATTCTGATGGTGAATTTTATTTCTAGATTAAACCTTGTTTGATCAGTCAATTTACGTAAAAACCCAAATTAAGTTGTTAATTGGGCATGGTTCTTAATGTAGGTCAAAATGGGTTCCTAAGGCCAAATTGAAGGTTCTAAACCCTAGAGATTATTTTTCTATGAATTTTAGAGGGTTTATTCTATTTTTAATTTGCCTCGAACCTCGTGTATTTAAGTGAGTTTATTTTTAGGATTACAGGATGTCATTTAATTCTTCGGAGTTGCTGTAGCCCTTGTTGAGTCATTTCATCCAACTTTTCTTCTTATTAGGTTGTTTTGACCTATGTTTGGACCCTGAGTTACCCTGTTTTCAGATTGGATTGGTGAAATTACATTTTTACCCCTTAGTTTATGTTTTCTTTGCAAACTCAGAATCTCTCTGAGCCAAGCCTTTCTAAGGTTATGTAGGAGCTCTTAGTCTCTGTATTAGGTCAAAATGAGCTAGTTATGGCTTATGATGAGGTTCTCATCATACCTCCATGCCTAGCTTTTGCTAGTCCCTTAGCAAAAACTTAAGGTTTCAACCCTTGTTCTAGACCATGAAGTTCTTAATAGCTTCAGATAAGTGCTTTTTCATTTAAACTTAGATTAGGTTAGAATGCTGACCATAGGCTTAAAAGGTACTCTAGTACCAATCAAGATCCAAATCTGTCTAGCCTCAGCCTCAGTCTTTAGCAAAGGTTTTTAAGGCCCACAAGAACTAACCTAAGGTCTATTGGACTTTGTGGTTAAAGCACCCGTGCTTGAAATGATTTTAGCCTTGGTTCAGTTCGCAGTGCGTTTTATAAGAGAGAGATAGAAAGTTTTTCTGTTTGGAGAGTTTTCTCTCTCTTTTTTCTTTTTAGTTCTAGCCTAGGATTGGCTTTTCAACACGGTCTGTATCAGATTCATTGCTCCCATCATCAATCCTCAAGGGTTCCTGGCGATCGATGCTTCGAGATAGCACTGCCCATGGCAACCCCCGGAACCCTGGCTATTGAGATTTCGAGACAATCCCATCCATGGTGTTCCGTGGCTGAATTCAGACCCTGGCAATTGACACTTTGTGATAATGCCATCCATGGAATCTGAACCAGCAGGGTGCTTACATGCCCCCAGTAGGATATGTGAATATCCTAAGAGACAAGCACCGAGGAGATGATATTTTGTTACGCATCTTCGAGGGGATTTCCCGCCTTTCCGCGCTGGGAACTCGTCCAAATCAACTTGTATTGATCGGCCGCTCCTATTCTAGGTGTACTTTTCATAATTTTTCGACGCTTCTGCGTGATTTTGATTTTTACGTTTACTGAACCAGGCTGTGTGTGAGGTTAGGGTGCTTAGGTTACTGAGTCCCGTAAACCAAAAATTAGTTAATGAAGCCAAATACTCCCTAAGCCTTAGACCTAATAGTTCAGCTTTTCATTTTCCTCAACCTCCTGAGGAGTGTTCAGATCTTAATGGGTACTAAGAGTCTATTCAAGAATGCCTAAGGTTTGCGTTCTTACTAATCTCATTATGCACTTTTTCAGTTATTTTCTTGAATGAGGTCTAGAACTTAGGTTAATCCTTAGTTCCTTACTAATGACTATCACTTGTTTCTCATATTTTGTGCTCCTTTTTCCTTTTGTTTCTTTTCTCCTTTTGTTTCTTTTCTCCTTCTCCTTCACAAAATTTCCTTTCTCCTCTTATTCTCTTATTCTTTTTCGAAAAATTTTTAATTTTTATGGTGTTTTTGGCATATGTGAATTTTTTGTTTGAAACCTTTTCTTACACATTTTGCACTTTCATACCCCCCCCATGCCTAAGATTTGCAATGTCCTCATTATAACTTAGGGGGTTTTTATTAAACTTAGTTCATACATTAGGACAGATGTTTTGATGAGTGAATGGGTCGGGATGAATGTTGCGGACAATTTTTTAATCTCAGATGCAAGCACCTGAGGTGGAGTCGGCTGTCCTAAGGTGTGAATTTCAAGTGCACAAAGGTTTTAGAAAAGGTTTCAGGTTTTTAAAGAGAATGACGGGCTGCCTCCCGTTGAGCGCTAAATTTGATGCCTTCAGCCAAGCGAGAAATGCGATGGAGAGGGGATGGTGAAATCAGCAGAGTTTTGTAATACAAGCACCTTGATTAAGAGCCTGGTTGGTCCAACCAGGTGCTTGTTCAGATCAACAGGCTGATGATGCAGCCCAAATCCAATCAATCTGGTGGGTTGATAGATGTGGATAAAAAGGTGTGGAACCCACCATATACTATGAAGCTCAGATGGATGTGGAAGTGAAAACGCAGGGTTTGGCTGAGTCGAATCAGCCTGGTCAGAGTAGGGACCCGTAGAATAATCAATGAATGACACGGAAACCCTACAGGGGTGATCAGAGAATGATGGAGCATGATATGTAGTCTGATCAGTGTTCCAACCCCGATGTGGAAATGCAATCAGCTCGGTGAGAGGTGAATCTGAATAGAAATTGAGTTCGGTTGCGGGTCGGGGTTAGGAAGAGGTTTTGATTAGTTCTGTGTGTGCAGACGAGGTGGCAACTGTGTATGAGGGCTCTTCTAGAAAGGAATGACATGTGATTTTCTGTAAAGAGTCCTCTGGGTAACTATCAAATGCCTAAAGAGTGTCTGTAGGATGAAAGAAATCTGAATTGAGCAAAGATTTGAATTCTGGGTTGCAATCACTCTTGGCATTTTCTATTTTTGGTTCCTGAGGATCGAAAAGGAATGATTCTGTGTTATCAGTGATCTTGGGAATCAGGACCTCAGAGTCGGAGTCAGAGTCATGTGAACTGAGGTCGTAGATGGGCCTGGCGTGTTCAGGAAGGAAAGTCTCTCCGCAATTACAGTCAGATCTGAAATTGTCGGAGAGTTGGCGAAAATGAGATTCATGATCATGAATTCCACCACAGCAAAAATCATCAGATGTGGAATCAGCAGCCTGACTGGGGTCTAGCCTATATGTCAATTCTGGGCTCGAAAAGGTATTCTGTCTAGGCTCAAGCTCAAAGCTGGTAGGATAGACCCAATTAAAACCTTGCTCATTCAACTCCTCAGTTTCTGTATCATAAATTGGCATGTTTTCTGAAAAATCGATTAGATTTCCTGAGGATGTTGGAGAGGGACATTCATCAAATAGAGGCCCGAAATCATATTTTGTAAAAATTTGATCTTTCTCATAAGGGGCCTCATAATCTTTCCAATAAGTTTCAGATCTAGGTTCTAGGCTTAGGATGTGGGTAGAGTTACTAGAACCTAAGTCTGAATAACCTTCGAGGGCCACCTTATCAAAATAAGGGGCGGAATTTATACCCTCAAAAGGTTCAATTCTGATCTCATTATTGCAGGAGTTTTGGAATTCTAGGCTTGGCAATTCATGGTCTAAGTTTGGCTCATCATTGTGTTCTCCTGAAATATCCCAACCTAATTCAACATTGTCTTCTATCTGGGTTGGGATTCCACAACCACTTTGTGCCTCAGTCCCGAGATCTGGGAAACTGGATTGTTCCTTAATACTGTTCTAAGATGGTTCATCCTCTGTTTCTGGTATTTCTGGTTGATAATTTGCTCTAGTGATCTCATCATTTCTACCCGTTTTATAAGGGCATCTTGGTGTTGTTCCCAAAGTACAGGATTTGTCAAGCATTGAAGGTATTCAGATTGGTGTAATTTTTCTATCTCAATGTATCCTGTCATGAGCATATCTCGGGTTGATCCTTTTGTAACTTCTGTCAAAAGAATTTGGGCACAGTTTATGATGAAAGCTGTGGTTGTTGGGACATCAACCTGAATGTTTTCTATTGGTGTTGAGGGTTTACATTTGATTTCATAGAATTCAAGGGCATCCTCAATCATCTTATCTTTCATGGATCTCAGATATTCAGGTTTTTTGAATGGTAGTCTTGCTAGGTAATTAGGCTGCATCTTTGAATCAGGTGGTGGAATCAAGATATAGAATCGAAGTTTGAATCAAGATGGAAGAAGGGGATTTCGTTCAGAATCAGAGGAAAGAGGGGCTATGTGAATGATTTCTGCAAAAACAAGGGAGCCGAGGCTTAGCCTCGGGGAGAGTGAATTTCTATAGGAGGTTTCAAGGACCTCTTGCAAAATACTGAAGGACTGGATGAGATAAGCAGGTGTTGGACCCAATCAAGACACCCAAAAATGTTGGGTGACTATAGAGGTTCGGGGCAGATGGACCCATTGATCAAAAAGATCGTCCACCTGAGAATTACCTGGGCAGCTAGAGAGGGTGAGTCCCGTGAAGACCCCTACACGGTAGAGCGTCCCCACGGGTTACAGGATTTCCCCAACCCGACCTCTCTTGTCACTGAGATTCCAGGTAGACCAGAATGGGGATCTTGATCTCTTAAGTCTACCAATTTTAGTTTAAGATCAGGGTGCTTAAAGTTACACTTGAACTTTTAGGTATTTTTTAGTGAGAAAGTGACCTAATTTTAAGGTTGGTTGACCCAAGGGGTCAACTTTACCTCTTGTTCCTTTGAGAGCTTTTGGGTCCTTTCTTTTTGGGTTCAAGTGTTTAGAGAGCCAATTGTTTAGGGTTTCTCTGAATAAGTATGTTCAATCAATGGTTTAGGCACACTTCTTTTGGATTTTCTCCATTCTTGATTTAAGTAGTGTGTCTCTAAAACCCTAATGTTGAATCTTATGTTGGCTCTACTTGGTCCATTTAACTCCTTGTTTGGGTAATTAGGGCTAGAGCAAGGATGTGTTAGCCCTTAATTACCCTTTTAAAATTGTGTGCAGTAATAGTGGTTCTAAGAACATGCAGCTATTACTATGAAAGACAGGTTACTCCTAGTTTTTCCTCTTTGAATTTTTAGGGTTTTAATAGGAGGTTACCTGTCCTTGGAGCGGCTACGTCTATCTTTCTTCCTTTACCTGCACATCAGAGAGAGAAAAAGATTAGCAATTGTTAAAAAGAAATTCAAAGCTTCTAGAATAGCCGTTGCTCCCCGGCAACGGTGCCAAAGTGATGGTGGCATTGTGACTAGCTTTTGTTATAGAAAAAGCATTGTAGTACAGCTAGTTATTGCCATAATTACATATTTTTTTTTTACTCGAAAAATAAAAGAGTTCCCGAGGTCGAACTCAGGGAGCAAGTCGTATTCTAGAAGTACAAAAGTTCTTATTACAAAAATAGAGAGAGAGAGAGAGAGATGAAAATTTGGTGGCTTCTTCTTCTCTTTTTTCTTCCTCTTTGTCTCTTCTTTCTTCTCTTCCTGTTCTTCTTGTCTTCTCTCTTCTTGGCTCTTGAATCTTTCTTTCTTTTGCTTGCTTCCTTCAGATCTTCTTCTCGTGTTCTTCTTCTTTTCTTGCTTCTTCTCTTCTTTCTTCTTCTTCAGAGCTTCTTCTTCTCTTTTTTCTTCCTCTTGTTTTGCTTTTCTTCTTTGTCTTCTTCTTTTCTGTTCTTCTTTTCTTCTTTTTCTTCTTCGTTGCGGTCCTGCTCGTCTTTTCTTCTCCTTCTTCTTCGTCCTCAGGGCGTCGTCTGATTGTTCAATCAGACGACTTAAGTAACCCACTGCTACAGTGCGTCCTTGGTGCTCCTCCTTCTTCCTTCAGTCTTTCTTCGTCGGTCTTCTTCTTCTCTGCCTCGGCCTGTTCCTGCACACACCACAGCCAACGCAAAACCTACCCCTTTCCCTCTACCCTCACGTCTCTCTCTTTCTCAGACTTCGCTCGTAGGATAGCTCTCCCAGAGCCGTCGGATAATCGGGTCGGGCTTCGTACCCGTGACCAGGTGTACCGGTGTGAGTGGTACACGAGGAGTGCGTAGGTGGGGTGTCGAGTCGGGTCCTCTGGATCCGTGTGGTGAGCTCGCGTATCGGGCGGGTGAGTGGGAGAGGGGCCTCACCCCGGTGCGTTCGGAGGCGATAAGGCTTATTCACAAAAATAATTTAAACGGTGAAAGCGTTGCGAGGCTTACCGATGTGGGACTAAACTGACGCCTCTCCTCGCGTGCGCCTGCTGGAAGACCGCGGCCTTGCTTCTATAGCTGCAGCTTCGATTTTCGTCGGTTGCTGGCTGGCTGCCTTCGCAGGAGTCTCCTTAATCCACAGCAGCTGGAAACCTGGAGTCCTCAAGCCTGGAGAGAAGGAGAAGCTGCTTCAATGTGGCGTCAATGGCAGTCGAGCCTCAGAACCTGTCGGACACGAATATGGCCTCTCGGCCTAATCAAACTACTGGGGAACCTTCGCCGTGCTAATGAAACTACTGGGGAACCTTCGCCGTGGCACGGCGAAGGTGTTGAGCTGTGCGGCAAGCCGCGAGGCGGTGTCTGGCGGCAGCCCTAGGTCGGACTGCAACCGGAGAAATGGGTTTGTTTGGGGGAGCGTTATGGAGGTGTGGAGTGGCAGTGGAGGGGTGGGGGGTGTTCAGTGTGATGAGGTGGAGGTTCGGTGAGGGTCGGCGAGGCGTGTGAGGCTGTGGAGCGATGGGGGCGTCTCGCCGGAGACGAAGGGGGTGACGGTGGTCAGGGTCGGTCGAGGGCTTAATTGAACAAATTGAAATAGGGAAAAGAAAGAGGAGAGGAAGGGAAGTAGTTCTAACTTACTTGCAGGGACGAAGGGGGAGGAGTAGGGCGACAGTCGTATCGACTGTCGCTGGAGAAGAAACTGCCCAGAGGAAGGGGCGACGGCGAGGACGGGGCAGAGGCAGCGCGCGCCGGTATTGCGCGACGCAGAGGAGAATCAGGAAGAAGTCTCTGCTGCTGGTATTGCGGCAGAGTGACGAGGAGGAGGAGGAGGAACCGCTGGAGCTGGTGGGCGTCTGCCGGAGTGGGAAGAGAGGAAAGTTGTGGGGGTTTTCTCCGTCAGAACCGAGCTGGGAAGAACGGCGGAGCGACGGGGGTATTTATAGGGGCAGAATCAGAGATGAGGGCGGAGGGAGACGACGTGTCTCCCTCGCCGGAGGAAGGATACCCATACCATCCGTGCGTTCGCACGGCCGATATGGGTGGTTGCAGCCATCAGGGGGGTGTTCCTGCGACGGCTGACGATGCAGGGCACCCCCATTTGACTTGGCAGGCTCCCTCCCTTACCCTGCGCGGCGCCATGCTCCGCGCAAGGTCGCCGGAGCATGGTGCTGCTCAGGTTTTGCAGGAGGGACCTAAATGCAAAGAATGAAGGAGAGTTAGGGGCCAAAATGTGAGGGTTCAAAAGTTGAGGGCCAGAAAGTAAATGTATGAGGACCAAAGTGTAAAGTTGGTCAAGAAGGTTTCTTCTTAGGCTCAAGTTTTTATACATGACTAATTAGGACCTAAGGATTCAGATGGTGAATTTTATTTCTAGATTAAACCTTGTTTGATCGGTCAATTTACGTAAAAACCCAAATTAAGTTGTTAATTGGGCATGGTTCTTAATGTGGGTCAAAATGGGTTCCTAAGGCCAAATTGAAGGTTTTAAACCCTAGAGATTATTTTTTTATGAATTTTAGAGGGTTTATTCTATTTTTACTTTGCCTCGAACCTCGTGTATTTAAGTGGGTTTATTTTTAGGATTACAGGATGTCATTTAATTCTTCGGAGTTGCTGTAGCCCTTGTTGAGTCATTTCATCCCACTTTTCTTCTTATTAGGTTGTTTTGACCTATGTTTGGACCCTGAGTTACCCTATTTTCAGATTGGATTGGTGAAATTGCATTTTTACCCCTTAGTTTATGTTTTCTTTGCAAACTCAGAATCTCTCTGAGCCAAGCCTTTCTAAGGTTATGTAGGAGCTTTTAGTCTCTGTATTAGGTCAAAATGAGCTAGTTATGGCTTATGATGAGGTTCTCATCACCTGCTTTTGTTTCTTTTTCTTTATTTTTCTTCTTCTTCTTCTGATCTTTCCAGTCTTCACTTGGGCTCTCTTCGTTCTTCTCTTACGGAGGCAATGGGCTTAAAACACAAAAATAATTTATATGATACCTGTGTTTTGCAATCCCATGATGTGGGACTATCTGGTCGGTCCTTCTTTCGCACCCGCAGAGCTTTCGTCGCACGATTGCTCCAGCTGCTGGCCTCTCTGTGCGACTTTCTAGCCTCACTCACTTCGCGACACTCACGTGAGTATGCTGCACCAGCAGCGTGGGAGTCTTGGTACCTGAAGCTGCTGCAAGCTCCTTGCTGCTTCGGCTGATAATGGCGACCGGAGCTTAAACCTGTCACACATAAGAACAGCCTATTGGCCCAATCAGATTGGCTAGAAACCTTCGCCGTAGCACGACAAAGATGATGCGCAGTGCTGCAGGCCGCAGGTCAGCCTAGGCGTGCGTGCCTAGGTCAACCTGTGGCCGGAGATGTTGGGTTGTTCGAGGGGTGATTGTGGAGGTCTGGAGTGGCAGTGGTAGGGTGAAGTGAGTTCCTGGTGGTGAGGCGGAGCTCACGAGGGGGTTGGCGAGCCGTGTGGAGGGGCGGAGTGGTGTGGGCGGCTCGCCGGAGGTCGGTCGGAGGCGAGGACGATGGAGGTGGTTTGGCACTGTCGGGGGGGTAATTAGATAAAATATCAGAGGGAAAAGAGAGAGGAGAGGATGGAGAGGATATCTGGGGTGATCTGGAAGGAAGGGAGACAGCGGAGTGGACGGCGCGTAACTGCCGTCGTCGGGGAAGGACCCTGAGGGAGGAAGCGGCGACGAAGATGAGGTCAGGGGCACGCGCGCTTGGTACAGCGCGACGTGGGAGGAAGCAGAGGAGTTGACTCTGCTGCTAGTATGGCAGCAGAGCGACGAGGAGGGGAGGAGGTCGCCGGAGCTTGTGGGTCTTTTGGCCGGAGATGGGAGAGAGGAAATTTGAGGGGATCTCCGTCAAAATTAAGCTTAGGTTCTGCGGCAAGGTATGGGGAGTATTTTATAGGTGCTGACCGCACCTACTATTGCATGGAGACCCCGCAATCAACTCTGCCGGCTCGCCGGAGATGGAAGGAGGGTGGATACCCAAAGATAGGGACCAATTTGTGATTTGGGTGTACTAAATTGCAAAGTAGGTCAAGATGACCTCCCCTTAGGTCCAAATTTTGGTAAAAACCTAATTTGGACCTAAGGAATCCAATGGTGAAGTTGGATTTTAGGTTTGATCACGTTTGACTGGACATTTTGCATAAAAACCCAAATTAGGTTAATTGAAGAGCTAGGACCCTAATCTAGGTCAAACTGGGTTCCAAAGGCCAAATTAAGTGTTATAAACCCTATAGAATGTTTTTCCGTGATTTTTAGAGGGTTTACTTGATTTTTATTCTGACCGGGACCTTGTTAATTTAAGTGGGTTTATTTTAAGGTTACCAAATGTCATTTAATTCCTAGATTGCACATAAACCCATTTCTGATTGACTCAACCCACTTTTTATCTTATTTAGATCATTTGACCTATGTTTTGCCTCTGAGAAATCCCGTTTATGTACTGCAATGGTAAAATTACAGTTTTAACCTTTATTTCATGTTTTCTTCTCAGAGCACTTGTTCCTTCAGTTAAGCCTTCTTCTAGGTTATGTAGGAGCTTTTATCTTCTTTATTGGGTCAGAATGAGCTAGTTATGGCTCATGATGAGGCTCTCATCATACCCCCATGCCTAGCTTTTGCTAGTCCCTTAGCAAAATTTCAAGGTTTTAACTTCCGTTCTAGACCCTGAATGTCTGTCAACAATTATGATAAGTGCTTCTCCTTTTATTTTGTGATTAGGTAGTAATACTGATACTAGGCCTAAAGGTACTCAAGTACCAACTAAAATCCGGACCTGTTCCGCTTTAGCCTCAGTCCTCCACAAAGGTTTCTACAGCCCACAGAAACTAACCTAGGGTTTGTTGGACTCCGTGGTTAAAGCACCCGTGCTTGAGACATTTTTAGCCTAAGTTCAGTTTGCAGTGCATTTTTTTGTAAGAGAGATATAGAAGATTTATTTGTTTGGAGAGGTTTTCTCTCTCTTTTCTTTTTATTTCTAGCTTCAGATTAGCTTCTCAACACGGTCTGTATCGGATTCCTCGTCCCCATCATCAATCCTCAAGGGTACCTGGCTTTCGAGATTTCGAGATAATCCCGCCCATGGCAACCCCCAGAACCCTGGCTTTCGAGATTTCGTGATAATCCCGCCCATGGCGTTCCGTGGCCAAATTCAGACCCTGGCGATCGACATTTCGTGATAATGCCGCCCATGGCATCTGAACCAGCAGAGTGCTTACATGCCCCCAGTAGGATATTTAAATATCCTAGGAGACAAGCACCGAGGAGACAATATGTTGTTACGCATCTTTGAGGGGAATTTCCCGCCTCTCCGCGCTGGGAACTCGTCCAAATCAATTTGTGTTGATTGGCCGCTCCTAATCTAGGTGACTTTTTCAGAACATTAAACGCTTTTCGCGTGATTTGGATGTTTATGCGCACTGAACCAGACTGTGTGTGAATTTGGGTGCTTAGGTTATCAAATCCCGCAAACCGGAGGTCAGTTAACGAGGCCGAATACTTCCTAAGCCTTAGACCTAATACTCAAGCTTCACATTTTCCTCAACCTCTTGAGGATTATCCAGATTTTAACGGATACGTGAATTTTTAAGCTAAAGGTACTAGCCCAAGAGGCCTAAGACCAGCGTTCCCGCTAATCTCTTGTTATATCTCCGTAGCACTTTTCTTTTCTTTTTCTTGATTCGGTCTAGAACTTCAGTTAACCCCTTAATCTTTTACTAATGACTATTTCTTTTCATTTTCATTTTGTGCTCCTTTTTGTCATTTTTCTTTGCTCCTTTTTGTCATTTTTCTTTCTTTTCCTCCTCTCATTTGTATGACCCTGAATTGTTCCTCCCCTCTATCAAGTCCTTTTTTTTTTTTTAATGAAACCCTTTCTTGATATGAATTTTCTGACAATTTGCACTTTCATACCCCCCCATGCCTAAGATTTGCAATGTCCCCATTGTAAATTAGGTGGGTTCGAATTCAGCTTAGTTCATGCATTAGGACAGGTGTGTAGTGAGTGAATGGGTCTAAGTGACCTATTGCGAACGATTTCTAATCTCGGGTAGGTATACCTGAGGTGAAGTCGGCTGTTCTAATGGATGAACCCTAAAGTGCAATATGAGTTCCGCATAGAGATGTCAGAAAAGGTTTCAGGTTTTTCAAAGAATGACGGGTTGCCTCCCGTTAAGCGCTGAGTTTTACGCCATCGGCTAGGCGCAATGAGCTCAAGAGGAATGGAGGGTAAAGGATGACTCAGCCAAATCTATATCGGTCATGTCAATGAACGGCTTGAGTCTCTGACCGTTCACGACAAAGGGTTCAGAATCGTGGCTGAGTGGGCTGATTTCAATGGCTCCATTTCCGAAGATTTGTCGGACTAGGTAGGGTCCGACCCACTTGGATCTTAGCTTCCCTGGGAATAATTTTAGTCGGGCATCAAAGAGTAAAACTTTTTGACCAGGATGAAAGACCTTTCTAGAAATGTGTTTATCGTGAAAAGCTTTAACCCGTTCCTTGTAAATTCGCGAGTTCTCATACGCATCGTGCCGTAATTCATCGATCTCGCTCATTTGAAGTCTTCTGTGGGTTCCAGCCTTAGAAAGGTCGAGATTACAGGTCCGTACTGCCCAATAGGCTTTATGCTCTAACTCGACGGGGAGGTGACATGCCTTCCCGTACACTAGTCTGAAGGGAGACATTCCTAATTGGGTCTTGTGGGCGGTCCTATAGGCCCACAATGCTTCCGGAAGCCGAGAAGACCAATCTTTTCTATCAGGTCGATCAGTAACCTGAAGGATCTTCTTGATCTCTCGGTTAGATAGCTTAGCTAGACCATTAGTTTGGAGGTGGTAAGGAGTAGAGATTCAGTGTGACACCCCGTATTTGGTCATCAGTGACCTGAACTGAGCGTTTGTAAAATGGGTCCCTCCGTCGGAAATTATAGCACGCGGAATCCCGAACCTTGAGAAAATGTTTTGATGGAGGAATTTTATAACGACTTTATGATTGTTGGTTCGGGTCGGAATGGCTTCTATCCACTTGGAAACATAGTCAACTGCGAGTAAGATGTATTCGAAGACATCCGAGGTCGGAAAGGGTCCCATGAAATCAATTCCCCAATTATCAAAAATTTCGCATACCAAGATCGACTGTAGAGGCATCATGTCTCGATGGCTCATGTTGCCCAGGGTCTAGCAACGGGAACATGCCTTACAGTGATCGTATGCATCCTTGAAAATTGTGGGCCAGTAAAAGCCACACTGGAGGACTTTTGATGCAGTTTTATGTCCAGAAAAATGTCCACCGCATGCCTGGTCATGGCAGAATGAGAGTATGTCTTTGATTTCCACTTCCGCGATGCACCGTCGAATTATCTGATCAGCACCAATGCGGAATAGATACGGGTCTTCCCATAGGTAATACTTGGCATCGGAACGTAATTTGTCCTTTTTGGCCTTCGGCCAATCGGGCGGAATCTGGTGTGATGCCAGGTAATTAACTATATCAGCGAACCATGGAAGACTTGCACTGATAGTCAGGAGGTGCTCATCAGGAAAATGTTCTGTAATAGGTCCGGAAGGGTCAATTATTTCAGAAGGAAGGCGGGACAAGTGATCAGCTACCACATTGTGCTTTCCCGCCTTGTCGCGAATCTCGAGGTCAAATTCTTGCAACAGCAAGATCCATCGGATTAATCGAGATTTCGCATCCTTCTTTGCAAGGAGATGCCTCACAGCTGTGTGATCCGAGTATATGATAACACAGGAACCCAGAAGGTATGATCTAAATTTTTCCAGGGAAAATACTACAGCCAGCAGCTCTTTCTCAGTAACCGTATAGTTACGCTGAGCCTCATCCAGTGTTTTGCTGGCGTAGTAAATGACCACAGGTTTCCCGTCAATTTTCTGCCCCAAAACCGCTCCTACAGCGAAGTCAGATGCATCGCACATGATCTCAAAGGGTTGAGACCAATCAGGGGGCTGTAGGATTGGGGCTTAGGTGACTCGGTCACGTAGGATCTCAAATGCTTGACTGCATTCCTTGGAAATTTTGAAAGGCACATCCTTGGAGAGAAGATTAGTCAGGGGGCTCGCGATTTTGGAGAAATCAGGGATGAATCGACGGTAGAAACCGATGTGCCCCAAAAAAGATCGGATGTCCTTAATCGAGCTAGGCATAGGGAGCTTGGAAATCAGGTTAACCTTAGCTCGATCCACTTGGATGCCTTTCTCCGAGATTAAATGTCCCAGGACAATTCCCTTAGGCACCATGAAATGGCTCTTTTCCCAGGAAAGAACCAAATTCACCTCGATCACCGCCTGAGTATATGGACCAAGTGTTGGAGGCAATCGTCAAATGATTGTCCAAAAACTGAAAAGTCACCCATGAAGACTTCCAGATAATCACCTACCATATCTGAGAATATGGCAAGCATGCACCGCTGAAAAGTTGCAGGTGCATTGCAGAGACTGAACGGCATCCTTCGAAACGCGTACGTCCCGAAGGGGCAGGTGAATGTGGTCTTTTCTTGGTCTTCTGGATGGATTGCCACCTAATTGTAACCGGAGTACCCGTCAAGAAAGCTGAAGAATCTATTTCCCGCTAGTTTCTCGAGGATCTAATCAATAAACGGTAGTGGGAAATGATCCTTCTTCGTGGAGGAATTGAGTCTTCTGTAATCAATGCAGACTCTCCACGAATTAGCTATTCGGGTAGGAATGACTTCTCTGGTTTCAGTCGTGATGATGGTAAGTCCTGCCTTCTTAGGCACCACTTGTATTGGACTCACCCAACGACTGTCGGAGATCGGGTAGATGATCCCTGCATCTAACCACTTTATGATCTCCTTTTTCACGACCTCCTGTAGGTTAGGGTTTAGGCGTCTTTGCATTTCTCTTGAAGGTCGTGAGCCTTCTTCTGTGTAGATTCGATGTGTGCAGTATGAAGGGCTTATACCAGTCAAATCATTGAGAGTCCATCCAATGGCTCTACGATGTTGCTGGAGAACAGAAATCAAACGGAGTTCCTGGTCAGGTGTGAGTCGAGAATTGATAATCACAGGAAACGTCTGATTTGAATCCAAAAAGACGTACTTCAGATGTTCGGGAAGGGGCTTGAGTTCCATGACAGGATTGTCAGCAGCAGCGGGTGGTTCGGGGTTTGTATCAGGAGCAATGGTAGGAGTTATAGGTGTGTCTAGATCATGTTCGCACTCCTCTGTTAGCGGTTTTTGATTCTCTAGTGGTTGATCAGGAATAATCAGGTTGTCCTCTAGATGCAGTTCTTCAACCACGGCTTTGACATCACATATTTCCTCTATAACCCTGCAATTAATCCCTTGTTGGGCTTTGAAAATGTCAATCTTCAGATTTTGATTCCTAAATTTTAATTCTATCTGGCCCTCTTCGCAATTTATATTGGCCCTAGCAGTGGCCAAAAAGGGTCTCCCTAATATGATTGGTGTGTCCCTTGGGTTCTTAGGTGCATCCATGTCTAGTACTATGAAGTCCACTGGAAAATAAAAATCTTGTACCCTAACAATGACATCCTCGAGTATTCCTTTGGGTGACTTGATGGATCGATCGGTTAACTGCAATGTTACCTCAATGGGTTTAAGTTCAGATTCTTCAAGGTGGTCAAGGAGGGATGTAGGTATTAAATTTATGGAGGCACCTAGGTCTAGTAGGGCTCTATCAAATTGGGTTTCACCAATTTTACAAGAAATCAAGGGAGTTCCTGGGTCTTTAGCCTTGGGTGGGAGTTTGCTCAAAATGACAGAGCTGGCTTGCTCTGACAGTACAATTGGGTTCCCATCCTTGGTTCGCGGCTTACGTTTAGGTGTACATATGTCTTTCAAGAATCTTGCGTAAGCCGATATGTGGCGGATTGCATCCATCAACGGGATGTTTATCTGGACCTGTTCAAAGAGCTTGACCAGATCCTCCTCGGGAGCCACGGGTTTGGTTATTCTTTTTCCTTTGGTCAAGGCCTCAGGAAATGGGATCCTAGCTGGTTCCTCTAGGATAGGTCCAGGTTCTTGATCTGGGACAGTAGTATCTTGGATAACTATCCTAGGGTCTTGGCCACTATCAGGCTTGGAGTGGTTCGGATAATGTAGGTCTTGGGTTATTTTACCACTACGTGTTGTTACAGAGTTCAACCTGGCCTGATTTGGGTTAGGTAGGAGGGGTGGCTGCTGCTGAAATCCCGCATAAGATGTTGAAGCCTCCATCCCGTCTGGTGATGGAGTAGCGAGGGCCTGATAAATCACATGTGTTTGGCCTGAATTTGGATTCATAACGCGCTTCTGGGTTAGCATGTTATTTGGGTTGGGCAGAGGTTGCGAAGGAAGGGTGCCAGGTTGGCGGGAATTTGCCATCTGGGCTAGTTGGTTGCGAACCTCTGTGATCTCGTCGTTGTGTTGTTTTTGCGTTGCCGCATTCGTCTTTTGAATGTCAGCCAGTGTTTGAAGGATAAGAGTTAGTTGATCCTGATTTTGCCCGAATTGGTAGGTGGGATTGGGCCGAGGCTGAGGCGGCTAATATGGACGAGGGGCTTGTGGATGGGGTTGATATGGTGGTCTTTGAGAATTTCTTGCCCACTGAAAGTTAGGATGATTTCGCCATCCAGGGTTGTAGGTATTGGAGAATGGGTCATTCTGGATGGCGTTGAGGTCCTCGCAGTTCTGAGGAGCCTCAGGAAAGTCAGAATACGAGGGTTCAGAGTTCCCCCAACTCAAGTAGAAGGGATCAGAGGTTACTCCGGTCTGAGAGGCAGATGGGGGTGGATATGGGTCCATCCCCTTGGCAGGTTGGTGATATATGTTTTGCACTATTTCCCTTGCCAGAGGAGGTCGTGCAAAAGAGTTTTGCGCAGAGGTGGCTTGCTGCAAATGTCGAGTTAGATCGTCCACCTTCTTTTCTATAATAGTGACCTTGTCCAACCGACTGGCCATCAGTTCCAAGTCGACGGAAGTGGACAGGTCCTGCATCTCATGTGTCCCTCTTAGATTCGTCGATGCGCGGGCATTCGTCCTATCGAATAAGCCCATGGAGTCATTATTTATGGAGTTCTCGCACATGTTTTCGAGAATCTCCCACACCGTGTCCTCGTGTTGACCCATGATGTTTCCTCCGCACGTTGCATTGACGAATAAGCGAATATCTTCACGGAGTCCCTGGTAAAAAGACTGGACTTGTTCCCACTTAGGAACTCCATGATGGGGGCACTTTCGCATGAGATCAAGGAATCAATCCCAAGGTTCATGAAGAGGTTCTCCCTGTTGTTGAGTGAAATGGGTGATCTGGTGGCGCAAGGCATTCGTCCGGCCAACAGGGAAGAATTTTTTCAAAAATTCGGACTGCAATTCCTCCCATGTGTTGATCGGACGGGTCTGAGTCTGATACCAATGTGCGGCCTTGTCCAAGAGGGAGAACGAAAACATTTTCATGAGTAGAATATCCCGGTTTTGTACATCTGACCCGAAGGTCTGGGCCAGATGCTTGAGTTGTTTAATGTGTTGGAATGGATCCTCAGAGTTAAGCCCATGGAACTTTGGTATGGCATGAATCATATTGGGCTTCAGTTCATAATCAGGTCCTCCAATTGGGATTCGTACTCGGGGTTCGATTGCCACCGCAGCAGGATTATAGTGATCTTGCATCATAGGTCGCTACGGTGGGTTTACAAAGTTCTGAAAGATATCGTTCAGGCGTTGAAGTTGGTGTTCAAGGTTATTCTCCTCTTCAATGGGTTGTGCCATGATGGGAGAAGAAGGAGAATCAGGATCTGAATAAGATGAAAGATTTATGTGGTGGGGTTGCTGCACAAACAAGGGCGTCGAGGCTTGGCCTCGACGAGAGTGAATTTCTAAAGGAGGTCTTAAGGGTGGTCTTAAGGACCTCCTACCAAACATGCACTGGAAGATGTGATGAGATTAGAAGGTGCTAGACCCAATCAAGACACCCAAAAATTGTTGGGTGACTATAGAGGTTCAGGGTAGATGGACCCCTGGATCAGAAGATCGTCCACCTGAGAAATACCTGGGCAGCCAGAGAGGGAGAGTCCCGCAAAGACCCCTACACGGTAGAGCGTCCCCACGGGTTACAGGGTTTCCCCCACCCGACCTCTCTTGTCACTGCGGTTCCAGGTAGACCAGAATGGGGATCTTGACCTCTTAAGTCTACCTTTTTTATTTTAAGATCAAGGTGCTTATTGTTCCACTTGAACTTTTAAGTATTTTGAGTGAAAAAGTGACCTAATATTAAGGTTGGTTGACCCAAGGGATCAACTTCACCTCTTGTTCCTTTGAGAGCTTTTAGGTCCTTTCTTTTATGGTTCAAATGGATTAATAGCCTGATTTGCTTAGGGTTCCTCTTGTATAAATCGTTTCAAACACGGTTTAGGCACACCTCTTTTTGGAAAGTTTGTTTCTTTGTTTTAGAGAAGATGTGTCTATAAAAACCCTAGCTTTGCAATCCCTAACTTGGCTCTAGTGGGTCCAATTTAGTTGCCTTAGAAATTAGCACCTAGGGCTCAATCAAGAAAGTTTTAGCCCTAGTTGCCTTAGTTGGATGAACAGACAAAAATATGTTGAAATGAAAATCAAGCAACTTGATGAGTTACTAAATATGAAACATGTAGCCCTAAGTTGACTTTTCTCTTTTTTTTTTCCTTTTTAGATTATGAGAGGGTTAAGAGAGAGGGCTTATGGAAATTACCTGTTCCTTGGAGAGTCTGTTGTGCAGTTATTGTTCTTTCCTTTTTGTTTTGCTTTCCCTACTTGAACACAACAAAAGAGAAATTAAGTCAGATATTAGATAGAAAAGTTGTAATCAAAAGCTTTAAAAGTGCCCGTTGCTCCCCGGCAACGGCGCCAAAATGTTCTCAACGTTTTCGTGCAGGTTTAAAGCGTATCACGTTGTAGTATAACCGACAAAACGTTTAAATAAATATAAAGAATTTTATTACTCGAAAAACTAGAGTATCCGAGGTCGAACACGGGGAGCAATCTCAGTACTTTTTAAAACCAAAGAATACAACTGTTAAATGAAAAGGATTGACTCAAAGAGAGAATATTAAAAAGGATTTGTGAAAGAAAAATAGAATTGGATGTCTGATTTCTGTATCAGACGTCTTAAATGCAATCTCCTTTCTCTCTTCTTCTTCGTGGCTCCTCTTCTCCTTTGTACTTCTTTCTCTTTCTGCACTTCTTCTTGTCTTGCGAAGGCTTCTTCCTGCCTTTGTTTCTTTTTCTTTATTTTTCTTCTTCTTCTGATCTTTGCAATCTTCACTTGGGCTCTCTTCGTTCTTCTCTTTCTTCTGCCTTGCCTTCCTTCTTCCTTCTCTTTGGTTCTCTATGAAAGCTTCTCCTTCTTCTGCTGCACAACCTCTTCTTCTTTCTTCTCTTCCTGTTCTGCAGCTGCTACGTGCTCGCTGCTTCCTTTGCTTCTTCCTTCCTGCACACACCACAGCAAAACCTACCCCCGTCCCTCTACCCGAGCGTCTCTCTCTCTCAAGCAAATCGCTCAAGGACGCTCTCCCAGAGCCACAGGTAATCGGGTCGGGATTCGAACCCAGGACCAGGCGCACCGGCAGGTGGTGATGCGCGAGGAGTGCGTAGGTTTAGGTCGGGTCAGATCCCTCCAGATCTGCGAGGTCAAGCCGCAGACGAGGCGGGTGAGGGCAGGTGAGGGACCTTACCCCTGTGCTTACGGAGGCAATGGGCTTAAAACACAAAAACAATTTATATGATACCTGTGTTTTGCAATCCCACGATGTGGGACTATCTGGTCGGTCCTTCTTTCGCGCCCGCAGAGCTTTCGTCGCACGATTGCTCCAGCTGCTGGCCTCTCTGTGCGACTTGCTAGCCTCACTCACTTCGCGACACTCACGTGAGTCTGCTGCACCTGCAGCCTGGGAGTCCTGGTACCTGAAGCTGCTGCAAGCTCCTTGCTGCTTCGGCTGATAATGGCGGTCGGAGCTTAAACCTGTCACACACAAGAACGGCCTATTGGCCCAATCAGATTGGCTAGAAACCTTCGCCGTAGCATGGCGAAGATGATGCGCAGTGCTGCAGGCCACAGGTCGGCCTAGGCATGCGTGCCTAGGTCAACCTGTGGCCGGAGATGTTGGGTTGTTCGGGGGGTGATTGTGGAGGTCTGAAGTGGCAGTGGTAGGGTGAAGTGAGTTCCTGGTGGTGAGGCGGAGCTCACGAGGGGGTTGGCGAGCCGTGTGGAGGGGCGGAGTGGTGTGGGCGGCTCGCCGGAGGTCGGTCGGAGGCGAGGACGATGGAGGTGGTTTGGCACTGTCGGGGGGGTAATCAGATAAAATATCAGAGGGAAAAGAGAGAGGAGAGGATGGAGAGGATATCTGGGGTGATCTGGAAGGAAGGGAGACAGCGGAGTGGACGGCTCGTAACTTCCGTCGTTGGGGAAGAAGGACCCTGAGGGAGGAAGCGGCGACGAAGATGAGGTCAGGTGCACGAGCGCTTGGTACAACGCGACGCGGGAGGAAGCGGCGGAGTTGACTCTGCTGCTGGTATGGCAGCAGAGCGACAAGAAGGAGGGGAGGAGGTCGCCGGAGCTTGTGGGTCTTTTGGCTGGAGATGGGAGAGAGGAAATTTGAGGGAATCTCCGTCAAAATTAAGCTTAGGTTCTGCGGCAAGGTATGGAGAGTCTTTTATAGGTGCTGGCCGCACCTACTATTGCGTGGAGACCCCGCAATCAACTCTGCTGGCTCGCCGGAGATGGAAGGAGGGTGGATACCCAAATCTCTCGTGCGTTCGCACGAGAGATTGGGTTCACACCAGGGATCGTGATCTGCTCTAGAAGGAAGGGAATTCCTCAGAGAATCCCCCTTCCATTTCTGGGAGGGAATCTCTGAGGGATTAGAGAGCAATCCCTCTCTAAACCTCGCCGAGGCTTGGTTCTGCCCTAACAATGGCGGCAGGACAGGATTGCAAAGGGCCGAAGAACTTAGGGGGCTCTCTGCAAAGATATTCAAAAGATAGGGACCAATTTGTGATTTGGGTGTACTAAAGTGCAAAGTAGGTCAAGATGACCTCCCCTTAGGTCCAAATTTTGGTACAAACCTAATTTGGACCTAAGGAATCCAATGGTGAGGTTGGATTTTATGTTCCAGGTTCACCATACATCCCGGAAACACAAAGATGTACCATGATTTGAGACGCGACTTTTGGTGGAGGGGAATGAAGCGAGATGTAGGTGAATTCGTACAGTAGTGTTTAGTGTGCCAGCAAGTGAAGGCTGAGCATCAGAGGCCTGAGGGGCCGTTGCAGCCACTTCCAGTGCCAAAGTGGAAGTGGGAGAGCATCACCATGGACTTGGTGGTGGGCTTGCCCGTTACCCAGCGAGGACACGACGCAGTCTGGGTGATCGTTGACAGATTTACGAAGACGGCACGTTTCTTGCCGATCCGAGTCACCTTGGGACCAGCACAGTTGTCAGAGAGGTATATCTGCGAAGTGGTACGTCTACACGGAGTTCCGCAGGAGATCGTATCTGACCGGGATACCCATTTTATGTCCCAGTTTTGGGTTGAGTTTCAGTAGGCCCTAGGGATGCGGTTGAGGCCCAGACGGACGGATAGTCTGAGCGCACAATACAGACACTTGAGGACCTTTTGCGTGCTTGTGTACTGGACTGGAGGGGCTCTTGGGAGGAGCACTTGCCCCTGGTGGAGTTTGAATATAATAACAGTTATCACTCGAGCATCGGCATGGCACCCTACGAGGCTCTGTATGGACGGAGGTGTACGGCACCCTTGAGTTGGGTTGAGGTGGGGACCAAGTGGGACGTTGGCCCCAGGCTGATCCGGCAGAGTCAGGAGGTGATCGAGCAGATTCACAGGCGACTCCGCACTGTCAAGAGCAGACAGAAGAGCTATGCAGATCGGAAACGCAGAGAGGTGCAGTTTGAGGTTGGGGACCATGTCTTCCTTCGCGTTTCGCCCATGAAGGGCCTGCAGCGGTTTGGGGTGAGAGGGAAGCTCACGCCGAGGTTCATGGGACCCTTTGAGGTCCTGGAGCGGGTAGGACCCGTTTCTTACAGGTTTGCCCTTCCTCCCCAGCTTTCTGGTGTGCACAACGTGTTCCACGTGTCCAATCTCAGGAGATACGTCGCCTATCCCAATCACGTTTTGAGCCATGAGAGCGTCGAGGTGAGTGACGACCTGACCTACCCCAAGCGGCCAGTGTACTTTCTCGACAGAGCCTTTCGGAGTCTGAGACGGAAGCAAGTACCCCTGGTGAAGGTCTTGTGGAGGAGCCAGCGGTACGAGGAGGCAACTTGGGAGCCTGAGGCGGCGATGCGGGAGCGGTACCTGGAGCTCTTTGAGGGTACGTCTTTTCGGACCGACTTCAGCCCTCTTTGAGTTTGTTATGCGTATATTATTCTTTTTCCGCACCCTAGTTAGCGCAAGTTTCGGGGACGAAACTTCCTTTGAGTTTGTTACGTTGTTAAGACCGTGACATCGAAAACACTTTAAGACGTCTGGATGCCTTCCCAGACGTCTGGAAATAAATTTTTACGCGCGTACGATCGCGAGTGTGCGTGCATGCCGCGCATACTGAAAACCCACCGACCTGCAGACGCCTTTTCTTCCCCCCACGCCTACAAATACCACGCTCCCTCGTTCACCACCCCACCATCTTCTCCTTCCTCCAGTACGAGCGCGAGAGCGAGAGTGAGAGCGAGCCGCCGCTGCTGCCGGGTGCGATGGCAGAGAGGAGAGGTGGAGCAAGAGGGAAAAGGAGAGAGCACGCGTACCGTGAGGGAGAGAGCTCACCAGAGCAGCTCGAGGCCGGCCGGCAGACGTGCGGGGGAGCGTGGTGCTGGGGAGGTTCCCCCGGTGCTGCTACAGCTCAGGCAACAGGTGGACGAGCACGGCGCAGCTGCGCGCAGCGGGAAAAAGAGGAGGTTCTGATTCTGGGAATTTTTCCCAGAATCAGATGTCTGGACCTACATCCAGACGACGTGGGCGACTTCTAGAGGGAGCTCCAGACGACTGAGAGGTATGTATTTCCTCCTATACCTCCTTTTGCGGATAAGGCCATGCCGGCCATTCCGCCGAGGTTCTAAGACGTGTCGTGTTAAGAAGGTTTTCGTCGCGCGTGCAAGATTCATTTCGGGAAGGCACGGGGACATGCCCTCCCACGCAGTTCAAACGTCTGGGCAAGGCACCACATGACGGAGAGCGTCTCCAGACGTCTGGAGAGGTGGTCGGACGTCTGGAATTGGGTCCAGATGGTTCAGCAGGATCCCTGGACACCTGAGGAGCAACGCAGAGTGAGGTATGACCTGGACCATTTTCGAAGACGTCTGGAAGCAACGCAGAGTGAGGTATGACCTGGACCATTTTTGAAGACGTCTGGAAGGTGTTCCAGACGTCATATTTGAGTCAGAGTTGTCGTTTTTGACCTGTTTAGGGTCCGTTCGAGGTCCGATTTTCGCGTTTAAGATTTCGTTCTTCTCAAAATTAGTTCCTCTACTTGTTGAAATACTTGTATCATGTTCTGAGTGGTTCCTTGTGATTGATCCTTGTGTTAGGACCTCATTCTATTGCAACTTTGGGGGTTGCGGAGGCACGTGAACCTGCCGATCACGCCCCCATTACTCCCGATTTTGTGGGTAGAGTGGCACCCCTTAGTTAATTACAAACATTAATGCATCTCTGAAATGAATGATAGATCCTAGAGTATGGCATGAATCCTAGGACATGAAAACTAGATTGAATGATAGATCCTAGGGTATGGCATGAATCCTAGGACCTGAAAACTAGATTGAATGATAGATCCTAGGGTGTGGCATGAATCCTAGGACCTAAAAACTAAATTAAATGATACATCCTAGGGTATGGCATGAATCTTAGGACCTGAAAACTAGATTGAATGATAGATCCTAAGGTGTGGCATGAATCCTAGGACCTGGAAACTAGATTAAATGATAGATCCTAGGGTGTGGCATGAATCCTAGGAACAGAAACACTGAGACAAATGTCTTGAATGCCTGAATTGTAGTCTTGGATAAGTAGATAGAATAATGATAGCTGCCTGTGAAATATAAAGTACTGTTGCTAGTAATTGCTACATGTAATTCCTGTTGTTTGGAAACTAAATTCGAGCAACTTGTATATAAATGGATATTAAATGTTGAAAACGCGGGCTATATGCGAATAAAACTAAAATGATGAAACCTGGTATGGCTTAGCCTGAGAAATATGAGCATGAATCCTATGAGGAATTAGGAGTAGAGCTCCTGGAAAATAAATAAAATGGAACTGGGAAAGTGGTTGGGGAAGTGAGCTGGCCCTTGAGTACGGAATACCAAGGACAGCGACTGTCCCCCTATTTAGTGCAGATCGGAGCTACTCGCCCCAAGGACCCGGGGTTAGGTCTGGCCACTTTGTACCGACTTTTGGCCCTTGCGTACACAGTACCGGGGAGAGCTACTAGTGTAGGGAAAAGAGCTAGCCACCCCACAGGGCCCGGGGTTCAGCTAGCCGTCCTACACCGACTTGTTAGGCCCACTGGGCAAACCAGGGTAGTCAGGCGAGGGTGTGCGGACTGTGGAGGGGCAAGACCCCTGTTTGGTTACTGTGGAGGGGCTAGACCCCTGTTACTGAGAGGGCTCTGCTCTATACTGGTTCCATGCTGTGCTTTGGGCGCACCCGTTAACGGAAACGACTGACCGTGTGCCAGTGCGGGGTAGCTACCTATGCGTTTATCGCACGTGCCGTAGTCACCGTTACGTCTGTCAGCGACCTTGGGGTGGTTGACTGAGAGTAGGACCACCACAGGGGACTCTCCTGGCCAGGAGAGCACCACATGCTACTTCTGCTTTTCGGAAAAGATTGCAATCAAGATCGTTCCCACGAGGAACATTCGAGATCAAGAGAAAGACCTGAGAAATAAATCAAGAAAGAGTAAATAGAGAAATAAAGAAAGAAATTAAAAACAACAGCTACTTGTCCACCTTTACTATTTTCTTAGCTAGCTGGTTGCCACTCTACTCAGTGTTCCGCTGACGTGTCATACTTGTCACCATTTTCTGGACCAGGTGTTGAGTAGCCAAAGCCTACGGCTGCGAAGGGTGCTGGGTTTAGTAGAGGCCAATAGTTGTACTTTCGTTGTACCCGTTTTTTTGTTGTAGTGAGCATTTCTATTACACCTTATACTCTTTTATTGTAAACTTCATATTTCTGTACCTGTTTTTAATTCTCTACTATTGTGGTGGTATGTACTGTAGTAGTTTTTTTTCTTTACTGCTGTACTTTTGTTAGTGTTAGTTACTTGCATGGTGAATGTGGTTTATTTTACTACTTTTTGGTTACTTTCTCGTTGGACGATTGGGTCTTAGGATCAGTCAAGTCGGTTCGATTCTCGTGTCCTGTTGGGATTCGGGAACCAAGTCGTAACATAAGCTTATCACCCAAGACACTGAGGGGTCGGGTACCTCCACACTTCTACCCGCACACCTCGGCTACCTCCACACCCAGTAGCCCTGGTCACCCAGATCCTCAATTACCCGATTATTTAAGAGAGAAGAAAGACGAAGGAAATTGTGAGAGAGCAGGGGACGATTTTTCTCTCTGTTGCTGTGCCCTATGCGACACTTAGTCGCTGAAGACCTTGGCTCCCCTGTGCTGTTAAAGGGAAGGTTTGAGAAGGAGAAGGCCTGAGAAGAAGGAGAAGACTCGAGAAGAGAAAAGAGAAGGAGAAGCTCTGAATAAAAGAAGAAGGCTCAAGAAGAAAGAAGGAAAGAAGAGAAGCTGAAAAGAAGGAAAGCAGAAGAAGAGAAAAATAAAGAAGGCTTTGAGAACCTTGTGCACTTGAAGTCATCTGATTGACCAACCTATCATTTGATTGAGTATTATTTGAGCTACTGTTGAATAATTTAAGTACTATAGTTTACAATTGTATTCTGATTAAAGTAATTGCATGCATGTTTAATTAAAGAGGATTAGTGGTGATCTAAATCACCATTATTTTCTATTCTCTTCTCTTTTTGTTCATGCAATCTCTAGATACATTGGATTTTATTGAATAACTAATGTGATAGATTATTATTCATTGAATATCTATTTGAATACTCAATTAATTGTGCTCATTTATTCTAAATGCAATTAATGTTATGAATTCCATATTTGTTCCCTATGTTCGACCTCGTAGATTCTGAGTTGTAAAATTTATCTGTTGATTAAGCTATTTAGGAGTGTGCTATGACGACCAAACATTAAAATCCTATCTAGCCCGTTAACATTTTGGCGTCGTTGCCAGGGAGCAACGTGCAATTCACACATTGATCTTATCTTTCTTGATTATTTATCTGAGCACTAACTTGCCCTTTTGTTTTCTTGTGATTTTGCGAGGTACATCACGAGGAAATCTTCTACGCAAATCAGCCACTCCCAAGGCAGGTAATCTCTCTTCTTCCATAATCATTCCCTTATTCTTTGGAAGAGAGAAAAAGGAAAACAAACTAAGTAGGATTCATCTGCCTTACTTTTCTAGTAAGTATCACTTAAAAGGAAAGTTACCTAATTTGCGAAAAAATTCATATCTAATTGAAGTTGAGACGATTCTGATTAAATATTCCCCATCCTAATTTCCTGTACCTACTAGGGATTATGCTTAATTTCTAATCTTCTTCGACTATGCACTTCTTGTTTAATGCCCAAGGAAAACATTTTTGAGATCAAATTAGACTTGGAATAGAGCCAATTAGGGTTTCTACTTTAGGGTTTTCGGAGTGTTCACAATTGCCTACATAAAGGGAAATTAACCCTCCCACATTTGTGTACTATCCAAACCCTTGCTTGAAAAGATCTAACTAGAAAAATCCTAAAATCAAGCTCTAAATCTCACTTGAATCCTAAAATTGTGGACCTAATAACTTAAGAGTCAATTCAGGGTGATCTTTGGGTCTTGACTCTGATTTTATTCTGCATCTTTTAGGGTAGGTCAGGTGAAATTGACCTACTTTGTAGGCCAATCAACCTCCAAATTAGGTCACAAACTAAATCAACTTCTAATCAAGTGAAATCTAAGGCACAAATTAGGAATAAAATTGGTAGACTTAAGGTCTCAATTTGCACATTCCGGTCTACTTAGAACCGCAGTGACAAGGAAGGTCGGGTGGGGGAAACCCTGTAACCCATGGGGACGCTCTATCGTGTAGGGGTCTTTACGGGGCTTTCCCTTTCTAGCTGCCCAGGTAATTCTTGGGTGTGTGGATTTTTTATTCAGAGGTATCATTCGGCTCAAAACAAGCCTTAGTCATCCAAAAATCTTTGGGTGCCTTGATTGGATTCAATTCACATCCAGTCCCTCATCCCTTCAATAGAGCACATACACAAGAAGGTCATTAGGTTTTTAACCTAAGAGGCCTATTAGATCTTCTACAAGGATTTCTGATCTGATCTGATTACTTCAATCTAAACCTAAATTTAATTCTACATCCTGATCCACCACTTAATTTGAAAATGCAACCTGGCAACTTAGGAAGACTAATTAGGAAACCTGAACCTCAAATGATCATAAAAGACAAAGTAATTGAGGCTCTCTTAAATATTTTGAAGATTATCTAGCCAGCATGATTCAGGTTAATGTCTCAGAAATAACAAAATTCATTTTGAACTATGCTAGTCTACTACTTAATTAAAAAATGGTTCAACCCAGGAGACCCTCATTCCAAAATTCAATGAAGTTTGTGAATTGCATAGCACGAAGGGATTACAATGCTTTGCAAATCAATCACTCTGGGAGATACACCAAGATAACATTGAGCAATCCGCAGATATTCTAATCTATTGCGACAAGCCATTTATGAGACATCTTGGAGTAAGATTGAGAATCAATCTAATCTCCCAAATCCCAGGTTCGAGAATCAAGATTGTTGTGGACCCCCAACCCAGATGAAATCTGATTCAAATTATGTGCAGATGGATACACTTGATCTTGAGATGGGTTGGGAGGATCCGATTGCAGGTGTTCTCAATTTTAAACCAGCCTTAGAAAGCCTTGAAGCTGGTCCATCAAGCCTAGATTTCCTTGACACCTGTGATGATGAGATTGAGTCAGAACCTCTCGAGAATGTAAATTCCGCTCCTTATTCTGGTAAGGTGATTCTCGAGAATGTAAGTTGTTGTGGGTAATAGTCCATTGGCCAGTTGTTTAGAGCACAGCTCACGAAATGCACATATAATTCCTAAGCATTTAGGAAGAAGCGAGGAAGTAGAATAAGCCAGGAAGATATGCATTGGGTTCATTCTTGTGTTAACCCCATAAAAATAAAAAGTAGGGAGAAAGCTATCGGTCAGATAGATACACCTTTAGGCAGAATTTCTTTTCAAGGTAACCTCGGGGCGTAGAAACCCGAAGTTTGTTCTGATTGCCAATCAATGAGTCTATCACATTCACACAAAAAGATGCTTAGCACTTAGAGTTCTTTTCAAGTCTTGGGTGAGTTGGGTAGCCGAAGAAAGCTGCCCCAAAACTCTTAACTCAAAAATCCAAAAAATTAGAAAAGAAGAAAAAGAAAGAAAAAATGTATTTGCGTTTGAATAAGGCGAGGGCTTGGGGTAGTCTGCAATTTGCCAGACACCCGAGCATTGTTGAGTCTTTATAGTTCAGGTTTTTAGTAGAAATTACTTAGTGTTGATAAATAAATATTGCCCAAGTAATTTGATCATAATTCTTTTATAAATAGCATGCAGTTTTGCTTGGGACTAGAAAAAGATAGGCATAGAGGTGTGATGTAGACACATCTATGTCACATAAATTGTCTATTAATGCGTGTTCTTAGGCGTATAATTGCATCATGCATTATAAATATTACATAACAAGCATCATTCTGCATTTAGATTAGTTTGTACAAATTATAGGTTAATTTATCTCTTTTTGTGGTTAGGGGATAGGGTAATATTTATCAGGGTCTCAGTTTAAAGATCTAACCATACAAATCTTATCAGGGTGACGATCAGAGCCCAACGCCTCCGAGATTGCCCCAATTGAACCTCCTAGCATTAGATGCAGTCCAAGAAAGATCAGAAGTCAAGGGGCAAGGTGGTGTAAAATTCATACCTCAGACGATAATCCAACTATACAGATGGGTTTAGATCGACGATCCCAGCCCAATGACGTGAAAATTAGTCCAATTCGACATCTGTGGCATCATCTACAAGTTAGAGAAGATGGACGGCCAGGATGGAGCCACATGGCACCATCCCAACCATCCAAACCCACCACGGTGCCTCCGCTCGACCTCTGAAGGCTCAATTGACGAATGATCTTGGTCGTTGGATCATGAGCGAGTGAGCACAAAATCATCCATGCGACCATCCGCAGCCGCAGCACATTGGTAGAGCGCGCTTTGGCAAAGAGAGCGGCAGGGGTTCAAGCCCCCGTTCGCCTCAAATCAAGCAGCATGGGTGCAAGCACTAAATTGAACCGTGCGATGCACATCAAGCGGTGAGGATCTGGTGATGTGGCGTGATCTTGCGGGTTGGATGCGAGCGCTCAACGGACACATGCGATGACGCACCATCGCACACAGGGGCACGTAACGTAGAAAATGAAGCGTGCTTGTGCTATTTAAGTCGTCTGATCTCTTGATCAGACAGTTGAGGGTGATCGGGCATGATGAAGAGCCTCAACGACTGAAGAAGAAGAGGCATGCCTTCACCAACACTTGGCTACAGTGACGATTATATATGTCACTAAAGACCCCAGCATAAATTCTAAGTCATTAAAAATGACTCTTTTGCCCTTCTTCCTCAACTATAAAAGGGACCCCATACCTCTCATTTTCTTCATCCCTTCTCTTCTTCTCTCACCCCCTCCAAAGCTCTGCGAGCTGATCCCATACCCGGGATCCCCCATTAGATCTATAATAAAATAATTTTCCATCTTCTCACCCCCTTCGTAGAGCATCCCGCAGTTGTCCTCTCGCTGCCATTTAAGAAGCGAATCCTGCTACGACGTCATCTTGTTCTGTCCTCTGTCTTCGTTCTCCCTCGTCTAGCATCTCACCGCCCTCGTCCAGGCACTCCATTAATGCAGCTCATCCTCCAAGCAGCTGTTGAGGAGGATAACTTCTCACCCCCCTTCTCTTTTTATCACTTTCTAGGGTAGATTATAGCTTTCTAGTGTAGCAATTAGTTGTAATGACATTATATGGTTATCAAATGTTGGTTCACTCGCTCTCTCTCTCTCTTTTCTCTGTAATATTCAATCTCTCTTTTCTATTAATTATTCTTTAAGTAGAATAGCTAGTAGATTAATTTCAACCATCAAATTTGCTTCCGTGACAATAATTCCTACATAATTTTTAATCAAACGTTTGCCTCCCCGTGTTCAACCCGGAACTCATCAGAGTTTCGGTAAATGTTATCTGATTGACAGATTTTTACGCACTACAACAACAGGTTTTTAAACTCAAAACTTTTAGCATAGAAATCCCGTTCATCACTTGCTATCCTCCACTCCTGTTTCAAGAGGTCCCTTCTTCTGTTACCCTTTTTCCTAAACCTCTCTAGGTAGCCTGCGAGGTTGTTTGTTATCGTGTCTTCTTTCCCTTATTTAGGATAACATTGTATTATCAGCTCGCCAATATCCGCGGCTACCTATTTTCTAGGCCTACGCTTTTATGCATATTTTTAGGGCCTAATTCTATCTGTTTACAACCTGATTTGCAGGTTCCACTCGTTTGGCTGCAGACAAAAATGTAGCGCTTGTTGGGAGGCAACCCAACGTTTAGAATAATGCCTTCATCAAGTGATTTCTTTCCTTTCTCCCTCTATTTTAAGTTTACAATGAGGACATTGTAGGATTTAGGAATTGGGGGGTGCATTTTGCATTTTTGATCTTTCTTAGGTACTATTCATGCATTTAGGTTAGGTGCATTAGCCAAAAAAAAAAATTGAGCTAAATTGGTTAGCCCTAGCAAAATATATTTATCAAGAAGGTGTTATTGAAGAATTTCTTCTTAAATTATTTCTTAGTTTAGAATTCAGTACATTTACTTCACTTGCACGTAGCCTGGGTAATGGATCTTTTAAAAAAACTAATAGACATTTTTAGTTTGTCGAAGAGAAGTATTACTTCTTTTTCTAAACCCTTAAACAATTAATTAAGAAGTCAGGCAAACTATCTTCTATTAGCTCCACCAAACATTTGTGAGATGAAAGTAGAGTGTCTACTGGTGTGCTAAGTCTAGTGTAAGGACTCTTAAGTTCTGGATAATTGGATAATGATACTTCAAAGTTAGGCATAGTTTTCGCTCGACGGGTAGTTGGCTTCTCGTCAACCCACCACCAGCCACCTCCAGCCGCCTTGACGAACGCCGCAGCCACCAGTGCAACGCTCACAGCCGAACTCTCCTACGTCGCACATCAGCTAGCCGTTGGCACCCTCCCTCGCGTGCGTGCACCTTCCCCTCTCCCATCCCCTGTATCTACACAATACATTCCCTATTAATTGAAATGAGATCGGGGAGGAGGTGATTGAAGAATTGGAGTTTTATTTACTCATTTAGATATTGTGGGGAATTTACTTTTCCCTCTCGCAATTTCTCCGATTTTCCTGCATGCCCTATTTCTCCTATTATTTGTTGAATGATGTAGTTTTCTAGCTACGAAACATGAAAGGTTATGGATTATTTATTAGGTGAAGGTTTTATTTTCAAGTAAAAGCACTGTTGAGATATTTGCTAAGTTACTTTGTTAGGTACCAATTGCATGCAATATCCTTCACTTTTCTCCTCCATTATATAACAAAGGAGGCATTGAATTGAACAAGAGACTAATTTTACATTATTCTTCTTGAAACAAGATTTAGCGTGGAAACATTTGCGAGTATGTTGGTTTAAACCTCCCTGTGGATACGACACTCGAAATCAACGTGGTTTATTACATTAATTATTATTTTTGATGGAGAGATTTCCACCACATAGAATACAACAACAAATCATTTTATTGCTATTTTCGTAATTAAGCGAAAATCTCTTTGTCAACGCTCTTCTTTAAGAGCCACCTCATACCTCTCCACGGTAGAAGAGTGTTCAACCTTGAGCACTTGCACTTGCTTCTTCAGTGAAAGCATGATGGTACAGGAGGTTTGCAGGCACTCAGACAAGTCTCACAGCACCACAAAATCCCTCTTGTGAGTTGTGATGAGACTCTCCTCTAGCTTCTGCCCTATATACCCGGCTCTTCACAAGTCTTGGCGAGCTTTATTTAGCTCTTCCTATAGCCGGGTCACTTGGCTGGCTGCCTATTGCTACAAGCGGAGCTTTTGTGTAGCTTCATTAGCGGCCTTCTCTGCCCTCTTACGGGCGGCTATGGCCTCCGCGAGTAGACGGGTAAAGTTCCTCTACTTCGCCTTAGTAGTCATGGCTCATTTGGCAACCATGTCGACTGCCTCAGTGGAGATGACTAGTTCAGCGATGTTTGAGAGAACATCACCGCGTGGGACAAAGAAAGTCCCAAGAGCCTCAATTTGTCAAAGAGCACTGACGGAGGTGTGAGACCCAATTTTTTACCAAAGGAGAAGTTAGGAGAAAATTACCACACATGAGCAATAGAAAAACACGTGGTTAAAGTTCATTCCTCCCAGCTGGGAGATAGCTCAAAATAGGACATCTTGCAGGTGTCAGAGCACTTGCCTCTCTAAGTTCGGGGCGTCGCTTGAAGCACCCACTTGAGCTGGTGCCACCCGGCTGAGTACGGGGCCTACAGGGGCCCCCTCCGGTACATATCCTCTGATGGACCTGACCATTTATCCTATCATCCCGTGACCTCCCTAATGTAGACACATTTATTTAGGATAAAATGCCTATTTATGCATGTTCCTAAGCTTATAGATGCATTCCATATTATAAATATTGCATAGCATGCATCATTCTGCATTTAAAATAGTCTATATAAAGTTTAGGTTAAGTCGCGTCCTTTTGTGGCCAAGAGAGAAGCAGATCTATTTAAGGGCCTCAGATTGACGATATGATCGTACAGATCTGATCAAGACGACAATCGGAGTCCAACGCCTCCGAAATCTCCTTAATTAGAGTCCCGTAGCACCATATGTAGTCGGAGGAAAATCAACAACCTAGAGGCAAGGTGTCGCAATTTGGAACGTCAAACAAAAAATCTAACCGTACTGATGGATCTAAAACAATGATCGTAGTCTAACAGTGTGGAAATCATCTCAATCCGACATTTGTAGCAGCCCCTACAAAGGAAAGAAGATAGACAGCCCAGATCGCGCCAAGTGATGCTATCCAGGCCTCCCAGGCTGCTACCACGTCACTTTCTTTCATGCCCATCAGATCTGGGTTGTTGGATCAGGGTCCAACAGTTATGGAGAGGCCACGCCACCATCCCTAGTCAAAGCAAAAAATTCATCTTCTTGACACAAAGGCAAGGATGGTATGGTGGTCTTGAGCCCTATTCCAAAGGAGAGGTCACAGGTTTGAGACCTGCATCCCCCCCAAATCTCCAATTGTGCGCAGTAGCAGCGAGCGCGTAGCGCAACGACAGCCGCGCGAAGCACGGGTGTGTGACGCACGCGACCAAAGCAGAGCTAGTAGCACCAGCGAGTGCATAAGCTGGACCTTTAGCAACGTTTGCGGCGGAGCTTTAGCGACAATTGTAAATGTCGTTGTTGACTGTGACTTCATTTTGCCTCTTCTCCTCCACTATAAAAGGACCCCTACCCCTCCCATTTCTCTTCATCTCTTCCTTTTTCTCCCTCACCACCTCCAAAGCTCTAGAGAGAGCTTGTCCCAAGCCCGGGATGCTCCTCTAGAGTAGAAAATCAATTATTTTTCTCGCTTCTCACCCCCTTCGTGGAGCATCCCGTGGTCGTTCTCTCACCACCTTCGGGAAGTAGATTCTTACCGCGACGCTGTCCTGCCCCATCCTCCTTCCTCTAACGTCGTTCTTCTTTGTCCAGCTTCCCGCCACATTCGTCCAAGGCATCATCAAAGCGAGTTGTCCTCCAACCGACCGTCGAGGGGGATTCTTCTCACCTTTATCTTTTATCGCTTTCTAGTATAGTTGCAACTTCTTCCATTGTGGCAAACACTTGTTTACACATATATATGATTGTTTCTCTCTCTCTTTCTCTCTTTGCAGTTGATCTGATCTCTTGCCTTGTAAAAATACAAAAAAATCATAAAAGACAAAAACACAAAAAATAAATAAAATCGAAAGTGCAGATTTCAAAATCAAACGTTCGCCTCCCTATCTTTGACCCGGGACTCACTTTGAGTTTCAATATAAATTTTATTTGGTAGCGATTTATGTGACTACGACAATAGGTTCTCCAAAAGCATGATTTGCCTCACGAAAATACGCCCACCACTCCCCGACCAGTGGGATCTACCAGTACCCTCGCTCCCTTTGAGCTCAGCCTGAGGTAAGGTTGCGCGAAGACGTTGCTACTCAAAAATCCTTCAGTGGCAGCCACCTCCTGCGTCAGCTATGCGAAGATGCTAGTTGAGCAGGTGAACGGGATGGATAGGCTGGTGGCCCCCATATAAGCCACCTCTACAGACACCTCGGGAGACGAGTCGCTTAAGACGATTGCCTTAGGCGGGTCAGACGGGCGAGACGGATCCACAGGGACATCCTCCGCCTCAACCCTACTCGAGCTCGAAGAAGCAGGCACTTCCAACTCCCCTTTCAGAAGCCTCGTGTGGGCCCCCTTCTCCGACGCTTCAAGGTGACCTCTGCTGCCTCTTCGTCCGCCACCCCTTTCCTCTTCGCCTCCTTGTAGTGCAAAGATTCACTCCCCTCGGCCTACTCTGACGGCCTCTCTTCCCTACGCCAAGACTCATGGTGCATGGAACTACTGCCTCAGCGGTTGGGAGAATCCGAATGGGCAAACCACCCAAAAGCTGCATTAAAAAGCAAAACAGAGTTAAGTAAAGGGCGGAGGAAATACGCTTTCTAAAGCTATTGTGTAAAGACTCGTTCTGTTCTGAGCCCTTTAAGACGTCTGGACTGTCGGTCAGATGCCTGGACACCGTCCCAGATGTCTGGAAATTAAAAGTTTGGTACGTGACTTTGCGTCTGCGCGCGGGCTGCGTGCAAACAGTACCGCTCTTCTCTCTCTTTCCCTCTTCTCTCGTCAGTCCAAACCCTAGCGCACCTTTATAAAACCCCTCTCCCCCTCTTCCTCTCTTCCCCACTTCACCACAAGCCACCTTCCTTCCTCCCTCTCCACTGCAGCAAGAAGGGCGAGTGCGAGAGAGAGTGCGAAAGCGAGCAACAAGGAGGAGAGGCGACGTGAGGAGAAGAGGAAGAGCTTGAGCTCGCAAGCTCGTGGGAGCTCGTTGGAGGACGCACGGCCAGAGCGGTGCGTGCGGGAAGAGGAGCGCTTCGGGGGAGACGTCCCCGACACTTGCTGCAGTCGGAGTTGCAGGCGAGGAGGCGAGGCTGCAGCTGTGTGCGGCGAGGAGAAGCAGAAGATAGTTCTGATTCTGGGATTTTCCCAGAATTAGACGTCTAGCGTGCTGTCCAAACGACGGGTTGGACGTCTGGTGACGACACCGGATGTCTGAAAGTAGTGTTCCGCGAAAGTATGTTCTTTTGCGGATACGGCCATGCAGGCCGCACCGCAGCTTCGACCTGCATTACTAAAAGTGGATGATTTGCCTGTCGCATGCAGAGATAGCTTCGGGAAGGCACGGGGCACGCCCTCCCATGCGTTTCGGACGTCTGGACAGCTTACCAGACGACTGACAGCACTACTAGACGTCCGGAGGAGAGGTCGGACGTTTGGAGTTGGGTCCAGACGATCAAGAAGAGGTTCTGGATGTCTGAGGTCGACGTAGAATCTGAGGTGAGACTCTGGTTACTTTTAAGACGTCTAGACCTTGTGCCAGACGTTTGATTTAGGTCTATAGTCTTATTTTTAACCCGTTTAGGATCCGTTTGAGGTCCATTTTTCGCAAACAAGATATCGGTGTTTTCCTTGTGAGTTCTACTTGTTAGAAGGCCTTTTATACTGTTCTGAATGCTCCATTGTGGTATGTTCCTTGGTATAGGACTTCGATCAGTTGCGGGTTCGGGGCTTGCTAAGGCACATGAGCCTGTCATTCGAGCCCCCAATACTCCCGAGTCGCCTGGCAGAGTGGTTTTCCCCTATTTTAATTAAAAACCTGATTGCATATATGAATTTGGATAACTAGAAACCTAGGATGTGGCATGAATCCTAGGAGGAGAAGTACTTGCATTGTTTGTATGCGTATTAGAAATTGCAGTCTTAAATGAATGAATAGAAATGTGAACAACTGCCTGTTAATAAACAAGAGCTGCCTATGAAATATGAAATGCCTGTGCTAGTTAAACAAATACCTGTGACATTACTTGTTGTATATGTTAAATGATGGAAATACGAGCTGCATGTGTACAATCTGAGAATGGAAATGTGAATGATGAAACCTGGTATGGAATGACATAGGGAATACGAGCATGACCCCTATGGGGAATTAGGAGTAGAGCTCCTGTGAATAAATGGAATAGATCTGGAAATGTGAGTGGGAAGTGCACTGGCCCTTGAGTACGTGATACCAAGGAGAGCGACTGTCCCACGTTTAGTGTAGAGCGGAGCTAGCCACCCTTGGGTTGGGACCCAGGGTTAGGATTGTCCACTCTACACCGACTTCTTTGGCCCTCGCGTACACTGTACCAGGGAGATCTACTAGTGTAGGGAGAGAGCTAGCCACCCCACGGGGCCTGGGGTTCAGCTAGTCACCCTACACCGACTTGTTAGGCCCACTAGGCAAACCGGGGTAGTCAGACGAGGGTGCGCGGACTGTGGAGGGGCGAGACCCCTGTTTGGTTCTGAGGGGCTAGACCCCTGTTACTGAGAGGGCCAGGCCCTATACTGTTCCATGCTGCACTTTAGGCATACCCGTTAGCGGAAACGATTGACTGCGTGCCAGTGCAGGGTAGCTACCCGTGCACTTATCGCACGTGCCATAGTCACCGCTGCGTCTGTCCATGACCTCGGGGTGGTTGACTAGGTGTAGGATCACCACGAGGGACTCTCCCGGCCAGAAGAGCACCACGTGTGCCATATACTCTTCGGAAAAGACTGCAATCAAGATCGTTCCCACAAGGAACACTCGAGATCAAGAAAGAGATCTAAAAAATAAACCAACGAGTGAAAAGGAATAACTTGTAAAATAAAGTAATTGGAAAAGATAAACTACCTGTTAGCTTCTACTGCTTTAGTTAGTTGGTTACCACTCTGCTCAGCATTCGCTGACTCTGTTTACTGATAACTCTTTTCAGGTCTAGGTGTTGAGCAGCCCGAGTCACTGGCTGCAGAGGGTGCTGGGCCCAATCAAGCCCAGCAGTAGTCTTTTTGTTGTTGTACTTTCTTTTGTTAGTGAGTTCAGACTCTTGTTACCGTTTACGTTTCTGTACTTTGTTTCCGCTTTACTGTTGTGGTGGTGATATGTATTTCTAGCAGCTTTTACTTCCTTTACTGCTTGTACACTTTTACTGTTAGTTACTTAGCATAGTGAATGTGGTTTACTTTCCTGCTTTTTGGTTATTTCTTGTTGGACGACTGGGTCTTGGGATTAGTCGAGTCGAGCCGGTCTCGGGTCCTGTAGGGATTCAGGAACCAGGTCGTAACAAGATGGCATCAGAGCAAGGTCGTCTCAAGAAATGAATCAACTAGCTTGAGAATATCCAATTCACGTGCATGTAACTAGAGTAACCACCACAACGTACCATTTAACATATGTTCTAAGGTTCTTTTTCTGAAGTCCGTTAGAGTTGACTTCTTTTTGTGTTGTTTTCCGCGTCTCCTTGCAGGAGATGCCTCAACGTGGAGTCCTTGAGGCGAGCCACGGACGCGGCCGTGGACGAGGTCTGAGGGGCGGACGTGCTGGGCCTGAGGTGCCAGTTGATCAGCCACTTCTCCTGGGCATTCAGGCCTAGGACCTCGCTCAGTTGATACGAGACAGTACGAGAGGAGCTCCACTCGCCTCCACGGGTGCCTCTCCCTGGGGACTTGGAGGGGGAGTCCTCTGTGGGGCCGAGAGACCAACGCAACATTGGACGAGGGGGAGGGGGTGGTCCTCCACCGCCCCCACCGCACTCTGACACTTCTGAGCATGAGCCCTCACTACTTGGAGGCATGCCCGTTCCCCCACTACAGCTGCACTACGACCTTTTCTGACAGTTCCGGAAGCTGAAGATTCCCTCATTCAAGGGGGATGAGGACCTGTCTGAAGCAGAGGACTGGATGGAGCAGATCGAGAAGGTGTTTGACACCCTTTGCCCCCCTGCGAAGTGCTGCGTGGCCTTTGCCACGTATCAGCTGGAGAGTGCAGCACACAGGTGGTGGAGGGCAGTCAGAGGACAGGAGAGGGTAGAGCCGACATGGGACCAGTTTGTGACCCTTTTCTGCGAGCAATACTTTCCGCAAACCTGGCAGAACCAGAGGAGGCGGAAGTTCCACACTCTCCGCAAGGGGACGATGACTGTTAGCGCGTACCGCATGCGCTTCCTAGAGCTGTCACGTTTTGTTGCGATAGCTGTAGTTACTGAGGAGGAGCACCTGTGGAGATTCAATGAGGGGCTTCGACCTACCATTCGGGGGTATGTCAAGCCCCTGAAGCTGCCCACCTTCTCGAGAGTGGTGGAGGCAGCCATGACGTACGAGGAGACCAACCCGGCCGTCCGAGACACCGACAGCGGACGGAAGAGGCCCTACCAGCCAGAGCACTCACAGGGCCGACGAGAGAGGAGGCACGCAGCGCTCGCAGGAGAGCCGTCTCGTTTTGCGGGGCCATCAGTGGCCTTTGGGGGCCCCCGACAGGGGCCAGCTGCCAGCATTGGACCCCCGCCCAGCCGTCAGTAAGGACCTAACGAGAGAGGGAGTTGAGTTCCCCTCTGCTACCAGTGTGGCTAGTCGGGCCACATCAGGAGGGACTGCCCGTCTAGGGCTGGAGCACAACAGATGCTCCCCGCATCGAGCACTGGAGGCCGAGCAGGTGGTCGTGGTTCCCAGGCGCTTGGGGGAGGACAGCAGTCGCGGGGAGGGTACCGGCCAGCGGCTACCCGTCTGACGCAGAGTGTGGCTGCTTCTTCTACATCAAGAGCTGAGGGGCATATCAACGCCCTGACACACAGAGACGCCAGTGCATCAGGTTCAGTGGTGGCAGGTATGGTTACAGTTTCCGGCAGATTAGTTTACGTACCTTTTGATTCCGGCGCCACGCACTCGTTTGTTGCTGCGAGTTTTTGTATCAATTTGGGACAAGACTGCGTGTTGTTAGAGGATCCATTTGTAATCAGAGGTCCGGGTGGTCAGTTGTTTGTAGCTGAGGAGGTCTACACAGACTGTGAGGTCAGTATTGGGGGACACAGCGTCCCCGCTGACCTAATCGTGATACCGATGGAGGATTTTGGCGCTATTCTGGGGATGGATTGGCTATCCGCTTACCACATTTTGGTGGACTATTTTGAGAAGAAGATCGTCTTCTCCATACCGGAGATGCCTTCCTTTGAGTTTCTCGGACAGCCGGTGGACAGAGGTTTCAGGTGCATTTCTGCACTTCGAGCAGCGAGACTTTTGGGCCAAGAGTGTGAGGGCTTTCTAGCTTGTATAGTGACAGAGCCCAGCCCCGTGGCAGACTTTCAGAGCATTCTGGTAGTCAGAGAGTACCCCGACATGTTTCCAAAAGAGCTGCCAGGACTACCACCTGAGTGTGAGATCGAGTTTGAGATCTCACTGGTACCTGGGACCAACCCCATTTCTACGACGCTGTACAGGATGGCACCACTTGAGCTGCGAGAATTTAAGTCACAGTTGCAGGACCTGTTGGAGAAGGGCTTTGTGAGGCCCAGTGCATCCCCGTGGGGAGCCCCGGTGTTATTTGTGAAGAAGAAGGATGGTACCCTGCACCTTTGTGTCGACTACAGATAGCTGAATAGGGTCACCATCAAGAACAGGTATCCGCTGCCAAGGATTGATGATCTGTTTGACCAGTTGCGAGGTGCCACGATATTCTCCAAGATAGATCTGAGATCAGGCTACCACCAGCTGAAGATCAGGGAGACTGACGTCTCCAAGACAGCTTTCCGCACCCGGTACAGATACTACGAGTTTTTGGTCATGCCGTTTGGGCTAACCAACGCCCCCGTTGCCTTCATGGATTTGATGAACCGGGTGTTCAGACCATATCTTGATCAGTTTTTTGTGGTATTTATTGATGACGTGCTCGTTTACTCGCGGGATCAGGCACAGCACGGACAGCACTTGCGGATGGTTCTGGATATGTTGAGATGACGCAGGCTGTATGCCAAATATAGCAAGTGCCAGTTTTGGTTGAGGCAGGTGACCTTCTTGGGTCATGTGATTTCAGGGGATGGCTTGACTATGGATCCAACCAAGGTAGAGGCAGTACTCAAGTGGGAGAGGCCATGTACAGTGATAGAGATACGTAGTTTCTTGGGGCTGGCAAGTTACTACCGGCGGTTTATCAAGGGTTTCTCGCAGATTGCGCATCCTATGACTCAGTTGACCCAGAAGGACGTGCCCTTTGCTTGGATAGATGCTTGTGAGGCGTACTTTCAGGAGTTGAAGGAGAGGCTGACTTCGGCTCATGTGCTTACCATCCCAGATAGCAGTAGTGGTTTTATTGTCTACACAGACGCTTCTTTGCAGGGGTTAAGGGGTGTGCTCATGCAGCGGGGTCACGTTGTCGCTTACGCTTCGTGGCAACTGAAGCCCCATAACCATGCTACCCTACCCAAGATTTAGAGTTGGCAGCTGTTGTCTTCGCGCTGAAGACATGGAGGCACTACCTTTACGGTGAGACCTTTGAGATTTTCACGAATCATAAGAGCCTCAAATATTTGTTTGATCAGAAGGAGCTTAACATGAGATAGAGACGTTGGTTAGAGCTCCTGAAGGACTATGACTACAGCATCTCCTACCATCCGGGGAAGGCCAACGTGGTGGCTGACGCCTTGAGCCGGAAGGCACCCGCCCACTTGGCCAGGTTACAGGCACAGAGTTGGAGACTTATGGAGTAGTTGGACAGTTGGCAACCCCTAAAGTTACAAGGGCATTGTGGGCAGTGATAGTGACACGACAGACGAGACCAGAGCTGATAAACCGCATCATCGCAAGATAGATGACAGATCCGTACCTGCAGTCGTTACGAGACAAAGTGCTGTTAGGGGTCCCAAGAGACTTCTCTTTTATAGATAAGGTGCTGTGCATGAGGGGACGTTTGTGCGTTCCCAGGGACGAGGAGTTGTTGAGAGAGCTCCTGACTGAGGCACACGGGTCTAGGTTCACCATACATCCCAGGAACACGGAGATGTACCATAATTTGAGACGTGACTTTTGGTGGAGAGGGATGAAGCGGGATGTAGGTGAGTTCGTGCAGCAATGTTTGGTGTGCTAGCAGGTGAAGGCCGAGCATCAGAGGCCTGTAGGGCAGTTGCAGCCACTTCCTGTGCCAGAGTGGAAGTAGGAGAGCATCACCATAGACCTGGTGGTGGGCTTACCCGTTACCCAGCAAGGACACGACGTAGTCTAGGTGATTGTTGATAGATTGACGAAGACAGCACGTTTCTTACCGATCCGAGTCACCTTGGGACCAGCGCAGTTAGTAGAGAGGTATATTCGTGACGTGGTACGTCTACATGGAGTTTCGCGTGAGATTGTATCCGACTGAGATACCCGCTTTACTTCCAAGTTTTGGGCTGAGTTTCAGCAGGCATTGGGGACAAGGTTGAGGTTCAGTACGGCATACCACTCCCAAACGGACGGACAGTTAGAGCGCACGATACAGACACTTAAGGATCTTTTACGCGCTGTGTACTGGACTGGAGGGACTCTTGAGAGGAGTACTTAACCCTGGTAGAGTTCGCATATAATAACAGCAATCACTCGAGTATCGGCATGGCACCCTACGAGGTTCTATATAGACGGAGGTGTACTGCGCCCTTGAGTTGGGTTGAGGTGGGGACCAAGTAGGAGGTTGGCCCCAGGTTGATTCAGCAGAGTCAGGAGGTGATAGAGTAGATTCACAGACGACTTCGCATTGTCAGGAGCAGGCAGAAGAGTTATGCCGATCGGAAGCGCAGAGAGGTGCAGTTCGAGGTTGGGGATCACGGCTTTCTTCGCGTTTCGCCCATGAAGGGCCTGTAGCATTTTGGGGTGAAAGGGAAGTTGTGCTGAGGTTTGTGGGGCCCTTAGAGGTCTTGGAGCGGGTAGGACCCGTTGCTTACCGGCTTGCCCATCCTCCCCAGCTTTCTAGTGTGCACGATGTGTTCCACGTGTCCAACCTCAGGAAGTACGTCGCCGATCCCAATCACGTTCTGAACCACGAGAGTGTTGAGGTGGGTGACGACCAGTACAGATACTAGACAGAGCGACCAGTACAGATACTAGACAGAGCCGTCCGGAGTTTGAGACAGAAGCAGGTACCCCCTGGTGAAGGTCTTGTGAAGGAGCCAGAGGTACGAGGAGGCTACCTGGGAGCCTAAGGCGGCGATGTGAGAGCAGTACCCGGAGCTTTTTGAGGGTACATCTTTTTTGACCGACTTCGATCCTCTTTAAGTTTGTTATGCATATATAATTCCTTTTTCCACACCCTAGCTAACTCAAGTTTCGGGGATGAAACTTCCTTTAAGTTTGTTATAATGTAAAGACCCATTCTGTTCTGAGCCCTTTAAGACGTCTGGACTGTCGGTCAGATGTCTGGAAATTAAAAGTTTGGTACGTGACTTCGCGTCTACGTGCAGGCTGCGTGCAAACAGTACCGCTCTTCTCTCTCTTTCCCTCTTCTCTCCTCCGTCCAAACCCTAGCGCACATTTATAAAACCCCTCTCCCTCTCTTCCTCTCTTCCCCACTTCACCACAAGCCACCTTCCTTCCTCCCTCTCCACTGTAGCTAGAGGGGCAAGCACGAGAAAGAGCGCGAGAGCGAGCAATGAGGAGGAGAGGCGGCATAAGGAGAGGAGGAAGAGCTTGAGCTCGCGAGCTTGTGGGAGCTCACCGGAGGACACACGGCCGGAGTGGCACGTGCGGGAAGAGGAGCACGTCGGAGGAGACATCCTTGACACTTGCTACAGCTAGAGCTGCAGGCGAGGCCGCGGTTGCGCGTAGTGAGGAGAAGCAGAAGAGAGTTCTGGCTCTGGGATTTTCCCAGAATCAAACGTTTGGCATGCCGTCCAGATGACGGGTTGGACATCTGGTGACGACACCGGACGTCTGAAAGCAGTGTTTCGCGAAGGTATGTTCCTTTTGCGGATACGGCCATGCAGGCCGCATTGCAGCTTCGACCTGCATGGCTAAAAGTGGATGATTTGCCTGTCGCGTGTAGAGATAGCTTTGGGAAGGCGCGAGACACGCCCTCCCACACATTTTGGACGTCTGGACAGCTTATCAGATGACTGAAAGCACTCCCAGACGTTCGGAGGAGAGGTCGGACGTTTGGAGCTGGGTCTAGACGATCAAGAAGAGGTTTTGGACGTTTGAGGTCGACGCAGAATCTGAGGTGAGACTCTGGTTACTTTTAAGACGTCTAAACCTTGTGCCAGACGTCTGATTTAGGTCTATAGTCTTGTTTTTGACCCGTTTAGGGTCCGTTTGAGGTCAGTTTTTCGCAAACAAGATATCGGTGTTTTCCCTGTGAGTTCTACTTGTTAAAAGGCCTTTTATACTGCTCTGAATGTTCCATTGTGATATGTTCCTTGGCATAGGACTTCGATCAGTTGCGGGTTCGGGGCTTGCTGAGGCACGTGAGCCTGCCGTTCGAGCCCCCAATACTCCTGAGTCGCTTGGCAGAGTGGTTTTCCCCTATTTTAATTAAAAACCTGATTGCATATGTGAATTTGGATAACTAGAAACCTAGGATGTGGCATGAATCCTAGGACGAGAAGTACTTGCATTATTTGTATGCGTATTAGAAATTGCAGTCTTAAATGAATGAATAGAAATGTGAACAACTACCTGTTAATAAACAAGAGCTGCCTATGAAATATGAAATGCTTGTGCTAGTTAAATAATTACCTATGACATTGCTTGTTGTATATGTTAAATGATGGAAATACGAGCTGCATGTGTACAATCTAAGAATGGAAATGTGAATGATGAAACCTGGTATGGAATGACATAGGGAATACGAGCACGAACCCTACGGGGAATTAGGAGTAGAGCTCCTGTGAATAAATGGAATGAATCTGGAAATGTGAGTGGAAAGTGTGCTGGCCCTTGAGTACGTGGTACCAAGGAGAGCGACTGTCCCCTATTTAGTGTAGAGCAGAGCCAGCCGCCCTTGGGTTGGGACCCAGGTTTAGGATTAGCCACTCTACACTAACTTCTTTGGCCCTCGCATACACTGTACCAGGGAGAGCTACTAGTGTAGGGAGAGAGCTAGCCACCCCACGGGGCTCGGATTCAGCTAGCCACCCTACACCGACTTGTTAGGTCCACTGGGCAAACCGGGGTAATCAGACGAGGGTGCACGGACTGTGGAGGGGCGAGACCCCTATTTGGTTCTGAGGGGCTAGACCCCTGTTACTGAGAGGGCTAGGCTCTATACTGTTCCGTGCTGCACTTTGGGCATACCCACTAGCGAAAATGATTGACCACGTGCCAGTGTAGGGTAGCTACCCGTGCGCTTATCGCACGTGCCGTAGTCACCGCTATGTTTGTCCATGACCTCGGGGTGGTTGACTGGGTGTAGGATCACCACGGGGGACTTTCCGGCCAGGAGAGCACCACGTGTGCCTTATACTCTTCGGAAAAGACTACAATCAAGATCGTTCCCATGAGGAACATTCGAAATCAAGAAAGAGATCTGAAAAATACACCAATGGGTGAAAAGGAATAACTTATAAAATAAAGTAATTGGAAAAGATAAATTACCTGTTAGCTTCTACTGCTTTAGTTGGTTGGTTACCACTCTACTCAGCGTTCGCTGACTCTATTTACTCATAACCCTTTTCAGGTCCAGGTGTTGAGTAGCCCGAGTGTTCACGGACGTTTCGTGCGGATTTAAAGCGTATTATGTTGTAGTATAACCGACAAAACATTCGAACAAATACAAAGTTTTTATTACTCGAAGACCGGAGTATCCGAGGTCGAACACAGGGAGCAAATGGAATTTACTACTAGTCAAAATGTAATTGAACACTCTAATTTACTCAAAATATCAATTCAAGTGTGAATGTATGCAATTAAAAATAATTAGGACAAAAATATGAAATTGGACGTCTGATCTTGTGATCAGACGTCTTAAAAGTATTTTCCCTTCTTGATTTTCTTCTTCTTTCTATGCCTTGGCGAAGTCTCTCTTTCCTTCCTGTTTTTCCTTCTTCTCGTGCGAAGGCGTCTTTCCTTCTTCTTCCCTGTCTTGCTCCTTCTTTCTTCTCTTCTTCGCCTTGCCTTTCCTTCTTCTTCTTCTGTAGCGGCCAAGTCCTTCTCCTGCGTTCAGCCTGCCTACACAGGAGCAAAACCTAACCCTTCTCCCTCTACCCGCGCGTCTCTCTCTCTCAAGAGATTCACTCAGAGCTGCTCTCCCAGAGCCACAGGCATTAATCGGGTCGCGGATCGTACCCGGGACCAGGCGCACCTGCAGGTGTGTGATGCGCGAGGAGTGCGTAGGTCTAGGTCGGGTCGGATCCGCCAGGTCCGCGTTGTCAGGCCGCGGACGAGGCGGGTGGGGTCAGTGAGGGACCTCACCCCTGTGCTTACTGAGGCGATAAGAGTAAAACACAAAAACAACTTATATGGTACCTGAGGGTTGCAATCCCACGATGTGGGACTATCTGGTCTCGCCTTCACGCGCGCCTGAAGAAGCCTCGTCGTGCGATTGCCCCGCAGCTGCTGGCTCTGCTAGCGCTCCTTGGCTGGACTCGTTCACCTCGCGACACTCGCGCTAGTATGCAGCACCTGTAGCCTGGAAGACCGGGTGCCTGGAGCTTCGTGGGAGCTTCATCAGAGGTCGTCCATGGCGGCAGCGGCTCGAACCCTGTCATACACAAAACGCGCCTCTCGGCCCAATCAGAATAGCTAGAGACCTTCGCCGTGGCACGGCGAAGGCGGTGGGCAGTGCTGCAGGCCGCAGGTCGGCCTAGGCGTGCGTGCCTAGGTCAACCTGTGGCCGGAGATGGTGGGTTGGTTGGGGGGTGATTGTGGAGGGCTGGAGTGGCAGTGGTAGGGTGGAGTGTGTTCCTGGAGGTGAGGCGGAGCTTTCGAGGTGGTTGGCGAGCCGTGTGGAGGGCTAGAGTGGTGTGGGTGGCTCGCCGGAGTGCGGTCGGAGGCGAAGACGATGGAGGTGGTTAGCGTCTGTCGAGGGTCGATCAAGGGAGATAACAGGGGGAAAAGAGAGAGGAGAGGATGGAGAGGAGTTCTAACCTAACTGTAAGGACGAAAGGGGACGGAGGGCGAACAGCAGTACCTGCTGTCGCCGGAGAAGATGACGCCCAGTGGGGGAGGACGACGACGACGACGGGGCTGAGACGGCGTGCGCTGGTACTGCGCGACGCGGAGGAAGGTCAGGAAGTTAACTCTGCCACTGGTTTTGTGGCAGAGCGAAGAGGGAGGGGAGGGGGCCTCGCCGGAGCCTGCTGGGAGTTTGGCCAGGCAGGAGGAGAGGAATTGGGGGTGGAACCTCGGCCAAACCAAGCTCAGCCTCTTCGGCCGGAGTTGTGGGTTCTTATATAGGCGCTGGACTTGGTGTGCAGGGCGTGAATGGCACGTAATTGCCTGAGGTTGGTCGCCGGAGATGGAAAGGAGTTAGGATACCCAAATCTCTCGTGCGTTCGCACGAGAGATTGGGTTCACACCAGGGATCGATATCGGTCTTAAATGGAAGGGAATTCTTCAGAGAATTCTCCTTCCATTTCTGGGAGGGAATCTCTGAGGGATTAGAGAGCAATCCCTCTCCGAACCTCGTCGGAGCTCGGTTCTGCCCTAGCAATGGCGGTAGGACCGGTTTGCAAAGAAGGAGAAGAACCTAGGGGGCTCTCTGCAAGGATATTCAAAAGATAGGGACCTATTTGTGATTTGGGTGTACTAAATTGCAAAGTAGGTCAAGATGACCTCCCCTTAGGTCCAAATTTTTGTACAAACCTAATTTGGACCTAAAGAATCCAATGGTGAAGTTGGATTTTAGGTTTGACCTCGTTTGACTGGACATTTTGCGTAAAAACCCAAATTAGGTTAATTGAAGAGCTAAGACCCTAATCTAGGTCAAACTAGGTTCCAAAGGCCAAATTAAGTGTTCTAAACCCTAGAGGATGTTTTTCTATGATTTTTAGAGGGTTCGCTTGATTTTTATTCTGACCGGAACCTTGTTAATTTAAGCGGATCTGTTTTAGGGTTACCAAGTGTCATTTAATTCTTAGATTGCACATAAACCCATTTCTGATTAATTCAACCCACTTTTTATCTTATTTGGACCATTTGACCTATGTTTTGCTTCTGAGAAATCCCGTTTATGTACTGCAATGGTAAAATTACAATTTTAACCTTTATTTCATGTTTTCTTCTCAGAGCACTTGTTCCTTCAGTTAAACCTTCTTCTAGGTTATGCAGGAACTTTTATCTTCTTTATTGGGTCAAAATGAGCTAGTTATGGCTCATGATGAGGCTCTCATCACCGAGTCACCGGCTGCAGAGGGTGCTGGGACCAATCGAGCCCAGCAATAGTCATTTTGTTGTTGTACTTTCTTTTGTTAGTGAGTTCAGACTCTTGTTACCGTTTACGTTTCTGTACTTTGTTTCCGCTTTACTGTTGTGGTGGTGATATGTACTGTTAGCAGCTTTTACTTCCTTTATTGCTTGTACTCTTTTACTGTTAGTTACTTAGCATAGTGAATGTGGTTTACTTTCCTGCTTTTTGGTTATTTCTTGTTGGACGACTGGGTCTTGGGATTAGTCCAGTCGAGCCGGTCTCAGGTCATAACATATTGCCCCCTCAACTTACTTGGCGTGGGATAGGCATTCGCGACCCACGACAATGCTTCCAGAACGTCATCCCGCTTGAGTTCTGAGCGGACAATATTGGCCCAAACTTCATTACCTTGCTTCATCTACCTGCGCAGATAGGTCAAGTTCCTCGGCTCTAGGCAGCAAGTCCCTCTCAGGTAGGCCTTGCCAAGTATAAGGGACGGATAGGTCCTTAATGTTTGAAAGAAAAAAGAAACGATGATCTTGCTCCTTCAAAATATCGAGGAGATCATCGATCCAGTATTTGGTATGCTGGCCGTACAAGGTATAGGTACGAAAAGGCAGTCTGTCCCTTTTCACCTAAAGGGGCATGAGCCCAAAAATTAAGCTGAATACGCTTAGTCGGGGAGCAATCCTCAGATGAAGACAAATGATAGTAAAGGCATTAAAAACAGGCTAGCAATTGAGGCTCAGTTGCGAGGGGGCAAGTTTATAATGCAAAAGGAAGGAAACCAAAAACGGATTTAAAGGTACCTGTAGACCATGTTCTATGGCATATCTATAAATTGTGAACATTTCTTTCGTCCCTTCAGAGCATAGATGGGTCTGGGACCCACAAGCTTGGAACGGAACCCCCTCGAGCTCATAAACATCCAAGAACTCCTTAATGGTGCTTCGGCTACAAAAGTTAGAAGGAAAATTATACAACTCCTTCATCTTAGGCGAGATGTCGGATGAGGAAGAGGCGGACTTATTCTTGCCCAAGAGTCCAGACATGATTAGTCTTTGCTACTCCTCCGGACATGGCATTTCGAAGTACGGATCTTCTCACAAATCGCCGAAGAAGAAGTAGTAAAGGCTGGCTCGCAAGGTTTTCCACCACAATTAAAAGGGTAGGTGGGGCGTTAAGTGTGCCCCACTCCCCTATTTATAACCCCTCCTCTATGTGATTCCCCCCTTGAGGGGCACAGATTTTTAAAAGTCAAAATCCTGCAGATTGTGACGTGGATTTCAAAATATCCGGCCAAAATTGATATGACCTTTGGTCATCATTTAGGGCATTAAATGCCCCTACGTGCATATCATTTCCCCGCAGTAACAGTGATCACGTTGCTGACAAGTGCAATATTTGAGGCCATTATGCCTTATCATGACAATTAATGCCAGTCTTGTCACACAACACGACAAAACTCAATTCCCGCAGTGATTGGCCATCAATTGTGGAAGGTGATGCTTGTGTCACATTACTACCAGGATGCTAGCCTCTTAAGGTCGACAGGGACTCAGGTGGCAATATGCCTATATTCTCTTCATTAAATGTTGACCTCCTAAGGTCAACAGGAACTAAGGCAGACACACCCACACTCCCTTTCCCAAATGCTTACCTCTTAAGGTTAGCAGAAAGATAGGCGGAATACACATATGTTCCTCTTAATTATTATATGTTGACCTCTTAAGACCAACAGGAACCCAGACGGGATACTCCCACGTTCCATACATATTTCAATGGTCATGTATCACCTGACTAAAGGCACCATGTCCACCTGAAGTTAAAACTTCCCCTTCATGACAAATGCTTACATCTCTTGAAAGATAGTCGGAAAATCATTTAGGGGCATTGTATACTGCGAAGTTTTAAGTACTTTGACTACTCTCTCAGCAACATCTGCTAGGTAGAGAATGTGGGCATATGATGAGGGGCAAAAGTCACTCTCGGACTTCAAACTCCGCACGAAGCCTAAAAAAGGATCCGGCTACCTAAGTACTGAGCAAACAAGCGGATCCGACTCCGCCTGACCCACCTATGCTCAGATGGATCCAAACCCGCATTTATCCAGGAGGATATGGATAAGACTGACCTACCGAAAGACCTGGGTTGACTAGAGTTAAAGAGGCAGTGATTACATGTTACGACCCGGTTCTCGAATCCCTACAGGACACGAGACCGGACCGACTCAACTGATCCCAAGATCCAGTTGTCCAACGAGAAAGTAACCAAGAAGCAGTAAAATAAACCACATTCACCATGTAAGCAACTAACAGTAACAAAAGTACAGAAGTAAAGAAGTAAACTACTACAGTACACACCACCACAATAGTAGAAAATTAAACAGGTACAGGAATATAAAGTGCAGAACGAAAGAGTACAGAATATAAAGGTACAAGAAGCTACTCACTACTACAAATGAGTACGAAAGAACTACGACTACTGGGCTTTACTGGGCCCAACACCCTCTGCAGCCATGTACTCTGGCTGCTCAACACCTGGACCTGAAAAAGGTTATGAGTATAAAACGTCAGCGAACGCTGAGTAAAGTGACAACCAACTACTAAGCAGTAAAGGTGGACAGGTAGCTATTGTTTTTCAATTTCTTTCTTTCTTTAACTAATTATTCCTTCTTTCACCACTTAATTTAATTATCAGGTCTCTTTCTTGATCTTGAATGTTCTTCGTGGGAACGATCTTGATTGCAGTCTTTTCCGAAGAGTAGAAGTCGCACGTGGTGCTCTCCTAGCCGGGAGAGTCCCCCGTGGTGGTTCTACACCCAGTCAACCACCCCAAGGTCACTGACAGACATAACGGTGACTACGGCACCCGCGATAAACGCACGGGTAGCTACTCTGCACTGACACGCGGTCAGTCATTTCCATTAGCGGGTGCACCCAAAGTACAGCACGGAACCAGTATAGGGCATAGCCCTCTCAGTAACAGGGGTCTAGTTCCTAAGAACCAAACAGGGGTCTCGCCCCTCCACAGTCTGCGCACCCTCGCCTGACTACCTTGGTTTGCCCAGTGGGCCTAACAAGTCGGTGTAAGGCGGATAGTTGAACCCCGGGCCCCGTGGGGTGGCTAGCTCTCTCCTTACACTAGTAGCTCTCCCCAATACTGTGTACGCGAGGGCCAAGAAGTCGGTACAGAGTGGCCAATCCTAACCCCTGGTCCCAACCCAAGGGCGGCTAGCTCCACTCTGCACTAAACAGGGGAACAGTCGCTCTCCTTGGTACTCCGTACTCAAGAGCCAGCTTACTTCCCCACTCACATTCCCAATTCCATTTCATTTATTTCCAGGAACTCTACTCCTAATTCCCCATAGGGTTCATGATCATATTTCTCAGGCCAAGCCATACCAGGTTTCATCATTTCTATTTCCATTCTCAGGTTATACACATGCAATTGTACTCTATTTCATATTCAGTTTATTCACAGATAGTTCGTATTTCCAACATTCACCTTTCCATTTCCAAGTTATGTACATGCAGCTCATATTACGTCATTTCACGGGTATGACAGAAAGGTTACATTCAACAGTTAACTAATACAACTACTATATATTTTGTAGGCAACTGTTATTCATTTACAAGTAATAGTTATCATTCTATCTACTCATTCAAGACTGCAATTCATTCATTCAATACAAACAATCCAGTATTTCTAGTCCTAGGATTCATGCCATATCCTAGGTTCTAGTCATTCATTCCATACATGCAATTAGGTTGTAATTAAATTAAGGGGAAGTCACTCTACCAGTAAACCCAGGAGTAGTGGGGGCTTCATCGGTAGGTCCACGTGCCTCAGCAAACCCCAAACCCGCAACGGAACTAGGTCCTATCACAAGGATCAATCACAAGAGACTACTCAGCAAAGTATAGAAAGTATTCCAACAAGTAGAGGAATTCATACGGAAAACAATGGTATCTTACTTGCGAAAATCGGACCTCAAACGGACCCTAAACGGATCAAAAACAGTAATTCTGACTCAAATCAGACATCTGGAACACCTTCCAGACATCTTAAAAGAGTCCAGAGCCATACCTCAGGTCCTGTGCCACTCCTCAGATGTCCAGGAACTCCTCTGGATCGTCTGGACCCAATTCCAGACGTTCGACCTCTCTGGACGTTTAGAAACGCTTCCCGTCGTTTGGTGCCTCGCCCAAACGTCTGAATTGCGTGGGAGGGCGTGTCCCGCGCCTTCCCGAAGCAAATCTTGCACGCGTCAACGAAAATCTTCTCAATAAGGCACGAAACAACACCACGGTGAAACGACCTGCATGGCTATATCCACAAAAAAGATGTACGTTGCAGAGCTTACCTCTCAATCGTCTGGAACCTCCTCCAGACGTCGTCTACGTCATCTGGAGGTCGATCCAGACGTCTGATTCTAGGAAAAACCCAGAACCACAACCTGCCTTCGCCTTCTCGCGCCGCGCTCGCTCGCCTGCTGCTCCGGCTGCAGCAATGTTGGGGAGGACGTCCTCGACGCACTCCTCCGCCTTGCGCACACGTTGACCGGCCGTGAGCTCACCGGGGAGCTCCCACACGAGCTCGCGCGCTTGCTCTCCTCTCCTCCCCTCGCTGCTCCTCCTCTCCTCCCACGTCTCTCACGCTCGCTGCTCGCTTCTCTCACTGGAGGAAGGAGAAGGGTGGCTGGAAGTGGGGTGGTGTGAGGGAGAGGAGAGGGGTTATATAAGGTGTGGGGTTAGGGTTTGCATCGGGCGAGAGGAGAGAGAAGGAGAAGAAAAAGAGGGTCGCGTACTGTCTGCGTGCAGCACACGCGTAGATGCTAGGACGTACACAAAAATTTCGATTTTTAGACGTCTGGGAATGAGTCCAGACGTCTTACAAGACGTCTGACCCTCAGTCCAGACATCTTGCCAAACGTCTGACCTAAAGTACGGACATCTTAAAAAAGCTTAATGACACGGGTCTTAAAATTACACCCACTATGCCTACGTTGGTAGTAATGGTGGTGTTACCAACGCTATTAATAGCCAAATAACAAATGTGCCAAAGAATCCAAAAGGACTGTTGTGGAAAATCTTATGTTGTTAGGATATTTTCTATGCTATAAATAGGGAAGAGAGACCCTCGAAGGTTCTCTTCACGCAATTTAGGAGAGAGAAAACTAAAGACTTTGTACTATTGCTAATTCTAGTGGAAATTCGGAAGCACTACCCTCCCCCTAGACGTGCATCCCTTGCGGTGGAACTGGGTCACCAACTCTCTTGTCTCTTTTCTATGATTGCTTGTGTATGATTGTTAAGTCGGATCCTTCGTTTACGAAAGAGCCTGATCACCAGTGAAGACGACTAGACATGTGCGAGTGCGGTGTACATCACATGAGTCATAGTCACCACTTCACCTAGGCTGGGACCTGAGAATAGTTAATTAAGTAGAAGAGTGAGTGCAGGTTATCTTTTCGAGCAAGAGAGTATATTGTATCAACTCTGTTATGTAGGATACCATAGCAATATCTCCTTGAGCCCTTTGGGGGAAATGATTTAAGTATTTAATAGTTGGAACAATGGAAAGGCACATATAAAAGAATATTATTTTGAAAAATGTAATCAATAAATGAAAAATAATATTATTTTGAGATCAGTATCCGTTTACCTTGCTTCTCGTAACTTCCTTAGTTATTGTAATTGTTTTCTTTTCTTTTTACTTTATTCAATTATTATTGATGTTTTTCTTGTTAAACTTTATACTTAGGTCTTGATGAGTTATAACTGGGTTCTACAATTGTAGTAAGAGATGGTGCTAGTCTGAGTGCAACAGACTGGTGATTAGTAACTATCGTAGTACTTCTAATTTCCTTTAGTAATGTCTTCTTTAGTTATGTACTTATAGATTATGATGGCTATGGATGATGATCTTTTGATATTATTTCAATTCATCTTATGCTTCCTTTATTTGTTATATATATGATGTAATGTGTTATGCATGTGTATTATGTTTTGTGTTTATATTTTGAACAACTAGATCTTAAAAGTTTAGGAAATTGAAAAAAAGGGTTTCCATGCAAAAGTAAGTTAATAAATTTAAAATTTATGAGGAGAATCAATTTAAGACCTCGTTTGGCTGCAGGCTCTGTCGTGGGATGAGGTTATTTTCAAGGGATATGAGTTTTGTAGCAATTGGTATTAGCATAGAAGGGAAGCCAAATCGAGGCAGCAAGCATGAGCGATGAAGCAGTATTAGCGTCAATTAATGCGGTTGGCAATGCATGAAGGGATGTACGGTGATTTGATATCCTAGAAATGTATTTATCGAAGAATAAAATATAAACTCCACTCACATTAATTAACAACCATCATAATCATATCTAGCAACCTCTACTTACACTAAACAACTATTAAATAAATATCGATTAACATCATATCACACTTTCAATCATTTTATCCAACTACTCATCTTCATATTACTAATCAAACATCCCCTCAACTCATTCCTATAATATTTTATTATGATATAAATTTTATCCCTCCATTGTACACAATATAAAATAAAATACCATTCATATTCTTCCACTAATATGCACCCTTTCTTTGCGTCCCCTTTATTAAAACGGAAGGAAAGAACATCAAAGTTAATGACATCTCATCAGCTTACCTACCTCTGAACCCCTACTCCGAAAGGAAGAGGACGTCCTTTTAAATGCAATCCTACTCCGAAAGGGAGAGGACATCCTTTTGATTGGATCCTCCGTCGGACGGAACCCAACACACACACTTCACAGCTCCTCCTCTCTCCGATTTTTTTTTTTGGTTCTCCCTCCCTTTTACTACCAGTGCCACCACGGTGGAAGAGAGGAGGAGGAAGAGGAGGAGGGGGAGGGGAGGACCACCACCACCTGCTATCACATTGAGAAGAAGAAGAAGAAGAGCGGGAATTAATGGCGATTGCTGCGGCGCTCGGGTGGAGCGGAGGAGGGGTGGGCGGGGCGCTGAGGTGGGACTGGAGGAGGGGACATGTGGCGGCCGCACGAGTGTGCTGGATGATGGAGGGGGAGAGGGTGGGGGTGGAGCTGGTCGGTGGGATGGTGAAGAGTGTTGTCGCCGAGGAGGGCATGGCCGTCTTCGGCAGGGACTCCAGCAATCTGCCAAGTGCGTAAAGCTTGATCTTGGTCGTTTTTTAGGCGTTTGGACCTGTGGGTTCTTCTTGGAATTGTGATTTTTGGCGTGTGCTGGTGGAAAGGTGGCTGCTTTAGGTGGATTGTGGGTGGTGGTGGGTGTGGTTTGTGGTGATTTTTGGAGTTTGCAATTGTTGGGTTTTTTGTATCTTGAATAAATGAATAGGTGTTGAGTAATTCTCGAGAGAGACTGTGTAATTGCTTGTTGTTTAGGAGAGGGATGATAGTGGATGAGAGAGAGAGAGAGAGGGAGGGAGAGGAGAGTATGGAGGAGGAAAGGAAAGATTTTGCATGTTCCAGGAGAAGGAAGATGTTGGAAGAAGATGTGGAATTTGTATTTGTGGCTACGAATTGTTGTAAAACGGGAGGTTTTATACATGGGTGTTTTTGAGTTGATGGCCTAGACGTTATGGTTTTCTACTCTTTGAGTCTTTGGAATTGTGATTCACCTTGTATGGTTGGAAATATGGTGCAGGGTGGGAATTCAACCACCATGCATGAGTATATTTCAATTAACTGAGTGATCTAAATGATATGGTGAGACCGGCATTGTTGTTATTGGATGTGGTATAGAAGGGATATGTTGGAGGGCAGTGGTAGGTGTATACGGTAGTGATTCTGCCCTAAGACAATTTTGTTATTTAAACCATGGTGGTTGTTGCACAGTGGTTTACCCTACCCTTCTTAGTTGGAAGTATGGCTTGTGCTGATGACCACATGCATTTACATGATTTGCTTGATCAAGCACTAGAAACAATGCATGTGACTGAATTTTGTGGAGTTGCTTAATGAGGGGTTTATTTTCTAGAAATTTAAGTATATTATGTAAAGTGGTAAGAAAGCATCTGATGTTAAACAAAAAGATTAAGATGGTCAGGAAGAATTTTGGTGTTTGAAGATTTCCAGGAATTTTGAGTATTTTCTGGTCAATTTCAGTCTGTATATAAGATCAAGTTCAATTTAGCTTCTGAAATATGCAATTGATTAGTGGAGAGAGCCCAATAATTGCTATGAAAGACTTCCTGGTTTCAACATCTTTGGGTGTGGGACTATTCTCTCAAGATGCCACCTCAGATATGTCCTCCTTTGGGTCCTATAGAAAGCAAGTTAATTTGTATTGTGGAGGTTAAATCATGGCCATTAGACCAGTAAGGCTCCAATGCCTTGGGAGAGCATCCAGCACAAAACAAATTTCCTTGAGTAATAGGCCCAACATTTTTTATCTACAAAGCATCCCAGTTTTCATTTTTGACATCTTTAGATGTGGGACTACCATTTGATAGGCTTACAAATGTGGGAAAGCCTCTAATTAATCTTTCTTTAGCTGACAACCCAACCATATGATCATTAGGAGATAAGCATGTATGTGACCCAACCACCCAAGATAGATCCAAATGAAGGTAAACAGTCCATGTAGCCCTCACTCCCCATATTATTAGAAGCTTTGTTATGCTTTGAAAACTTAATCTTATGCCTATTGATGGAAAGGATGATCATCATCTGCCCTCTCCTGAGGATCCTCTTGATGTCCCATTAGGCACAGGTGAATAGCAACTCTGTGATGATAGTAGCAGCATTATTTTTGTGATAAAAGTGGGTTCAATTTAAAATTTCTAAACATAGTTAGCTATCGTGAATGTGGCATGCGTATTGAGAAGGCTGATTTCAGGAATGCTGGCAAAACGACTGACTAATTACCATGTTCATTTCTAATGTTCATCATCTTAGAGGTGAGGCATATCTGCAAATCTAGAATAGGCTCCTGAAACATGTGGGCTCAAGAGATCCTATCAAGTTGCCAAGTGACCATTGGGATTGCATGTTGGCCATCTTCAGTATGATGCCTGTAGAAAGTGGATCATATGTAAATTTTAGTTAAAATTTTCTACTTGGTGTTGCAAACTTTTTGTTAAACCATTTTTCGTTTTAACTGAAGTTCTACTTCCCATTGATGTGTGGTTTCGGTACAAAATGTAATGTCATATTGTTTTCCGTATGCTTTCAACTTCTAACAGATAAATTGCCTATGTAGTAAACAAGTGCCTTTTGCTTGTTCTTGTTTTGACTTTTTCCCCTTTGCAGAAGTTTTTCTGGGTGTTGTAAACCATGAACAACATTCCTATCCACTTATTCAGATGCTTATTGACATCAATTTGCATTTACACTCTTCTTTTTTCATCTTTTTCTAGATCTTTCTGATTAAGTCCAGATCATTTCCTCTCGAATATTTTGAAAACTTTGTGTAAATGGCAGAACCATTATCTGCGACTGAACACTATGATGCAACTAGTCATGGATCTAATGTCCGAGTTGCATATCAGGTGAATAGCTGAGATCTGAAATGTGTTTTCCTTTATGATCTGGTATGCTGTCTTATTTGCATCTGTTATTCTTATATTATTTCATTTTTGGAGACAGGGTGTACCAGGTGCATATAGTGAGGCTGCTGCTCTGAAGGCATATCCGAATTGTGAAGCCATACCTTGTGATCAATTCGAATCTGCATTTAAGGTTTCATTTCTGGTTGTTTTATTGTATTATTTTTTGAAACATGTGGAACACTATATTCTTGTATTACATTGCAATTTGATTTATTTCTCTATATCTTTCTGTTGTAGGCTGTTGAGCTGTGGTTGGTAGACAGAGCAGTGCTTCCTATTGAAAATTCTTTGGGTGGGAGCATTCATCGAAATTACGACTTGCTCCTCTGCCACAGACTACACATTGTTGGTGAAGTGCAGATGGCAGTCAACCACTGCCTTCTAGCTGTATCTGGATTAAGGACAGAGGACCTCCAGCGGGTTTTAAGCCATCCGCAGGTGAATCTCTTAAATTTCTGTAAGCGTATGTATATGTAAAATAATATTGTCCTTCTGTATCTGGTTACTATTGTGTTTTAAAATGCCCTGTTTTTGATGCAGGCTCTGGCACAATGTGAGATGACACTGAGCAAGATAGGTGTTGCCAGAGAGAGTGTGGATGATACTGCCGGTGCTGCTCAGGTGATCGATTAGGATTCCTTTTAAGAACTTTCCTTCTGTTGCTTGTTTGTTACTCATATTTTAAATTTATTTTTGACTTTGAAATTTTTGAATTAGTTTGTAGCTTCTAACAATATCAAAGATGCTGGAGCAATAGCAAGTGCACGTGCTGCTGAGATTTATGGCCTTAATATACTTGCTGAAGGAATCCAGGCAAGTAATCTTATATTTTCTTTTGGTCAATGATTGCTACCTTATTGTGCAGTTTATTCTAATCGTGTGTGTTAGAGATAATTTAGGAGTTAGGAATAGGAAATTGGAATCATCTCTTTTCGTGTTTTGCTTCTTTCCTAATTGTAGGGATAGGATGTAGTTTGTTTGAGATGTGATTTGTTTCCATGTTTAGGAGTAGGATTAGGATTTATTCCTCTCTATATAAAGGGATCAACTCTACTTGTTTCTTTGAGATTTAGAATAAAGTTTTCCACTTGTCAAAATCTCCAACATGGTATTAGAGTGGATTCGTACAGGGAATCCCATGTCCTCCACCAAACCTTAGAGGTTCCATAAGCCTCCTCTCTACCTTGGGGATCGTGTGCCACCCCTTGGCTCATGATGTGCGACGCTGTGCGTTGCCAATATTGCCCGAAGAACTACTAATCCTTGGAACATGGCATATCTCCACTCCATCACCAAGTAAAGGGGACCGAGTTAGTCCCTAGTCCTACTTCATTGTGTAGGCCCTCAACAAGCACCAACCCCTGTTGCGTGGTTGGGCGACACGACATTGGGCATCAAACTAACTTGTTGAACCGATCTTGGTTCAGTTTCTCGATTCAAGCATCATCCATTTGACCGGTTTCACCTCGTGCATGTGTAGCGAGATAGTGGATGGCACTATGGCTAATGAAGAATCTTCGATGGTGACTTCTGAGGCTAAAATCTCGGCCTTGGTACTTGTTCAAGGAACCATGTCAGGTTTCTCGAACTAGATTTTGTTGTCCCGTGCCTTTCAGATCTTTGTAGGAGGGCAAGAGAAACTTCATTTCCTAACGGAGAAGGTTCTAGACCCCTGAGACGGATCAAAGTACAAGAAGTAGGAGAAGAAGAATTTCCAAGTGATGAACTGGTTGATGAATAGCGTCGACCATTCAATTGCTGCCAACATGCTGTACAAAGAGACAACAAAGGAGATCTAGGCTCCCCTTGAGAAGAGGTATTCCCAAAAACCTAGCAGCCACGATTGGCCGACATCTATTAGAGGATTTGGAATACCAATTAGGGTGACATAGCCCTGGTTAGGTATTTTATAGTCCTCAAAGCCTTATTCGAGGAGCTAGGCATCTACCATCCTATCTATTATGGCAAGCAAATCATTGTGTGTGCTCAATGGTAGGCCTACAAGTTTTTGAGAGGACTCAATGCCAGGTACCACTCGGCACGTGATCAGGTATTGTCTTCTGACGTGGTACCAGATATGGAGATAATCTATAATTGTCTTCAGAAGATTGAAACTGAGGATCCTCCATCTTTAGCGTTGACTACCTCTCAAGATTCATTTACACTGGCAGCATCTGGAGGAGAAAGCAACATATCTTTCTCTGCAGGATGTGGAAAAGGACGTAGAAGAGGTCGTGGATGCTCGTTCAGTCCCTATATCTACTATAACTGGACCAATCATGCATCCGATAAGTATTGCGACAAGTATGGGAGACTTGCATGGGCAAACAAGTTAATACCTGAGCCATTAAACGCTCAACCTTTCACACATGCATAAATGGAGTTCCTTCGAAGTCTTCTGAAGGGTGAAGAACCCTCCTCTTCAATGGCTACGGTTGTGACTACTATAGATGTTGCAAAAGTACTCTCTGCCCAACCAGTATTTGACTCGAAGGACTCTATTGAAGCCTCGGGCCATGTGATCGATGCTGAAGACACCGATGAGTGGTGGGGGAATTGAGCCACACGCTCAACCCCATCTGTAAATGTGTACGTCAATTTTTTGCCTTTTCCTAGGTTGAAGAGTTTTTTTACTGATGGAAGGTGACTAGTGGTTGGGTTCGTCTTCCATATCAGTTTCAGTTGATCAATCTATGTCGATTCAATGCTTGGATCAGCTCTTGATTAAAAGTCTTTGAGTCAATTTTTTGTACTAACTCATGGGAGTTGGATGTTCACTGATGAAAAGACAATTGTCTACATGCTTAAAGATCAGTTCGTTTGCATGCCAAATTACCTACATGGCTGCATGTCTCTACTTGCTTTAGCCCCAAACTACATCATATGGCGGGGGGGCTATTGTTGGTGCACTACTCATACAAGTTAGACGTTGCACACTTCAACTAAGGGGAGAGTGTTAGAGATAATTTAGGAGTTAGGAATAGGAAATTATAATTATCTCTTTTCATGTTTTGTTTCTTTCCTAATTGTAAGGATATGATTTGGTTTGTTTGAAACATGATTTGTTTTCATGTTTAGGAGTAGGATTAGGATTGATCCCTCCCTATATAAAGGGATCAACTCTACTTGTTTTCTTTTTAGATTTAGAATAAAGTTTTCCAGTTATCAAAATCTCCAACAGTGTGTATGGATGTAGTCTTGGCTTGATATTTTTTTCATCAAATTTTCTTTCGTTATAAAAGACAAAATTGGGTTGCATGATTGTGTTATTTCCAGATTGTGCTACTGTTGCTTCCAACAATAATTAGGTGTTCATATTTTGTTGGTTCAGGAAAGGGCATGGTAAATTGTCTTTTTCTTTAAAAATTAATAAGTTTTTTTTTGACATTCTACATGTTTGTCTTGAGATTCGAATTCTAAAAATCTTGCCATTTCAAGATTCTTTTTTCTTTAACGATTCCTTTGTATAATATGTTGGATAAGTTATATCAATTATTTTCAAATTCTTGTTTTAATTTATTGCTCTTGTTAATATCACTATTCATTTTCTTGAATTATCAGGCTTACAAGAAAGTTGTTTAGCATGCTTTATTCGTATCTTGAGATTGTTGACGAGTAGAACTATGCATCTTTTGTACAGTTATGAACAATATGTCACTTCAAATATTTCTGCTTTGTTACAGCTTTGGGTTTTTTCCTTGGACCCTTCTTCTTCATGAATATATGATGTTGAATATGTTCCAATTCTGGGTTAGAGTTATTTATCTTGGAAAAATTGGCAGGATGATCGTTATAACATTACTCGATTCCTGATATTGGCCAGAGAGCCTATTATTCCAAAAACAGACAGACCCTTTAAGGTAAATGCTTCTTACATTTTTCACATATAGCACTTTGTTGAGTTATATTTATGTTTGTAAGGGATGATGTGTTATTTTATTTTGTATAGTGGGTCTATGATGTACTTTTCCTACACCTATATAGAGGTGTAGGGATTTCTTGAAAACCTAAGGAAGTTTGTTTTCTTCAACTTGATATTAGAGCACCAGGTTGAGGACTCCACCAAACAACAAACCCTAACCCTATCTCAAGCCTCTTACCGCCGACCTCCCCCGCCACTCTCGGCAGCAGGCCAGCTCCCCAAAGCAGCTGCAATAGCAACCTCACCGATCGCCACTGTTGTAGCCACAACCGGCCGCAAATTTGTAGCCGACCACTGATATTGCTGCTGTGGAGCGCACTACAATCGGCCGCAAATCTACAGCCCACCGTTGCCACCGCACCAGCAAATCTGCAGCCCACCACTACCGCTGCTGCTGTGTAGTGCGCCGCAACAGATCTGCAGGGCAGCACATCGTTGCTGCCGCTGCTATGTAGACGCCGTAGCAGATCTGTAGGGCAGCACATCGCCGCCGTCGCCGCTGCTGTGTAGTGTGCTGTAGGTTGCTGTCATCCTGTAGGCTGCTGCAGTTGCTTAAGAGCAGCACGCTGCTGCCGCATCCGACGCTGCGGTAGAGCAACTCGCCGGTCACCACCTCCTGCCAGCCGTCTTCTCTTCGAGTCACCGCATAGGCCACCGAAGAGCGGGCTGTTGATCATCAGTTCATTGTAGAGAGGTTCTTGAGTGTTGTGGAGATAGGGTTTTGAATCAAGAACCTTCTTATGTGTGGTATGATTCTTTGTGATCTAGTGGTTTGAGTTTTGGGGTGTGTATTCCTCGTTGATGCATGTTTTTATAGTGTGTAGTCCCCTTGAGTACTGACTACGTGTGAGCGAAGACTTTTGGGGTGTGTATTCCCCAGTTGGTATATTTATTGGGGTGTGTAGTCCCCATTTTCTGTCAATTTTCAGATCTGAAGTGTGAAGAAGTTCAGGAGTGCGTACCCTTCTCTGTGGCACGTCGAACTTTGTTTGTGGCAGTGTGGTTCAGTAAACATGGCAGTGTCTCAGTTAGAGATTGCACTAGAAACTGCCATAGGTGATACTCAAACCACTGGTATGACGTGGTTGATTGATTCAGGTGCTTCCAATCATTTATCAGGGAATCTGCAGTGCTTTCGACAGATTCAACCTGTCTCTCGGGGTCGTACAGTATAGGTGGCTGATGGGCGACTTGCTCCTATTAGTGGTCAAGGGAAAATTAATGTTACCCCTTTTATGCAGTTTAATCATGTTCAGTTTGTTCCAGATTTATCCATGAACTCGCTCTCTGTCAGTGAGATCATTAAGCAAATGAATTGTCGGGTCATATTTGATGAGCGTGGATGTATTTTCCAGGATAGAATGACAGAGAAGATTATTGGTAGTGGATATGAAGGAGTTCACCGACTTCAGCGGGGTCCTATGGCTGCTACATGTTGGGTTAGTACCATATCTGGGAGTGCTTTACAACGGCATAGACGGTTAGGCCATCCTTCTTTAGAAAAGTTACGCAGGCTTATTCCTCATGTGTCCCCAACTGTGCAACTTTCCTGCAATGCATGTCAACTTGGGAAGCACCATAGATCTTCCTTTCCAGCTGCTACAGGACCACGTTCAACATCATATTTTCAGTTAGTGCATCTTGATGTTTGGGGTTCCAATAGGACTCCTGATAGAGTAGGACATCGGTATTATTTGATTGTGGTTGATGATTTTTCCATATTGTCCTGGTTATTTCTCATGAAGAATAAGTCTGAAGTAGGTCCACTAATTAAGAAGTTTGTGTTGATGATAAAAAATCAGTTTGATGTTTGTATCAAGACTCTCAGATCTGATAATGCACTGGAGTTTTGTACTCGTCGATTGGCAGAATTCTATGGCATATATGGTATAATTTATTAGACCTCATGTCCTCACACTTCTCAACAAAATGGAGTTGCAAAGAGGAAGCACAGACATATCTTTGATATGGCCAGAGATCTTCTTATCCATAACAGTGTGCCACAGAACTATTGGGGAGATGCAGTTCTCACTACTTGCTACTTTATTAATAGATTACCCTCAGTGATTCATGAGCAGATACTATGGCAGGTGCTTTATCCAAATGATGAGTTGTTTGATCTTCCACCCAAGACATTTGGATGCGTGGCTTTTGTACATCTCCTTGGACCTGGGTGTGATAAATTAGCACCTAGAGCAGTCAAGTGTGTGTTTCTTGGCTATTCTCGTACTCAAAAGGGGTATCGGTGTTTTGATCTCCTACATCAGAAGCAGTATCTTATTTTTCTGTTATTGCCAGGTAGGTGCAGAGTGTGCTGGAGAGTGCGCCTGTACCAGTTGCTCCTATACCATTTGGTATATTCACAGATACTAGTAGCCCTTCTCAGGTTGATGAGTCACCTACCAGTACATTCAAACCAGCACCAGTGGGTGAAGGGACCTTCAAGGGTCACACCTATTAGTTGCCAGTTGTGTATAGGGCAAAGCCCCCTCCATCTATTCCACAGACTTCTTAGATTAGTGTTGATAACCTAGAGGTGGTTCCTACTCAGGAGACTGTTTCAGGCACAGTGTCAGCAGATGTAGCAGGTGGGAGTCTGCCACCTGAGGATAGTTCTCTAGGTCCTGATTCCATGAGTATTGATGAAGATATTCCTATTGCTATTAGGAAGGCTTCGTGATGTTGTGCTCAATATTGTGTTGCTGGGAGTTGTGTTACTAATGATTCTCTAAGTTCGGAGTTTCATGCATTCACAGCTGTTATATCTAGTGCTAAGTTACCTACCTCGTACCAGCAGGCTCTACTACATCCACACTGGAAGGCAGCTATAGAGGAGATGTTTGCACTTACTACCAGAGGTACTTGGGAGCTGTCACCTTTACCGTCTGGCGTGCATCTTGTTGGAGCCAGATGGGTCTTTGCCTTGAAATACAACCCAGATTGGTCTATTTCAAGGTATAAGGCTTGCTTAGTGGCCAAAGGATTCACCCAGACATATAGGGTGGATTTCTTTGACTCGTTCTCCCATGTTGCACGACTCTCTACTGTTCGAATTCTTATATCTGTTGCGGCTCATTATAAATGGCAGTTACATCAGTTGGATGTTAAAAATGCATTTCTGTACGAAGACTTGGAGGAAGAGATATATATGCAGCAGCCACCTGGCTTTGAGATTCAAGAGAAGTGTATATGCAGACTTTGTAAGGCCATTTATGGTCTTAAGCAAAGCCCCCGAGCCTGGTTCTAGCACCTGTCTGAGGCATTATCTGTTCTTGGGATGTAGAGATCTTCATCGGATCATTCATTATTTGTGAGGAAGACCAGTAGGGGTACAATGGCTTTACTTGTGTATATGGATAATCTTATTCTTACAGGTGATGATGCAGAGGATGTATCTTAGATGAAGAAATACTTGGCACACTAATTTGTCATGAAAGATCTTGGGAAGATGAAATATTTTTTAGGTATTGAGTTTGCTACAAGTAAGCAAGGGACAATTATGTCGTAGAGGAAATATGTCATTGATATTCTTCAGGAGATAGGCATGCTAGGATCCAAAGATGCAAATATTCCTATGGATCCTAAAATTCATTTATTTGAGGATAATGTGAAGCTAAAAGACAAGAAGGCATATAAACAGCTGGTGGGGAAGCTGTTATATCTGACTATCACTAGGCCAGATATTAGCCTTGCAGTGGGAAAGCTGAATTAGTTCTTAGATAAGTCCACTGAGGTTCATTGGCAGGCTGTGATGCAAGTGTTGAGGTACATTAATGGATGTCCAGGTAGAGGCATTCTTTTTTAGAGAAAAGCACCTATGGTCGTTGTTGCATACTCAGATGCAGATTATGCAGGTGATGTCGGGGATAGGCGGTCTACTACTGGTTTCTGTACCTTTGTTGCTGGGAACTTGATAACCTGGAGGAGCAAGAAACAAAGTGTTGTTTCACGTTCTAGTGCTAAGTCTGAGTACAGGGCCATGACACATACTGTTGCTGAGATGATATGGATCAGATCTCTGTTACGAGATCTTCATGTTGATGTTCAGGAACCTATGGAGATGCATTGTGACAATTGGGTTGCTACCTACATTGCAAACAATCCTATGTTCCATGAGAGAACAAAACATGTGGAAGTGAATTGTCATTACACAAAGAGTTTGATTTAACAGTGTCTGTTTCGTACTACTTGTCTTGCCTCCTCAGACTAGACTGCTGACATGTTAACCAAGTCGTTGCCACGTCCCCAGTTTGAGAAGTGTAGAAACAAGCTTAGCATGATTGATATATATACTCCAATTTGAGGGAAAGTGTTGAGTTATATTTATGTTTGTAAGGGATGCTGTGTTATTTTATTTTGTATAGTGGATCTATGATGTATTTTTCCCACACCTATATAGAGTTGTAGGGACTTCGTGACAACCTAAGGAAGTTTGTTTTCTTTTCAACTCACTTTTCTTTACATCATACTTGATTTGTACCCCTTTTTTTTGGCTGCAGACAAGTATTGTTTTCACTCTTGAAGAGGGTCCCGGTGTGCTATTTAAAGCCTTAGCTGTATTCGCCTTGAGAAACATAAACTTAACGAAGGTACTACTTAAAGTTGTTAGCATGTCTGATGTGTACTTGTTCTCATTTTTAAGGAATTAACAGATTGAAAGTAGGCCAGAAAGAAAGCGAGCTTTGAGGATGGTTGACGAAAAGAACAATGGAAGTGCCAAGTATGTTTCTTTTTTCTGTGAGTCCATTGAATGCGCATATACTTGTTCATGTCTTCTTTGCATATGTCACCTAATATTCATTTTGTTGTAGCAGATACTTTGATTATCTGTTCTTTATAGACTTTGAAGCATCAATGGCTGAGCATCGTACGCAAAATGCATTGGCACACTTGCAGGTTTAACATTACTTATTTGCTTACAGAAATCAAGATCAGTTCAACATGACTATAACATGATAATTTTCCTTATCTATTGGTCAAACATTGTGATATGTGATTTAGTTAGCTGAGATTTGTGTACTAGTTATTGCTTTAATAATTTTAGGCTGTTGAGTCCCACGTGCTAAGATGGGCTTTACTACTACTTCTGTGGTAAGCCCTTTCAATCAAACTTTGTTGGCAATTTTGTTTCCACGGTAGCTCCAGTTTTGTTCTTATGATATTTGTATGCATGCAATGCATAAGATGCCTTTCTTAAAGTTAAGTTGGACCTTCATCTCTGCAAGTCCTTTGACTGTGATTGTCTATACTCCTTAAGAAGAGTTGCTTTTTGAATAGAATAGTATAATGGAAGTTGTAAGCGGTTTTCACGGGAGGAGGCTAGGTTGTGGGTTATTGAGTATATTGACCTCTATTGTAGAATAAGTGGGATGGTTTGGGAGGTTGTGGTTTACTCTATTGTGGATGTCAACAGTTCATGTTGTGTTGTCTTCGATCCCTAGTTCTGCAGTACTTTGGCTCCATTAGGTCTTGACTTCTCTATAATGATCTACCAATAGTGAATATAGGATATGTTGATCTCGTGAATCTCTACATTGGAGATCACAAGATCCCATGCGGGGTAGAGGGCAAAGAAGTCTCCCTTGCCTAAGTTATCTTGTTTACTTAATTTGGTTTCTAGTTTTAGAATTATCCTTCCAGGAAAGTTTGTTATAGAAGAGATTTGTGTTGATTAGAGATTTGTTTCCCTATTCTAGAAGATTCTATTAGGATTAAAAAATAGGATTGGTTTCTCTATATAAAGAGACCAAATCTTATTGTTTCTATTTGAGTTCTACAATGATAAAACTCCGAGTTCTAGTTTCTTCACATGGTATCAAAGCGGGAACGGTTGTAGGGACCGTCGACCCTCTCTTCTGCACATGATTTTCTTTGCATGTCCTTTGTGCGCGTCATCACCACACGTCTCCTTCGTGCTTGTAGCACACATGCGTACGTCTTTCTTTTGTTTGCATGCAAACCATGTATGCACAACACAGTTTGTGCGCGCAACTCATGTGCGATCAAATTCTCCCTACATGCAATTCACATACACGCCACACAAGTCCAATGCGTGCACCAGTACCTGCCTATGCCCAATACAGGCGTGCACTAGCAAACGTCATTATTGTCCTCTACGTACATCTGTGCATAGTTAGCATCAATCCTACTCACCCAACGTGTGTGTACTCCCCTGCCATGCGCACATAAGTGTGCGGTCAATTTGTTGCTAATTTGCAAGTCCTATGGCATGAAAATCGAAGAAAAAAAAATATTGAGGAGCAAGGCCTTCACTATTGCTTCGGAACATTTCCCATATGTGACGGCTACTTCTGCTATAGTCTTCGTCCAGTTCTGTTACAATTTGTGCTTGGGATTGACTCCTGCAATCAATTCTTGCTTTCAGTGCTTAGAATTGTCTTCCATCAAGCTCGTTAAGTCAATTTTTGATCCAACTTCGCAAGTGTTAGATGTTCCCTGATGAAAAGAGACCGTTTGCATGCTTGAAGAAGTCCGTGTGCGTGATCTACAAACGTGCTCTAGTTCCACTTGCATCAAAAGGGGGGAAGTGTATGTCAAGTATAAGAATCATGCTCAAGCACCAGTTCCAAGTTCGTGCTATAGTCCGTGCGTGATCAAACCTCCACGTGTACAAGTATTAGATTTACAAGTGCTTGGCCTGAAGGAAGATGCCACAGCTTCAGGCCATGTCATCCCTGAAGAGGATGATGCCCTGTGGTAGGGAAATTGAGCCAAAGTCTCAGCTGCCCTACTAGCGGAAGCCCCTAGTCCAACTTTTTATTCTTCTCCAAGGGGAGAGATTCTCCTGGAGACAAGGCAACCACCATGTGCTTGGAAACGTTCCCCAACTGGTGTTTGTGGTTCAATTTGAAGATCGAAGACCGTTCGTGCAAGCGAGGCCTACATGCATGCTATTACTTGGAGTTCTCTTGCAAGTTGGAGACTTCCAACTTAGGGGGGAGTGTTGGAGATCTCGTGAATCTCCACGTTGGAGATCACAAGATCCCACGTGGAGTAGAGGGCAAGGAAGTCCCCTTAAGTTATCTTGTTTCCTTAATTATTTTCTAGTTTTAGAATTATCCTTAGGAAAGTTTGTTATGTTAAAGATTTGTTTCGATTAGAGATATGTTCTTCCTATTCTAGAAGATTGTATTAGGATTAAAAAGTAGGATTGATCTCTCTATACAAAGAGACCAAATCCCATTGTTTCTATTTGAGTTCTACAATAATAAAACTCCATGATCGGATCTATTATCATTTCCTTCTTATTCGTGGTTATGATGTTCAATATTCCAAAAGAGGAGCTTTACAAGAAGTTTTGCACTATTTACCAATGAGTGGTATTAATGGATGTGGCCATAGACCTGACAAGGAGTTCAATACTACACCTGGTGAACAGAGTGTGCTGCAAAAGGTGTTTCTTTTTCATGTACTTGGGTTGGGTTCAGGGTTTGCCATATGTGCATCTTTTGTTTATTTTGTTTATCGGTCTGGTTTTTTGGATGGTTACAACAGCCTGTACTGTATCTTCAAAAAAAAGAAACATAAAAAGGAAGATGGAATCAAAGAGCTTCTTACTTTTAAGGTAACAATGTTATAACCAAAACGTAACTCATAACTGGGATAGGCAACAAAAGCTCTTTTGATATGACATGGATGTATCACTGAAGAAAATGCAGCATTAAATTTGAAACAAACAGGAGCATCGTTTTTGGTTTGACAAGAATACAGACCAGATATGTAGCATGCACTTATGCAGTTAGACATGTTACCTCATAGTGGTTGTCAAGAAATGTGGAGTCCCATTAGCTCTAGCTAGGCCTGGCCTCATAATATCTTGTGAGCTTCGCGTATTAAGCCAATGACTCAACTTTGAGCTTGATGATCTTATTGAGTGACACCTTTTCCAGCTTGGTGGGTTTGTTGGTTTGAAGAGAGGTGAAACATGAGGAGCATGAAACAAAGGACTCAAAACATATTGGTTATTCATGAAGAGGCCAAACCACTTAACCATATGACCTTTCTTTCTCAAAACACCCCTTGCATATGGCCTTCTCGGGATTTAATTTGTGAAAGGATTGATGTGGAGGTTGATTCTTGGCTTCTAATCTGTTTGATGATAATATGATGAAAAGAAAGAGGGAATAAAGGAGCAACAAGAACCACGTAGCGATTGTGTGTTCATTATGGTGACAATCCATTCTACTTTGTGAGGGACCATACTCAAAGGATACTTCTCATCATTCTCAATTATAACAACCCACAAAATCTTTCATTGTAAGGAATGTGGAGCCAAAGAAATGTCAAGTACCGAGTGGTTGAATGGATCTTGGGAGGGCAACATAGCCTATCTTTGCAAACCTTTGCACAATATCCTTTCCAAGGTAATCCTTTGCAATTGCACCTCTAATGAATGATAGAGTGCATCTCTCCTATTTTTCCATTAGTTTGCGCCTTCACACGAAATTTCCTGTCATGCTTCTTAGGCATGCTCACCTATGCCTAAGCATGAGTGGAAATTTCCTCGCATGAAAATTTTCCATATTAAGGGGAGCATGCAATGAAATAATTATACTATTATTTCCTGCAGTTTCAAATGAGCCCTTGATGGGATTTGCTGGGGAAGAAACTGAATCTTGAGAAGGATGTAATTATGTCTGGGAAAAGATAAATCCATTGGATTTGAAATGTCACCTGTTTGGAAATTTATTCTCTTTTTCCATGGGTTCCCTTCTTCCGTTTCTCGAATCACTTATATTATTAGGTTTATGGTATGCTTGTAGTTTGCTCTTCGGCCCCTTGTATATTGAGGGCAGTGCTCCTCAATATCTTTTTTTTTTAAAAAGCATTCCTCAATATCTTAGATCAATCACTTCTGTAAGCAGCTTTGGCACTATGTAAAGGGAAATGATTGATCTGTGTTATTGAGAAATTCAAATCCTCAAGATATAAAGGGCCGAAGGGATGTTTTGGAGTTAATGAATGTAAAAGAATGACAGCAATACATAAAAGTTCAAATCTCATGAAATATTCCATGGCCTCTTGTAATCATCGAGTAATAACTGTTAGCGTCTTTGCCCAAAAATACACATTCAAAAAGAGCATCCTTCTTATGGTAATTGTTGCCCCCTAGCATATTCCTATATGTGGACATCACTGATTAGGGTGGAAGTGGTCACAAGAAGTCATGACTTAAAGAAACTCATTGGAGAAGGAAAAATCAAATAAAAAATATCCTAAAATATGTAATTTTGACTTGAAAGCTTCGAAAAGGCAATACTAAATATAAAATCCCTTTTGCAATCAACTACTATGAGAATAAACATGCCTTTTGTACAAGTCATATCATTTTTGAAAGGTTGGTAGTCATTAGTTTGGCTAATTATTAGGGAGTTGGGACAAATGTTTTGTAGGGTTGTTTTTGGAATGTAATTGGTTTAACATATTAACGGAGTAGATAATTATTAGTATTGAGTACTTATCCTTTTTACCTTTCAAAGTGTGGAGTTTTGGGCACAAACTAGGCGTGGAGACTCTCGCGAGGGAGAAACAAGCTGCTACAAGTGACCCTTGTTCACACAATTAGGGAGAGCAAAGAGAGGGCTGCAGTCGGTGGAGAAGAAAGAGAGTTGTTGGTATTGATTGGAAAATAATAATGCATTAATTCAACTCAAAACAATTACAAAGGATTCTCTTTTATAGAGAGAACTAATCTTAATCTTCTACGAGAGAAAACAAACTCAATGTTAATATAATAAAATCACCTAAAACATATCCTTAATTGACTCAACTAATTTGACACTAAATCATTCCAAAAACATAAAACTTGGACATAAAGCAATCTCAAAACCAACCCTTAGGGTTGGTGCCCCTTGGGTGCAAACTGGGCTGCCACGTGGCACTGCCTGTAAATCCTGACGGAGGGGGTGAGATGTGCGATATGAAAATAAGATGCAAAAATATAATACGACAATTACACAAAAATGTAATCTCACAAACACACAGAGATATTTAGGTGGAACCCAAACCTGGGTAAAAATTACCATTTAAGCCTCTCAACTTAGAATTTTCCGATTGACCTAGTGATCAAATCCACTAACCAACTCACTCAAACGAGGGTGACTTAACCTCTTACAACCACGCTACTTAGACGAGAGTAACGTACCTCAAATCCCCCCACTTCACGAGGAGTATTTTATTTCTCGAAGGAGATAAGAATTCGCAACGCAAATTCTCAACTACAAAAGAAAAAAGAAAAACAACCTATAAAGCCGAAATAAGTAAATGAACTTAGCTACTATAGGCGAAAGGCTCTTCCCTAAATCGGAAGTGATTTAACGTGAATTTGGCAAAGCATTGGTGCTCTCAGATTTGTTGAATAAGGCTTGAAGAGCAAAAACTTCTTCTAGATGATTTTCTTCTTCACTTGGACACAATATGATGTGGAAGTAATATGTCAAGATATATTTGGCTTAGGAAAGGTGCTCCTTTATTTATAGAGGTCCTAAGTAGGCTTTGGAAGGCCTTAGAAGCCTCTTGTAGCCATTAGGAACAAGGCTCAAGAGAGTGGTCCAAAAATCTACCGAAATCAGGGTTATTTATGATTCTGACAGGGTTATCAGACGTCTGGTCTTATGGTCAGATGTCTGGGTCATCGTCTGATATGATGGTCGGTCATCTAATCTAGAAGGGTTGATGATCTGAACTGGGTTGGATCAAGACGGGCGTCTAAGAATACTTTTTAAGGTGTCCGGGACAAAAATCAAACATCTAATTCTAGATGGCTTGCTTCCTGTTTTCACCAGATCAAAATAGGGATCAAGTGTTTTGTTGCACAAACGATAGGTCGTCAAGATGTATGGTCATTTGGAAAGGCAATCCTCTGTGGAAATGGATTTCCCGAGAGGCTTAACGACTAAAACCTTTGACAAAAGTGATTTGGATCAGATCTTAACCCAATGTCTACTTAGTAGACGTCTGGGATGCTCTACGGATGTTTGAAAGTGTTATTAAATTAATTATAGGGTAATCTCCGAGAATTATCTTCTAATAGTCCAACGATCCTATTGTTAGACGTCTTCTAAAACGTCTGGATTATGGGCTAGTCGTCTGAAAACAATGGACAAAGCGTACTAACTCCAACCTAAGTGTTTGGTCGTCTGGACAGAATGTCAAACGTTTTAAAGTCACATATCAAACGTCTAAAGTTCAGATCGGATGTCTGATCAGGCTATCTAAAGCTTATTTTGATTTTCTAATTTTTCTATGTGTTTGTCTAATAGTCTTAGTAAGATGTAAGGTTTCCTAAGACTAAGGCAAGGTACTTCGGGCTCTTTGCATGAATCTAAGAAATAAAACAAGCAAAGTACGAGACAAATGAATACATGAACAAATGTATCTATCATATTCTCCTTGATCTTCATGCTTTTGCTCCACATGAAGCTCCTCCTCCATCAAGTTCCTCCAATCCACTATGGACTCAAGCTTGAGCTCCTTTACACTTGTATTCATTTGCATTATCTTGAAATTTATAAACTTAAATGCAAATGTTGAATCACAAGTATTTTCTTTTCATCAAAATTAATGATCGTGGTACCCATGCACCAACACTGCCATGTAGCCTGACAAACCTGTCACGTGGCACTTTCACGTGGCCTTCATTCCTCACGCTCCCCCTCAAGTTGAGGTTGGAAGGATGATGACTTGCTTCTCAATTTTGTGGAGTTAGATGCCTCACTATTCTTCTTCTTCGAGCTTGAAACTTTTCAACTTGTCATTTGTAGGAGCCACAGCGTAACCTTTTGCAACCTCCAAAGTTGTTGCTTCTTTAGCAACCTCAATAATTGTCACGACCATGGTTTAAAAAGGCGTGCCTCGAGGCGAGGCGCCAAGATTTCACCTTGAGGCGGTAGCCTCAAGTTACTAACTAGAGGCATGCACCTCACTTTGGTCGAGGCGCTCGAGGCGTTGAGGCACATCTAAGGCGCCACCTCAGGTGCAGCAGCATCTTCAGAGAAGGAGGAGGATCGCTAGGGTTTTGGTTGATTTCTTCCCTTGGAAAAGATGGGATGGAAAGGGAAGGGCCTTAGAAAAGATGATTCAAGGTGTGTATATGAAACCAATCCTTGTCCACCACCTAAAAATCACAAGTAAATCATGAGTAGACTACTCTTAGTTCAGTTCAGCTTCGAGTTGCTGAGGCCATTGCTTGGAGGTATGCCTAATGGCAAACAAGAAGTTTTTTAGAGAATTAGAGGCAATTGATAAAGATCAGTCCTACACCTCTACCCCAACATTTGACCCTTGAGAAGACCCAAACTGTAAAGGGTTTGGCACAATTGTGAGGACCAGCGTAATGGCTTTAGGTTCGGATATTGATCCAGCCTTAGCTTCAGGTTCAAAGTTAATGATATAAATCATCTACCAACTCCCCAATTCAAGATGAGTTTTCAATCATACAATCCGATGATATAAATCATATATAAATAACTTGTGATGATGATAAATCATACCATTTACAATTCATACCATATGATGAATTGGTGAGATTTCATACTCATAACTAAGTCATAAGTCATACCCCATACCATCATATATAAATAAGGTGAGTTTTCATACTAATATGATGAATTGGTGAGTTTATATAAATCATATATAAGGGTAAGTTTATATAAATCATATATGAGTTTATATAAATAAGGTGTGTCATATCAATTTTTCTTGTTTTTTATGCAAATTCTGAGGCTTACGCCTCACCTCAATAAGGCAAATTGCCTCGAATCGCCTCGCATTTTTTTTAAACCTTGGTCATGACGGTTGTCGTGGTCTTCTTTTCCTTCGTTTATTGTATCTTCTCAAGATCAACATATGTAAGCAAATCCTTGCATATAGTGCTAGTAACCTCACGTGGAAACCTCTGCATCCTGGATCTTTAGGAAATGATCTTCTTGGATCTACTGCTAGTCTTTTTGCAACTTTGGAAGTTGCTTCTTTTGGCAACCTCTAAAGTTGTTGCGTAGATTGCGGTGTCCTCTTCTTAAAGTGACAAACTGACGTGCAACCCCATACATGATATTTGACATCTTTTCTCCTGGAAAATCTCCTCTTCTGAAGGAGAGTAAAAAACCAGATATAAAGTGTCAATTTGAAAAGCATGAAGATCATAAACCATATAACTTGATAGATTTCCTCTCCCCTTTTCTCGGTTGCGAACTCCACTATATTTGTCTTCAAGAAATGAACCTCTCTCGACTTCTACGCTTCGCGTTAGGCATTGATATGTGAGAAAGATGACTTGCCGAAGTCCCCTGCTTGACTCATTGGGCCTTGCATAAGGCGCCAAGGACCTTCAAGGAGTTCTTTGAGAGAACTCCAAAGTCGACGAAGATGCCTCGACACACGAGACTTTGCAACATGTGGAAATCACGCACAAGACAACCTTCTTGTGAATGATTTTTTTGCAGCCCAATAGGAAGTCACATACAACTGTTGTGCATGGCTCTTCTCCTTCCTATGCGTGTACAAAAATCCCCCGGGAAGAGGCTAGATCGCAGGCTTTGATACCATGTGGAGTTTTGGGTGCAAATTAGGTGTGGAGACTCCCACGAGGGAGAAACAGGCAGCAGCAGGCTGCTGCAGGTGACCCCTGTTCATGCAATCAGGGAGAATAGAGAGGGCTGTAGTTGCGGAGAAGAAAGGGAGAGAGAGGGAGTTGTGGGTATTGATTGGAAAATAATAATGCATTAATTCAACTCAAAACAATTACAAAAAGTTATCTTTTATAGAGAGAATTAATCCTAATCTTCTAAAACAGGAGACAAACTTAATGCCAATCTAATCAAATCACCTAAAACATATTCTTAATTCACTCAACTAATTTGACACCTAATCATTCCAAAAACATAAAACTTAGACTCAAAGCAACCTCAAAATCAACCCTTAGGGCCGGTGCCCCTTGGGTGCAAACTGGGCTGCCACATGGCACTGCCATGTGGCCTGACAGACCTGTCACGTGGTAGTCCACGTGGCACACAAAGAAAGAAAAAAAACAAGCAAAACCATGATAGTGTCCACATTACTAGCTCATTAAAGTTAATTGTAGTATGTAGGTAGAGGCATATTTTTTGTGACAAGGGCTTCAGCACTTTGGATGAATTTGGTTATACGTTCAATAGCCTATGGACCGATATATTACTTGGTTTTACACCACAATCACTTGGAATGAGCGCGAATTGATGCAAATGTCTCAAAGTGGATTCCTTCAATTGGTGCTAAGCGCATGCCTGAAGATGGGATCATCACTAACAATGTGCAAAATTAACCGAGTTATTTCTTTTTCTATTTCACAGACGGATGCTTCCCCTCCAAAACAATCATGAGTTATTTTTGGTTCTTATCATATATTATTCATATGCCCTCCCTGATATGTTCTGAAAAAGACTTTTTGTCATTCCTATTTAGGCACATAGCAAGGATCTTACCTTTAACTGGGAAAGTTATGGCATCCTAGGTGGCTTAGGTTGTAAGAGTTACTTGTGGTGTGTGCATCTCTCCCATCTCCGTGTGCACGCGTGCATGCATAGGCAGAGAGGCAAGCATGCATTTACGTGTGTGTGTGTGTGTGTGTTTCCTTTTTTGTATTATTAATAAAGAAAAGATAGATAGAACGACTTGTGAGGCTAGCATTTTGAAATTAAGGTGCTTTAATATCTGAAATATGGTATTTTGTGGAAAATTGTAGGAACCACCTTATGGGAAACTCTCCCCATCGGAACAGCAACCCTGCGTGAAATTACCATGAATTAGGTGGATGTTTCACTAGAAATCCTAGTTGACTTTAGGGGCACGTCTTCTAATCTCAACATTCATAGGAATATTTATTATTAGTTCTCAAAATAATCAGTAGATGTAGTTCTGTTTTCCCTTGGAATTGAAGCTTCTCCTCTCAGTCCGGTATGAACAAGATTGAATTTTCAAGAGTTGTTGGGTGGATTGACACTAGATAAGGAACCGATTTGGATAAAAAAGTTGAAAGACAGCGTGAAAATGCGACTTTATTTGATTTGCTGTTACCGATCCAATAATAGGAGATCAATAAGAGATTGTTTTGATTCTAGAGTAACAGGCTCCAAGAAGGTTATGAGGCTTTAATTTTTTTTTACCAAAATGTAGGAAAGCACATGAGGTGAAGTGTTTTGTGATGCAAGGTGGTGTGAATGTGGTTCTCACTTGATAATTGATATTTAATGTAAAGAAATAAAAGAACGTAAGGTTTGTTATATGGTGGATCTCATCACATTAAAAAATCACATCATTTTAAATTAAAATGCACAAGTATAAATTATGTTTGCACAAGTGATAAATAACTTTACACCAGTGATAAATTATTCTAAGTAATTTTGCATCAGTGATAAATTATTCTGAGGTGATTTTACATCAGTGCAATCTCATTTTGCATCAGTGTAAAATTATTGCAAAGTTGATATGATGGTTTTGTACCGGTACAGAATGGTTTTTCACTTATGCAAAGTGATTTTGACTTATGGATTTTTTATTTAGAATTTAAGATTTGAGGTTTAAGGTTTAAATTTATGGAAAATGGTTTCGCCTATGAAAAATTATTTTTTACCTTAAGGTTTAAGATTTAGGATTTAGGGAATCTAAATCATAAACATTAAAGACTAAAATTTAAACCCTACGGTGAAAAATCACTTTTCAAAGTAAAATTGTATTGGTGCAAAATTATTTAGGGTTTAACAATTTTAACGGTCTAAAAGAAAATTGTTGTTGATTTTAACGGTGGTGGTCCTCACCACATATGAATATTTTTTTTGTATAAAAAAAAAATACTATCAAGTGAAGATCAAGTTTACTACTCTCTGTCATTTTTTACGTTTTCAAATCTACTCTTTTTTTTATGAGTCAGCGAATAAAAATTATCCGGTGCATGAGACTGTCATAGAAATATGAAAATTTTTAAGCGTCTGTAAACCATGTTTACATTTGAATCAACTAGAACTTTAAATATCAGTTGGTATTTAAATGCAGAATCTACTACGAACATCTCGGATATGGTTTTCTCTGGTTGTGCTGATCAACATTATACTCAAAATGGCATTTAGCCATGATGCGTGTCCCTTTTTTTCCATCCTTATTACTTCTGCTTCAGCTTCTTCTTATTGCAGCTGTGAATTCATGAATGCTTTAAGTAATTGTAATTTGCACCGTAAAAGATCCCAAAATTTATCCCTACCTTGAATACACCCTTCTTGCTGCACCTTTGTCTTCCCTAGTATTTGATGTTGGTGCTCTAGTCCCTTGAGAATTGCCAGCAGCATCTCTGAGTGCTTGTCCTTGCAAGTATCACACGTACATGAAATTCAAGTACCAGAAACAAGTGTTTCTTGGTCCAATTAACACAACATAATGAAATTAGGATGCTTGATACTGTCTCAGTGTGTAGCTGGTTCAGAAATGCATGTTGTCATGTCTTTTGCAATAAACTGACGTGAACTTTGTTTTCATGTGCAGGAGTTTGCCCCATTTCTTCGTGTACTTGGAAGCTATCCAACGGATACATCTTTGTAAACCTTTTTCCCTTGATATCTTATACATTAATGCTAATGATCAATAGTGCATTTAGGAGAAAAACAAATGCAATCAGCAGATGGCACCATATCACCGACTGAGCTCTGCGGAGCTCCTTTTATAGATGATGCCTGAACTGGTTTCCTGGTATTTACTGATGTATGAAAAATTGTGGGTATATAGTTGACAGTTTTCTTTCATAGGGAAATGCCTTTTTTTAAAAAAAAAAAAAAAATCCCTACATTCTTGTGATATAAATATTTGAAATATCCCCATTTTAACCAATTTAGAGTTTTCAATGATTTCGGTATTGCTCTCTGTCTGACAAATTCGAAATTTTATACTTAGTGCTTGGCCTCATTGCAAGACAGAAGTGTTATAAAATGAGATTGGTGGGGAGCACAAAAGGTTATTTTCGGTGCATAATTTCTTTAGGAAGAAAATTTGTTCCTTTTGGTTGTGAAAAGATTTAATTTCACAATTGAATGAGAGCTATAAAGTTGGATTTTGTTTTTCTTATGCGATGAGATGATTACACCCGAGAGTTGTGTAAAGCGCCGTGATCTCTGAAAATGGCATCAATTTCCTTAGTCTAGCCACCTTGGATTGTTACCAAATTGTTAGGGTAAACAAAGTGAAGCTTGTTGCTTTGCACCTTCATAGTGAGGCCATACTATGGCGCATCAAAGAAGCAAAGTGGGCGAATCTGCTCATGGGTAGAATCTAGAAGGCATCATTTGGTATGCGAGATAACATGGGATGTCTTGCATTAGGCCGTAATCCCACGATTGCATGATCATGGGATTGCCCAGCTTTCCTCATATTTATCTGATTTCTCACCTTTTTCCTAGAATTAGAATCGTGGAATAATTTCTCACCTTTTTCCTACGTAGGAATCTCCTACGCACTCCCCCTTACAAGTAGCAGGCGCATATTCCCTGTGCGTGGTATTATCGATCGCTTTCATGACATTGCAATAGATTATCTAGTAGGAAGGAGCTTGATTCTTATTCACATCCTATTGGTGACTCCAATGATGAAACATTGAAGTCCACCATCCAGGGTCTAACGATTAAACATGAGATTTTCTTTACAATTTTTCAACAACATACATAACCAGATTTAATCCATAACTACACCATTTCTCCTTTTTTTTTTGCCCCCTTTTTCTTGAAAACCCAAGAAAACAGCTTTCTTTACAGCACTCAAGAAAAATTAAGCATAAACTTCTGGGTTTGGTAGCAATCAGCTAAAAGGAAAAGAGAGATTGAATATAAAGACAGCATGACGGTTACCGTCCTAACCGTTAAGCCAAGGAAGCGCTAAGCATCCGTCTGTAAGTTCATAGGCAAGTAATTATCACTTTAGTTTAGCAGACTATCTGAAAGATCGTGATTTCCTTATTGAGAATAGATTAGTGCAGCGAGTTTTCTAGAGAAACAACGTACCTCAAAGGTGTCGGTTGCAGATAAATATTCTTGATTTGGACAACTGGAATCTCATGCATTATGTTCAAAGGTACCAAAAAGAAGCCAGTTTATGAGATGATCAGAGGCTCAATGTAGTCAAGGACTCAAGGACCAAGGATGACACATCAAAGGAGTACACCTATGAGACATTATATTTTACTGCCTAATATTTGATTTGACTTCACCGTTGCAATAACATGTTGTGCCCTTCCTCTTCTCACAGGCAGCCACAAATTTTCACTGCAATGTTGGAAAACCATTGGAATTTGCAGTTCCACGCAGAAACATCATTCAGCCATCGGAACAAACTCGTATCATAGAAAACATCAAATTATTGGCATCATTACAGATAGAAATTATCACAGCATTGCCTAGTAAGCCAACCCCTTTATTCTGGCCCATTACATCACATGGTAGACGTGCACAATTAGTTCACTCGCTACTTTTGGCGCATCCGTTCACTCAATTGGCTCCTCACTGTGCAACCCCTTCAAGCTCCTTGAGGAAGTCGGAGTTGTCAACAAGGACCTGCAAAACAAGCAAGGTACTCATAATGTAATCCAACAGAACCTTTGCTTCCTTAAAGAATTTTGAACTTATTCCAAATATCAGGTTCATGGATCTCTAAACAATGACTCAAAAGTACCATAGATTTTGATTTGAGTAAGCACATGACAGGACTGTGGCATATCATCCAATAAATCCTACCAGCATGCCTTTTCTAGTATGTGTCCAACCTAAACATGGAATCAGAGTCTATTGAGCTTCTTATTGTTCTGCTCAAATGTTAAAAGATGCTATTATTGCATTTCGAGGCACGCTTGCTCTAGGTGGTTTACATCATTGCTATTTTTACAGACCATCAGCAAAACAAAGGCATGTGCTTTACCAATTAATCATACCACCAAGAGCATATAGAATTTGTGTTGGAAAAATAAAGACCGAAAATAAACTCCATTTCTGTTTCAGAGCAGTTATCAAAATCATTTCACTTAGGAAGCTATATAGGTCAGCTTGACAACTTGCTAGGAAAAACTAAGATGTTGAAATAAGAGTACATTTGCAAAATAAGTTAAGGCAATTAGATGCTAAACGCTCAAGAATGGTCAATCGGCCAAACATGGCACAAACAGCTTACCACTTTCCAGCCATCTGGGTCAAGGAAGGAAGTTATCTTAGTGTAAATTCCAGGGATAGGTCCTGGTTGCCTAGTGATTTTTCCTCCAAGCTCTTCAGTGGCAAGTTTCACAGCTTCAGCACTTTTGTACACATCATCAGTGCTAATGGCAACCTACGGACCAAAAGAATACCAAGAAATAGTTAAGAATCAGGCCGGAAAATTAAGTTATTGCACACCATAGTTAGATACGAACCTGTGCATAAGCATTTCCCTTTGAATATTCTGTCACACCATAGTTATACGTCAACTCCAGGACAGTTGTCTCACATTCATCCGCATATCCCATCATAGCAATTGTATACTGTATGAAAAATTAATTTTAAGAGCTCATGGTAAAGATAGTCAACCTCAAAACACAAAAATAATATGGAAATCATAGCTATTAGTTTGCTCTACCTTGTAATCTGGAACGTCTTTCTTTCTCAGTAATTTCATCCCACATGCCTTTAGAAACAAATGATATACCACTAGTTAATAGCAATGTTAACCAAAAACATGCCATCCAAATCAATACTCATAAATGCAAGATGGATGCAAACCCTAAAATAACATTTCACCAAGGCATAGATGTTCCCCATGACTCACAGTTCTTCTGAAGGAAATTCTAGTTTTAGTGTAGATACATACAAACAAATGCCAACGAGTAAGCCATTAATTCTTCTCCCCTGAAAGTCATAGCCAGAGAATTGTCCAATGGAAGTTTATCACTTTTTTTTTTTCTGATAGGGAAATTTAAGAATTACTAACACCAACTTGCAACAGTTTGAGGTGGAACTAGTTGCAGTCCCCTGGGTACTGATAAAATCAGTTAAAGCCCTCGATCCCTTTTGGGATAAAAATATCCCTCGAAAAGAAATCCCTAACTTGCTCCCAAACTCCCCAACATCCGGAATCTCAAAGAAAATTAGGGGTATGGATGGGAGGGGTGAACTAAATTTTGCTTGGACATCACAGGACACTAGATGAGTTAAATTCATACAAAAGTGGGTGAAATGAATTCAAATTTAAACCATGCAGATTTTAACATAAATTTGATGTTAAATATTCCTAACATAAATAATAGAGCACGGGTTACGAAACACATGTTGCAACACTTTATGAAACGTGCAGCCCCCACTCACATTAGTTCACTCCAAAAGGGTAGCAGAGCCCCACCGACACCTCTCAAAAATAAAAAAAATAAAAAACAAAAACAAAATATAGCTATTTACTCCAAAAAAAAGCAAACGTGTGATCTACCACCATTAAAAAAAAATAAGGGTGTACATGGGTTGGGTTCAACTCGAATCCAACCTAACCTAACCCACAACCCCATATATATATATATATATATATATAGGAGACGGATCCAGAGAGCACAATGCCTAAAGAATTGAACTTGAGTACAAAATATGGACCATTATATGTCAATCACATGATTCACAAAAATACCACCAATAATGAGTAGAGTAGTGTTGTAACAATATTGAGATTTAGGAAAGTCAAGATAATTTAAAATCAAACAAAAAAAATTAGTGTAAAACATCAAATCATATCCGTAACTACTAAAACTAGACATGTCAATCCCTTGTTATATAGAGCATTGATTTATATAATAAAAACAGAAGATAATGGAAACAAGATGGTGTATGATGATTAGAATTGTATAAGAATGTAATAAATACTACAAAAATATTGTAACGATATAAAAGAATAATTGTAACTCTTATCACGTGTAATTGTAACAACTACACACATTGGTTGTAATGAAATGATATATTATTGTAATGGAAAGGAAATAGTGTTGTAATGGATTATCTGATTAAACTCTTAACCGTGTTTGTTTGTAATATATTACAATTATATAAGAAACGTCCAATCAAATAAATGATAAGTTAAATTTTTGTGTTAAAAAGAAACATTAACAAAGAGGTTGGGAGTTGAATTGTAATGCAAGTCATTGAGTTGTAACACAAGCCAACAACACATAAAACAAATAGATGGTCAAGTTGTAATATAAGCCACAACACAAAATAATAAATAGTCAAGTTGTAATATAAGCCACAACACAAAATAATAAATAGTCAAGTTGTAATATAAGCAGCAACACATACAAAAATTGATGGTCGAATTGTAATACAAGACAACATATAAAATAAAAAGTCACGTTATTATACAAGCTAGCAACACATATAATAGTAGATAGTAGAGTAATAAAGATGTTGAGAGTCAAGTTGTAATACAAGCCAATAACGCATAAAATAATAAAAAGTCGAGTTGTAATACAAGGCAGTAACGTATAAACTAATAGAAAATTGAGTTATAATACATGCCAGCAACACATACAAAAATAGATAGTTGAGTTATAATACAAACCAGCAACACAAAACAATAGATAGTCGAGTTGTAATACAACCCAACAACACAAAATAATAGATAATCGAGATGTAATATAAGCTAGTAACAAATAAAAGAATAGAACAAAGACAATGATAAACAAAAGACCAAATTAAACAAAATTAGAAACAATTGATCGTTACAGAACAAGCATAGATTAAAGCATGCGTTATTAATATTTAGTTTTAATTGCCAAATATAAAAGGTGGATTATTCTAAATATTTGAAACCGCTTAAAAACAAAGAGTGATCTCATTAATCAAGACACCAATCGAACAAATAAAAGTTTGGGCTTTTCTTGTGAATTGTGGCCACAATGTTCACTGAATATTTTTCATATATATATATATATATATAAGGGAGCAAAACTTAAATGAGTTAAATCTTCTCTAATTACAACCCAGTCAGCCACTAAAATCCATCCACGCCCAAGCCCAATGTCCTAAATTCCCCCTACGTTCCACCTCTCCCTCTCATGTCCCATAATCGAAAATTAATATTCCCACCGCTGTCATATGACTCCCACCTCTCCCACATTCCCCTACCCTTGTCCGGTTGTCCCACAATCCTAAATTCCTTCCCCCACTCGACTCTCCTAAGTTCCTAACACTAAGATAACTCACATTGACACGAATGGTCTCAAGACTCTTAACTCTCAAGGTCTGTCGCCGACTCGCTGCCCCCCTCTCAAGTCACCGATCTCACCTCATGGTCCCTCAGGTCATATAGCGCCGTAGTGTTGCAACCACGCTCCAATCACGCAACATTGCATAGCTTCAATCAATAGTCCCTACAACGACTTCCTACACGACATGCTCTGATTAGTGTAGTCATCGTCCCTAACCCCTCTCTCTCTCTCTCTCTCTTAAGTCCTTAACTTCTCTCTCTCCCACATAGCCATAGGCCCAGAATGTGCAGGCGACGCCATGTGCCTTCACCGACTCCCTACGCAACGATTCATTGTTCCTGTAACAGAGCTCAATGAGTAGGTTTACACCTCTCCTATGGTCCCACCTCCCCAAGCAAGGTTCTCACACAACCACAACGCTCCTCGAGCAGGGCTCGCTACTTGCAGGTTCGCTCCTCTCCAACGGTCCCATCTCCATCGCCTATGTTCTAGTGTTTCATGGTACACCATTTGCTTTTTGTAAATTTGTAATAGCCTAATAACACATGATACTCAATTTTTAGAAAGAAAGAAGCACTCAATTATCAGGTATACCTTTATTTTTTCTTGGTATTTTTATACAACTATCAAATTTGTTTTATTTTTACCTATTTTATTCGCTTTTTTAAAAGATATAAGTTATTTATAAGTTTAAAATATTTTATTATTAAGTATAAAAGACATTGCAATATGTATAAGATAAACATAAGTTTTGAGTTTTTTTAACTAGTCAAAAACCCGACCCAACTCGACTCGATTTTTATGAGTTAGGTTGGGTTTGGTAATATAACGGGTTCAGTTTAGGTTGAGTCCCAACTCAACCCATGTACACTCCTAAAAAAAAAGCAATCTATCACATCATAGGTGGAAAAACCAAAACACGGCAATTGAAAACTAAAACACATCAGTGTATTTTACCTTTCCACCGGTAGACAATGGTTCTTCACGTGAAAAGTGATTTTTCACTTATGCAAAGTGATTTTTACCGTTGGAAAATCAAAACATATTGGTTGAAACTACCACGTATAGTGGTCAACCACTTTTTCTCACTACATGCATTGCAACATACATTTCTTTACTTTTTTACTAAATAATATAAACAAGAAGAGTTCTCAAATGATGTTTATAGTCAAAAAATTAACCTCTTTGGAAAAAGTCTAAAGTATTAAAAGTTTAATGGAATCAACAAATGTAATATTTGTGACAACGTTATCACACCTTGTTTCATGTCAAGATTCACAAAGTTGATTAAAGTAATCATTGGTGTATTCTCATTCACTTGGCAACAGGCATGCTATATAGTTTACGTCTTTAACATAGAAATATTATGAATGCCAAAAATTTCCGAAATGCAACTGACTTTTGACATGTGTAAGAGTAGATAAACTGCACACAGATTATCAAGACACCTTTGAACACCTCTAAGTATCAGCTAGAGTTAAGAGAGCAGCATTGGTTCATTTCATAACTGTGAAGGCACTTAAGTTAGACATTCTTTTTAGGGTTTTTTTTTTTGACTTACATTTCCGTCCACAGAAATACTACTGTTGCTTATCCAAAATAAGACTTTGGAAATTTGCCATTCCTCCTTGATGAAATTCTCCAAGGCAAAATAGTTAAATATGATAGGAATTTGTACACAGGCACACTGCAAACTATTGGCTTCCACAAAGACACCTTAGTTTTTCAAATCTACACATATGCCCATGCACAATTAACACCCTTTGCCAACACCCCTAGAATATTAAGGTCTAGGAAGATTGTCAATAAAATTCGCTCTTTTTGGTGGAAAAGGTCAAAAATAGACTCTTTCCCTCCTCCCTCAACCTGATATTCATGTCATTTCTGCCTACCATTGCCTCAACCATTCATTTATCATGTCTTCAAGCTCTTATGACAGCTAGATTTTGTTAATATTCACCTTTTCTACACAAGACAATCGGAATTCAACCTTTGTATGCACAATAAAATTTTAGTTAGCCCTCACATTTGATATAGATTAGCTCGCATATGGTTAACTTGGAAGCTCAATCTTTTGATGGAGGACCATAAGTTTGAAATCAGCAACTTATTGAGAACAACCATGTAAAAAATGATAAACCTGGACACATACATGTACCGTAATTTTTTACAGAGCCATCTATGCAAAATTCCCACTCCCAAGATGATAAGTACAAAGTTAAAGTCAATTTAAGCACTCTAAAGGATTTTAATCACAAGATATATCAGACAACACAGAAATTATCAAATACCAGCTGTGATACAGATGAGTTCTGAGAAAGTCAATGGAATGAACAGTCATGATGATAATTTTGGAAACTGATCTCCCTTTTCTATTATTGCATTTTGCTACTTACCCTACAATTGAATTTTAAAGGTATCAGAATGTACTGAGATGAGGATTTTTTGAAGATGGAATGGTAAATCAAACATGGGATTTCAATGTTCAAACTGCAAACTTTCCGGAAAATTAGCATAGTTCTCAAAGAGATAATTGTTTTTTCGGACATATTAAGCCAGGAATGGAATCAACATGTGGCAAAAATAAACAGGCACTAACTTATTGAGCCAGCAAGGGTGTCATCCAGCTATATGTGTCCTAAGGTTATCATGACTTTTGGTAAAGAATACATGTTATCTGGAGCAAGTTAGGAAAGCAAGGGAGGAAGGGGAGTGCTTCTGAAAAGTAACTTGGCTGTATACTTTAACTGCTTCACTTTGCAGGCAGATATAGATGACTGTTTTCCATCAATTGTTTAAGGCTAGATTAGGGGACAAACAAGAGGAAATATAGCACACCTAAACAGGTGGAAGGGACTCTTGGATGCCTAATATAGCTTAATGAGAATTCATTCAAGCAGTGTATGTGAGCTAAGAGCCTTATTTTAAGGGAATTTTCATGAAAAGCTTCATCATTAACAGCTTTGCTGGATTAAACTTTTCTCATTTAGCTTCAATTAAGAGTATCAACCACTAATTGATGTCTTCTAGTTTGCAGACTCTTCTGCTATTTGTAACAGCTAAATGTGTAAGCATTCAACATTTTAGAAGAATAAAACAACTATTATCACTGCAAAGAGTCAACTTCTTGTTACTTCAATAACCCTAAACCAACATAATTTGATGCTTCATCTAAGAGATTTTCAAGTTACAAACAAGACAAACAACACAATTGCAAACAGGTGTTCAAGAAAGACGCAAGTTGGGCCCTAACAAATAATGAGTGTTTTCTAATGAATTATAGCTCCAACCCCACATAAAATCAGCACCCTAAATTGCTGTACAATCTAGCAACTCTTAACAGAACCATGCTCCAATATTTCATAACGACTATCTTGCTGGAAGTTAGAAGGTCTTTTAATTTAAATAACCGTAAAACAAGAATGATACAACAGCTTTTTGGGGTATTAGTAGCAGATATATTAGTACCTTTTCATAAAACTTGATAGATCTATCTAGATCACCCACACGGAGCATAACCTGGCACAAAGGTTCAGGTGTAGGTCCCCTTTGCAGAAGCTCAAAGAGGTACCCATCAGGGTCCTGAACGAAGGCAATTACGGTTGTCCCACCTTTAACGGGACCAGGTTCGCGGGTAACCTTGCCACCCTTGGCTCTGATGTCTTCAACCAACTTGTAAGCCTTTTTAACAATGGGATACAATTTGCTTAGATTCTTCCCAGAACATAATTGCAGAAAATGAAAAAGTTGCAATTTGAAATGGGAAACATACATCTTCAGTTGTTATTGCAAAATGCCCAAATCCCGCACCAATGTCATATTTATCCACAGCATAATCTGTTGATAATCAGCCAAAAATACAAATATCAACAGTTAGAGGCATATAGTTATTAAAAGAGGTTCACAGTGGAAGAAACTTTTTTTTGGACGAGCACTCTAGAAGAAACTTGTGAAGCTATGTACAAGAATACTAATGTTATTTCTATAAAATGTTTTCTTTCTTCTTTCTACTCAATTGCTTCTAAGATGATAGAGCAATTTCTTTATCATGTTTTTTATTTTTCAAACAAAAAACATGGTAGGTGCTTATTTTTATGGTGGTAATGAAGTTGACTACCACGGACCTTCAACAGTCATCCTTTTTTATTTCAAAAAAAAAAAGGACATGGTACGGAAATTGCTCTATAAAATCTCATTGTTTACAGCGAATAACAGTGGTTTCTCGTTATAAAACAGTGTGCACAAGAACAATGTCAATTGAAGAGTTAAAGAATCCTCCACATTTACATGGTCATAGCACTAATGGACATTGGCTGAAATTAAAGTTAAATTTGACCAATTCAGTGGAACTCTTGGCTTGGTACCTCATCTAGTTTCAATCTTTCTTAGATCCTAAATGCCCTCTGCACTGGATTTGTCATTCCTTTTTTTAAACCACTTACCTTTTGTAATCCCCACATGCATCCTCCAATTGCACAATCCTCCCCCCCGATTTCCCAGTTGCCACAGCTTAATACCCCACAGCTCTCTGATTTTGCACTCTAATGGCTACTTGATACGTGTAGGAAGGAATCAATTACTCCCCTCCATCCCAATGTCTGGAATTGCCACTATTTTTTAGCAAAGAATTGCCAGTATATTATGGTGCATTCAGTATGCAAGAATGTTGGGATTGGATTACCATGGAACATCGAGGGATAAAGGTTTGCAAAAGAAACCTACAATCCTTTCTAAGTGAAAAGACAAGCCACTGGTGTATAAAAGAAAGGCATTGCAAGAGGAAATGACTTGAAAATATAATTAGCCATGTAAAAGTTTTTTTCTTTTTTTTTTAAGTGTAAAAAGATAGTCACATGAGCAAGGTTACCATCCCAGAGTGATGTAAAAGTAATAACAATCACAACATATGAATAGAAGTAAATCTCTGATACTGACATGAAATTATTAGAAATTCATTCAAAGGAAATTTGAAAAGGGTAAAGATGTTGGGCATGAGATATGATCCCATAACCTTTAGATGCCAATGTAGAGGAAATTCTACTAACCCCTTGGTGGCCATTCAAAGGAAATTCTTACGGTAAAAAATGGACTTGTGAGGAAATGATAGGTGAGTTGCAATAACTGTAGCAGCATGATTTTGGACCAGAAATTAGAACCTAGAAAATGTCATATAAATTCTTCAAGAAGCAAATGAATGGCAATTCCAATCAAAAGACTTCCCAAAAAAAATTCCAATCAAAAGAAAAGTCGAGTACTTTGGGATAATTGATTCCAATTGTTGAGTGCCTCAAACAAGAGAACAGAACTATGGTAGAAACCCTTTCACTTCTTCTGCGAGATCCACATAGTTTTTCACCCCTTCATTTTGTGTAAATGTCTGGACTAATTTAACAGTTACTCCATATGCCGCAACATACAAACTCCAAGGAGTTAGCACAGTGGTAAAGCCACACACTGGCATCCAAGTAGTAATGAGATCAAATCCCATGACCACGACATTTACCTTCTCAAAAAAAAAACAAAAAAAACTTTGTATGCCATGAAGGTAGCAAAACCAGTGAAGTTCAATGGGCTTATAAAACATAATATAAAAAACAAAGCAACAACAGTATGCCATTTTTTCTGTGAATTCCAAACTTCCAAATTTTCAGATCTTTGGGCTAAAAGTAGTCCCAACCTACATGCTATTCTTGCAACCCTAGAGCTTCCAGATTTTAAGATGAGATGAGTCCTGGAAATTTTCAAACATTATGCCTATTTAAATGGAAAAACATTGAATTTTATTCTAAGATGGGATTTGGAATTTAAGGATATTGCACTCATTATTCTAGAATTTTCAAATCATATTTTGCAATGAATTTTGGAATTTTAGGATACTAAGCATTCTTAAGTACTTTAGATTGAAGCCAGCAATTTCTTTAAGCAACTTGAGTCTATGCAAGTATCTTATATAGCACAAATGCCACAAAAAGCTATAGTAGATATGCACTATGACATGAAAAGCTAATTATAAAGTCAGTGCTCCAATATGCAGAACCATACCAACCAAAAACCAAACGTTTTTTCAAAATGAAGTGGGGTCAGTGCATTACCTCCAGTTGGATCAACTTTAGATCACACCCTTCTAAAAAAAGAACTTTAGATCAAACCCAAACTTACTCCAAACAGGCAAAATTGTACTTAAATACTTTGTTTACAACCATTCTTTCATATTCCTCGGCATAAGGACAAGTAATATTATGCCTAACTCAGATTGCAAAAGAAAGCAAGAAAAAGATTTCAACTTTAGATTTCAACCAGAGGACTATGCACGTACTGTAAGTCAGTTCTACGACGAAATGAGAATCCTCAGGCCCAAATCCAAGAAATGCATTAGAGAATTTCTCTTCTGGAAAATCCCTTTTCCGTAGAAGCTTCATCCCAAAGCATTCTGTGTAAAATCTATAGAATACATGAGTCAGTAAAATAACTAGAGATTCCAGCATAAGGACAAGTAATATCATGCCTAACGCATCAGCAAGAAAGGCATACTTAATTGATCTATCCAAATCGCCAACTCGGTAAACAGCATGCAGAAAACGCCTCTTGTCAGTTTTGACCCATTCTAGCACATGTTCAGAGCTGACAGCCGTTCCACCTTCCACAGATGCCATCTTAAATTCTACACTACATATACATATGCAAGTAAAATTAGGTCTTCTAACAAATATAAAAACTAATTTTGCATCATAAAACACCAAAGCATAGTTATTAACCGTACATATCCATATGAGTGATCCCTGAACAACTACATAAAAATGAAACTGGATATTGTCACAAGATAGAAAAATATTCAAGCATACAGAGGAAGACAACATTCAGAAGCATGTTTTCCAAGAAAATAAGTGCAGTCCTTCAAAAAGGCAATCTTACCATAAAAAACAAAAACAATCCAAGTTCAAAATTCTTTGTAGTTTGTTCAATGAAAGTCAAAGGACTGCAACCAAATGTGGAAAAGGCCAATAATTTAGAAGTGCTTGGAGAATCAGAGACAATTCCATGTTACCACTGACATATCGATTCATAATACAAGTTCCTCATCCATGGACCAAAGCAATTTAATGTTACAGAATAAAGCCACAGATCATACGAGAACTAAAATTTGAGATAAACATATTTGTAATTTAGGGTGCTTCTCAAACTATTCCTTCAAAGAAGCAGTATAACCTAATTTCATAGACATTCCATCCTCAAGGGCATGCACAGTAACAACCGAATAAAGTTTTCATTTTTACCAACCAGACATGCAGTGACCATTAGTGAGAGATTGAGATAAATGAATCTATGGTGTTTATATGCTTAAATTAGTGGTAGACTAGCTTTAAATGCAACCTCTACAAATGAAGTCCAGTCCTACTACAGAGCATAGGATGAACCTAAGCTGTTATCAAGGTCCTGGCATAAAGTTACTCCTTCAAGCAAAGGTAGAAGCATCCCGGAAGTGGATCCAAAAATGGTATCAAAGCAAGATTTTCTTGGGACCATTCCTAAGAAATTTTCGATTACGGATTCAATCTAACAAAAAATTGACCAAGAAAAAGTAAGCTTTTAAACTCTCAACTGCAGTCCACAATCAAAATCCTTTGCAAAAAAATTCTCCTGAAAAATCCAGATTCGGAAGCTACTAAATCCAAAAATCCTATCAGTGACCCAAAAGCAGGGGAAGATACCCTCTAGACAAAACCAGGGAGTCGGGAAAAACCTGGTTAAGTAGGTTTGCACCGGGTAAGTAGGTTTGCATCGGATTAAGTGGACTTAACCTAAGGGTAAAGTTATTCTACTATCTCTGTGGAATAACTTTAACCTGTCAAAATATCTAAACAGGTTAACTCACTTATTCCACTCCTTCCGTATCCCTCTCCTTATTCTACAAACCTATTCCCCTTACCAAATGGGACCTAAGAGAGGATCCGAAGGAAATTTCTCAAAATACAAGCATTTACTGAAGTGGAAAACACGCTGACATGAATGAATTGGTAATTGCCATTTGCTTGCGTAAACTTCCAAACATCCTTTTAGAATTTTTTCACGTCACAGGGAACAAAGAAATCATTAAGAAGAAGTTGGAAAAGAAATCAGGAGAAAAGAACGAAGGAAAAACAGAAAAAAGGACAAAAAAATATTGATTTTGAAAAGGAACACACGATCAAGCCAAGGCTTGGAGACAACGATCAAACGGGCATTTTAAGAAGAGAAATGGTAAAGGAAAGCTCACCAAAGTGGTGATCTTCTTCTCTCTCTCTCCCTCTCTTTCTTTACTGGTTGTGGGAATCCACGGAGATGGGAAGGATCAGTGAAGTCCACTGTCTCCGCTCCACCGATCCAACCTAACCCCTCTTATAGCGGCGATTCTCCTTGCCCTATGTTGTCCATACCAAACCGCTGACGCCTGAATTTCGCCATTATTTTTAGGGCTATCTTGCAAGCGTATCCCCCGATAAAATCAAGAACTGCTGTTGAAGTCCCCAATCAGTTTTCGGATAAAACAAAGTCTTGAATAGTATAAAGATATTATTTTTCACATACCACATTTATCATTATTGATCACGCTTATCTTTTAACAATAATTTCTATCTCTATCAACTTACTCTCATGCATTGCATGTACCTCTATAAATATACTCTCATTTATCACAACTATCTCACTAATCCACTCTCAATATAAATATAAATAAAAATAAAAAATACTATATTAATTTAACTAACACATCAATGCTCAGTACCCATTTTCTTACCAATGCATTTATCCCTCTTTAAAAATTTTTAAATTTTACCTAATTTTAAACTTTAAATCTCTACCAAACTAACCCTTAAATTAGTGGAAATAAAAAAAAACTAACCGATGGAGTTAACCACTCCTTTTCCATGAGTACGACAAAATTATATCAGGGTCCACATTGAGGGCCTTCCCTCTCTTAATTTACATTTAATCCAATTCCTTGAAATAGGTAAACAATGTTCAACTTTATTGTCATATGTATCTCTTGTGCTGTTTGGTTAAATTTTAATTAACAGGAAACAAAGTCGCTCCAATTGATAGTAATTGACACATGCCACAACACCCATGCCATGCTCGTGCACTTAATAGGATACTTTTTTGTATAGATACCACAAATTATAAAGAAAACCAAAACACCTACGCCGTTTCCCCCAGACAAATCGACGCCCCCCCCCCTCATCTGCAACAAGGCTTACACCCTGAAGGGGGAGTTGCTGTCGTTTTGTGTCAAATAAATGGTGGGGATGGATGGAAGAACAAATTTTGTGAGGTATGCACCTATGATGTGAAAAAATGCATGCTAACGTGATGGACGGGGGAGCCTCAGTGTCCTCTTCAAAATACTTTTAGGCTTTGGTTACTCATGATTTAAATTTTTGTCCATGATAAATTTTAAGACAAGGTAAATTGTAGATGTTGTTAGGTTTAGCGGTAAGATAAATACTAGATTTAATGTCATATGTGATTTGACGTGATTCAGTAAGAGAGAGCGGTACTTCATTTGATTTATATTTGATTTAGGTTGTCTTCTTGCTGCTGTCTTTGAGAAAGTGGAATAAAATTAATATACGATAAGTAGAGATGTCTTGTGAATCACTTTTTTTTTTTCCATTTGCACGGTAGTTGGTCAAATATTTGGAAATATAAGGTAAATAAAAAATTGCTAAATATCCAACCCTTGATAGGGATGTCAAAAGAATATTAACATTAACATTTATTAAAATGAAAAGACATTTTGGGAAGGATGAAGGATGCGAACCTGTGCGAACAGGGAAGGTGGAGTGTGGGTAGCCAGTGATGGGGGAATAGTACGGAGGATATGTCGTTTTTTACCAAAATTTCCGATTCAAAGTTTCGAGTAACAACTTCTTTGAAACACGTTTAAAAAAAGTTTTCAAACAAAAAAAAAATCATGAAAGACGTCTTAAAAAGAATTCGATAAGTAAAGTATACGTCAATAATTACAAAAGATTAGAAGGGTATGCACACAAAAACCCTCTATTGTATTCTGGGCGTTAACTCGGCAAAAGGCACACCTACCCCCTAACAGTTACACTGAAATCCGGCAGAACCATCCAGAAGGATCGGGGGATGCTCGTGATATCAAAAGGTCACGTGGCTATCAGGTGACATGTGGAGGTGTGGAGATAAAGTGCGTTGTTGCCGGACCATATCTGTGCCATTTCGCACACCTGTTTGTAAAGCAAAAATACATCAGCAACACTTTTGAACGTGGTGTTTGCAGCTAATTATCAAGCAAACAAAGAAATTAAATATATAATACAATACATAATACATAACACTAATGTATCTCTAATAGAAATGATTTATTAAGGTCTCTTTAAACATCATTGATCGCGTCTCATCATCTCCACTGGAGTTAGGTCCTCCTTTTTTAATAAGGAGGTGCTGACTTTAACATGGAAAGCGACGTACACAAATAATTTTCCTATCTCTAAAATACAACATAAATCTTAAAAGTCAATACACACCCCCAAACACGTAACAAATACATTCTAAATCAAGATGTTGTGCTTATTTTTTTTGTTTGAGTTCTTTTTGTTAGTTTCATTTTTCTCTTGATTTTTTTTTCATTCACTTAAGTTAATTGATTGCATATGTTCCAATTTTTACATACTCCATTGATTATATGTCTCCATTTTTTCAATGATTACATGTTCTATTTTCCCTTGATATTTTTTTTGGAGTTTCATTTTTTCCTTGAATATTTTTTCCCTTCATGTAGATCTATGTTCCACTTTTTGTAGTCATTTTATTTTTTTGAGATTCATGTGTTCTCTTCTTGTGTCAAGCCACTATATTTTTTCCCCTTGTTGTAGGCGAGGTGGGTACTGATAGAAAAGGAGAATAGAGTGAAGGAGGAAGAAGAGTGAAATGCAAAAGTGTGTGCTGTGGAGATTTCTTAGCGAAAGTAGTGGACATCAGTGTGTGTTATAGCTATAGTTAGGAATGTTGGTAGTCTGGTGGGGGGTGCGGGCTATGATGTCGATGAGGTATACGATGACATTGATGGTATCTAGAGGTACTAGTCATGGTGTGTTAGGCGTGACTTCGGTGAATGTCAAGGATGGTGATGTGTGGTGTAGACTGTAGTGGTATTGTTACAAGGGAGATGGGAGATAATGCTACATGTGCTTGTTGGATAGTTGCGAATGCTCGCCAGAGAGAGATGTGTGCTACCGGAGAGAGTTGTGTGCGCTCATCGGCAACTAAGGTGTTGTGGATAGGTGAACTGTGTAATGTGATGTGTTATAGGCGAGTGTAGCAAGCACAAATGCAGGTGGTATGTGAGATCATGTGTGGGGGGTTATAAGACCACCCATGCATGGAATGTAGTGTGCGAAATGGCTGATATGTACTATTACTCTTAGAAAAATGGTTTGCATAAGTCTTTCCAAGTGCTCCATTTCCCAAGGCCAAGTTTACGACTTCTTGAGGCCAAGAAAAGATGTTTTTGCGGATTCTCGATGCAATGTCCTGTGATTTAGACATGATGTGCTGTGCTTTATTCAAAATTTGAATTGACCATCGTGTTAAATCTAATATTGTAATGTATTGTGTGCTGTGGTGATGATGATAATGTACCATTGAGAGAGATGATTGTAATGTATTGTGTGTTGTGGTGATGATGATAGTGTACCATTGAGAGAAATGATGTGCAACACACAACACATTACCCTCATTTCTTTTTTTTAATCTTTTTTCCTTTTGTTTTTCTTGCGGTATTGTTTGCTTCCTTTTTTTTCTTTAGATTTCTTTTAAAGTCCATATGTATGTATGTCCATTTTTTAGAAGTCTATATGTTGGTGGATCTACAAGAGGAGGTGGCGGTGAGCTAACAGTGGTGTTGATGGATCTAGAGGAGGCGGCGAGGAGGAGGAGGTGGTCTGCTTAGGAGGTTGGTGTTGATGGTGGTGTTGGCGACCTGGAGAAGGAAGGGAGGAAGAAGGGGAGGAGGATGTGGTGGTGCTCTACCTGGGAGGTGGGTGTCGATGGGTAGTGGTGATCGGAGGAGGGCTAGAGGATTGAGGAGGTGGTGATGACGGGTGTGTGCTGGCCAAATGTAGTGGTCGGAGAAGGAGGTGGGAGATCGGAGAATGGAGGAGGCCATGGTGGGTGTGGTGTCCTGGAAGAGGAGATGGCCAAGCGGATGGCGGAGGAGGGGAGGTGGTGGGTGCTACACGCTTGATGGGTATGCTGGGTGGAGGTGGAGGTGATGGTATAAGGAGGGGGATGAGAGGAGGTGGTGTGCTAAAGGAGAAGGTAGCTCATCAAGTGAAGGAGGAGGAGGGGAGGTGGTGGGTGTTATGTGTTGGCTAGAGGTGGTGGTTGGAGAAGGGGGTCGAAGGTGTGTGAAATGACCCTTCCCAAGGGTCGTCTGGATTTTTTTTTCGAACTTTAGGGGCTGTATCAAAATTTCTGCACACCAAAATAAATTCTGTGCGGAGTATTTTAATTTGAAGGGGGTTTAGCGCAATTTCTCTTACACCCATACCCCCAACCATACCACACCATAGCCCCCCCCCCGCCCTCCTCCATTTGTTCTCCACCACAGCAGCTGAGTGAGGGAGGAGAGGGAGAGCTGGGAGTATGAGGGATCGGAGGAGAGGAGGGTGTACGGGAGGTAGAGGGAGGGCAATAGGAGGTTCTGTGGGCATTATTTCTGCAGATTCAGACGTCTGCAACATTTGTTAGACGTCTGGAGAGGTCGTCGGACGTCTGGAACGGACTCAAGACGTCCGGTAAGCACGCAGAGTGTCAAGGTGCCAGAGACGTTGGCAAGGCGAGTTGGTGCGGCATTATAGGCACTTTAGGATGTCTGGAAGTAGCGTCAGACGGCTCTCCCAGACAACTGGAAGCAGTGCCAGATGTCTGGAGATACCCTTAGACGGCTGTGAGGGGAAGCAGACGACGGGGACAGACGCAGGAACGTAAGGTGAGATCCTATGCTCGTTTAAGACGTCTGGGACACTCCCCAGACGTCTAATTTTGGTCAGGGTGTGCGTGTTTGGGTCGGTTCAGGGCCTAAACGAAGTCGATTTTGCGCAAACAAAGTACCGTTGATTTTTTTTTTGAATTTTCTACATATTAGGGTCGTATCCATACTGTTTTAAGCTTGCTTGACATAATGGTCAACAATGTTAATGATTGGTGTGATTAACTGTTTAGAATAGGTCTCCAGTCCGTAGTGCACACGGGACCTGCGGATACATCGGGATCTACCGTTCGTGCCCCACATTTCCTGTTTACCTTGGTAGAGTGGTCCCCTCTACTCCTATAGTTTAAAATATTAACGTGCATGATAGATTAAAAATATTTGCTCGAAACCTAGGATATGAAATGAACCCTAAGACTAAGAATGTGATTGTTTATGTTCGATATATGAACCTGACTTGCTACAAACTGAGAATGCATGTTGTTAAATTCCTTACTGTGAGAAATGGAATGTTAAAAATGATGATTGCTTTATCCTGATTATTCACGAGCTCTCTGTTATAAGAAACCAGAATGCGAGACAGATACATGCCATGTAATGAAATAAGCCGAGTACTATGCATGAACCCTACGGGGAACTAGGAAATGAATCATAGTACAGCAATATTGATATTCAATGTATGATGGGACTCGTTACCTACGGGCATGTTGGTTGGTTGTTCGGACTTTGATATGGGAAGTAAGCTAGCCCTCATGTACGTGGTACAGAGAAGAACTACTGTCCCTTTAGTGTAGAAGGGAGCTACCCACCCCTTGGGTTGGGACCCAGGGGGATTCGCCACCCTACACCGACTCCTGTTAGGGCCACTGGATAAACCGGGATAGCCGGGCGAGGGTATGCAGATTGGCGAGGGGTGAGGCCCATGTTCTATTCTGTGTTGTACGTTTAGCATACCCGCTAGCGGAAAGGACTGACCGCGTGCCAGTGCCGGGGTAGCTACCTGTACGTTTATCGCATGTGTCGTAGTCACCGTTACGTCGTGACCATGACCCCGGGGTGGTAGACCGGGTGTAGGACTACCACAGGGTGCTCTCCCGGTCAGGAGAGTGCCACGTGTGCATCCTGCATCGTAGGAAAACTGCATCAAGATCGTTCCCTTAGGGAACACGTGGATTAAATGATGATATGGACATTTACTAGAATACACGAATAATTAAACGCATAATATGCAGGAAACTAGATGATAATGAGTAACTGTAAGATGCATGAATGGTTTATTGCTTTCTTTCTATGCATTCAATGTCTTGTGCACCACTCTACTCAACATTAGCTGACAAAACATATATGTATATCTGTTCAGATCAGCGAGTTGAGCAGTCAGCACCACCGAATACAGAAGGTGCTAAGCCCAGCCGAGCCTAGCAATAGTCTGGTCCTTTCTCAGTTTTTGTTTCAGAGGCCATGTTTACTATAGTGAGTACTGTTAGTATGTTGGAACCTGTTATTGTTAATGTCCTTTCTGTTGGTGCTAGAGCACCACGATCATTTGTTTTAATGATAACAAAACATGTGTTATTTAACATTTGCACTTGGAGTCTTAGATTTCAGGTCAATTGCAAATGTAGACGTGTTTAGACGGAATTCGAGCTCGCATCCAGGACGGATTGGAGGAGCTCGACGGAGAACAGAGAAGATTCGCGAGGAGTGATAGATTGAAGATGGAAGGACAAGAAGAATATGATAGAATTCCATTTTATTTCTTTCATGTACATTTTTCTTTATTTTCTTACTCTTTATTTCCTTAGAAAATTATGTTAAAGAGCCTCAAAGTACCCTAACAGTAGTCCTAGGAACACCGGCACAACCCTAGGATACTTAGGTTTTCTGTAGAAAACTTAGAAAATCAATATAGGCTTCAAACAGCTTTTTCAGACATCTATTTCCAAAATCAGACATCTGATAAAGTATTTTAAGACTTCTGACTGTTGATTCAGACGTCTGATAACATTTAGGCTGGACATAGTTAATTCTGTCCGATGAAATCAGACGTCCAGACCTTAAACCAGATGTCTTAGGAGATGTCTGATGACTTTTCCAGACGTCCAATTAGTGGACCGTTGGCTGGCTTAGCAAACACTCAAAAATGTGACCGTTAAACCTTTTCAGACGTCCATAGGACTTTCCAGACGTCTGATAATTGATCGTTTTGCCTCGGCTGACCCAAAATCTCTTCTCAGAGATTTTCTAGTCGTTGCAACGTTTGGAAATCCATTCCCACAGAAAAAGTTGGTTTCCAGACGTCCAGACATAGTGCCAAACGTCCTGTATGTCGTCTGATGGACTTGCATAAGAACCCTGTTTAGATCTGATTCAAGTCAGGAAGAGACCCGCCCAAAATCAGACGTCTGACCTTGAAATCAGACGTCTTAAAGTGATCTTCCAGACGTCTGATGCTAGAATTAGACGTCTGATAAGCCTGTCAGAACAATGATTGTTCCTGATTTCGGGCTGATTCACTTGGGCTTTGCACCCAACGGCTATGGAAGCTTTTCTAAGCCTTCCAAAGCCTTCCTAAGGCCTCTATAACTAGAGGGGAGCCTTTGCCACAAAAAGACACACTAAGAGAAACTTATATACACCTAGAGACACCTAAGCAACATAGTTCCACTCTCTTGTGTCCTAGCTAGCTCTTGCTCTCCAAGCTCAAGCTCCATTCTCTTGAGAGCATCAAGCTATTGCGCACCCGCTCTCCCGCCGTTGTTCACAAGAGCGACGTTGCGCCGTCGCGTGGTACACGCATCCGCGTCGTCGACGCACTCCTTTCAAATGGAAGCATCCTATTTCCTATAGAAGCTTAGGTTAAATATTACTTTGTTGGCTCTATAGGATTACTTATTTTATCTTTGTTATTTGGTTGGGTATTCGCTTTGCGAATTCCTGTCTCCTTCGAGAGACAAAATCCTTCTCATGAAGAGAAGGGGTTGAGGTAGACTACCCTCGTCTAAGTAGCGTGGTTGTAATTGAGGTTGAATCACCCTCGTTTTAAAGTGATTCAGTTTAGTGGATTTTGATCAACTTGGTTGATCGAAAAATCCTAACTCGAGAGGGTTAGGTGGTGGTTTTCACTCGGTTTGGGTTTCCACCTAAAAATCTTTATGCCTTTTGTGCGATTGTTATTTTGTGAAGATTGTTTATTATTTATTTCCGCAATTATTACGTCATCCCTCCTGGTAGGGCGAACCTTCACTTTCTACTTTAGTTGTGATGGCTAGCTAAAATTTAATATTTCTGCCTGTAAGGTATAGTTTTTTTTTAACTTTATTCTGCTTTCCATTGCTGCCTTTCTCTTATTTGCTTAGTTATATTGCATGTGTGGTTGTGGAAATATTTATCCATACATTTGGTTTGTTTCTCGTTGAACGACTGAGTCTTGGGGTAAGTCTAGACAAGCTATTCCCGGGTTCCACGAGGGGCTGGGTTCGAGCCATAACAGTGTGTGCCATTGGTGCCGATGTGTTGCCAATGCTGGTGTGCTGAAAGGGTGATCTATAAGCGAGTGCCAAGCAAGTGCAAGTTGCATGTGGGGGGTTATATATGAGTTGGGTGCCTAGGTTACAAGTGTATATTTTGTGAAGAAGTAAAAGGCTAGGTGGACTGCCACATAGACAGTCCATGTGGCAGTGGTCACGGGAAATAAAGACCACTAGCCTTGAGATGTTTAGTTGGGTTGCTGATCGGGCCTTAGATAGTTGAAGGCCCAACTCAAAAGCAATCACACAAAGAAGATGAGAGAATTAGTGATCCAATTCCACCCTTACAGGTGTACGTTTGAGGAGAGTGATAACTCTCAAATTTCACTATATTTTTCTTTGGTGAGTACAAGATACAATAAAAATCTTCTCTCCTTTTCTCTTGGATTGTGTAACCCTTTTCAATTGAACGACTTTGGCTTTTAAAGGTTACCCTCAAATGTGGAGATCATGATTAGTTAGAAAAACAATCATGGGTTAAAGCTCACGATACCACGATCTCCTCAAATTGTAATGATGCATTCCTCAAATAACCATCCTACTTCTGGCAACTACCCTGTAATCGTATTTTGATGGGAGAAGACATGGCCTTTTCTGTTAGCTAATCCTGATGGCCAAGCTCTATTAGTTTGCTTGACTAAATCAGCTGAACAAATAATGTCCTATTGACATCATCGACAACCCCACCTGGCGAACTTCACTAGGTGAGGGCATTAAGACGACTCAGCAAGTATACCTAAGCAAGTAAGTCTTCATCAACTGATTAACCCGATCATTTGTCTCCCGAGTAGTCGAATTGAACCTAATTAGGCTTTCCGAGATACCGCCATTACCTTTAACAGGCCTTATTCATAAGGTCCAATAAGAGGACCTTGCCAACTGGTGGCCTTTCTTTGATAAAATAATTGGAGATTTGTTGGGATAATTAGTGGTTATTATTTTAATAAATTAGGATCCTAAATTTTTATTTTCTTTATTGAGAAGTAGGATTACCTCTCTATAAAAAAAGCGGACCCTACCAATTATCATTTAAGTTTGCCATAATAAAAGTTCTATCATCACCAATTCCTCTCCAACTCTCCCTCTCTCAATTCCACACGTGGAATGACCACACCCATGTTGGTGCAAGGGCACCACAATCATTAATTTTGATGATAACAAAATACTTGTCATTTGACATTTGCATTTGAGCTTAAGCTTTCAGGATAAATGCAAATGGAATCAAGTGTGAAGGAGCTCAAACTCGCATCTATGACGGATTGGAAGAGCTTAATAGAAGAGAAGAGAAGATGGAGCCTTGTATGAAACGAGAGCTTGAAGATTCATGGAGATGAAAAATATGATACAAGTTTATTTTGTTCATGTATTATATACTTACTTTTATGTTCTTTGCTATTAATTCGTAGATTCATTGTTAAAGAGCCCAAAGTGGCATACCTTAGTCCTAGGAACACTTGTACATCATTAGGACACTTAGGCAAACCCTAGAATAGAATTAGAAAATCAATATAGAAACCTGACAGCCCAATCAGACGTCTAACAAGATCATCAGACGTTTGATCCTGGACTTTAAGACGTCTGATAGTTTGTACAGACATTCAAATACTTAGGCTAAACTTAGTGTTCTCTAACCATTATTCTTAGACAACCAGCCTATAGTTCAAACATCTTAGAAGATGTCTAATGACCTTAACAGATGTCCAATTAAAGAACCATTGATCTGTCAGAAGAATATCTTCGAGGATTATCTTATAATTATATTTATTAGTATTTCCAGACATTTGAAGAGCCTTCTAGACGTCTGAGAAATAGACGTTAGGCTAGATCTGACCCAAATCTACTTTTGTTAAACCCTTATAGCCGTTTGAGCCTCGAAAAATCAATTCTCGCAAAGAATCATCTTTCCAGACGACCAGATATTACGCTAGACGTCATATCTGTCGTTAGACCTTCAAACGCTAGAACCCTATTTTGGTCTGATTAAAGCAAGAAGAAACCCGTCTTAGAATTAGATGTTTAATTAGTTTCCAAGATGCCTTAAAAACACCTTCTTAGACGTCCATCTTAATCCAACCCAATTCAAATAATCAACCCTTCTAGATCAAACGACCAACCATTAGATTAGACGATGACCCAGACATCTGACTATAAATCCAGATGCCTAAAAACCCTATCAGACTCTTTAATGACCCTGATTTCAGTGGGATTTTGGACCACTCTTTTGAGCCTTGTTCCCAATAGCTACAAAAGGCTTCTAAAGCCTTTTAGGCACCTCTATAAATAGAGAAGCACCTTTCCTTAGCCAAACACACCTTGATACACTACTTCCACTCATATTGTGTCCAAGAGAAGAGAGAAATCATTTAGAGAAGTGTCGTTGCTCTCTAAGATCATCCTACACATTTGAAAGCACCATCATAGCTGTGCATCCGCTCTCCCGCCTTCACATATGAGAGCATCATCATGCCTTGCATGATTCACACACACCGCATTGTTAGCTATTAAGACCCATGCTGTTTGAGCCTTTTAAGATGTCTGGATTGTCGGTCAAACGTCTGGTCAGACGTCTAGACACCTTCCCAGACGTCTGGAAATCAAAATTTTTGGGTATGAGCTCACATCTGCATGCGGGCTGTGCATAGACAGTACCCTCTTATTTTCCTTCCCTTCTCTCTCTCCCCGTGGTCGGCTCGTCGTTTGCGGTGTTTTAATGATATATTCGTTGCATTATATTGCAAAAAACGGTTACCAGTTTAATTTATTTATTACTCGAGATTTAGATTATCCCGAGGTCGAACTCAGGAAGCACACGTCATTCTAGAAACATATAAGTTCACAATATTGTTACAAAAATTTAAGAGAGAGAGAGTGAGAAAAAATTTCTCTTTTTCTTCTTCTCTCCTTTCTCTTGGCTTCTTTTCTCCCTTCTCTTACTGTGCCTTCTCTTCTTCAGTCAGCTTCTCTGCCTTCTTCTTTCTTCTCCTCTGCTGCGGTTCTTCTTTTTCTTTTCCTTTTCTCTGCTGCTGCTTCTTCTTCTTTCTTCAGCAGCTCCTTCCTTCTTCATCTTCCTTTTCGCTCTTTTTTTGCCTTTCCCTGTTTCGGACATTTGATTCTCTGAATCAGATGCCTTAACGGCCCTGTTGCTACAATGCCTCCTCCTTCTTTCTTCAGCAGCTCCTCCTTGGCTTCTTCTTCTCTTTTGTTGTCTTCTCTTCTTCTTCTTCTTTCCTCTTTCTTCTGCATCTTCTTCTCTTTCTTCTCTCTATAGCTTTCCTCCTTCCTGGCTTCAGCTTCTTCCTCTTCTTCTCCTTGCTGCGGCTTCTCCTTCACCTTCTTTTTTTTTTTTATTTGCTTTGCGGCTAAGTCCTCGCCTTCTTCTTTCTTCTTCTTCTCCTTGTGGCTAAGTCTTCGTTGCTTCCCTTCCTTCTCTTCTTCACCTGCTCCCTGCACACATGCGAACGCAAAACCTACCCCTACCCTTTCCCGCGTCTCTCTCTCTCTGAATCTCTCTTTGGTATGCTCTCCCAGAGCCGGGTAATCGGGTCGGGTCGCGTGCCCGGGTCCAGGCGCACCGGCGTGAGTGGCGTGCAAGGAGTGCACGGATCAGGGTAATCGGGTCCCGGGTCAAGTCCGCGTGGGCAGTGCCGTAGCCGAGACCCAGTGAGTGAGGGCGAGGGACCTCACCCTAGTGTTTCGAGGCGATAAGCCAAGAACACATTTTCAATTTATGTGTGGGCGTGCACCCACACACTTCCGAGGTGGGACTAAAGTCCCACCTGCTGCTTCGTGCGTCTGTAGGCAGGAGGCTCGAGCAATTTGGGGTAGCAATCGCGGCTTACGACCCCAATTGAAGACCTGGACACGCTTGCGCCTCAATTCCACGTTTCCTGGTGCTTACGCCTGAATCGGATGGACCTAAAGAAGCTTGCAAAGCAACTTCAACTTGCTCGACAATGGCGGAGAGCACCTGGGTCCTGAAAACACTAAAACGGCCTCACGGCCACGTCAAAAGGCTCAGGGAGGTTCGCCAAGGTGTGGTGAGTGTGCAGAGGTGGTCGGCGAGACGTGAGAGTGCCTATGGCCGTGCGCCTAGGGTACACTGTGTGAGTGAGAGTGGGTGTGTTCAGGGGATGTTCTGGAGGTGTGGCGTGGTGAATGGAGTGCGGATTTAGGGTCAGTGAGGTGTCGCGGTGCTTAAGGGGTAGCTGACGAGGCGGATAGAGACGTGGAGTGGCAGGAACGCCTCGCTGGAGGGCGGCCGAAGATGGAGAAGGTGGAGATGGACAGTGGTAGTCGGTGGGTGGAAACAGCAAATTAATAAGGGGGAAATAAAGGAGAGAGTAAGGGGAAGAGTGTTTACCTACTTAACTGATGAAAGGGGAGGAGGAGGCGCTCGGCGCGTGTCTGCTGACGCCGGAGACGAAGATGCCCAGAGGGGGTTAACGGCGACGAGGAGGAGGTCAGGAAGGTGCCAGCTGGTGCGGCCTGGCATGGGATGACGAGGCAGAGTGAACTCTACTGTAGGTATGGCAGCAGAGCAACGAAGGGGAGGAGGAAGGGTCACCGGAGCCTACGGGCGCTTGACCAGAGGAGGAGGAGACGAAGTTTGGGGGTTTTCCTTGCCCAAAACAGGCTTGAGACGACCAGAGAGCCCTACCGTCCCTTAAATAGCAGCTGGTGAGAAGAGAATCTCGAGGAGAGATCATGGAGAGCTTGTCGGAGTTGGCCGGAAGTGGAGACCCATTCCTCTCGCGCGTTCGCTCGAGAGGAGTGGGCAATGGCAGGACATGGGAGGGGGTCCCTGCGAAAAAGGGCGACGCAGGGAACCCCGCTTTCGTTTCTGAGAGCAGCTCCCATACCCTGCGCGGTGCCATCCTTTGCGCAAGGTTGCCGAAGGTAGGGGCAGCTGCGTGGGGTGGCAGAGGGACCGTTCTGTAAAGAACGAAAGGGAAGCTGGGGGGTAAAATGCAAGGGTTCAAAAAGATAAGGGTCGAAAAGTAATTCAAGAGGATCAATTTGTAAAGTAGGTCAAGATGGCCTTCCCTTAGGTCTAAATTTTGGTCAAAACCTAATTTGGACCTAAGGAATCTAATGGTGAAGTTTAATTTTAGGTTTGACAACGTTTGACCGATCAATTTGCACAAAAACCCAAATTAGGTCAAAAATTGGGTATGGTTCTCAATTTAGGTCAAGACAAGTTCCACTGACCAAATTGAAGGTTCTAAACCCAAGGGGATGTTTTTCCATGAATTTTAGAGGGTTTATTTGACTTTTATCTTGCCAGAAACTTCATGAATTAAAGCAGGTTTGTTTTTAGGGTTACAAAATGTCATTTAATTCATAGAAATTGCTATAACCCTTTTCAGATCAAATCACCCCACTTTCTCTCTTGTTAAGCCCATTTGACCTGTGTTTAGACCATTAGACATCCCGTTTGTGAACTGTATTGGTAAAATTGCAACTTTACCCTTTATGTGTTGCTTTATATTCAGATTTATATTTCTTTTATTTAGGCTTCCCCTTGGGTTTTGTAGGAGCTTTTGTACACTTATTTAGGTCAAAATGTGCTAGTTAGGACTCATGATGAGGCTCTCATCACCCCGCTGTAGGTTTGGCCCTACTAGGAGTGGTGACGTAATAAATGCGAAAATAAAATATAAAGCAATCTCACAAAAAATCAAACAATCGCACAAGTACACAAGTAATTTTTAGGTGGAAACCCAAACCGGGTGAAAACCACCCCCTAACCCTCTCGAGTTAGGATTTTCCGATCGACCTAGTTGATCAAATCCACTAACCGAATCACTTTAAAACGAGGGTGATTCAACCTCAGTACAACCACGCTACAAGTACGAGGGTAGCGTTCCTCAACCCCTTCTCTCCACGAGAAGGATTTTGTCCCACGAAGGAGACGGGAATTCGCAAAGCGAATACCCAACCAAAAGACAAAGATAAAATAAACAACAAACCTATAGAGCCAACAAAGTAATAAACCTAAGCTTCTATAGGAAATAGGAAACTCCCCTTTGCAAGGAGTGCGTCGAGGATGACGCGGGTGCGTGAGCCACGCGACGGCGCAACTTCGCTCTCGTAGACAACGGTGGGAGAGCGGGTGCGCAATGGTTTGATGCTCTCAAGATGTAGAACTTGAGCTTAGAGAGCAAGAGCTTCTTGGACACAAGAGTGTGAGAGTGTATAGCTAAGTGTGTCTTGTGTCTTTCTTAGTGTATCCAAGTGTGTATCTTGTGTCTTTCTTAGTGTATCTAGGTGTGTAAAGGCTCCCCTCTATTTATAGAGGCCTTAGGAAGGCTTTGGAAGGCTTAGGAAAGGTTCTATAGCCGTTGGGAACAAAGTCCAAGAGAATCAGGCCGAAATCAGGATAATGATTACATTTGACAGGGTTATCAGACGTCTAACTCTTGCATCAGACGTCTGGAAGGCCACTTTAAGACGTCTGATTCCAAGGTCAGACGTCTGATTTTGGGCAGGTCTCTCCCTGACTTGGATCAGATCTAAACAGGGTTTTTGCGCAAGTCCATCAGACGACATACAGGACGTCTGGAACTATGTCTGGACGTCTGGAAACCTACTTCTACCGTGGGAATTGATTTCCAAACGTTGCAACGGCTAGAAAATCTCTGAGAAGAGATTTTGGGTCAGCCGAGGCCAAACGGTCATTTATCAGACGTCTGGAAAGGTCTAAGGACGTCTGATAAGGCTCTAACGGTCATAATCTTGAGTGCCTGCTAAGCTAGCCAATGGTCCACTATCTGGACGTCTGGCAAGTCCATCAGACGTCTCCTAAGACGTCTGGTATAAGGGTCTGGACGTCTGATTTCATCAGACAGAACTAACTATGTCCAGCCTAACAGTTATCAGACGTCTGAAACAACAGTCAGACGTCTTAAAATACTTTATCAGACGTCTGATTTGGGAATTAGACGTCTGGAAGTGCTGTTTGAATCCTATATTGATTTTCTAAGTATTCTACAGAAAACCTAAGTATCCTAGGGTTGTGTCGGTGTTCCTAGGACTACTGTTAGGATTCTTTAAGGCTCTTTAACATAAAATATCTAAGGAAATAAAGAGCAACAAAAGAAACGAAAAATACAACAAGTACAAAAGAAGGAAATCTATCATATTCTTCATTTCCTTCCATCTTCAATCTTTCGCTCCACGCGAACCTCCTCTGTTTTCTGTCAAGCTCCTCCAATCCGTCCTGGATGCGAGCTCGAACTCCGTCTAAACACGTCCACATTTGCAATTGACCTGAAATCTAGGACTCAAATTGCAAATGTTAAATAACACGTGTTTTGTTATCATCAAAATAAATGATCGTGGTGCTCTAGCACCAACACCCGCCTCCAGCAAACCCTAACCCATCACCTTATAAAACCCCTTCCCCCACCTCATTCTCCCCACACTAGCCACCTTCCTCTCTTCTTCTCGACTCCAACGAGAGAGCCAACGCGAGCAAGTGACCGCGAGAGTGGCAACGAGGAGGAGCGACATAAGAAGAAGAGGAGTCGAGCTTGCAAGCTCGTGTGGGAGCTCACTGGAAGGCGCACAGCCAAAGTGGCGCGTGCAGAAGGAGGAGTGCGTCGGGGAAGTCCTCCCCGACACTGTTGCAGCCGGAGCTATAGGCGAGGCGCGGCCATGCGCGGCGAGAGCGAGCAGGAGCAGGTTTTGGTTCTGGGTTTTTCCCAGAATCAAATGTTTGGAGTGACGTCCAGACGACGGAGCAGACGTCTGAGGAGAGAGCTTTGCGAAGGTACGTCCTCTTTGCGGATACGGCCATGCAGGTTGCTCCGCAGGTACCCTTTTGCATGCCTATTTTGAGGAGATTTGGTGGTTGCGTGTAGGATTTGCTTCGGAAAGGCGCGAGACACTCCCTCTCATGCATTTCAGACGTTCGGGGAGCTTACCAGACGACTGAAAGCACTTCCAGATGTCCGGAGAGGTGGTCAGACATCTAGAGCTGGGTCCAGACGGTCTAAAAGAGTTCCTGGACGTCTGAGGATGATGCAGAGACTGATGTGCATTTTTGGACAGTTTTAAGACGTCTGGAAGTTGTTCCAAACGTCTGATTTGAGTCAGTAACCCTATTTTGACCCATTTAGGGTCCGTTTGAGGTCTGTTTTACACAAATAAGATACCAATGTTTTCCTTGTAAGTTTCTCTACTTATTAGAAGGCTTTCTATACTATCCTGAGTGTTCCATTGTGATTGTTCTTTGTTATAGGATTTCGTTCCGTTGTAGGTTCGAGGCTTGCTGAGGCACGTGAGCCTGCCGTTTAAGCCCCCTAATACTTCTGGGTTTACTGGTAGAGTTGCTTCCCTTGATTTAATTATAAACCTGAATGCGCATGTAGAATGAATGATTAGAACCTAGGATATGGCATGAATCATAGGAAGAGAAATACTTGAAATGTCTGTATGCGTGATTGAATTGCAGTCTTGAATGAGTAGATAGAAATGTGAACCACAGCCTATAAATGAACAAAAGCTGCTTGTGAAATATGAAATACCTATGCTAGTTAATAGTTGCATGTGAAATTCCTGTTGTATACTTTAAATGATATAATACAAGCTGCATGTGTATAATCCGAGAATGGTAATGTGAATGATAGAAATACGAGTTACCTATGTATAACCAGAGAATGGAATTAGAAATGATGAAACCTGTTATGGAATGGCATGAGGAATATGAGCATGAACCCTACGGAGAAATAGGAGTAGAGCTCCTGGAAATAAATGGAATGGATCTGGAAATGTGAGCGGGGAAGTGTGCTGGCCATTGAGTACGGAGTACCAAGGAGAGCGACTATCCCCTTGTTTAGTGCAGAGCGGAGCTAGCCGCCATTGGGTTGGGACCCGGGGTCAAGATTGGCCACTGTGTACTGACTTCTTGGCCCTCGCGTACATGGTATAGAGAAGAGCTACTAGTGTAGGGAGAGAGCTAGCCACCCCACGGGACCCGGGGTTCAGCTAGCCACCCTACACCGACTTGTTAGGCCCACTAGGCAAACCAGGGTAGTCAAGCGAGGATGCGCGGACTGTAGAGGGGCGAGACTCCTGTTTAGTTCTTAGGGGCTACACCCTTGTTACTGAGAGGGCTAGGCCCTATATTATTCGTGTTGTACTTTGGGTGCACTCATTAGCGGAAACGACTGACCGCGTGCCAATGCGAGGTAGCTACTCGTGCACTTATCGCGCGTGCCGTAGTCAGCATTACGTCTGTCCGTTACTTTGGGGTGGTTGACTGGGTGTAGGACCACCACAGGGGACTCTCCCGGCCAGGAGAGCACCACGTGTGCCTTCTACTCTTCGGAAAAGACTGCAATTAAGATCGTTCCCACGAGGAACATTCGAGATCAAGAAAGAGATTTAGAAATATATAAACCAATGGGTGGAAAAGAAATAACTTGTAAATTAAAGAAATTGGAATAGCTAGTTTACCTGTTAACTTACTGCTTTAGTTTGTTGGTTGCCACTCTACTCAGCATTCGCTGACTTTGTGTACTCATAACCCTTTTCAGGTCCAGGTGTTGAGCAGCCTGAGTCTACGGTTGTAGAGGGTGCTAGGCCCAGTAGAGCCCAATAGCAGTAACTTCTTTGTTGCACTTCTTTTGTAGTAGTGAGTTTAGACTCTTGTACCTTTATGTTCTGTACCTTTACGTTTCTATACTTTTATGTTCATGTACCTTGTTACTTTTCTACTGTTGTGGTGGTGATATGTACTGTAGTAGTTTTTACTTCTTTACTACCGTACCTTTTACTGTTAGTTGCATAGCATAGTGAATGTGGTTTACTTTCCTGCTTTTTGGTTATTTCTCGTTGGACGACTGGGTCTTGGGATTAGTCGAGTCGATTCGATCTCGTGTCCTGTAGGGATTTGGGAACCGGGTCATGACACTAGCCAATGCACTTTCATCAAAGGGAAGTATCTTTTGCTTATAGAAGCTAAGTTTTACATTTATACTTTGTGGTTTTATAGTATTGCTGTAAGCTGTCTTTGGATATTTGCTTTGCGAATTCATGTCTCCCTCGTAAGACAAAATACTCATCGTGAAGAGAAGGGATTTGAGGTACACTATCCTCGTGTAAGTAGTGTCGATTTAAGGTACGCTACCCTCGTGTAAGTAGTGTCGTTGTATTGGGGATGAACTACCCTCGGTTAAGTAGTTCGATTAGTGGATTTGATCGGCTAGGTTGATCTGCAAATCCTAAACCAAGAGGTTTAAGTGGTGATTTTTACCTGAGTTTGGGTTTCCACCTAAAAATCCTTTGTGTTTTTGTGTGATTATATTTTGTGAGATTGTTCATTTATATTTCCGCATTATTTTGTATCATGCACATCTCATCCCCCTCCATCATGGAGCCTCCATCACGCTGCCAATTCTCTACATAGTATTAGACCCCTTAATCTAGGCTCCATTTTCATGCACGCTGATCGAGAAAAGAAAAAGAGGAGAGTTCACGACAAGGAGATTTCTCTCTTATGCATCAATACTTCACATCAACACCTAGGCCACGAGATTAGTGGTTTCTTCATTCAATGTGGGAGTTCTCTAATAGAATTCCTTAGAAGACCTTGGCGCCTTATGCAAGGCCTAAGGAGCAAGTATGGGATTCTTGGCGAATTCTCTTGCTACCACATCCAACGCCTTATGCAGAGCATAGAAGTAAGGAGAGGTTCGTTGTCCGAAGAAGAAGATGGTAGAGAACAAGGCCTAGGTGTCGGTTGGAGAAGGCAAGGTGCTCATTATGGGCCAGGGCATTCAAAATTTGGAGGAGAGATTTAAGACCATGAACGCATCCAAGAAGAAGTTAGAGGACAAAATTTATCAAGTTATAAAAAAATAAGATGACTACTTTAATGGCCATGACTTTAGACGTTGCCAAAGAAGCAACGACTACGGAGGTAGTAAGAGGATTTATAGTCACATCAAAAGAAGATGGTGGAGCATCTGGTCATACAATCAACGAATCACAAGTCTAGTTAGTCATTTATCTACTTCGACCTCGACTTGAGTGAGAGTGTGAAGAAGTAAAAGGCCACATGGAATGCGATGTGGCACAGTAGCCATGTGCACATGAACAATCCGCATGGTAGTGGTCACGAGTCTAATAAAGGCCACCGGCCTTGATATGTTTTGTTGGGTTGCTTAGTTATGAAGTTTTGCCAACTTGTGACCTTTCTCTTATAAGATAATTACAAATTTGTTGAAATAATTAGTGATTACTATTTTTAGTAAATTAGGATCCTAACTTTTTTTATTTTATTTAGAATTAGGATTATTTCTCTATCAAATGAGAGGACTCTATCAATGATCATTTGAGTTTGCCATAATAAAATTTCTATCAACTCCTCTCTAACATTTTTTGTTCTCTCGCTGAGCCTGTCTATCTCATTTCCATGTGTGTAATCATCACGCCCAAGGAACCTCCAACACATTGCCAATTCTCCTCACATACCATTACTCTAACTTATCTTCATGCCTCAACGAGTTAGCAAAGGTTCACACCCAGAGGCTGTTGGTGACATAGAACATGAGTTTTTACATGACACCTCATGCCTCATGACATGTCATGTGCCACGTTGGAAGTTCCGTACAGCATGGTGTACAATATGATGTATGTATATCATTATGATTTTTATTGGGCCTCCGATTTTTCTGTTTGATTCAAAATTTTGCTTGTTGGTATATACTATCGTGGGTCCCTAGTCTTTCAGTATGAACTCGATTGTCAACACGTGCTGCTAGTTCACGAACGCTAGGTTTTAATCTATTTTATTCTCTAATTTTTCTCGAAGTCATCACATCCTCTTTGAACAAAACCATCTCTGTTAAGGTGTACGGAGGATGGACCATTTTGCCTTGATGATTGCATTTGGGGAAAAGAACACCACCATGGCATATAATCCATTTTGTATATTCCTCCATCTATATTAAAGTCTGCGGATCGGATGGACCGTTTTGGTTATACTGTATTCAACAATTTTGTATTTCCCTCCATGGGGTGACTCTCTAGACCAAAAATATGCGTAGGGTTCACGCTGAAAGAAGCCATAACCTATGGTCAATGAAAGAGCCATTCAGAAAGGATACAACACCATGGAAAGATCTCAGGAGAAAAGTTTATCAATGGAATCATCTGGTATGCTCTGATAATCATTTAGAATACGCACACTAACAAAATAGTTCTCTGCATTTGGATATTGTTTGTAATATTTATCAACTACCAAAGAAACTAGAAAGATTCTTTTCACCAAGTGTAGCTACATAATGCTATGTACTCATCTATTCCTATGTTGTTTACTTTAACCAATTATACCCTATTTTCTGAAGTGTATAAACTTGTAAAAGAATGCCACAAAGCCATGATATATAATTGGGATTGGAGGCCAGATATAATCTTGCATGCCAAAAGTTCCTCCTGTGCCCTTTACATCTTGGGCCCTCTAAAAATGGTTATGTCTCCATAAGCCACTGCTTGCTCAACTTTAATGATGTCCAACGTCGCAAGAACTACAAACATGCAGCTACGCAATAAGATTCCCCTGTTCCAGTTGTAGCAGAAAGCATATAATAAAAATCCTATGTTGCTAGCTTCATACCACAGGTTTGATAGAACAATTGCGTAGCCCTTTTTCGGTTCATCCCTGAAGCCAGTTGCTCAAGCGATTCTGAATTGGGGGCACCTGGTGTGTCAAAATGAATCTTAAGATGCCTGTAAAATAAGATAGTGATTAGTAGTGCTTATACAAGTTTAATAATAAAAAGAAAAAAGCCATTCTTAGAAAACTTGATGTTTAATCTCACGAGTGAATGGATTTAGTAATCTCGTCGATGGTAGGTTCCTTTGCTGGATATGGCGTTTGGGTGGGCCCAGTTTCCTCTAGAAGTTCTGAAATTTGCAGTAAGAATCACAATTGGTTGCTACCTGTAATCTCGTTTGCTGCTATTATTACAGGGAAAACAACAAGTAAATGCTTTTAAATATGTATAACGTAGGAATAATTGTCTAGAGACAAACCAAAATCAGGGCTTGGCTCTTTCTCAGATAGCCTCCTCAATTTTGTATCTCTTGCGTTTTGTTGCAAAGAAATCTCCTCTTGTACTGGGTCAAGGTTCCCCAGGCTCTTTGCTGATGAAGACTGTTGTCGCCTTTTCGTTCTTTATTAGCACAAAGAAACTAATATCAGTGGAAAATAACAATAGTCATGGTAAATTCCTGCATTATATATATATATATATATATATGTTTTTCTATTAGGAGCTTTTCTTGAAATGGACATGGAGAGTCTTTCCATCTGAGACCTTCAGTAAATGGAAGCAGATATGTATGCAGGATGTTCACCTAGAGTTTGATCCAACATGAGAAGTTGATGTTTAGATCCAGCACAAATAAAAAGATTGGTGGTTGAGTTCAAACCAGGGTTGATGAAGCATCATACAACACAAATGTTTCGTCTAACAATTAGTGAATTTAACTGACCTTCCAGATTGTTGTGGAACTTCAGGATCCAGAGGCAGGAAAGAATTTCCTGAACCAGAACTGGGGTTGGAAGCTGCGGTCCTTGCTGCAAGACTCAAAAGTTACTTTTACCATCTGAGTACTGTACCATGCATTACCGTGTAGCAAGAAAGTCCACGAAGAGAAGAACCTGTCGGACTCTTCGGAGACTCGAAGTCTCCCCTCACTTGGGAACTCTCACTACCATGGAATTCCATCTTCTCTAAATTTTCCCTTAGCTTCTCAATGGACACTTGCATTGGTCCAATTTCACTTTGAAAATCTTCCATAGTCTTTATCCACAAGTGACCCATCAATAACTAAAAATCAATAATTACAGAGATAGTACTATAGTCCAAAGGAAACATAATTTACATATTCAGGCAGATCCTCCGGAAATAACCCACGAGGTGGTGAGTGGGATGGTGGATCTTGGGCTTGGTCTGAAGATCTCCCACCTAAGATTTATGAACATGTGTGAGTTTTTCAAAGTTCATATTTTATTATACTCTGCTTTCTCAAGCATGTAATTGAGAGTGGACCTGTGGATAAATTCTTTGCAATCTGTTCCTGGGTGCATTTCCGCCACAACTCCATAAGTGGAGCTGGATAGTAAACCTCCTTGCTATCCAGCAAAGCCAGAGGTGGAAGATCCATGAGTTTAGTAACTTTTCTGAAGCCCATAGGATGTAGTTGCTGCAACAGAAAACAGAGTACTTGCATGTATTACAGAATTACTAGGATTGTTCATGTCAGGCTATGTATTTAAACAAAATCAATTTTTTCCTCGAAGGAAAGGTTGAATACCTTTAGCGTACGCCCTCTTTTCTTGACAAGGTCCGAGAAGTCTCCAAGCCAATCCTGGTAGATGACACCAGGGATGATGAGATGCTCTTCGTCTAGGATAGCATAATAAGGGCGTGCTCTTGCTTTTCGTTTCACTGGCCTTTGCCTTGATGCACTCTGGTCATTCTGAGAAATACCACAAGTACATTGCATCAAATTTGCAAAAGCTCACTAATCAATATCAAAACGATTGTATCAATAAAGATTTTATATGTCTTCTCACCACTTGTACTTCATTTGCATGCTGAGGAGTCATGTCTTTCTCTTGTTCCGCAACTGCAGTAATCTTTTCTGCTTGTTCCTCCAGATGAATTTCTCCAGTACCTTCATCCATCAAAAACATTATTGAAAAGTGGATGCAAGAGCCATTGACATCAAATTAATCGATGATGCAATAACATGGGGTTCGCTAGACATTTTCAGATGGTCTCTTGTGTAAAATTGGTGTTGGTATTGATTGCCTATACCACCATAATAGAAATAAATGCACGCTTCCTATCACTTTATTGGAATTTCAATGAGTAAGAACAATTCTCATAAACTCAATGAATTAGAGACTAGGAATGCCAAAATCATTTTTCTTTCTTTCTGACAATGACATGCTAATCACTAGTAGGTAATTTCTAGAAGACACAGTTACTTGCCTTTTTTTTTTTTGAGCAGAAAGTCTGGGTTTATTAGAAGATAAGATCTAACATAACCTTGTGCTATATCATGTCGAGATGGTGAAGGACCTTGTGCAATATCATGTCGAGATGATGAAGGATTGGGTATGCTTGGCGCTTCTTGAGTAAACTTGAATAAAGGATCATCATCATCTTCAATGTCAAACCTGTTGGAAATAAACTCAAATTCTTCAACTTGAATTTTGCAGAAAACACCTGAAATTGAGCTAAGTAACGCTTCTACTCTATCTATCAGTAAGCTCTTGATCTATAAGGAGTTTTAGAAGGATCTTGCACTAAATTTGAGGCTAAAAGTAAAGCGAAAATGGCTATTTTTTCTTCGAAATCTTGTATTCACGAAAGAAGGAATGAAGAAAACAAATTCAATAAGCAAATGGAAATTTCTTCTTGTAGAGAAAATCGCCTGTTTTCTGTCCTCTAGGATTTTACTTTTCGAATCCATGATTTCAGGGTGGAACAGCATAATTGACGAAGTGCCATGTTGAAAATTATGGATCAATTTAAGTTAATATCACCTACGTTAAAGTCTGAGCTCCGAAGTATTGCTTGATCTTTGGTTTAGGGACCTAAAACTTGACCAAGCCCAGGAGACTTCTTTTATGTCGGGCTATCGGAGCTAACCTCTCAAAACGGTTATAGAGATCTGTCTCTGCCATACATGAGCCAAAATCTCCGAAGAGGGTAATATTAGCCGGATCAGCTGCACACATATTACAGATCAAGCAACATATATGTACAACCAAAGCATCAAATGATGAGAAAGTACTGTATTCAGCAATGAACAATGAACCTTGATGATGATTCTCGGGTAGATCTGCATTTGGAGGATCTAAATGCATATAAGCATCATCCAACTCATCCAGTTTCTACAAATGAACATTAACAAGGGAACATAAGTGCTGCCTCGTGGAGAATATCTATTCACTCCATAAGTACAGAGATGAAACATATGACTGGAGTTTGCATTGAGACTTTGGAACATCTAGCTTGCAGAGTCTGGAATAAACTAGGATTGCATTGCTTGCATAAAATGTCTATTAGCTCAGTTTGTAAGTTGGGTAAGGGATGTTTATGCTATTTCCTACATCTAATCTCCCGGTAGAGATCTGTGCACTTGATCGATTGGTGTAGCGAGAGAGAGAGAGAGAGAGAGAGAGAGAGAGCAAAGAAAATGAGCTTTTACTAACGGAACTCCTCTATCCCCATAAATTGAGAATATGTGATCAAATCACGTAGATCCCATAAATATGAGAAAAATGGAGGTGGTGGTCGAGATGAAGTCTCTCAAAATGGACTTTCGAGTTTAATTTCATCCTGATGACTTTTCTCTCTGGTCAACGTTGTTTAATCAGTAAATCTATCACAATAATCCACACTTAAAGTTATGAAAAAAAAAATAGAAATTGAATTCTCAGCAATGTTACACAAATGCCATTTGTATTACAAAGCAATTTTCGGTTAAGCCAATGCAATCAGTAAATCTGTCACAATAAATCCACACCTAGACTTATGGGAAAAAAAAACAGAAATTGAATTCTCAGCAACGTTATAACATATACCATTTAAGTTATCAAACAGTTTTCAGATAAGCCCCTGATTTAAAAAATATTGTGAAACTACACCTTAATGTTAGATTTACTGCAAATTAGACATAAGTATAGGAAGGCAAAACGAGCAACATTCTTTGAAAAGGGAAAGAAGTCCACCACTCAAACAAATCAAAGGATTTTAGTCGCGCTTAACATGCCTGATATTAATCAGCATTCATAAGCTCAACGAAAATAACCAAATTATCGTGGGAACAATGTCGGATCGATCTCGGAACTCCAAAGTCACGGAGCACCGTAAGGCCAAATTTGCAAGACATGAACCATGTGAAGGTTAAACCCATAAAATAACTAATTTCTGTTTTTTTTTTTAAAAAAAACAACCAATTTCGCTCCTCCGTTGGAACCTCTCACTTTCCACGTGTCAGACACTTCTGCGCCAATAATCACCCACTAGCGCGGCCCCCCCGCAAGGCAACGGCCCCATGCATCGAGATATTTACAAACATACCCACCGCAGCTACTCATCCCATCAAGGTCATGTATCAACCCACATAGACTCAAATCCGAACACTCACGCGAACCACTCCTTACCATGGCGGTGGTGTCCAACCCATCCGGTTTGTACCGCATCGGCTGATCGATCTCAATCTCCGCTGCCACGTCCGGCATCGTCACCGCCTCGTACCTACATTAAAAACATCTTTTACTCAAAAAAAAAAAAAAAAAAAGATAGAAAAGCTTTTTTTAAAAAAACACGATATCTATAAAAGCACAAAAGCAGCGCCTCAAAAAAAAGAAAAACACGAACAATCCCCGACCACACGATCCACAACAAACGGCGCATGATCCGAGATTCTTCAATGGGGAGAGCCATCATTGCCCAACGAACCCCCCACAGACGAAACGTAACAAAAAGGAAGAGAGATATATAGAGACGGGGGGTGGGGAAGGAAGGGGGAACGGACTTGGCGTGGGTTCTGCCTTTGGGGAGCAGAGTGCGATCGCGCGGCGCCGCCTTCACCCTCCACGCCTCGTTGATCTCCACCTGCGGAAATATCCCAACCGTTCAACGCGGAGAAGACATCGGGACCGAACTACGGATCCAACGGTCAGCAATGCGTTTACGTACCAGAAGGCGACTGACGTCGTCTGCGAGAGTCCACGCGAACATGTAAAAGATAGATAATTAATTAGCTCGGGGAAGAGCTTAAAACGAGGATACGTAGAGATAGATGGAGGACCGATGCCGCACCGTAGAGGAGCTTCACCTTTCGCTCGTACACGATCACGACGCCACCTGCGCACGTACGTACGTCCCGATCGATCGACACAGTAAACAGTGACAGTAATGTGAACAGATTAGATGAAGGTGTACCCATGAGGATGCCAGAGAGGCGAAGGGCCATGGGGACGGATGGATTGAGGATCTCTTCGCTGGAAAGAAAACAGAAACGGCAGCGTGGGCTGGAGAGTTAACGATCGATCGAGAGCAACAACGACCATATACGATGGTGATGAATGATGAAGGTATTAGGAGGTTAATTGGTTGATCGGTTGAGTACCAGATCTTGATGATGTTGAGCTTGTGGAGGCTCCTGCGGTTGATCTTGGCGTGCAGGGTGGCGGCCATCCTGCTTGCATGCATTGCGTCGACGGATCAATTAATTAGGGATTAATGAAGGTGAGGGGATTAAGTACATGATGGAAGTTGGTAATTAGAGGTGGGGATGGGGGAAGAGGGGGAGGAGTACCAGATTTGGCCGAGAGGGGCCTTGCGGGCGAGGAGCTGGTGAGAATAGAACATCGTGTCTCTGTGTGAGTGTGAGTGTGAGCGTCAAGACAGGGAGAGGCCTTCTTATATATAGAGTGAAGTGGGGATTTGCAATCGGACGGTTATAATCAAAGCCTTAATATTATTATTAGAAAAATTATAATTACTCCATCCCCATCACTCACCCTTCCAGTACCAGAAGGTGATGATTAATTTCCCTCCAATTGGATTTCGTAACATAAAAATATAAAATAAAATTATATATATATATTCAATTGGGCAACCCCCACTCCTTGTGGGAGTACGATGTCTTTGTTCCTCTGCGGCGAACATAGCCTATATTTGTATATATATATATATATGTTTCAAAGCATTAAAAACAATAGTAAAAATGATCTTATTAAATGTGATGCGGTGAGAGGGAAAAAATACTTTTAGTTGGACCTCAATAAGAGAATCCACGAGGGAAGTAAATTCGTGAACTAAATTTGATAATCTATTTACACAACGATACGACTAGGTTGGGATAATTGTAAGGTGGGTTTCCACCCTTTACCTGACAGCCCAACTAAATCCACCTAATTGAAGGTAAATCTCCATCCAAAGGATCGGTAATCTCACATGCTTCATTTACTTGATAGGTAGATAGGTGCAACATTAATTATGTGGTCATGTCTCCATTATTAATTTGATTGTGAGATCAAGAATCGTGTAACTTATATAAATCTAGGATATCCAAAAAGAAAAGATTACACATTCAAAGAGAGAATTATTTTGCATATAGTGCTTGTTTAACTTGATAGTTGATAATAAATTTTGAGAACTTAGCACTCTTGTCTGATGTATATCACTTGAGATGGAATTAGATTACAAATTGCTTGTGTCTTTTGTTTAATTGTATTTGAATTGAACACTTTACTTTAAGATAGCTTTATCAGCATGAAATTGTGAAAAACGTGTGAGAAAACACTTTCCGCGAGTCACATGCATTGAACCCTATCTCAGTTCTCAGCGACAAAAATTTTAAGAAACATTAAGAAACATCGAATGTAGGTTTGCATATTCGGTTTCCTTGCATTCTGTAGGCATTGGCTCACAGTTCACAGGGTTGCTTCGCATTTATAGGCAAGACATCAGGTGCCGACCCATCGAACATTACGTCTACCTTCAACTTGGCAGCCCTCTCGATCTCGATCGGATGGTAGGGGTCCCATAAAAGGTGGTTCGACCTATTTCCACAATGAAAGGCCAATGGATTGCACGGAATATCAGCATTCAACTAACCCAACCCACAACATGCAGTCTTCGCTTAGGCGAACCCTGCAATTGCATATAATTTGGTTGAGATCCTAAGAAATTAAATACGCATGACGTTGTTGATAGTGCTTTAAACCAACATTTGAAATTAAATAAAAATTGCATTTGTAATATGATATAGAAAAATAATTGGAACTAGTACATCTTGAAAGGAGGTGTACTAATTTGATCTGATTATGGATCTCGTATATAATACCAACGGGGTTTCTCACGTAAAAACTTTGTTTTTCATCGGTGGTTCATCATAATGCTGTGAAAAAGACGCTAACTCAGCTGGTTTACGTGACTCAATTCTACGGGTTGAACCTGAATTGCACGTGGTTCGCTTGACCTACCGCATGCTAACACGAGTCTGTTTGTGCGTAAGGTTCCTAGAACCTTTGGACATGCATGTTGGACCCAATATCGGGCCCAATAATGTGTTGGTCTTCCAATCATGGTATAAAAAGAGGTCCGGCCGACCTAACCCACTTAATGATACGTCCACCGTGGATTCACGATCCAATCTAGCTAACAAGATCCTACCCATCTCTTCCATCCCTGCATGTTCATGTTGTGGGCTTGCATGTTTCACTAACGATTAATCTAGAGTACAACCTCCAATAAATTTTCTCCTGACCGATGTTGTTAGAACCTATTCGAATCTTTTGATGTCAATTCTAAATGATTGCACATGTAGTGCAACAATCAAGTTAAACATGTACGTAGTTGCAGTCTTTGTGTGGCAAACATGTAGCTGATCTCTCTTTTCTTGGCTAAGAAATTATATTCTATGGCTCCACATCCTCCAGGCATGGGGGGGCTAAAATACCAGAATTCATACTCACGACAAGGATAGGGTTATTCCAGGGATAGAATAATTCCAAGGAACTACTTTTACATGGAACCTTTATTTAAAGCACTCCTTGAGGAGTGCATGCTGAGAGGTTGCTTGCCTAATGCTGAACATCAATTCTCCATGTTATGAAAATCATAGCCATGGGCCTCCTGGCAAGCCAGCGTATGAAGTATCTGTTATAGCTACAAGCTAAAATTTTCCTTCAAGTACTTGGGGAGCATTGAAACAACTGACGCACTTAATTTAAAATCTCAAGGAATGTTAAATTACAGCATTCACTTAAACAAAAACAGGGTCAGGAGATGATTGGCAGGCAACTGGGACTTAAGTGGGCTTGTAGTATTTGGTCGGAACAAACGGCATCTTGGTAACAACTGCATTGTACGCCTTCCCACGCACAACGATCTTGCTCTCGGTGCCCGCCTTGTGTAAGCCTGACTTCACATAGCCCATGGCTATATTCTTCTTCAGGCATGGACTGAAACCCCCGCTGGTCACTTCCCCGATCTTCTCCCCGGAGGCGCCGTCCACAATCTCGCTGTGACTGCGTGCTGGCGGACCTTGTGAGAAGAACCCCACACGCCTAACTTGAGGTCCTTCCGCGAGTTGCTTGAGGATAACATCGGCACCCAAGAAACCACCTTCGGCTCTCCTCCTCTTGCCAATTGCCCAGTTGAGACCTGCCTCTACAGGCGTCGTATGTTGTTCCATGTCATTTCCATACAGACAAAGACCAGCTTCAAGGCGTAGGCTGTCTCGGGCACCCAGGCCTGTCAAGCGCACCTTACCTTCAGACCTTTCCAGGATTGCCTTCGCAAGGTCTACGGCGTTCTCTGAGGGAACAGAGATCTCAAATCCATCTTCACCAGTATAGCTGTAAAAATTCAGAAACATAACCATTGCTTTTAGATTCTTATTTCCAGAACATGATGCTATTAAAGTTAGGAACTTTTACATAGGTACCACCAAAAATATCGAAAATTACTTTCTTACCACCAAATTCTCAATATTGCTTTCAATACATCTGAAAAGTCACGTCATTTTCGTAATTGCTACTACGTTAATTAGCATCGTCAAACTTAACGGTGCAGGACCCAAAAGTAATGAAATTTTATGTTTTTCATCCTTGATTCTTATTTTTTTTCTCACCCCCACCCTTTTCCTCCTTCCTCCTCCCTCCACCTTTCCCCTCACCACGCCTTGCTAGATGAGGATGGACTTCATTGCATCTCCTCCTTCGTCATTCTCCTTCAACCTCCATCTCAATCTACTACCTGCATCTCCTCCTCCAGTTTCCAGCTTCCTCCTTCATTGCTGCACCTCCTCTACCTCATGCCCCTGCGTAGCATTATCTTCACCCCACTCCTCCACCCTTGCACCCTCTCCTCTACCTCCACCGCCTCCTCCAACCTTATGCCCAGGCCACCTACAAGGACATCGAGGAGGGTGAGGAAGTTACAGAAGAGGATGCGGTAGGGCCACCAACAAAGGCAAGGAAGAGGGCGACGGTCACAAGGAAGGTGGGGGTAGCCTTGGCGAAGGAGGCGGATGAGGAGAGAAGGGGGCAGAGGCATGGCGAAGTAAGGCAAAGGAGGGCGAGTAGGGTAGAGGCAAAGGCGGCGGTCTGGCTAGTGAGGCAAAGGGTGAAATGAAGGAGAGGGGGAAAGGGAGAGAGGTTGGCGAGCTGGAAGGCAGCAGCGCAGGAGGAGTTGTAGCTACTGCCACCGAGGAGGAGGGAGAAGGGGAAGGGGAAGAAGGAGGGAAAGGGGGAAAAAAGGATAGGGGAGAGGAAAAACATAAGTTTTATGCGCAAGAAATATAAATTTTTGTTACTTTTGGATCTACCACCATTAAATTTAACGGTGCTACGTAAGTGGCAATTGCAAAAGTGATGTCACATTTTCAGGTGGCAATTAAAGCTATAATAGAAAGTGGATGGTAAAAAAGTAATTTTTGATATTCTTAGTGACATCTATGTAAAAATCTCTTAAAGTTACATCATGCAATAATATTTTCAAGATGTCAAATTGCATCGACGATGGTCAAGAGGAAATGCAAATCCACTTAAGTAGTCATGTTTTTAAGCAGTAAATTTACATGTGTGTGGTTCATTCAGCAGAAACAAAGCCACAGACTTAATTTCAGCCTCAGGACGGTCACGTTGAAATCTGTACTTTCAAAGGGCTTTCAATTGATGAAAGTTACTTTAAGATGTCTCGCACAACAGATAGAAACAAATTGTTTTTCCTATTCACTAAGACCACTGAAGTAACATATCCAAATTTGATAATTGATCCTCATTAGGGCTGGTGACAAATGTTTGAGAAGTTGCCTGTCATGATCAAGGAATTTTTATAAATTTTTCTGTTGATGGAGAGTAGCATACAATCCATCCCCCGTGATCCCTTCAAGAGGTGCACATTGAGAACTTGTATGACCAGTTTAAAAAGGAGTTGCTCATTTTCACTCAGCAATTTAAAAGGAGTCTGCAGAACAGTTTCAAATAAACCACTTAATTGTAAGTATAATGAGACATTCCCTGATTAGGCCTCACAACAAATTGTTAAATATCGATTTATCATTTGATTACTTAGGTAGATAACCTTGTCCATCATAATTGGAGTTGTAATAATTTTACTGCTAATTGAATTTACAACAATAAAAAAAAAAAGTGAAAATCTGGAGATGAAGGTTTTGTTCCTAATGTAAAACTAAATTCCTCCAGGATGGGTGGTAGCCAATTAGATTACATAAAGAAACAACTAGATCCAAATTAAAAAAAAATGATTGCATTTGGAAATCAACTAGGGTAGCTTATTTAAGGGGAAAAAAAACCACAGTAGCTTTAGAAATTATTGCTCACTATCTAATAGTTGTTTTCATCAAGAAAATCTATAGTAATCATTAGATAGCATTGTTGCATTTTGATCAATTATTTAATGTAAGACAAAATGGCAGTGAGATCGCTAAGTCAATCAGACCAAAAATTACAATTTTATACATAAAATGGTATCACAACTTCGAACAGCCACTCAAGAAGCCAAAGAAATACTATAACTGCATGCACAAAAAGTCTTTTTTGTTTAATATGATCACAATGCATAAGAATTCAGTGTAAAGAAATTATGGTATGATCAGATCCATGCCACCTTCATGTGAAATCCATTCGACTTGATTCTTTGCCGAATTGTGCAATGAACTCACATGTGGTGATGCATTACAATATGAAGGATTTTGAGATGGTGTATTTATAGAATGCATACAATCCCAGCCCCAGATTTACAAAGAATATGCCTTAACATAAATTTCATGTCCTTATTGGGAGAAGACATGGATTTCACATCAATCCCGTGCCTTCAAGGAGTCGTAATATTATATTAACAAGTAAACCTTTCCTTCAAAAAAATTAACAAAGTAAACCCAAGTAAACCTATCTCTTGTTTATTACTTGTCTCACCCTACTGCAATATGAGCATGCTTAGAGAAACAAATCTATACAACACAAGATTGAAAAAAAAAACGTACAGGCAAGACAAAAGGTACTATACTAATATAGTTGTTGCCCAATTGAAATAAAAGAAGACGATCAAGTGGATGCACTGTAGAAAGAGAAACAATAAAGATCTTAAAGGAGGTAGTAGACCTAATTTGTAAGTTACATAAGAAACCGAGGAACACATAAAATGTTAGCGTTTACATCTTCTTTTGTATGAGGGACTCTTGGTTCTTATTTGTTTCTTGTTGGTGTTATACTGCAACTTTTCCATCTCTTCATTACATAAGAAGAGGTAGGGTTAAATAATAGAACTATATAATTTTGTCCAATTTGGTATCAGAACGGCGGTCCTAAATTGAGACTCTATGTATCTCACCTCCAAGGCCTCTAAACCCTAATCACCAAATCCCTTCCCCCTCTCCCTCTGCATGCCAGCCTCCATGCGGTAGCGATCGTACAACCTAGCAACGCTGACCCACGAACGGCAGCAAGGCCCAACAGCGCTAGAGTAGGTGCAGCGGGGGTCTGCAGCACCTTCAGCGGCAACGCAACTAGTCTGTGGTGACCCCAGTGGCGACGCTCCTGCAGCGTGTTCAACGATGCCTAGGTCCTCGTGCGTGCAGTCAGCAACGACTTTGAGGGGTTTGTAGCCCTGTTCTAAGGGTTACATCTCTCGTAGTCGCAAGGAGAGGGAGTCTAGGCCCCCTTAGGGCCGTCTCGGATGTTCTCCCCACACCCAAGTTAGGCCAACGCCCGTCCAAGGGGGCTTTCTATCGAAGATGTAGATATGAAAACATATAGTTTCAGATGTATTGATATTTTCTTGGTGACAGAAGATTGATTAAGGCTTGCGGATTGCTAAGATGTCTTCAGATGATCAGTCTGACGTGACATCGAGCTCTCTTTCGAACACCAAGGAATTAAAAAATTGATTCTTTAGTTCCATTATCAAACTACATGAGACCAACTACCCACGGTGGTCCCAAACCTTTTTTATGACCGTCAGGGGTCATGGGAAAAGCAACATTCTTACGGATTCGAAGCCTGCAAACAAGACTGGCACAAATGCCAACTAGGATAGAGACCGCCATGGTTTGTGCATGGCTTACGTAGACTGTTATTCCCCGAATAAGGGATGAGATTATGTACTATTCGATAGCAACGAAGATGTGGGAGTCTGCGTAAGATGTACTCACATGCCAAGAACTCCAAACGTGTTTTTCAGGTTTTTTACGACCTCTTTTACTTGCGTCAGGAGGGACGCACGCTATCGTAATACTATTCCCTCATGAAGGGAATACTAGAGAGGCATCACTCCTATTTGCTAGAGTGTGCTTGTGAGTCTTGGAGGAGTTTCCGAAAACAGTTGGCAGTCTCCCTTTTCTTAGCAAGTCTCGGACTTGATTATACGGTAGCCAGAGATCAGATCCTCACTGCTCCTTAGCTTCCTACTCTGTAGGAAGCCTACAACAAACTTAGTAGAGTAGTAGTGCACACCTCTGCCCTTGACTCTGGTGCTCAGACATCCGCACTAGCTGCGATCCCTGGACATGGCAGGGGCTCTCCCATCCCTGCACGTAGTTGTGGACGTGGACGCTCTTCTAGTACAGATCTTGGTCTCCATGTACCTACTGTGACAGGATGGGCCACTCTGAGGCTACATGCTGGCAGAAGCATAGTAGGCCACTTATGGCCAATCAAGCAGTCGAGGTTATTGATGGAGTTCTCTCGAGCCCTGATGTTAGTTCTCTCAGTATCGAGATTGAGACTCCACGGCAACAAATTGCTCAATTGACTCAAATATCCTCTTCTCAGCCTCCAGACACTACAACCATTGCCACATCTTCTGAGGCACCTGCGACTAGTTTGCCGTCTCTTTTATCATTTGGTGATGGGTTAATTGACTCTAGTGCATCCAAGCACCTATGTGGCGACAAGGTATCCTTTTCTCAATTAGTACCAATGACACCAGCCAGGACTGTACAGGTGGCAAATGGGAAACATTCGCCACTTGTTGGCAAGGGAGATATATCTTTATCTCCTCCTTTGCAACTAACAGATGTTTTCTATGTGCCGGATTTTCCATTGAGCTTGTTGCCTGTTAGCAGTATTACCAAAGCTCTGAACTGCCAAGCTATATTTGATGCGTCTTCTTGTGTCTTGTAGGACAAGCTCACTGGAAAGACAATTGATGGAGGGTGTGAGAAACGGGGGTGTATAGTTTGAGCCGTATTATTGTTGCTACTTCTACTACCCAGGGCCTTATGTCTACTGGATCTCCCCTCCAGTGGCATCGCCGCCTTGACCATCTACCTATTGATCATTTCAGACAAATTCTGCCGTACATACCCTCTACTACTACTCTCACCTGTGATGCCTATCAGCTAGGTAAGCACCATAGGACTAGTTTTTCCACTTCTGTTTCAGTTTCCTCTGTTGCTATGTTTGATTTAATTCATATGAATTTTTGGGGTCCCTGTCGTATTCCCGATTGACTTAGGAATAGATATTATCTAGAGTTAGTGGATGATTTTTCCCATTTGTCTTGGTTGTTTCTTTTGAAGAATAAGTCCGATGTGGAGACAAATAGTTGAGAATTTTGTTAAGGAAATAACAACTCAACATTCATGTTTGTGAAGCGTTTTCGATCTGATAATGCCTTAAAATTTTGTACCACTCAGTTGCATTATTCATGAGACTGTGCCCCCACACTTCTCAGCAGAATGGTGTTGCTGAGAGAAAACATCGCCACTTGATGTTGCTCATACCTTGTCGATTCACCACTTGATCCCCTCTTCACTAAGGTGACGCTATTTTGACAACCTGTTTTCTGATCAATCGGATGTCTAACGCTGCTTTGCACGAGTGGATTCCTTTGCAGGTTATGTACCCCGATAGACCCCTGTTTCATGTCACCCCTCAGATTTTTTGTTGTGTTGCTTTTGTCCATTTGTTGGAATCGAGCCAGGATAAACTAGCATCGAGAGCAGTTAAGTATGTTTTCTTTGGGTATACTTGGACACAAAAGGGGTATCGATGTTTTCATTCAACCACTTCTCGACATTTTGTTTCGGCAGATGCTACCTTTTATAAGGTAATACCCTTCTCCACATCTGCTGCTGAGCCACCTTCTAAGGGTGATATGGCACCCATACCATTTACATCCATTTACTTTGGGAGTTTTTCTGAGATTCTCGTTCCTATTGCACCACCACCACTACCACCTGCTACGCTATCCTTTCCTCGTCTGATTGAGTCACTTCAAACATATGTCCATCCTCACACTACTTTTCGCCCCTCCCCCTGCCTTCACTATCGGATTCTCAGGTGAGTTCCTTAGACACTGACGCTTGTTTGTCATGTGCTGACATGACAGATGATGTGACATGTGATGATCTAGATCTTCCAATAGCTGTCCGGAAGACACCACGAACTTGTGCTACTTATCTCACGGCTGGGGCACTTGCTACTGACAGCCTAGGTCTCGAGTTTGCAAGATTCACCTTGGTGTTGACTGCTACTCAGATCCCAGCAACTCACCGCGAGGCCATGCTTGATTCGAGATGGCCAGCAACCATGGAGGATGAGATGGCAACTCTTAAGGGTTGTGGGACCTGAGAGCTCACTCCACTTCCAGATAGAGCTACGATTGTTGGTTGTCGATGGGTGTTCACTGTGAAATTCAACCTAAACGGAGGCATTGCCAGATACAAAGTAGGCCTTATGGCAAAGGAGTTCACCCAAATCTATGGGATGGACTTTTTTGATACCTTCTCACCATTTTCCATGCTTCCTACGATACGAGTGCTGGTCGCAGTGGCAATCCAGCTAGATTGGCCCTTGCATCAGCTGGACGTGAAGAATGCATTCTTCTATGGTGATCTCCAAGAGGGAGTCTACATGCAGTAGCCACATGGATTTGAGGTTCAGGGAGAGTGTTTATGGCCTCAAATAGAGTCCCAGAGCATGGTTTTAAAGGTTGTCTTAGGTTGTGGAGGCAATTGAATACAGGAAATCGACAGCTGATTTTTCTTTTTTTGTCAGGAGGACTGGACGAGGTACTGTGGTGCTTCTTGTATATATTGATGACTTAATTGTCACTGAGATTAAGCATATTCTGGCAAAGAAGCTTGTTATGAAAGATTTGGGGGCTTTATGATACTTTCTTGGTATTGAAGTTGCCCGAAGCAAGGAGGACGTAGTCCTATCCCAGAGGAAGTATGTGTTGGATATCTTGCAGGAGGTGGGTATGCTTGAGGCTAAGTAGGCCAACATTCCTATGGATCCCAAAATGTCACTTTATGATAAGGATGCATAGTTGGTGGACAGCAGGCAATACAGGTAGCTTGTGGGCAAGCTGCTATATCTGACTATTACGAGGTCAGATATCTCCTTTGTGGTGAGGAGATTGAGTCAGTTCATGGCCAAGTCAACACGACAACACTGAGATGTAGCATTGATGGTGCTTTGGTACATCAAGAAGGCTCCTGAAAAAGGTATACTCTTCTCCAAGGAGTCTTCTATGACCTTAGTTGGCTACTCTAACGTGGACTACGCTAGATGTCATGTGGACCAAAAATTCACTACGGGTTTCTGCACCTTGCAGAGAATCTAATCACGTGGAGTAAGAAGCAAAACACAGTTGCTAAGTCGAGTGCCGAGTCTAAGTACATGGCCATGGCTAAGACGACTGCAGCGATAATGTGGATCAAGTCCTTACCGATTTGGAGGTACAGTTTTCTAGCCTAATGAAAATGAGGTATGATAATAGAGTAGCTACCTTCATTGCTAACAACCCAACTTTTCATGAGAGGACGAAGCATGTAGGGGTTGATTGCCATTATACTAGAAATATTTTTCAGAAAGGATTGCTATATACGACGCTAGTCATGTCTGAAGAGCAAATTACAGATATTTTTACCAAGTCCTTAGCCAAGTCCTTATTTGATTTACATGTATCCAAGCTGAGCACGATAGATATCTATGCTCCAGCTTAAGGGGGAGTGTTAGTGTATGCATACTCTTTTGTATGAGGGGCTTTTGGTTATTATTTGTTTCTTATTGGTGTTCTACCGCAACTTTCTCATCTCTTCAATGTATAAGAAGAGGTAGGGCTCAATAATAAAACTATCTCATTTCATCCAATTTAAAATGTTTTTTTTTCTTAAAAAGAAAAGGAATGACTAAGATGAAGGTATATATAGTTTTTTTCAAAAAAGGGATGATTACTGAAGAGTAACGATCACCCACATCCATTAAACTTATAAAAACTAACAAACAACAAATACCTCACCACAAAAGAGTACCCCACCAACCCCTTCCCCACACCAATATGAAGAGAAGCTCTTTCTCCTTAAGAAAAATGGGAAATCCAAGCCACCCCCTTAGAAAAAAAAAGGGCACATATCCCGGACAGCACATGTGCTTTGAGAATGAATGGCTAGGATGAAAGGCTTGGAAAAAGTCTTGGGTTTAGGCTTGAGTTATCCATTACTCTTGTCCTTAATCACAACCAGTCCACTGTTACCAAATGATCCAAAGAAATGCCAAAACAGCCCTCTTTCCCATTTAGATCTGAAACAAGTGGGACTTGGTTCCTTCCTCGCAAAAGTGAAACTCCTCCAGAAAAAGGTCTGTGAACATGTATATCCAGATAAATTCCTCTCTTCCCCGGATCTCATTAGCAAAATCACAAGTGAAGAAAGAATGCTGACTGATACAAGCTACAATCTGCACAAGTTGGATATGAATTGGGTGCAATCTACAACTTGTACACCTTGATCATGATCTTTCACCTCCTCCACAAGCACTGAGAGAGAAAAGAAAAGACAAGAAAAAAGAGCATGTACTGTGTTACACAACAAGCTACAAGCCAAGCAAACCATAAAGGTTTCACCTTCCAATTCCCAACCATTAATGACTCCCTACCCTAAGGTCTTGGTAACTATATGGCTACCTCTGGCTTGAACTGAACCTGTTGGAGGTTGGAACCTCGAAAATGGTAAGATAGATAGACAGATCATTTTCATCCACATATATATACACAGTTAATACTCCAGTGGTGTTCACAATACCAAGGAATAAGACAAATGCATAGCCAAGATGAAGGCAGGCCGTGAAATAGGAGTATGAAGACAGTAGGCAAAAGATCGAAATGTGCAGTATTAGCCTATCAAGGTTTTGGTCTTAGGTCGTGTTACAGCTCTTTAAGAAAAGGAAGATATAAAGAAGAAATAACATGCCATGGTTATGGTTAAAATTGGCAACCATACAAAAGCTAACAATCTTACCACCCCGACCATGATAAGTACTCAGGTGAGGGACATATGGAATCTTCCCTAGTTAGTTTCATTTAGAAACCTACAGCTATAGTCACAACTGTCATATGCTTCCCAAAGAATAGATGGCCACATTTGGAATGTTGGCCAATATGCTATTGTGTCTATGAGCACTAGTTGGAGATAAAAACCCTGAGCACAAGAACAAGGGTACATGATAGTCACATAGTACCACATATGAGTGGCAAGAACTAAATTGTGGCAGCATAAGTTGAGGTGACCATGGGCATGCCTCACAAGTAGAGTAAAATATTTAATAGGAAAATCTGACAGAAGATGAAGAACTCCATAAAGATATCCAACCCTTGCAAATACTAGATGGAGCAACGACTGAGTAAGATTGTGGTCTCAACTCTCAAGGAAGATGGTGAAAAAAACAAAAAGAGGTTTGAGGCTTAGGGTAGCATCTCCTCTATTGTGGTTCCAATACCCATGTTCATAGAAAAAAAAGGCCCACATCCAATCTTGTAAGAGGAGTGTTTGGTGGAAAAAAAAAATAATAAAAGCATTGTGACATGTAACATTAAGAAAAGTAATTTTTCTTTTCCAAAATGGAGTAACAAAAGCAATTGCAATGGCAAACATAGGTAAAACAAGAGATGTCACCAATTCATGAAAGTATAATGTTGAATTCAGGTGAAGATAAAATGCATATGCTTAATTCGAACATATTGCTCTGTTGGCATATGTTTCAAATATTCACCACTTTCCTATGAACATGAATGCTGCATATGTCTAACAGCAACACAAGCCAATTGTGTAAGCCAATCAAAGAAAAAACAAATGCAAGAACAACAGCATGCAACAAGGAATAAGAGGAACAGAGTAGCCTATGAATAACAAAGATTTCCTTCATTTTTCATATCTTAGGTTCATACAATGACACTATTTCCTTTTCAATTGAATGCCTCGTCTATTTTCTCCATTAATCATCAGTAAGTCAGAAGCTAAAGGACCTTGGACCTATGAATCTAACTAGAAAGTAAAAATGGAGACTATGAATATCAATTACATTCTGATACTGCATGCTTCTTTTTTTCTGGGAGCTAGTGTCAAGGTATTTGGCTTTTTTGGGAATAGGTAAAAAAAAAAAAATCTAATTGTTACATGTATAAGAAAGATATTAATGGTCTTGCTGAAACAAGTTCCATATAAACACAGCATGAGCACCAAGAGATTCTAAAAGTGCAGCGGTAATATTCCCCAGTTATTTTACTGAAATTCAAATTCACTTTGCTGAAAAATGTGCTCTGTGAAAAATAATAATTTAGATCTTATCTTCCTAAAACTTATTGCAAATCAGGCAATCATCAAACGACCACATAATAAACTGAAAAACAAATAAAAAATGTGGAGAACTTACCAAGATGATAGCACAGCCTTAAGCAAGAAAAATACTAGTGAATTTACAGCACTAGGGGTTCATATGCTCAACGGAAAAATAAGAATACCCGGTTCTCGTCAAAAAACACTCGGATCCATTGATGTCCAATATTCGGAACTCTCCAAAGTAAAGCTTGCTCAAGTCCTCCTTTGTAAGTAACTGAAGCACTGTAGCAGCAAGAGGACCCTGCAAAACAACCATCCATGAGCAAAGGAAATAGTTAATATTCTTCCCGATGCTGGTGAATGGAATGGACAATGTTCTCCAATGGAAAAACACAATGAGAACAGCAGAAATATGAGAACAATTTTATTTTCGAAGGATATGTCACCAGATAGAAGGAATATAAATTCTACCCAAAAATGCTATTTATACTATATTAGCTATGGTAAAATAAACTTGCGATTCATAAGAAACTATACATTTCACCTTGGTAGATTAGACTATTAGCCAGAAATCACCATTGCGACTCACATTTTGTAACTAAAACTCAAACATAGATCATCACAATCACCAAAAGATCCATTCAATTACTAAGGCGCTGATTTTGTCTCGAATTCCAGAGCCTCTCATCTCAGCAACAGAGTTCCCTGGAGATTATATCAAGCGGGTTGGACTCCCCAAATACGATGATCATATATCATGCCAAGCTGTAGCCACAGTCCCTCCTAATAGAAAAAGGTTTCTTTTTTCCTACGAATTAACCTCCGAAATTTTATACCTAAACTTGTCCTACAACCACCTTACCCATCAGAATCAAATTCTATGTGGAGAACACATTGCTAAACTGAAAAGAAGCAGTTCTCTTGAAAAGAGAAGAGCATCTATGGTAAGCACCAATTACAATTTACAACACGTCTTATTTTGGTGGGGGGGGGGGGGGGGGGGAAGCTCTTTACTACTGAAAGACAAGCATCCACTTATCCAGAAAACACCACCACCCATCCAATTAAAGTAGAGAGTGCAGTCTAAGAAGGAGCCATCTCGAGATTCACCATATTGACCTCAAAAGTTCCTCATCCAATTCCTTTCCAGGAAGAAGGTTCCCCATTTACAACATAGCAAATCCCTCCTAAACCACCCCAATGCCACCAAACACCCCATTCAAAACACCAATACAACCAAACCCGAAAAAGGAGAACAAAAAACCAACAACGATATCAGATGCAAGCCACCAACCACCCAAAGAGACCCAGATCCCAAAGAAGAATCGAAATACACACCAACCGAAAACTACCCAAATCGCAGAACACGAAGAAGCGACCCACCTGAAGCGCAAGGAGGGACCTTTCGTCGTGCACGTGCCAATCCACGTCCCCTCCCTTCTTCCTGAAGGCCTCCATGTGCTTCCCTATATGCTCGAGGTCCTTGTCCCTGCACCCCGCGTTCACCACCAGGTATATGTGCTTGTCGTTCACCTTGGCGATGACGGAGTCGTCCATGGCCCCACCCTTCTCGTTGGTGAAGATAGTGAGGGTGCCGGAGCCGTCCCTGAGGCCCTTAACGTCGGCGACGACGAGGGTCTCGAGGAAGGGGACGCAGTCTTTGCCCTTGAGGCTGAGGCCGCACATGTGCGAGACGTCGAAGAGGGCGCCGTGGGAACGGCAGTTGAGGGTGGAGTCCATGATGGAGTCCTTGTACTGGATGGGCATCGACCAGCCGGCGAAAGGCACCATCTTGCCGCCGTTCTCCACGTGGAAGTCGTAGAGGACGGTCTTCTTCAAAGGGGTGGTGGTGGCGGCGAGGTGGCGCGTCGCCCGGCGCGTCAGGAGGACTTGCGTGAGCTGCCATAGGCCGCCTCGCATGGTTGGTGGTGGCTGTGGTGGAGGAAGAGAGACGCGGTGGTGTATGGGGGACACCGGTGGTATGGTACTACCGGTGCCGAGTGGGGAGAGGCTTCTTTGGAGTGTGGTTGGATCACGTTGTCAGTACGGTGTGTAGATGAGCTCTTTGGCAGGGAATGTGGGCTGCTTCGTGTGAATTTTCCATGGGAAGTTTTGCATGGTTGCCCTTGTAAACCAAACGAGGCAGCCTCGCAATTTTTGCATGGGAAGTTTTGCACGATTTGGCATGTGATGAAGTTAAATCGGTCACGTTGTGAGAGAGGCATCTATGGATGATGCTAATTTGCGCTAACTTATCCTATCTCAAACCTGAGAGGGGATCACACAAGTTTGAGTGGTGTTGTCCTTGATTGGTCTTACTTAACTTCCAATTTAAAATAATTTTTACCTTGGTAGGTTATCTAAATGAATAAATATCTTATTAGATTCCTTTTAGATAATTTAAGAGTAAAATAATGTGTATTGAAGTATGTTTTATACCGTGTCTCATGTTCAATGAAATATATTGATATCTTTTGATTTTCAACGGATGTATTTTAATTTTTCATCAAAATATATCGATTGAAAATAATTTTCAATTAAAAATTGAAAAGTAATTTTTACCTATCAATTTTAGGTTTAGAATTTAGGATTTAAGTTTATAGAAATTAATTTAATTATGGAAAGTGATTTTTTAATTAAAAATTAGAGTTTTTCCTTTTAAGTTTAGGATTTAAGATTTAGAATTTAGATTTTTTAAATCCTAAGCACAAAGAAGATAATCACTTTTCATAGGTAAATAATTATTTTACATTGGTGAAACTAATTAAAAATTAAAATACATCAATATATTTTTAATTTCAATTAATATATTTTTCATTTTCAATCCATGAAAAATTAAAATATACAAACTAAATATCAAAATATATCAATATAATTTATTGATCGGGAACTCACGTTCTCTTAGATGTTAGATTGTATGGAACGAAACACCAAACCTCAATCCATTAGCCTATGGTGCCTTTATTAATCTCCTCCAATTATCTACAACCCCACATTCACCTCATACTTTATTTCCCTCCTCTTGCCTGTCATCCTCTTAATACTTCTTTAAAGAGACATTTATATATGTACTCCTCAAATCATTTGTAATTGCATAAACACTCCTAACTTGGTATTATTTCAATGAAAACATAGATATTCCTGGAAGTTCCTCTTGTAAAATTGCAAACGGTCTAAGAAACACGTATGAAAAATCCCTTCTTTATTATCATATCTTTACGTTAACATCATACTATTCTCGTCTTTACCTACCATGATTCTCTAAGATAAAGAGAAATTCTTCCTACACTACCTTAGAGAAGTCGGTCTCAGCTGGAGAATAAATACATTACCTTCACGAAGAAAACTCTGGATCGAAGATTGTGAATAAGAATTTTCCTCAAAAAAGAAAACCGTAGATTCTTTGCGATTGGATGGAGCGAAGAAGAACGCCTGCCAAAAAATAAAAAAAGGCATGTGTGAAAGGGAGGCAAGAGTTTGTTTCGCCTTCGAGTTTTAGATAAAGGCATCATCTCAAAGGAGTGGAGAGCGCCACTCCTCTGCCCACTTCCACACATCCATTTTCCTAAGTTTCTCCACATATATTTGTGCGTTAATATAAAGATCATTATTATAAATTGTGTATCCATGTGCCCACCCTGTCTTATCTTCCTACGGCACTGAGCTCCAGACCTGTTCTTGGCTTCACTTAAACATGTGAACATGTGGAAGTGCCCATGTCCATTCTTTTTCAGGAAAAATTTTGTAACATTGTACTTCTTAGATGGGGGGCCAAAATAGGTCTCCTTTCCATGTGTTTCATGAGATGTATATTGGATCAAAATTATGTCAGAATTTAGAATAGGCAAAAGCTTATTCCGTCCACTTAATTTTTGTTGTGATGTAAATCACTCCATTCATCTTCTCTGGAATGGATAGAAAGTACACCCATTTGACACATAGCTTATTCATTAACAAAAAAATATCATTTTAAACTTGATCTTTGATCTGACACTCAGCTTATTGAACCAGAAATGGTGAATTAACCTGACATAGTTTTATATTCTGTTTTTTTTTTTTTCAGTCAGGGATAAAAGTTTTATTTCACTACATATAATTGTTATGTACAGTCAATGCAGCTATAAAGCATCGTGGGGCACTCAAAAACAACACTCCTCATTTTCATCCCAACTCCTCTCCTGAATTGCCCGTAGAATGATCACAGCCAGCTGTTCTCTCATGGCTGTTCATATCCCTCATGGCTTCTCACATTCCTTTCACGCCACATGGTTGCAGCCAATCCCCTGCCAAAAACACCGCATGGTTGCAGCCAATCCCCCACCAAAAACACCGCATGGTTGCAGTCTCCTAGAATGACCGATGACAATCTTTGGTTTTGATCTTTGATCTCTATGTCTGGAATCTGCAACCTTTTTTGTATGCATTGATAACCATAGCGTCCATTGAATTTGCCCCACCCACAACCTAAATGCACCCCCTGCCAATGGATTAAATCAGGCTTAAGGGGATTGCCGATATAGAAGTGAACAAGATATTTAATAAAATGTTGAGGAATTTGGTGCACCGGTAAAACATTCACATTGACATCTAGAGATTATAGAAAAGGATAATGATATAGGTATACTATATTGTACACAAATCCTATGTGACACATGACATTTCATACATCACATGACATCTCATGTTCCACATGGAAATCATATATGGTGCTTACACACCTTCTTATGTCTGCATAGAGGATTAATATTTGATATGACTAGAAAGTATTGTGATGTGATGGAAGAAACTTGAATTTCAAAATTCAAATTAATCCCATTTATCCTATTGTACTTATCCAATTTTTTAAAAAAGAGTAGGATATTGAATGCAAGACTATTAGGAAATAGTAGTGAGAACTGACGAGGGAGGTAGAGCAATTGATCTGGCTACTTTGAGCTGTTTGGATGCAGTTGCAGTGCGGTACAATTTTGGGGTAAAATGTGATTTTTGACTCAGCTTCCATCGTAATTTTAAAAGTTGCAATCGTGGAAAGTGGCCTTACGATACTTCTAAAAATGCAGTTATAAAACTAAAAACCTACGATAAGTTATGGTAATTTTAAAAGTTGCAATCGTGGAAAGTGGCCTTAGGATACTTTTGAAAATGCAGTTATAAAATTAAAAACCTACGATAAGTTATGATTTAAAGCAAAAGTTGTAAAACATGTTTGATAAGTGAAAAGTTACAAAAGTTGTGATGCACAACTCTTCAAGCATCCAAACATCGTTATTCGAACTATCCAAACATTAGTAGATAATGTAGGAATTGTCTGCCAACATTAATCATGAAATTGAATACATGATTGTAAACATACACCTGCAAGCTAACATGTGAAGAAACGAAAATGGTGGTAATATTAAGTGAGGTAAAGAAAGCAAAGGAATGAGATTAATTAAATGGGCGTTGACATCTCATCAAACAAATTCTATACTATAAATAGGAAAAAAAAATGGAACTCATTATTATTAAGAATTTTTTTCCTTATCTGCATATTAAGATTGGATATATACGTATACTATAGTGAGACAAGTACTTGTGATACTACTTCACAAAGAACATCAGGGTTCCCATAGGTTCTCTCTCTCTCTCTAAACTATGGATATCACTGCTTGAGATTGAGCAGTGGACCATCTACGGATAAATCTCCCCTTTTTAATAGGTCTAAGGCATCACCCTTCAGGCAGTCTCCGTAAAGGCGCAAATATAAATAGGGTTCACTGCTCTCTCCATTTGCAAACCTGTTTTAAACAAATTCCTCATATAAACATTTCATAAAACATTTACCAATTTTCTAACTAGGTCTTCTTCGTTGAACAAAATACTACCATGAATTACCTTCAAGGGGTTAACTCAATGATAGAACACCCCACTAACATTGTAGAGGCCATGGGCCATGCCCCTTGTAAAGAAAAGAAAAAATTGCAATGAACTTATTCTACCTCATGCACCGTCCAGCCACAAAAAGTGGAATAAAATCCATTTGTTCCTTATTTCATGTCATACAATGCTACTCCTTAGTGTATAGGACAAGAAGAATTGAAGGAGAAAAGACAAGTGATTCGCCAACGACATCCTCATTTGCTGCAAAGCTAATGGAAGATCAACCAGGGGGTACATAATGCGTTGGGGGCTTTTGCCAGTGTCTTAAGCCTCATATTAAATGAAAGTACGAGCAAGGTGTGTTAGATTTGATAACATAATTATATCAATTGGGATACAATTGTTATACGGTGATGTGGAAATTTATGTTGAAATTAATAAGATTTAGGAGAGATTTTTGGTCCTATACTGGAAGTGGATAAACATCTTGGTCGATGTAAAAGGCTTCTACCTCCCATTGCTTATGTAGCAAAGAGTAAGAGGTGGGACTGGAGACCACGTACACACACGCATGCACCCCGCCTCGGCTCGGGCTCGTGTGAGAATCGATTTGGAACTTGGAACTTAGACTTCTTTTGCTACGGATTTTTAATCTCACAAATTTAACCAGGATTGGTCGATCAAATAGTGAAATTGGTTGACCAATTATTTTGGTTGATCAATGAATTTAGTTTGATCGATCAATTGGATTGGTCGACCAAATAGTGAAATTTGATCGACCAATTATTTTGGTCGATCAATTGCCGTGTTTAAAACGGAAATTTTTTTAAACGTCTAGTCGTGAGCTCTATATAAGAGCCACGAGGGTGCTCTCATTTGACACACAACAAGAGTAGAAAAGCTCTCTTCACTCTCTCCCTCTCCCTCTCGTTCTTATCCTTCTTTATTAGTGCGTTCGTTCGACGTGAGATTGGTAGAAAAATTTTCAATCACTTTTGTTGATCTTGCACAAAGAGATTGAGAAATCCACAAGAAGTTTTTGGTTGTTCAAACCATTCAGTTGGTAGATCAATCGGGAATTTATTTGGAAACCAAATTACCTCAGCTTCGTTCTCCTGAGGTGGTTTTTGAGAACGTCCAAGATCGGAGTGCGCCGAATCATGAAGGTGGATCGTCATATCCTGGGAGGAGTTCATCAAATCCCGACGTACCGATATTGTGGGAGGCGATACCTTCCCTAAGGAAAGTCCTTAATGGGCGCTTCGATCAGAATAAAATCTAATCCCTTCTCGTTTTGTTTATTTATGCTATTGCATGTTATTTGCTCTTTTTTTATTCTGGATCTTGCAAAATCATCTTTGACTTGCTTGATTTATCATTTTTTATCTATGCGAAAACGTTGAAAATGCATATGTTTTTATTTGTGTATTTTCTATATGTGTTTATTTCAACAATCTTAAAAAAGGTATTGCTTAGATCTAAATTTTTTTTCTTTTAGAAAGTAAGGAATGCTATCGAGAACGATAACAAACAAGGATAGATTTAAAATATTTAGGATGTTGAAAATAACTTTCAAATCATATGTAGGCTTATCTAGTATGCTAAAGAAATTTGGTGGGCAAAATTTCAAGCATTGACAACAACGCATAAGAATTTGGTTGACCACCATTGATTTGATCTCGACATTGGAAATCGATTGCCCGATTTTGGATAAGGAAAAGCCCACTCCTGAAGGCCAGAAGGTGGTGGATGTATGGAATAAGCGCAACCATATTTGTCATGGTTGCATCTTATTGGCATTGTCCAATGTATTGTTTGATGTGTACAACACATCCACATCCACTGCAAAAGGGCTATGGGAGGAGTTGGACAAAAAGTATAATACCGAGGACCTTGGTATTGAAAAATACCCTGTCGCAAAATTCCTTAAATTCCAAATTGCTGAGGGTAAATCGGTATCGGAGCAGGCACACGAATTTCTGTTATTGCTCCATGGTTTGGCAGAGGCTGAAATGAAGCTTCCTGAGAAGTTTTAAGTCATGTCTACCATTAAGAAATTTCCCAAATCTTGGGAGGACTTCAGGATGACTCTCAAGTATAGGAAGGGAAAGATTTCTATGGATGACTTGATGATAGTCATTGTTATTGAGGAAGAGCATGGGAAATAGAAACCAGTAATGCCTGTAGAGTCTAAGGTAAATGTCATGACATATAAAGGCGAGGAGAATAAAAATAATAACAATAAAAATAAAATGAAGGCCAAACCCAAGATCCAGAAGAAATCCAAGAACAAACCATGCTGGCACTGTGGGCAGGTTGGACATTGCAAGAAGGATTGTCCTAATAAAGCTCAATAGAAGACCATGTTGGTGCTAGTGCACCACGATCATTTATTTTGATAATAACATTACACGTGTTATTTAACATTTGCATTTGAAGCCTTAGATTTTAGGATATTTGCAAATGGAGATGTGTTTAGACGGAGTTCGAGCTCGCTTCCATTGCGGATTGGAAGAGCTTGACAGAGAAGGAGCTTCGCAAGAAGCGAAAGCTTGAAGAAGGAAGGAGATGAAGAATATGATAGATTTCCTTTCTTGCTTATTGTACTTTGTTCTTTTGTAGCTGTTTATTTTATTTCCTAGTAGCATGTTAAAGAGCCTCAAAGTACCCTCAAAGTAGTCCTAGGAACACCTGCACAACCCTAGAATACTTAGGTTTTCTGTAGAGAACTTAGAAATTCAAAATAGGCGTCATACAGCCTAATCAGACGTCTAATCTGGAAATCAGACGTCTGATAGTAACTTTTAAGACGTTTGACTGTTGACTCAAACGTCCAATATCTTATTCTACACTCAGTAGGTTTTATCTGTTGAAATCAGACATCCAGACCTTAGTCTAGACATCTTAGAAAACGTCTGATGGTTGTGCTAGACGTCCAATTAGTAGAACGTTGGCTAACAAAGTTACTGATGAGAACCTAGTCATGAGCCCTAACTAGCATATTTTGATCTATTAAAGTAAACAAAAGCTCCTACATAACCAAGAGAAAGGCTTAATTCAAGGGATCACTAATCTGGGAAGAGAACATGAAACAAAGGGTAAAACTGTAATTTTACCATTGCAGTGCATCAACGGGATTTCTAAGGATCTAGACATAGGTCAATTGGACTTAATAAAAGAAAAGGTAGGATGGTTCATTCAGAAAAGGGTTATTGTGAAATTTAAGAATTAAATGACATTTTGTAACCCTAAAACAAACCCACTTAAATTCACAAGGTTCCAGGCAGGATAAGAATCAACTAAATCCTCTAAAATTCATGGAAAAATATCCCCGAGGGTTAAGAATCTTCAATTTGGCCTTTAGAACCTGTTTTGACCTAGATTGGGGACCAAGCCCAATATTTGACCTAATTTGGGTTTTTATGCAAAATATCTAGTCAAACGAGGTCAAACCTAAAATCCAACTTCACCATTGGATTCCTTAGGTCCAAATTAGGTTTTTACCAAAATTTGGACCTAAGGAAAGGTCATATTGGCCTACTTTGCAAAATGGTCCATCCAATTACATTATGGCCCTTAACTTTTGGAAACCCTTGCAAATACCCCCTCAACTTTTCATCACTTTCTTCATTTTGGTCCCTCTGCCATTGCAGCAGGGACCCATACCGCCGGCGACTTTGCGAGAAGGTTTTTTCCTCGTTTCCCCAGGGAGCAGCTCCCAGATTTGAAAGGAGAGCTCTCTACAAAGCCCCCTACCACATGAGTAGCTCCCCATGCCCTGAATCGCCCCATACCTCTCGTGCGAACGCTCGAGAGGTATGGGTCTCATTCCGGTCATACCTCAGGCGACGACTTATGGCTGCTTCCCTGCGATTCACCCTTTGCCCGCGCCTATTTAAGCAAGCCCAGATCCCTCCACTTCTTTAAAGCCTGCTTTGGCCAAAGAATTCCCCCAATTTCGTCTCCTCCTCCTCTAGCCATCTGCCCGCAAGCTCTAGCGACTCTCCCTCCCTCTTCTCGTCGCTCTGCCACCGTACCAGTGGCAGAGCCATCTCCACCTCACTCCTCCGCATCACGCCGTACCCACGCGAGCCTCTCTGACCTCCTCCTCATCGCCGCCTCTCCATCTCAGGGTCTTCGTCTCCGGCGACGGCACATACGAGCCGTCCACCTCCTCCGCTCCCCCTTCGTCTATCCACTCGAAGATAAGTCCTCTTTCTTCCTTCTTCATTTTCCCCTCATCAATTTCACAAATCACGCACCGACCACCACAGACCACCATCACCTTCTCCACCTCCGGCAAACCGCCGGTGAGGTGCCTCCGTCACTCCACGCACCCATCCACCTCGCCAAACCCCTCAAAAGCTCCGCCACCTTCCACCAATCATTTCCCCCCTCTCCATCGACCACCACACGTCCCACATTCTTCCCCTGAACACACCCATCACCATGGTCACAGAACGATCTAGGCAAGCACGCCTAGGCCGCCCCATGCCACGCCACCCACCGAGACACCTTCGCCGCGTCACGGCGAAGCCTTCTGAGTGTTTTGACAAGGCTATGAGGCTGTATTTGTGTTGACAGGTTCTAACCCCGGCCGCCATTAGAGCAGGCTTGAAGCAAGCTTGCAACCTTCACCTACTGCTCCAGGCCTCAGGAAGCAGGGTCCCAGGTGCGTGGGCTCCCTTCGCGAACCCCTCACGCCAGCAATTGGAGTCCCAGGGCACTGCAGTCGCTACAATTAAGCAAGGCATCTCCTGCGGGTGCACGCAAAGTGGGTGGGACTTTTAGTCCCACCTCGGGCATTTTCGAGCTGGCGGTGTGGAATAAATTGTAATTGTGTCAAGGGCTTATCGCCTCCTGACACAAGGTGAGGTCCCACTCGCCTCCCCATGCCTCGTCTCCGATTCACTACTCTGCGGACCTGGTGGCCTGACCCGGCTACCTGTGCACTCCTCGCGCAACACCCACGCCAGTGCGCCTGGTCCCGGGTGCGCAAACCCGACCCGATAACCCGAGAAGGCTCTGGGAGAGCATTCCTAAGAGTGAAATAGAGAGAGAGAGACACGGGGAGGGTAGGGGATAGGCTTTGCTTCTCTGTGCTGTGCAGGGAAGAAGGAAGAGGAGGAAGTAGCTGCGAAGAAGAGGAAGAGATGAGAAGAAGAAGAGGAGCAGCTAAAGGAAGGAGAAGGTGCGGCTGAAGAAAAGAAAAAGAAGAAGAAAGAACAGAAGAGCAAGCAGCCGCAGAAGAAGGAGGAAGGCAAAGAGGAAGGAGACTACAGAGGCCAAGGAAGAAGAACCTGAAGACGCAACCCAAGCTCAAGGCACAGAAAGGAAGAGGAAGAAGGAACTACAACAGAGAAGAGAGAAGAAGAAGCCAAAGAAGGCTGAAGGAGGAAAGCCAAGAGAAGAAGAGGAAGAAGACAGAAGAGCACTATAGAAATTGCCAGATAAGCCGTCTGATTCACAGAATCAGACGTCTAAGAAAAGAAAGACAGAGAAAGAAAGAAGGAAATGGGTGTGGCCAAGAAGAGAAAGAAAAGCAAGAAAGAGAAGGGAGAAGCCATTCAATTTCCTCTTCCATTGCTATTTTCTTTTTAGTTTTCTTATACATGAACTTTCACTTATATACTTGTTAAATATCATATTTTGAGAATTGTGATTTCTGTTTCTAGAATACCAGTTTGCTCCCTAAATTCGACCTCGGAAGTTTTGAATTTTGAGTAATAAAATTGATAATCGTTTTCGCGGTGATTTCAAATATACTACAGCGAATATCTTTTTAAAACACGATCTCGTCACGTATCGCAATGATTAGTTACCGTTGAGGAAAATAACTGTTAGGCTTTATCAGACGTCTGTAGAGGACCCAAGACGTCTGATATCTGATCGTTAAGCCTCGATTGACCCAAAATCACTTTGTGAGATATTCTAGCCGTTAACTTATCTTGGGAATCCATTCCCTCAGTACAATAGGTTTCTAGACATCCAGACCTAGTGCCAGACGTCTTGTACGTCATCTGATGGCCTTACACTAGAACCCCATTTAGGTCTAAACCAAGTCATGAAGGAAACCTGCCTAGAATCAGACGTCTGACTTAGTTCCCATATGTCTTAAACTAGTTTTCCAGACGTCTGATACCTGGACCAAACATCTGATGACCCTGTCAGAATCATAAATGATTCTAATTACGGCATGTTTTGCCTTAGGTTCAACCCCAACAGCTATGGAAGCCTTCTAAGGCCTTCCAAAGCCTTCCTAGGCCCTTTATAAATAGAGGAGGACCCTTGCCTTACAAAAACACACCAAGCAACACACTTTCATACCATATTATGTCCTTTTGATCTTAAGAAGAAGATCTAGCTCTCCAAGCCTTTGTTCTACATCTAAAGAGCTTCAATCCAGTTGCGCACCTGCTCTCTCTCCGTGATTACGAGAGCAACGAAGCGCCTCCACGTGGTTCATGCATCCGCGTCAAGTCGACGCACTCCCACCAAAGGGAAGTTCCCTTACCTATGGGAGCTAGATTTAACCATATACTTTGTGGCTCTATAGATTGTATTGTATTTTATCTTTACTTGTGTTGGGTATTTGCTTTGCGAATTCCCATCTCCACGAGGAACAAAATACTCCTCGTGAAGAGGGGTGGTTTTGAGGTACACTACCCTCGAGTATAAAGTAGCGTGGTTGTACTGAGGTTGAACTACCCTCGTTTTAAGTAGTTCATTTAGTGGATTTGATTGACTTTGCCAATCAAGAAATCCTAACTCGAAAGGGTTAGGTGGTGATTTTTACTCGATTTTGGTTTTCACCTAAAAATCTCTTATGCCTTTGTGTGATTGCTTATTTTTGCGAGATTGTTTATTTTAATTCCGCACTTTATACGTCACGCATATCTCACCCCCCTCCCGTAGGGAATTCCAGATCACAGATGGGAATTTTCAAGTGAATGTGATCACCGAGGAAACTGGGCCTGGCGATGGGTATGTCTCAATAAAACCCAAACTCTATGTTATTCACGATTATACTGAATGGCTCATGGATACTGGAGCTAATGTACATATTTGTACTGATAGATCATTCTTTTCTTCCTATCAGACCTGCAGTAGCAGGACTGTGAAGATGGGGAACGACTCTGCAACTAAGGTGCTAAGAATCGGATGTGTGGACTTGAGGTTTTCCTCTTGGTGAGTTTGGACACTGCTAACGAGTCGATTCTTCGCTTTTAAAGTTGTTTGTCACAGAAAATGGCGCGTCATTTGTAGTTCTATGTGGTGGAAAAATTGACTAATCAACAATTAATATAACCACTCAATTAGGAGCGGGTAGTGTCTACAGGGAGGCAATGGCCTATTTAAACTCGCAAGGGTCAAAAATCAATGTTCACTATTAATTTCGTCAAGAAATCAAGCCAAAATCGCTTTTTAATCAAGATAAAAGGACTTTAACATGCTGATTTTTCATTTACGAGAAAGAAGGAGGCTCTTTGCATAAAATCACCGTAATAAAATAATAATAAATAAAAATCTTTTTTGTGGCAATGGCATGAAATGTAAATATTAATATCACCAAAAACAGAGGATTCTACCTCTCTCCTCCCCGTGCACGGGAGAGAGGTTCGTTCAAGGAACCCTTCTGGGAGTCAGTTGGCCGGAGCGAGGGCTCCCCGGCGGTGGCGGTGGTAGGTTACGAGATGGCCGGAGTCGGTCTAACAGAGCTCCGGCGAAGGGTGATTTCCGGCGGAGGCTGCACCTGCTGAGGACAGTGGCGCAACGCTGCTCGCACGGTCACGCACGGGCACGTGCGATCACGCACAGGCGTGCGCGGGCAAAGCACACCTGCTGGAGGCGGCGCGGGCGCACGAGAATGATTCTACTACAGGTGTCGCGCAGGTGAGTGTGAAGGTGTTGGCACTCAGAGCTGCTGACGAGGCTCTGGAGAGGACACGCGCGCGTGGAAGAGGAGCGCCTACTGGGTGCTATCAGGTGCTGCAGGTCGGTGTACGGGCGCTAGAGAGGCGGGCGTGTGGTGCTGTGCAGCTACTGCTGCTGGACATTGCAAGTTGCGGGCGAGGGGAGTTTGCGTAGGCTGTGCAGCCGCGCACAGACAGGCGGACGCTCGGACTGCACGCTGGGAGGGTGGCAACTCTCAGCTGCTGCTGAAAGTGTGCAGAGGTGGAGGAGCGGGTGATGGCCTGTGCGTAAGTGTGCAAGCGCGAATGAGGGGAGTTTTGTTGAAGTGGAGGGGAAACAGAGCAAGGAGAAAATAGAAGAAGACGAAAGGAGATATGGGAGGTCAAATGTCTGGGATCATACCCAGACGTCTTAACTGGCGCGGGAGTGAGGAACTGAAGGTGGTTGATGGCGGTGGTTGCTAGCAGTGGTTGCGTGGCTCTCAGGCGCACGCTCGCAGTGATGCACAAGCCACAGATGGCACGGCGGTCTGTCACCCTGCCTGCCCGCGGTGGAGTGGTCTTGTGCTCGCGGAAGGAGGCCGGTGGTGTGGAATGAAGAAGCTCTAAGCTCTGTGCAGTGGTGGGTCGGAATGGTGGTGGCCTGCCTTCTGATGATGCGGCTATCTTCTTTTATGCTACAGGAGGAGCGCAGGTGCGTGCGAAGGTGAAGCGACGATATCGTGGGGTGCAAAGATCCACAATTGTCGCTGTGCATTAAGCTCACACATTCTCCTGCATGCAGCCGTTGGAGAAGAAACAAATAAAATAAAGAAAAGAAATAAATGGGTATTTATGTGCAAACCCTTAAAAGAAATGTGAAATAAAATAATGCATGTAATGCAACCTAAAAGATTAACTATTCTAATGCATGCTATTCTAAATGAATTCTAAGTATGAATGCAATGCATGAAATATGTAAATAAATGAATACCTAGACTAATCCTTTTAAATCTTATTGTATGCAATTTATATGCCACTATTAATCTAATTCCTAGGCATTTAAGTAACTAATTAGCCCACAAATATGGACTCATCAAATGGCCCCATGCCTAATTTTTGCTAGTCCCTAGCAAATTAAAGCAACAACCCAACTCTTCAAGTGGACTTAGCCAACCCAATCGATCTTCCCTTAGAAACATGTTAAGTTCAAACTTTAGACCTAAGGTTTCCAAGTAGTTGCTAAGTTACAGACTAGGTCAGCTAAAGATAAGCTACAGGCACAGGTTTCTCTGATTTCCAACTCTACCCTAGGGTTTATTGGTCCTAGAGATTAAAGCATCCGTGTATGTGCATTGGTCTGAGTTATTTAAGGTTGGTTTGATTGCCAACTAGGAAAGAGAGTAAGAAAGAGATTTTTTTTATATAATTAATAATTTTTTTTATATTTGATTCCTCTAAGTTTAACCTTGGATAAGCTATCAGCACGGTCAGTGTCGGATTCATTATCCCCATCACCAAACCTCAAAGGGTGCCTGGCTTTCAATGCTTCGAGATAGCACCGCCCATAGCGACCCCAAGAACTCCTGGCAATCGACACTTCGAGATAGCATCGCCCATGGATTTCTAAAGCGAATTCAGGCCTGTGGCAATCGGCTCTTCGAGATAGGGCCGCCCATGGTACCTGAACCTCACAATGAGCTTACATGCCCCTAGTAGGATAGATATCCTAAGAGATAAGTGCCAAGTAGGTGACATGTTATCATCGCATCCTCAAGGTGAGTATGTACTCCACCTCTCCTGTGGCAGGAACTCTTCCAATCAACTTGTGCTTTCAAACTTCTCCTAAGTCAGAACTAAGAGAACAAAAAATTTTTCCCAAGAAAGAAATTAAGGTGATCACTATTTACACAAGACCAAGTGTGTGTGAATTGTGGATGCTTTGGTTACAAAGACCCGTAAACTAAAAGGTAGAAAAAGACATCAGATACTATCCAGCCTTTAACTCAATCCCTCGCTTTCCTTCCTCAACCTCTAGAGGAATGGTCTGCAACTTAACTCCTACTTGAGTTTTTAAGTCCACAAAGAACCCTAAAGGTCTAGAGCTAGTACTTCAACTTAGCTTCTAAAGTCAGACGCCTAGAGCCAACATAGTCTAACCTAAAGTTCTGGTTTGCCTAAGAATGCAGGACTTAGCCAGTTAAGCTCAATGATGTAAAATGTTTTTTTTTTCTTTTTCGATCAAATGTATAAAATGCAGAATATTTAAATTAAATGCATGAATTCACTATGTATAAATGCTATGTACAGATTCCTCAGGTCCTATCCCCCCATGCCTAGTTCAAACAATGTCCTCATTGAAAGTAGAAAGACCAAGGGAAGATATTACCTGAGGCGGAAAAGAAAGAAGCTAAGGCTCCTCGAGAGTGAGCTCGTCAACCAGCTGGCCATCCAAAGTTACATAAGGTTTTAATCGTTGGCCGTTAACGGTGAAGGGAGGTGCTGAAGAGGAAGGATTTTTGATCTCCACAGCCCCATGCGGAAATACTTTGGTGACAATATAAGGCCCATCCCAATGTGATTTTAATTTTTCAGGAAACAACTTAAGTCTGGAATTGAAAAGCCAGACTTGTTGGTTGGGCTCAAAGGTCTTTCTAAGGATGTACTTGTCATGCAGGACCTTAGTTCTCTCTTTATAAGCTTGGGAGGTGTCATAAGCATCATTCCTCAGTTCCTCAAGCTCAGTCAACTCGAGTAAACGTGCTTTACCAGCTTGCTCTAAATCCATGTTAATACTTTGTATAGCCCAAAGTGCCCTATGTTGAAGTTCAACAGGTAAGTGGCATGCTTTCCCGTACACAATCCGGAAGGGAGACATACCCAAAGGGATTTTGTAGGCTGTTCGATAGGCCCATAAAGCGTCATCAAGCTTTTGGGACCAGTCCTTCCTATCTGGCCTAACAGTCTTTTCTAAAATATTCTTGAGCTCCCTATTTGAGACTTCAACCTGGCCACTTGTCTGAGGGTGATAAGGGTAGCAATCTTATGAGTAACTCCCAGACTCTTCAGTAGCCGATTGAAATGACCGTTCCGGAAATGAGGTCCCCCATCACTTATAATTGTCTTGGGGCAGCCAAAGCGAGATATGATATTGGCCTTCACAAATTTCAAAACCACAGAGTGGTCATTTGTGCGCTTAGGAATGGCCTCTATCCACTTGGAAACATAATCCACTGCCACCAAGATATATTCAAATCCATGGGACGAAGGGAAGGGACCCATGAAGTCTATCCCCCAAACATCAAAAATTTTCACAGGTTGGATAGGGTGTTGGGCATCTCATTCCGCTTCCCAATCGTTCCAGTCCGTTGACATCTGAGACAGGCCCTAACAAAGTAATGGGAATCCTTAAATAAAGAAGGCCTCCAAAAATCGAACTGGAGAACCTTAAAAGCTATTTTCTTAGCACCAAAGTATCCTCCACAATGAAGCTCATGGCAAAATCTCAACACACTCTGTTGCTCTTCTTCAGGCACACATCGTCTCCAAACTTGGTCTTGTCCAATATGAAATAATTCTGGCTCTTCCCAATGAAAGAATCTAGCATGGGAAATGAATCGCTTCCGTTTTTGCTCATCCCAAGAGCCAGGGGTTTCTCCATTGACCAAGTAGTTAACTGTATCCGCATACCAGGGTGAAGTCGGTGTTACCGCCATAAGGGTTTCATCAGGAAATGTCCCGTGAATGTCTCTAGATTGAGAGTCATCAATGGGCAAGCGAGACAGGTGGTCAGCCACTATATTTTCCACTCCTTTCTTTTCACGAATCTCCAAGTCAAACTCTTGAAGGAGTAGAATCCATCTAATTAAGCATGGCTTAGAATCTTTCTTGGCAATGAGATGTTTCACTGCTGCATGATCAGTGAAAATGACCACCTTGGATCCAAGAAGGTAAGACCTAAACTTCTCCAAAGCAAAAACTACAGCAAGTAATTCCTTTTCAGTAATTGTGTAGTTTTGTTGTGGTTCAGTTAAAGTCTTGCTAGCATAATGCAGCACATGAGGTTTTCCCTCAACCCTCTGTCCAAGAACAGCTCCCACTACATAATCCGAAGCATCACACATCAACTCAAATGGGAGTGTCCAATCAGGAGCTCGGAGAATAGGTGCAGAGGTCAAGGCCTCCTTCAGCGTATGAAAAGCTTCGGCACACTTTGAATTAAAATTGAAGGAAGATTCTTTCGCCAATAAGTCACAAAGTGGCCTAAAGATTTTGTTAAAATTCTTAATGAATCTCCTATAAAAACCTACATCGCCCAGAAAGGATCTAATCTGTTTGACATTCGTGGGTAATGGAAGTTTGGAAATAGAATCAACTTTAGCCTTATCCACTTCCAAGCCCCTTTTTGACACAACATGCCCAAGTATAATGCCTTTCTGTACCATGAAGTGGCTTTTCTCCCAGCTGAGGACTAAACCAGTCTCCTTACATCTCTTCAATACATTCTCTAAGTGCAGGAGACATTGGTCGAAAGACGAGCCGTAAATGGAGAAGTCATCCATAAAAACCTCGACGCACTCGTCAATCATGTCCGAGAAAATGGACATCATACACCGCTGGAAAGTTGCAGGTGCATTACATAATCCAAATGGCATATGCCTGAATGCAAAAGTGCCATACAGACTAGTGAAAGTTGTCTTATCCTGATCATCAGGGAAGATTGCAACCTGGTTGTACCTAGAATAGCCATCTAAAAAGCAGAAATACTTGTTCCCTGCCAATCTTTCAAGGATCTGACCAATAAAGGGCAAGGGAAAGTGATCCTTCTGGGTAGCGGTGTTCAATTTGCAATAGTCAATGCAGACCCTCCAACCTGTTGAGGGTCTGGTCACCACTTGTTCACCCTGGTCATTCGTTTCAACCGTGAAGCCTGCCTTCTTTGGCACCACATATATTGGACTAACCCATTTGCTATCTACGATGGGATAAATGATCCCAGCATCCAACCACTTCAAAATCTCCTTTTTAACCACTTCCCTCATGTTGGGGTTAAGACGTCTCTGCATGTCTCTAAAGGGTTTGATGGAATCAGCAGTATAAATGTGTTGCATGCAGAGCATAGAGTCTATACCCTTAATATCAGCAATCGTCCAAGCTATGGCTTCCTTGTGCCTTGATAAGCAGTCTAACAAGGCTCCCTCTTGCACTTCAGATAGTGCAGATGAGATGATTACGGGGAGCATATCACTTGGCCCAAGGAATACATACTTGAGAGAGTCAGGGAGGGGTTTCAGTTCAAGGTTGGGGGCTTGTATGGTTGAGGGTTTCATAATAGAAGTCCCCATCTCAGGTAGCAGGTCTACCTTAGGCAGACATGATGGGAAAAGAGACTCAGTAGAAACTCCAAGCAATTCCTCAAGTTCTAGCACATCCCCTTCACATTCCTCCAAGAGATGGGAATGCTCATTTAACATGACATGCTGAAAGGGGTCATCACATAAAATTGCAGGAGTTGTCTCTTCGATCAGATCATTTACCACCTCAACTTGGGAACAATCCTCAAATCTAGCTTGTTTATAAGCATCGAACACATTCAACCGAATTTTCCTATTCCTAAAGCCTATTTTTAACGCCCCAGTGTGACAATTAATTGAAGCATTAGAAGTCACAAGAAAAGGGCAGCCCAAGATGATGGAGGACTTGGTTGGTTTGTTGGTAGGGTCCATGTCCAAAACTAGAAAGTCTACGGGGAAAAAGAAATCCTCGACTTTCACAAGGAAATCTTCCAACAAGCCCCGTGGTGTCTTCAAAGAACGGTCTGCAACTTGGAGGATTACAGGTGAAGGCTTCAGATTGCCTCCTCCAAGTTGTTCGTATACATAGCTCGGAAGGATGTTCACCCCGCACCCAGATCAAACAGAGCCTCGTCTATTTGTAGGTCGCCAACGACCACTGAGATGTATGGGGCTCCAGGGTCCTTAAGTTTCGGGGGTGTCCCATGTTGTATAATTGAACTAACAGAATCAGGCAGGACAACCTTTGATTGGACCTGTTTCCTTGATTGCCGCTTTTTCGTGCACAGGTCCTTAAGAAAGCGGGTATAGGACGAAATCTGCCAGATAGCTTCAAGCAAGGGAAAATTAATTTGCACTTGTTTGAAAGTTTCCATTATTTCATCCATCCTATCTTTGGCTCCAGATGAGCCAGCAGAAGTCTGCCCAGAGTCAGATAAGCGCTCTAGAAAGGGCACTCTCGGTCTCTGGGTGGAAGGGTTGTCATGTCGGGTAAGAGGGGGAATAGGGACAACCTTTTCTGGTGAGGTGATTTCAAGCGGAGAAGAGTTGGGCTACTCCTCTCTAGTGAAGTCGAAAGTCAGAGTGGATGGTTTTCCAAAAGGTGGGACTATAGGAGCATCAGGTTTGGAAATTTCATTCCCACTCCTCAGAATAGTCACCGCCTGGGCTTGCTCCCTAAACATAACCCCTTTCCCTTTAGGGTTCTCTTCAGATGAACTAGGAAGCTTCCCAGTCTCTCTTTTACTCATGGCCTCGACAAGGTGTCCAATTTGTGATTTCATCTCATTGATTGCCTTATCATGAGATTGGATGATCATACTTTGATTCTCCTGCATGGCTTTAAGCATAGCTTTAAGCTCATCCATCTCAGAAGTCTTGGATGGTTGGGAAGTCATAGGAGGTTGATTATACTGTTGAGTCTGAAAGGGTTGGGGTCTGTAATTCCCTGAATTAGAGACATTCCCCTGTCTCCATGAAAAATTAGGGTGGTTCATCCATCCCTCGTTATAAGTGTTTGAAAATGGATCATTACGAGGTCTGGGTCGGAACCCTTGGGCGGCATTCAAGTTCGCCTGTACAAGGTCAAGGAATTGGGAGGCCAAATGACAATCCACAGTAGCGTGCGTATTGCCATTGCAAATGGAGCATTTAGAAGCTTGGGAAGCAGAGGCATTTGATGTGAATTGGCTAGGATTTGTCAGAAGCCTTTCCATGTTTTGATTCAACAATTGAATCTGAAAGGCCAAATTCTGGGTATCCCTAGCCTCATTTGCCTCCATCTTTCGCTGCATAAGAGTGTGTTTTCTATCCAAATAGGCAGAATTAAGATGGATAGAATTCTCGCTAAAAGTCTCAAAAAGATCCCAAGCCTCATCTTCAGTTTTTGTGAGAAAGGTTCCTGCACAGGCACCATCCACTGTTTGCCTGTGCTTGTCATTTAATCCAGTGTAGAACCTTTCTACAAGCTGCCATCTTGGCACTTGATGATGGGGACATAAGCGTAACAAATCTTTGAAGCACTCTCATGCATCATAAAATTGTTCTCCATCTTGTTGAGCAAAACATATGATTTCCCTCCTGTAGTGATTAGTCTTTCTCATGGGAAAGTATTTTTTTAAAAATTCTCCCTTCAAGGCTTCCCAAGTATCCACTCTACCATCTAGAGTGTGATACCAATGCTTCGCCTTATCTTTGAGGGAGAAAGGAAAGAGGGTTCGCATTTGGGCGTCATCAGTAACACCCTGCAATCTCACTGTAGAATAGACCTCGGTGAATTCCTCCAGATGCTTGTATGGGTCCTCCTTAGAAGTACCAAAGAGTGAGGGCAACAAAGATATGGTACTACTCTTGATTTCATATGGATTATCCCCCCCAGGTCTTCTCAGTGTATGGCCAAGTTGATTGATAGGGATAAAATAATCTCTCAAAGATCGTTGGTTTTCCACAATTCTATTCTCTCTTTCCTCAGCCATCTCTTTCTCTCTTGGTTGGCTCTCCTAAGGATCCTTTCAGGTTCTGAATTAAACACAAGTTGTCTCCTCAAAGATCGCCTACTAAGCATACACAAACAAACACAATTCCAAAGGACTTTTATGTCTTTAATCAATTAAGGCCTTTGAGATTTAAGTCCAATTGTAGATGACAATACAAATTGCCCAGACAATTACGTGCCTATTGTCAACCTACGAAATGCCTTATTGAAGACCTAATTGGAACTTAAGTACTCTGCCCTAAAGTTCAAATGGTAAAGTACTCCAAGGATGAAAGATCAAGGGATGCAAGTAGGTCTAAGCCTTCCTTTGAAGCTGTGCTTTCTCCGTGCTTCTTAACTACCCTAAAAAATCCGTGACAGGGTATCCCCCTCCTTGGAGTTACAAAACCTTTGAACTTAAGTTTCAAGCACTTTGGTATCCAATGATAGGAGAGTTCTTTCCTAACAGCTCAAAAAACCTAGGAGTGTCTACATGCATGCTTTGGTGCAAAGAAGTGTGCATACACCTTAAAAGTTTGATTTTTTTTTTTGAACCACAGTACAATGTCTCAAATCAACTCCTTGGATTTTATATGTTCCTCCTTTGATTAATTCTTTTTTCAAAAAATGTGACCACTTGTTAATTCTTTTCAAGGCAAATTATGTGGTCTTCGAATTAAGTCCAAATGCAATGCGTGATCAAGAATAGGATGCAAAGTAAGAGAATGCGTACCTTGCATTTAACAATCAACGATGCGAGAATGCACGCAATGCAGAGAAATAAATCTAGAGGCTGCTCATACAGACCTAAATGGTTCGTCCTAGGGGCAGGCAGCTTCTAGCAGGTAGCTCTTTTTTTTTTACCTACTTGTGCACAAACAAGTAGAGGATAAACAACCCACACAAGAAAACCTAGATCTAAAGGAAAGAGGGAACAAACTCCCAAAAACTACCCAACACGGGCCTAAAACAAAAATCGGGGAACAAACCCCTAAAATTATACCCCAAAACAAGGGTCTCAAACCAAATGTAAGTGCAAGAAAATAAAGAAAAGTAAAGTTCTAAAACCTAAATTCTATCTACTTGACAAATCGACGGAGATGAAAATGATCACTCCAGATGTCCTCTTCCCAATTGGTGACAACAAAGTTCACCAATGTTCAAGCTCTTCCTCATACATGTGAAACCAATTCCTCCTCCAAAGTGGTGGAAACAAGGTCCACCACGGCGTTTCTGAGGCTGATGCGACAATTCGTGCGTAATATGTGTACCTCGCACCAAATCAGATAAAATAGGTTAAATATGCCTCAATTAAAAATCAATTTGAACAATTGAATAATTACGAATTAATTAAGCATGTTGCTTCCCCGGCAACGGCGCCATTTGACGAGTCGATTCTTCGCTTTTAAAGTTGTTTGTCACAAAAAATGACGCGTCGTTTGTAGTTCTATGTGGTGGAAAAGTCAATTAGTCAACAATTACTATAACCACTCAATTAGGAGCAGGTCATGTCCACTAGGAGGCAATGGCCCATTTAAACTCGCAAGGGTTAAAAACCAATGTTCACTATTAATTTCGTCAAGAAATCAAGCCAAAATCGCTTTTCAATCAAGATAAAAAGACTTTAACATGCTGGTTTTGCATTTATGAGAAAGGAGGTTCTTTGCATAAAATCACCACAATAAAATAATAATGAATAAAAATCTTTTTTTGTGGCAATGGCATGAAATGTAAATATTAATATCACCAAAAACAAAGGATTCTACCTCTCTCCTCCTCGCGCACGGGAGAGAGGCTCATTCGAGGAACCCTTCTGGGAGTCAGTTGGCCGGAGCGAGGGCTTCGCGGAGGTGGCAGTGACAGGTTGTGAGATGGCCGGAGTCGACCAGACAGAGCTCCGGCGACGGGTGATTTCCGACGGAGGCTGCACCTACTGAGGACGGTGGTACGGCGCTGCTCGCGCGAGCACGCACGAGCGTGTGCGATCACGCACAGGCGCGCGCGGGCAAAGCGCACCTGCTGGAGGCAGCGCGAGCTGAAGGGGTAGGCGCACGAGAACGATGCTACTACAGGTGTCACGCAGGTGAGTGAGAAGGTGTTGGCACGTAGAGGACACGCACACGTGGAAGAGAAGGCGCGCCTGCTGGGTGCTAGTAGGCGCTGCAGGTCGGGTGATGGCCTGTGAGTAAGTGTGCAGGCGCGGACGAGGGGAGTTTTGTTGAAGTGGAAGGGAAACAAAGCAAGGAGAAAATAGAAGAAGACGAAAGGAGATATGGGAGGTCAAACGTCTGGGATCATACCCAGACGTCTTAACTGGAGCGGGAGTGAGGAACTGAAGGTGGTTGATGGCGGTGGTTGCTGGCAGTGGTTGCGTGGCTCTCAGGCGCACGCTTGCAGTGATGCACAAGCCACAGATGGTGCGGCAGTCTATCACCCCGCCTGCCCACGGTGGAGTGGTCTTGTGCTCGCGGAAGGAGGCCGGTGGTGTGGAATGAAGAAGCTCTAAGCTCTGTGCAGTGGTGGGTCGGAATGGTGGTGGCCTGCCTTCTGATGATGCGGCTATCTTCTTTTATGCTACAGGAGGAGCGCAGGTGCGTGCGAAGGTGAAGCGACGATATCGTGGGGTGCAGAGATCCACAATTGTCGCTGTGCATTAAGCTCGCACATTCTCCTGCATGCAGCCGTTGGAGAAGAAACAAATAAAATAAAGAAAAGAAATAAATGGGTATTTATGTGCAAACCCTTAAAAGAAATGTGAAATAAAATAATGCATATAATGCAACCTAAAAGATTAACTATTCTAATGCATGCTATTCTAAATGAATTCTAAGTATGAATGCAATGCATGAAATATGTAAATAAATGAATACCTAGACTAATCTATTTACATTTTATTGTATGCAATTTATATGCCAATATTAATCTAATTCCTAGGCATTTAAGTAACTAATTAGCCCACAAATATAGGCTCATCAACTGCCCAAGGTGTTGCACGTTCCTGCTGTGAAAAAGAATGTTCTTTCTGGTTCCTTGTTAGTTATAGAAGGTTTTGAGTTAAACTTTAAATGTAATAAAGCTGTTATGTTGAGACATTGAATATTTTATGTAAAGAAGTATTTGGTAGATTTTGATATATTATTTAGAGTAAGATGTGATGTAGATGTATCATTTAGAAATGCTCTAAATAATGTTAGCTTTCATTCGATTCAATCTGTTTGCAGTAATATTGAATCTTGTAATATATGTCATGTAGATTGAGTCATGTAAATTTCAATTCTTTAAAAAGAATGATGAAATTAAATATGATTCCTGAACACACTATAGATAAAACTAAGAAATACGAGATATATGTGTACGATAAACAAACTAAGAAGTATTTTCACTCTATTACTAGAGATACTAAGGTTCTAAATTTGGTGCATACGGATACCTGAGAGTTTAATGGTGTGTTGACTAAGAACAATAAAAAGTATTTTATCACCTTTATAGATGACAGTGGTAGATACTGCTATGTGTATTTACTTAAGTCTAAGGATTAAGCATTAAGTAAATTCCTTATCTTCAAGAAAGAAGCAGAAACACAAACTAAGAAAACTCTTACGAGACTGAGGTCAGATAGAGGAGGGAAATATACGTCCAACTTATTTGATGAATAGTGTCAAGCTTTTGGTATAATTCATGAAGTGACAGTCCCATATTCCCCTCAATCTAATGGGATAGCAGAGCGAAAGAATAGGATCCTAACTGACATGGTCAATGCTCTCTTGCAAAGCTCAGGATTACCTACTTACATGTGGGGGGAAGCTTTGAATATGGCATACCATATTCTGAATAGAGTTCCCCTCAAGCATAAGGAAAGTAGTCCATTTGAGATTTGGAGAAATAGGAAACCAAGTTTGAAATACCTCAAAGTGTGAGGCTGCGTTGCAAAAGTGGTTGTCCTAGAACACAAAAAGAAGAAGCTTGAACCTAAGATAGTTGACGCGGTCTTTCTAAGTTATGTTGATAAGAACTATTCCTATATATTTTTTGTTATAAAATCTGATATTTCAGGCATAGATGTCAACACTATGGTTAAGGTTCGCGATGTTACATTTTTTGAGGATGTCTTCCTTATGAAGACTGGATTACCTCAAAATGTTACTTCAGATGATTTGGCAATCACATCTAGTTCTATTCTTGGTCAAGTGAAAAAGATGTCTAATATGGGGGCTAGCTCTTCCCGTTCTGAATCCAATCAAGTAGAAGAGTTTGAACCTAAGAGAAGTAAAGACCAAGAATTGCCAAGGATTTGGAAAGTGATTTTATTACTTATCAAATCGAGGGCGATCCCCCCACTTATCGTGATGCTCTGGCTTCTTTTGAAGCTAAACACTGGAAAGATGCCATTAAGAATGAGATGAACTCAATCATCTCTAATGGCACTTGGGAGTTGGTTAATTTACTTCCAATGTATTCTACGATTGGGTGCAAGTGGGTGTTTAAGAGAAAACTCAGGCCTGACGGATCTATTAAAAAATATAAAGCTAGACTTGTTGCCAAGGGGTTCAAGTAAATGGAATGAATCGACTACCTCGATACCTATTATCTAGTAACTAGTATAACTATCATCCGGATGCTTATTGCATTGGCTTCTATTTATGATCTCACTATCCACCAAATGGATGTGAAGACCTCCTTTCTTCATGGCTATCTTGAGGAGGAGATCTATATGGACCAACCTGAGGGATTTGTAGCTCCTGGGAATGAGAAAAATGTTTGCAAGCTTGTTAAATCTCTCTATGATTTAAAACAAGCACCTAAGCAATGGTATGAAAAGTTTGATAAGACTATACTATCTTTTGGCTTTGTAGGTCATAAATCTGATAGATGTGTCTACTCTATGATTAAGGGTGATTTATGTATTATCCTATGCCTATATGTAGATTGATGAGAACCTCATCATGAACCCTAACTAGCACAATCTAATCCAAATATGTGTGAAAAAGCTCCTACAAAACCCAAAGAGAGGCTTAACTCAGAGAATTCTGAGTTAAAGGATAAAATAAATTATCAGAGGTAAAACTGTAATTTCACCAATACAGTATGCGAACAAGGTAATTAAGGGTCCAAACACAGGTCAAACAAGCTTAACAAAGAGGGAAGTGGGATGATCTGATCTGAAAAGGGTTATAGCAACTTCTAGGAATTAAATGACATTCTGTAACCCTAAAAACAAACCTACTTCAATTCATGAGGTTCGAGGCAGGATAAAAATCAACTAAACCCTCTAAAAATCATAGAAAATTATTCCCTAAGGTTTAGAACCTTCAATTTGGCCTTTGGAACCTATTTTGACCTAAAATAAGAACCATGCCCAATTAATGAATTAATTTAGATTTTTGCATAAATTGACCGGTCAAACATGGTCCAACATAGAATAAAAATTCACCATTAAAATCCTTAGGTTCAAATTGTTCTGGTATAAAAACTTGAGCCTAAGAAAAGACCTCCTTGACCGACTTTACAATTTGGTCCTCTTTATTTACTTTTTAACCCTTATCTTTTGAAACCCTTGCGTTTAAGCCCCCAACTTCTCATCGTTCTTTGCAGAATGGTCCTCCCTGCCACTTCTGCGCAGCTCCATGCCTTTGGCGACCTTGCGCGGAGGATGGCGCTGCGCAGGGCAAGGCTGCTGTCCTCTAGAACAGAAGAGGGTTCCCTGCGACGTCCTTTGTCGCAGGAACTCGCCCACGACCTCTGCCGTCAACCATGCCTTTCGTGCGAATGCGCGGAAGGCATGGGTATCCCTTCCAACCATACTCCGGCGAGGCTAGCACGACGCCACCTCGTCCCTCTCTCCGCGCCAAGCCCTTTATAAGAAGCGGCAAACCTTGCCGACTCCTTCAAGCTTTCTTTGATGGAGAAACACCTCCTCTTCATCCCTTCCCCCTCCGGTCAGAGAGCCCGAAGCTTCCGGCGATCTTCTCCTCCTCCTCATCGCTCTGCTTCCCTACCTGCAGCAGGGTTTACTCTGCCCTGTCGTCCGCGCTAGGCTGTACCCGCCGGCGCCCTCCGACTGCTTCCTCGTCGCCAAAACCCTCCTCCAGGGCGTCTTCGTCTCCAGCTCCGGCAGGCACAAGCCGGATGCTCCTCCCTCCTCCTTCGTCAAGTAAATAAGTAAATAGTCTCTGCTCTCTCTCCCTTGTATTTTCCCTCTTCCAATTTGTCATTTCGACCACCCAACTGCCACTATCCAGACCCATCTTCCCCAACTCCGATCACCCTCTCCGGCGAGTCCATCCCACGTCCACAGACCTCTTCACCCCTCGCCGACCAGCCCAGAAGCTCTCCCACACTCCACTCCACCGATCCCCCCTCTCCATTCACTACCAAGCACTGCCCAACCATCCCCCAAACAAACCCATCTTTCCGCCCACAGTCTGACCTAAGTCGACCTCTACACGCACTCTCGCGCCTCGCAGACCATCGCACAGGCTTCGCCACACTCCGACGAAGCTTTCCATGTGTTTTGACTTGGCCGAGAGGCCGTCACTGTGATTTCAGGTTCACACCCTCTCGCTGCCATTGTGGACCTGCTGCAGCAGCTCCACTTGTAGCTCCAGGTCTTCCCCAGCCCAGGCGCACGTTCCAGGTTGTGCGGGTAGTCTCCGCGAAGGCATCCAGGCTTGCGATTTGGTTCGCAAGCCTCGTAGCTACTTCAATTGGCCGCGGACTCCTCGCCTGCGGACACAAAATCGGGAGGTGGGACTTTAGTCCCACCTCGTAAGTGTGCGGCCGAGCGCCCACACTTAAATTGCAAAAGTGCATAGGGCTTACTACCTTCGAACACAGGGGTCAGGTCCCTCTCACCCGCACGCAGTGCGCCTCGCGCTCGCTCGCCCTCTCCCGCGCTCACGCCCCGCGGGTCTGGGCCGGATCCGACTACCCGAACCACGCACTCCTCGCCCACCACCGCACGCCGGTGGGCCTGGTCCTGGGCGCACTAGCTGAACCCAAATACCCGGCTCTGGGAGCAGTCCTAAGAGAGATTCTGAGAAAGAGAGAGATGCGGGGAAGGGGTAGGGGTAGGTTTTGCTCTGACCTTTGTGTGAGCGTGCAGGAAGAAAAGAAGAAGAAGAGGAAAAAGAGAAGCGGCCGAAGCCTTAGACGCTCAGCAGAAGCTGAAGAAGGAAGGAGAGAAACAGAAGAAGAAAAGAAGCCACACTGGGCAGCTGAAGAAAGAAGAAGGAAGGCACTGTAGCAAATCCACAGATAAGTCGTCTGAGCACTGCATCAGACGTCGGAATCACCACAGCCACAAGCAAAGAAGAAAGAAGAAGAAAGAGGAAGAAAGGCCAGCTGCCGGAGCACAAAGAAGAAGAAAGAAGAAGGCAAAAGCCTTTGCAGCTGCCAGAAAGGCAGGAAAGAAAAGAAGAAAAGAAGAAGGACAGTCAGCGGCCAGAGAAGAAAAGAAAGAGGAAAAGAAGAAAAGAGGAAGGAAAGTCAGCGGCCAAGAAGAAGGAAGAAAAGAAGAAAAGAAGAGGAAGATCACCACTGCCGCAGAGAAGAAAAAGAGAAAAGAGAAGGCAAGACTGAAGAAGAGCAAGGAAAGCAAAGAGAGGAAGAAAAGAAAGAAAAAGAAGAGAGAAGAAGAAGCCAACAAAACACTCTCTCTCTCTTATTTTTATAACATAATTGAGAACTTATGCATACTTCTAGAAACATAGTTGCTCCTTGAGTTCGACCTCGGGAAAACCTTGTTATTCCGAGTAAAAAAAATCTTGTAGTAATCTGGTAGCTGTTTTGCCACATACTATAACGACTGATTGTAAACCATAATAACCATAAAGACACAACAAGACAGAACACGCAAACCAGCGCGTTACTATTCTTGGCGCCGCTGCCGGGGAGCAATGGTTATTCTAGAAGCCATAAGATCTCTATTTTTGAGTTTCTACTAATCTCTTCTCTTTTGTGTGCAGGCACAGGAAATCAAGAAGACAAGCAGCCGCACAACAACCACTCCGAGGATAGGTAATTTTCTATCCTCTCATTTTAAACCCTAAATTCTAAAGAGGAAGAAAAAGAAAAAAATAAAGCAATATAGGTATAACCTGTCTTCCATACCTAGTAAATCATCAAAGCTGCATGTTTTCAATTTCAACCCACTATTTCTGCACACACTATTAAGGGTATTTAAGGGCTAACACCTTCTTGCCTGAGCCCTAATTACCCAACAAGGAGCTAACTGGACCAAATAGAGCCAACATAAGATTCAACATTAGGGTCTTAGAGACACACTTTTTAAGCAAGAATTGAGAAATCCCAAAAGAATTGTGCCCAAGCCATTGTCTGAAAATACCTATCCAAAGAAACCCTAAGCAATTTGGCTCTTAAAAACACTTGAACCCTAAAAGACAAGACCTAATAAGCTCTCAAAGGAACTAATAGGTGAAGTTGACCCCTTGGGTCAACCAACCTACAACTCAGGTCAATCTTTGCACTCAAAAGGCTAAAGTTCAAGTGAAAACCTAAGCACCTTGATCCTAACTAAAAGTGGTAGACTTAAGAGGTCAAGGTCCCCATTCTGGTCTACCTGGAATCTCAGTGACAAGAGAGGTCGAGTGGGGGAAACCCTGTAACCCGTGGGGACGCTCTACCGTGTAGGGGTCTTCGCGGGACACCCTCTCTGGCTGCCCAGGTAATTCTCAGGTGGACGATCTTTTGATTAAGGGGTCCATCTGCCCCGAACCTCTATAGTCACCCAACATTCTGGGTGTCTTGATTGGGTCCAGCACCTGCTAAAGTGTATGTTTGGTAGGAGGTCCTTGAAACCTCCTTTAGAAATTCACTCTCCTCGAGGCCAAGCCTCAGTTCCCTTGTTTATGCAGAAACCTTCCACATAGCCTCTTCCACATAGCCTCAGCTCCCTTGTTTATGCTATAACCCCTCCACTTTTGTTTCAAAACCTAGTTCTCTCTCTTCTTCCATCATGACACAACATCCAACTTCTGATTCTACATCCTGATTCCACCACTTGATCAAAAAATGCAGCCTAGTTACTTAGGATTACCCTTCAAGAAACCTGAATCACAAAGATCCATGAGAGATAGGATGATTGAGGATGCCCTTGAGTTCTATGAAATCAAATATAAACCCTCAACACCAATAGAAAACATTCAGGTTAATGTCCCAACAACCACAGCCTTCATCATAAACTGTGCCCAAATTCTGTTGACAGAAGCCATAAAAGGATCAACTCGAGAAATGCTCCTAACAGGATACATTGAGATAGAAAAATTACACAAATCTGAATACCTTCAATGCTTGACAAATCCTATACTTTGAGAACAACACCAAGATGCTCTTGAAAAATGTGTAGAAATAATGAGATCACTGGAACAAACTATCAACCAGAAATACCCGTATATACCAGAAACAGAGGATGAACCATCTTGGAACATTATTAAGGATCAATCCGATTTCCCAGACCTCGGGACTGAGGCACAGGGTGGTTGTGGATTCCCAACCCAGATAGAAGACAACATTGAATTAGGTTGGGAAGTTGAAAGAGAACACAATGATCAGCCAACCCTAGACCATGAATTGCCAAGCTTAGAATTCCAAGACTCCTGCAATAATGAGATCAGAATTGAACCTCTTGAGGGTATAAATTCTGCCCCTTATTTTGATAAGGTAACCCTCGAAGGTTATTCGAACTTAGATTCTAGTAATTCTACCCACATCCTAGTCCTAGAATCTGGATCCGAAACTTATTGGGAAGATTATCAGGCCTCATATGATAAAGATCAAAATTTTAAAGAATATGATTCCAGGCCTTTATTTGATGAATATCCCTCTCCAACATCCTTAGGAAATCTGATCGATTTTCCAGGAGATATGCCAATTTACGATACAGAAATCGAGGAGTTGGATGAGTGGGGTTTCAATTGGGTCTATCCTACCAGCTTGGAACTTGAGCCTAGACAAAACACCTTTTTAAACCCAGAATTGACATATAGGCTAGACCCCAGTCAGGCTGCTGATTCCACATCAAGTGATTTATGCTTCGGTGGAATTCATGATCGTGAATCTCATTTAGAACTGGATCTTCGGAAACTCTCCGACGACTTCGGATCTGATTATAATTTTGAAGAAACTCTCCTTCCTAAACACACTAAGGCAATCTACGACCTCAGCCCACATGACTCATTCTCTGACTCTGACTCTGAGGTCCGGCTTCCTAGGATCATTGAAGTAAATTCAAGTTCTAGTGACATGGAAGAAATTCTTTTTGATCCTCAAAAACCAAAACCACAAAATGCCAAGAGTGATTGCAACCCAGAAGTCGAATCTTTTCTCAATTTAGATTTTTTGCATCCTATAGACACTCTTCAGGCATTTGATAGTTACCCAGAGGACTCTCTACAGGAGACCACTTGTCATTTGTGTCTAGAAGAGCCCTCATACACAGTTCTCATTCAAGCCACCTCTTCCACACCCACAGAACTGATCAAAACCTCTTCTCAACCCCGACCCGCAACCGAACTCAATTTCTATTCAGATTCACCTCTCACCAAGCCAATTGCAATTCCACATCTATATCGGGTTGCGAACACTGATCAGACAAAAGACCATGCTCCATCATTCTTTGATCACCCCTGTAGGGTTTCCACGTCATTCACTGATTATGTTACGGGTCCCTACTTTGACCAGGCTGACTTGACTCAGCCAAACCCCGCGTTCACATTTCCACATCCATCTGAGCTTCATAGAATATGGTGGGTTCTACACCTCTTGATCTACATCTTTCAGCCCACCAGATTGATTGGGTTTGGGCTACATCATCAGCTTGTTGATCTGAATAAGCACCTGGTTGGACCAACCAGGCTCTTGATCAAGGTGCTTGTTATACAAAACTCTGCTGATTTGACCATTCCCTCTCCATCTCATTTCCCACTCGGCTGAAGGCATTGAATTTAGCTCTCAATGGGAGGCAGCCCGTCGTTCTCTTTAAAAAAAAAAAAACCTGAAACCTTTTCTGACACTTTTTTCGCACTTAAGGTTCACCCTTTAGGACAGCCGCTCCACCTCAGGTGCTTGCATCTGAGATTAGAAATCGTCTGCAACTGTCACCCCGACCCATTCACTCATCAAAACATCTGTCCTAATGTATGAACTAAGTTGAATAAAAACCCTCCTAAGTTACAATGTGGACATTGCAAATCTTAGGCATGGGGGGTATGAAAGTGCAAATCTTGTAAGAAAAGGTTTTAAACAAAAAAATTCACATATGACAAAAACACCATAAAAATTAAAAAATTTTTGAAAAAGAATAACAAAATGAGAGGAGAAAAAAAATTTTGTGGACTCTATAAAGGAGGAAGACAAAAAGGAACAAAATGAAAAGAAGGAGCACAAAATGAAAGAAAAGTGATAATCATTAGTAAGAAAGTAAGAAATTAACCTAAGTTCTAGACCTCATTCAGGAAAAGAAATGGAAAGCGCACAATGAGATTAGTAAGAATGCGAACTTTAGGCATTCTTGGATAGACTCTTAGTACCCATTAAGATCTAGACATTCCTCAAGAGGTTGAGGAAAATGAAAAGCTTAAGTATTAGGTCCAAGAATTAGGGAGTATTTGGCCTCGTTAACTAACTTTTGGTTTATGGGACTCAGTAACCTAAGCACCCTAACTTCACACACAGCCTGGTTCAGTAAGCATAAAAATCAAAATCATGCAGAAGCGTTGCAAAAATTCTGTAAATGACACCTAGAGTAGGAGCGGCCGACCAACACAAGTTGATTTGGACGAGTTCCCAGCGCGGAGAGGTGGGAAATCCCCCTCGAAGATGCATAACAAAATGTCATCTCCTCGATGCTTGTCTCTTAGGATATTTACATATCCTATTGGGGGCATGTAAGCACTCTACTGGTTCAGATTCCATGGATGGCATTATCACAAAATGTCAATTGCCAGGGTCTGAATTCGGCCGCGGAACACCATGGATGGGATTATATCGAAATCTCAACAGCCAGGGTTCTGGGGATTACCATGGGCGGTGCTATCTCGAAGCATCGACTACTAGGAACCTTTGAGGATTGATGATGGGAACAAGGAATCTGATACAGATCGTGTTGAAAAGCCAATCCTAAGCTAGAATTAAAAGGAAAAAGAGAAAGAAAACTCTCCAAACATATAAATCTTCTACCTCTCTTTCTTACAAAACGCACTGCGAACTGAGCTAGGGCTAAAATTATCTCAAGCACGGGTGCTTTAACCACAAAGTCCAATAAGCCTTAGGTTAGTTCTTGTAGGCCTTAAAAACCTTTGTTAAAGACTGAGGCTGAGGCTAGATAGATCTGGATCTTTGTTGGTACTAGAGTACCTTTTAGGCCTATGTTGGCATTCTGACCTAATCTAGATTGCAACAGAAAAAGCACTTATCTGAAATTATTAAAAACTTCATGGTCTAGAACAAGGGTTGAAACCTTTAAATTTTGCTAAAGGACTAGCAAAAGCTAGGCATGGGGGTATGATGAGAACCTCATCATGAACCCTAACTAGCACAATCTAATCCAAATATGTGTGAAAAAGCTCCTACAAAACCCAAAGAGAGGCTTAACTCAGAGAATTCTGAGTTAAAGGATAAAATAAATTATCAGGGGTAAAACTGCAATTTCACCAATGCAGTATGCGAACAAGGTAATTAAGGATCCAAACACAAGTCAAACAAGCTTAATAATGAGGGAAGTGGGATGATCTGATCTGAAAAGGATTATACAAACTTCTAGGAATTAAATAACATTCTGTAACCCTAAAAACAAACCTACTTCAATTCATGAGGTTCGAGGCAGGATAAAAATCAAATAAACCCTCTAAAAATCATATAAAAATATTCCCTAGGGTTTAGAACCTTCAATTTGACCTTTCGATCCTACTTTGACCTAAAATGAGAACCATGCCCAATTAATGACTTAATTTGGGTTTTTACGAAAATTGGCCGGTCAAACATGGTCCAACCTAGAATTAAAATTCACCATTAAAATCCTTAGGTTCAAATTGGTCTGGTATAAAAACTTGAGCCTAATAAAAGACCTCCTTGACCGACTTTACAATTTAGTCCTCTTTATTTACTTTTTAACCCTTATCTTTTGAAACCCTTGCATTTAGGCCCCCAACTTCTCATCGTTCTTTGCAGAACGGTCCTCCCTGCCACTTCTGTGCAGCGCCATGCCTCCGGCGACCTTGCGTGGAGGATGGCACCGCGCAAGGCAAGGCTGCCGTCCTCTAGAACAGAAGGGGGTTCCCTGCGACGTCCTCTGTCGCAGGGACCCGCCCACGACCTCTGCCGTCAACCATGCCTTCCGTGCGAACGCGCGGAAGGCATGGGTATCCCTTCCGACCATACTCCGGCGAGGCTGGCATGACGCCACCTCATCCCTCTCTCCGCGCCAAGCCCTTTATAAGAAACGGCAGACCTTGTCGACCCCTTCAAGCTTTTTTTGACGGAGAAACATCTTCTCCTCCTCGTCGCTCTGCTGCCCTACCTGCAGTAGGGTTTACTCTGCCCTGTCGTCCGCGCTAGGCTATACCCGCTGGTGCCCTCCGACTGCTTCCTCGTCGCTGAAACCCTCCTACTGATGTGATCCTAGGCCTCAAACTGATTCAGTCAGCAAAGGAGATAGCTATTTCTCAATCTCATTATGTTGAAAAGGTTCTTAAGAAATTTGACAATGAAGATTTCAAGGCTGTAAGCACTCCTTTTGATTCATCAAAAACTCTCTATAAGAACAAAAGTAGAATGTCTATTTCACAACTAAGATATTCATAGATTATAGGAAGCTTGATGTATTTGGCTAATTGTACTAGATCAGATATTTCTTTTTCCATGTCTAAGTTGAGTAGATATACAACCTGTCCTAACCATACTCATTAAGATGCCGTAGATCGAGTACTTAGGTACTTAAAGGGAATTGTTTCCCTTAATTTACATTATGGTAAATATCCTTCAATTTTGGAAGGATATAGTGATGCAAGTTGGATTGGTCAAATGGAGGATTCCATGTATAATGGTGTTATAGGGCATGTCTTTACCCTTTGAGGTGGTGCAATCTCCTGGCAATCTGCAAAACAGACCATTTTAGCCCGATCTACCTTTAAGGCTGAGCTATGTGCTTTGGACACTGCTGGAATTGAGGCTGAATAGATAAAGGGACTTCTTACATAACTCCCTATGGTGGGTTAGCCAATTCCTACAATATCTTTGCATTGCGATAGCATGACTGATATAGCAAAGATTAAGAGTTCAAAGTTTAAACAGAAAACAAGGAGACATATCCAAATCAGACTCAAATCTGTAAGGGATTTAGTGTCTCAAGGAGTGGTTGCTGCAGAATATATAAGATCCAAGGATAACACAGCAAATCTGTTTACTAAAAGACTTGATAAATCCTTAGTCCTTAAGTCTAGGCTTGGGATGAGACTGAGACTCATTGGGAGTTCACCCGCAGTAGCAACCTAACCTAACTGAGTGGAGAACCCACAAAGTAGGTTCAATGTCATAACAACAAGATGTATGGGGAACTGGTTGGCACTCATTGTTAGAAGTTTTTGCATCTAAGTCCAATCCCTAGGACCCTGAGTGTCTTAAGCTGCAAATTTAGGAAGAGCAGAGGCTTTGAATGGGTTCAAGCCTTTTGGCCAGATGTGAGTGGTGCATCCTTGGAGAACGCCTCCTATGTGAGCATTACTGTGGGCCGCAAGTAAGGGAATATGGTCTTTCCTGATTACACTCATGAAATAGGATAAGGTGCATGGCTCTTAGAGCACCAACCCTGAAGATTATCACAAAGAGCATCATTCTATTGTCACCACTATACACCCCACATTAATGGTCTAGAGTTCAAGACTAGTTTTACTTTATTCCTGTGGTGGCGAAGGTGAATGACTCAGGTAAGGGTTCAAACAGGAAGGTACCTTTACTGAAAGTAGAGTGTGATAGCCAAGAATTTATTGTTGAATTTCAATGATGAATTTGTGGGGAATTGTTGGAATTGAAAATCTAATTGCATCAATTGGGATGCAATTATTATATGCTGACGTGAAAATTCATGTTTAGTAAGATTTAGGAGAGATTTTTAGTTCCATACTGGAAGTGGACAAACCTCTTGGTGGGTGTAAAAGACTTTTGCCTTACATGGCTTATGTAGCAAAAAATGAGAGGTGGGGCTGGGGACTACACAGCACGCACGCGCACCCACACCGCCTCGGCTTGGGCTCGGGTGAGAATCAAGTTGGAACTTCAACTCCTTTTGTTACAAATTTTTAATCTCACGATTTAACCTGGATTGGTCGATCAAATAGTGAAATTGGTCGACCAATTGTTTTGGATGATCAATGAATTTAGTTGGTCGATTAATTGGATTGGAAGATCAAATAGTAAAGTTTAATCGACAAATTATTTTGGTCGATTAATAACCTTAATTAGTCGATCAATTATCGTGTTTTCATAAAATGGGAATTTCCTTAAACGTCTAGTCGTGGACTCTATATAAGGGTCATGATGGGGCTCTCATTTAACACACAACAAGAGTTGAAAAGCTCTTTCCACTCTCTTTCTCGTTCTTGTCTCTCTTTCTTGGTGCATTTGTTCGACGTGAGATTTGTAGAAAAATCTCCAATCACTTTTGTTGATCTTGCATAGGGAGATTGAGAGATCCACAAGAAGTTTTTGGTTGATCAAAACCATTCAGTTGTTAGATCAATCGAGAATTTGGTTGAAAATCAAATTGCATCGGATTTGTTCTCCTGAGGTGATTTTCGAGGACGTTCAAGATCTGAGTGCGTCGAATCTTGGAGGTAGATCGTCATATCCTGAGAGGAGCTTGTTAGAACCTGACGCACTGGTATTGTGGGGGGCAATGATGAGTTGCGACTCATCATAGCTAAATGACCTAAGTTAAGCTAGAAACTAAGTTAAACACTATCAAATTAACACATAAAAAGAGTTAAGTGTGGGAAATAGAGAAAAAGACCTAAAACATCAATTTTGTGTTAAAAATGCATAATTAGATCATTAAATGAGATATTCTTGTAAATAAGGATAAATGGTGATTTAAGTGCAAATTGAACACACAAATGATTTTAAATGTTCAAATCAAAAGTGTAATTAACTTCTTAAATGTTCAATTAAGCTTCTGTAAAAACTTAGGTGCATTTGGATATCATTAGGACCTTCCAATTAAAGATTTACATTTAGGTCCTCCTTCCATTACATTCCATTCATAGAAAAATTAGCCAAGGACCTATTTGTAGGCCATAGGGACCTATTTGCAGGCCCTTAAGGACTGCTCTAAAACGTTTCTTAACCACTTATGGGCTGCGGTACAATTTCTCTACCCCTTCTCTACCCCTTCACTGAGGGCCTTCCCTACAAATTCACCAAAACAACACCAGCCACTTGAAGCCGCGCATGCACTGTAGCAACACAAGAACACCGTGCATCCTGACCGTTGATTCTCCCTCACCTCACAATCTGTGGCTCTCCTTGATTTGAAGCTTCATGCGACTCCGTGCGTGCGATCACCACCTCACCCAGATCCCATCCAACAGCCACTTTTTGATTTGAAATCGCGCACACTCTCTCCTCAAATCCCCACCGCCCATGCCCTTGGAGCCTAATCGCACCACCATGGTGCTTTGATTCACTATCAGCTTTACTTAAGGAGCTCCCCTAATCACGGGCACGCCCATTGACTCCCTCCCCTTGAGTTGATCCCTTCATCCACACCTACAGCTTCCTCTCAACCCAATTTCCTCTGTCGGCTGTGACAGAGTTGGTGCCTTCCTCCCCCTTCAATTGCCGCCAGCAGACCGGGTGGTGGACCTGAGACATCTTCAGTTGTTGGTCCTCTTCCCCCTTCATCGTCGCCAGCCAACCAGCGGGTGATCTTAGACATATTCCTCCCTTAGAGTAGTTTTTATTGCTTTCTTAGATTAGATTTATATGCTTTCTAGGAGTAGGAGTAATTAGAGCTTGTTGTGATGACTATTAGTGTAATTTAGGAGTAGAGAAAGAGTAGATCCCGCACCTCCTCTGATCAATTCAGATCGGAGGAGAAGAATCACCCACATTCACTTGATCATGACTCTTCCCTAGCATTCCATTTTATCGCATTCTTTTCCCTCGATTTGAAATTCGCTGATCACCCCTTCATCATGGTCTAATCTCAGATCTAAGGATCTTGATCTCTCACTCATTTCTGAAATCCACAAAGATCCCCCAATCTTAATTCACCAACTCAAATTGCTTGATCTTGTTTTTAAAATATTTTTAATGTTCAAATCATTGATTTGAAATCAATCTGAGGTTTCATTGACCTTGATTGAGCTTTTTGAGGATTTTATGAGCTTGATGAGGTGTTTTGCAAGGATTCCAAGGATTTTTGAGTTTTGGATTTGAATTTTGATATGTGGATGAGCATACACCTGAATCAAGCCCTATGTTAGAGAGTTTGGCCAAGGATAATCAACAAGACTGATTTGACGTTGAACAAGGACCCAACAGGTCTTGATCTATCCATATGATTGCCTTGAACATCCATCCATGTTGTTCAAGGAGATCAAGTGGAGAAATCAATATAAGATCCAAATCAAAAGCCCTAAATGGGGCGACATTTTATTCCTCCCCTATTTTCACTCGCATAATTTTTTTGTGTGGAGGTTTTAGAGATGAATTTGATCTAATTTCAGTAGATAAACATCCCCAAATCAGTCTTAATTAGTCTGATCTTGGGGCGTTCACATACTGAAATATGGATAAAAGCTATCGATATTAAAATTCAAACACTACTGCAAATATTTGGAATTTACTTACATCTGAACTTGATTTAGAAGCTTAGAAGTGAGATGCATTTGAAGCTAAATACCTTATAGTTGTTGTTTTAGCAGCTGTAGGTGTTTTGGCTGTTCTGTGGGCTACACAACAGCCCTGGAATTAACTTTTAAGACGTTTGGAATTAATTCAGGTGGTCTGAATTTGTTGCTGTTGCAGTGCTGAATTCCAGCAGCAGTATTTCAACAGCTGCAGTAGTTGCTGTTAGTTGCTGCTATAGTGCCGAATTCCAGCAGCAGTATTTCAACAGCTGAAGTAGCTGCTATCAGTTGCTGCTGTTGCCGTCTGAAGCTGCTGCTGCAATTGTTGCTCCGGCTAGATAGTTTGAGAAGTAGGGCTATAGATGGAGTCTTGGGCTTTTTAAATGGCTAACCTATTTCATTATGTTGTATACTACCTTGTACAAGCTTTCATGTATTGTAAATGACATTAAGCTTCATTTAGAATGCTTGTAATTTCAATTAATCTCTAAAATGAATACCTAACTACCCATATTTAGAAATTTACTGAAGTGTTTAATCATTTGAACACTTTATATCAGGTTGCTAAATGTTTTTGACCATATAAACCTTTTGTTCAGCACTTATAGTTCATTTTTAGGCCTTGACTTCATATGGAAAACCCTTTTTAAGTCTATAATATGCTTCACTTGCACATAAATAAAAATACTATAAAAAAATAAAATAAAATAAAATAAACTTGTCTTAGTGAAGATTAGGTATACTTTTAAGTACATACCAAGTTTCATGGTATTCTGAACCTCCGACTTAGTAAAACATACCAGCCGACAGTTCAATATATCTTCAAATTTAATAAAAAAACTTAACTATAAAAACACCAAAAATATCTCCATTTTTCTCACCTCTCTTTCTCATCTCCCATCTCTATAAAACATATAAAACCCATAAAAAGTGGAAAAACTCTAAAAATACACAAAAATATCTTATATACTATGTATATACATGTAAATATAAGTTATATACTAAGTTATCTATGTACATAATGCATAATATTTATATAATATGTATATATAATTTATGTATGTATGCTGTAACATAACTTAAATATTTAAGATAACTTAAATTGTACATAACTTATTTATATAATTATCTATTAATTATATTAACTTATATGTATCATAAGCTATGTAAATTAATAAACTTATATAAATAAACATATTTATTAATGATATTGTACATACATAATTATATGTATATTATGTACATAATGAATCTTGTACCATAATTTAATTATGTATATAGAATAAATAATTTATTTATTAAGTTACTAACTAAGTTATTATATTAAATTAAAATAAATTAGTAATTTAAGTTATAACTGAACTAACTTATATTGTATATTTGTATTAATTAATTTTAAGTAAATTAAGCTAATTTAACTATATTTATAATGTATTATACTATTTAAACCTAATTTATATGTAATACAACCTGAAATAATCTATTTAAATGTAAATAAAATCAAAATAAATGTTGTAAAATATAATAAAAATCTTTATTAAATTCTTTAATATGTATATTAATACTGTACAGGGTCAATTAGATCATACATTAATTAATTTATACGAAATTAAGAAATAAAACATAATAAATAGTATGAATAAACGATAAACTTTGCCTAATTTATTTATATAATAAATATAATTAATTTTGAAAATAAATTGTACAATTATGTAGTCCTATGTAAATACTTTAATATCATATAATTTAATTTTTAATTATAATAAATTATGGCCCTCAAATTGAGGGCCAAAAACCTCAAATCAACACAATCGCCCGTTGACAGCAACGCCTATGAGGTGCTTAAGAAAGCACCACATTGGGCATTGAAGAGTGCCTGCGGGCGCTTAAATTGTTTTTGTTATTCTCTCCCCTCAGTCGTTTGGTGCTGGGCACCAAGGCATACCTATCCCCTCTGAGCATATATTAACGAGCATTAATTTGCGTTGATGATTGTGTACGGTGTGAGCCGGGAGCCTGACACTATGCGTGAGCTTGAATGAGCCCATTAACGAGCTTAAACTAGAATTAAGAGGTTAATTAACAAATCAAGGTGGCCTTAGTAGAGGTCTGATCCCACCCGAAATGATGCTGTGTATCCCTCGAAAATGCCGCCTGCCAACTTAAAACCTAATTTTTGTACTAAGTAAGGGTTAATGAGGGATTAAGAAGAAGAAAGAATGAGAAAGCAATTAGCTAAGTGTTAGAAAGTGTAAGTGAATGAGAGAGCCTTAACTGAGAGAGAACAAATAAGAACAACCTTAAGAACAGAAGTGTGTATATGTATCCGTATATGTATATATATATATGTAAATATGGTATACGGTAAATATGTATATTAAGTATACATAATATAACATATGTTTGAGCTATTATGTATATAAATACATAATAGCTTTAGTGACGTATACATATGTCACTATATATAGATTTGTTAGTTAGTATTAGTGTACGCCTTAGTATTGTAAACACATTATGAAGGCTACACTGCCATTTTTATCTGTCACTATATAGAATAAACATCAATATAGGTTCTATTGTTGCCTTAGCTTTTGTACATAATTTTTCATAAGGTTTAGCAACGGTTATATATGTCGCTATATATATTATATATGTTACAGTATATGTTAGTATATTAAGTTAAATTAGTACAGTATATATTGTTACTTATTATTATATATATATATGCAAGTATTGTTATTATAAGTTATAAGTATATAGTATATATTATTCATTTATAATATTTGATGCTTGTTTGTAAATATCTGTTTGCAATCATTTCATTACATTCTTTTGTCCATAAATTAGTTTATTCTTTCATTCATTAATTCATTTATTTCATTAATCTTTTTGGAATTAAAGAATAATATTGGATTTAGAGTGATGTATATCAATAACTGCCTCTCAGTGAACGACCTAGAATAAAATAGTAAAAATTATGTAATTAAATAAAATTGATGCGATAACGGTTTGTATTTATGACATATACTATAACAACGATGATTTTTTATACGAACCGTGGTCGATCGCTTCATATTTTTGGCGCTGTTGCCGAGGATAAAAATCCGACAACAGCATTTTATTGTGAAGTGATTAATTAACATGTCGCAGAAAGTCGATTACCTTCTCTAAGGGAAGTCCTTAATGGATACTTCGATCGGAGTAAAATATAATTCCTTATTGTTTTGTTTATTTGTGTTATTGTATGTTATTTATTCTTTATTTTATTTTGGATCTTGGAAAATCATATTTGACTTGCTTGATTTAATATTTTTTATATATACGAAAACATTGGAAATACATTTATTTTTATTTATTTATTTCTTATATGCATTTATTTCAACAAGATGTACCTCCCCAGAGACACCAACCATAGATTGGCCATTTACCTCACCCTAGGTAAGTTGGAGGGGAAATTCCCCTACAAATACCTTCGTATTTCTATGGCCATGGTAAAAGGAACCACCACCGCCACGCTTGCTTGAAGATAGAATCAAAGAGCTACATGAGCTGCACGATGGGTGACGGTCGAAAACACTTTCAAGAATGGAGAGAATTCGCTGGGTCAAATGGGGGATTGAAGGATTATTGCATTATTGGTTGAATAACACCATTGTCAACAAGGGTACTCTCATAAGGATTAGATGATGGGTTGCTAATTTCATATGGGATGACAAAGCTCACCTTGTCTCTTGAGATGATCTCTATAAGCCTCCTGAGGAAGGGGGCCTCGAACTTTATTCATTCGAAGACCTCCAACTCAACGCATGCTGGAAAATGATCCATAAACTCACCGTGGTACCCAACTCTATATGGAGTAGCTAGATGAAGGAACACCATGGTGACTACGTTCTCACCCATAGAAAGTTGTCCTCCTCCTTGCTTACAAGGAGAGGCGATGGCTCCCTCTCCACATCCAATATTTGGGAGAGGTCGGATCCAAGGAGAGCCCACGTTAGATTTGGCTGCATATTTGAGCCAAAGGCCATGTACCTAAATGGAGTCGTGCGTGGTTGGTTGCAAGAGGCAGATTACCAACTAGCACAAGAATGGATGATTGGGGACTACCGGTGGTCCCCAACTGCACACTTTGCTCATGAAATGAAGAATCCCATGCGTACTTGTTCTTCAAATATCCTTACTCCCTCTCAGTATGGACGTCTGCATGGGATCAAGTTTTTCCCAACTTCCATGCAACTGATCATCCACTTGAAGTTGAAGCTTGGAATCAAGCAAGACTTTCATCGTAGCCCAAGTACTTCTGAGAGATCCTTACGGCCACCACCATATGGCACCTTTGGTAGGAAGGAAATAATCAAAGGCATGGTCAGGAATGCAAGCCAGCAGCTACAATCGTGAATGTCATCACATCTAACTGTACACCACAATTTAACAAGTCTTCTTGTTTATTGATGTAAAATGGATGTATATGTGCTTGCACCTGGTGTAGGCCCACTTGAGTTAATTGGTCCCAAATTACCACAATATAAAGAGCCCAGAGACAAGGAGAAGTTCTTGTGTACTTCTAGCCCATCTAAGGTTATTGGGCCCAATAGCTATCTTATATCCGAAAAGAAGAATAAAAAGCATAACAAATTAAAAAAAAAAAAAAAAAGCAGTTTTTAACTTGAAAATTCGAGCTTGAAGTTCTTTGCTGAATGTAAAGGACAATGATTTATATATTGCACTTTTATTCAGATAAAGGCTTCTCGAGGTTCCATGTTCGAGCCATCACCAAAAACAAAGTTCTTTTATTTTATTTTTTACGTTGATGTCGGGAATTTTAACGACCGTTAGATGGAATTTCCGTGACGGATCCATTTTTCCCACCTTATCGAAGAAATTAGTGACAGATTTAGTGACAATAAATTCCGAACAGATTGGGCCAGAGCTTGCAGAAAGGAAAAGAAATTTGAGAAGACTGCTCGCAACGCTCTTCCACTTTACCACCGTAGGGAATATATCGAGCAAATTCCTCAGCCGTCCACCTCCTTCTAGCGTCACATTTTGGTTTCCTTACTTTTAATTTAATTTCTTCCTTTATTTCATCGACTTGTATGCTAATAATGTTAGATTATGATCTTACATGTAGATTAGTACATGAACATATTTATATAATCATGTAATATATAATTTAAGGATGATCACTAATTAATATTTATTTGTAAAGTGTTCAACTAATGATATTTAGTTCATATGGATATGAAATATAAAAGAAAAAGTAATGTTTAAATTTATATGTGGAGAGACTTAATTGTAATTAGAATCACTTTAATAGGAGGATATGTTAACTATCCATTTTACAATTAGTGGGATAATTGCTATTTACTATGGAGGTTATGATCCCTAAGGGAACCATTGATATACTAAAGGGCTTCAAACCCATCTTGACCTAGAGAAAAATAGACATAGAGAGAGAGACACAGAGACTAGACGACAAGTGTGGTGATCATCTCTCCTGAGAAGTTACTCTCAATCTAGCAAAGTGGAAGTGAGATTCCTTGGAAGATCCATATAGCAACCTAGGTTGTATACAATCATGATGAGTGTAGGTATATTTTTCTCAACGTTGATAGATCTATTTATGTATGTGGACATTATATCTTTTGCAAAACATGAGCATGTCATTTTTCATATATTAGATCCATTTTAGTATTTGCATGTCTTGTTATTTTTCATGTTTATATGAGATTCAAATTGAGATACATATCAACCATTAGAATGGCAAGTATAAAGACCAAAAGGGCATTGATTCATATTCTCTTAATGGCCCAAAACACATCCCATAACCGTCGCGAGTACCAGTACTCTTGAAGAGTACCGGTACATGCAAGTCACAGTTAAGACTTCAGAACTCCAGGTAGCTTGCCAGTATCGATATTTGTCATGAGTACCGGTATTAGCTAGCTACATATTAGGTTCCAAGTCATTCAACCCTAAAATCTGTGACTTGTGTATACCGATACTCATCATGAGTACTAGTACACATGATTCTCAAATCCGATTTTGGACTTGAAGTGATCAAGACCTATAGCTTACAAATATCGATATTGGTCACTAGTACTGGTACTGGTTAGCTACACGCTAAATGTCGAGTACCAGTACTCATTTAGATCAGCTTGTTCCTGAAGTGATACTTGTACTCATTAAGTATTGGTACTTATTACAAGTATCGATACACTATGAGTATTGGACAAGTACTCATCTAAGCTTAAGTTTCAAACAGTAATCTATGAATATCGATACTTTACACAAGTACCAATACTTCTTGGACATGAAAGTCAAAACTGTATGGCTTGGATACCGAAATTGATTTGCTAGTATCGGTATTTATTATATAGGATACTGGTGCTAGTACACTAGTACCGATACCCATTCAGTTATAAACTCAGTTGGATTTAGTTAATGTATCAGGTCCTTTCTAAGTCAGAAGTAGGTTAATTACAGTTAAACTCCTTTGAGTTTCCAACAAATAAATCTTCTGGAATGAAATAATATCTAAAAACTTTATGATTTTGTTGATTCATTGGTTATTGTGAAAAAGTAAAGAAACGTATGCTTGCAACATATTTTGCAATGCGTAAAGGGAACATGACCTCAACTGATGTATTTTGATTTTTCATTAGTGAAAATCACTTTTTATAGGTGAAAAATCACTTTTCCATAGGTGTATTCTTCAATTTCGACCGATATATTTTAATTTTCAATCAGTGGGAAACCATTTTGAACAAACAACTGTTGAGAGGTAAAATACACCAATGTATTTTCATTTTCAACTTGATATATTTTCACAATTTTAACTATCAACCGATGTATTTTGATAATTTTTACTTTCACGTAGGAGCCACACGTTGCAAAGTATGTTGTAATACACGTTTCCATGCTCGAACCCTTGGTTATTTGACATTTCCAGCAAAGCTTTCAATAGGAATCGAGTTTAGCAACGTCTTCAATTTTAGCATGTGGGTGTTGATAGAAATTTCATCAATGGGCTAAAGAGAATCTGCTCTCAGAGGAGGGAACTATCAGGGGCTTCATCACCGGTAATTTCCTTCCTTCCAATTATTGAATTAGAGAGTAGATTAGAATAAATACAGGGTTTCTAGACAACATGATTCACGTGGCATTGTATCTATTTGAACTTGCTTCTCGAAGCTCTGGTGTATGAAATGGTCCATCCAAAGAGTCGATCCAAACATGACACCACTCGAAAAAGTTGGAGAATTCATTCACACAAAACGATGGAACAAGGGGTAAAATGTAGCAAAGGAAAAAAAAGGATCCTCTCAGCTTCCTTCCCCACCTTGCGAAAGTTGATGCCCTCAGCTTCTCAATGGATCATAAATAAGAAAGTGGTATTCAAGAGTCTAGGTGTACATCTTTACGAGAAGTGGAACTGGAGTACAAGGGGAACTCTCATTTGCCCTGTAGACCAAAAGAGCACATTCTCAAATTTCTCACTTCTGTGATTCTATCAACATATGGTACATGAACTCATTAAGGCCCTCAACCCACTAATGACAGAATCTCACTAAACCAGGAGCCCGCTTGCATCATCGCAGTGCATTGATGAACGCGAGCAGCGAGTCTACATCCCTCTTCTCCGAGGGGTACTTGATGGGCTTGGAGGCATGCTTTGGGAAGAAAAGAATTGTTGGGAAGCTCCCCAATTGCAGCTGGGTCTGCGCAAATGGTTTCTGGTCTCCGTCGGCCCGGAATTTACCCACCTTCACGCCGGAACCTGAGAGCCTCTCAGCCAGCTCCACATAAGAAGCATCCATTGCCTGGTACACGGCAAACAAGCACTTTCAGTTAACAAAATCAACGTCTGAATTCTGCAAGCGTTGAAAACTTCCTAATGCTAGGAGAATATTAACAACCATTTAATTGATAGCAGGCAGGCGTTACAGATTGTTCATTGCTGACAAATATGCGTTTGGATTTGACATGAATAAGTTATAGAATCTGCATCATTTCGAGAACAAGGCCCAACAGTGGCAAGAACACATTGCTAACTTTTATGTGCTCAAAGGACACTCGTGAGTTGCGACAGAAATCGCTAGAAATTTTCCAGCTGCGAAAAATTCTTATCGCTACAAACAAGTGCGAAGATCACTATTAGCATTCCTAGTTACGAAAGATATCAGATGAGATACAACAATATCACAAGATGGTTAAAATAGAATTGCTGATGAATGACCATTCCAAATAGACAAGTATTTACTTCATTATTTATTAGAGTATAGTCAAGCAAAACCTCTTAATCCAATGCTTTTTTGTGGAGTGTGACGTAAACCACTACATTGTTATCACCCATCAACTTGGAGTGAAATATACGAAAGAGTTCAAGACCATGCATTGTGTTCTTAAAAAAGTAGAAATGGTTAGCTCTGGACAAATAAGTATACCTGGCAAAATCTGCACCAAGGAGCATAGAGCACCACCAACCAGGGTTCCCTCCTTTCCTCCAGCTTCAACAAGTTCTCAATACCAGGCCTGCCAAGGTTAACAACTGCTTGCGTCTCGAATAAATCATGTAATGTGGCAGCAGCCCCATTCCCACTTACATTCACATCACCTTTCTGCTGTAGAGAAGCATCCTCCTGGCTAATGTTGCCCTTGTGCAATCCACACTCTTTTGCCTTGGCATCCTCCCACCACCACCTTCCTTCCCTCTCATGCTGCCCAGGCAAGACAGGCCTTGTGCATGGTTCGCACCCGATCGACACGTACCCTCGTGAATGCAAGGAGTTCACAGGAACATCCATGGTCCTGAGGAAGTTCCATATATCAACACCCTGAACGTTGGCTACTGGGTTCCACTTGATCAAGCTGCCAGCTCCACCATCCAACCCTTCGAATGAAGGATCCACCTGAATAATCCGGTAGAGTAACCATTACACCACAACTTCCATCCACAATAAAATTAGATTACCGAGAAATCCGGGAAAAAACCTACATATGACAGTCATTATCAAGTACACATCTTCATAAACTCTCGTAGCTTAGCAAGATATACATAGGGACCATTTGTTCACCAGAATCGGGCTCCAGATTCAGTGTTTAGCAACCCAAATTTTGGAACACATTAGTTCCAAAATTAGACTCTTTATTCCTTAGAATCAGAAAGATTCACCTAATTCTTGACATCTGCAGGAACCAAACACAAAAGGCTCCTTATTCCTCTCTTACCTCCTTCAGCTAATTCCATTGATAATCCCAAAATACTAATTCCAGCAACCAAATGCTAGCATAGTCTTTGACTCATTTCCATCCGGAAATTGCAATATGTCAAATTTATAAATTATTGTTAAAGGCTGAAAATTTGATTAGTGACTATGCTTATTCATCACCCAGAATCTACGAGTAGATGAGCTTACTTTGTTGTGAAATGGTAAATAACATTTGGATTTCTAACCACCACTCCAGAGGAAATTTTTAGATTTTTACCTGAACAACTGGAATGCTGGCTCTGGTGCCAGGGGACTGATCTTTCCTCTGGCCAGTGATCCAAGCCCTGAGACCCCTGAGAGCCCTCCTAAGGGGCCTCACCTTCCGGATGCGGCAGCACTCCTGGTGCCCGTCCTCGTAGAAGGAGAAGAGGCCCTTGCTTCTCACCAGAGCCTGCACCTCCACCGTGTCAGGGAACATGTATTCGATGTGTATGCCATAGTGCTTCTCAACCTCGTCGAAGAACTGGTACGTCTCAGGGTTCAGCCTCCCTGTGTCCAGGCTGAACACCCGGAACGGCCGACCAGTCAGCTTCGCGTACTCTATCAGAGCCACATCTTCCGCACCACTGCAAAGACAAGCACACAACATGATATTGAGACCTCCATATACTTCAAAAAACTTGTTCTCAATAGGTATCATAACAACAATGATGAGATACACCCTTTTCCTCCCAAACATGAGTGAAATTCAAAGATAAATGCCTTTTAACGAATGTTTACACATGTAAACTTCTAAATATCAGAATGTGTGAAACATAATCCGTATTGTATCACACACAAACACCTACATAGTCTACTTGTTGAATAGTTGGCCTTCTATTTCATATTCTGCAATCAAATCACAAACGACACCTTGGTCCAGAAACCCAAAGGTGTCCTACTACCGATAAATTTGACTTTTAGGGGCAGTTGGGTTACCGGAATTGAGGGTTTTAATTTCCCAATTGGAACTCTTAGTTATGAAATTGTTTTATTTCGAAAGTAGGTGTTCAATTATGGAAGAAAACAATTCCACCTCTAATTCCACCATTGAGGTGGAATTGTTTTACGTCTTCTTTTTTATCTCTTATAATTCTATGGTATGACACTCTTTTCTCTTGACCACTCAATTTAATTCCAGTTTTTTACCCAAAACTAAAAAAATGCCCAATTCTATTTTCTTCTTATTCCTCTTAGATTTTTTTTTTTTTTTTTTCATTCCTTTATTCAAACAAACCCTGGACTCAGTGATCAAAAGATGACTAATTTTTTTAGTTCGATGGAAAGCAGACATGCATTGGGTGGAAAAGTATCAAAGAATATTCTAAAAGCAATTGTGCCAGTCACAAAAAATTCTAGAATTACATGTTAAACCATGATTTCTACAAGGGCATCACTGCAATTCCGGTAATTTGCAAAACAGAACATAGTTCAGAAAAAGAGAAACACATGGCAGGCAGCCCAACGATTTTATACGTAAACAGGGGGGAAAAAACGTAAATAAAAAAAAAAAGGAGAAAAAGAGAGGAAATTACCTGAAGGCAATGGCGATATCGTTCCCAAACATCTCCAGGGCCTTATCCATGATTTCGAGAGGCGACGCGCCTTCCAGCTTCGCCTCCAACTTCTCGAAGTCCACCGCCTCCGCCTCCTCCTCCTTCGTCGCCGCTTCCACGGCCTCCACGGGCGTCGCAAACGGCACCACCTTGTCCCTCTTCCTCTGCAGCTGCGGCTCCACCGGCTGCGCCGCCGCCCTCACCGCCACCGCCCTCCGCCTTGCCTCCGGAGCCGAGCGCATCATCACACCGCCAAGCACCATCCCTGCCCAAACCAATCCAACAAACACCTTCGTGAGCCCCCATTTCACGATTAAACAGATTTTGCAGCCGACTTTTTCTTTTTTCTTTTTTTTTCGTTGAGTAAAAAAAATGAAACTTCTATTCTAACACGAATGTAAAATATAATTATTTACGGTAATCCCTCGAAACAACAGGTGCCTTAAAAGGGAAAATTTACCGAAACGGAGCAGAAGATGGACGAGGAAGAGGTGGGAAATGGAGAAGCGAACCTCTGAGATCGGATGGAACGACTGAATGCGCGGAAGCAGAGGCAATCGAGGAGGCAGCGGCCGCCGCCGCCGCCGCCGCCGCCGCCGCTGCTGCTGCCGCCGCCATTGTGTTGAGGGGATTTGAGAGGGGTCGGTTTGGAATTTGGACTTTGGTTCGGTGTTTGTTCTCTGTGAGGTTTTGGGTGGGAAGAGCGGAGGGGAGGTGGGGGGTACAATATATAGGTGGGTGTGGAATGATGGGGTGTGGTGGTGAGGGGAGCGCGAGGTCCAATGAACCTGGACGCTATTTGGTGGTCGCTGCGACTTTCCGGGCAGGGGTAGGTACACGTGGCGTTTTCTGACTGGGAGGGGGATCGAGGGGGATCGCGCTGGCTCCAGCTTGGGGAAGGTGGATCGCGGGAGAGGATGCCACGAAGATCCGAGTCTTGACCTGCACAGGCACCCCTGAGGATGTTGAGAATTGGTCCTTTCCCTCCTGGACAGCGCCTCCATTGCATGTTTGCCCCTGTGATGTTTTGTTTGACAAATGTGCCCTTGTGAGATTCCCTCTCTGCTTTTCAAACAGCCTTTCGAGGGTGATGCTGCAGGTTCTGCACCTACATGGTTGCCTTTACTTCGAAGGTTAGCAAATTGACGTTAAGAGATGTAAATTTAGATTAATTTTTATTTTTATTTACTTGCGGAGTTAAATTAATGCTTATTTTATTTATTTAAATTGATATTAACTCATGTGATATTTATTTAAATTGATATTAATATCAATTTTTAGAAAGTGAAATTTAGGTTAAAAAAATTATAAAATTAATACATAATCTTCCCTGTTGAAATTATGTAAATTAATATTCCAAATAAATGAAGATTAATTTTTAAAAGGAGAAATTAAACTCGTAAGTAAATTAACCTTAATAATAATAATAAAAAAAAAGGCTCGGATCTAAACGGTGGAAGTTGGATGGAGATTAATTTGTGGGGTACGTTTGCCGTCGAGCAAGTGCAACAATTTTTTTTCCTTACTTAATCATCAGTGGTGGCGGTTGGATGGAGAATAGTTAGTGGGCCATCAATCAAAGCGAAACATTTTTTATACAAAGTCCCCCTTAATTATTAGTGGTGGAGGTTGGACGCAGATTAGTTCGCGGGGTCTTGGTGCCATCAAGTAAGTGCAACAGTTTTTTCCTTGTAATAATCAGTCGCATCTGTCGTAATGATTGAGACCAACGTGATAGTTATCCTGGATATAGAGTTATGTCTTCTTACATTTTTTTTCTTATCAAACCTCTCAAATCGTGGCATTAGTAGCTACTCATAAATCTAAATAATTAGGAAGGGTAAGCAAGTGGAAGAGATTGTTTGAGTTTGAAACTACAAGCTCCCGGGAGGTTTAGACATGCATCCAAACAAGGGAGGAAAAGGGATATGAGAAAAATAGATGTTCGTGAGATTACTTGTTTGTACCACAGAGATTGCATGTAGTGTCAGTATAATCCCCAACAAGCTACTCTAACCAACGTAAGTAGTCTATCCTTGGTAGCCAATCAAGTGCAATAGCATCACATCGGGGGTACCTTCTTATTCCAAATAGAAGTCCAGATCTCAAGAACAGTACCCTTATTCCTGATAATGTCTCTAACCCTTCGTGCTGCAAGGGAACTCCAAGGAGAACCAGCCAATTCCATCATTCCTCATTGTGGAAATGAGCTAAAATATTCTCCCCTAACAACAACAGGCATTTCCACCACGTAGAATCCAAAGGCGAGGGGTTAGCCAAGACCCAGTTCCTATAACTTTGGTGCATCCAAATGCACCTGATACAATCCCTTATTGTGACGAGGCGATGGGCGAGCTTGATGAAAGTACATAATTGAAGTTTCTCCATGCTACAAAGATTTAACCCTTCTTCCTAGAGAAGTTTACAAATATCCTCCCATGCAACTAACTATATGAGTTTTCCCATCCCATATAAAATCTACAATCCAATTCTATCAAGAGAGGACTTTTTGATGACAATACAAGAAATCAAAAATCTAAGGAGGCCTTCAACCCCCCATTTAACCCATCTGATCCTTTTCATTCTAGAAGGTGTTTTCCTCCTCCACCCAGCAAGAAGTTTCTTTACTTTATCTTCTAGAGTAGCAGAGGGATTATCATCCCTTCCGATAACAAGGGGTATCCCCAAGTAACGATAAAGAAATTTTCCTTCCAACGTGGCTAGAACAGATACTCAATTTGTACCTGGAGGATTTGGAGATGTGGAATAACATCACTGTTGAGGGTTAATTCTACTTCAATGCATGAAATCGTAATAAGTTAGGGTGGAATTAAGAAAGTAGATAATCATTAACTATCGATCATTAATATCATATTAAAAATTATCAACTCTCACAAAAAAATTATTAAATAAATATCTACTAATGTCGCATCATACTACTAATTATTTTATCACACTAATTATTCTTATACTATAATTAAATATCTCATAACTTATTCTTATGATACTTTATCTCGATATAACCAATCATCCACCTATCAAATGCAACCTTAATTATTAGTGATTGCACGCAGATACATAGGTAAAGTTGGCATTTCTTGGATTTCAGATTCCGTTACGTAACACCAGTTCTCCACGAGCTTAGGGAGGAAGAGATGAAAGGGAAATGAAACCTTATTTCTCAAAATGGCGTTGGAAGTTTGTGTTGCTGAACGGGTTTCTTTTACGAAGACTGATGCTTATCTCGTCATCATTTGAATGGAAAATATGTCGTGTGTCGTTAACATCAAAGTCTTCGGGTTTTTATACTTGTTCATACGGAGAGTTCAGCAAGGCTCCTATTGAAATATCCTGAAATTCTTAATCTGGATCTTAATTAGAAATGTCGTAAGATTAAATTGTGAAAAATTACACAAATTTATTTATGTGTCCATGTTATCTATTTATGAGTATTTATGACACGTTCAACCAACGTGTAGTTAGCCAGGGAGTGAGAACAAAGATGGGGTATCATCGGTAGTCCAGTGTTCGAAACCTCAATTTCTCCGCTAGCAACTACAAAAAAACAAAGGGGACATGAGAATGGAAATACGTGTTGTAATGTATTTTATAACGTGTAATCAGAATCAAGAATTAATTAGTTAAAAATTAAGTAAATCAAAATATATCGATTGTAAATAATTTTTAATTAGTTAAAAGTTAAAATACATCGGTCAGAAATAATTTTCAACTGATTGAAAATCAAAATATATCATTTGAAAATCAAAACACATCGATTGAAATTAAAAATATACCTATGTGTTTTGACTTTCTATTAATTGTAAATGATTTTTCACTTAGAACATAATTTTACTAATGGAAAGTGATTTTCATATACGAAAAGTGATTTTTACCTGTAAAAAACTAAAATACAATGATTGAAATCTTCACTCTCACTTTGTACGTGGGAAAACATGTTACAAACGTGTATTTATTTAGTTTTTAGCAAAAATAGGGAAATGGTAATGGAATATCATTTTGTATATCGAATTGTACATAAACACACACAAACACATGATACATCTCGACCACATGACCTGTCATTAGGCATATGACCCTTTTTAATAGGAGGACGAGATGTCATATACGTATGATCTTGTGTATGTTTTGGTGTCGACAAAATATTTTCTTAAAAATAACATGCAAGTTGGATGAACAGGGAGGATACCTAAAAAGAAGGGAACAAGTACTTTGCATAGATTTATGAAAATGATGTGGGTACAGAAATGAAAAATACAATGCAAAAGTTTGAATGTGGTCTTCACTTAGGTATCTTCTTTTTATATAAAAAGTACTAACATGTGGTGATACTTACAACCGTTGAAACCAATAATGAACCCATTTTATATATGTGAATCACTAAAATTACCTTCAAAATTACTTTATATCGATGCAAAATCATTTTACACAAGTACAAAACTACTAGATTACCTTCGAAATCATTTTCTACCGATGTAAAACTAATTTAGACCGATGCAAAACTATCAAATTACCTTTAGAATAATTTTTCACCGATGTAAAATAAGATTATACCAGTACACAATTAACCCAAAATAATTTATCATTAATATAAAATCACGATATAAAATTTATCACCCATATAAAATAATTTATCACATATATATAAATATAATCTACCACACATATATTTTAATTTAAAATAATATGATATTTTTTTAATATAATAAAATACACCCTGTCACGAGCAGGGCATCAGACGTAGTTTAAGACGTCTGGGAACGTACGTCAAAAAAATTTAATACCAGACGTCTGGGAACCCTTCGCAGACGTCTGGTATTAAATTTTTTCGGTGTACGGGTTCGCGTCTGCGCGCGTGCGCGCGCAAACTGAATCCACCTCCTTCGTTCTTCTCTTTTCTCTCCCTCCCTGCAGACAACGCCGCTTCTTTTCTCCCTCTCCCTCACTCCACTGCCTTCTTCTTCTCCTTCTCCCTGCCAGCGAGAGTGCGAGCGAGCGAGTGAGCGAGTGCGGCAGCAGCAGTTGCTGTGAGCGTGCGAGCAGCAGGCGGACGCAGCACGACGTGACCGTGCATCGCGGGCGGAGAGCGAAAAGGGTCCTGGTTCTGGGAAAATTTCCCAGAATTAGACGTTTAGACTTACGCCCAGACGACGCAGAAGACGTCTGGAGGAAGGTCCAGACGTCTAACAGGTACAATATTTTCTTGCCTTATTCTTTTTACGCGTGTACGTCCATGCAGTCGTCCGCTGCGTTCTTCTGCGCCTCTTCATGATGAGAGCGGGTGTGTGTGAGTGCAGGTTTTGTTCGGGAGGACGCGAGGGCTCGCCATCCCACATGGATCAGACATCTGGGCACAATACCAGACGACGGAGAGGACCTCCAAACGTCCGAGGAGACAATCGGACGTCTGGAAACTAAGTCTTGACGATCCAACGGGCTTCTGGACATCTGAAGGACTGCGCAGACCAAGGTATGGCATGATCGACCTTTTAAGACGTTTGGAAGAAGTTCCAGACGTCTGATTTTGGGCAGACTCGTCATTTTTGACCCGTTTAGGGTCCGTTCGGAGTCTGTTTTCCGCGTTTCAAGTTTCATTCTTTCCAGATTTATTTCCTCTACCTGTTTACAGTAATTGTATACTGTTTTGAGTAGGTCATTGTCTTTGATTCTTGTATTAGGACCCCATTCCGTTGCGGCTCTGGGGGTTGCGGAGGCGAGCGGGATTGCCGACCATGCCCCCAGTACTTCCGATTTTGCGAGTAGAGTGGCCTTTTAATTTAATTATAAAAAATTATACATTTATGAAACAATTAATAGAGTTTAGGACATTGCATGAACCCTAGGGCTGAAGAATTAGATTGAATGATAGATCCTAGGGTATTGCATGAATCTTAGGACTGGAAAACTATATTGAATGATAGATCCGAGGATATGGCATGAATCCTAAGACTGGAAAACTAGTTGAATATATACATTGCAGTCTTGGAAAAGTGGAAAGGAAACGATAACTGCCGATAAATTGGTTAACAGCTGCCTATTATGAATGGATAAATACGGTTGAGAACATGAATTGTATGGTTATAAGGCTGGAACGGTGAAACCCAAATTGGCTGAGTTAAAAGAGCATGAACCCTACGGGGAATTAGGAGTGGAACTCCTGGAAAGTGAATGGAATAGAATTGGGGAAGTGAGCTGGCCCTTGAGTACGGAGTACCAAGGAGAGCAACTGTCCACCTATTTAGTGCAAAGCAGAGCTAGCCGCCCCAGGGACCCGGGGTTAGGTCTGGCCTCTTTGTACCGACTTTTGGCCCTCGTGTACACAGTACCGAGGAGAGCTACTAGTTTAGGGAGAGCACTAGCTACCCCACGGGCCCCGGGGTTCTGCTAGCCCTCCTACACTGACTTGTTAGGCCCGCTAGGCAAACCAGGGTAGTCAGGCGAGGGTGCGCGGACTATGGAGGGGCAAGACCCCTGTTTGGTTACTGTGGAGGGCCTGGAACCCTGTTACTGAGAGGGCTCTGCCCTATACTGGTTCCAAGTTGTGCCTTGGGCGCACCCATTAACGGAAACAACTGACCGCGTGCCAGTGCGGGGTAGCTACCCGTGCGCTTATCGCGCGTGTCGTAGTCATCGTTACATCTGTCAGCGACCTTGGGGTGGTTGACTGAGGGTAGGACCACCACGGGGGACTCTCCCGGCCAGGAGAGCACCACGTGTTATTTCTACTTTTCGGAAAAGACTGCAATCAAGATCGTTCCCACGAGGAACATTCAAGATCAAGAGAAGAATCTGAGGAATAAATCAATAGTGAATAAATGGAAAAATATAAAGAAAGAAAGTAAAAATATAACAGCTACTGTCCACTCTACTGCTTCTTCTAGCTTTTAGTTGCCACTCTACTCAGTGTTTCGCTGACATGTCACCCTTGTTACCCTTTCAGGACCAGGAGTTGAGCAGCCAGAGTCGGCGGCTGCAGAGGGCGCTGGGCCTAGTAGAGCCCAGTAGTGTTACCTGTAGTACCTTCTTTACTTTTCTTTCCACTATAGTGAGTAGTTTTCTGTTACTCCCTGTACTCCCTTATTGTAAGTTTCATGTTATGTACATGTTTACTTCTTTCTGTTGTGGTGGAGCATACTGTAGTATTTCCTTTCTTTACTGTTGCATTTTGTTACTGCTAGTTATATACATGGTGAATGTGGTTTATTTTACTGCTCTTTTTGGTTACTTTCTCGTTGGACGACTGGGTCTTGGGATCAGTTGAGTCTGTCCGATTCTCGTGTCTCGTAGGGATTCGGGAATCGGGTCGTTACAAGATGGTATCAGAGCAAGGTCGTCCCGAGAAATAAGCCAACTGACTGGAGAATAACCAATTCACGTGTCTGTAATAAGAGTAGCCACCACAACGTTCTTTTGACATGAGCTTTTAGACTTCTTCGTTAGATATCATTCATTATTGACGTATTTCCGTTCTGTTTCGCGTCTCCTTGCAGGAGATGCCTCGACGAGGGACTAGCGAGGCGGGCCGCGGGCGCGGCCGAGGACGAGGTTGGCAAGGTGGGCGTGTTGCGGTCGATGTCTCAGTGGACCAACCACTGCTCTCGGCCATTCAGGCCCAGGACCTCGCCTAGCTGATACGGGACATAGTGCGAGAGGAGCTCCACCCACCGCCCCGAGCGCCTCTCCCTGGGGCTGCGGAGGGGGAGTCCACTGTGGGACCACGCGACGCTGGACGCGACGCTAGACGCGGGGGAGGGGATGGGCAGCCATCGCCCCCTCCTTCCTCCGACACTTCTGTGCACGAGACACCTTTACCTGGAGGTGCAACAGCATCTCCACTACAGCGCCACTTCGAGCTTTTCGGGCAGTTCGGAAAGCTGAAGTCCCCCTCCTTCAAGGGGGATGAGGACCCGACCGAGGCGGAGGACTGGCTCGAGCAGATCGAGAAGGTTTTCGACACCCTTCAACCCCCGGTGGAGTGCCGCGTGGCCTTTGCCACGTACCAGCTGGAGAGTGCGGCACACAGGTGGTGGAGGGCGGTCAGGGGACAGGAGAGGGACGAGCCGACCTGGGATCGGTTCGTCACCCTCTTCTGCGAGCAGTACTTTCCCCAGACGTGGCAGGACCAGAGGAGGCGGGAGTTCCACACTCTCCGCTAGGGGACGATGACCGTAAACGCGTATCGCACGCGTTTTCTGGAGCTGTCCCGCTTCGCAGCGACAGCAGTAGCCACTGAGGAGGAGCACCTTTGGAGGTTCACCGAGGGGCTCCAGCCTGTGATTCAGGGGTATGTCAAACCCCTGAAGCTGCCTACGTTCTCGAGGGTGGTGGAGGCAGCTATGACCTACGAGGAGACCAACCTGTCTGCACGAGATACTGACAGCGGGCGGAAGAGGCCCTACCAGCCAGACTTTTCACAGGGCCGGCGAGAGAGGAGACATGTGGCGTCAGCAGGAGAGCCGTCACGTTTTGCAGGGTCATCAGTGGCCTTTGGGGGCCCTCGATGGGCCAGTTGCCAGCACCGAACCCCCGCCCAGCCGACAGCAGGGACCCTCTGAGGGCGGGAGTCGGGTTCCCCTCTGTTACCAGTGTGGCCAGCCGGGCCATTGATAGCGAAATACGCGTGATTTGTAAAAGTGAGTATTTAACGTCGTTGTAACACGCGAATTCGCATACGCTTTTAAATTTATATTCCTAGATAGGGGAGTATCTAGGGTTGTCCAAGGAGGCCAAATGTTTGCAAAAGTGATTCTCTTGCTTGGAATACAAATCTCAACTTTCTTTTTGGTATTTTTCAATATATCATTTTTTTTATTTTTGAATTAAGACAACATGCGAAATGGTGGTGGGAAGGTGATTTACACTTCAAATTCAAATACTACTTCTAAGTGGCAAGTAGAACCTCTCCCTAAGCTCACTCTAGGCAAGTGGGGGCTTAGAATAATTAAGGAGAGGGAGTGAAGAATGATAAAAACAAAGCAAGCAGAAATGCAAATGAGAAATTGCAAAGAAGGCAATCTAGATTAATGAAAAGTGTTTTACAAAAAAGCCTAGTAGAGGAATGCTTCTACTACTAGAAAAATTAAAATAAAGAAAAGCAAACACAAATCCTCTAGATAGATGGTGAAGAAGAGGGCTTCTTGCTCCAAGGTTGGTAGCTCCCAAGCTTGAAAAGAATCCTCCAACTCCTTCCTTGCTGTGCTCCACCAAGGTGATGTCCTCCAAGGCAAGTCCTAAGAGGGCATGCCCTAAGCTTCTCTCCAAGGGTGGACGTCCACCCTAGGTCCTTCTCCTTTGCCTGGCCGTCCTCCTTGAAGTGGAAGAGTCCTCCTCCTTGGCGTGGCCCAAGTTGAAGAGAGTGGGGAGAAGAAGGCACCAAAAGGGCTGGTGATGTGCCCCTTTAATCTCTTTCTCTACTCCTTCTTCTTGGCCGTAGGTATAGGTGGTATAGGTAGCAAAATACACTAATGGAGGATGGGAATTATGTGGTGGTAGGGTAGGGAATTTATAGGATGGGAAAGGGGGTGGTTATGGTGTTTCTTTGGAGGGAAATGAAGGGGTGTTTGGATATTTTTGGAGGGAAAAATGGGAGGGAAATGAAGAGGTGCCTTGGTTTTCCCTCCAAAAATACCTTCTAGAAGGCAATTTTGGAGGGAAAAAATGGAGGGTGGAGATGGGTTTTGATGGTGGATGTAGGGTGGTGATGGAAGGGATAGTTGGCACCAAAATAAAGTAGGAGTAGGTAGTCTTTTTGCTAGAGCTTAGGTAGTAGGGTAGTAGGTTTTGGTGCCATGGAGGTGGACTAGCTAAGTTAAGCGGCTTAGCTAGCTTAGCTAGTAGGGAGTAGAGTTGGAGGCATTTGGAACTAGGGTTTTCAGGGAGAAGAGCTGGAGGTAGTCATCTTGAGCTGCACTAGAGCTGGTGGCTGCTGAAGAGAGTTGGAAGGGGCTATCTTAGCTGGCTTGGCTTGCTAGTTCTTTGCTAGCTACTAAGCCAAGCTAAAGCAAGCTGGCTTCTGCTGAAAGGAGCTGAGGTGAGCTGGGTCTAATGCTCCCGGGGAGGATCAAGCTGGGTGAGGCAGCTAAAGTAGCTTAGCTCAACTGAGTTGACTAAGCTGAGTCCCCAAGAGCTGGACTTGAGCTTCCAAAGCTGGAATGAAGTCATCTTTAGCTGGTCGGAGTTGAGTAGAGCTGGATGTAGCTAGACCTGAGCTGGGGTGAACTCCAATCAACTCAGCTGAGCTAGCTAGAGCTCCCTGTGGACTAATGGGAGTTGAGATAAGCTAGACTCAACTAAGTTGAGCTGGATCTAAGCTGACCTGAGCTAGGGTGAGCTAAGATGAGCTCTCTTGAGCTACCATTCAGCTGAGATGAGCTGAATGGAGCTAAGATGAGCTAACCCTAGTTCAAGTGAGCTGGAATCCAGCTATGGTGAGCTAGATCAAGCTGAGTTCCAGTTAGTCTGAGCTTCTTCTTCACCAATTGCCTTCCTGAGTGCTAGGGTTTTGGAGTTCTGACAATCTGCATATCGCTAACACTCACAAAAACACATTAAAAAGATAATAAAAAGTGCAATGCATGCCTAACCTAATTGATGCCTAAATGCATCCCAAAAACTCATTTGCGTAGCAAAATCCTAAGAGCTAAGTTTGTTTTAATGCATAAAAATGATGATAAACTGGCATTTATCAGCCACATCAGGAGGGACTACCCATCTAGGGCAGGAGGTCAGCAGACGCTCCCTACGCCGAGCACTGGAGGGCGAGCAGGAGGCCGCGGTTTTCAGGCGCGAGGAGGAGGACGGCCGTCATGAGGAGGGTACCGGCCAGCAGCTACCCGTCTGATACAGAGTGTGGCTGCTTCGTCCACACCTAGGGCTGATGGGTGTATCAATGCCCTGACACATAGGGATGCCAGAGCTTCAGGATGAGTGGTAGCAGGTATGGTTTCAGTTTTCGGCAGACTCGTTTACACACTTTTCGATTCCGGCGCTACGCACTCGTTTGTCGCAGCCAGTTTCACAGTTAGTTTGGGCTAGGATTATATGCTGTTAGAGGATTCGTTCTCGATCAGAGGTCCGAGTGGTCAGCTGTTTGTAGCTGAGGAGGTGTACACGGGTTGCGAGGTCAGTATTGGGGGACATAGTCTTCCCGCTGACCTGATAATGATACAGATGGAGGACTCTGGCATTATTCTGGGGTTGGACTGGCTGTCCGCTTACCACGCTTTGGTGGGCTATTTTGAGAGGAAGATTGTCTTCTCCATACCGGAGTTGCCTTCTTTCGAGTTCCACGGTTAGCCAGTGGACGGAGGCTTCAGGTACATTTCTGCACTTCGGGCGGCGAGACTTTTGAGCTAGGGGTGTGAGGGCTTCCTAGCTTGTGTGGTGGCAGAGCCCAGCCCTGTGGCAGACTTCCAGAGTATCCCGGTGGTCAGAGAGTACCCCGACGTGTTCCCAGACGAGATGTCAGGACTACCGCCCGAGCGTGAGATCGAGTTTGAGATCTCACTAGTACCAGGGACCAACCCCATCTCCACCGCACCATACAGGATGGCACCGCTTGAGCTGCGACAGCTCAAGTCTCAGTTGCAGGATCTTTTGGAGAAGGACTTTGTGAGGCTCAGTGCATCTCTCTGGGGAGCCCCGGTACTGTTTGTAAAGAAGGATGGTACCCTACGCCTTTGTGTGGACTACCGACATCTGAATAGGGTCACTATCAAGAACAGATATCCGCTGCTGAGGATCGACGACTTGTTTGACCAGCTACGAGGTGCCACGGTATTCTCCAAGATCGACTTGAGGTCTGGATACCACCAGTTGAGGATCAAGGAGGCAGACGTCTCCAAGACAGCTTTCCACACCCAGTACGGACACTACGAATTTCTGGTCTTGCCGTTTGGGTTGACCAATGCCCCCGCTGCCTTCATGGACCTGATGAACCGGGTGTTTAAACCGTACTTGGACTAGTTCGTGGTGGTATTCATTGATGATGTGCTCATCTATTCTCGAGATCAGACGCAGTACTTGCGGATGGTTCTTGACACACTGAGACGACGTAGCCTGCACGCCAAATACAACAAGTGCGAGTTCTGGTTGAGGGAGGTGACCTTCTTAGGTCATGTGATCTCTGGAGATGGCTTGGCGGTGGACCCAGCCAAGGTCGAGGCAGTGCTCAGGTGGGAGAGACTGCGTACAGTTACTGAGATTCGCAGTTTCCTGGGACTGGCAGGCTACTACAGACGGTTTATCAGGGGCTTTTCACAGATTGCACGTCCTATGACACAGTTGACCCGGAATGACATGCCTTTCACTTGGACAGACACCTGTGAGGCGTGTTTTCAGGAGCTGAAAGAGAGGCTGACTTCGGCTCCCGTGCTCACCATCCCTGACAGTAGTGTCGCGTTCATTGTGTACACTGACGCCTCCTTGCAGGGATTAGGGGGTGTGCTCATGCAGAGAGGTCACGTTGTCGCTTACGCCTCGCGGCAACTGAAGTCTCATGAGCATAGTTACCCTACCCACGACCTGGAGCTGGCAGCTGTTGTCTTCGTGCTGAAGACCTGGAGGCACTACTTGTATGGTGAGACCTTCGAGATTTTCACAAATCACAAGAGCCTCAGATACCTTTTTGATCAGAAGGAGCTCAACATGAGACAGAGACGTTGGTTGGAGCTCCTGAAGGACTATGACTGCAGCATTTCCTACCACTCGGGAAAGGCCAACGTGGTGGTGGACGCCTTGAGCCAGAAGGCGCCCGCACACTTGGCCAGTTTACAGGTGCAGAGTTGGAGCCTTTTGGAGGAGATGGGCAGTTGGCGACCCCTGGAGTTACGGGGGCACTGTGGGGCAGTGACTGTGACACGACAGACGAGGCCAGAGTTGATAGATCGCATCATCACATGACAGATGGCTGACCCGTACTTGCGGTCCTTGCATGACAGAGTATTGTCAGGAGACTCAAGGGACTTCTCTTTCACAGACCAGGTGCTGCGCATGAGGGGACGTCTGTGCATTCCCAGAGACGAGGAGCTGCTGAGAGAGCTCCTGACTGAGGCACACGGTTCCAGGTTCACCATACATCCCGGAAACACGAAGATGTACCATGACTTGAGACGCGAGTTTTGGTGGAGGGGGATGAAGCGGGATGTGAGTGAATTCGTGCAGCAGTGTTTAGTGTGCCAGTAGGTGAAAGCCGAGCATCAGAGGCCTGCAGGGCTGCTACAGCCACTTCCAGTGCCAGGGTGGAAGTAGGAGAGCATCACCATGGACTTGGTGGTGGGCCTACCTGTTACCCAGCGAGGACACGACGCAGTCTGGGTAACCGTTGATAGATTGACGAAGACGGCGCGGTTCTTGCCGATCTGAGTCACCTTGGGACCAGCACAGTTGGCAGAGAGGTATATCCACGATGTGGTACGTCTACACGGAGTTTCGCGGGAGATCGTATCTGACCGGGATACCAGCTTTACGTCCCAGTTTTGGGCTGAGTTTCAGCAGGCCCTGGGGACGCGATTGAGATTCAGTACAGCCTACCACCCCCAGACGGACGGACAGTCTGAGCTCACGATACAGACACTTGAGGACCTTTTGCGTGCCTGTGTACTGGACTGGAGGGGCTCTTGGGAGGAGCACTTGCCCCCGGCGGAGTTTGCATACAACAACAGTTATCACTCGAGTATCGGCTTGGCTCCCTACGAGGCTCTGTACGGACGGAGATGTACGGCACTCTTGAGTTGGGTTGAGGTGGGGACCAAGTGGGAGGTTGGCCCCAGGCTAATCCGGTAGAGTTAGGAGGTAGTCAAGCAGATTCACAGGCGACTCCGCACTGTCAGGAGCAGGCAGAAGAGCTACGCGGATCGGAAATGCAGAGAGGTGCAATTCGAGGTTGGGGACCACGTCTTCCTTCGTCTTTCGCCCATGAAGGACCTGCAGCGGTTTGGGGTGAGAGGGAAGCTCGCGCCGAGGTTTGTGGGGCCCTTTGAGGTCTTGAAGCGGGTTGGACCCGTTACTTACAGGCTTGCCCTCCCTCCCCAGCTTTTGGGTGTGCACGACGTGTTCCACGTGTCCAACCTCAGGAAGTATGTCGCCGATCCCAATCACGTCTTGAGCCACGAGAGCATCGAGGTGGGCGACGACCTGACCTACCCCGAGCGGCCAGTACAGATTCTTGACAGAGCCGTCCGCAGTCCGAGACGGAAGCAAGTACCCCTGGTGATGGTCTTGTGGAGGAGCCAGCGATACGAGGAGGCCACCTGGGAGCCTGAGGCGGCGATGCGGGAGCGGTACTCGGAGCTTTTCATGGGTACGTCTTTTCGAACCGGCTTCGGTCCTCTTTGAGTTTGTTATGTATATATTGTTCTTTCTCGCACCTTAGTTAGAGCAAGTTCCAGGGATGAAACTTCCTTTGAGTTTGTTATATTGTTACGAACATGTGCATCAGACGTAGTTTAAGACGTCTGGGAAGTGTCAACCAAAGTCAGCGGCTGCAGAGGGCGCTGGGCCTAGTAGAGCCCAGTAGTGTCACCTATAGTACCCACTGTACTTTTCTTTCCGCTGTAGTGAGTAGTTTTCTGTTACTCCCTGTACTCTCTTTATTATAAGCTTCATGTTATGTACATGTTTATTTCTCTTCTGTTGTGGTGGTGTTACTATAGTATTTCCTTTCTTTACTGTTGTATTTTATTACTGCTAGTTATATGCATGGTGAATGTGGTTTATTTTACTGCTCTTTTGATTACTTTCTCGTTGGACGACTGGGTCTTGGGATCAGTCGAGTCGGTCCGATTCTCGTGTCTCGTAAGGATTCGGGAATCGGGTCGTTACAAGATGGTATCAGAGCAAGGTCGTCCCGAGAAGTGAACCAACTGACTGGAAAATAACCAATTCATGTGTCTGTAACTAGAGTAGCCACCACAACGTTTCTTTTGACATTAGCTCTTAGACTTCTTCATTGGATATCGTTCCATATTGACGTATCTCCATTATGTTTCGTGTCTCCTTGCAAGAGATGCCTCGACAAGGGACTAGCAAAGCGGGCCGAGGGCGAGGTCGGTGAGGTGGGCGTGTTGCGGTCAACATCTCAGTGGACCAGCCACTGCTCCCGGGCATTCAGGCCTAGGACCTCGCCCAGCTGATATGGGACATAGTGCGAGAGGAGCTCCACCCACCGCCTCGAGCGCGTCTCCCTGGGGCTACGGAGGGGGAGTCCTCTGTGGGACCACGCGACGGACGCGGCCTTGGACGCAGGGGGAGGGGATGGGCCGCCACCGCCCCCACCTTCCTTCGACACTTTTGTACACGAGGCTTCCTTACCTGGAGGTGCACCAGCATCCCCACTGCAGCGCCACTTTGAGCTTTTCGGGCAGTTCTGGAAGCTGAAGCCCCCCTCCTTCAAGGGGGATGAGGACCCGACCGAGGTGGAGGACTAGCTCGAGCAGATCGAGAAGGTTTTCGACACCCTTCGCCCCCCGGTGGAGTGCCGCGTGACCTTTGCCACGTACCAGCTGGAGAGTGCGGCACACAGGTAGTGGAGGGCAGTCAGGGGACAGGAGAGGGACGAGCCGACCTAGGACCGGTTCGTCACCCTCTTCTACGAGCAGTACTTTCCCCAGACGTGGCAAGACCAGAGGAGGCGGGAGTTCCACACTCTCCGCCAGGGGACGATGACCGTGAGCGCGTACCGCATGCGTTTTCTGGAGCTGTCCCGCTTCGCAGCGACAGAAGTAGGCACTGAGGAGGAGCACCTTTGGAGGTTCACCGAGGGACTCCGACCTGCGATTCGGGGGTATGTCAAACCCCTGAAGCTGCCTACGTTCTCGAGGGTGGTGGAGGCAGCTATGACCTACGAGGAGACCAACCCATCCACGCGAGATACTGACAGCGGGCAGAAGAGGCCCTACCAGCCAGACTTTTCACAGGGTCGGCGAGAGAGGAGACACGTGGCGTCCGCAGGAGAGCCGTCACGTTTTGCAGGGCCATCAGTGGCCTTTGGGGACCCTCGATAGGGGCCAGTTGCCAGCACCGGACCCTCGCCCAGCCGACAGCAGGGACCCACTGGGGGCGGGAGTCGGGTTCCCCTCTGTTACCAGTGTGGCCAGCTGAGCCACATCAGAAGGGACTGCCTGTCTAGGGCAGGAGGTCAGCAGATACTTCCCGCGCCGAGCACTGGAGGGCGAGCAGGAGGTCGCGGTTCCTAGGCGCGAGGAGGAGGACAGCAGTCACGAGGAGGGTACCGGCCAGCAGCTACCTGTCCGACGGAAAGCATGGCTGCTTCGTCCGCACCTAGGGCTGAGGGGCATATCAACGCCCTGACACACAGGGATGTCAGAGCTTCGGGATCAGTGGTGGCAAGTATGGTTTCAGTTTCCGGCAGACTCGTTTACACACTTTTCGATTCCGGCGCTACGCACTCGTTTGTCGCAGCCAATTTCGCAGTTACTTTGGGGCAGGATTATATGCTGTTAGAGGATCCGTTTGTGATTAGAGGTTCGAGTGGTCAGCTGTTTGTAGCTGAGGAGGTATACACGGGTTGCGAGGTCAGTATTGGGGGACATAGCCTTCCTGCTGACCTGATTATGATACAGATAGAGGACTTTGGCGTAATTCTAGGGATGGACTGGTTGTTCGCTTACCACGCTTTGGTGGATTGTTTTGAGAGGAAGATCGTCTTCTCCATACCGGAGTTGCCTTCTTTCGAGTTCCACAGTTAGCCAGTGGACGGAGGCTTCAGGTGTATTTCTGCACTTCGCGCGGCGAGACTTTTGAGCTAGGGGTGTGAGGGCTTCCTAGCTTGTGTGGTGGCAGAGCCCAGCCGTGTGGCAGACTTCCAGAGTATCCCGGTGGTCAGAGAGTACCCCGACATGTTCCCAGAAGAGTTGCCAAGACTACCGCCCGAGCGTGAGGTCGAGTTTTAGATCTCACTAGTACCAGGGACCAGGCCCCTCTCCACCGCACCATACAGGATGGCACCACTTGAGCTGCGAGAGCTCAAGTCTCAGTTGCAGGATCTTTTGGAGAAGGGCTTTGTGAGGCCCAATGCATCTCCCTGGGGAGCCCCGGTACTGTTTGTAAAGAAGAAGGATGGTACCTTACGCCTTTGTGTTGATTACCGACAGCTGAATAGGGTCACCATCAAAAACAGATATCCACTGTCGAGGATCGACGACTTGTTTGACCAGCTGCGAGGTGCCACGGTATTCTCCAAGATCGACTTGAGGTCTGGATATCACCAGTTGAGGATCAAGGAGGCAGACGTCTCCAAGACAGCTTTCCGCACTCGGTATGGACACTACGAGTTTCTGGTCATGCCGTTTGGGCTGACCAATGCCCCCGCTGCCTTCATGGACTTGATGAACCGGATGTTTAGACTGTACTTGGACCAGTTTGTGGTGGTATTCATTGATGATGTGCTCATCTATTCTCGAGATCAGACGCAGCACGGGCAGCACTTGCGGATGGTTCTGGACACACTGAGACGACGTAGGTTGTATGCCAAATACAGCAAGTGCGAGTTCTAGTTGAGGGAGGTGACCTTCTTAGGTCAAGTGATCTCTGGAGATGGCTTGGCAGTGGACCCAGCCGAGGTCAAGGTAGTGCTCAGGTGGGAGAGATCACGTACGATTACTGAGATTCGCAGTTTCCTGGGACTGGCAGGCTACTACAGACGGTTCATCAGGGGTTTTTCACAGATTGCACGTCCTATGACACAGCTGACCCTGAAGGACGTGCCCTTCACTTGGACAGACACCTATGAGGCGTGTTTTCAGGAGCTGAAGGAGGGCTGACTTCGGCTCCCGTGCTCACCATCCCTGACTATAGTGGCGGGTTCGTTGTGTACACGGACGCCTCCTTGCAGGGGTTAGGGGGTGTGCTCATGCAGAGGGGTCACGTTGTCGCTTACGCTTCGCGGCAACTGAAGCCCCATGAGCATAGCTACCCTACCCACGATCTGGAGCTGGCAGCTATTGTCTTCGCGCTGAAGACCTGGAGGCACTACTTGTACGGTGAGACCTTCGAGATTTTCACAGATCACAAGAGCCTCAGATACCTTTTTGATCAGAAGGAGCTCAACATAAGACAAAGACGTTGGTTGGAGCTCCTGAAGGACTATGACTGCAACATTTCCTTCCACCCGGGAAAGGCCAACGTGGTGGCTGATGCCTTGAGCCAGAAGGCGCCCGTACACTTGCCCAGTTTACAGGTGCAGAGTTGTAGCCTTTTGGAGGAGATGGGCAGTTGGCGACCCCTAGAGTTACGGGGGCACTGTGGGGCAGTGACTGTGACACGACAGACGAGGCCAGAGTTGATAGATCGCATTATCACAAGACAGATGGCAGACCCGTACTTGCAGTCCTTGCGCAACAGAGTACTGTCAGGAGACCCGGGGGACTTCTCTTTCACAGACCAGGTGCTGCGCCTGAGGGGACGTTTGTGCGTTCCCAGAGACGAGGAGCTGTTGAGAGACCTCCTGACTGAGGCACACGGTTCCAGATTCACCATACATCCCGGAAACACGAAGATGTACCATGACTTGAGACGCAAGTTTTGGTGGAGGGGGATGAAGTGGGATGTGGGTGAATTCGTGCAGCAGTGTTTAGTGTGCCAGTAGGTGAAAGCCGAGCATCAGAGGCCTGCAGGGCCGCTACAGCCACTTCCAGTGCCAGAGTGGAAGTGGGAGAGCATCAGCATGGACTTGGTGGTGGGCTTACCTGTTACCCAGCGAGGACACGACGCAGTCTGGGTAATCGTTGATAGATTGACGAAGACGACGCGATTCTTGCCAATCCGAGTCACTTTGGGACCAGCATAGTTGGCAGAGAGGTATATCCGCGACGTGGTACGTCTACACGAAGTTTCGCAGGAGATCGTATCTGAACGAGATACCCGCTTTACGTCCCATTTTTGGGCTGAGTTTCAGTAGGCCCTGAGGATGCAGTTGAGATTCAGTACAGCTTACCACCCCCAGACGGACGGACAGTCTGAGCGCACGATACAAACACTTGAGGACCTTTTGCGTGCTTGTGTACTGGACTGGAGGGGCTCTTGGGAGGAGCACTTTCCCCTGGCGGAGTTTGCATACAACAACAGTTATCACTTGAGCATCGGCATGGCACCCTACGAGGCTCTGTACAGACGGAGATGTACGGCTCCCTTGAGTTGGGTTGAGGTGGGGACCAAGTGGGAGGTTGGCCCCAGGCTAATCCGGTAGAGTCAGAAGGTAGTCGAGCAAATCTACCGGCGACTCCGCACTGTCAGGAGCAGGCAGAAGAGCTACGTAGATCGGAGACGCAGAGAGGTGCAGTTTGAGGTTGGGGACCACGTCTTCCTTCGTGTTTCTCCCATGAAGGGCCTGCAGCGGTTTGGGGTGAGAGGGAAGCTTGCGCGGAGGTTTGTGGGGCCCTTTGAGGTCCTGGAGTGGGTTGGACCCGTTGCTTACAGGCTTGCCCTCCCTCCTCAGTTTTCTGTTGTGCACAACGTGTTCCACGTGTCCAACCTCAGGAAGTATGTCGCCGATCCCAGTCACGTCCTGAGCCACGAGAGCATCGAGGTGGGCGACGACTTGACCTACCCCGAGCGGCCAGTGCAGATTCTGGATAGAGCCGTTCGCAGTCTGAGACGAAAGCAAGTACCCCTGGTGAAGTTCTTGTGGAGGAGCCAGCAGTACGACGAGGCTACCTGGGAGCCTGAGGCGACGATGCGGGAGCAGTACCCGAAGCTTTTCGCGAGCACGTCTTTTCGGACCGGCTTCGGTCCTCTTTAAGTTTGTTATGTATATATTGTTCTTTCTCGCACCCTAGTTAGCGCAAGTTTCGGGGACGAAACTTCCTTTAAGTTTGTTATATTATTACGAGCAGGGCATCAGACGTAGTTTAAGATGTCTGGGAACTGGCCCAGACGTCTGGCTAGACGTCTGGAACCCTTCCCAGACGTCTGGTATTAAATTTTTTCGGCGTACGGGTTCGCGTCTGCGCGCGTGCACGCACAGACTGAACCCGCCGCCTTCGTTCTTCTCTTTTCTCTCCCTCCCTGCAGACGACGCCGCTTCTTTTCTCTCTCTCCCCACGCTGCCTACAAATAGCACCTCCCTCTCCCTCACCCTCACTCCACTGCCTTCTTCTTCTCCTTCTCCCTACCAGCGAGAGCGCGAGCGAGCGAGTGAGCAAGTGCAGCGGCAGCGGCTGTTGCGAGCGTGCGGGAAGGAGGAGTTATTGCGAGAGGAAGAAGAAGCCCAACAGCGAGGGTGCGAGCTTGCCGGGGCAGCTAGAGTCGGCCGGCAGGGGAGCAGCGAGCGTGGGGTGTCGCGGAGGGGCTACGGCAGCTCAGGCAGAAGGCAGACACGGCGAGGCCGTGCGTCGCAGGCGGAGAGCGAAAAGGGTCCTGGTTCTGGGAAAATTTTCCAGAATCAGACATCTGGACTTACGCCCAGACGACGCAGAAGACGTATGGAGGAAGGTCCAGACGTCTGACAGATACAATATTTTCTTGCCTTCTTCTTTTTACGCGTGTACGGCCATGCAGCCGTCCGCCGCGTTCTTCTGCGCCTCTTCGTGATGAGAGCGGGTGTGTGTGAGTGCAGGTTTTGTTCAGGAGGGCGCAAGGCCTCGCCATCCCACACGGATCAGACGTTTGGGCACAGTACCAGACGACAGAGTGGACCTCTAGACGTTTAGGGTGATAATCGGACGTCTGGAAACTAAGTCCAGACGATCTAGCGGGCTTTTGGACGTCTAAAGGACTGCGGAGACCAAGGTATGGCATGATCGTCCTTTTAAGATGTCTGGAAGAAGTTGCAGACATCTGATTTTGGGTAGACTCGTCGTTTTTTACCCGTTTAGGGTCCGTTCGGAGTCCGTTTTTCGCGTTTCAAGTTTCATTCTTTCCAGATTTATTTCCTCTACCTGTTCACAGTAATTGTATACTGTTCTGAGTAGCTCCTTGTCTTTGATCCTTGTATTAGGACCCCGTTCCGTTGCGGCTCTAGGGCTTGTGGAGGCACGCGGGATTGCCGACCATGCCCCTAGTACTTCCAGTTTTGCGGGTAGAGTGGCCTTTTAATTTAATTATCAAAAATTATACATTTATGAAACAATTAATAGAGTCTAGGGCATTGCATGAACCCTAGGGCTGAAGAATTAGATTGAATGATAGATCCTAGGGTATTGCATGAATCTTAGGACTGGAAAACTAGATTGAATGATAGATCCTAGGATATGACATGAGTCCCAGGACTGGAAAACTAGTTGAATATATACATTGCAGTCTTGGAAAAGTGGAAAGGAAACGATAACTGCCTGTAAATTGGTTAACAGCTGCCTGTTATGAATGGATAAATACGGTTGAGAACATGAATTGTATGGATATAAGGCTGGAACGGTGAAACCTAAATTGGCTGAGTTAAAAGAGTATGAACCCTACAGGGAATTAGGAGTAGAACTCCTGGAAAGTGAATGGAATAGAATTGGGGAAGTGAGCTGGCCCTTGAGTACGGAGTACCAAGGAGAGCAACTGTCCCCCTGTTTAGTGCAGAGCAAAGCTAGCCGCCCCAGGGACCCGGGGTTAGGTCTGGCCACTTTGTACTGACTTTTGGCCCTCGTGTACACACTACCGAGGAGAGCTAATAGTGTAGGGAGAACACTAGCTACCCCACGGGCCCCGAGGTTCTGCTATCCCTCCTACACCGACTTATTAGGCCCGCTGAGCAAACCAGGGTAGTTAGGCGAGGGTGCATGAACTGTGGAAGGGCAAGACCCCTGTTTGGTTACTGTGGAGGGGCTGGACCCCTGTTACTGAGAGGGCTCTGCCCTATACTAGTTCCGTGCTGTGCTTAGGGCTTACTCGTTAACGGAAACGACTGACCGCGTGCCAGTGTGGGGTAGCTACCTGTGCGTTTATCGCGCATGTCGTAGTCACTGTTACGTCTATCAGCGACCTTGGGGTGGTTGACTGAGGGTAGGACCACCACGGGAGACTCTCCTGGCTAGGAGAGCACCACGTGTTACTTCTACTTTTCGGAAAACACTGCAATTAAGATCGTTCCCACGGGGAACATTCAAGATCAAGAGAAGGATCTGAGAAATAAATTAATAGTGAATAAATGGAAAAATATAAAGAAAGAAAGTAAAATATAACAGCTGCTGTACACTCTACCGCTTCTTTTAGCTTTTAGTTGCTACTCTACTCAGCATTTCGCTGACGTGTCACCCTTGTTACCTTTTCAGGACAAGGTGTTGAGCAGCCAGAGTCAGCGGCTGCAAAGGGTGCTGGGCCTAGTAGAGTCTAGTAGTGTCACTTGTAGTACCCACTGTACTTTTCTTTCCGCTGTAGTGAGTAGTTTTCTGTTACTCCCTGTACTTTCTTTATTGTAAGCTTCATGTTATGTACATTTTATTTCCCTTCTGTTGTGGTGGTGTATACTGTAGTATTTTCTTTCTTTACTGTTGTATTTTGTTACTGCTAGTTATATGTATGGTGAATGTGGTTTATTTTACTACTCTTTTGATTACTTTCTCATTGGATAATTGGATCTTGGGATCAGTCGAATCAGTCCAATTCTTATATCTCGTAAGTATTCAAAAATCGAATCATTACACATCCTATAATAAATCTTATATACTTTTAATATTTACATTAAATATCAATTATCGGGCATATGTTTTACATCACTTTTTATGCATTCATATATTTTAGCTTGTGAAAAAAAAAAATACTTTCCATATAAATATTTCACGAGCAATGTTTTGACATACAAATATTCTGACATGACGACCCACTGCAACTGTACGCACCATTGGCATCCACCTTATACTGGTTGAAAGGGTTCCATCACAGTTTATTGTTACGAATTACGGTAAGAGGCAATGTTTACCGTTTGAACACCAAAGCGGAAGACAAATGTCAAAAAAGTAAAGTCTTGGTCCCTTTCGTTTTTCACCGACCGTCTTCGTTAAAGGAGAGAACTTGATAAATAAAAGATGTACCCCAGGGGAAAAAAAAATAAAGAAAGTCCTATTATCCTCAACGAATTGGAGGTTTCTCATGGTAGAAATAGATGAAAGCAAATAGAAAAAAATAAATAAATAAAAATTAAAAAAATGCAACATGATATTAGGAATTAGTTAATCTCTCAAAGGAGGTTGACCCTACATTTCTAAATGTAACAAGATGTCAACAAGATAAATATCAAAAAATGCACCAACGAATGAATTGAATTATATCAACTAAAAGGTAAAAATTGGATCCTAACTTAAGTCAAAAAACTTAACCATATGAAACCTAAAGTTTGACCCATTTTATAGCACACATATGTGATGACTATGATCTCTATCGTATAGTTAGTATTTGTAATTTTCTGGTTGGAGAGAGTGAGATATGCGTGACGTAATAAAGTGTAGAATAAAAATAGACAATCTTACAAAATTAAGTAATCATACAATAGGCACAAGTATTTTTAGGTCGAAACTAAAATCCTAACTTCTATAGGAGTTAGGAAACTTCCCTTTGGTGGAAGTGCATCGATGTAACGACGCGGATGCGTAAATCACGTGGCGGTGCTTTGTCACTCTCGTAATTGCAGAGGGAGAGCGGGTGCGCAAAGGCATGAAGCTCTCTAGATATGAAACAGATGCTTAGAGAGTTAGAGCTTCAACTACTTCTCTTAGACACAAAAGATGTGGAAAGTGGTTTGCTTAGTATGTCTTGGTGTATCTTACAAGCGAAGGGGTCCTTCTCTATTTACAGAGGCCTTAGGAAGGCTTTGAAAGGCCTTGGAAGGCTTCCATAGCCGTTGGGTGCAAAGCCAAAGAGAATCAGGCCGTAGTTAGAAATAATCATGATTTTGACAGGGTCATCAGACGTCTGGTCCTGGCATCAAACGTCTGGAAAAATCGTTTAAGACGTCTGGGAACTAAGTTAGACGTCTGATTTTGGGCGGGTTTCCTTCCTGACTTGAATCAAACTTAAACAGGGTTTTAGTGTATGTCCATCAGACGACGCACAAGACGTCTGGCACAAGGTCTGGACAACTGGAAACCTATTTGTTCTCTGGAAATGGATTCCCAACGAGTCTAACGGCTATAAAATCTCTGAAAGGAAGATTTTGGATCAGTCGAGGCAAAACGGTAATGTATCAGACGTCTGGGGTCCTCTACGGAGACGTCAGATACGAGGCTAATAGTCATTTCCTCAATGTTTGTTAAGGAAGCCAACGATCCACTAATTGGACGTCTGGCAAAGACATCAGACGTCTCCTAAGACGTCTGGACTAAGGTCTGGATGTCTGATTTCATCAGACAGAACTAACTAAGTCTAGCCTAGATAATCGGATGTCTGAGTCAATAGTCAGATGTCTTAAAAGTTTTTATCAGATGTCTGAAATTCAGATTAGATGTCTGAAAAGGCTGTCTGATCCTTATTTTGATTTTTTAAGTTCTCTATAGAAAACCTAAGTATCCTAGGGTAGTGCAGGTGCTCCTAGGACTACTTTAAGGATCTTTTGAGGCTCTTTAATAGATATTCTAAGAAATAAAAATAGCAAGAATATAATAACAAGGATACATAGAAAAAGATAAACAAAAATCTATCATATTCTTCTTATCCTTCCATCTTCAAGCTTTCACTCTTCGCGAAGCTCCTCTGCCTCTGTCCAACTCCTCCAATCCGCCATGGATGTGAGTTAGAATTCCGTCTAAACACTTATCTCCATTTACAATTTAACTTGAAAACTAGGACTCAAAAGTAAATGTTAAAAGACACGTATTTTATTATCATCAAAATAAATGATTGTTGTGCTCTAGTACTAACAGTATTTAATATAAAGGTATCTAAAAATTAATATAAGTTCTATTACATGATAGCATCTCCCTTAAAAGGTCAACACTTTATAAGTTGTCAACATTGGGATATTTTTTTAGTTTTAAATTAAAACGAATTGATGTAAAATAATTTTGAAAGTAATTTTGGTGATTTTATATTGGTGTAAAATTATTTTCAATGTGATTTTAGTGATTTTACATTTATACAAAATGATTCTAAAGATAATTTTTCGAAGATAATTTTAGTGATTTACACCGATGCAAAATCATTAATCCATAAATTTTGATTTTAGACCAATGTATTTCATGTACTTTCATTATTTTTTTGCCAATAATTACATTACTTTTTTTTACATAAGTGGAAGACACATGCAGTAGTCTTTACTTTTAAATTTACTTTTTCTTGTTACCTTCCCCTCACATTTATGTTTTTGTATCCATATATGAAGCAAAATAAAAAAGAATTTGAGACATGCTTAAGGTATCGTTGAATGATGGGGATTCATGACCTTAGCCAGAGAGATTCAAATTTTCTAAGTGATGAATGTGTATTAGAGATGAGCATTGGGTCAGGTTAACTCGACTCAGCCAAAGGCATAGCATAATTAGGTTGCTTAAACTTGAGCCCAAAATTAACTTGAGTCGATCTTATGTTATAAATATGGCTCAATTATTAATTGAGCTAGGCCTTGGGTCGAGGTAACCCAACCCTAGCCTAGCTTATCGATCCATTTATGAGGTTTCCTTAAAGTCTAGCCTATTGACACAATTATATATATATATATATATATATATATATAGTTTATCAAAATACATATCATATATGCATCATATATTAAACACTAAATAAACATTAATTGTTCTTACTATTTTTTAACCAACAAAACCTTAACCCTTGTGCTCCTTGCAATTGTAAATTGTGTAATATAATCCTATAATCTCATTTGAACTAGATATAAACCATTAACTTCTTATCTTAGAGAAAGCACAAATATATAAATTCGAACTAAATATAAACATACAAGATAAGTATTTTTATTTTTTATTGTAATTTTTTCGATTACTTTTTGTTGGCTTGTCATATGCTGTATATGTTAAATATTTAAGCTAAATATCTACAGTGCAAGTAGTTGGATAATTTTAGTTGAACGAGTAATTATAAAGACTTAAAGATCTTTTAATATATATAAAAGAAAAATATAATAACCTCATCATTTATATAACTAAAAAAAATAATTATCAATTACAAACTATTTTTTCTTACTGGTACAAAATCATATTATTTATTATACTTTTAAAACAATTATTATTAATGCGAAACTCCATATATATATATTATTGTACAAGTGAGTGAAATAAATAATTAGATTATGAATAAATAGTCAGACCTAACTTAACATTAGCCCATCATTTTTTGAGTCGGGTCAGACTTAACCTAAAGAAATTTATTTTGGGACAAATTTGAGTTGTCTTTTTAACCTATTTATTAAATAAATTTAGGTAGGATCGAACCTAACCCGCAAGAACCTGATCTAATGTGCATCCCTAGTGTGTATAGAATTACCAATTTTTTCAATTTTCTTGGTGAAAACAAAAATAAATAAATTTAGTTTTTTTTTTTAAGGGTATAAAATTAGATATCCTGTACCATTGAACAATTACATCAATCACCTAATTAACAAAATAACGATTAGATAAATTACGTCAATTATCTGACAGGGGGAGAATCAAGGTTACAGAGGGGAAGGTAAGCGGGGAAGGCTGCTAGGAGGAGCCTTCTCTCGACCAAACCACAGCACCTGCCGGCTGCGTTTCCGAAGAGCCTCATTTGCAGAAGTACCCCTATGAACGTTGGGAATCAAGTCACAGCTTTCGGAGATGTTTTTGCATATATGTCCCTGTAAAGATCAGTTGATGGGTAAGGTACCCTTGTAGGTTTCTTTCTTCAATTTAACGATCTTTGAGAGGTCATGTTGTACGTTTTACAATTAATTCAGCGCTGGAAACGAGCAAAAGGGCACATGCCTTTGTCGTATTAGTTAACAATTCGGGATCAGACTTGTTGTTCCAACAAAAGAAATTAACCGAACTTGCTTTTTTTTTTTTTGCTAATAACAATTGTTTATGATGGAGACAGTAGGATCTACATGCCAAGCATGCAAGTGCAATATTTTATTTTTTTTGTGCTTGCATGCAAGTATAGATCATACTTATAGAGCTGGTTTACTGGAGAGGCTTGCCGATCCGAATTTGTAAATAGAATGAGGGGATAATTTCTTATTTTTATTTTACTAAAGATGAATATTACGGGTTGGTGTTTGCTTATGAACGAAGGTTTATTAACTCATTCTCCATCAAAATTGGTTCAGTCAAACCTATATTACGTGTCAAATTGGTATCAAAATACGTGTGAGGTAAATGTGAGTTATCCTTTTGATGAGGGTAAAATATGCCTTTGAATTTGAAATTCTACGAAAGATCTGACTCAGAAAAATTTAGATATAAGTGGGTCTGAGCATTGGATCCGCTTACATTCAAGAAAAAACAAGTACGGGAGACTGACCCATCTACACTAAAAAGGACTCGGATACGAATAGATTCAAGAATCCAACCCACCTATACACGGGATAGCCCATATACAGTCGGACCAGAAGGATCTTATCCGTTAGAAGAGACAACGAGAAAAGTATAGCATGACCATGTCTCAATAAATGTTGACATGGTCGCCACAATTAATAATCTGATAACATATGTAACTTGTTAAAGGACGTATCCAATTAGAAGATCTCACAAAAGACCTAACTCCAGTGTTATTCCCCTTCTCTCAGAGGTACATCCCTTGCGATGGAATTAGATCACCAAATTCTTTACCTCTCATGTCATTGCTTAAGCTCTTGGGTTGAACCCTCCATTCACATAGGAGATCCGATAGTTTGAATTGTTAAGTTGAACCCTTTGATCTCCAGAGTCCTGGTCACTTCTAAAACAAATAGGGGGAGGGAGGGATAATTTGTAAGGCAAATTGATCCACAAGGATACCTATTTTTCTTTTTAACAAAAATACTTGTGTAGACAACAACATTTATCAATGAATCGAGGACGGAAAGATGAAAGGAAAAATGAAATTTTATCTTTCAAAATGGTGTTCGAAGAGAAATATTTATGTTATTAAACGGTGCTTTTAACGACAAAGGCTTATCTCGTAATCATTTATATTAGCAGATGTACATCAAATGTAGTTGACATCAAAACCTTCAGCTTCTATGAATGTCAAAGTGTAAAGTTCCCCATACCTCTTACTCAAATGTCCACAAATCTTCATTTTGAATCTTAGTTGAGGCAAGAGTAAGTCGGGAAAAATTGCATAGATTCATAGTTCCCCATATCTCTTACTCCAATGTCCACAAATCTTCAATTTGAATATTAGTTGAGGCAAGAGTGAGTTGGGAAAAATTGTACAAATTCATCGGTGCATTCATCGAGTTCTATTAAGGGAAGAAAAAATTTTTTTATTGGACCTTACGAATAAGGCACATTAAAGGTAATGATGGTATCTCAGATAACCTAATTGAATTAGATTTGACTACCCAAAAGGTAAATCATCGATAAGTCAATGAAAACTTAGTTGCTCATTTGTCGTTGTCGAGTCCTCTTGATACCCTTGCCTAGTGGATCTACCGACAATGTTCTGCTTGAAGTCTTTGGCACAACAAACAGGTAGGATGACCACATTTGTCTGATTGACTTAGTCAGGCGGACTGATAAAGTCTGGTTGGCAGAAAGAGACTATACTTTCATCCATTAGAATATGATCACAAGGCATTTGCCAAAGGTAGGTCGGTTATCTAAGGAATGTATCATTACGGTTTGAGGAGATCGTGGGATCATGGACTTGAACCTACGATTGTTTGTCTAACTAATTATGATCTTCACGTTTGAGGATCCGGCAACCTTTAAAAGTCGAGGTCATTTGATTGAAAAGGGTGATGCAATCCAAAATAGAAAGTAAGAAGATTTATCTGTATCTTGTATTTAAAGGAGAAAAGGATAGTAAAATTTGAGAGTTGTCATTCTCTCCAGACAAATATCTGCTCAAATAAAATTGAGTTACCGGATCAGATGAAGTTCATGTTATTCATATGTGACTCGTGACACATTGAACCGACGAGTAGGGATCAAGATCAACATTGGGTTCTCTCATCGGTAGACGCAGTTTCGTAGCGGTTCTCTTAGTACCGATGATCACATAATTAAGTTACGTTCACCTATTCCAACGTGCTAAAAATCACTAATTTTTTTCTATGGAAGTAACGTTGCTGACAGAAACAATCGCAATTATGAACAAATAAAAATATAGAAATGCACAACTATAAAACTAGTTAAATACAAAAAAAAAAAAAAAAAAGAAAAAGAGAAAAAAAACAACAACAACAACTAGTCAGCCCAATTTCTACCGACAGCAGTCGCTTGTCTCCATATATTGGATGGAGCGAACACCTGCTCAATGACAAGAAGTAATAGAGACTTAGAAACTGCATAAGAGTTATTATAATAACGGGACCATAAACAACGCAAAACTGATACTCACTGCAGCTCCCCTGTCATCCCCTCTGTTACCTTAAGTCCGGTGTGATCTTATCTTTTGCGGTGTGCATCGATGTGGTCGCCGACCTCATCTGTGAGGGCTTAGTGCGAGATCATCGACGGCCTCCCCCTCATTTGTAGCTTCTGTTGGGAGGTGGCCTCCACCTCGTCTGTGAACTTTCAATGGGTGACGTGCGCTCTCCCTCCCGCGAGTGTCGTTGGGGCTCGTTAGCTTTTGTGCCCTTCCAATGGCCCCACTTGCAAGTCTCTATGGCCACTGCTTGACTTTGTTTTCATGGATGATGAAATGTGGCCGTGTCACTCCGCCACCGCCTCACCTTTAAATTTCGATGACTTAGATCGTTTTTTCGTGCTTATTTGTTTCTTGTGTTATTTCTTTACTTCACATCAACCAGGTTTTTGGGTGGTGTCTTGGTCTGTTGATCATATTCACTAACACGGATCGTTCTTATTACCAAGTTTATCTCTAGTGGCATTGTTATTATCCAAAATCAATTCTTATTTGCTGGGGAACAAGTTTCTCTGACCTTTATTTTTTCTCTATTTATTTTTATTTATTTATCTTTATTTTGTCATTCCCTCCAATTCGAGGAAACGCTACGTTCCCCCTCCCCCAACCCCCTTTTTCGAGGGGGTCATCCCAAAATTCTTTCCTTACCAAAGAGTCCCAGTTATTTCTTAAATAAATATCCTTGAGACTTGGTAACACAATTCTATCCGTGGGATGGAGAATAGAGTTAAGAGGGATGCTTATATTTAAACACAGATGTAAAATAGAAAAGAATACGAGGATTTCATGTTCTTATTAACGTATACTACCTAACAATATTGCCTTAGTTGTCTATGCAGGATCACCTTCCCAATTCTATGCATCAATTTTTATATTTTAAAATCTCTTTTATACAAATACAAATCAATCAAATCAACTTCGTAATTACTTTAATTTTATATTGATATAAAATCATCATGTAATTTTTAAAATAATTTTACATCGATATAAAATTAAATTTTAGATATTTTTTTATTTATGAAAAACAATTTTTTACTTCTAAATTAATTTTTTATTTTAAAATTTAGGATTTATTCCTTAATATATAGAAACCGAAATCCTATATTTTCCATGCCCTCTGGCTCCACCATTGTATAAGGCCGTGTACGAGGACCTTATTCCTTCACCTCAGGCTGTTATTAATCATGTGTTGAATATGGTGAAATCTTATAATATGGTGAAATTCTATAACTAACGGTCTGTGGGAAGTGACGATTTTATCGGATACCATTAATCCTATAAGTCAAGTTCATGCCCTCCAACAACCTAATTGGAATTCGCCTTGGTTAGTCCAACTTTGATCCTCCTCTCTTATTTCTAATGCTGGGCTTCAATCGTTCAAAGTCAATAGAGATTGCGTCCGGTCTGCACGTGTACTGGCAGGTCACTGTCTGTGTTGTAATCTACAAGGAAGATGGGCTCCCCACTTCCTTCCTTGCACTATGTAATGGCTGCTATTTGGTGTTCCACCTGGAAGAAAAAATTAAAAAAAAACAGAAAAAGGATATAATAGCGACAATGATTCGTCCCTCTCTCTTTTCTTTTTCTTGAAGGAACATGTAGACTTGTCCATTAATTGATTTACCGTCGCACATGCTGCTGGCTGCGTTTCCGAAGGGCCTCTTGCAGAAATATTCCTACAAATTTTGAGAGTTGTGAACTCCTGGACATGTGCTTGCATGTATGCACCTGCAACCCTCATTGACTAGTAAAGGAGCCCTTGTGAGGTTTCTTTTTTCAATTGAACAATCTTCAAGGGGTTATGCTGTGGATTTTACACTTAATGCAGCATTAGTAACGACCAACACAGAGCACTTTCATGGGATTAATTCAGGATCGGAAACGACGCCAGCTTATATTTTTTGGTGGAGATGGTAGGGTTTACATGGCAATATGTAAGTGCAACATCAGCTTTCATTGGTCCTTCTACGCAAATATGAGAATTTCGTAGATACCTACTTTTTTTTCTTTTTAATAGAAAGTAGTGAATGTGTTCCCACGCTTCAAATGACTTTAATTTGAAAAATTATGTGATTAAAATATAAGGGGAGGTGTGACTAAGAGTAAATTACTTGTGTAGCCACTATTGCCATTTGTTTGAGTGTCGTAGTGACTTAATTTAGGATTATTATTTTAGTCATGTAAGTTCCTAGTAGCTCAAATAACAAATATTTTAATTATTGGCAATTAGGTTGCGATGAAATTTACTCAAGCAACCAGCAATAAGTTGAAATTTAAATGGTACTTGTCAAGATTTCTGAAAATCTTTTAGAATTTTTGAATACTTTTTGATATATATATATTCACCGGTAACTTTAGTCCTTTGGACAATGTAAATAATTTCAACCACCTAGGATTTATTTCTACAATTTTCCCTACCCCTAACAACCCTAAAACCCTACCTCCACCCCCTAAAACCCCTCGTCTTCCACTTCCTCCCTCCCCCCCCCCCTCAAGCGACTCGCCATCCCCATCTTCTAGCAAGAGAGAGGGAGACCAAGAGGGGTAGAAGAGGAGAGAACAAGAGGAGGACAGGAGAGAAGAGGCCGAGCACATCGCATTTCTCCCCTCTCCTCATGCTTGTGGCGAGCGAGGGTTGAGTTGTAGCTCCAGCGTCGGGGATCGAGGCTGCAGGCGCATTGCGTGAGAGCGAGGGGGAGGACGAAGGAGGCATTGCGTCCTCCTTCCCTCCTCACATAGGGGTTGGAGGCGTGCTGCTGCTCACTAAGCGCAGTCGAGCGAGCAACTGGCGAGCGTGAGGTGTGGAGCTACAACACGTGGGAGAGCAGCAAACCTTGCGCAAGGTCGGGGTTGAGCACTGCCAGCAAGGAGCTACATGGGGGGTGGAGCAGCTGAGGCTATGCGAAGTTGAGGAAGAAGCCCATCGAATGTTTAGGACAAGAATCGGACGTTCGAGGCTCACCTCAGACGACCAAGACCAGCAGCAGACGTCCGAGGAGGAGAGATGGTGCTGTGCGGGTCTCTGAACGAGTTTAAGATGATCGGGACGTGCACCAGACGTCCAAGAGTGAACCAGAGATGATTTTTGGGTTGGTTTGGGGCCCAAACGAAGTCCATTTTCCGTGCAGCAAGAATCGTTGGAAAGCTAGTGAGATTTCCCACATTTTTAAAAAGGGAGGGAGTGGGGAGACCCCACCCCCCCGGGGCCCTCGAATTTCTCACTTGCCACGGAGCTCATCCGTGATCCTAGCCACGGCTACTCTCCGGCGCCGAGTCAAGGTGGGGACAACATCAGCGATGCATCCCCTCATGAGAACACTATGTGTGATTGGGCATACCGCGGGCGTACGGGAGATTTCCCACATTTTAACATATGTTCTATTGCATTTTGAACCTGTTAACCTTAGCGGAAATCTCGGTTAAAGCATCTAATGTTTGCTAGGACCTTCGGTTGATATAGGTCATGAGTACGGGGTGCGTGTAGGACATGCGGGGATGTCGGGACCAGTTCCTTGTGCCCCCATATCTCCCGTACTCCTAGTTAGAGTGGTTCTCCTTGTGCCTATTGTTTAGTTTCGGAATGGAGTGCATGCTTTAAGTTAGATAGTTAATATACCAACAAAATTTGAAATGACGATTATGAGTTAAGTGTTTGAGTGCATTTTTCCCCTAATTGATACAAACATGCCCTAATTTCTAAATGATGTGCCTTTTAAGTATTATGCACGCGGGTAATGGTTTGATACTCGCTTAATAATAATAATAATAAACCCTAAAGATTGAGATAAAGGTTTGTTATCCTAAATGCATGTACTAGCTTGCCTTAGGTTAAAATGTAAGTATGTGTGATGGCGCAAGTTGCTTGTTGATGCCTGGAATAGATTAAATTCCAAATAGTTCACTCATGAACCGTAGAGTGATCTAGAATGGTTGGTCTTCGCTATGGTATGAAATTCTAAGGATGATGAATGTTACACATACTCGTGCGGCACAACTGTTGGTGGGGTTTTTGACAGGGGATGAGCTGGCCCTCGGGTACACACGTACCGAGGAGAGTTAATCACCCTATCGTCGTAAGGGATGAGCTGGCCCTTAGGTACACACATACCTAGGAGAGTTGACCGTCCTATAGTGTAGTGAGTGAGCTGACCTGCTTGAGTAGGGACTCGGGGTAGGCACAACCTCTCTGCACCGACTCCTGTTAGGCTCATGGGGCCAACCAGGATAGTCAGGCGAGGGTAAGCAAACTGGTGAGGGGCGCTGCCCTGTTCTGTTATGTGTTTACGGCTTAGAGCATATTCGTTAGCGGAAATGACTGACCGCATGCTAGTGCGGGATAGCTCCCTATGTGTTTATCACGCGTGTCGTAATCACCGCTACGTCGATCGCAACTATGACCCCGAGGTGGTAGATCGGGTGTAGGACAAACGTGGGGGCGTTCTCTCGACCAGGAGACCACCACATGTACGTTCTATATCGCGAGAATATTGCAACAAGATTGTTCCGTTAGGGAACATGTGAATCAAGAGAAAGTGGAGCCCTTTACTAGAATACCAGAAATCAAGAAACTAGTGGCTAATAAACCAAAATAAAACATACAAAATGCCTGCAATTATATTGCTTTTCAAATTAGTTTAAGTTTGTTGTTCACTTAATGTACACCTACCACTCTATTTAGCTTTTGTTGACGTCTATCACTTGTGTCCAAGTTAGGAGACTGAGTAGCCAGTATCACTAGCTGCCGAGAGAGTTGGGCCCAGCCGAGCCCAACCTTAGCTTGTAGTCTTTCTTTCTGCTGTATTCCTTGTTGTAGTGAGTGTTTCGATTTCAAGACGACTAGTTCCTACTTTCTTGCAATTATCTTTTATTGTGATGGCTATGTTAGATGTTGTTTTATCACTGGGAATAAATACTAGTACGTGAATCATATTTTTGTTTCCTTCTATCGTTAATTATATCTTTTTCATAGCTATAATGTATGTGTGATAATATTTGGTTTTGATTTTTTCTCGTTGAATGATTAAATCTTAGGATAAATGATGCGATCCAACCTAGGTTTTTGTGTGGAGCCAGATCAGGTCATAACACAAATGCTTAAAGAATATTGCAGAAAAAAACTACTTGAAAGTGACTTGACCATAATTGGTGGGTATACATTCAAAACACCCCAAAGAGAGTCAAAATTGCATCTTTCTTGTTAAAATTAAATTTTCACTTAAAAGAAGATCTCGCAATCCTATTCCATCGCTAAAGAAAATATTACCTCAATAGACCTCTGCTCTCGTAAGGAATCTTACATACAGAGCATAAACAAGAATCATCAGATCCGTGTAAGTGCATTGGTAGATGTTATAAATTTAGGCCTTGAAAGCATTCGAGTAGTGAAAAGGAAGTGTTTGTGGTGGAGGAAGACACTTGGACAAGTGTATGATTAAGGTAGTTAGCACCTCATTTTAGTTATAATATAGATACTTGTGTAGATAAAGTACATCATTAGCAAGTGTTATACCAGAAAATTCATCTTTGGTTCCAAGACTCCAACGTAAAAACATTAGTCAATGAAATAAGGAGGAAGAGATGAAATAGAAATAAAATTTTACCATTCAAAATGATGGTGGAAGAAAAGTACTCATGTCAAAAGGGTTGGGTTTGAGTTTGACCTAATACATTTAAGCTACACCAATTGTTATGCCTTGTAACCTTTCAATCAATTAGGAACTAGGTTAACGAATACAAAAGGGCAAAATAGTCTACTACAAGCTACACAAGAAAAGATGAACTAACAAAATATTCCCCACTCATATTCTACTTGTCATTGCTCTTGTCCTTGGAAGTAAAGCAGCATATGACTTGGTGTAATTGATATGAAGTACAAAAAACCTTGGAAACTAGCTCCATCATTGTCTCAGTGGAAGATCCTCCAATCAACCTAGATGGTGTAACTTTGCCATCTTCATTTTGGGGTGCCAAAGCATCTGGTAGAACTGGTGTCTTGTTCGCTCTAAGAACTACAACTAATCCTAACTCATTTGGAAGCCAAAATCCCAAGGCATCTTAACCTGAAAGTGGTCACAAATAGGGATGAGACAAGTGGCTTAGTAGGGAAAAACTATGTGTTGTCAAGAAAATGGGTGGTGTGAAACAAAGGCTAAATTAGACTTCCCAGATCCCATTACCCAACAATTAATAAGCAGGTTAATCATTATTATTGTTCTCTCACTTGCCACATGAAGTCACAATGCCTGAATTCATCCATAGGGAAGATAATGGTGAGATATCCTTCTCCTGTGTCTTTATAGCATGAAAGGGTCTCTCCTTGATCAAAGGAGAGACTTCTCGTACTAGTGTTAAGATCCCATAGTGAGGCATATCAAATCTTGATATATGGGTTGTTAGTAGTTTGAAGAGTCAAGTCCTTCAGAGCTACCCTGACTATTGCCTCGAGATCCTAAGGAACTAACTCAACTTAGATCAATGGAGGTTAAGCCAACTATCATTCAAGATCTTTCTTGGTGATCCAGTGAAGGACAAAAGGAATTGGAGTTATTGGTGCTCCTACTAAATGCAAACATATACTAGGTAGATCCTACTTTAGCCTAACCTCAAATGATATCTCATCCTATCATCCATCGATACGAGGGGTGCATGATGAGCTTCGAAAGACCATCAAAGAATTTATCTACAGAGGAAACATAACGTAGCCACAAAAATATAGAAATAGGCAATTAATCACACGAACACGGGGGATTGTTGACTCACTTCCACCGCAAGGGGTGTATATCAAGGGAGGGGATCTAACTCGTAATATCCACTATTGTTTGGTAGAAATACATTCCCAGCTAAAGTGCCTTTGCCTCCTCCCCTTGGGTCTGGGGTCCCCTGTACCATGTGTACGAGGGGACTATTTATAGAGTACATGAGAGGGAGGTTGTTATCAAGAGATAACGAAGAGTCTGTTGAGAGAGATATTAAGAGATATTGTGGGAAGCCGTAACCGTTCAGTGGATCATGCCTTATTGTTGAGAGATAAAATATTTCCCTATAACCGCTCACTAACCCGCGTTGCCTTCTCGCTTTCCCATGTGGATTGAGTCCAAGTGGGTTCGACTGGTCTAATCACGAGTTGATTAGACGTAATTAATGAGGGCAATTTTCATTCCGCATCATAAGCCCGACTCCTATAATTCGGCAGTGTTGACTGTGAGAGTAGACTTCTTTCTTTTTTGCCCTCGTGCAGATGTTATCTTTACCCCCAGCAACTTTCGCTTGGTAGTGCCGGAGGATTGGTGCTTCATTGCCCTCGCTTGCCTCATGGGGAGGGCTTGTTTGCGAACTCTCCTAAAAAAATTAGTGATTGGTAAAATATAAGTCACAATGGAAGTGCGAGAATTTAGTTCCCGACTTCAAACTTGATCTCGACCCACTATTCCATGCTGGCCAAACTAGAGGACCACTGTGCTCGCCGTTTCCTAAAGAGGTAACCAGCAATGGCGTGCCAACGTCCCTTGCATGGAGTCAACGCTTGTAACGACCCGATTCCCGAATCTCTACGAGACACGAGAATCAGACCGACTCGACTGATCCCAAGACCCAGTCGTCCAACGAGAAAGTAACCAAAAGAGCAGTAAATAAACCACATTCACCATGTATATAACTAGCAGTAACAAAATACAGCAGTAAAGAAAGGAAATACTACAGTATGCTCCACCACAACAGAAAGAAATAAACATGTACATAACATGAAACTTACAATAAAGGGAGTACAGGGAGTAACAGAAAACTACTCACTACAGCGGAAAGAAAAGTACAGAAGGTACTACAGGTAACACTACTGGGCTCTACTAGGCCCAGCGCCCTCTGCAGCCGTCGACTCTGGCTGCACAACACCTGGTCCTGAAAAGGTAATAAGGGTGACATGTCAGCGAAACGCTGAGTAGAGTGGCAACTAAAAGTTAGAAGAAGCAGTAGAGTGGACAGTAGCTGTTATATTTTTACTTTCTTTCTTTATATTTTCCATTTATTCACTATTAATTTATTCCTCAGATCCTTCTCTTGATCTTGAATGTTCCTCGTAGGAACGATCTTGATTGCAGTCTTTTCCGAAAAGTAGAAGTAACACGTGGTGCTCTCCTGGCCGGGAGAGTCCCCCGTGGTGGTCCTACCCTTAGTCAACCACCCCAAGGTCGCTGACAGACGTAACGGTGACTACGGCTCGCGCGATACACGCACGGGTAGCTATCCCGCACTGGCACGCGGTCAGTCGTTTCCGTTAATGGGTGCGCCCAAAGCACAGCACGGAACCAGTATAGGGCAGAGCCCTCTCAGTAACAAGGGTCTAGCCCCTCCACAATAACCAAACAGGGGTTTTACCCCTCCACAGTCCGCGCACTCTCGCCTGACTACCCTGGTTTGCCCAGTGGGCCTAACAAGTCGGTGTAGGAGGGCTAGTAGAACCTCGAGGCCCGTGGGGTAGCTAGTGTTCTCCCTACACTAGTAGCTCTCCTCGATACTGTGTACACGAGGGCCAAAAGTCGATACAAAGTGGCCAGACCTAACCCTGGGTCTCTGGGGCGGCTAGCTCCGCTCTGCACTAAACAGGGGGACAATTGCCCTTCTTGATACTCCGTACTCAAGGGCCAGCTCACTTCCCCAATTCTATTTCATTCACTTTCCAGGAGTTCTACTCTTAATTCCCCGTAGGGTTCATGCTCTTTTCACCCAGCCAATTTAGGCTTCACCGTTCCAGCTTTATATCCATACAATTCATGTTCTCAACCGTATTTATCCATTCATAACAGGCAGCTATCGTTTCCTTTCCACCTTTCCAAGACTGCAATGTATATATTCAACTAGTTTTCCAATCCTAGGATTCATGCCATACCCTAGGATCTATCATTCAATCTAGTTTTCCAGTCCTATGATTTATACAATACCCTAGGATCTATCATTCAATCTAGTTTTTCAGTCCTAGGGTTCATGCAATGCCCTAGACTCTATTAATTATTTCATAAATGTACCAATTTTGTTAAATAAATTCAAAGGTCACTCTACCCACGAAACCGGGAGTACTGGGGGTGTGGTCGGCAATCCCGCGTGCCTCCGCAACCCCCACAGCCGCAATGGAACGGGGTCTTAACACAAGGATCAATCACAAGGAGTTTCTCAGAACAGTATACAATTAATGTAAATAGGTAGAGGAAATAAATCCGGAAAGAACGAAACTTGAAACGTGGAAAACGGACTCCAAACGGACCCTAAACGGGCCAAAAACGACGAGTCTATCCAAAATCAGACGTCTGAAACTTCTTCCAGACGTCTTAAAATGTCGATCAGGCAATACCTCGGTCTGCGCAGTCCTTCAGATGTCCAGAAGCCTGCTGGATTGTCTGTTCTTGGTTTCCAGACGTTCGATTGTCGCCCCGGACGTCTGGAGGTCCTCTCCGTCGTCTGGTACTGTGGCCAGACGTCTGATCCGTGTGGGATGACGAGCCCTCGCGCCCTACCGAACAGAACCTGCACACACACACACCCGCTCTCATCACGAAGAGGCGCAGAGGAACGCGGCGAATGGCTGCATGGCCGTACACGCGTAAAAAGAAGAAGGTAGAAAAATATTGTACCTGTCAAATGTCTGGACCTTCCTCCATACGTCTTATGCGTCGTTTGGACGTAAGTCCAGACGTCTGATTCTGGGAAATTTTCCCAGAATCAGAACCCTGCTCGCTCTCCGCCCGCGACGCACAGCCGCACCGTGTTCGCCTGCTGCCCGAGCTGCAGCATCTCCTCCGTGACACCCCACGCCCGCTGCTCCCCCGCCGACCTGCTGTAGCTGCCCCGGTAAGCTCACTCCTTCGCGGTCGAGCTTTCTTCTTTCTCTCGCAACACTCCTCCTTCCCGCACGCTCGCAGCAGCCGCTGCTACCGCACTCGCTCGCTCGCGCTCTCGCTGGCAGGGAGAAGGAGAAGAGAAGACGGTGGAGTGAGGGTGAGGGAGAGGGGGAGCATTCTTATAAGGCAGCCGCGGGGAGAGAGAAGAAGGAAAGCAGCGCCTGCAGGGAGAGAAAAACGAAGGTTGCAGGTTCAATCTGCGCGCGCAGGCGCGTAGACGCAAACCCGTACGCCAAAAAAATTTAATACCAGACGTCTAGGAAGGGTTCCAGACATCTGGGACACTTCCCAGACGTCTTAAACTACGTCTCATGCACATGTTCGTAACAATGCTCATCGGCAACTCGGGGTTCGTGTGTTGCGGTGTACCCTTTAGTAGCTTGTCCGGTGTGGGTGGCTCTTTCACTGAGGGAGTGGGTGTTTCTTAGGCATTAGGTAAGATAGTTTGCAGGCGGGTTGGGAGATGAGTGGTATATAAATTTTTCAAAAATAAATATTTATTTTATGAAAAAGAAAAAATTTTCTACTTATCTTTGCAAGGAGCATCGTTTCCACTGCTAGTCGAGCTTTTAGCTGAGCCGTCATGGTTAGGAGACCATGGTCAGGTTGACTTTGGCAGGCAGATCTCCTTTTCTTGGTGATGATAAGGGATCAGCCACTTTATGGGAGTCAGCTATTTTGTGGACCATCCGATACCTTCAGGCAGGTGCAACTGTCTGGCAAGAGGGTGACCAACAAGATAAGCTCCCAGTCTCTTTCACCCTTACAGGGGATTAGTGGTGATGGTGATTTGAGAAGCCATAAATCTTCACCTATCTCTTTATATTTCATTAGTGCTCCTATTCATTTCACAACACAAGGTCTTTTGACCGCTTCTCCATCAATTTTCCGCTTGAGGTAGTCTTGCATGCTTCTGCCTCCTCGGTGGTGGAGAGTGGCAAAAGCCTAGCGAGGCTGTGTGTGCGCTTGTGCGCATTCTGGTGGTCGTCATACCAATAAGTCTTGTTACGTGAAGCTCTTGGCAAGCGGAATGAGTTGTCGGTTTAAGCTAGCCGGGTGAAGGAACTCTAGGCGATTTAGGACCTCAACCGGAAATTCATCTCGCACTTTGATCGACGGTGTGATGATAACGTCATCATCAGTCATATCTAGCTTTAATTAGTCATAATCCATTAATAAATGCTCCTACATAATCACAAAAGAGCTGTAATTCATTGCACATCCTTTCTGAGAGATTAACAGTAAAACAGGAGTAAATATAAAGTTTTAACAGAATATCCTAATTATAGAACCATCACGGGACTTTCCAGGGGTTAATTAAAGGTTAAATGGTCATAAATGTCTAACAAGTGGGTTCATGCATACAGAAACTGGTTTTCATGCATTTCGAGAATTAAATGACATCTAAAATCCTAAAAACAGACCCTCTTAATTCACTGAGGTTCTGATTAGGATAAAATTTACCTAAACCTTATAAAAATCATAGAAAATATTCTCTAAGGTTTGGTATGCTTGCTTTGACCATGGGAACCCAATTTGACCTAAAATAGAGTCTCAGACAGACAATTGCCCTAATTTGAGTTTTTTCATAAATTACCTAATCAAACTTGGTCAAATCCTAAATTCAACTTCATCATCAGATTCCTTGGGTCCAAATTAGGTTTGTACCAAAATTGGACCCAATTTGAGTTCATCTTGACCTAGTTTGCATTCTAGTCCTAGTTTGACTCTTTTTCTTACACACATGCCCCTAACTTTCAAATTTTTTGCAAAGATCCCCCCAACTTCTTCATCTTCTTTGCAAAAAAGACCTTCCGCCATTGAGGTCAAACCCGACCTCCAAGCAACATTGACTGACCTAAATCCTACTCTAATGGCAATTAAATCCCACCAAAATTTGTGAGATTGATGTTCACACATAGGCAAACAATTTAGGATCAATTTGGAGTCCCAAGTCTCCATGGATTGCTCGTGCGAATGCATGAGAATCATGGGTTCCTTTCCTTCAAGCCCAAGCCATGGAATCCCTCTTTCTTGATCCAAAGCTTCCCCTGAAGTTCTATAATGAGCCGACATCCACAACCTTCTCTCCTTATCTCGTTTTGGCTGATGTCTCCACCTTCTTCTCCTCTCTCTAGTCAAAAGCTCCCCGAGCTCCGGTGAGATTCTTGTTCTACATTCTTCGCCGGCCATCACAGACCATAGCCGATCGATCTACCTTCTGAGCTTGTTTAAACCTCTTCTGGAGATTAATTTCTATCTGTAGGGAAAATTTGAGCTCAGAATCAAGCTCTGGGTACTGAGAATGAAGCATTTGAGCTTCTCCTTGTTTTTGAAGCTATTTAGGACCTCCTTTCTTCTCTAGATTGTGTGGAAAGACTCACTGAAGGTATTTAGACCTTCAGTTGAATACTATAAGCCTTCCTCAAGTCAAATAACCTGAGTTCTCTTCTCTGCAGGCCATTTTGGCCATGCGAAATAGCCATCTTCATCCATCAAATCGATGGATCAATCGTGTTCTAAACACCAAATTGGTGTTACAATCTTATAGAGTATCTAATCACCTTTCCATTGAGCCTTAGCTTGACCAATTTAAGCCACTGAATCAGCCGAAATCTTCGTTTGAAGATCGGCCTGGAATGAGTGATCTTAGACCCCATCAGGAACTCTTGGCCGCATGACTTGGTATTTCATGAATTTGTGCTACGACCCCCTCGGTCGTTAGCATAGGGTGCAAAGAGAAATGAGTATGAGTGCATGTGCATGTGCTTGTGCGTGGGTGTGTGCGCCTGTGGGCGTGCGTGCGAGGGCTCGAGTGTGGGCGTGGATGTGAGCGGGCTTGATATGGCCCAGTACTGTACGATGCTAAATAAATGAAAATCCACCTAATATAAATTAAAGTGGGCCTCAAGTAGGGTCTGGTCCCACCCTATGGGGTGCTGTGTATCCCTTAACGAGGCCCACTCGCTAGTTAAAAATATAAATTTTTATAATTGAGAGAGATTAACGGGTTAAGATTGGTGAGAATTTGGCTAAGTGTGGGACTAGAGAATGCATAGTAAAGAAAGAAAGAACAAGGGAAGAAGAGTTAAAGAAGAGCTTAAGAAGAAAATAAAAAGAGAGACTTAAGAAAAAGACTAAGGAACAAAATGTAAGAGAGGCTTAAGAGTTCGTAAAGAAAAGGTAAAAAGATAGAGAGAGAGAGTATGAATAAGAGAAGAAAGAAAAGTGAAGGGCTGATGGTGATAATGCAACCGCGGTGCTGCTTTTGTGTATTTTTATGCTTATTATAGTAATGTCGTTATAGTATAAAATAAGACAGCTACGGTTGTCATTATCATAGAAATTTACTCGGAAATAGTTTCCCGAGGTCGAACTCAGGGAGCTACTGGAATTCTAGAAGTACAAAGTTTCTTTATTACAAAAATAAGAGAGAGAGAGAGATAGATTTCTGTTTTTGGCTTCTTCTTCTTCTCTTCTTCTCTTTGTGCTTGTCTTCTTCCCTCTTCTTTCTTCTACTGCTCTTCCTATCTTCTTCTTTTCTTCTTTCTCTTTTCTTCAGCTGCAGTATCTCTCTCTCTACGGGTCTTCTTCTTCCTTGGCTCTGTTTGCCTTCAATTCCTCTTCTTCTTCTGCTTGTCTTCTATTTCTTTTCTTCTTCAGTTCTTCTTCTTTTTCTTCTTCTCTGCTTTATGTCCTCTGAAGTTTCATCTGTCGTCTGATACAGCCGTTAGCTGACTTAAACTACAGTCTACTACAGTGATTCTCCTCTTTTCCTTCCTTTGCTGCTTCTTCTTCTTTGGTGAGCCTTCTTCTTCTTCTGCTTCTTCTCTTCTCCTTCCTGTGGCTAAGTGCTAAGCCCTTCTCCTTCAGCGCTCCTATCCTGCACACAAGGGGGAAGCAAAACCTATCCCTTCCCTCTACCCGCACGTATCGCTCTCTCTCTACAAACCGCTCACAGGAAGCTCTCCCAGAGCCGCGGGTTAACGGGTCGGGTTGCGTACCGGGACCAGGTGCACTGGTGTGATTTGGTGCGCGAGGTGTGCGAGGGTAGTGTCGGGTCGGATCCGCCGAGTCCGCGTGGTGAAACCGCGGACGGGGCGTGTGATGGGGCGCGGGACCTCACCCCAGGTGTATCGGAGGCGATAAGGTAAAAACACAAAATCAATTTAAATGGGTGCGGCGCTTCGAGAACTTACGATGTGGGACTAAACTTCTGCTTCTTCTCGCGCGCGCCCGCAGGAAGACCACGACCTCACTTCAGCAGCTGCATCCTTGTTTCCCCTCGCGTGCCAGCTGCCTGCCTTGACCCGAGTCTGCCCAATTCGCATCAGCTGGAGACCTGACGCTCTGAAGCCTGCAGCTCTCTTGGAAGCTCCTTGAGTCGTCGCCAATGGCGGCCGGGGCAACAGATTTGTCCAGCACGAAAAGGGCCTCTCGGCCTAATCAAACTACAGGGGAACCTTCGCCGTGGCACGACGAAGGTGGTGCGAGGTGCAGCAGGCCGTGGGATGGCCTAGGCGTGCGTGCCTAGGTCGTTCTGTGGCCGGAAAAGAGGGTGTGACCGGGGGAGTGTTGTGGAGGTGTAGAGTGGCAGTGGAGGGGTGGAGGGCGTTTGGTATGATGAGGTGGAACTTTTGGGACAGTTGGCGAGTCGTATGGGGTTGTGGGATGACGGGGGCGACTTGCCGGAGGCGGGGAAGGTGAGGGTGATCGGGCGTGGTCGTGGGGCAATCAAACAAAATAAATTGGGGAAAGGAAAGAGGGGAAGAAGGGGAGTAACTGCAACCTACCTACAGGGACGAAAGGGGCCGGAGCGGCGGGCAGTCGTATCGACTGTCGCCGGAGAAGAAGCACCCAGAGGGAGAGAGCGGCGGCGAGGAAGTGGGCAGGGAGGTGGGCGCTTGGTACGGCACAACGCAGGAAGATTGGGCGAAGTTGGCTCTGCTGCTGGTATTGCAGCAGAGCGACGAGAAGGAGGAGTGACCACCGGAGCTGGTGGGTTTCCTGTCGGAGTGGGGAGAGAGGAAGGGTTGGGGGTTTCTCCATCAAGACCAGGCTGCGAGAACCGGCTGGCGATGCTAGTTCTTATAAAGGCGGTGACGGAGAGGCGGATGCAGGCTGGCGACATCGCCCCTCGCCGGAGTATGGTCGGAGACGAGACCCATACTTTCTGCGCATTCGCACGGAAGGTGTGGGGGTCGTCAGGCAGCATGGCTGAGTCCCTACGACAGCAGACGTCGCAGGGAACTTCGCGTTCACTTTGCATAACGTCCCCCTCACCCTGCGCGGCGCCATGCTCCGCGCAAAGTCGCCGGAGTATGGTGCTGCGTAGAGACTTGCAGGAGGGACCAAAATGCAAAGAATGACGAGAAAATTGGGGGCCAAAATGTAAGGGTTTCGAAAGTTAAGGGTTAAAAAGTAAATGATGAGGACCAAATTGCAAAGTCGGTCATGGAGGTCTCTTCTTAGGCTCAAGTTTTTATGCATGACTAAATTGAGCCTAAGGATTTTAATGGTGAATTTTGTTTCTAGGTCAAACCATGTTTGACCGGCCAATTTACGTAAAAATCTAAATTAAATCATTAATTAGGCATGGTTCTCAATGTAGGTCAAAATGGGTTTCTAAGTCCAAATTGAAGGTTCTAAGCCCTATAGATTATTTTTCTATGAATTTTAGAGGGTTTAGTTGATTTTTTTCCTACCTCAAACCACGTGAATTGAAGTGGGTTTGTTTTAGGATTACAAAATGTCATTTAATTCCTTGGAGTTGCTGTAGCCCTTGTTGGATCATATCATCCCACTTTCCTTCTTATTTGGTTTGTTTGACCTGTGTTTGGACCCTGAGTTACCCTGTTTGCAGATTGTGTTGGTGAAATTACATTTTTACCCCTTATAACTTATTTTCTTTTTGAACTCAGAATTCTCTAAGTTAAGCCTTTCTTTGAGTTATGTAGAAGCTTTTTCTTGCATATCTGGGTTAGATTGTGCTAGTTAGGGTTCATGATGAGCTTCTCATCAGCTGAAGACTAAAGAAGAAAATTTTAAAAAGTAATGGAAGAAAGAATCAGACGTCCACATTTATTATCAATAGTCTAATTTCTCTTTTTAAGTCATCTAATCTTCTTTTTAGACGTCTGATTTCAGGGCTAAAGTTACTTTTGTTATGTTTTTGAGCTTAAACGTGTTGTAAAGGCAATGATACTTCTTGCAATACCACTTCTTTGCCTTATATTCATGTAAAAAGTTGTAATAAACATGTTGAGTTGGTTTTTAATGACAAATATTTCTTGTAAACTTGTTTCTTCTTAATGGAACATTGCATGCTTTGGATTGATTAATCTTTTGTGCTATATTCATGTGTTTAAAGAATTGTTAATTATTAATCTGATTGATTAAGTAGATAGTAATTATGCTTTAGGAATTAATGGTGAATTATGATTCAATTATGCCTCCCAGTAAACGACCTGGACACAACCAGTTAAAAAAGATCTTCAACTCTAAAATGTTAGGTTAACTTGACCTTATACTACATTTCCGACATAAAATCGAGTTAACCTAAGTTACATTCTTGTGCAATTAATTAAGTCTAATTAACATAATTAACTGTGTTGAGAATTAACGCATCACAAACCCATGCCCTAGGGTCGAGTGGTTCTAAGGTTCTGGATAAAAATCACCCAGAATCAGAGATTATTGTGCTTGCAGGGCTAGGCTTGGTGTTTGGTGGTGTGCAACCCAAGACTAAAGTGGTGGACAATGGGTAGATCAGGTTCAGTAGATTCATGTGTCCACTTAGAGTTCAGCTCAAAAAGATAATCAATTATTCTGTACTTGGGTTGCACGGCAAAGATATCATAAGGGTCTTGATAGAAGGTTGTTTCCCTCTGAGTTAGCCTTCTAGATTTTCATTTCCAAATTCCTATCCTCTAAAATCAATATTTCCGGGACCTCCAGATCGTTGTACACCCCATCTAAAGTACCCAAGTTCAATAATTGTGGCTCAATCAGGATTGACTTTGGACTAGTGATCTCAAGAATATCACAATTCAGCTCTTCAGGGTGAGGTTGAGCAATGGGGCTACTAATTGAATTATCAGGATTCAGATCGTCCAAGTTAGCCCCAGCATGATCATAATCTTCAATAATCGGGCTATCAAAAGGTTTGTCATACTCCTCGAGCTCATTCGTCTCACTAAAATCCTCTTCCTTAAGCTCAAGTGAGACTTCACCTAAAGATTCTTCACCCTCAGATTCAACGAATTCTTAATTCTCATTTACATATGTCTCAAAATCGTATGTCATATCCTGGTCCATAAAGACATATTTTTCTACGCTCCCTATCTCAGGGATCTCAGGTAAAGAAATTGGTTCATCCTTAATGGATTGCTCTAGATCTACTTGGTGATCTCAGGTCTCAGAAAATGTATCCACCCCGACAGACGCCTGAGCGAGTTCAGACATTGGCTCTCCTGAAGGAGGTTCATCTTGAGAATCATCCCAATACTAGACTAGGGCAACCATGAATTTCATCCTCAATCTCGATAATGTCCCAAGTAGAAACTCACCCGGGCCCCTATCCCTAACATCTCGAAGCAAATCCAATAAAGAGCTATTCATCTCATCAATCATTTTGATCATGGGCTCCAATGCTTCAATGTATGGTGTTCCTTAAGTTAGCCAACACCCAATCTTGGACCTGGTTCACTTGAACCGAATGGTTTGATTCAGGGTTGGGTGGGTTCGGGCTAAATCTAGGTGAGTCAAGATATTGAGGTTCTCGGGGTCTTCCCTGATAGTAGGTCATTTCGGGTTGTTCAAAGAATGGAGGTGACCTATGTTTAGCATAATCCTGGGGAGGGTAGGTGTTATAATCAACATATCCTTCCTGATTGTAGATCGGGTTGGTTTGGTCATTAAAAGGTGGATATCTATTATCATTGTAGGCATGAGAAGGATAATAATCATAGTCTTGTTCTCCAGGGTTAAGCCCTGGACATTGAGGTCCGGATCATATCCCCAATCAAAGTTATCTCGGCTAGGAGATGGGTAATCGTAAGTCGAGTTGGGATAGTAATCATCTTGAGGATATGTGTTGGTAGGAGGGTAGGATTGGAATTGTGTGTATGGTATGGAAGCATACATGGTGGAGTAGGAGGGAAAACATAGCAGAGAAAGGTGCATGTAGTATAATCAACCAAACCTGTCCTTAGGTGGGTAGCCTAAAGATCTACGAACTCTCAGAACCTATCCTAAGATTATAAACGATTTAGTCTACTTTTATTTGATCAATCCAACTAGTTAGAGGGAGGGGCTGGGTGATGAGAGCCTCATCATGAGCCATAACTAGCTCATTTTGACCCAATAAAGAAGATAAAAGCTCCTACATAACCTAGAAGAAGGCTTAACTGAAGGAACAAGTGCTCTGAGAAGAAAACATGAAATAAACGTTAAAACTATAAATTTACCATTGTAGTACATAAACAGGATTTCTCAGAGGCAAAACATAGGTCAAATGGTCTAAATGGGATAAAAAGTGGGTTGAGTCAATCAGAAATGAGTTTATGTGCAATCTAAGAATTAAATGACACTTGGTAACCCTAAAACAGACCCGCTTAAATTAACAAGGTTTTGATCAGAATAAAAATCAAGTAAACCCTCTAAAAATCATGGAAAAACATCCTCTAGGATTTATAACACTTAATTTGGCCTTTGGAACCCAGTTTGGCCTAAATTAGGGTCTTAACTCTTTAATTAACCTAATTTAAGTTTTTACGCAAAATGTCCAGTCAAACGTGGTCAAATCTAAAATCCAACTTCACCATTGGATTCCCTAGGTCCAAATTAGGTTTATACCAAAATTTGGACCTAAGAGGAGGTCATCTTGACCTACTTTGCAATTTAGTACAACCAAATCATAAATTGGTCCATATCTTTTGAATATCTTTGCAGAGAGCCCCCTAAGTTCTTCGCCCCCTTTGCAATCCGATCCTGCCGCCATTGTTAGGGCAGAACCGAGCTCCGACGAGGTTCAGAGATTCCCTCCCAGAAATGGCAGGGGGATTCTCTGAGGAATTCCCTTCCATCTAAAGCAGAACACGATCCCTGGTGTGAACCCAATCTCTCGTGCGAACGCACGAGAGATTTGGGTATCCACCCTCCTTCCATCTCCGGCGAGCCGGCAGAGTTAATTGCGTGGTCTCCACGCGCTAGAAGGTGTGGCTAGCACCTATAAAAGACTCCCCAGACCCTGCCGCAGATCCTAAGCTTGAATTTGACGGAGATCCCCTCAAATTTCCTCTCTCCCATCTCCGGCCAAAAGACCCGCAAGCTCCGGCGACCTCCTCCCCTCCTTCTAGTCGCTCTGTTGCCATACCAGCAGCAGAGTCAACTCTGCCGCTTCCTCCCACGTCGCACCGTACCAAGCGCACGTGCCCCTGCCCTCATCCTCGTCGCCGCTTCCTCCCTCAGGGTCCTTCTTCCCCGACGACGGCAGTTACGCGCCGTCCACTCCGCTGCCTCCATTCCTTCCAGATCACCCCAGATACCCTCTCCATCCTCTCCTCTCTCTTTTCCCACTGCTATTTTATCCAATTACCCCCCGACAGTGCCTAACCACCTCCATCGTCCTCGCCTCCGACAGCCCTCCGATGAGCCGCCCACACCACTCCGCCCCTCCACACGGCCCGCCAACCCTCTCGTGAGCTCTGCCTCACCACCAGGAACTCAGTCCACCCCTCCACTGCCACTCCAGACCTCCACAATCACCCCTCGATCAACCCCACACTTCCGACCATAGGTTGACCTAGGCACGCACTCCTAGGCCAACCTGCGGCCTGCAGCACTGTGCATCATCTTCGCCGTGCTACAGCGAAGGTTTCTAGCTAATCTGATTAGGCCAATAGGCCGTTCTTGTGTATGACAGGTTGTAGCTCTTGCCGCCATTGACGGCCGAAGCAGCGAGGAGCTCGTAGCAGCTTCAGGCACCAGGGATCCCAGGCTGCAGGTGCAGCAGACTCACGCGGGTGTCGCGAAGCGAGTGAGGCTAGCAAGTCGCACTGCGAGGCCAGCAGCTGGGGCAATTGCACGACGGAAGCTCTGCGGGCGTGCGTGAAATCGGGGCTGATCAGATAGTCCCACATCGTGGACTCGCGAAACACAGGTATGATATAAATTATTTTTGTGTTTTAAGCTTACTGCCTCCGTAAGCACAGGGGTGAGGTCCCTCACACCCGCCTCGTCCGCGGCTTGACCTCGTGGATCTGGCGGGATCCGACCCGATCCTAACCTTGAGCACTCCTCGCGCATCACCACCTGCCGGTGCACCTGGTCCCGGGTGCGAAGTCGACCCGATTACCCGTGTAGCTCTTGGAGAGCGTCCTTGAGCGAATTGCAGAGAAAGAGAGAGACGTTTGGGTAGAGGGATGGGGGTAGGTTTTTGCTTTGGCAGTGGTGTGCGCAGGAAAGAAGAAGCAAAGGAAGAAGCGAACACTTAGCAGCTGCAGAAAAGGAAGAGAAGAAAGAAGAAGAGGCTGTGCAGCAGAAAAAGGAGAAGCTTTCGTAGAGAACCAAAGAGCAGAAAGAAGGAAGGCAAGGAAAAAGAAAAGAACGAAGAGAGGCCAAGTGAAGACTCTGCAAAGATCAGAAGAAGAAGAAGAAAGAAGGAAGGCAAGGCAGGAGAAGAAATAAGAGACAAGAAGCAAACGCAGAAAGAGAAAGAAGCAGAAAGGAGAAGAGGAGAGAAAGGGGATTACATTTAAGACATCTGATACAGAAATCAGACGTCCAATTCTATTTCCTTTTACAAATCTTTTTTTTTTTTTAAATTCTCTCTTTGAATCACTCATTTTCACTTAACGGTTGTGTTCTTTGGTTTTAAAAAGTACTGAGATTGCTCCCCGTGTTCGACCTCGGATACTCTAGTTTTTCGAGTAATAAAATTTTTTATATTTGTTTAAACGCTTTATCGGTTATACTACAACGTGATACACTTTGAACCCGCACAAAAACGTGAGAACACTGGGGAGAAGGTTCTTCCTTTGGCTTGAGCCTTCGATTCCTTTGATACCCCCCAATCACGGTCGTTTGACGCTACTCCCCGAGCTAGACATTAGATGGACCAGTAGACGCAGATTAATCGAAAATAATCGCAATCTGAGCCCTGAAGAGCGAATCAATCCTTAAGGCCAACGTTTACTCAGTTTTAATTAGGCTTGGGATGATTGTGCTCTGGGAATGTGATGGACCCTTTGGATGGGTTGTACCCTTAATGATCAGTTAATATGTGTGTGTGTGAACAACCAGAGTTTGCAGACAAGGTTATTTAATGATGTGTCTTTTAGAGTTTAACCTTGTTTAGTAGCTTTTAGGGTTTAATCTTTAGGTGTATTCAATCGAGGTTCAGTAGAACACTCTAGGTTTTGAAAGCACTGGTGATGATATATTCCTTTAGAAATAAAAAAAAAATGTAGAGTGCCTGGTTCAGCCCTAAAAATCAATACTAATTGGCAAGCTACTTGATGAATCAATTTTAATTTGAGTGGTGCAGCCTAAATAGCTTAATCAATTGGCATATTGCACCACTTAGTTAAGGCACACAAAAAGTCTTAACCTAATCAAATTTTCTACTCGCTTATTTGTGTGTTATGTTGAAGTGTACTGGGTCCACAAGTCAGATCCCAGGTTAAGTGGTAGAATCAAAATGATTGTGCGCCTTAGGATGAGAATTTGTAGGTGTTAAGTGTGTAGCCTTCAATTAAATCCCACAAGAGAAGAGTATTTTTTTATTTTTTAATATATGCAGGTGGGTGAGGTGAAGTGAAGTGACAATCAAACAATCAAGATCTAACCTAGGGTTTGTGCAAGCTCCTACGTTGATTTGACTTTGAGTTATTAGGTTTTGATTTGAGTTTGAGTTATTAAGTTATGGAATGGAAATCTAGTGGGTGGGTGGGGGATAAACTTACAAAACCTTCATCCACACTTTTCTACGATTTAACCACTCTGGCTCACCTCAGAAGAGTACCTGCAATCATAGTAAGATCAGAGAAAAAGTAACATAAAATTTAAGTAAGGTGGAAAAATATGGAAAAACCAAAGAGCGTTGCCTCCTCAGCAACAGTGCCAAAATGATGCATCGGATCTCATCGTGTAAAGGGTTCAAGTTTAGAAACCCGTCGTCGTAGTTCTCTTTGCAAGAAAATCTGTTGATTAGATAATATTTATAATCGAAACTTGGAAAGAGTCCTGGGTCGAATACGTGGAGGCAAACGTTTGGTTTGAAAAATCTACGTTTCACTTTTTATTTTTTTTTGTCATTTACACTTTTATAATTTTTTTAGTGTTTTTATCAAGTAAGAGATCAGATGGATGAAAACATTATCTAACTATTCTACTTGCAAAATATAAGAGAGAGAAAAGATCAATAAATTGATGAAGAAATGTTTTCTATCGCTATGAAAGCGGAAAAACTATACTAGAAAGCAGTAAAGATAGATGGAGATCAGAAGAGTTCCCCTCGACGGTCGCTTGGAGGACAGCTCTCTCTGACGACGCTCAAATGAAGGTGGTGAGGAGCGGGACGAGGGAGAACGGCAGTGGAGGAAGGAGGATGGGGCAGGACCTCGTCGCGGCGAGGATCTTCTTCCCAAAGGTGAAAGGATGGCCGTGGGATGTTCCACGAATGAGGATGAGAGGAGAGAAAATATTTGATTCTACTCTAGAGTTTCATCTGAAGCTTAGGATAAGCTCTCTCTAGAGCCTTAGAGGTGGTGAAGAGAAGAAAGGAAGAGGTGAAAAAAATTTTGCGGGGGGGGGATAGGGATCTTTTTATAATGGAGGAAAGGATCAATTTCGTATGCAAGACATTTAGTGACGGTCATAAACATCGCTAAAGGTCCGCTGTAAACGTCACAAAAGACAAGCCACGGTCGACCAACCGCTGCACTGTTGCGCACTCCACGCATGCTACGTGCCTGCTACTACACCTCTACGCGCCCATCCGCTGCATGTTGTGTTGATGATAACGTCATCATCAGCCATATCTGACTTTAATTAGTCATAATCAACAGATAAATACTTCTACATAACCGCCAGAAGACTGTAACTCATTGCAGATCCATTCTGAGAGAAATGCATTAAATAGGGGTAAATCTACAGTTTTAACAGAATATCCTAAATGCAAAGCAATCACGGGATTTCTTAGGGGTTAATTAAAAGTCAAATGGTCATAAATGTCTAATAAGTGGGTTCATGCAGATAAAAATGGGTTTTAGCATATTTCGAGAATTAAATAATATGTGAAACCCTAAAAATAGACCCGCTTAATTAACTGAGGTTCTGGTCAGGATAAAATTTACCTAAACCTTCTAAAAATCATAGAAAAATATTTTTTAAGTTTTGGTATGCTTAATTTAACCATTTAAATCCAATTTAACCTAAAACAAAGTCTCAGACAGACAATTGCCCTAATTTGGGTTTTTGCATAAATTACTTAGTAAAACTTGATCAAAATCAAAATCCGACTTCACCATCAGATTTCTTGAATACAAATTAGGTTTGTGCCAAAATTTGGGCCCAATTAGAGATTATCTTGACTAAGTTTGCATTTTAGTCCAATCTTACTCTTTTTCTTACACACATGCCCCTAACTTTAGAATTCCTTGAAAATACCCCCCTAATGTCATCATCTTCAGCAAAAGGTCCTCTCTGCCTTCAACTCCTAAACCCATCAACCGACGACCTTCAATTAGGAAGAACTCCCTGATTTCACGGCTGATCCCTTCTGAAATTGGAAGGGAGGATCTTGAGATCTTCCTCTTCCATTTAAGCTTGTTCAGAACCTTCCAAATCATTCCAAAAGCTCATGCAAACTCTTAGAATTCACATGTCATACTTGCGAGAATCATGGAGTTACAAGCTTGTTTCCAAGTTTGAAACTCCTCCTCAGGGCCTATAAAAGCACGCACTGGGCAAACCTTACCTCCTTAGCAAGGTTTTGAGCCACAAGTCTTCTTTTCCTCTCTCCGGCTCGCTTCGCCTTTACTCCGGTGAGCTTCTCCCTCCATCATCCTATGGCCTCCCAATGGCCAAATTGGGAGTGCTACGTTCCTCCCCTCCTTCGTCCGCTCCTTGACGACCAACTCAGGGGCTCCTAGATCTTCTTCTTCCTCGTTGCACCTCCACTGGAGCATTCTCTTCCACGGCATCGGCCAATCACAGCCGGTGCCCTCCTGACCCTTTCAACCAATAAAACTAGGTTTCCCCACCTCCACTTCCCCTATACTCTCTTTCCCCCTCATTAAAATCTCGTTTCAATCGCCATTCATGTCGTTCGCTCTCCGTCTTCTCCATGATCGGCCGAGCTCTGGCGAGGCCTCCACAACTCCACAAGCTACCGCTCGCCTCACCACAACTCCCAAAACGTCCACTGGCAATGCTTGTGAACTTGTTTGATTGGGGCTACAAGGCTGTATTGTGATTCATAGGTAGTTGATGCTCTTCGCCATTGCCGTTGTCACGCCTGACATCTTCTGCCTGCCTCCGGCCACTTCAGACCCTGGTAGTAGTTCCCAGAGCTATGGATTCACGCCACTCATCCACCTGCAGCTTCAATTGGGTTTCGAGGCCTCAGCGTAACTCCAACTGGATGAAGCAACACTAGCAACTGGCATGCGAAGGGCCTGTGGGATTTAGTCCCACATCGTGGGAATTGGAAGCAACATAGTGATATAAGTGGTTTTTCTGCATAGAGCTATTCGCCTCGAGACCACGGGAGTGATGCCCCCTTCACCCATTCGCACACCTCGGCTACTACCCACTGCCGGTAGCCCTGGTCACCCGAATCCGATTACTCGATAAGCAATCTGATTATCTAAGAAGAGGAAAAGGAGAGAAGGAAAAGAGAGAGGGGGGAAGGGTGGTTTTGCTATCTTAAGGGTTGGTTGAACACTTAGCCGTGAGTATCCCTTGAGTGCTGAGAAGGAAAGAAAAGAGAAGTGGAAGAAGAAGCAAGGTGGAAGAAGAGAAGCAAGCCGTGCCTGAAGAAGAAAGAAGAAGACACTGTAGCAAGTAACAGTTAAGTCGTCTAATACACCTGCTAGATGTCTGCTTTGGGTTTAATGCTGGTACTGTTGGAACGTTTAAGTACTTAAGTTGCACGGTTTAAACTATTGTAGCATTATTTAAATAATTAATACATGTGCTTAGGCCAATAATTGATAATCTAAATCACCATTATTTTGCCTTAGACATCTTTTTACTTCATTAAATATACTCACGTTCTACATTGAATATCTTATTTGAGTAGATATTATTTATTGATTATTATTTTTTGGCTTGATTTCCTGTACTCATTTATATTTTGATTAAGATTAGCATGTAAATTTCACATTTACTCCTAGTATTCAACCTCAGACTTTAAATTCGAGTTTTAAATATTATTTGTTTTCGCGCGATTTTGACTATACTGCAACGCAACGATTTTAAAACATCGATCTCCCGCAATAAACATGTGCCTGCTGCCTTGCGCACACCCACGCTGCTGTGCATGTGCGTGCGCATGGGCGGCCTGGGTAGCACCACATGGCGCCACCTGGGTCGTCCATCTTCTTTCCTTTGTAGGGGCTGCTATAGAGTTTAGATTGAGTCGATCTTTGCGTCGTTGGGCTGCGATCGTCGATTTAAATCCATTCGTGCGATCGAATTTATCGTTTGAAGCTCCGAATTGCGTCACCTAGTCCCTTAGCCGTTGATCTTCCTCGAACTGCACGTGGTGCTACGGGACTTCATTTAAGGTGATTTCGAAGGCGTTGGACTCTGATCGTCATTGTGGTCAGATCCCTATGGTCGAATCATCGATCTAAGGCTTCGAATTAAATTTCCTTCTCTCCTGATCATAAAAGGACACAATTAACCTAAAATATACACAAACTATTCTAAATGCAGGATAATGCATGCTATGCAATATTTATAGTATGGAATACATATATAAGCCTAGAGACATGTATAAATAGGCATTTTAACCTAAATGGATGTGTCTACATTAGGGGGCAAGGCACTAGCGAGGAGCTCGGTAAGGGGTCCCTGCTAGTACCTTACCTCGTCATGGCTCTCCTTGATGGCAGCAAAGGCTAGGAGGGACTCGTGGATGGAGAGGACGAGGTTGCAGGTGATGTACCCCGTGCAATCCTCAGGGACCTCCATTCTCTGTCCACGGGCTTGGTGCTGGGGAAGGAGAGGAGGACGCGCAAGCCCTATCGCATCGACGTAGCGAAGATGGCCTGATAGGCCTTGGGGGACCACTCGCCTTCCAGTAGTCCTCTCTTATCGAGGCGTCATGAAGGCTGTGGAGAATGGCAGCAACGAGGCATCTCAAAGGTTGCTAAGCAGAAGACCTCGCTGAGGGTAGCAAGGTCGACCTCGACGGTGGGGCCCCCCTACTGTCCACGATCTACCTTGCCCTCTTGGATCGCACTGCATGGTCCTTCGAAGGAGATGAGTTGGAGACCGATGAGGGTGCGACGAAGATGGAGCACCGGATCAATTGGTGTCAGTTGGAAGACAGGGGGGGGGAGGGAAGGGGGGAAGACGGAGGACCCTTGATAAGGGTGGGTGGCGGTCGATTTGTCCCTTCTTTTGTTTATTTATTTTTTTTACTTGTTGAGGGACTCAAACAAGCGGGCAAGCGGCTCAAAACTCTCTGCTTTGATGTGAACGACATTTGATTGATACCATTCGGTGGATTTGTTTAGGAGAGCTTTCTACTTTTTAACGGAGAAAAGACCCTCTTTCCGATAGGAGGACAATCCTGAAAAAATGAAACAAAGAGGAGATTGCAACCCAGGCATGACGAGATCATAGCATTTTTGTTGCCACTTTCCATAGATAGTGTCATTTGATATGCCTCGGAAGGACATCAATGAATTTATTTGCAGAGGAAATGTAACATAGCCACAAAATTATAGAAATAGGCAATCAATCACACAAGCACAAGGGATTGTTGACCTAATTTCACCACAAGGGGAGTACGTGTGGAGAGGGGATCTAGCCCTCAATATCCACGATTATTTGGTAAAAATACATATCGGGCTCAAAAGCCTTTGCCTCTTCCCCTCGGGTCTGGGGTCCCCTACACCATATGTATAGGGGGACTATTTATAGAGTACATGAGAGGGAGGTTGTTATCAAGTGATAACAAAGAGTTTGTTGAGAGAGATATTAAGAGATATTGCGGGAAGTCGTAACCACTTCGTGAATCATGCCTTGTTGTTGGGACATAAAATATCTTCCTGTAACCACTCACTGGATCGCATCGCCTTCTCGCCTTCCCATGCGAATCGAGTCTAAGCGGGTTTGACCGCTCTAATCACGAGCTGACTAGACATAATTCGTGAGGGTAATTTTCGTCCTGCATCAATGCACATGGGTCGGGTAGGGTTAAGACTCAACCTAAAGCCAACCTACGATTTGCGGCTTGGGATTTTTTCCAACCGAATCAAACCTGTTACGCTATCGAACCCAACCACACCCCACCCAACCCATAAAATCATGTCAGGTTCGGTTAGGTTGAGTGAGTTATTGTTGACTAGTTAAAGTTTATGTTTATCTCATATATACTTTCTATGTCTTTTTTAATTAATAATAAAAAAATTTAAACTCATAAAAAACTTATATCATGATAGATATTGTAATTATGGAGAGATTCTTCTACCCTTGAGTGCTCTTATTTGTTACGAAAGTGATCCTACCATTTTAACCACCTTGCATATATTAACTAGCACCCACTGAGTGAGTGGTTGATCATGAGCACCACCTTTCTTCTCCTTTCCCATCACCTTCTCCACTTCTTTGCCTTCTTCATTCTCTATAATGGTGTGTACTTAATCTTCCTGCATGATATCAGAGCCAACTAGGCTCAACGTCGTGTATGTCAGACATATCTAACTCAAGTGGTAGTCTTGAAGATAGAGTAAATTTTCTAGGTACAATCTCCCTAAATTTGCCCACCAACATTGGACACTTTTTCTCTTACAAGCTAAATAATACCAATTTTAATCTACAAAAATGGTGGCTTACACCCCCTTCTATGCACTACCATTGCATCTGATGGTGTTGAGTTTATTCAATAACGTAGAAAAGATAAACTCATTTTAAGTTGAATTCTCACGTACGTCTCAGAGGACATTTGCTCACAACTTGTCCATCTTCCCTCTTCACTGAAAACATGACTCTTCTCGCTCTAAAATTACAAAGCAAAACATGCATTTATTAAAAAAAAAGAAATCTCTCCGCAATTGCAATATAAGTCAGGATTAATTAATAGCTCCTAATAGAATAATATTATACTTAACGTGGTCCATTTGAAGATTCAAACTAAAGTGCACCTGTAACGCCTAACGGAGAGAGACGACATCCGGTATCCCGTCTGTCCCAATTTGCCTTTTTAGCGCAATTTCATTAGTCAAATTTTCCATGCAAAAGACAAAGATCAACCTAATTATAGGCTTAATGATTATAAGTGCACAAAAATAGATAAACCTTCCGAAATATGAGATTACTTTTGAGGTTATACAAATTTCTCTACTTAAATACTAAAATCTCCTTCAAGATTCATGCAATTAATTAATCAATCAATATATTCCTACTAATAATAACGATTCCATTTTATAATATATTTTTTATTCTTTTCCAGAGTAAACCTCTTTTCTTATCCGTTAAAATTTAACTTTAATATTATTTATAAAAATTTAGACTAAACTTAAAATTTAGTTAAAAAAAATTTTTCCTTAACTGAGTATGGGCCTACTCGATATCACATAATTATCTAAAATATTTAAATTCAAACTTTCAAATAGTTCTCAAACTTTTATATTTCACTACTTGATTTTTCCCATGAGACTATCTTTTAGGTGTTAAATCAATCATGTTGAGCATAGTTAGCTTTTCCACATATACGTATCCGTGCAGAGCACAAGGGCATACCAGTAATATTATAAGCTATAAGCATATTTCCTGAGATATCTTGAGAGTTTTCTTAAACAATGGATGATAAATGCAGAATTCAATTTAACTCCAGATATGGTAGTCGAGAAATAAAGATGGCATGAAGCATTATCATCTTTTCTTTCAAACACACGTACACACTAATCGGTAATTTTTCCTTGCGTACATCGATCCTTCGTATAAATTCATTTGTAACATCCCAACATTCCATCAATGACCTTTGGGAGCATTTGATATTTCCCGCTTGTACAGTAGCCAAATTTTCCACTCTTATTTCGACCATATATATATATCGTGTTTTTTTCTGTTTTTTTATTAGGTTTATATATGCTTTGTCTTCGCCTCATGTAACATACATTTTGCTTTCAATAGTTTTGTAGGATGTTGCTTGCTCCAAATAAACAGCCGTTTCCATAGAAAGCTGATGGGCGAACCAAGAAAGTACCAAAGAGGCACCATCAGATGAAGTATAGTCATCTTATCCTGAATATCAAATCCGTGGGCAAGAAGTAACCCACATGACACCTATAAAATACAGGAGTGGCGGTAAGATTTCGCTCAATATAATTATAAGTGAACGAAGAAATTTATTAAAATTCATTTGGCTACTTGTGGCAGTGGTGGGAATCCAACCAATCAACGACAGCCACAATTGGGGAATTGCAAGGAATATGCCCCTGGAACGGACTTGTATTGTCTCTCTAGGATTGATTATTGTATTCTAACTTTTTCTTTATAGATTTCAACTTTTTGAATATGTTAGTCAATTCGTTATAATAAGATGGGGTTAGGAATTTGAGTTGTAAGGTAAGGTCACCAAAAATAAAAAAAATAAATAAATAAAGGTGACGGAACATGAGATAATGGATTAAAATTAAAAATTATGACATATAATTCTTGAAAGATCAAAAAGTCAACGCGGGCAATGGCCCTCGTCTGACGCACTGTCTCCACCATCACATAATGCATTGCAATAGGCGGTTGTTTGAAAAAATCATATTCGATTCTTGTCCCTTATTAAGATGAATGGCTGACACTAATAATGTTTATGGTCGATAAACCAAGCTGGAAGAGAGAATCTAATTCATATTTCACGTTGGTGTAAGTTGGTTAATAAGGGCTCGTTTGGTTGGAGGTTTCTATATGGGATTGGAGTATTATTTACAGTTAAATTCATTATAGTGCTTGAAATTGGTATAGGTTGGGGGTAAAATTGACGGAGAAGGAAATTATTAATTTTCAATCATTAATATTATATTTTTATAAAAATATTATTAAATAAATATTTATTAATATTATATTATACTATCAATTATTTTATTTAATTATTTATTCTTATACTACAACCAAATATCCTATGACTTATTCTTATAATATTTTAATTCAATATAACTTTCATCATTTTGCCAAACACAATCTAAGGTTAAATCAAATTATAAAGACATATCAATTAAGGTAAAGAATGAGAAATGGGACGATTTTCAATGGAGATATCCAAAAGTCTCAATAATGATTTTCGCTTTCCAATTGGTCAAGTTCTCATATGTAAAAATTGGCGAGAGTAATAGAAAAAAAAACTTCCAAACCCCCTCAACTTTGCTCCACTTTTTTCTCTTGCGAAAAAGTCGTCTTACTACAGTGGGGCCCTGATCGGCCACTTGGGATTGATCGGGGTCCTCCCCTCTTGCTGAATCTCCTCCCCTCCCCTTCGGATCCCTTCTTCAATGATTGGGACATGCAGCACCGATGGTGGCGTGTAGCGGCAACGGTCGCGGCAATCGGGGTTCCACTTCGACTGGAGCAAGCAGTGGTGGCGGGAGCTTCGTTGAGGCTCCTTGTCAGTTCGAGCTTCATCGGCATGCGTGGAGGAGTGGACAGCAGCGGTGGCGTGCGGTGTACGTTGGAGGTTGTGGAGCTGCGGTGTATGACCTACGCACGAAGGTGGCTTTGGCATGGCGGCGACGGCCAGCCTCCATGTTGCCGGCAGACATGGGACGAGTGTCGCTGCGTGGTCATCTCGTTTTACGTGTTGTCATTTGGCATTGTGGATGCGTGTCTTGTTGGTTGTTGAGGGATAGATCCATTCTTTTTCTTTTTTAGTGTTGTTTTATTTTGTTGTTGGGGACCACGTGTAACCCCGTACTTCTTCTGACAAAGTTCCCTAACGAGGTTTTAGGGGTTGTCTGTTAGTGTTTTGTCGATTCTACGAATGTGGGGTCGATCTCCTTTAGGAGAGCGTTGGGTTCCCGAATTCGGGATGCTTCTTTCTCCTTTCATTTTTTTCTTGGTCTTGTTGTTTTGTATTTGGAATTCGCTTGTTCTACGGGACATTTTTTCTTCTCCTCTTGGAGGTTAGGTGCTTTTGGTCTCTTCTTTGCATCTCTTGTTTCATGTTTTTCCCCTTTTTAATAAAAATTTACTTTAAAAAAAAAAAATTTTGACATCTAAAACCTCGGAAAAAAAAAAAAAAAGAAACGATATCGAAACCTCACTTGAGATTTACTTTGACCGAACTCTATGCAATTTCTTGTCCACCAAACCTCCCTTGAGACCCCATTCGACCTCGGGACGAGTCCAAATAAAGGTGTTAAAAAGCCAAACGTTAATTCAGCCAACCGACTAAACTGAAAATATGAAAAAAAAATTAAAATGAGAATATGGGTTCCAATGTAAACTAAACGAAGGTGAAATAGTAAACAATTCATTTTATTTCTTCTTTCTTTGTTTCATTATTTCTTGTTACCATTCCCCTATTCTAATTACTATTTCTCTTGACTATGCATGTTTAGCCATCTATTAATTTCATGCTTTTTATTTTATTATTTTGTCTTCTGGCATCTTTTTATTCTTATCCAACCTCTTCATCTCTTGACACAGGTACTACCTACTCGTGGGTTTCCCTCTCATTGCCTATACGAATAGTTACCACCTTTAAATCTGGTATTTGAGTTATTTGAATTACCTATTATTTCTTTCCGTGCTTGCCCTTTCCCTCTAGGATCTTTAGAACATTCTAACTTTGAGTCCTATCCCTTAGCCGGAATATGTTTCATGGTACGGTCTACCAGATAAGGGAATACCAACACTCCCACGTCTCCTAAGTTTACCAACACTCAGATGTCTTTGATGCACCTCAATATTAGCACAAGTCGATCCTCAACCCTACAAACAACAACCAGGTTCAAGAGCCAATTAAACATAAGCCATGATTACCCAACTAATTGTCCAAATCATTATTTCCTAAACCTATTTCATCCTTACATGTGTAAGTTTGTAGTCTCTTTTAGGAAGAAGTTCATCAAGTCTGAAGGTCTCGTTGCTTTCTTAGAAATCTTTGAGTGCAATATCACAAAGGCTTAAAACCTTGTTGGACTCATTTGGTCTAACCAAAGGCCATTGTGCCTCTCATCAAAACTGCGACACCTCAAAAATAGTCTCATATGAGAAACTCATGAGAATGAGTAATGAAATATAAACGATTGAGAATCACTACCTGACAAGTTAGACTTAAATATCTTGAGTGATTACTTTTGACCTATTTAGCCAATGCCAATAAATTATGAAGGACGGTTTTCTTAATTAGACTTGAGTTTAGGCTTGAGTTGTTACAAATGGTATCGAAGCCTAGACTTGAGTTTAGGCTTGAATTGTTACAAATAGTATCGAAGCCAGCCCTCCTTTAGTACAAGGAAAAGGCTACGCTTGGGATGACTAAAACGTGCTTCATGAAGTAGAGCCACCGATATTATTGGGACTATATTGATCAAGTCACAATGAAGATGTTGTGAATTTAAGTAAGGGAGTTATAACAACTCAAAAATAGTCTTACACGGGAAACAGATGAAAATGAGTAGTGAGATATAAAGGATTAGCAATTACTACATGATAACTTGGCTTTAAACATCTTGAGTGATCGCTTTTAGTCCATTGGCCCATACTTAATAAGTCGTTAAGACCAGTTTTTCTCAACTAGACTCAAGTTTAGGCTTGAATTGTTTCAAAAATGATGCTCAAGAGTTGAATAGTACAATACACCAAGTGTATCTCATATCCATATCACATAAATGCTACAATTAACTAATAACTTAACTAAGCAATATTTGAGAATTCCACTTTACTTGTTATCCATTCCATTTTGGTGTCTAGGAGTTGGATTAAAACGTTAATATCACCATCCATGTCATCTATACTAAGGCATTACAAGTAGCCTCTAGTCAACTACTCCCCATGGCCTAGTCATCTATGCCTCAATGTTTGCCAACTACTTAGCAAACATCCTAAGTCAAAGCTATTTACCCTAACTCTTCATTTCTACTAATTATGGATTCTATTAGAGTTGTATGTCCTTGGAGTGCCATCTAGTTATGTAATTAGTACATTAATTAGATTTTTCTTCTCCATTCATATGGATAAATGAATATTTTTTAGTACAAAATATGTGTTATTGGTCTCATTTGTGCTTTTAGGGTTATTTGCACAAAGACCTAATCAGGCAAATGAGGGTAGTAGATCAACTATTCGGAATGGTTTTGGATAGAAAATATGAGATGTGGATCTACATATGATTATTATCATTAATTCATTATTTTGGCCATAGTTCTTAATCTTAGAAGAGATGGTAATCTTCCAAGTTTGTTATATGAGACCGACACCTACTTGAATTCCAGATGAAAGGTGTTCCATAAGGAATGAAGATTTCAAAATTGTTATATGAGCACGATCATTGGGTTGATCAACATAATTGAGATCGTGAAAGCCCTTTTTGATCATTATCCTTAGAGAAAGAGACATGTGTCTTTCCACTTGAGACAAGAGTCTATATCGATATCTGGGCCATGTAAATTTCATAACCCATTGATTGTGGTTTCGCAAAGTGTGAGGTTAATATATTAGGAAGTTGATATGCATAATCCGATATTGGATATAGGTGTCTTCTCAAGATAGAATACATACACAGCTCCAATAGTTGGAGTGGAGTTTATGCTCTATCACTATAGCTTTTGAGGTTCAATTCCACCAGCGATCATTTTGATTGATAAATTGAAACAAGAATAAAGGAACTATATGAACTTGGAGAAGTTATTCAGTATGTCTTAAATATAAAGCATAATAATGATGATAACATCATCAACAGTCATATCTAGCTTTTATTAGCCACAATCAACAGATAAATGCTCCTACATAACTGTTAAAGGACCATAATTCATTGCATATCCATTGTGAGAGATAAACAGGAAACCAGGGTTAAAATTGCAGTTTTACTATCATATCATGAATGTAGAACAACCATAGGTTTTCCCAGGAGTTTATTAAAGGTCAAATATGCATTAAAATCTAACATGAGGGTTCTTGCATACAAAAATGGGTTTTCACGCGTTACGAGAATTAAATGACATCTGAAACTTTAAAAACAGACCCGTTTAATTAACTGAGGTTATGGTCAGGATAAAATTCACCTAAATCATCTTAAAATTATAGAGAAATATTCTCTAGGGTTTGGTATCCTTGATATGACCATCAGAACCCATTTTGACCTAAAAAAGAATCTTAGACAGATAAGTGCCCTAATTTAGGTTTTTGCATAAATTACCCCATCAAACTTGGTCAAAACCTAAATCCGACTCCACCATCAGATTCCTTGGGTCAAAATTAGGTTTATACCAAAATTTAGGCCTAATTAGAGATCATATTGACCTAGTTTGTATTTCAGTTCTATTATGACTCTTTTTCTTATAACCCCTCAGCTTTTGAAATCCTTGCAGGGACCCCCCTAACTTCTTCGTCTTCTTCACATCCAGGTCCCTGCCGCCATTAGGAATAGCTGTAGCACCTCCGGTGAGATTCGAGCGAGATTTTCTCACTCGTTTCTCAATCAATCAGTTCTAGATTTGAACCAGAGATTCCTTGATGAATTCTCTTTTAATCAAACCCAGTCTTGGACCCTAAGTCTTTTCCAATCTCTAATGTGAACGCATGGGAGATGTGTTTATCCCACATGCGCAAGAAGCTCGAAGTTTCCAAGCTTGTTTCCAAGCTTGGAACTCCATCCTAAGCCCTATAAAAGCACGCCCAATGCAAGGCCGTGCTCCTTAGCTATGTTTTGGCCTAAAAACCCTCTTTAAACTCCTTCCCTGGCCTTCTCCGACCTAGCTCCGACGAATGTCCTCCCCTTCTTCCTATGACCAGCCAACAACCAAATTGGCTGGTTTTCCTTTATCCCCGACTCCGTCCACTCCTTGACTACCAACTCAGGGGTCGCCTTCCTCATCATCGTCATGTCCTGCAAGACACACCAGCGCAATCCCCTTCCTCCCTTCATCCATTAATTAGTTAAACTTCTTCCCCTTTCATTCTAAACTCCATTTAACCCCTTCTTAACCTAATCCGACTGTCGTTCACATCGTTTCCCCGTCATCTTCCTTCACTCCGGCCAAGCTCTGGTGAGGCCGAGAGCTCACTACTCGCCACCAAACATGCTCTCTCCACCTCCAAAAGCTCCACCATACTCCCACCATCAAAAGCCCTCTCCTATTTTTCTCCATCGCTCGCCCTAGCTCCCCACTAAACAAACCCATTGCCGTCCACTTTCACCAACTTCGACGCACAATGTCACGTACTCTCACGCAACAAGACCACCACCACCGCACTCCACGTGGTGCGACGACAGTCCAGAATCTTTTGATTGGGGCCTTCATGCCCATATTCGTGTTTCAGGGTATTTGTCAAAGCACCATCGTCTCCACCACCTTCTCCAGCTCCAACTGCAGTTCGCCGACCACAATCATCCACGCTATCATCTCCAGGTGATGCGGCTCAGCTCCAAGTGCATCCTCAAGCCTTCAATCGGCCAAGGCAATAGCAGTAGCACCGTTAATTTCTCCAACCATCAAGTCGCAACTGCACGTGAACGAAGGCGATGATGATAGTCCCACATCGTGGGATTTCGATGCTCTAACCATGCATAAATCATAAACGTCTTCAGGTCTCTTTGCCCGAACACACCGGGGGTTGGGTCCCCTGTGCACATGCCTTACACGCCTCGCCCGTAACCCATGCACGCGGGCCTGGCCAACACGCCGGATCCGATTACCCGTATACCCGATCATAAACCCGATTTTGAGAGAAAGAAAGAGGAATTGCGAGAAGGAAATGGGGGGTTTTTGCTCTTGTTTGCTAAGGGCGGCTTAACACTTAGCCACTGAAGAAGGACCTTTGTGCTTAAAAAGAAGGCTCGTAAAGGAGAAGGCTTAAGGAAAGCCTTGAGAAGAGGAGTTGCTGAGAAGAGAGAAAAGTCTTAAAAGCCTTGTGCCTTTGAGTTGCTAAGGCTAAGTAATGAATACTTAAGTCGTCTGATTCATATACATGTCGTCTGAGGTACTATACCATTCAAGCTACTGTTCATCTATTTGGTTTAATTGGAATATTTGATACATGCTTAAATAAAGGAGTTAAGTGGTGGTTTAAATCACCATTGTTTTTTATTCTCTTATTCTTTTTGCTCCATCATATGTTGGTTCTCATTGAGTAAATTTTTGTCTATATCATTCATTGAATATCTTGTATTTTGCTCCGTTTATTGTGCTCATTTATATTCAATAGAGATTAGTGTTGTGAATTACATACTTGCTCCCAGTGAACAACTTTGAATTTCACTTTTAGATATTTGAGTTATAAATTTTATCTGTTTGAGCGCATTTGTCCTATACTACAATACATATCTTAAACAACGATGCATTCGCTTTAACATTTTGGAGACGTTACCGGGTAGCAACGTGCAATTCACTGCTATTCTCTTGCTTTTTTAAATATATATTTGGGCACTAACTTGCCCTATTTATTTTCTTGTGATTTTGCGAGGTACTTTACGAAGAGATCTTCTGTGCAAATCAGCCACTCCCGAGACAGGTATTTTCTGTTCTTTCCTAATCAACCTCCTAATCTTGGGAAGATAAAAAAAGGAAATAATCAATTAGGAATCACCTGCCTTAGTTTCATAGAAATTTTTTCACCTAAAAGGCAAGTTTTCCTGATTTGTGAAAAAACTTCAATCTGATTGAAGTCGAGACGATTCTATTAGAGATCCCAATCCTAATTTCTTATACCTATTAGGGATTACGCTTAACTTCTAATCTTCTTGGACTGCGTACTTCTTGTTCGAAGTCTGAGAAGAACATTCTAAAGATCAAATTGGATTCAGAATGAAGCCAATTAGGGTTTCTACATCAAGGTTTCTGGAGTGCTAGTTCACATTTGCCTGCATAAAAGGAAATAAACTCTCCCACATTTGTGTGCTACCCAAGCCCTTGTTTGAAAAGACCCAATCAGGAAGACCCTAAAAATCAGGCTCTAAATTCACTTGAATCTTAAAATCTTGGACCTAATAAACTAGGAGTCAAATCGGAGTGATTTCTAGGTCTTAAGCTAGATTTCATTCTCGATGTTTTAGGGCAGGTCAGGTGAAGTTGGTCTACATTGTGAGACAACCAACCTCCAAATTAGATCACGAGTCAAATTAACTTCTAATGAAGTGGAATTAAAGGCACAAATTAGGACTTAAAGCTAGTAGACTTAAGAGGTTAAGTTATCCATTCTGATCTACCTGGATCCATGGTGACAAGGAAGGTCGGGTGGGGGAAACCCTGTAACTCGTGAGGATGCTGTACTGTGTAGGGGTCTTCGCGGGACTCTCCCTTCCTGGCTGCCCAGGTAATTCTCAGGTGGACGACTTTCTGATCCAGGGGTGATGTAAACACATTTACACTACTTAAAAGGTCTATTTATGCATGTTCTTAAGCATAAGATTGCATTTCATGATATAAATATTGCATTACATGCATCATCTTGCATTTAGAGTAGTTTGAATAAAATGGAGGTTAATTGTCTCCTTTTATGTGCTTGGACAGGGCAAATATTTTATCGGGGCCTCGGATCAAAGATCCAACCGTATGGATATGATCAGGGCGACGATTGGAGTTCAACGACTCCAAGATCGCCCTAATCAGGCATCCGTAGCATCAGATAGAGACCGGGGAACCCTAGAAGATCAAGGGCCAGGATGGTGTAAATCCGCACTTCAGATGGAAAATCCGACCACACGGATGAATTCGGATCGACGATCGCAGCCGAACGACACAAAAATCGAGTCAATCCGACATCCGTGGCACCATCTACAACTTCCAGAAGATGGACGGCCAAGATAGCGCCACGTGGCGCCATCCCAGCCGCCCAATCGGCCGCGGGGGTCCTGTGAAGACTGCGCACCGTCTCCTCTCCGCCGTTGGATCTCGATCCAACGGCTGCGGTCGCGCGCGTTTAAAAACGTCCGCGCGACCATTTCGCCCGCGTAGCGCAGCGGCGACGCAGCTGCGGGCGAAGCGGAGGTCGCGGGTTCGAGCCGCGGAGAGGGGGTCGAAGGCGCGGGCGAGCACGAGCGTCGGATGAAGATCCAACGGCCGCGCGCGCCCGATAGCGCCGACGCGCAATTGGACGCTCTGGTGGGCGCGCGATCGCACGCGGGCGGCGCGCTACGCAGCGGGCGCGGACGCGATCTAAGTCGTCCGATCTCGCGATCGGACGGCTGAGACGACGCGGACGTGCGTCTGCGTTACGCGCGCAGGCCAGCCGAGCGGGCGCGCGTGGCGCGGCGGCGACGGCGACGGCGGGGCTTTAGCGACGGTTTTATCCGTCACTAAAGACCCCTTATTTATTATTTTGAAGATGTAATGTCCATTTTGCCCCCACTCCTTGCAACTATAAAAGGAGACCCCCTCCATACGAAATTTTCATCCCTTCCTTCTCCTCTCTACCTCTCCAAAGCTCAAGAGAAGCTTGTCCCACACCCGGGATGCTTCTCGCGAGATAAAGTCCAAATTTTCGTCCTCCTTCGGAAGTGGATCCCGCGACGACGACGGCGTGCTGCTTCGTTCCCGTTCTTCTGCTTCGTCCTCCTTCGTCCCGCTTCGTTCTCCTTCGTCCAGGCGTCGTCCCGTCCGGCTCGTCCTCCAAGCGACCGTCGAGGAGGATTTCTCTCTCCCTATTCTTTTTACTGCTTTCTAGTATAGATTTACTGCTTTCTAAGAGTAGTCTATTCGTCCTCCGAGCGATCGTCGAGGAGGACATTTCTCCCTCCATTCTTTTAATGCTTTCTAGAGTAATTGTTTTATATCTTCTAGTTGTAACGAATGAACTCTTTTATGATTAATTCCTTGTCTATTCTACATCTCATTTTAATTTCCATGTGTAGTATTCTTTCTCTCTCTCTTACTCCCTCTCTCTCTTTTATTCGTTGTAGATACTTAGATAGTTTAAATTAAATTTCTTCGTGACAAAATAAAAAGAAACGCGAAGTTTTTAAATCAAACGTTCGCCTCCCTGTGTTCGACCCGGAATTCTTATTTCGGTATAAATTTTATTTGTTGAACATGAATCCTTCGCTTTCGAACTACAACGACGGGTTTTCCAAAACCAAACACGTTAGCGTAGATTCTCGCTCAACATTTTGGCGCCGTTGCCGGGGAGGCAACGCTCTTTGATTTCTCTTCGCGTTTTGTAACTTACAAATCATTTACCTCACTTTTCTCCTTTCTTATTGTAATTGCAGGTACTCTTTTGAGACAGGCAAAAGCGGTAGATCGGAGTAAAGTGCTGTGGAAGGTTTTGTAAGTTACCCCCCACCTCCCACCCATTAGATTTCATTTCATCACATAATAATTCAAACATCAATCAACCTAGGTGTTCTTATAAACTCTAAGGTTAGATTGTTTGTTGTTTGACATCCATACTCACTCCAACTCCCACATTAAAAAAAGAAAAAAATAAAAAAAATCTCACAGAGGTACACAACCTCATCTGATTTTCTAACTCAACCGGTAAACCAATCTTAGGAGCCGGTACACACATCCAAACACATAATCGAGTAGAAATCAGATTGGGTAATCATTTGTGTGCCTAATTAGGTGGTGCATCAGGCCAGTTGTTTGAGTTGTTTGGGCCGCACCACTTCAAATAAAATCAACTCATCTAGTAGCTGCCAATTAGGTTCAACTCTTAGGGATCTACCAGGCACTCCACATTCTTTTTAAACTTTAAAGGAAAATATCTTCACCTGTGCTTGCAAAACCTGGTGTGCCAATGAAACTTGATTGAAAACACCTAAAGTTGAATCCTAAAAGCTACTAAGCAAGATTTGAACCTTAAAATTCACCACATCAAAAATAATCTTGCTTGAAAACCACTGGTTGTGCACGCACACACAAAGCAATCAATCATTAAGGGCACAACCCATTTAAAGGGCCCATCACATTCCAAAGCACATTCAAACCTAGCCCTAAATAAAACAGAGTAGACGTTGGCCTTAAAGATTGGACTCGCTCTTCAGAACTCAGAACGAGATGATTTTCGATTAGTCTGTTTCGACTGTTCAATCTGATGTCTAGCTAGGGGAGCAGAGTCAAACGATCGCGGCTGGGGGGTACACTAGGAAGCGGAGGCGCAAGCCGAAGGAAGAACCTTCTCCCCAGTCCCTCCTTCTAACTGGTTGGATTGAACAGACAGAAGTAGATCAAATCGTTCCTTTATCTCAAGATGGGTTTTGAGAGTCTGTAGGTCTGTAGGCTAACCCATTTAAGGACAGGTTTGATTGTTTGTATTGCAGGGCACCTTTCGTCCTCCCGTATCTCATGAATCCTTCCACATATTTCACGCATTCCCGCTCTTTCCCTCCTGTTGTAAATTATCCTCAACATGACGATTATCCCAATTCGTATTGTAATAGACTATCAGTTAGTTGGGATAATTCGGATTGGGGATACAATTTCGGACCCCCGTGTTTAGGGTCTAACCCTGAACACTTTGATTCTCAATTCTATCCTTCTCAGAGTTGCATCGATTATAGATCGTCCTCCTTTCATGAACAACCTAATGCGATCTACAATCAAGAAGGATACACTGATCCTTACCCATCCTCTGATTTCACTGCCTTTAGGTCATCTCCATCTTATGAACAATCTGAAATGATCTATTATCAGGATGGGTATAACGAATCTCAATTCGTTAATTCCTCTACATTGATGTCAAACCTGCCCAACCCTGAACCAACTCATTTGGTTCTGGTTAATCAGGTTCAAGATAAGGTTCTGGCTAACTTGAGGAATATCATTCAATCTTTAGAAGTTCAGCCAATACCTTGCATTGAGAGATTGGAGCCCCTGATTGAAATGATTGATGATTTAAACAAGTCTTTGTTGGATTGGCTCCAGGATGTTAAGGATAAGAACCCGGGTGAGTTTCTACTTGGGAAATTAGCGAAATTGAGGATGAGATTCGTGGTTGCTTTGATTCAATCTTGGAATAATTCCCAGGATGAACTCTCTTCAGGAAAGCCAATGATAGAACCCGCTCAGGCACCTGTTGGGGGGGACACGTGTTACGAAGCTGACCAGATTGAATTAAAACAACCAATTAAGGATGATTTGATTTCTTCACCTGAAATCCCTGAGCCGGGTTACGAGGAAACGTATGTCTCCTTGGAATGCAAAGTGACAAATGATTTTGGGACATACATTGATACGGATCCTGATGGTGAAGATTCAAGTTGCGAAGTCTCACACGAGTTTTCAAATCACGATTTTTGTGAGACGATTGGGCCTGAGGAATCTGATAGATCATTTGATAGCCCAATAACTGAGGAAACTGATCTTATTAGGGCACACGATACAGATCCAGAATCGCATTTTCTGGAGGAATTAATTCAATGCCCTGATTATCAGTTACACCCTGTTGAGCTTATTGATGATTCTAATTCTGAGATAATTAGACCCAAGTCAATTTTGATTTTGCCACATCATCTAGACTTGGAGATTTCAGACGGGGTGATGAATATACAAGAGGTCATGGAATTTGATATGCCGAATGAGGAGGATAGGAGCTGGGAAATTCTGATTTGGGAAGTCAATTTTGGAGGAAATGGAAGATTGAGTCGAAGGGTTCCTTTTAAACTGAAACCATCAAATCAGAACCCTTACGACATTTGTTTCGAGGATGTCAAACTCAAGCACACATTTAACGATTATCCTTTTGAGCTTCAATTCTCTGTAACCTGACATTTTGGCCTTGGGTTGCATCCTCACAAATCGCAGGCCCGACCCCGCTTGCATTCTGATTTTAGGTTTTGGGTAATTTTTATCCAGAACCTAAGATATTCTCGATTATGGGGTGTGGGTCTGCACCACAATCTGGTCCACATCTGTGGACCTCTGCTGACAGGTCAGAGGATTCTTCTGTTTATTCTAATTCTGACCTGCACATGTGAATTCTTCATTTCTTTTCTTTGTATAGTGTGCCTAGCTGAAGGCACTAAACTCAGCACATATACAGTTCTTTTTCATTTTCATCTCGGAGCGGACCCGATATCCACGCAATTCAGGTGCTTTCTACGCTTTTCCACTCTGTTTTATGTCTTTTTAATACAATGAGGACATTGCATTAGATAGGCATGGGGGGGTGGATATTTATCTTTGAATTCATTCGTCAGCTCCGTAGATTTGTTTTATTATTAAAAAAAAAAAAAAAATCGCAATTAGGAAAGAGAATTTGGGTTTAAGAAAATTTTCGATCTTAAGAAATACTATATTATGGTTTGAACACAAAGACCCTTCAGGTCTTTGGACTTAATCAGCCTATGTATCCACTAAAATGTGGATTTGTTTTTCGAGTTCTCGCCAACCTGAATTTTATTATAATTGGAGTAAATAAGTTTGGGTGATAAGTACACGACTTATCAACCCGCCCTCTGATGTGAGGGAATTTTGAGTCTTAAGCATCTACACACTTTCTTTGCACTGACTCGTTGTTTGGCGATTTTAACGGAAATTGGGTAGCTAATGAACCTTCTAGGGTGATATGGCTGGCAAGTTATCGTGGGTAACAGCCCATAGGTAGGTTGTCCAGAGCCCAGTCACTGGACCTTTCTCTTTTTGCTGCCTTTAGGTAAATCTTAGACCAGGGAAGCCACCTACTTAAAAAAAAAAAAAAAAAAAAATCAAAAAGGAGAAAAGAACAAAAAGAAATAAGCCACACTTCGCCGCACGAGTATGGCTGGCAAGTTGTCGGTGGTAACAGCTCATCGACCGGTTGTCCAGAACCCAGCTCAGAAAATGCACTAAAAATTCCCAAAACACTTAGGAAGAAGCGGAGAAGTAGAATAAACCGGGGAGATATACACTGGATTCACCCTTGTGTTGACCCCGTTAAAAAATAAAAGTAGGGAGAAAGCTACCGGTTGTAAAGATACACCTTTAGGCAGAATTCTTTTTGAGGTCACCTAGAGGCGTAGAAATCCGAAGTCCGTTTTAATTGCCGGTCAACGAGTCTATAACAATCACAATAAGATGCTTAAAACTTAGGGTTCTCATCAAATCTTGGGTGAGTTGAATGGCCGTAGAAAGCCACTCTTAAACCCTAAAATTTGAAAATCTAAAAAAAAAAGAGTAAAAACAGAAAAAGAAATTTTTCTTTGAATAAGGCGAGGCTTGAGGCGGTCTGCATTTTGGCTGATACCCGGGCACTGTTGTGTCTTTGAAAGTTCAGTTCTTAAGTAGACAATTTCTTAATGATTGAAAATAACTCAGGTCCAAATAATCTAACCTAATTCTTTTATAAATAGCATATAGTTTTTGCTAGGGACTAGCAAAAGATAGGCATGGGGGTATGATGTAAACACATTTACACTACTTAAAAGGTCTATTTATGCATGTTCTTAAGCATAAGATTGCATTTCATGATATAAATATTGCATTACATGCATCATCTTGCATTTAGAGTAGTTTGAATAAAATGGAGGTTAATTGTCTCCTTTTATGTGCTTGGACAGGGCAAATATTTTATCGGGGCCTCGGATCAAAGATCCAACCGTATGGATATGATCAGGGCGACGATTGGAGTTCAACGACTCCAAGATCGCCCTAATCAGGCATCCGTAGCATCAGATAGAGACCGGGGAACCCTAGAAGATCAAGGGCCAGGATGGTGTAAATCCGCACTTCAGATGGAAAATCCGACCACACGGATGAATTCGGATCGACGATCGCAGCCGAACGACACAAAAATCGAGTCAATCCGACATCCGTGGCACCATCTACAACTTCCAGAAGATGGACGGCCAAGATAGCGCCACGTGGCGCCATCCCAGCCGCCCAATCGGCCGCGGGGGTCCTGTGAAGACTGCGCACCGTCTCCTCTCCGCCGTTGGATCTCGATCCAACGGCTGCGGTCGCGCGCGTTTAAAAACGTCCGCGCGACCATTTCGCCCGCGTAGCGCAGCGGCGACGCAGCTGCGGGCGAAGCGGAGGTCGCGGGTTCGAGCCGCGGAGAGGGGGTCGAAGGCGCGGGCGAGCACGAGCGTCGGATGAAGATCCAACGGCCGCGCGCGCCCGATAGCGCCGACGCGCAATTGGACGCTCTGGTGGGCGCGCGATCGCACGCGGGCGGCGCGCTACGCAGCGGGCGCGGACGCGATCTAAGCCGTCCGATCTCGCGATCGGACGGCTGAGACGACGCGGACGTGCGTCTGCGTTACGCGCGCAGGCCAGCCGAGCGGGCGCGCGTGGCGCGGCGGCGACGGCGACGGCGGGGCTTTAGCGACGGTTTTATCCGTCACTAAAGACCCCTTATTTATTATTTTGAAGATGTAATGTCCATTTTGCCCCCACTCCTTGCAACTATAAAAGGAGACCCCCTCCATACGAAATTTTCATCCCTTCCTTCTCCTCTCTACCTCTCCAAAGCTCAAGAGAAGCTTGTCCCACACCCGGGATGCTTCTCGCGAGATAAAGTCCAAATTTTCGTCCTCCTTCGGAAGTGGATCCCGCGACGACGACGGCGTGCTGCTTCGTTCCCGTTCTTCTGCTTCGTCCTCCTTCGTCCCGCTTCGTTCTCCTTCGTCCAGGCGTCGTCCCGTCCGGCTCGTCCTCCAAGCGACCGTCGAGGAGGATTTCTCTCTCCCTATTCTTTTTACTGCTTTCTAGTATAGATTTACTGCTTTCTAAGAGTAGTCTATTCGTCCTCCGAGCGATCGTCGAGGAGGACATTTCTCCCTCCATTCTTTTAATGCTTTCTAGAGTAATTGTTTTATATCTTCTAGTTGTAACGAATGAACTCTTTTATGATTAATTCCTTGTCTATTCTACATCTCATTTTAATTTCCATGTGTAGTATTCTTTCTCTCTCTCTTACTCCCTCTCTCTCTTTTATTCGTTGTAGATACTTAGATAGTTTAAATTAAATTTCTTCGTGACAAAATAAAAAGAAACGCGAAGTTTTTAAATCAAACGTTCGCCTCCCTGTGTTCGACCCGGAATTCTTATTTCGGTATAAATTTTATTTGTTGAACATGAATCCTTCGCTTTCGAACTACGACGGGTTTTCCAAAACCAAACACGTTAGTGTAGATTCTCGCTCAACAAGGGGTATCATCCGCCTCGAACCTCTATAGTCATCCAAAAATCTTTGGGTGCCTTGATTGGGTCCAATTCATATACAGTCCCTCATCTAATCTTTAGAGCACACACACAGGAAGGTCCTTGGGTTTTTAACCTAAGAGGCTCATTAGATCTTCTACGAGATTTCTGATATGATCGGATCACTTCGATCTAAGCCTGAATTTGATTCTGCATTCTGATCCACCATTTGATTTGAAGATGCAGCCTGGCAATTTAGGAAGACCATTTAGGAAACCTGAATCTCGAATGACCATGAGAGATAGAATGATTGAGGATGCCCTGAAATTTTATAGAGTTAATGACAAGTTGCTTGGAACGCCTTCTTCTTATACTTCTTCTCCTTCTCTTTCTTCTTCTCTTTCTTGAGAAGAGGGCACTCAGGTCGAAGATGACCCTTTTCATTGCAGTGATAGCAACGTCTCGGACTTTCCTTTTCCGTCTTCTCCTTTTCTTTCTTTGATTCCCTACAAAACTTGGAAAACTTTTTAAGTAAAAATTTAAAATCTTCGTCATCAGAACTTACCTCGTTGTTCGACGCGGCTCTGAATGCGAGGGTCTTCTTCGATTTTGGCTTCGGTGTATCCTTCTTCTTCTACTTCAGCTTTGTCTCGTAGGCCATTAGATTGCCTACGAGATCCTCCATGTTGAGCTCCTCCACCTCGTTCGTCTCCTCGATGGTGGTAACCTTCTGCTCCCATTCCAGTCCCAGGGAATGAAGAAGCTTCCCTTGAAGCTCCCTCTTGACGAAGGTCTTTCCTAAAGCTTTCAAATTATTTATTATGAGAGTAAACCTAGTGTTCATCTCACTCAATGTTTCATTAGTCTTCATAGAAAATGATTCAAATTCTTGTGAAAATAAATAAATTTTAGAAGACTTTACCTTAGATGTACCCTCGTGAGTTACCTCAAGTGTGTGCCAGATCTCGTATGTGGTGGCGCATTGCGAGATTCTGTTAAACTCTTCCGGGCTGAGTGCGCAGTAGAGGGCGTTCATGGTCTTCGCATTCAGAGACAACTCCCAAATCTATTGTAGCGAGTATCTCGCGGCGGGTTGCTCCGAGATGTCGAAGGGGGCATCGCATCGGGCGTAGATTGTGAAGTCATTGGCTTGAAGCCACATCTTCATCCGCAGCTTCCAGTACGGATAGTTGTTCTCGTCGAAGAATGGTGGTCTAGTGGTAGACTGCCCCTCCAAAATCCTCATCGTAGAGTTGCTTCCCTCCATGATCTTCTTTCCTGGTTGTTACGCCAAAAAGTAAGAACCTGCTTTGATATTAATTGTAAATCCCTACGGGAGGGGGTAAGATATGTGTGATGTATAAAATGAGGAATTAAAATAAACAATCTCACAAAAATAAGAAATCACACAAAAGCACAAGAGATTTTTAAGTGGAAACCCAAACCGGATAAAAACCACCACCTAACCCTTTCAAGTTAGGGTTTTCCGATCGACAAAGTCGATTAAATCCACTAAACGAACTACTTAAAATGAGGGTAGTACAACTGTAAAGACCCATTCTGTTCTGAGCCTTTTAAGACGTCTGAACTATCGGTCAGACGTCTGGAAATTGAAAAATTTGTACATAGGGTCGGTTTTGCGCGCAGACCACTTTCTTCTCTCTCTCTTCTTCTTCTCTCCCCTTCACCAAACCCTAGCCACTCTCTATATAAGAGCCCTCACCCCCCTTCCTCTCTTCTCCACTCCACCACCACCTTCCTTCCTCTCCACTGCAGTGAGAGGAATGAGCAAGAGAGAGGGAGCGAGGAGGAGGAGTGGCATGAAGAGAGGAGGAGGAGGTTGAGCTCGTGAGTTCATGGGAGCTCGCCGGAGGGCACATGGCCGGAGCGGCACGTGCGGGAGGAGTGCGTCGAGGAAGCCGTCCCTGACTTCCTACTATAGCCGGAGCTGCAGATGAGAGGTAGGAGCTGCGGCTGCACGCTGCGAGAGGAGTAGGAGCTCGCTCTAGTTCTGGGATTTTCCCAGAATCAGATGTCTGGAGTGCCATCCAGACGACGGGTTGGACGTCTGGTGATGTTACGACCAGGTTCCCGAGTCCCTACAAGACAGGAGAATTGGACTGACTCGACTGATCCTAAGACCCAGTCGTCCAACGAGAAAGCAACCAAAAAGCAGTAAAATAAACCACATTCACCATGCATGCAACTGAAAGTAACAAAAGTACATCAGTGAAGAAACAAACTACTACAGTACACACTCCCACAACAGTAGAAGATTTAAATAGGTACAGTAATATGAAGTTTCAATAAAAGAGTACAAAAGTGTAACAAAATACTCACTACTACAGAAACGGGTACAACACAAGTACAATTACTGGGCCCTGCTAGGCCCAGCACCCTCCGCAACTATAGGCTCTGGCTGCTCGACACCTGGTCCAGAAAAAGGTGGTAAGTACGACACGTCAGTGAAACGCTGAGTAGAGTGGCAACCAACTAACTAATAGAAACAGTAAAGGTGGACAGGTAGTTGTTGTTTTCAATTTCTTTCTTTATTTAACTAACTATTCTTTCTTTCATCACTTGATTTATTTATCAGGTCTTTTTCTTGATTTGGAATGTTCCTCGTGGGAACGATCTTAATTGCAGTCTTTTCCGAAAAGTAAAAGTAGCACGTGATGCTCTCCTGGCCGGGAGAGTCCCCCGTGGTGGTCCTATCCTCAATCAACCACCCCAAGGTCGCTGACAGATGTAACGGTGACTACGGCACGCGCGATAAACGCACGGGTAGCTACCCCGCACTGGCACGCGGTCAATCGTTTCCGTTAACGGGTGCGCCCAAAGCACAGCACGGAACCAGTATAGGGCAGAGCCCTCTCAGTAACAGGGGTCTAGCCCCTCCACAGTAACCAAACAGGGGTCTCGCCCCTCCACAGTCTGCACACCCTCGCCTGACTACCCTGGTTTGCCCAGTGGGCCTAACAAGTCGGTGTAGGACGGCTAGCTGAACCCCAGGCCCCGTGGGGTGGCCAGCTCTCTCCCTACACTAGCAGCTCTCCCCGATACTGTGTACGCGAGGGCCAGAAAGTCGATGCAAAGTGGCCAAACTCACCCCGGTCTCGACCTGAGGGCGGCATGCTCTTGATAGCAATTTCACGCGGTTTGTTAATTAGGTCGTTGTAACGCGTAAAATCGATCAACTCTTAAACTTATATTCCTAGATAGGGGAGTATCTAGGGGCGTCCAAGGAGGCCAAATGTTTGCAAAATTGATTCTCTTGCTTGAAATAAAAATCTCAACTTTCTTTTTTGGTATTTTTCAATATATCATTTTTTTTATTTTTGAATTAAGACAACATGCGAAATGATGGTGGGAAGGTGATTTACACTTCAAATTTAAAATACTACTTCTAAGTGGCAAGTAGAACCTCTCCCTAAGCTCACTCTAGGTAAGTGGAGGCCTAGAATAATTAGGGAGAGGGAGTGAAGAATGCTAAAAACAAAGCAAGTAGAAATGCAAATAAGAAATTGCAAAGAAGGCAACTAGATTAATGAAAAAGTGTTTTACAAAAAAAAGCCTAGTAGAGGAATGCTTCTACTACTAGAAAAATTAAAATAAAGAAAAGCAAACACAAATCCTCTAGATAGATGGTGAAGAAGAGGGCTTCTTGCTCCAAGGTTGGTGGATCCCAATCTTGAAAATAATCCTCCAACTCCTTCCTTGCTGTGCTCCGCCAAGGTGATGTCCTCCAAGGCAAGCCCTAAGGGGGCGTGCCCTAAGCTTCTCTCCAAGGGTGGATGTCCACCCTAGGTCCTTCTCCCTTGCCTGGTTGTCCTCCTTGAAGTGGAAGAGTCCTCCTCCTTGGCGTGGCCCAAGTCGAAGAGAGTGGGGAGAAGAAGGCACCAAAAGGGCTGGTGATGTGCCCCTTTAATCTCCTTCTCTACTCCTTCTTCTTGGCCGTAGGTGTAGGTGGGTATAGGTAGAAAAATGTACTAATGGAGCATGGGAATTATGTGGTGGTAGGGTAGGGTATTTATAGGATGGGAAGGGGGGTGGTTATGGTGTTTTTTTTGGAGGGAAATGAAGGGGTGCTTGGATATTTTTGGAGGGAAAAATGGGAGGGAAATGAAGAGGTGCCTTGGTTTTCCCTCCAAAAATGCCTTCTAGAAGGCAATTTTGGAGGGAAAAAATGGAGGGTGGAGATGGGTTTTGATGGTGGATGTAGGGTGGTGATAGAAGGGATAGTTGGCACCAAAATAAAGTAGGAGTAGGTGGTCTTTTTGCTGGAGTTTAGGTAGTAGGGTAGTAGGTTTTGGTGCCATGGAGGTGGACTAGCTAAGTTAAGCAGCTTAGCTAGCTTAGCTAGTAGGGAGTAGAGTTGGAGGCATTTGTAGCTAGGGTTTTCAGGGAGAAGAGCTGGAGGTAGTCATCTTGAGCTGCACTAGAGCTGGTGGTTGCTGAAGAGAGCTGCAAGGAGCTACCTTAGCTGCCTTGGCTTGCTAGTTCTTTGCTGGCTACTAAGCCAAGATAAAGCAAGCTGGCTTCTGCTGAAAGGAGCTGAGGTGAGCTGGGTCTAATGCTCCCAGGGAGGATCAAGCTGGGTGAGGCAGCTAAGGTAGCTTAGCTCAACTGAGTTGAGCTAAGCTGAGTCCCCGGGAGCTGGACTTGAGCTTCCTAAGCTGGAATGAAGTCATCTTTAGCTGGTTGAAGTTGAGTAGAGCTAGATGTAGCTGGACCTGAGCTGGGGTGAACTCCAGTCAACTCAGCTGAGCTAGCTAGAGCTCCCTGTGGACTAATGGGAGCTGAGATGAGCTAGACTCAGCTAAGTTGAGCTGGATCTGAGCTGACCTGAGCTAGGGTGAGCTAAGATGAGCTCTCTTGAGCTGCCATTCAGCTGAGATGAGCTGAATGGAGCTAAGATGAACTAACCCTAGTTCAAGTGAGCTGGAATCCAGCTATGGTGAGCTGGATCAAGCTGAGTTCCAGTTAGTTTGAGCTTCTTCTTCACCAGTTGCCTTCCTGAGTGCTAGGGTTTTGGAGTTCTGACAATCTGCATATCCCTAACACTCACAAAAACACATTAAAAAGATAATAAAAAGTGCAATGCATGCCTAACCTAATTGATGCCTAAATACAGCCCAAAAACCCATTTGCGGAGCAAAATTCTAAGAGCTAAGTTTGTTTTAATGCATAAAAATGATGATAAACTGGTGTTTATCAGCTCCCCTCTACACTAAGAGGTAATATGTGCTCCCTTTGGTACCACGTACCCAAGAGACAACACACTTTCCCATTCACTTATCTAGTTCCATTCTATTTATTTCCAGGAGCTCTACTCCTAATTCCCTGTAGGGTTCATGCTCATGTTCTCAGGCCAAGCCATACTAGGTTTCATCATTCAGGTTTATTCGCATATAACACGTGTTTCCAACATTCAATCCTTCTTTTCCAATTTATATACAAGTAGCTCGTATTTAATTTCAAACAATAGGAATTTCATGTAGCAGTTACTAAAACAGTACTCTACATTCAATCGTTCCAGTGTTTCTAGTCCTAGGATTCATGTCATACCCTAGGATCTATCATTCAATCTAGTGTTTCTGATCCTAGAATTCATGCCATTCCCTAGGATCTATCATTTATTCCAGACATGCATTTATGTTTTGTAATTAACTAAAGGAAGCCACTCTACCCTCTAAATCGGGAGTAATGGGGGCGTGATCGGCAGGTCCACGTGCCTCCGCAACCCCTAAATCCGCAACAGAACGAGGTCCTAACACAAGGATCAACCACAAGAAACCACTTAGAGTACGATAAAAGGCATTCCAATAGGTAAAGGAACTTACACAAAGAAGAACAGGATCCTAAACGTGGAAATCAGACCTTGAACGGACCCTAAACGGGTCAAAAACGACAACTTTGACTCAAATCATACGTGTGGAACATCTTCCAGACTTCTTAAAAAGGAGTTCAGATCATACCTCACTCTGCACTGCTCTTCAAACGTCTAGGGATCCTGCTGAACCATCTGGACCTAGTTCCAGACGTCCGATTATCCCTCCGGACGTCTGGAGATGCTCTTCGCCGTCTGATGCCTCGTCCAGACGTCTGAACCGCGTGGGAGGGTGTGTCCCATGCCTTCCCAAAGCGAATCCTGCACGCATACGCAAAATCTCTCAACACAGCACGCAACAGAGCTTCGGCGGAACGGCCTGCGTGGCTGTTTCCGCAAAAGGAAGCATATGAGGAAATACGTACCTCTCAGACATCTGGAGCTCCCTCCAAACGTCGACTGCGTCGTCTGGATGTAGGTCAAGACGTCTGATTTTGGGAAATATCCCAAAATCAGAAGCTCCTTCGTCTTCTTCCCACTGCGCGGGACCTCGCCACGTGGCCCCTCGGCCACTACTCAAGCTGCAGCAGCACCGGGGGAAACCTCCCCAGCACAACGCTCCTCCGTGCGCATGCTGAGCGGCCTCGAACTGCTCCGGCAATGTCTCTCTCTCACGGCTTGCGTGCTCTCTTCTCTTCCCTTTAGCTGCACCTCTCCTCTCCGCCACTGCACTTGGCAGCAGCTGCTGCTCGCTCTCGCGCTGGCGGAAGGAGGAGACGGAGGAGTGGGGTGGCGTGAGGGAGAGGATGGGAGTATTTATAGGCACGGGGGGGGTAGCTTCTGCACGTCTGTGAGGGAAGAAGGAAGAGAAGAGGGCGGCTGGGGCTCAGTCTGCGCGTGGCACGTGGGCAGACTCGCAGTCGTACGCACGCAAAAATTAATTTCCAGACGTCTGGGAAGGTGTCCAGACGTCTGGCCCAAGTCCCAGACGTCTTAAACGGCTTTGGTGGCACGGGTCTTAACAGGTGACAACATCGGACGTTTGAAAGAAAGGGTTTCGCGAAAGTATGTTCTTCTTGCGGTTATGGCCATACAGGCCGCATCGTAGAGCCAATTTGTTTGGCTAAAGTGGGGAGATTTTGTCTGTCACGCATCGGGGCAGCTATGGGAAGGTGCGAGACACGCCCTCCCACGCGTTTCGGACGTTTGGACAGCTTACTAGATGACCGGAAGCACTCCCAGACGACTTAAGGTGAGGTCGGATGTTTGGAGCTGAGTCCAGACGGTCAAGTAAGGGTCCTGGATGTCTGAGGTCGACGCAAGAAAGTGAGGTGAGACCCTGGTGACTTTTAGGACATCTGGACCTTGTGCCAATTGTCTGATTTGGTTTTGCAGTCTTATTTTTGACCCGTTTAGGGCCCATTTGGGGTCCGCTTTACGCAAACGAGATATCTATGGTTTCCTTGTGAGTTCCTTTAGATGTTAGAAAGTCTTATATACTATTTTGAACATTTCATTGTGGTATGTTCCTTGGTATAGGACTTTGATCTGTTGCATGTTCGGGGCTTGCAAAGGCACATGAGTCTGCCGTTCGAGCCCCCAATACCCCTAGATTGTCTTGTAGAGTGGTTCCCCCTGTTTTAAATATAAGATATGAATGCATATGTGAAATTAGATAACTAGAAATCTGGGATGTGGCATGAATCCTAGGACGAGAAACAGTTACACTGTTTGTATGTGTGTTTGAGATTGCAGTCATAAATGAATGAGTAGAATTGTGAACAATTATCTGTTAATAAATACGAGCTGCCTGTTGGAATCTGAAATGCCGGTGCTAGTTAAACAATTACCTATGATATCACTTGTTGCATATGTTAATTGTGAAAATACGAGCAGCATGTGTAAATACGAGAATGGAAATGTGAATGAGGAAACTTAGTATGGAACAACATGATGAATATGAGCACGAACCCTACGGGGAATTAGGAGTAGAGCTCCTATGGATGAATGGAAAGGATCTGGAAATGTGAGTGGGAAGTGTGCTGGCCCTTGAGTACGTGGTACCAAGGAGAGCGACTGTCCCCTGTTTAGTGTAGAGTGGAGCTAGCCGCCCTTGGGTTGGGACCCGAGGTTAGGATTGACCACTCTACACCAACTTGACATGAATGATTGAGGAGTAAGTCAACTTGACGTGAATGACCCGAAGGATCCACAATGCGAATACCCAACACAATTACAAAGATAAATTACAGCACAACATATAGATCCACAAAGTGAATGATTAAGTCTAGCTACTATAGGTGAAGGAACTTCCCTTTGTTGGAAGTAAGTCAACTTGACGTGAATGCGTGTACCACGCGTTGGCACTTCATCTCTCTCGTAATTGCGGAGGTAGAGCGGGAGTGCAGCGAAGCTGAAGCTCTCAAGAGTGTGGACAAGGGTTTGGAGAGCAAAGACACTTTTAGATGATCTTCTACTTCTTTCTGACACAAGAGATGCGAAAATATGTTGCTAGAGTGTGTTTTCACAAGGCAAGGGTCCTCCTCTATTTATAGAGGACCTAGGAAGGCTTTGGAAGGCCTTAGAAGACTTTCATAGCCGTTGGGGTTGAACCCAAGGCAAAACAGGCCGTAATTAGAATCATTTATGATTCTGACAGGGTCTCAGACGTCTGGTCCAGGTATCAGACATTTGAAAAACTAGTTTAAGACGTCTGAGAACTAAGTCAGACATCTGATTCTAAGCGGGTTTCCTTCCTGACTTGGTTCAGACCTAAATAGGGTTCTAGTGTAAGCCATCAGACGACGTACAGGACGTCTGGCACAAGGTCTGGACGTCTGGAAACCAATTGTACTACAGGAATGGATTCCCAAGATAGGTTAACAGCTAGAATATCTCATAGAGTGATTTTGAGTCAGTCGAGGCTCAACGGTCAGATATCAGACGTTTGGGGTCCTCTACGGACGTCTGATAGAAGCCTAACGGTTATTTTTCTCAACATTTACTTTGTTAGCCAATGTTCCACTAATTAGACGTATGCACAACCATCAGGCATCTTCTAAGATGTCTAGACTAAGGTCTGGTTGTTTGATTTTATCAGATAGAACCTACTAAGTCTAGCCTAAGTTATTGGATGTCTGAGTCAATAGTCAAACGTCTTAAAAGTCACTATCAGACGTCTGATTTCTAGATTAGATGTCAGATTAGGTTGTTAGAACCTTGTTTCTCTACAGAAAACCTATGTATCCTAGAGTTGTGTAAGTGTTCAGAGGACTACTTTAAGGGTTCTTTGAGAATCTTTAACAAGTAATCTAAGAAAGATAAAGAGCAACAAAAGAAATAAAGACAAATTATAATGAACAAGAAGGAAATATATCCTATTATTCATCTCCTTCCTTCTTCAAGCTTTCGCTCCTTGCGAATCTCCTCCTCCTCCGGCAAGCTCCTCCAATCCGCCATGGATGCGAACTCGAACTCTGTCTAAACATGTCTCTATTTGCAAATACCCTGAAATCTATGACTTCAAATGCAAATATTAAATAATACGTGTTTTGTTATCATCAAAATAAATGATCGTGGTGTACTAGCACCAACACTCCAGGCATTTACATTTGCTTTTGATGGGCTCTATGAGGACTCTCTAGATACACTTAGCTTTGTACCTTTTCTAGAGGAACCCTCACACATAGTTCTCTTGGAAGCCACCTCTTCTACAGCACATACGGAACCCGCTCAAATCCGATTCCACCCCCGACTCACAACCGGAATCAATGTCTATCTTGATTCTCCTCTCTCTGATCCGGTCGCACCTGATTCCTCTCCACATTGTAATCGACTTTCGGATATCGATTAGACTAATAATCACGCCCCATCCTTCTCTGATCACTCTTATAAGGATCTCACATCCTCCACAAATCCATTCTCTTTCGAGGATCCTTAATCTGACTAGGCCTATATCTCAATTAGGGATTAAGAATTGATTATTATTTTATCTAAACCCTTGATCCAGGGTGATTCAAATCATAGACAGATTTTGGATTGCTTACAAGATCTCCCTGCAACACGATACAATAATTAGTAGCGGAACATAAAGAGAATATTAACTATATGTTTCAAATAGTTGAAATATATAATTAATATGTACTTAGAGAAGTACCATGGCATTTTGTTAATTATTAAAGTGCTAAAAATTTCTGTAAACAGAAAGAGGTGTACGAAAGGGTGTTGTTGGAATTTTGGAGAAATCGAATTTCATTAAACATTAGGATTATGACTCTCTGTATAAAGAGATGTTTTCCAATAATTTGAGGCTGATCAATTTCTGAATTGAGAGCCACCTAGAGCCCCTCCTCCTTGATCGTCCCGTTTGTGGTGAAAAAAGAAAGGGCATGCCCCTTCTCCTTTGTCTCCTCTTTTCTGGCCTTGCTTCTTGGCGAAGAAGGTGGTGCTTGCATGAAGAAGGTATTCCTCATGCAACTTCATTGCTCTCGCTCATCAACGAACTTAGAGGAGTTGTACCTCATGTTGGGGACTTCAAGTTGACATGTAGATATGCATCTACACCCTTCTTTATTCTCGTGATAGACAATTACGAAGATAAAATCCCTAACTCGTGCGATTGTTAGGAAAAGTTTTATGTGGTTTTAATCGAATTTGATCGGTCTTGGGATCATGTTTACGAGTTTTTTGAAAAGTTTTATACAATCCAATATGCTTCCATGATGCGCAACTTCCTTCGAATCCATATGTTGGGATCCATGTCAGCTACCCAACTATGACAAATCAATAGTCGACCATGCACTTAATTTAATTTAAACCTAGATTATCAATTAACTTTGGTCAATTATCATTTCTTACCCTTTACCCTCGACTAACCGGCTATCCGAAGATTCTGAACCATGTAGCTGACTATGGCCTTAATATAAGGTGCATCTAAGTTCCTATTTTACATGCGTAGCCAACTTTACATTTTGCATAGTAGATTATCATAGTGAATAGGTCCTTGTTCAATTGAAATAGTGTACTTTAATTATATCCAAAGGACTTGGTATATGTCCTAAATCATTTCATATCTCGTATAGGCCTCAGACCAATTCTTACAATGGTTTAAAACCAACAACACTCAATTAAAATCATGGATTCCAATGGAAAACAAAGAAAAAGACCTATTCTTCTCACCAAAAAGAGGGTTTCAAGGAAAATTTGAGATCATAAAGTTTTTTCTTCATGCTTCTAGGAGTACTTTAAACCCCTCAAATTTGTCCCAATGGAACAACTAATTTACTCATGATTGAAGCCTCTCCAAGCGGATTACTCGCATTCAATTTAAATAAAACTTTGGAGGGGTCATGGTTCCCTACTATAATCCACATCTTGCCAAGGTGATTCATTCCCTTTGAACCTCTTAGAGTCTTCTATATATGGATGGCCTCCTTCCAAGTGCCCATCACAAATCTTCATCAATCTACACTCAAAGCTCTATGCATAGCTGCCTAAAAGAATAGCTATTGACCTACCTTATGAATCCTATGAATTCACGTGTAAAACTAGCTTGAATCAATCCACTGTCAACCCTATTTAAGGCCTAGTTTACTTAGAGGGTTATGAAAGTGATGTTAAGAAATGTGAAACTAGTATTAACGCGTAATTATGTTTACTTGCAGTGGTGTTAACATCAATTTGTGTTTATTTGAATTTGTGTTAAGTTGTAGTGTGATCGTCAACCTTCTGTTTGAAATAAAAATGGTGTTTCATATGTAGTTGTTGCAGTATATTTGTTACATTGTAAACAGATGTCACGTCATTTTATTTAATTATAATTTTTACTGCTTAGTTTCCAGGTCGTTCACTGGAAAATAGTTATTGATATACATTACTCTTTATGTCCAAAAATATTCTTTTATTCCAAAAAATATTAATTTTATTTACAAAATGAATCAATAAATCAACTAATGAATGAATTGATCAATTATATACAAAAGAATCAATTATTTATACCAACAACACCTTAAACATACGTACAACTAACAAGCATCGAAAACCAGTTAGAAGCTACACTAAGTTAATTATATATAGTTACTCTAAGTAATACCTAATATAGGTACAAAAATAGTTACTAATATATACTATTCTAAGTTATATTAACATACTAATATTTTTACTAACATATTCTATGTATATAGTAACATATATATACGTCGGTATAGACCTTAGTAAAATATATACATAACATAAGTTAAAAAGAACTACTTATACTAACGTATATACATATATACAGTGACAGATGTATCTATCGCTAAAGCCTAGTGTTATTTATATACATAAGAGGCTCAAACAAGTATTTGACCTATATACATATACTTATATATACTACCTATGTATTCGTATACATACATGTACATATATACATTTACATTATTTATATACATATACTTACACTATATTACACATATAAGTATATACATATGTACACACACACAACATACACTCATAACACAACACTAAGTCACTGCGCCACTCCTTCCTTTTCTTCTCTTTCTCTTCACCCAACACTTGGCAAATTTTAGGACTTTTCTCTGCCTCACTTAACGCAATCGGTTCAACTATTGTTCATTGGACCAAAATTTTGGTTTTTTAATAGGCAGGTCGACCCATTTTTGTGGAACATACATCACCTCAAAAGGTGGGACCAAACTACTACTAGTAGGCCAGCCCTAGTTTTATTTAGGTGAATTTTCATACATTTTATTTAGGGCCAGCTCAGCAAACCCACACACACGCCTACATGTGCTCACGCACACATCCATGCCCGCCCATAGGTGCACGTAGGCACGCGCCTCGAGGATAAACCTTGTATGCTCATTTGCTGCACCTAGCTCTGACGACCGAGTGGGTCGCTAGCGCAAAGGCATGTTATACCGCTTTGAGAGGTTTACGCTGCACGATGTAGGACAATTCATAGGCACCAAATTGGCACAAATCAGTGTTATGCTGCCTTTGGAGTTGAAGATTTGGCCCTCGATTTGAGTGTCATAATTTAATATTATTTTAAATTAAAATACATAATTATAAAGCCCTTATATATGGCTACCTAATTGTAGAATTTATACGGAAAAATAAGTTATTTAAATATATAATAAAATTGGTTAAAGTTGGTTGTTTGTACACATTAAATTAGAGCTGAATTTGTTAATTAAAGTACAAATTGGCTAATTAATCATACAATTGACTTTATATAGAGTTAATTTATATAATAAATTATTTATTACACATTTTTAATGTATTTTAGAAACATTACTTTAATTTATTTACATTTAACTCGATGTTTTAGATAGATATGTACATAAATAAATTATAAATACTATAGTATTATACAAATACAGTATAAATAGGTTAAATATACTTAAAATAATACTATTCAAGTGTACATGATAAGTTACTTCAGTTTTAACTTAAATTACTAATTTATTTTATTTTAAGTTAATAATTTGCTTAATTAACTTAATAACTTAATTACCTACTGTATTACCTAATTAAATTAAATTACAGGTACTATACAGTATATAATACATAGTTAAGTATGGATATACAGTATGAGATATAATTATATACATATATGTAGGTTTGTATAATTACTTAGATTAATATACGTTAAGTTAATATAAATTTATATATAATAATACAATAGAGTCATATATATAATAACTCTTTCTAAATATTTAATTTAATATATAGGATCCATATATAAGTTAATTATAGACATTATTTTCATATTGTACACTATATACATATAGCTTAGGTTTAAGTTATATTATACAAGTATATACATTGTATACAATGTATGTTTGGGTATTTTTGATGATTTTCTGATTTTTATAGCTTATGTAGGTATAGTAGAGATAGGTGATGAGAGAGAAAGGGTGAGATGAGGAAGAGGAAGTTCTTTTTGTGATTTTTCATCGTAGGTTTTTTATTAAATTCCAAAGTAGATGAACCATTGGCTGGTATGTTCTATCAAGGCAGGGGTTCAAACTAATTTAAAACTTAACTCACACATAGAAAAATACTTGATCTTACTCAAAACAGGTTTATTTTATTTTTTAATAACCTTTTAATGAATTTTTATTTATGTACAAGTTAACCCAAAATGAGGCCTACAAGGGTGTTTCACTAGGAGCCTAAGGCCTCAAATTCTATTCTATTGGTTGGAATTGAGGTTTATCAGTTTAGAAGTATCCAACACATTACATCAAATATGCTCACACACATTTAGACTTGATTTTCAATTTAATTCTCAAACAAATTACAATTTGGACAGTCATTGCACCAAGAATTAGCTGACAGAGGTTTCAAATAAGAAATTACAAGCATTTCTATGAAATAAAAATCCATCCTTATACATGAATGCTTGTTCACAAAATTCCTAACACTACCAAACAAGTCAGCTCCATAAACCTTCAAATCAACTCAAACTCCTTCAGAACTAATCCAATCAATGCAGCTACTGCTACAATTGCTATCAGCTGGACAGATGGCTCAAATCAGACCTTCATGGTCTGATCTAAGGCAAAATGCATCAACCTTTGATCTGAGAAATCAAATCAAGGTGCAGTTCAACCAAGAAAATCAGTTCATACGAAAATCCTCAGCATAACTGCTACTGCTGCTATCCAATGACAGCAATTTTTACCCAATATTAGAAGCTAAGAGTTGCTATTGCTGGTGATCTGAGCAGTAAATGCCTGAACTAAACCCACGACAAATCTCTTTAAAACATCATAAATGTTCTTCTGAAGGTTTGAATTCACATTAAAATCAAATTGAGAGTCAAAAATCCCAACAAAGACATTCATTCAATCTAGTAAACAAGAAGCAGCTGCTGTTGTCCAAGATGATCAGATCTAAATGAAATCCATGAATCTCCATGTAAAATCTCTCAAACACCATAAAATAGATCATTTAAGCAAGATTCATCATCCCACAAACGTAAGACTTAATCAATCCTTTTGTTATGCCATAGACAACATGAAGAAAAGAGATTAATCAACACTAATAAAAAAAGCACTATTCGCGACGGATATTTTTGACCATTCAAGTAATGGTCGGCAATAATATTATTCTCGACTGTTTTAATAGAAACGGTTGCAAAAGTTCGGTCACTAACTTTCTCATCTGGAAAACAATCGAGGAGGTTGAGACCAATCTCGACCGTTAGAAACAGTCGAGAATAACAATTTAATCGACTGTTGTTATATAAACGGTCGAGGATAAATGAAATCCTCGACAGTGCAATATATAAAGGTCGAGAAAGTGAAGTAAAATTAAGACGTCTGGTTGATACCATTGTCGACCGTTTATAACGGTTGATAATAATAATATAGTTGATTGTTTCCATATTAATGGTCGACGATAATGTTTTCTTTACCCGCGCGCGTGGGTGGGCAAATTTTCAAAGTCTATCGTTAACCGTTCGACCTTGACGATCAGATCAGAAAAGGAGTTATTTCTGACCGTTATTAGAGGTTGGTAATAAAAGTATCATCGACCGTTTATTAGGAATGATCGAGAATGTTGAGTTAAATCCCTAGGACAGACCTCCTCCACCCCCCTCCGTCCTAAATCTAAAGTAACCTCCTCTACCTCGCGACCTCCTCCTGCCCCTCCCCTCCGTGAGACCTCCTCCTCTCGGCTCCTCCACCGCGCGACCTCCTCCTACCCCTCCCCTCCGCGAGACCTCCGCCCCTCGGCACCTCCGCGAGCGTCGTTGCGGCACCTCCAACTCGCCTCCTCCTTCGCGACCTTAAGGGGTAGTAGTCCTCCTGTTCTTCCTCCTCCGTCCTCCTCCTCCTTCCCCTCCCCCTCGTCGCCGGCCTTCCCTGACCCCTCCCCCTCGCCCACCACCAGCACCAGCCGCCACCTGCAGCAGCAACAACCGTTGCCACCACCTCCTGCCCTTGCGGCCACCACCAACACCACCACCACTCAATGCCGCCACCTCTTGCACCTGCCGCCACCCCCAGGACCACCACCACCCGCCACCATGAAATGACCCGCCGCTCTTGTAACGACCCGGTTCCCGAGTCCCTACGAGACACGAGAACCGGACCGACTCGACTAATCCCAAGACCTAGTCGTCCAACGAGAAAATAACCAAAAGAGTAGTAAAATAAATCACATTCAGCATGAATATAACTAACAGTAAGGAAGTACAGCAGTAAGGAAGGAAACTACTACAGTAGATACCACCACAACAGTAGAACAACATTTATCATATAACAAGAACTGCAGGTAAAGAAAGTACAGCGGAAACAAGAACTACTCACTATAACAGAAACAAAAGAGGTACAAAAGACTGTGGTAAACTCTACTGGACCCTACTCGGCCCAGCGTCCTCTGCAGCCGCTGACCCTAGCTGCTCAACACCTGGTCCTGAAAAAGGTAACGAGTGTAACACATCAGCAAAACGCTGAGTAGAGTGGCAAACTAACTATAGACAACAGTAGAGTGTACAGTAGCTGTTATGTTCTGTTACTTCCTTTATTCACATCTTTCAATTTTCTCACTATTTCATTTATTTCTCAGATCCTTTACTTGATCTCGAATGTCCTCGTGGGAACGATCTTGATTGCAGTCTTTTCCAAAAGTAGAAGTAGCGCGTGGTGCTCTCCTGGTCGGGAGAGTCCCCCGTGGTGATCCTACCCCCAGTCAACCACCCCAAGGTCACTGACAGACGTAACGGTGACTACGGCATGCGCGATAAACGCACAGGTAGCTAGCCCGCACTGGCACGCGGTCAGTCGTTTCCGTTAACGGGTGCGCCCAAAGCATAGCACGGAACCAGGGCAGAGCCCTCTCAGTAACAGGGATCCAACCCCTCCACAGTAACCAAACCGGGGCCTTGCCCCTCCACAGTCCGCGCACCCTCGCATGACTACCCTGGTTTGCCCTAGTGGGCCTAACAAGTCGGTGAAGGAGGCTAGCAGAACCCCGGGGCCCGTGGGGTAGCTAGTACTCTCCTAACACTACTAGCTCTCCTCGGTACTACGTACACGAGGGCCAACAAGTCGGTACAGAGCGGCCAATCCTAACCCCAGGTCCCTGGGGCGGCTGGCCCCACTCTGCACTAAACAGGTACAGGTACTTCCCTTGGTACTGCGTACCCAAGAGACAGTACAAACTACATCTCAGTTCCATTCCTTTTTCTTTCCAGGAGTTCCACTCCTAATTCCCCGTAGGGTTCCAGCTCTTTATCTCAGAACATCATATGTTTCACTTTCCAGTTTCACGTTCTCACAATCCATGATCTCAATCATGTTTCTTTATTCCTAACAGGAAACTGTTAATTCAATTTACAGGCAGCTTTATATTCCTTTCCATTTTTCCAAGACTGCAGTATTATACATTCCACTAGTTTTTCCATCCTAAGATTCATGCCACATCCTAGGATCTAGCATACAACTAGTTTTCCAGCCCTAGGATTCATGCATCACCTAGGAGCTATCATTCCATACATTTCTCATTCCTAGGATTCATGCAATGTCCTAGATTCTAGTTATGGTTCCATACTTTAACAGATTTTAAAAATAAACTTAAGCCACTCTACCAGGTACAACGGGAGTAATGGAGGCGTAATCGGGAATCCCGCGTGCCTCCGTGACTCCCAAGACTGCAACTGAACGAGGTCCTATCACAAGGATCAAACACAAGGAGTGTCTCAAAACAGTGTATAACTACTGTAGACTGGTAGAGGAATTAATTCTGAAAAGAACGCAACTCGAATCGCGGAAAACGGAGCCCGAACGGGCCCTAAACGGGTCGAAAAGACGATACTGTGCAAGATCAGACGTCTGGAACTTCTTCCAGACGTCTTAAAAAGTGGATCAGAGAATTACCTGTTCAGCGTGGTTTCCCAGACGTCCAGAAGTCTGCGGGAACGTCTGGCCTAGCTCCTAGACGTCCGATGGTCACCCCGGACGTCTGGAGGTCACTCAAGCCGTCTGGTACAACTTCCAGACGTCTGATTCGCAAAGGATGGCGAATCAGCGAGCCTACGCACAGCCAACTCCCTCCCTCAGTACGGTCAGTCGACAGGAAGGAAGAAGAAAGCGGAATACTAACCTTTCAGACGTCTGTATGATCTACCAGACGTCGTCCTCGCCGTCTGCCTATCAACCCAGACGTCCGATTCTGGAAATTTTTCCAGAACAGGGCGCCACCCGGCTTCTGCTCGCAACGCCGCCTTCGTCGCACCTCGCGCGCCTACTGCTCAAACTGCAGCAGGTCCCTCTTCGCGTCGCTCCGGCGAGCTCGTCCTCACGGCAGAGCTCCGCTCTCGCACGCCGCACCTCCTCCGCGCTCGCTGCGGCCGCAGCTGCCGCCCTCGCACTCGCGCTCACGCTCACTGGCTGAAGGAGAAGAAGGAGGAGACGGTGGAGACGGGAGGGGAGGCGTGCCCTTTTTAAGGCCGCGCGGAGAGGAGAGAGAAGGATTCGCGGCAGGGGAATCTGCAGCCGCAGGAGGGAGGAAAGGCGAATATGCGGTGTGCGCGCGCAGGCGCGCAGACGACTCGCGTGTGTCAAAAATAAAGGATTTACAGACGTCTGGAAACTATCCCAGACATCTGGTCCGACGTCTGGGACACATCCCAGACGTCTTAAAAGACGTCTGGGGCACGCGTTCGTAACAACTCTTGGGTTGGATAAGACGTTTGGAGTATTCATCAGATGTCTGTCCAGACGTTTGGATTGATGGTCGGATGTCTGAAAATAGGGAAAATCTTATGTGCTATTTGCTTTTCACGTGCATGCGACACGCATGTATTTTCTCTCTCCTCCGGCCTCCTCACTCGAAACCCTAAACACCTCCTATTTAAACCCCCACACCCTTCATCTTTCTCCCCATGACCACCTGCCACCGCCCCCTCCATCTCCTTCCTTTACTGGCGACCACCTTCATCATCGCTCTTCCCCCCTACCGCGAGCGAGGGAGTGAAGGAGAGAGGGAGAGAGCATGAGTGATTGCGTGAGAGGGAGAGGGTATGAGCGTGGGCTCGAGCCGAAGGAGCTCGGAGGTATGAGGAGAGGAGTCGTGCGGGGAAGACGAGCTCGCGAAGGGGAGCTTTGCGACCTCCTGAGGTTGCTGGCGTAGCAGCTGCAGGCGACGCAGAGGGGTCTACTCGGAGAAGAAGCCTCGCAAGAGAGTTCTACGTATTGGATCTTGTCCAATATCAGACGTCTAGAGCAATAGTGGGACGTCTGGAGTTGATGCCGGATGTCTGAAAGCACATTTAGTGCAAAGGTACGTGTTTCTACATGAGTTCCGGCCATGCAGATGGGATGCTTAGACGTTTTGGCTCTACACGTGCGTACACAAGTACAAAACGTTGGAAAGGCACGTGGTGCGTCCTTCGAGGCACTTTTGGACATCTGGGTACATCGCCAGACATCTAACTATACTCCCAGACGACCGGAAGGAGAGTCCGACGTCTAGGACTTCCCTCTGATGATTGCAGAGGGGTTCGGACGTCTGAGGAAGCTGTAGAAAAGAAAGGTGAGGTTCTGAGTTTGTTTAAGATGTCTGATTTTAGACAATATGTGTGTTTTTGGCAAGCTTAGGGCAGAAACGGAATTGGATTTCTGCAAACGAAGCATCGTTGTTTTCCGCTTGAGTTTCTCTACGAGTTAATGTCATTTATATACAGTTTTGGACTCGTTTGACGAGGTTGGTCAATTGTGTAGGTCTCCATACAGTTGAGTACACGGGGCCCGTGGAGGTGATAGGATCTGCGGTTCTAGCCCCCATTCCTCCCGTGTTTCCCAGTAGAGTGGCTTGCTTTCATATCAAGATTTAATAAAACTTAGTGCATGCTTAGAATAACTTAATTGAACCCTAGGGTGTGAAATGAACTCTAGGGCAGAAACGAACGAATATTGCTTGAGCTACATTGCCTTCCTTGAGATGCATGTTAAACCAATTTGCTAGCAAATGTATTAGTTTATTGATGTGATGCTTTCTTTAGAAAAACACAAATTGCCTGTTATATGAATAAAACCCGTAATGTGAATAATGAGATTTGAATGTTGGAAAATAGAATGAAAGGAATACAAGCATGAACCCTACGGGGAATTAGGAGAAGAACTCCTGTATATGAAAAGAACTTAGTAAGTAGACGGGAAGTGAGCTGGCCCTTGCGTACGTGGTACCAAGGAGAGCAACTGTCCCTTTAGTGTAGAGGGGAGCTAGCCGCCCCTTTAGGCTGAGACCTAGGGTTAAACCTAGTCACTCTACACCGACTTCTGTTTGGCCCTCGTATACGTGGTACTGAGGTCAGCTACTTAGTGTAGGGAGGGAGCTAGTCGCCCCACGGGACCTGGGGTTAGGACCAGCCGCCCTACACCGACTCTTGTTAGGTCCACTGGCAAACCGGGATAGTTGAACGAGGGTACATGAGCTGTTGAGGGGCGAGACCCCTGTTCTGTTCTGAGAGGGTAAGGCCCTGTACTATTCCGTACTGTAACTTTAGGCATATCTACTAGTAGAAACGACTGACAGCGTGCCAATGCGGGGTAACTACCTGTGCGCTTATCGCGTGTGCCGTAGTCATCGCTATATCACGACCGTGACCTTGGGGTGGTTGACTGGATGTAGGATTACCACGGGGGACTCTCTCGGCCAGAAGAGCACCACGTGTACATCCTACATCATGAGAAAGACTACAATCATGATCGTCCCCTTGAGGGACCGACAAGATCAAGAAATGACTGATTTCTAAGAGAATAAACAAATTAGAACCACTTAGTTGAGCTAAATGGAATTGAATAATATAGCTGCCTGTCTTAAATTAATTTGCATCTAAATGATTTAACTACCACTCTACTCAGCGTCAGCTGACTATAAAGTTTTATAAACTTGTTCAAGTCAGGGAGTTGAGCAGCTAGCACCATCGGCTGCAAAAGGAGCTGGGCTTAGTCGAGCCCAGCCTTAGCTGTTGACGTTTTCTGTTCCAGTACTCTTCTTTTTATAGTAATGAGTATTTTGTTATATGTAATACTGTTTCAGTTACTTTTCCCCTGTACTTTCCGTTGATGTTGTTGTGATGGCCCGTAATACTGTAAGATTATTCGTTCTGTTTCCCTTACTGTTTCTTATTATTTTTCTGCTTCGTTACATTGCATGTGTGATTGTGAAATATTATCTGCTTCTGATTACTTCTCGTTGGACCCAGTCTCGGGTCCTGTAAGGATAAGGAATCGGGTCATAACAAGATGGTATCAAAGTAAAGGTCGTTTCGAGAAATGAACCAAATGGTCTGAAAAACAACCACCCACATGGGTGTAACTGGGATAGCCATCACAACGTATCACTTTGATATTCGCTTCGAGTCTTATCTCTTGATGTAATTTGCTATCATTAACAGTTCCTGCTCTTTTCGTGCGTTTCCTTGTAGGAGATGCCTCGTCGGGGAGTTCTCGAGGTAGGCCGTGGACATGGCTGTGGGCAGGGTTGGAGGGGTGGATGTGCTGGACCTTAGGCGCCAGTCAACCCACCTCTCCTTCTGGGCATTCAAGCCCAGGATCTCGCCCAACTAAACCAAGATATCGTACGGGAGGAGCTCCAACAACCTCCTTGGCCACCCCTCCCTGAGGACGTGGAGGGAGAGTCCTCCGTGGGAAGGGAACCGCCGCAGCGCCGTACGAGCTGGAGGGGGAGGGGGTGATCCTCCACCACCCCCCCACCCTCATACACTTCTGAGCACAAGCCCTCCTTGCCTAGAGGTGTACCTGCTCCCCCGTTCCAGCTCCACCACAAGCTTTTTGGCTAGTTCCAGAAGCTGAAGCCCCCCTCCTTCAAGGGGGATGAGAGCCTATATGAGGTAGAGGATTGGCTGGAACAGATAGAGAAGGTGTTGGACACCCTCCGCTTTCCTGTAGAGTGTCGCGTGGCCTTTGCCACATACCAGCTAGAGAGTGCAGCTTACAGGTGGTGGAGGGCAGTCAGAGGCCAGGAGGGGAGAGAGCCGATATGGGACCAGTTCGTGGCTCTCTTCTGCAAGCAGTACTTTCCGCAAACCTAGCAGGACCAGAGGAGGCGGGAGTTCCACACTTTCCGTCAGGGGGCGATAACAGTTAGCACGTACCGCACGCGTTTTCTGGAACTATCACGCTTCACCCTGACAGGTGTGTCTACTTAGGAGGAGCGCCTGTGGAGGTTTACTGAGGGGCTCCGACTTGCGATTCGGGGGTATATGAAACCCCTGAAGTTGTCCACTTTCTCGTGTGGTTGAGGTGGCCATGACTTATGAGGAGGCCAACCCAACCACGTAAGACATTGACGGTGGACAGAAGAGGCCCTACCAACCAGAGTACTCACAGGGCCGTCGAGAGACGAGGCACACGGCAGCCGCAGGAGAGCCGTCTCATTCTGCGAGGCCACTAGTGGCCTTTGGGGGCCTCAGATAGAGGCCTGCTGCCAGCACTGGACCCTGCCCAGCCATCACCAGGGACTGACTGAGGGAGGAGGTCGTGTCCCTCTCTGCTCCCAGTGTGGCTAGCCGGACCACATCAGAAGGGATTGGCCATCTAGGGTTAGAGCACAGCAGATGCTCCCCGCACCGAGCGTTGGAGGCTGAGCTAGCGGCCACGGTCACCAGGCTCGTGGAGGAGGACAACAGTCACGAGGTGTGTACCGACCAGCTGCTGCTCTCCCGACCCTAAGCGTGACCACTTCGTCTGCACCTAGGGCTAGGGCTGAGGGGCATATCAATGCCCTAACACATAGAGATGCCAGGGCTTCAGGTTTTGTGGTGGCAGGTCTGGTTACCGTTTCTGGCAGATTAGTCTACGTTCTTTTCGATTCTGGTGCCACATATTCTTTTGCCTCCTCAAGTTTTGTTGTCAGTTTGGGGTTGGGTAGCGTACTGTTAGAGGTTCCATTCCTGATTAGGGGACCAGGTGGACAGTTGTTCGTAGCAGAGGAGGTCTTTACAGACTGCGAGGCCACTATAGGGGGACACAGTCTTCTCGCTGACCTTATTGTAATCCCGATGGAGGACTTTGGCATGATCCTAAGGATGGACTGGCTGTCTACCTATCACACCTTGGTGGACTATTTTGGGAGGAAAGATCATCTTCTCCATACCGGAGTTGCCTCCCTTTGAGTTTCATGGCCAGCCAGTGGACGAAGGTTTTAGGTTCATTTTCGCGCTTCGGGCAGTGAAGCTTTTGGGCCAAGGGTGTGAGAGCTTCTTTGCTTGTGTTTAGCATGCACAAAATTAGATGCACGATAATAACAAACAATAGGAATTCTAAACCCTAGGCAATAGGTTGTGGGATGGATATAATTGTGTAAACATATTAACCCGTCGAGACTTATGATAATGTTATACGGACAATACAGAGTGTGTGCATACCTCACTTATATGCACGATGCATTGTCTTTATAACATGCCATAAGTGTCGTCGTCCTTTGTTCAGAGAAGTTCTGAACAAAGGGGGGTCCTTGAAAATTTGATCACAACTTAGGGTTACTTCTTGCATGTAGCTAGTGTTTGGAGAAATTTCGATTGCATTTTCTCACTCTTTTCCAGTACACCAACTAATCTTAGCTCTGTTCCCGGAGCGCCCTTTAGTGGGGGCTATTGGGGATGTTGTTAAGGTTAGTCTCAGGGCGTATACTGGAGAAGTGCAGGGAAATACTGTCGAAATTTCTTCAAACACTGGTTGCATGCAAAAAGTAATGTTGTGATCAAATCTTTAAGGATGGGCTATCAAGTGAAAATCTTCTTAAAATACACATTTCTTCTTTATTCGAGTATAACTTATGAATGATCTAAAAATACACATTCTTACCTTATTCGATTCCAACTTATGAGTTGTAAAGACCCGTTCTATTCTGAGCCCTTTAAGACGTCTGGACTGTCGGTCAAATGTCTGGTCAAACGTCTGGACCCTTTCCCAGACGTCTGAAAATTGAAAATTTGTACGTTACTTTGCATCTATGCATGGGCTACACGCAGAAAGTAGCACCCCTTTTTCTCTCTCCCTCTTCTCTCCTCCACTCGAACCCTAACCCCTCCCTTATATAAGACCCCTCTTCCTCCCTTCCTCTCTTCCCCACTCCACCACAGCCACCTTCCTTCCTTCCCCTCCACTGCAGCGAGAGGGGCGAGCGCGAGAGAGGGCACAAGAGCGAGCAACAAAGAGGAGAGGCGGCGTGAAGAGAAGAGGAAGAGCTTGAGCTCATGAGCTCGTGGGAGCTCGCCGAAGGACGCATGGCCGGAGTGGCGTGTGTGGGAGGAGGAGCACGTCGGTGGAGACGTCCCCGACACTTTGCTACAGCCGGAGCTGCAAGCGAGGAGGAGAGGCCGTGGCTGCGCGCGGCGAGGAGCAGAAGGTCGCTCTGGTTCTGGGATTTTCCCAGAATCAGACATTTGGCGTGCCGTCCAGATGATGGGTTGGACGTCTGGTGACGACACCGGACGTCTGAAAGCAGTATTTCACGAAGGTATGTTCCTTTTGCTGTTACAACCATTCAGGCCGCACTGCAGCTTCGATCTGCATGGCTAAAAGTGGGCCGATTCGCCTGTCGCGTGAGAGATAGCTTCGGGAAGGTGCGGAGCACACCCTCTCATGTGTTTTAGACGTCTAGACAGCTTACCAAATGACCTGAAGCACTTCCATACGACTGGAGGAGAGGTCGGACATCTGGAGTTGGATCCAGATGGTCAAATAGGGGTTCTGGACGTCTGAAGTCAACGTAGGAACCTGAGGTGAGAATCTGGTTACTTTTAAGACATCTGGACCTTGTGCCAGACGTTTGATTTGGGTCTGTAGTTCTGTTTTGACCCATTTAGGGTCCATTTGAGGTCCGTTTTATGCAAATGAGATATCTATGGATTCCTTGCGCGTTCCTCTACTTGTTAGAAGGCCTTTTATACTATTCTGAACATTCAGTTGTGGTATGTCCCTTTGTATAGGACTTCGATCTGTCGTGTGTTCGGGGCCTGCCGAGGCACGTGAGCCTGCCGTTCGAGCCCCCAGTACTCCTGGATTGTCTAGTAGAGTGGTTTCCCCTGTTTTAGTTATGAATCATAAATGCATATGTGAAATTGGATAACTAGAAACCTAAGATGTGGCATGAATCCAAGGACGAGAAGTACTTGCACTATTTGAATGGATATGAATCATAAATGCATGCTTGAGATTGCAGTCTTAAATGAATGAATAGAAATGTAGATAACTGTCTGTTAATAAATAAGAGCTGCCTGTGGAATATGAAATTTCTGTGCTAGTTGAACAGTTACCTGTGACATTACTTGTATATGTTAAATGATGGAAATAATAGCTGCATGTGTATAATATGAGAATGGAAATGTGAATGATGAAACCTGGTCTGGAACAACATGGTGAATACGAGCATGAACCTTACGAGGAATTAGAAGTATAGCTCCTATGGATAAATGGAATGGATCTGGAAGGGTAAGTGGGAAGTGTGCTGGCCCTTGAGTATGTGGTACCAAGGAGTGCGACTGTCCCCTGTTTAGTGTAGAGTGGAGCTAGCCACCCTTGGGTTGGGACCCGCGGTTAGGATTAACCACTCTACACCTACTTCTTTGGCCTTCGCGTACACTGTACTGGGGAGAGCTACTAGTGTAAGGAAAGAGCTAGCCACCCCACGGGGCCCGGGATTCAGCTAGCCACCTTACACCGACTTGTTAGGCCCACTGGGCAAACCGAGGTAGTCAGACGAGGGGGCGCGGACTGTGGAGGGGCGAGACCCCTGTTTGGTTCTGAGGGGCTAGACCCCTGTTACTGAGAGGGCTAGGCCCTATACTATTTCGTGCTGTACTTTGGGCGTACCCGCTAGCGGAAACGACTGACCGCGTGCCAGTGTGGGGTATCTACCCGTGCGCTTACCGGTCATGTCGTAGTCACCTCTATGTCTGTCCGTGACCTTGGGGTGGTTGACTGGGTGTAGGATTGCCACGGGGGACTCTCTCGGCCAGGAGAGCACTACGTGTGCCTTCTACTCTTCAGAAAAGACTACAATCAAAATCGTTCCCACGAGGAACATACGAGATTAAGAAAGAGATCTGAAAAGTAAACTAATGGGTGAAAAAGAATGACTTGTAAAACAAATAATTTGAAAGATAAATTTACCCGTTAGCCTTTACTGCTTTAGTTAGTTGGTTACCACTCTACTCAGCGTTCGCTGGCTCCATTTTACTCGTACCCCTTTACAGGTCCAGGAGTTGAGCAGCCCGAGCCACCGACTGTAGAGGGTGCTGGGCCCAGTCGAGCCCAGCAGTAGTTCCTGCTGTTGTTGTTGTACTTCCTTTTTGCTAGTGAGCTAGACTCTTGTTACTCTTTTTGTTCTGTACTTTGTTCTACTATACTGTTGTGGTGGTGATATGTACTGTTAGCAGCTTTTACTTCCTTTACTGCTATACTCTTTTACTGTTAGTTACTTAGCATAGTGAATATGGTTTGCTTTCTTGCTTTTTGGTTATTTCTTGTTGGATGACTGGGTCTTGGGATTCGTCAAGTCGAGCCGGTCTCATGTCCTATAGGGATTCGGGAACCGGGTCGTACATGAGTGGTTGTCTTTTACATTTAGGATAATTATCATGGATAAGTTATGGATCGGTATGAGGAATTTGAATTACCACGACTACAAGAGTGGAGTGATTTTATTTCTGGATTGGGCAATTCATGATGATAAACATTTAGACGAGGTGAATTCCTTCAGCTGATTTTATGCCCATGTAGACAGTGTTTGAATGGATTTTTCTATGATCGAGACACAGTTTTGGAGCATGTAATATGTAATGGTTGGTGGCAACATTACGTAAATTTGACAGTTCATGGTGAACAAATGAGAGAAGTTAGGAATAAGACAATTGAAGCCCTTGAAGGAAGTGATGATAATCAAGGAGATGAATTGGATGAAATGTTACATGATATGAGAGCAGCAGACCATGAGGATGCAGATGATGATGAGGCATTACGAGATTGTAATGAGTTGTACGATGCAGTCAAGGCAGTAAATGATTCAATTGCTCATGGAATAATGTCAATGTCTAAGTTGTTATTCCTTCTGAAATTGTTTCAAATGAAAGTGATGAATAGTGCCACAGTGAAATTAATATTTGAGGTTTTGAAATTCATTGGAGATCCATTGAATAATCCTACTGGATATCCTAAGTCATGGTATAATGCGAAGCAGTAGATACATGGGCTCAGACTGAAATGCGAGAAGATTGATGCCTGTCGTAATGATTGTGTCCTATACAGAAATAAGTACTCAGGGTTGACTAACTGTCCTGAATGTGGTGAGGAGAGATATAAGGTGGGAAGTCAACAAACACCAGGGGGAAGAAACAACCAGAAAAGGTTCTCCGTTATTTTCCACTGATCCCTAGGCTACATAGCCTATTTATTTCCAGTAAAATAGTAAAATTGATGTCATGGCATCATGATAATAAATTGAAAGATGAACGCATCCGTCAGCCAACAGATTTTGATGAGTGGAATAGATTTAACAAGAATCACACATTATTCACAGAGGAGGCACGGAATGTGAGACTAGGTCTTGAAAGCGATGAATTCAATCCATTCAAGAGCATGTATCCATCATATTCCATATGGCCGGTGGTTATGGTAACTTACAACTTACCCCCATGGCTATGCATGTGATCTTCATTCATGATATTGACACTCCTTATCCTAGGACCCAAGCAACCAGGAAATACAATAGATGTTTATCTCCAGCCATTGATTAATGAATTGAAAGTGTTGTGGTACAGTGGTGTTCAAACATATGACGCACACAAGAAACAATTCTTCTAGTTGCACGCAGCATTACTGTGGACAATCAATGACTTTCCAGCATATGCGAATTTGTCAGGATGGAGTACGAAGGGGAAGTTCGCATGTCCAATCTGTATCCATGATACTCATCACCTGAAGTTGCCTGAAAGCAAGAAGTTTTGTTACTTAGGACACCACAGGTTTTTGCCCATTGAACACAGATGGCAAACATCATAATTCAAGGATATATTTGATGGTAAAGCATGTCGGTATTTGTCGAGGAATCCGAAGAGTAGACTCTGTACAAATTCTATTTGGTTGTCGAGGATGAAAATCATGGAGACATTGCAATAGCTCGGGGAAATACGTTTGGGTCATCTTTTCAAGAATGACTTGGCTTCCTTGCGACACTCAAGGTTTAGGAAGAAAAGTATATTTTTTATGGAGCTTCCATATTGGAAAGATTTCATGATGCAACATAATTTAGATGTTATGCATATAGAAAAGAATGTAAAGGATAACATTCTTGATGTATTACACCTAATAGACGACCGAAGGATATAGTTAAAACAAGGAATGATATGAGAATTTTAGGTATTCGTCTTGAGTTGCACGTTAAAGAAGGAGGGTCTTACTTTCCAGAAGCTATATACAGTCTTACCGGAGAGCAGAGGCAAAGGATTTTCTCGTTCCCTAAGGACATTCGGGTTCCAAATGGGTGTTCATCGCAACTTTCACGTTGCGTAAATGAAGCACAAAAGAAGATTACTTGGTTAAAAAGTCATGATTCTCATGTATACATGCAAATCTTATTCCCACTAGTGATACATGGAGTGATGCCTGATCCGATAGTCGATTCTTTGAAGGAGATGAGCAGATATTTTAAAGTTATCTGTTCAAAAACATTAGACACTGAGTTGCTAGACAATTGAGACAAATAAATTGTGATCACACATTGTAAAATGGAGTAGATTATCTTGCCTACATTTTTCGATATTATGGTTCATGTCACGCTTCATCTTTCAAATGAAGCGAAAATTGCTGGACCTATGCAATACAGATGGATGTATCCAATTGAACGATATTTGAAGAAAGTGAAAGATTATGTCTTGAATAAGGCTAAACTAGAACGGTTAATTGTTGAAGGCTATCTTGTAGAAGAATGTATTAACTTCTGTGCCATGTATATGAATAAAACAGATAATAGATTTAATCATCTTGAACGAAACTATGAAGGAGAATTTAATGGTAATGATGAAGATTATTTGTCCATATTTAACATTGGAGGAAGGTCGATCCTACGGACAAAGGTTAAGCCCATCTCAGAAATGGACTGACGTTTGGTACACTTGTATATTTTGAAACAAATTCCAAAAGTGGATGAATTTTACAATGAATTTAAAGAATCATTTGATACATCTACACACAACTTGCAATTCCTTCATTGGTTCAAGGATCGTGTAAATAAACTGAAAGAAAATGGGGATCCATAGTGGGTATAGGATTTTGATGTAATTGCTGATACACCTTTGACATACGGATGTTACCATTTTGGATACATAATTAACAATTTTTGATTCAGAGTATGATCCATTGATGATGCGAAGGCCACGCAACAGGAGGGGGTTCTTGTCAGTTGTAACCTAAGCATTGGTTGTGATGGATATTATGGCCAATTTGAAGGTATTATGGAAATGAGCTTTAGGTTTTACCGTAAGGTAGTTCTATTCAAGTGTGATTGGTTTGATGTTTTCAAAGAAGGCGTTGAATTCAAAATTGACAAGAAACACGGATTCTTGAGCTTGAGTAAGAACTGTCACATCCTTCAATCATCAGAACAATTCACACTAGCTTGTCAGGTAGCGCAAGTATTCTACATGCCTGATAATAGCAAAAATGGGTGGATTATACCAGTTAGAGCTCAACCATGTGAACAATACGATGTGGAAAAAGATCTACACCCAGATGTTGAGTCTGAAGCATATCAACAAAACCCACAAAATGAAGAACTTGCCCCTGGTACAACTGACATTAACATATATGGTAAATTATCAAAAGTATTAATTTATAACCATAAATATAAATAAATTATGAAATTCCTAGTTCGTTTTGTTTAGATCACCTTTAAATTGTTTTATCTTTTATTAAAGGTTACGTTCATTTATATATCATAACTGATTTTTTTTTATTACTTTCTTATATAGGTTCTTCGCATTTTCCTACTGTTTGTGCACCGATTGTTTCCATTTCGTCACTATGGTGAATTTTTTATTACTTTTTTAAAAAAATGTTACTATCATGTTAGATGTGGGATGTGCCCACTTAGGTTTATTTTAAGAGTAGGGTGTGCCCACTTAGGTTCATTTTTTGTGTGAGGTGTGCCTACTTAGATTTATTTTTTTTGTGGGGTGTGCCCACTTGGATTTATTTCTTGTGTGGAATGATGCTTTTTTTTTGTATCTTGAATGTTTTATGTTGAAGAAAGAGGAGAAGAAAGAGGAGAAGAAATAAGAAGGGGAGGGTAATTAAGGAAGGAAGAGAGAAAGAGAAGGGGAGGTAAGGGAGAAAGGGAGAAAGAGAAGGGGAGGGTAAGGGAAGGGGAAAGAGGAGAGGAAATAAGAAGGGAAGGGTAACTAAGGAAGAAAGAGAGAAAGAGAAGGGTAGGTTAAGGAGAAAGGGAGAAAGAGAAAGGGAGGGTAAGGGAAAGGGAAAGGAAATGGGAGAAAGATAAGGAGAAGAGGAAGGGGAGGTTAAGGAAAATGGGAGAAAGAGGAGGGGAGGTTAAGGAGAAAGGGAGAAAGAGAAGGGAAGGGTAAGGGAAGGGGAAAGGGAATGTGAGAAAGAGAAGGAGAAGAGGATGGGAAGGTTAAGGAGAAAGGGAGAAAGAGAAGGAGAAGAGGAAGGGGAGAAAGAGGAAGGGGAGGTTAAGGATAAAGGAAGAAAGAGAAGGAGAAGAAAGTGGAATGGGAGGGTAATGGTGCTAGTGTGATGGTTTGATTAATGATGATGACTCCATTGTTATTGATATAATTGATTGATGTTGTTGTAGTAAATATAGGAAATACAAACAATTATTACGACCATTATTATTTAATTAACTAAATTTTTTTACTGGTTTATTTCAGATCGTTCACTGGGAGGCAGTTATTAATTTACATCACTCTTTAGGTCCAAAATTATTCTTTAATTCCAAAGCTGATTAATTTTATATACAATCAATAATGAATGAATGAATCTATGAAGGATGAATTAAAATTTCCATGATGTAAAAAAAGTCAATAAAAATGCTTGCAAAACTCTACTTACAAACAAGCATCAAATGATACATAAGTATGTTCTATACTATCTATTTATAAGTTATATTACTAATACTTACATAAACCAACATTGCTAACTCATATTACATAGCATACTAATTTAACTTACTATACTGACATATACAGTAACACATATAATGGTTATAGTGACAGATGTAAACGTCGCTGGACCCCAGAAAAACTACATACAAACTAAAAGAGGGAAACCAGGGTCTATAACGACAATTATTTTGCCTACAGTAACACGTTATTTTGTTAGTAAAGGTCTGAAGTTATAAATAGAAATACATAACTATACTACGTGTATATATATATATTATAGCTATTTTATATGATTTTATTTATACAGATTTTCAATCTGTCTATACTTTATACCTATAAGTATTTGTACTCGCCCTCTCTCTCTTTACTCCTTCTCTGCCTTTCCTGTTCTTAATTTTATTCTTCGTCAGCTCTCAGCGGCACTTAAGCGTTAAACACTTAGGTAATTAACCAATGTCATTACAACTCATAATTAATCAAAAACTTGTTTAATTTGCGGGCACGCTTTTCGAGGGATACACAGCACCCAGAGGGTTGGACAAGACCTCTACTAAGCGTGCCCTAATTTCTCATTAGGCTGTTTAATTACAAGTTTACATGCTCAGATCAGTGGGCTTCACAGCCCGCACACCCCCGGGCCCCTGGCCCCACACAGATTCTCATGCTCAATGCTCAGTATGCTTATAGGTATGATAGGATGATCGGTTGCTCAGGCACCCGGCGCCCATGATGACTGATCGTCCTATGCAATGAATTCATAATAAGGCGTTGCAGGCGCCCCACAGCTACCGATGTGGCACTATTCCAGCGCCTGCGCAGCGTTGGAATTCTACCGGCTTGCAAACAGTTGCGATTTTTTTTTTTGCCCTCAATTCGAGGGCCATAATTTATTAAATATTAAAAATAAATTATGTGATAATAAAGTATTTACATAATACTATACAATAGTACAATTAATTTGAAATTTTGATTATATTTACTAAATAAATAAATTAGCTAAAGTATACATATTATACATACTTAATTTTAGGTTTTGTTCCTTAATTATGTATAAATTATTTATTATATGGTCTAATTGACCTTATACGGAATTAATATACATATCTAAGTATTTTATAAACATTTTTATTATATTTCACAACCCTCAATTCGAGGGTCATAATTTATTAAATATTAAAAATAAATTATGTGATAATAAAGTATTTACATAATACTATACAATTGTACAATTAATTTGAAATTTTGATTATATTTACTAAATAAATAAATTAGCTAAAGTATATAGTTTATACATACTTAATTTTAGGTTTTGTTCCTTAATTATGTATAAATTATTTATTATATGGTCTAATTGACCTTATACAGAATTAATATACATATCTAAGTATTTTATAAACATTTTTATTATATTTTACAAATTTAAGTTATGTTTTATTTACATTTAAATAGCCAATTTTAGGACTATTTTATTTCCAAATTAAATTTAAGTAGTGTATTTATTATAAATATACTTAAATTAGGTTGAATTACTTAAAATACAGTAGTATACATATACAATGTAAATTACTTAATTTTAATTTAATCTAATAACTTAACTATTAACTTAACAAATTAATTATTTATTCTGTATACATAATTAAATTAAAGTACAAGTTTTAAGATGTTTATAATATGCATATAAATACATATATACAGTATTGTAACTTAATATGGTTATTTATAGTGATTATTACTTTATATAGCTTACGATACATATACATAATTTAATTAATAAGTAGTTGTATAATTAGGATATAGATAACATACTCTAACTTAAATATTTACTTTACATAATACAATGTATACATAAGTTATTTAACTTATAAATCTGTATGCTATACATTATAGATAATTAAGCTTACTATATAACTTAGATAATTACTTATATACATATAATCCAAATGATTTTTACTGTTTTTGGGGGTTTTTTCCAGTTTGTATGGTTTTACTTATATGTTATGGAGGTAGGAGATGTGAATGGAAGAAATGGATGAGAAAGAAGACATATTTTTGGTGTTTTGAGTAGATATATTCTTTTATTAAAGCTCATGGTATACAGAATCGTCGACTGGCAAATTATACCAAGTTGAGGGTTTTTCATACCATGAGACTTGGTATGCAATTAGAAAACTATATGATCTTCAATCAGACAGTTTTATTTTAATTTTTTAGAATTTTTTTATGATTTTTATTTAAATCTCAAGTTCACTCATCCTAAGCCTTTAAAGAGGTGTTCTAACATGTCCTAAGTGCTTAAGATGAGACCTAATTATCTAGAAGGCAGGAAACTGCCTTAGACATGCTTATTCTAAGTTATGAAACATATAAAAGCAATTCAGCATGTAATTTAAGATAATTTTCAGTCAATTCATATGGTGGACAGTACAAACTCTTTGTTTAGCTGACAAAAAGAATTAAAAAGAGTTGATTACAGCCTTCAACAGATGTTACAAGCCAATTAAAGTATAGGAAAGCTTACATACAGTTTATACAACAATTTACCACAGTTAGCTTCTAACATGAATAGATATAAGCTACCATCCACATTGTGATAAGACTTGGGATTCCTGCTAGAACAGCAGGAAGAAGTTATTCACTACAACAGCTCAGAAATTAGGAGAGCAGCTAAAATAGACCCGATCATCCTAGCAAATCCCTCTTCAGATGTCTCAACTGCTGCTGCAGTTGACTCATCTAAAGAGGAACAGATTTGCAGCAGGATAAAGGGGTTAATTCCAACATATACTTTATGATCTAACCCTTAATACCCCAGATCAGATTCTAGACAATCTGATCAGGGATTAAAAAGGGGTTAATCCAAGGAGTACATGTGGGAATTGAGGAGAGGAGTGTAGCTGCTTCTGCAGCAGTTACTATAGGTTTGGGATTGAAACACACAAGACATGAATCAGGAATTCATTCAACGAAATCTAACAAGGGTCTCAATTTAGAGAAAAACCATTCGGGATTACAAAGCAAAACCAAATTCCCTTGTCATTAACTTCTGGTCAAACTAAAGTTAAACAAGCAACTGATCTGATTCTTTCTAATGCTATAGACAGCATGTAGAAAGAATCATCTCAGTCCAATGAAAACAAACACTCCAATCCCAGAGTTTTGGAACCTTAAGGAATATGGAAAATTCCTTAGGTTAGGAAAATCGATTTGCACCTCAAATCAAATAAAGGATGCAAGGTGGAGTCTCAAATCAACTAAATGACTTTTCATTAACTCATCCATGCATTCAAGATAGTGCAAAACTTATGAAAATTCAGTTCAGATCATGGCTCTTCTGAGGTGAATTTTGACTTCAAAATCACCTCAGAATCCTTGCCAAGCAGTGAATTAAAATAAAAAAAACTCAGTCTGCTAGATCAAACGTTCAAAACTCAAATAATTAAAATTCATTGCAAACCAATTTTCTTTATCAATCCAGCAAATCGATTTTCTTTAAAGCTCATATCAGGGGCTTTTGTGAGCAAAATGGAGTGAGTGAAAAGCCCCTAACATGATCTTTGACGCCAATTTTAGATATGATATCAGAAGATAATCAGGTCTAAAGTTAGGTCTGATGAGTGGGTAAATTGCGAGAAGTAAATCGCGAAAATCAAAAGCGATATGGAAAATATGCAGAGGGAGAGATCTTATGAAAAACGGCTGTGTGAACCATCTCCTCTGATCTGGAATGATCAGAGGAGGTGAGGGGAGTGCATCTATTCTACTTCTACTACTACAGCTAAACTATCAGAACAGTGAAATTAAACACCACAAACTACTTTAATTCTACTATTAACCTACTTAACTATAGCTACAACTAATTTGCAGAAGATTAAATCTACTCTAACAGGAAGAATGGGACCTATGGGTCCTTAGCCAGTGGCTAAGGAGGTAGAAGGGAGGGAGATGACTCCAGCGGAGGGAAAAGCCTTCTAGTGAGGCTTCATAGTTGTCCTCAGGTGCTATGAGGTCCTTAGCGACGAGGAGGTCGATTAGAAGTCGGGGATTTCACAACCGGTGGCTATGAAATCAGAGATTTGGTGGGGAGGGCAGCTGGAGTGGATGAATGACTGCTAAGAGATGTAGGAGAGAGTGATCCCCCACGCACGCGACTACTAAGGTGCTTAAGTAGTAAACTCAGTGGCTCAGATCACCGCGCAGGTGAAAATAGTTGATGAAGCAACCGGTGGCAAGGATGAGAGGAGAGGGGCGTGCGGTGAGCCAACTCAAAAACTGACCATCGGATGGGATCTGGGGAGAAGGATGAGCGCACGCGTCGCTTCGCGCGAAGCTTCGATTCAAATCGAACCGTAGATCAAGAGAAAGTGGACGGCCAAGATCTGCCCTGTTCTTCGCGCGCTATAGTGCATGCGAAGAACAGCAGGTAGCAGCGAAATGTTGGAAAAATTGCAGGGAGAATCCCTTCACGAAGGGGTAGAAAAATTATACGTAGGCCCATATGTGAAGAGAATTGTAACAGGATGGACCCTGAGGGCTTTCAAAGGGGTCCTTGCAGGTTACAAGTAGGTCCAAAAAGGATTTCTAAAGAAGAGAATGTGCTGCATGAAGGACCAAAGTGTAAACTCTATATTATAAGGCCTTAATGATGTCCAAATGCCTTCAAATTTTTATATGTGCTTAATTGAACATTTAAGAAATTAATTGTACTTTTGATTTGGCCTTTTAAACTTATTTATGTGTTCAATTCACGCTAGATCACCATTTGACTTAATTTGAAGAATATCTTGTTTCATGACCTAATTATGCAATTTTAACACAAAATCAAGGTTTTAAGCCTTTTTCTTTGATTCCCACACTTAACCCTTTTTATCTGTTAATTTGATATTGTTTAACCGAGTGTCTAGCTTAACTTCAGCTTTTTAGCTATGATGAGTAGCCACTCATCAGGAAACAGAATGGGAGAAAGAGGAAGGGGTGGGAAATGGAGAAAGGGAAGGTTATTCCATTTATATACCCTCATTTCATTTTCAATTATTTGTATACTTATTTCATGCAGGATTTTTGAAATGTTACAATATATAGGGGAAATGCTGCCAAATTTTTTTTAAAAAAATCTGATTATTTGTGATGTTTTTACGTAGGTTATTTTCAAGAAAAAGGGTAATAAGAGGAGCAGGGAGGAGGCTCAAGTCTCCCAGCAGCTTGAGGCCCCCCCACAGTGACCTAAGGCCCTCCGCCAACAGGCTCAACCTCAGGCTCACCGCCAACATCCTCAACCTCAGCCCCAGGCACCTTGCCAGCAGTTTCTGAGGCTTGGAGATTTAGATCAATATTTCCAGAGTCAGGGGAAGGGAGGTAGGGGGAAGAGGAAGAGTCTGATGCCTCCTCCAATGAATCTCCTAGCGGAGGATTCTGATTATGAGGAGGATGCACCCACCAATGAGGAGGATAATACTTCATTTGATGAGGAGAACGTTAGATTGGATGATCAGCTAGAGCATACGGCTAACCCAGATCCTTCTCAGACGGGATGTTCTGCACCACCACCACCAGCCCGCGGTTTAGGTATGAATTTAAGGTTTGGTAGATGTTATGTTCTTAAATTTTTTTCTTTGTTATTTAATTTTATGTTATAATTCTATCTTATAGGTGCACGTAGGGGGAGAGGTCCCACGTGGAACAGGGACATAAAGAGAATTCTGCATGGGACTCGCATTTCAGTGCAAATCACACCAGCAAGGGAAGCAGTGGACTATCCTCCATTCGTCAATAGACTGGGTACATTGACAAAGACGATCATCCCACTGGCCTACTTTTATTAGAGGAACGTGCCAAACGAGCTAAAAAGGCAGCTCATTCGAGAGTTGGAGGTAATTGGTAAAAACTAATAACTTTTGTAAATTAATTTATATAAGTTTAAATTATGTAACAATTTCTGTTCTCTTTCTAATGTAGGCCACGTTCGAATGAGGCGATGATCTAAACATCCCTAAATATATCTTCAAGCACGTAGCGAAGATTCATAAAGATTGGAGATTGGAGATAAAGAATAAGGAAAAAGATAAATTTTAATTGTATTTCTTTATTTCCTTTACCATAATTCAAATATTATTTCTAACATTAAAATTATATTTTTTAGTATTATAAGAACATGAATCATAATAAGGCATTGCATAATTCGCCTCTTTTGATATAGCCGCATATTTGGAAGGAAGCGTACGAGCATTGGCATGATCCAGTGATGCAAGTAAAAGTATTTCATATATTATCATTTATTTAAATAATTTCTAAGTTAATAAATTGTACCTTCATTTTCAGGAGTAAGCCAAGAAAAATAAGGAAAATAGGGCTAAGGCTTCACCGAAGTCCCATGTCCTGGGTAGGAGGAGCATAGACGGAATGAAATCTATATACGTAAGTATCTCTAATTAATATTTTCTTTTAAACCTTACAAAAATTTCTAATTTATTAAAATTAAATGTTTCAAATTATTGTAGTCCGCCATGCATCAAGGTACGCAGCTTGATTGGGTGGAAGTATATGAGGCCACTCATAGCAAGATGAGCGAAGAGGGAAATAGAGAGTGGCTTCACGACACATACCAACAGAGACGTAAGTTAAAAAAAATACAATACTTTTATTTTATTTTGTAATTATATAATTAAATGAAATTACTTAACGTAATTTAATATCGTTCAGGATAGTATGATCAACTTAATGCATCCTCCTGAAGACATAAGCTCTGGTACAGTTCAACAGCCACTGACAGTAGAGGAGGCCTACCGGATCGTCATACCACTTGAGCATGGCGGGTACATCCGTAGCGTAGGGAGGAGTGAGACCGTCTCGGGGTGGTATGGGAGAAGGGGAGCATCATCCTCTTCAGCTAAGGTGCAGGAGATGAGGAAGGAGATTGTGGCATTACGCCACAGGGACAAGGAGAATGTGTTGTGAATCACTGAGCTGACGACGTTGGTCAAGGAGAACGCGATGCAGTTCAAGGAATCTAACAAGACCATGAAAGAGTTGCTGGCATTACTTCAGAAGGGAGGAATTGATCACCCAACCCTTCATAAGTTTAGAGATCGTCATGATGACGATGATTTAGGTGGTAGCAGTGCTAAGGCGTTGGTACCACAGCATAATTGTATTTTTTATATATATTACCGCTTGTAATGAATTTTGTATATGTTACTTTTATTTATAAAATTTTAATTTTCATTTCTTCTATTTTATTTAAATGCATAAATTTTTAAGTTGTGTGATTGATTTATACTCTTAATAGATTTAGGCATTATTTACAGGTCTTTCACATAAATTAAATATATTTAAAAAAATCCTTATTAACTAAACGATCGCTAATATGAGTTTTCCCGATCGTAATAAAATAACCGTCGCGAATATTTAACATTCTCGACTATTTAAAATGGCCTACAATACGAGTTTTCTCGACTGTTATTCAATAATTGTCGCAAAAAGTTAACATTATCGATCGTCCGTAAATCGACGAAAATATCATTATTTTCGATTATTATTAAAAAAGATCGAAAATACGCTTTTACTCGATTGTCTAAATAACAGTCGAGGTAAATATTTTCGTTGACCGTAAATATTAAACGGCTGAGAAAGAACGTTACTGACCGTTGAAAACTGACGAAACGTCGAGTGGGGGTACGCCTTTTTTTCGACTGTATTGTTCAATAACAGTCGAGAAAACTCAATCGCGACTGTACATTCCTTGATCCTTTTTCTCGATAGTTATTGAACATTTGCGACCATTTTCAACGGTCGAGAATACTCAATATTCTTGTAGTGCAAGTATTAAATCCATTAAGAACTATTTTTAGACCTACCAATTACTTGAAATTAGGACAAATCCCAAATAATGTGGCTGTTGAGCAGCTCTTGTAACGACCCGATTCCCGAATCCTTACGAGACACGAGAATTGGACCAACTCGACTAATCCCAAGACCGAGTAGTTCAACGAGGAAGTAACCAAAAGAGCAATAAAATAAATTAAATTCAGCATGAATATAACTAACAGTAACAAAATACAGCAGTAAGAAAAGGAAATACTACAGTATACACCACCACAACATAAGGGAAATAAACATGTACATAACATAAAGTTTCGACAAGGAAAGTACAGGGAGTAACAAAGAAAACTACTCACTACAGTGGAAGAAAAGTACAAAAAGTACTATAGGTAACTCTACTGGACCCTACTAGGCCCAGCGTCCTCTGCAGCCGCTGACCCTGGCTGCTCAACACTTGGTCCTGAAAAGTAACGAGTGTAACACGTCAGCGAAACACTGAGTAGAGTGGCAACTAAAAGCTAAAGAAGCAGAAGAGTGCACAGTAGCTGTTATATATATATATATATTTTTACTTTCGTTATTTACGTCTTTCTATTAATTCACTATTGGTTTATTTCTCAAATCCTTCTCTTGATCTCGAATGTTCCTCGTGGGAACGATCTTGATTGCAGTCTTTTCCGAAAAATAGAAGTAACACATGGTGCTCCCCCGGTCGGGAGAGTCCCCCGTGGTGGTCCTACCCTCAGTCAACCACCCCAAGGTCACTGACAGACGTAACGATGACTACGGTACGCGCGATAAGCGCACAAGTAGCTAACCCACACTGGCACGTGGCCAGTCATTTCCGTTAACGGGTTAGCCCAAAGCACAGCACAGAATCAGTATAGGGCAGAGCCCTCTCAGTAACAGGGGTCCTACCCCTCCACAATCCGCGCACCCTCGCCTGACTACCCTGGTTTGCCCAGTGGGCCTAACAAGTCGGTGTAGGAGGGCTAGCAGAACCCCGGGGCCCGTGGGGCAGCTAGTGCTCTCCCTACACTAGTATCTCTCCTCGGTACTACTTACGCGAGGGCCAACAAGTCGGTGTACAGTGGCCAAACCCATGCCGGTCTCAACTTGAGGGCGGCAAGCTCCCCTCTACACTAAGAGGTAATATGTGCATCTCTTTGGTACCACGTACCCAAGAGACAACACACTTCCACGTTTCACTTTCTCAGTTCCATTCTGTTCTCTTTCCAGAAGTTCTACTCCTAATTCCCCGTAGGGTTCATGTTCTTTTTGATTTAGCCATTTTAGGTTTCACCGTTCCAGTTTTACATTTATACAACCCATGTTCTCCATCATATTTCTTCATTCATAAAAGGCAGCTGTTAAATCAATTTACAGGCAATTATTATTTCCTTTCCACTTTTACAAGACTGCAATATTTATATGTTCCACTAGTTTTCCAGTCCTAGAATTCATGTCGTACCCTAGGATCTATCATTCAATCTAGTTTTCCAGTCCTAGGGTTCATATAATGCCCTAGACTCTATTAATTGTTCCACAATTGTAACAAATTTTGTTAAGTAAATTAAAAAGCCACTCTACCAGCGAAAATGGGAGTACTGGGGGCGTGGTCGGCAATCCCACACACCTCCGCAACCCCCAAGACTGCAACGGAATGGGGTAGTAACACAAGGATAAATCACAAGGAGTTTCTCAGAATGGTATACAATTACTGTAAATGAGTAGAGGAATTTATTCTGGAAGGAACGCAACTCGAAACGCGGAAAACGGACTTCGAACGGGCCCTAAACGGGCCAAAAACGACGAAACTGTCCAAAATCAGACGTCTGGAACCTCTTCCAGATGTCTTAAAGGGTGGGTCAGGTCGTACGTTAGTTCTGCGTAGTCCTTCAGACATCCAGAAGCTCGTTGGGACGTCTGGCTTGGTTTCCAGACGTCCGATTGTCTCCCCAGACATCTGGAGGTCTCTCCGTCGTCTGGCACTGCGGCCAGACGTCTGATTTACGTGGGATGGCGAGCCCTCGCTCCCTCCCGAGCAGAACCTGTGCACACACACACCTGCTCTCAGCACGATGAAGAGCAGACGAAGTCGCGGCGGACGGCTGCATGGTCGTACACGCGAAAAAGGGAGAAGATAGAAATATCTTACCTATCAAACGTCTGGACAGTCCTCCAGACGTCTTCAGTGTCGTCTGGTAGTAAGTCCAGGCGTCTGATTCTGGAAAATTTTCCAGAACCAGAGCCCGATTCGCTCTCTGCCCGCGACGCACGACCGCGCCGTGCCCCGTCCGCTTGCTGCTCGAGCTGCAGCAGCCCCTCCGCGACACCCCACGCCCGTCGCTCCCCCGCCGGCCGGCTCTAGCTGCCCCGGCAAGCTCGAACCCTCGCGGTCGAGCCTCTTCCTTCCGCTCGCAACCCTCCTTCCCGCAAGCTCGCCGCGGCCGCTGCTGCCGCCGCTCACTCGCTCGCTCGTGCTCTCGCACTGGCAGGGAGAAGGAGAAGAAGAAGGCAGAGGAGATGAGGGTAAGGGAGAGGGCGAGGGTGTCTTATAAGGCCGCACGGGGAGAGAGAGAAGAGAGCGGCACGCCTGCAGGAAGAGAGAGAGGAAAAGAGGAACGAAAGCAGCGGGTGCAGTCTGCGTGCGCACGCGCGCAGACGCAACCTCGTACGCCGAAAAAAATTATTACCAGACGTCTGGAAAGGGTTCCAAACGTCTGGACAGACGTCTGGGCCGCTTCCCAGACATCTTAAAAACCCGTCTGAGGCCACGTTCGTAACAGCTCTTTTCTGTACTACTATGGGAGAGTTTCAACAAAAAATCACATGATCAATCAATTGTTTAAAAACATGATTGAGCTGGAAACTCATTCAAAGGCAATTTTGAACAAAAAAATCTTTATCAAACACCCCTAAATCTCATGAAAACTCATATGAAAACTCTTCTAATTATCTTGAAAGCCAAGAGAAATTCAGATAAATCCCCCATAAAATACTTGAAATCTTAATATGATTTTCATCTTCCATTATAGACAATGTAAGATAAGAATGCAAACTAAGGTTTGAATGATGATAAATTCGAATTCAAAAGTATCTCAAATTTTCTCTGATAGATCTAGGATTCATTCACACTCAATTAAAGCTTAAAAATTGAGAAAAACTTTGATCTACACTACCTCGCGTCATAGATAGCACGAAGGGAGTTTAAATTAGTCAATGAAATCCAATAAAATTGAATCTAAAATCCTCAAATCTTTAAAAAACCAAGAGCTACTTCATTCAAAATCACTTGAGGATCATTGTGGTTAGGTGGAATGAATGGAGTGATGCTCTTATGAGGTTTGGCGCTCATATTAGATCTGAATGCTCAAGAGCATTAGATCTGATTTGATGCCTTGATGAATGGATGGTTGGCGAATGACATGCGAGGAAATCAGTGAATGTGGTCAATGTGATGTAGAGGGAGATCAGGGGGTCGAATTGGAAGTGGGAAATCACCTCTCTAATCTGAATTGATCAGAGGGGGAAAAAATCAGATCTAACTCTAATCTAACTAACACATCAATCAATTCATCATCTAAACTACTCTAACTAAGCTACAAGACACTAATCACTACTCTAAATTACTCTAGAAAGCAAAGAAATCCTAATCTACAGGGAAGAACGGGACCTGTGGATCCAAAGCCGGCAGCTGAGGAGGAGGAACGAAGGGAGGTTCTCCAGTGGAGTGAAAACTTGCTAGTGTAGTTCTGGGTCGTCATCAAGTTCTACATGATCCTTAGCGGCGAGGAGAAGTCAAAGGAAGGAGGTGCTCCACCGCCAAGGCAGTGAAATAGAGGTGTATGGGGAGAGGGAGCTGGAGAGGACGAAGGTGCTCGACTCAAGAATGTAGGAGGGAGTCAATCGCTCGCGTGCGAGGTCAGTGAAGCAGCTTATATGGTTACGAGCAAGATCTGGGCACCACTAAGGTGAAATTAGGTGTTTAGGGCTTTCACTGTGGAGATGAGCTTGAGGAGGGTGCGAAGGGTTTAAATCAATTTTCCACCATCAGATGGGATCTGGGAGGTAAGGTGATTCTATGCACAAAGGCGCAGGAAAATTGGATGAAGATCTGCCACAGGATTGAGAGCGCATGGAATCGATAGCTCCTATTCCCGAGTTCTACAGGTGCTACAGTGCACCTCAACCCGTAGGTGTGTTTAGAAAATTACATGGATGCCCTTATAGGAGAAGCAGTAGAAAGATTGCATGCAGGCCCATAAGTGGCGAAGAAGTCTTGCAGCGCAATCCCTAGGTCATGCAAGTAGGTGCCTGACAGCTATCAGAAAGGTCCCTGAGATGTTTTTATGTGAAGGAATGTAAAGAGTAAAGGACCTATATGTAATGTCAATGATGCAGGGTCCTAATGATGTCTAAATGCAATCAAGTTTTTATTGAAGCTTAATTGAGCATTTAGAAATATGATTTCACTTTCAATTTGATCTTTTGAACCCAAATATGTGTTGAATTTGCAATTGGCTCATCAAATTACATTTTTAAACAGAATATCTCAATTTGTAACCTAATTATGAGTTTTTAACACCGATTTGCTATTTTAAGTCACTTCTGTTATTTCTCACACTTAACCCATTTCTTGTGTTAATTATGTAGTATTTAACCTAATTTTTTGCTTAACTTGGACATTTTAGCTATAATGAGCCACACCTCATCATAGTGTTAACTCTTGTGGTGTTTACTTAGTAATGGTGTTGGGAATATGAAACACAAGGGGTGTTAGAGGCTCAAGTGATGTACAATTTTAACACGAATTAGCTAACACTAGTGATAATCCATGTTAGACAAACCTATATTAAAGTAGCCAAACCTGGGTTACCAGATTGGGGTGTTATGTAGTCAGGTAAAAGGAAGGTTAACCCCTCAAGTAAAGTAGACCTAAAGGGCTACCACCTAATCATCCACATGAACTTGCATAGTTGGTGAGTTACAAGTTAGGTTGATGGCACATAATTTATCAAGAAATCCCATTGGTTCAAGGGCTTGCTAGTAGTCATAACCAACTACATAGGTTTGAAACACTTATCAAATTTAGTACCTCTTTATAAATGGCTATGTTTATCGTCCACCTGACTATGACAGAAATGATGCCTCTCTGAATTCCCTTTTGTTTCACATTCCCTTGTGTGGTCTATTGGCATATTTGTTTATCACTTAATCTATTATCCACTTTAAATTTATAATTATTTCAAATTAGACTTAATTAAGTTTAGAGGAACACATGCATGATAGACATAGGTAATTTCTATCCTCGTCAAATCATGTAATTTGCAAAATTATAATTAATTACTTTACCATTTTTAGGCTCCTAATAGTGTCCTCTTTGAATATATAATTATCTATACATTGAGGGTTTTAAACCATCGCATTTTCATACATTTCATGAGTTTCAACTGGTCTTCGTTCCCTTTTTTTTCACTCTTGTAATCAGATTGGGGAACACTCCACAATTAGAAGTATATCTTTATACATATCCACTTCATAGATGAGTAGAGTCAAAATCTTTTGCCGCATCCCAAGATGATCCTCTTGATGCACTCCTTTATCTACATATTGCTTTTTTTCTAAATGGCAACATGTATTTTCTAGATTTCTCCTTATGTATGCCTCCTAATCACAAAAAGTATAGTGAGTATACAATGTAGAGCATGACTTGGAATCCTCTGCATATTGTATTTTGTATGACAATTAGGATTTTAACCCCCATCTTTCCATATCTAGCCATCAAATTTAGTGCATGCATATGCCGACACCAAGTTATATATGCATCTATAAAACACACACGTTGATGACTCTACGGTTGCATCGATCGGTTGAGAGTCGGAGAGAGAGGCAAGAGATGTCTAGAGAGGAGCAGATGCCACAAAAGGATGGCGAAGGAGGTTTGAAAATTGACATAGAAAAGGTGAAGCTGTCTACGGAGGTACAGGCGTGTCCGCGATGCAATTCCATGAATACCAAATTCTGCTATTTCAACAACTATAGCTTGTCGCAGCCAAGGTATCAAGATAAAAATCTTGGATCTTCTTTATTGCATGGATCATATTTGAAGGAAAGAAAATTTATCCTTTTTTGGATTTTTTTTTAAATAATTATAATCAGATTGATGATTTTTCCCGCATTTACGTGACTTGCAATATTAAAAATGGAAATTATCGAGTTTCTATCATGTTTTCCGTCATGCATTATTTTGGATTCCTGCGGGACCATTGAAAAGCAATGTTTTTTTTTTGTTTCTTTGAGAAATAAAAGGCACTAATTTTTCTTTTCTAATCCTGAGTTGTAAAAAATGCGTATGACGGAGAAAATGCGATTTTGATGGTGATGATTTTTCCTTCTTTGGGAAGAAATCCTCTATAGTTTGTCATCTGCATAGTGATGTATTAAAAATCTGCAAACTCCACTTTATAGTTTATACCTGTCAAGGTATGCGATAAAAGAACATTATCGAAAAACGCCTGAAGCGAAGAGGTTTTAGTGCTTTTTTATTTTTTAAAAAATAGTTTCATTGATTTACAAGGGTTTAATAAAGTAATAAAAACATAAGAGGTGTGAATATTGATTCATTAAAAAGGGCGAATGTATAAGATCCCTAGTTTGTACGCACGTTAGTAATATGTCTTAAGACACTAGCATAAAGACATGTGTTTGGCATGTGTTTTACAATTTATAGTCAGAATCAATAGATTTAAAATGAAATAAATTAAAATATATTAATTAAAAATAATTTTTAATCAATTAAAAATTAAAATATATCGATTAGAAATGATTTTCAATCAAAATACATCGATTGAAGATGATTTTTAAGTAATTAAAAATTAAAATATATCAGTTGGAAATGATTTTCAACTAATTGAAAATCAAAATACACCAGTTGAAAATAAAAATATATCGACGTGTTTTGTATTTTTATTGATGTTAAATAATTTTTCTTTTTAAACGTGATTTTTCATTTATATAAGAAGTAATTTTTCACTTATAAAATAATTTTTCATCTATAAAAAAATAACTTTCATTGATAAAAAGTTAAAATATACTATCTAAAATCAACACTTTCATTTTATGTATTGTAAAATATATTACAAACGTATATTTATTTACCTTTTGACTGTGTATTATTTGTTTCCTTCGTTCTGCCAAATAATGTCAATTTTAAATTTTAAATAGATCCCAATGAAGGAATTTGAATCGATACCAAATAAAGGTAAGGGTATAGGCATAAAAGCATACTGAACGTAAAGAATAATATACAGGGATCATACTTGGGTCCCTTGGACGATGAGTACCTAAATTTATACTAATATATATGATTCTTTTATGGATTGATTATAGATATTGAATCAGATAATTTTTGTTTTTTTTTTTGAAAAAAAAACATCTCCCGCAAAGAGTTTAAGATATTAATTACAAAGCACCCATTTAATCATTTAGGACATGTTTGAAATGCAGGTTAAGTTAATAAGAATAAACAAAAAAAATAAGAAAAGGGTGATTGAATAAATGGATCTTGATGGTTAGGTGATTACGTAGATTAACTTCATGCTTGATTAACTTCTCTTAATGAGATGCCAGTAACAAATTGGTTAATTAGCAAATAAATTTGATTAATCCACTTAACCTACCTATCAAACATATCCTTAAAATTTTGACGTAATAACGGAAGAGCTTTATGGATCCTTACATTCTACTTCCTGCATTTTATTTTCTGTAGATAGGAATAATTATTTTCCTATTTTACAGAACCTCATAATTATTTCTGTAAATACCCATATGTACTGATTTTTTTATGACAACTTATTTCTGTCATTCACATATGAAAACTACCTTTAAAAAAAGTTCCAAGTGCTTCATCACAAAGTCTCCTTTATCAAAAATCTTTAACCGATAATTAGTGAATCATATCTAAGCAAGGTCCAGGAGGAGGCTCTGAATCTAATTCCAGCATCTGACATTGGCACACGATCCTACTTCCATTCTGTTCTCATCCAAGTCAAGATCCTAATTCAAATCCAAATCATCAACGGTTTAGGATGGAGTAACCAATCTACGCTCTTGATATCACCCGCTCCTTCTTTAACAGGTACTACTGCAAAGATTGCAAGAGGCATTGGACCAAAGGAGGTGCCCTTCGGGACATCCCCATAGGCGGGAAGCCGCGGACGGCGAAACGCTCGCGGAGATCTTCCTCCTCCTCCACCACCACCACCACTGCCGCCACTCACCAAGCTCAGCCGCAGCTGCCGCCACCACCGTTCAACCAGCCAATGAATCAGCAAGTGCTCCCCGATGGGAGCGTTGACATTGCATCATTGTTTGTGAGCCAAGCAAATGCCATCCCTCCAACCCTATCCCTCAACAACAGCAATGCTCTTTCCATGGGAGGATTTGGAGGCTACTTTGGGGGCACCACAGGGTTTCAAGTAATGGTACGTTTGAAGAATCATATTGTACCAATATTCTAGGGGTTAGTTTGGATGGAGGGATGGATTTTATGGAATAATTTTTTTACACTTAGGTTATTCTCCATTTTTATTTGGAAGTCAAAAAGGTTATCCTGGTGGGTTAATCCATTAATGTTTGAAAAATTTCTAGATTAACCTATGAAAACACATGAGACAACCTACAAAGAAAAATATATCCTACATCAACCATAAAATAACTTATCTTAGATTAAATCTTTTTAATTTAAGTCAAAATATTCTTCCTATCAAATAAAATTAACCTTTATTTTGATAGATTATCTCCATACCAAATTAGGCCTAAATAACTTGTGAATGGTGTGGCAACTTACCTAGGCAGATTTTACCCTCTGTCATGGCTTCGGTTTCCAATTGATGACCTTTATTAACCACCAAGAATAAACTCAAAAAGCATACAACTCTCGATCACCTTTGCTTTCTTTATTTCTATCTATTTTTTTATTATTATTATTATTTTGAAAAGTGTACCAACGGATATAGCACTTGTGAAAATATATCAAAACATAGTCAAATAATAGCACATTTTGAAATGGACAGATGTAGCAGACATAGTTCCTACAGTACATGTTGGCATTTACATGTAAATTTGTTGAGTGAACTCCACACATGAAAAGCAATTTAAACGTTATCACGTGATGAGGCTCACCGTCATTCAAATAGTCACATCATTTGTGAGTCAAGAAATCACCGATGATTTTTTATTTTAAATAAAAATGCATCGTTGATTTTACATTAGGATAATTTTGTTTTGAACTAAAATGTATCAATGATTTTTTATTTTATATAGGTTTAATTGGATTCCAAACTAAAATACACGGGTGATTTTAAATTTTATATTAGTGAAATTTAATTTTAAATTAAAATAAATAAGTACAATTTGATTTTGCAAAAATTTTATTTGATGTTGCACTATTGAATTTTGATTTATAAACGGTAGAGGTTTTTTTTATCGGTGGTAGAATACTTGCTTTTCTTTTGGAAAAATATTTTGTATGCAACAGTGAATTCTGTTGTTGAGTCCCACCAATGTGGAGGAAGTCCCAACAGTGAATTCATAACGTTACATTTTACACTATAAAGTATGCTCCTTCTGTCTTGTCTAACGCACGTTGTCCATCAAAAATGTTATGAATTCACCTATATTCATCTATATGGCCATTTGAGTAGATAAGATCGGGCTTTTAAGTGTTCAAAACAGAAATAAGGTCCAAAAAGAACATTTCACCAAGAAAGTTTGATCTCCAATACAAAGCAACCATTCTCTCGATTGCTATCAAAAGTTTGGTTCAGTGATAAGTGCCCACCCTACCAATATCCAAGAGATCATGGAATAAAATCTCATGTTCACCGCACTTACCTTTTGGAGAAAAAACAAAAACACATTTTCTTGACTGGCTAAGGTAACGGAAGTGGGTAATCTTCCTAATAAGGTAAGCCAAATCTTCTCTTTCGTTTACTATAGATCCTATCGAGTCAACCTTTCTAGATAGGTGGAAAGATAATCTTTTGTTTCTTGTAAGTGCAGAGGACCGTATCTTTCCGAGTACAAAGGAAAGCGTATTTATACTTAAACCCCATGAATCTACCTAAAACGATCAGTAGTCCTAATATTGAATTGTGCTTAATATGTGACGTGACTTACATGTTTGCCTCTATCTTAATTAAATCTTCTTTCAGTGTAATGGCAGTTTAGCAGCTTACAACAACCGCCTGCCTCCTGCTATGAATGGGCTCACGTTCCAACAGCCACTTCCCCTTCAGCATCAGCAGCAGAGGGCTGCAGCAAGTGGACCCTCCTCCACTGCATGGAGCACCATTGTGCATTGGAATGGACAGGGTGCACCTGGAGGTGCCAACAACAACAACTGATTAAGAGGCTTGATAAGGATCACGCATGTTTGTTCTGGTCATAGAGTTTGAATCATACTTTTAGTTGGCTTCCATTGTTTTTTTGTTGCTTCTGGGATTCTAGTACCAGAATTTATGTGCCCCTAATTGGTTGCGTAAACGAAGGCGTCAACCAATGGGGTGGGGCCCGAGTCCCTTAGCTTCTTCATTCGGTCGTAGTGAGCTACATGGATTGCATGAGCCCCTTTCCTAGTTTCTTTCAAGATTTGGTAGAGTCTACAAGTCTATGTGGGTCTGGAATAAGTTTGGCATGGGATGTTTAGTTTATGCTGGGTTGTTTGGCTTATTGTTCAAGGATAGTACTTTAAGGTTTAGTTTACTTAGAGGGTTAACCCCACAAAAGAGTGGTTAACCTCTGTTTACTTGACTACTTAACCCCTCATTTGCTAACCTAGGTTTAGCAACTTTAATATGGATTTGTTTAACACTAATTTCAACTGGTGTTAGCCAAATCCGTGTTAAAATTCTACACCATTTATGTCTCTGACATCTCTCATATTTTATATACCTTACACACTATCAAGTAAACACTATAAAGGTTAACACCACAACTTAATACCAATTTAAGTAAACACAAACTAATGTTAACACCACACCACAAGTAAACATAATTATGGGTTAACACTAGTTTCATATTTCTTAACACTACTTTCCTAACCCCTCAAGTAAACTAGCGCTGAAGGTTCTCTGATCTCATGTCATGATGGTTTTCTTTAAGCCATGGTTGGTATTAAAGAGGATGATGAGGTTGAATTGGATTTACACAAATGTGGTATTGTTTTGATATCCAATTATTGCAGTTGACCCAACTAACCCTATTCTAATCCCACCATATCTTATGCATCTTAGATGTTCACATCTGTCATTCGCCTAAATGAAACAATTGAGATGTAATATTTGATGGCTTGGTCACTTTCTAATTTTCTGATTTTGACACTTTATGTGCATGGAAATTTCCAGCTAGGTAATGTCACTTATTTTGGTTGGCTCACTCATGTTCGATTTTATTACATCCCTACTTGCTAAACCAATAAACTACCTCTAAACTAATAGACTACCTCCAATTAGTTTAAATCTATACTGATGTTGCACCCAAAACATCGACAAGCAACAAAAATTGAACAAGTTATCCAATATTTATTATTTTCAAACAATGTGTTGCTAACTTATTCCATAGTGTTTCACTAGATAACGACTTATTTGATATTATATCATCAACATTTCATATTCAAGGAGTAAGGTCATAAGTCAACATTCCATGGGATTCCATATTAGGGTTATTAATACTCGAGAAGGATTAGATCATTCATAAGGTATTTCAATCACATAAATAAAAAGGTAATCAGATATAAACAATCACGAGATTAAGAATGTTAATATCTTGAATTAGAACTTACAAGCATGGCAATGCATAGTTACTTGATTACTATAAGTTCACAACATCAATTTAATCTTGTCAAGTGAATTCACCATTTATTAATAGAAACAAAGTTATATTGATAAAGGTTGGCTAGACCTGAACTTAATTGATCCTTAATCATATACTTAAAACATAACAATTAAGCTACTCGTGCACATTATCAATTAATTACAAGTTCATCATTAACGAACAATCACAAACATTCTTAACTAATATCTAAATACTCAATATCAGATCGATACCAATGAATCACAATGGACTCCCATACTCAGCAAAAGAATTCAAGCACATGGAAAACAAGGCATAAACGTGAAAAGAATCACGGTAACAAATCACTTCAATTTGGCTTCCCTATTCATAGATCAATGTTGGTTTCTTTTGATAATTTTATGGAAATGTTCATTTCTTCTGAACATTGAGCATATTCAATAGTGTCAGATCATCCTCTATTCAACTCGGCTTTCCCTCCCTGTAAAGACCCGACCTGATCTTAGCCTTTTAAGACGTCTGGAGTGTCAGTCAGACGTCTGGACCCCTTTCCAGACGTCTGGAAATTAAAAAATCTGTATGCACCCTGTGGTCTGCGCGGAGGCGGCGCACAGACTCTTCTTCTCTCTCCTTCTTCTTTTCCCCTCCAAACCCTAACCTCCCCAACCCTATATAAGAGACCCCCCTTTCCTCTCCTCTCCACTCCACCACTACCACCACACCTTCCACTCCACTACCGTGAGAAGAGGCACGCAAGAGAGAGAGCGAGAGCGAGGAGGAGGAGCGGGCGTGAGGAGGAGGAGAGGGTCGTGAGCTTCGTGGAAACTCGTCGAAGGCTCGCATGGCCACCGTGGCGCGTGCAGGAGGAGGAGGACGTTGGGGCGTCGTCATCGACCTTCTACAGCAGTTGGGGCTGCAGCGGACGCGGCGAGAAGTGCAGGAGCGCAGTCTGATACTGGAATTTTTCCAGTATCAGACATCCGAAGTGTCTTCCAGACGACTGGCTAGATGTCTGGCATTGACCCCAGACGTCTGAAAGCAAGTGTATCACGAAGGTACGTCTTCTTCGCGATTACGGCCATGCAGGCCGCAACGCAGTTGATCCTGTTGGGTTAAAAGTGGTTTGCTGCTCTGTCGTATGCAAGAGCAGCTTTGGGAAGGTGCGTGGAACGCCCTTCCACGCGCTTTCGAACGTCTGGATAGCTTGTTAAACGATCGGAGGCCTTCCCAGACGACCGGAGGACTGGTCAGACGTCTGGAACTGTTTCCAAACGGTTGCGGAGGCAACATAGATGTCTGAGGTCACTGCAGGAGCTTGAGGTGAGTCTCTGTGACTTTTAAGACGTCTGGACTTATTTCCAGACGTCTAATTTGGCTCTGCAGACACGTTTTTGACCCGTTTAGGGTCCAATCGGGATCCGTTTTACGCAAACAAAGTATTTGTGGTTTACTTGTGAATTCCTCTACGTATTAAAAACCTTTATATGCTGTTCTGAACCTTCCGTTGTGATATGTTCCTTGGTATAGGACTTCGACTTATTGCGTGTCTGAGGCTTGCAAAGGGACGTGAGCCTGCAGTTCGAGCCCCCAGTACCCTCGGATTGTCTGATAAAGTGGTCCACCCCTGTTATACTTATTAAATATGAATGCATCTATGAAAATTAGACAACTGGAAACCTAGGATGTGGCATGAACCGTAGGACAAGAAATGGTTGAACAAATTGTTTGCTTAATTGAAATTGTATAGATATGAATGAGCTGAACTGTTAGCCACTGCCTATAAATAAATACGAGCTGCCTGTTAGAATATGAGCTGCGTGAGATAACTAAATAGTTACCTGTGATATCACTTGTTGCATTGTTAAATTGTGGAAGTACAAGCTGCATGTGTATAAACGAGAACTGAATTATGAATGATGAAACCTGGATTGTAATAATAAGGTGAACATGAGCATGAACCCTACGGGGAGTTAGGAGTAGAACTCCTGTGGTTAGATGGAAAGGCCTGGAATGTGGACGGGAAGTGTGCTGGCCCCTAAGTACGTGGTACCAAGGAGAGCGGTTGTCTCCTTTTAGTGTAGAGTGGAGCTAGCCGCCCTTGGGTTGGGACCCAAGGTTAGGATTGCCACTCTACACCGACTTCTGTTGGCCCTCATGTACACGGTACCGAGGCGAGCTACTAGTGTAGGGAGGGAGCTAGCCACCCCACGGGGCCCGGGGTTCAGCTAGCCACCCTACACCGACTTGTTCGGCCCTCTGGACAAACCGGGGTTGTCAGACAAGGGTGCGCGGACTGTGGAGGGGCGAGACCCCTGTTTGGTTCATAGGGGCTAGACCCCTGTTGTTGAGAGGGCTAGGCCCTATACTGTTCTGTGCTGTACTTTGGGTGTACCTGCTAGCGGAAACGACTGACCGCGTGCCAGTGCGAGGTAGCTACCCGTGTGCTCATCACGTGTGCCGTAGTCACCGCTATGTCTGTCAGTGACCTCGGGGTGGTTGACTGGGTGTAGGACTACCACGGGGGACTCTCCCAGCCAGGAGAGCACCATGTGTACCTTCTACTCTTCGGAAAAGACTGCAATCAAGATTGTTCCTACGAGAAACATGCGAGATCAATAAAAACCTAAAAGATGAGAAAAAGGGGTGAAACAGGAATTACCTGTAACATAAAATAACTTGAAAGGATAAATTTACCTGCTACTTTTTATTTCTTTAGATAGTATGGTTACCACTCTACTCAGCGTTCGCTGACTCCGTTTTTACATAACCCTGTTCAGGTCCAGGAGTTGAGCAGCCCGAGCTACTGGCTGCGGAGGGTGCTGGGCCTAGTCGAGCCTAGCCGTAGTTTCCAGTACTTTTGTTGTACTCTCTTTTCTGCTATAGTGAGTTTCAAACTTGTTGTTACTGTTCCTGTTACTGTTACTTTTATTCTACTTTCCTGTTGTTGTGGTGGTATGTACTGAACTATCAGCTTTTACTTCCCCTTACTGCTTGTACGCTTTTACTGTTAGTTACATTGCATAGTGAATGTGGTTTATTTTCCTGCTTTTAGATTATTTCTTGTTGGACGACTGGGTCTTGGGATTAGTCGAGGCGAGCTGGTCTCGGGTTCTGTAGGGATTCGGGAACCAGGTCATAACAAGATGGTATCAGAGCAAGGTCGTCCCGAGAAATGAATCAACTAGCTTGAGAATAACCATTCACGTGCATGTAACTAGAGTAACCACCACAACATATCGTCTTGAAATCTATTCTGAGTATTTTTTTCGCGAAAATTCGATAACGTTGACCCTTTCGTTCTGTCTTTTGCATCTCCTTGCAGGAGATGCCTCATCGAGGAGTTCTTGAGGGGGGCCGCGGACGCAGCCGTGATCGAGGTCGAAGGGGCGGACGTGAAATGCCCGAGGTGCTAGTTGACCCGCTACTTCTCCCAGGTGTTCAGGCCCAGGACCTTGTGTAACGACCCGATTCCTGAGTCCCTACGAGACACGAGAATCGGACCGACTCGACTAATCCCAAGACCTGGTCGTCCAACGAGGAAGTAACCAAAAGAGCAGTAAAATAAACCACATTCAACATGAATGTAACTAACAGTAAGAAAATACAGCAGTAAGGAAAGAAACCACTACAGTATGTACCACCACAACAGTAGAACAACATTCATAACATAATATGAACTGCAGGTAAAGAAAAGTACAGCGGAAACAAGAACTACTCACTACAGTGGAACCAAAAAGGGGTACAAGAGAACAGTGGTAACTCGACTGGACCCTACTCGGCCCAGCGTCCTCTGCAGCCGCTGACCCTGGCTGCTCAACACCTGGTCCTGAAAGGTAACGAGTGTAACACGTCAGCAAACGCTGAGTAGAGTGGCAGCTAAACTAAAGAAACAGTAAAGTGTACAGTAGCTGTTTTAATTTTCTTTCTTCCTTTATTTACATCTTTCTATTGTTTCACAATTTATCTATTTCTCAGATCCTTCACTTGATCTCGAATGTTCCTCGTGGGAACGATCTTGATTGCAGTCTTTTCCGAACAGTAGAAGTAGCACGTGGTGCTCTCCTGGCCGGGAGAGTACCCCGCGGTGATCCTACTCTCAGTCAACCACCCCAAGGTCACTGATAGACGTAACGGTGACTACGGCACGCGCGGTAAACGCATGGGTAGCTAATCCGCACTGGCACGCGGTCAGTCGTTTCCGTTAACGGGTGTGCACAAAGCACAGCACGGAACCAGTACAGGGCAGAGCCCTCTCAGTAACAGGGGTCCAACCCCTCCACAGTAACCAAACAGGGGCCTTGCCCCTCCACAGTCCGCGCGCCCTCGCCTGACTACCCTGGTTTGCCCCAGTGGGCCTAACAAGTCGGTGTAGGAGGCTAGCAGAACCCTGGGGCCCGTGGGGTAGCTAGTTCTACACTAGTAGCTCTCCTCGGTACTACGTACACGAGGGCCAGTAAGTCGGTACAGAGTGGCCAGTCCTAACCCCGGGTCCCTGGGGCGGCTGGCTCCGCTCTGCACTAAACAGGGGGACAGTCGCTCTCCTTGGTACTCCGTACTCAAGGGCCAGCTCACTTCCCCAATTCTATTCCATTCACTTTCCAGGAGTTCTACTCCTAATTCCTCGTAGGGTTCCAGCTCTTTAACTCAGCGCATTCCGGTTTCACCTTTCCAATTTCACGTTCATACATCCCATATTCTTAATCATGTTCATTCATTCATAACAGACAGCTGTTTAAACAAATTTACAGGCAGCTATTATTTCTTTTCCACATTTTCAAGATTGCAGTGTTCACATATTCCACTAGTTTTCCCATCCTAGGATTCATGTCATACCATAGGATCTATCATACAATCTAGTTTTCCAGCCCTAGGATTCATGCAACACCCTAGGATCTACCATTCAATCTATTTCTCATTCCTAGGATTCATGCAATGTCCTAGGTTCTATTTATGGTTTCATAATTTAACAGATTATACTAGTAAACTTAAAAGCCACTCTACTGGTTACAACAGGAGTACTGGGGGCGTGGTCGGGAATTCCGCGTGCCTCCGCAACCCCCGAGACTGCAACAGAACGGGGTCCTATCACAAGGATCAAACACAAGGAGTTTCTCAAAACAGTATATAGCTACTGTAGACGGGTAGAGAATTTAATTCCGAAAAGAACGCAACTCGAAACGGGGAAAACGGAACCCGAACGGGCCCTAAACGGGTCGAAAACGACGAAACAGTGCAAAATCAGACGTCTGGAACTTATTCCAGATGTCTTCAAAAGTGGATCAGGGGTTACCTTGCTCTGCGTGGTCTCTCAGACGTCCAGAAGCCTGCGGGGGCGTCTGGCCTAGTTCCCAGACGTCCGATGGTCACCCCGGACGTCTGGAAGTCGTTCCAGTCGTCTAGCACTGCAGCCAAACATCTGATTCGCGTTGGATGCGAATCCCTGAACCTGCGCGTACCCATCTCTCTCTCAGTACGGTCAGTCGAAGAAAACGAAGACGGAAATAACTCACCTTTCAGACGTCTGGACAGTCTTCCAGACGTCGTGCCCGTCGTCTGGCTAGAAGCCCAGACGTCTGATTCTGGAAAAGTTTCTAGAACCAGGGCGCGACTCGCCCTCCACTCGCGACGCCCGGCCGCGCCGCGTCTCGTCCGCCTGCTGCTCGAACTGCAGTAGTCCCTCCCCCCCCCGCATCACTCCGCGCCCGCTATGCCCCCCCACCGGCCGGCCTTAGTAGCCCCGGCGAGCTCGCCCTCACAGCCGAGCGCCTCTTCCACGCGCAGCACCTCCTCCTACGCTCACCGCGGCAGTCGCTGCCGCCGCTCACTCGCGCTCGCTCTAGCGCACTGGCTGGAAGGAGAAGAGGAAGGGGGCGAAGGTGACGGGCGTGAGGGAGAGGGCGTGGTCTTTTAAGGCCGTGCGAGGAGGAGAGAGAGAGCGGACAGGGTGGGTTTGCGGTCGCAGGAGAGAGGGAAAAAGAGAGGAAGAGAGAGCGTACGCAGGTCTACGCGCTCAGGTGCGCAGACGAAACACGCGTGCCAAAAATAACCGATTCCCAGACGTCTGGAAGTGGTTACAGACGTCTGGTCAGACGTCTGGGCCACCTCCCAAATGTCTTAAAATACATCTGAAGTACGCGTTCGTAACAATATAACAAACTCAAAGGAAGTTTCGTCCCCGAAACTTGCGCTAACTAGGGTGCGGAAAAGACGTCAAAATAACCATAACAAACTCAAAGAGGACCGAAGCCGGTCGAAAAAGACGTACCCGCGAAAAGCTCCAGGTACCGCTCCCGCATTGCCGCCTCAGGCTCCCAGGTAGCCTCCTCGTACCGCTGGCTCCTCCGCAAAATCTTTACCAGGGGTACTTGCTTTCGTCTCAAACTGCGGACGGCTCGGTCTAGAATCTGCATTGGCCGCTCGGGGTAGGTCAGGTCGTCGCCCACCTCGACGCTCTCGTGACTCAGTACGTGACTAGAATCGGCTACGTACTTCCTGAGGTTGTACACGTGGAACACGTCGTGCACACCAGAAAGCTGCGGGGGGAGGGTAAGTCTGTAAGCAACGGGTCCAACCCGCTCCAGGACCTCAAAGGGCCCCACGAACCTCGGCGCAAGCTTCCCTCTCACCCCAAACCGCTGTAGGCCCTTCATGGGCGAAACACGAAGGAAGACGTGGTCCCCAACCTCAAACTTCACCTCTCTGCGTCTCCGATCCGCGTAGCTCTTCTGTCTGCTCCTGACAGTGCGGAGTCGCCTGTGGATCTGCTCGACTACCTCCTGACTCTGCCGGATCAACCTGGGGCCAACCTCCCACTTGGTCCCCACCTCAACCCAACTCAAGGGTGCCATACACCTCCGTCCGTACAGAGCCTCGTAGGGAGCCATGCCGATGCTCGAGTGATAACTATTGTTGTATGCGAACTCCGCTAGGGGCAGGTGCTCCTCCCAAGAGCCCCTCCAGTCCAGTACACAGGCACGCTTAAGGTCCTCAAGTGTCTGTATCGTGCGCTCGGACTGTCCGTCCGTCTGGGGGTGGTAAGTTGTACTAAACCTCAACCGCGTCCCCAGGGCCTGCTGAAACTCAGCCCAAAACTGGGACGTAAAGCGGGTATCCCGGTCGGATACGATCTCCCACGGAACTTTGTGTAGTCGTACCACGTTGCGGATATACCTCTCTGCCAACTGTGCGGGTCCCAAAGTGACTCGGATCGGCAGGAATCGTGCCGTCTTCGTCAGTCTATCCACAATTACCCAGACAGCGTCATGTCCTCGCTGGGTAACAGGTAAGCCCACCACCAAGTCCATGGTGATGCTCTCCCACTTCCACTCTGGCACTGGAAGCGGCTATAGCGGCCCTGCAGGCCTCTGATGCTCGGCTTTCACCTGCTGGCACACCAAGCACTGCTGTACGAATTCACCCACATCCTGCTTCATCCCCCTCCACCAAAACTCGCGTCTCAAGTCCTGGTTCATCTTCGTGTTTCCGGGATGTATGGTGAATCTGGAACCGTGTGCCTCAGTCAGGAGCTCTCTCAACAGCTCCTCGTCTCTGGGGATGCAAAACCGTCCCCTCAGGCGCAGCACCTGGTCTGTGAAAGAGAAGTACCCTGGGTCTCCTGACAGTACTCTGTCGCGCAAGGACTGCAAGTACGGATCGGCCATCTGTCCAGTGATGATGCGGTCTACCAGCTCTGACCTAGTCTGTCGGGTCACAGTCACTGCCCCACAGTACCCCCGTAACTCCAGAGGTCGCCAACTGCCCACCTCCTCCAAAAGGCTCCAACTCTGTAACTGTAAACTGGCCAAGTGTGCGGGTGCCTTACGGCTCAAGGCGTTAGCCACCACATTGGCCTTTCCCGGGTGGTAGGAGATGCTGCAGTCGTAGTCCTTCAGGAGCTCCAACCAACGTCTCTGTCTCATGTTGAGCTCCTTCTGATCAAAAAGGTATCTGAGGCTCTTGTGATCTGTGAAAATCTCAAAGGTCTCACCGTACAAGTAGTGCCTCCAGGTCTTCAGCGCGAAGACAACAGCTGCCAACTCTAGGTAGTGGGTAGGTGACGTGCCTTCGTGCGTGTGTGTTAAGAGGTGTCGTTATAGTTGCACTTGATACGTCGATTTTAAAAGAAGTAAATGGAGGTGAGTCCGAGTGTCGATCTCAGGGAGGCGTGGAAATCGGATTTTGTTTACCACTTGTTGTCACGAAAAAGGCGGAGTTTTGCTTGCGAAAGAGACGGTTTTGAAAAGCGAGAGATAGAGAGAGTTTAGGGTTAGAAAGCTCTTGGTTTTGATCATGCACTTTAAACAGAAATTAAAATGGCAACTAAATGGAAAATAATTTCATTAAACATGCATTCATAGTTCATGGTTTACAATATTAAATACATGCTTCAACAAAAGTAAATGAAAGCTTAAAAGAGAGAGAGAGAGGTAAAAAGAGAGTGGAGAGCGACGAGGCAGCCACGGCGGTGGAGGAGGCTCCGTCGGCGGCTAGTCGTCTCCGGCGATTACAAGAGTGCCTAAGACTAGCTAGGAGAGGAGTGGAGTAGTTGCAAGTGGGAGAGGATGCCTTGAATGGTGGTAGAAGGGGGTTTAAATAGAGTTAAGGGCTTCCTAAAAGAAGAATGTGCTTTAGCGACATCCAGAACGTCGCTAAAATCGCTTCCAGATATGTCGGTGAAGGCCTTCTGCCGCCGGTCAGCCGCCCGCCCCTCTCTCTCTTCAGGCGCGATCCGTGGATGTCGAACGAGAGCCGTCCGATTGATGATCGGACGGCTGAGATCCTCCCGCGCCTGCGCTAGGATCGCGCTTCGGGCGCGCGTGCGCGCGCGCGTTTCCGCCCGGCGTGCGCACGCGCGTGGGAGGTGGGGCGCTGTCGTCGCGCCGCGTGGCGCAATCCTAGCCACTCGCTTCTGATCGCGCGGCTCAATTTTGCCGCGCCCTTCGCCCGCAAGTGATTTCCGCTCCGCGCGATTCCGAGATGCGTCCTTGGCTGGCTTGGGGGCGTGCGAGCGGCGGGGGCGGGGCGACGTGGCGCGTTCTAGGCCGTTGATCTCCAGATCAACGGTCAGGATTTCTTGGGCCCATTGTGGGAGCTCCGGATGTCGGATTTGGCCGATTTTGAGTCTGTTAGACTCCGTTCGTCGTCCTGAATCCATCTGTGCGGTCCGATTGCTCATCTGAGGCCTGCTTTGACAAATGCTTTACACAAATGGCCATTAATACAGTTTATAAGCAATCTTGGTACTTGATGCATGCAATGCTCCTATTCTACTTTATGTTGTGCCTTTTATTCTAAAGATGGGCCATATTCAACCTAATTACTACCCCCTTGCGTGGTGTTATCAGTAGGGTAGGTATGCTCATGGGGCTTCAGTTGCCGCGAAGCGTAAGCGACAACGTGACCCCTTTGCATGAGCACACCTCCTAACCCCTGCAAGGAGACGTCTGTGTACACAACGAACCCGCCACTACTATCAGGGATGGTGAGCACGGGAGCCGAGGTCAACCTCTCCTTCAGCTCCAGAAAACACTCCTCACAGGCGTCTGTCCAAACGAAGGGCACATCCTTCCAGGTCAACTGTGTCATAGGACGCGCGATCTGTGAAAAACCTCTGATGAATCGTCTGTAGTAGCCTGCCAGTCCCAGGAAACTGCGAATCTCAGTGGCTAAACGCGGTCTCTCCCACCTGAGTACTGCCTCGACCTTGGCTGGGTCCACTGCCAAGCCATCTCCATAGATCACATGACCTAAGAAGGTCACCTCCCTCAACCAAAACTCGCACTTGCTGTATTTGGCGTACAGCCTACGTCGTCTCAGAGTGCCCAGAACCATCCGCAAGTGCTGTCTGTGCTGCGTCTGATCTCTAGAATAGATGAGTACATCATCTATGAAAACCACCATGAACTGGTCCAAGTACGGTCTAAACACCCGGTTCATGAGATCCATGAAAGCAGCGGGGGCATTGGTCAGTCCAAACGGCATGACCAAAAACTCGTAGTGTCCGTACCGGATGCGGAAAGCTGTCTTGGAGACGTCGGTCTCCCTGATCCTCAACTGGTGGTATCCAGACCTCAAGTCGATCTTGGAAAACACCATGGCACCCCGCAACTGGTCAAATAAGTCGTCGATCCCCGGTAGCGGATATCTGTTCTTGATGGTGACCCTATTCAGCTGTCGGTAGTCCACACAAAGGCGTAAGGTCCCATCCTTCTTCTTCACAAATAGCACCGGGGCTCCCCAGGGAGACGCACTGGGCCTTACGAAACCTTTCTCCAAAAGGTTCTGCAACTGGGACTTATGCTCTCGCAGCTCAAGCGGTGCCATCCTGTATGGCGCGGTGGAGATGGGGCTGGTCCCCGGTACTAGCAAGATCTCAAACTCGATCTCACGCTTGGGCGGTAGTCCTGGTAACTCGTCTGGGAACACGTCAGGGTACTCTCTGACCACCGGGATACTCTGGAAGTCTGCCACAGGGCTGGGCTCTACCACCACACCAGCTAGGAAGCCCTCACACCCCTGGCTCAAAAGTCTCGCCACCCGAAGTGCCGAAATGTACCTGAAACCTCCGTCCACTGGCTGTCCGTGAAAGACGAAAGAAGGCAACTCCGGAATGGAGAAGACGATCTTCCTCTCAAGATAGTCCACCAAGGCGTGGTAAGCGGACAGCCAATCCATCCCCAGAATCACTCCAAAGTCCTCCATCTGTATCATAATCAGGTCAGCTGGCAGGCTATGTCCCCCGACGCTGACCTTGCAATCCGTGTACACCTCCTCAGCTACAAACAGCTGACCACTCGGACCTCTGATTATGAACGGATTCTCTAACAGCGTATAATCCTGGCCCAAACTAACTGCGAAACTGGCTGCGACAAACGAGTGCGTAGCGCCGGAATCGAAAAGTGTGTAAACGAGTCTGCCGGAAACTGAAACCATACCTGCCACAACTGAGCCCGAAGCTCTGGCATCCCTGTGTGTCAGGGCATTGATGCGCCCCTCAGCTTTAGGTGCGGGCGAAGCAGCCACACTCTACGTCGGACGGGTAGGTGTTGGTCGGTACCCTCCTCGTGACTGCTGTCCTCCTCCTCGCGCCTGGTAACCATGGCCTCCTGCGCGTCCTCCAGTGCTCTACGCGGGAAGTATCTGCTGACCTCCTGCCCTAGACGGGCAGTCCCTCCTGATGTGGTCCGGCTGGTCACACTGGTAACAGAGGGGAACCCGGCTCCCGCCCTCAGTGGGTCCTTGCTGTCGGCTGGGCGGGGGTCCGGTGCTGGCGACTGGCCCCTGTCGAGGGCCCCCAAAGGCCACTGATGGCCCTGTAAAACTTGACGGCTCTCCTGCGGACGCCACGTGTCTCCTCTCTCGCCGGCCCTATGAAAAGTCCAGCTGAAAGGGCCTCTTCCGCCCGCCGTCAGTGTCTCGCGTGGACGGGTTGGTCTCCTCATAAGTCATAGTTGCCTCTACCACCCTCGAAAATGTAGGCAGCTTCAGGGGTTTGACATATCCCCGAATCGCAGGCCGGAGCCCCTCAGTGAACCTCCAAAGGCGCTCCTCCTCAGTAGCCACCGCTGTCGCTGCAAAGCGGGACAGCTCCAGGAAACGCGTGCGGTACGCGCTCACGGTCATCATCCCTTGGCGGAGAGTGTGGAACCCTCGCCTCCTCTGGTCCTGCCACGTCTAGGGAAAGTACTGCTCGCAGAAGAGGGCGACGAACCGGTCCTAGGTCGGCTTGTCCCTCTCCTGTCCCCGGACCGCCCTCCACCACCTGTGTGCCGCACTCTCCAGCTGGTACGTGGCAAAGGCTACGCGGCACTCCACCGGGGGGCAAAGGGTGTCGAAGATCTTCTCCAGCTGCTCGAGCCAGTTCTCTGCCTCGGTCGGGTCCTCATCCCCCTTGAAAGAGGGGGGCTTCAGCTTCCGGAACAGCCCGAAGAGCTCAGAGTGGCGCTGCAGTGGGGATGCTGGTGCACCTCCAGGCAACGGTGCCTCGTGCACAGAAGTATCGGAGGAAGGTGGGGGCTGCGGCGGCCCATCCCCTCCCCCGTGTCCAGCGCCGCGTCCGTCGTGTGGTCCCACAGAGGACTCCCCCTCTGCAACCCCAGGAGGAGGCGCTCGGGGCGGTGGGTGGAGCTCCTCTCGTACAATGTCCCGTATCAGCCGGGCGAGGTCCTGGGCCTGAATGTCGGAGAGTGGTGGCTGGTCCACAGGGACGTCGACAACGGCACGCCCACCTCGCCGACCTCGTCCTCGGCCGCGCCTGCGACCACTCTCGCTAGTCCCGCGACGAGGCATCTCCTACAAGGAGACGCGAAACAAAACGAAATACGTCAATACGGAACAGTACCTAACGAAAACATCTAAGAGTTCATGTCAAAAGATATGTTGTGGTGGCTACTCTAGTTATAGACATGTGAATTGGTTATTTTCCAGTTAGTTGATTCACTTCTCGGGACGACCTTACTCTGATACCATCTTGTAACGACCCGATTCCCGAGTCCCTATGAGACACGAGAATCGAACCGACTCGACTAATCCCAAGACCTGGTCGTCCAACGAGAAAATAACCAAAAGAGCAGTAAAATAAACCACATTCAATATGAATATAACTAACAGTAAGAAAATACAGCAGTAAGGAAAGAAACCACTACCGTATGTACCACCACAACAGTAGAACAACATTCATAACATAATATGAACTGCAGGTAAAGAAAAGTACAGCGGAAATAAGAACTACTCACTACAGTGGAACCAAAAAGAGGTACAAGAGAACAGTGGTAACTCTACTGGACCCTACTCGGCCCAGCGTCCTCTGCAGCCGCTGACCCTGGCTGCTCAACACCTGGTCCTGAAAGGTAACGAGTGTAACACGTCAACAAAACGTTGAGTAGAGTGGAAGCTAAACTAAAGAAATAGTAAAGTGTACAGTAGCTGTTTTAATTTTCTTTCTTCCTTTATTTACATCTTTCTATTGTTTCACAATTTATCTATTTCTCAGATCCTTCACTTGATCTCGAATGTTCCTCGTGGGAACGATCTTGATTGTAGTCTTTTCCGAACAGTAGAAGTAGCACGTGATGCTCTCCTGGCCGGGGGAGTCCTCCGCAGTGATCCTACTCGCAGTCAACCACCCCAAGGTCACTGACAGACGTAACGGTGACTACGGCACGCGCGGTAAACGCACGGGTAGCTAACCCGCACTGGCACGCAGTCAGTCGTTTCCGTTAACAGGTGCGCCCAAAGCACAGCACGGAACCAGCACAGGGCAGAGCCCTCTCAGTAACAGGGGTCCAACCCCTCCACAGTAGCCAAACAGGGGCCTTGCCCCTCCACAGTCTGTGCACCCTCGCCTGACTACCCTAGTTTGCCCCAGTGGGTCTAAAAAGTCGGTGTAGGAGGCCAGCAGAACACCGAAGCCCGTGGGGTAGCTAGTACCTCCCTACACTAGTAGCTCTCCTCGGTACTACGTACACGAGGGCCAGTAAGTCGGTACAGAGTGGCCAATCCTAACCCCGGGTCCCTGGGGCGGCTGGCTCCGCTCTGCACTAAACAGGGGGACAGTCGCTCTCCTTGGTACTCCGTACTCAAGGGCCAGCTCACTTCCCCAATTCTATTCCATTCACTTTCCAGGAGTTCTACTCCTAATTCCTCGTAGGGTTCCAGCTCTTTAACTCAGCGCATTCCGGTTTCACCTTTCCAATTTCACGTTCATACATCCCATATTCTTAATCATGTTCATTCATTCATAACAGACAGCTGTTTAAACAAATTTACAGGCAGCTATTATTTCTTTTCCACATTTTCAAGACTGCAGTGTTCACATATTCCACTAGTTTTCCCATCCTAGGATTCATGTCATACCCTAGGATCTATCATACAATCTAGTTTTCCAGCCCTAGGATTCATGCAACACCCTAGGATCTACCATTCAATTTATTTCTCATTCCTAGGATTCATGCAATGTCCTAGGTTCTATTTATGGTTCCATAATTTAACAGATTATACTAGTAAACTTAAAAGCCACTCTACCGGTTACAACAGGAGTACTGGGGGCGTGGTCGGGAATTCCGCGTGCCTCCGCAACCCCCGAGACTGCAACGGAACGAGGTCCTATCACAAGGATCAAACACAAGGAGTTTCTCAAAATAGTATATAGCTACTGTAGACGGGTAGAGAATTTAATTCCGAAAAGAACGCAACTCGAAATGCGGAAAACGAAACCCGAACGGGCCCTAAACGGGTCGAAAACGACAAAACAGTGACAAATCAGACGTCTGGAACTTATTCCAGATGTCTTAAAAAGTGGATCAGGGGTTACCTTGCTCTGCGTGGTCTCTTAAACGTCCAGAAGCCTGCGGGGGCGTCTAGCCTAGTTCCCAGATGTCCGATGGTCACCCCGAACCTCTGGAAGTCGTTCCAGTCGTCTGGCACTGCAGCCAGACGTCTGATTCGCGTTGGATGCGAATCCCCGAACCTGCGCGTACCCATCTCTCTCTCCCAGTACGGTCAGTCGAAGAAAATGAAGAAGGAAATAACTCACCTTTCAGACGTCTGGACAGTCTTCCAGACGTCGTGCCCGTCATCTGGCTAGAAGCCCAGGCGTCTGATTCTGGAAAAGTTTCCAGAACCAGGGTGCGACTCGCCCTCCGCTCGCGACGCCCGACCGCGCTGCGTCTCGTACGCCTGCTGCTCGAACTGCAGCAGTCCCCCCCGCATCGCTCCGCGCCCGCTGCGCCCCCCCACCGGCCGGCCCTAGCAGCCCCGGCGAGCTCGCCCTTACGGCTGAGCGCCTCTTCCACGCGCAGCACCTCCTCCCACGCTCACCGCGGCTGTCGCTGCCGTCGCTCACTCGCGCTCGCTCTAGCGCACTTGCTGGAAGGAGAAGAGGAAGGGGGCGGAGGTGACGGGAGTGAGGGAGAGGGCGTGGCCTTTTAAGGCCACGCGAGGAGGAGAGAGAGAGCGGACAGGGTGGGTCTGCGGTAACAGGAGAGAGGGAAAAAGAGAGGGGGAGAGAGCGTACGCAGGTCTGCGCGCTCAGGCACGCAGACGAAACACGCGTGCCAAAAATAACCGATTCCCAAACATCTGGAAGTGGTTACAGACGTCTGGTCAGACGTCTGGGCCACCTCCCAGACGTCTTAAAATATGTCTGAAGCGCGCGTTCGTAACACCTTGCCCAGCTGATTAGAGACATAGTGCAAGAGGAGCTCCACCAGCCTCCACGGGCACCTCTCCCTGAGGACGTGGAGGGGGAGCCCTCGGTGGGACTAAGAGATCGCCACAGTGCCAGACGAGCAAGAGGGGGAGGGTGTGGTCCTCCACCGCCCCCACCACACTTTGACACTTCCGAGCATGAGCCCTCCTTGCCTAGAGGCGTGCCCGTTCCCCCACTGCAGCTGCACCACGAGCTTTTCGGACAGTTCCGGAAGCTGAAGCCCCTCTCCTTCAAGGGGGATGAGGACCCGTCTGAGGTAAAGGATTGGATGGAGCAGATAGAGAAGGTGTTTGACACCCTTCGCCCCCCTGTGGAGTGCCGCGTGGCCTTTGCCATGTACTAACTGGAGAGTGCGGCACACAGGTAGTGGAGGGCAGTCAAAGGCCAGGAGAGGGGAGAGCCGACGTGGAACCAATTCATGACCCTCTTCTACGAGCAGTACTTCCCTTAGACTTGGCAGGACAAGAGGAGGGGAGAGTTCCACACTCTCCGCAAGGAGACGATGACTGTTAGCGCGTATCACACACGCTTCCTAGAGTTGTCACGTTTTTCTATGACAGCTGTAGCTACAGAGAAGCGCCTGTGATGGTTCACTGAGGGGCTCCAACCTGCTATTCGGGGGTATGTCAATCCCCTGAAGCTGCCCACCTTCTCGAGAGTGGTGGAGGCAGCCTTGACATACGAGGAGACCAACCCGGCCTCGCGAGACATTGACAGCGGACGGAAGAAGCCATACCAGCCAGAGTACTCTCAGGGCCGTCGATAGAGGAGGCACGTGACACCCACAGGAGAGCCGTCTCATTTTGCAGGGCCGTCAATGGCCTTTGGGGGCCCCAAACAGGGGCCAGCTGCCAGCACTGGACCCCAGCCGTCAGCAGGGACCTACTGAGGGAGAGAGTCGAGTTCCCCTCTGCTACCAGTGTGGCCAGTCGGGCCACATCAGGTGGGACTGCCCATCCAGGGATGGAGCACAGCAGATGCTCCCCGCACTGAGCACTAGAGGCCGAGCTGGTGGTCGTGGTCCCTAGGCACGTGGGGGAGGACAGCAGTCACGATGAGGGTACCGATCAGCGGCTGCTCCCCCGACCTAGAGTGTGGCTGCTTCTTCTGCACCAAGGGCTGAGGGGCGTATCAACGCCCTGACACACAGAGATGTCAGGGCTTCCGGTTCAGTGGTGGCAGGTATGGTTACCATTTCTGGCAAATTAGTATACGTGCTTTTTGATTCCAGCGCCACACACTCTTTTGTTGCTGCGAGTTTTGCTGTCAGTTTGGGACAGGATAGTGTGTTGTTAGAGGATCCGTTTGTGATCAGAGGCCCAGGTGGCTAGCTGTTTGTGGTTGAGGAGGTCTATACGGACTGTGAGGTCAGTATAGGGGGACACAACCTCCCCACTGACGTGATTGTGATACCGATGAAGGATTTTGGCGTGATTCTAGGGATGGATTAGTTGTCCGCCTACCATGCCTTGTGAACTGTTTCGGGAGGAAGATCGTCTTTTCCATACCGGAGATTCCTTCCTTTGAGTTTCTCGGACAGTCGGTGGATGGAGGTTTCGGGCAGCGAGGCTTTTGAGCCAGGGTGTGAGGGCTTTCTAGCCTGTGTGGTGGCGGAGCCCAGCCCCGTGGCTGACTTTCAGAGCATTCCAGTGGTTTCTGAGTACCCCGACGTGTTTCTAAAGGAGTTGCCAGGACTATCGCCCGAGCGTGAGATCGAGTTTGAGATCTCACTGGTACCGGGGACCAGTCCCATTTCTACTACACCATACCGGATGGCACCACTTGAGCTACGAGAGCTTAAGTCACAGCTACAGGACTAGTTGGAGAAAGGCTTTGTGAGGCCTAGTGCATCCTCGTGGGGAGCCCCTGTGTTGTTTGTGAAGAGGAAGGATGGTACCCTGAGACTTTTCATGGACTACAAACAGCTGAATAGGGTCACCATCAAGAACAAGTATTTGCTGCCGAGGATTGATGACCTTTTCGATCAGTTGTGAGGTGCCACGGTTTTCTCTAAGATAGATTTGAGGTCAAGCTACCACCAGTTGAGGATCAGGGAGACCGACGTCTCCAAGACAGCTTTCAGCATCTGGTACAGACACTACGAGTTTTTGGTCATGTTGTTTGGGCTAACCAACGCCCCGCCGCTTTTATGGATTTGATGAACCGAGTTTTCAGACCGTATTTAGATTAGTTTGTGGTGGTATTCATCGATGACGTGCTCGTTTACTAGTGGGATCAGGCATAGCACGGACAACATCTACGGATGATTCTGGACACTTTGAGATGACGCAGGCTGTATGCCAAGTACAGCAAGTGCGAGTTTTTGTTGAGGCAGGTGACTTTCTTGGGCCACGAGATCTCAGGGGATGGTTTGGCTGTGGATCTAGCCAAGGTGGAGGTCGTAGTTAGGTGGGAGAGGTCACGTACAGTGACAGAGATACGCAGCTTTTTGGGACTGACAGGTTACTATTGGCGGTTTATCAGGGGATTCTCGCAGATTACGTGTCCAATGACTCAGTTGACTCGGAAGGATGTGCCCTTTGCCTGGACTGATGCTTGTGAGGCATGTTTTCAAGAGTTGAAGGAGAGACTGACTTCGATTCCTGTGCTTACCATCCCAGACAGCAGTGGCAGTTTTGTGGTCTACACTGACGCTTCGTTGCAGGGTTTAGGGGGCATGCTCATGCAGAGGGGTCACGTTGTCGCTTACGCTTCGTGGCAATTGGAGCCCCATGAGCATAGCTATCCTACCCATGACTTAGAGTTAGCAGCTGTTGTCTTCGCACCGAGGACATGGAGGCACTACCTTTACGATGAGACCTTTGAGATTTTCACAGAGCCTCAGGTACTTGTTTGACCAAAAGGAGCTTAACATGAGACAGAGACGTTGGTTAGAGCTCCTAAAGGACTATGACTACAGCATCTCCTACCATCCGGGGAAGGCCAACGTAGTGGTTGACGCCTTGAGCCAGAAGGCGCTCACCCACTTGGCCAGTTTACAGGCACAGAGTTGGTGACTTATGGAGGAGTTGGGCCATTGGCGACCTTGAGAGTCACAGGGGTATTGTGGGGCAGTGATGGTAACACGACAGACGCAACCAGAGGTGATAGACCACATTATCATATGACAGATGACAGATCCGTACTTACAGGCGTTGCAAGACAGAGTGTTGTCTGGGGACCCAGGAGACTTTTCTTTTATAGGCGAGGTGTTGCGCATGAGGGGACGCTTGTGCGTTCCCATGGACGAGGAGTTGTTGAGAGAGCTCTTGACGGAGGTGCACAGGTCCAGATTCACCATACATCCTGGGAACACAAAGATGTATCATGATCTGAGACGTGACTTTTGGTGGAAAGGGATGAAGCGGGATGTGGGTGAGTTCGTGCAACAGTGTTTGGTCTGCCAGCAGGTGCAAGCCGAGCACCAGAGGCCTGTAGGGCCGTTGCAGCCACTTCTTCTGCCAGAGTGGAAGTGGGAGAGCATCACCATGGACTTGGTGGTGGGTCTACCCGTTACCCAACGAGGACACGATGTAGTCTGGGTGATAGTTGACAGGTTGACGACGATGGTGCATTTCCTACCTATCCGAGTCACCTTGGGGCCAACACAGTTGCAGAGAGGTACATTCGCGATGTGGTACGCCTGCATGGACTTCCACATGAGATTGTATCCGACAGGGATACCCGTTTCACTTCACAGTTTTGGGCTAAGTTTTAGCAGGCTTTGGGGACACGGTTGAGGTTCAGTACCGTGTACCACCCTCAGACGGAAGGATAATCAAAGCGCACTATACAGACACTTGAGGACCTTTTGCGCGCCTGTGTACTAGACTGGAGAGGCTCTTGGGAGGAGTACTTACCCCTGGCAGAGTTTGCATATAATAACAGTTATCACTCGAGCATCGGCATGGCATCGTAGGAGACTCTGTACGGACGGAGGTGTACTGCGCCCTTGAGTTGGATTGAGGTGGGGACAAAGTGGGAGGTTGGCCCCAGGCTGATCCGGTAGAGTCAGTAGATGATAGAGCAGATCCACAGATGACTCCACACTATTAAGAGCAGGCAAAAGAGTTATGTTGACCGGAAACGCAGAGAGGTGCAGTTCGAGGTTGGGGATCACGTCTTTCTCCGCGTTTCACCCATGAAGGGCCTGTAGCGTTTTGTGGTGAGGGAGAAGCTTGCGTTGAGGTTTGTGGGGCCCTTTAAGGTCCAAGAGCGGATCGGACCCATTGCTTACCGGCTTTCCCTTCCTCCCCAGCTTTCTAGAGTGTACAACATGTTCCACGTGTCCAACCTCAGGAAGTATGTCGCCGATCCTAGTCACGTTCTGAGCCACGAGAGTGTCAAGGAGGGTGACAACCTGACCTACCCCGAGAGACTACTGCAGATACTCGACAGAGCCGTCCGGAGTCTGAGACGGAAGAAGGTACCCCTGGTGAAAGTTTTGTGGAGAAGCCAGCAATACAAGGAGGCTACCTGGGAGCTTGAGGCGGCGATGCGAGAGCGGTCCCCAGAGCTTTTCGAGGGTACGTGATGAGAACCACATTATGAACCCCAACTAGCACATTTTGACCTAAATAAGTGTACAAAAGCTCCTACAAAACCTAAGGGAAAGCCTAAATCAGAGAATTACAAATTTGAGTAAAAAAATAATTCACAAGGGGTAAAACTATAATTTTACCAATGCAACACATCAATGGGAATTCTAAGGGTCTATACAAAGGTCAAGTAAACCTAATAAGAGAAAAAGTGGGGTGATTTGATCTGAAAAGGGCTATAGTGACATCTAGGAATTAAATGACATCCTACAACCCTAAAACAAATCTACTTTAATTCACGAATTTTCAGGAAAGATAAAAATCAATTAAATCCTCTAAAATTCATAAAAAAACATCCCCTAGGGTTTAGAACCTTCAATTTGGCCATTGGAACCTATCTTGACCTAAATTGAGATTCATACCCAATTTTTGGACTAATTTGAATTTTCATGCAAAATATTTGACCAAACGTGGTCAAACCTAAAATCAAACCTCACCATTGGATTCCTTAGGTCCAAATTAGGTTTGTACCAAAGTTTGGACCTAAGGGAAGGCCATTTTGACCTACTTTACAAATTGGTCCTCAACAATTACTTTCTGACCCTTAACTTTTTGAACTCCTGCATTTACCCCATCAACTTTCCCTTCATCTTCTACGAATCGGTCCCTCTACCACCCGTAGCAGCAGGCCATACCTCCGGCGACTTTGCATGGAGGATGACGCCGCGCAGGGTATGGGAGCTGGCCCCAGAAACGAGAGGAGGGTCCCCTGTGCTGTCCTCTTCCGCATGGACCACCTCCCATGTCCTACCGGCACCCATACTTGTACGAACGCGCGAGAAGTATGGATCTCTTTTTCGGCCACGTCTCTGACGACCAGCCCACGCCTCCTCCTCCTCATGTTTCCCTCCCTGCTAGCACCTATTTAAGGGACGATAGGGGCTGCCGCTTCGGTCAAGCTTGTCTTGCCAGAGTTCCACCCCAAGTTCATCTTCTTCTCCTCCGGCCAAGTGGTCCAGCAAGCTCCGGCGAGCCGCTCTCCTTCTCGTCGCTTTGCCACAATACCAGTGTCAGAGCTGTCCTCACCCTCTTCCTCAGCTTCGCGCAGCACCCGCGCGAGCATCTCTAGCCCTGTCATCGCCGTCGTCTCCCTCCACTGGACGTCGTCTTCTCCAGCGACAGCAGGTACTGCCAGTCGCCGTCTCTCCCCTTTCGTCCACGCAATCAGGTTAGAATCACTCCTCTCTATCCCCTCTTTAATTCCCCTCAATCTATTTCACGAATTATCCCTCGACTGCTATTGTCCACCATCACCATCTCCACCTCCGACCAAACCTCCTTCGAGGCATCCCCGCCTCCCCACACCTCCATCCGCCTCGCCACCTACCTCAGAACCTCCGCCATCACTCACTGATCATCTTTCGCCCCTTCACTAACTAGCACACATACCCTACTCTTCCACCGAACACACGCACTTTCACGGTCACTGTCCGACCTAGGCATGCACACCTAGGTCATTCTGCGCCGCACCACCCACCGCATCACCTTCGCCATGACACGGCGAAGCTACCCACGTGGCTTGACAGGACCGGGAGGCCGTATTACTAAATTTCAGGTCCAACCCTCTTTCGCCATTGGAGCAGGCATGAAGAAGCTCGCGAGCTCATTCCAGGTTGCGCTACTCCAGCTAGAAGAGCCCTAGGTGTGTGGAAGCATCCCACAACCCCTTCGCACCTAGCAATTGAGGGCTACGTCGACCGCAGCTGCATCAATCGCACAGGTGTTCCTCCTGCACGTGCGCGAAGAAGCGGGTGGGACTTTAGTCCCACCTCGGAAGTTTTCAGCGCAGGAGAGTCCTTTAAGTTGTTTCTGTGTTTCTTGCTTACCGCCTCAGAACACGGGGTGAGGTCCCCTTGCCCACTCACCCGCCTCGTCCACGACCCACGCTACGCGGACCTAGCCGACCCGTTTACCCTACACTCCTCGCACACCACCCATGCCGGTGCACCTGGACCGGGTCCGCGTAACCCGACCCAAATACCCGATTGGCTGGCTCTGGGAGAGCGAAGAGAGAAATAGAGAGAGAGTGTACGTGGGGGAGGGTAGGGGTAGGTTTTGCGCTCTTGTGTGTAGGGAGCGACTAAGGAAGGGAAGCTGAAGAAGAAGTTGCGGAAAGGAAGGAAACCAAGGGAAGGAAGTTGAAGACTTGAGGGTAGAAGTTGAAGAAGAAGGAAAGAAGAAGAAGCCCAGAAGGTCGAGCAGAGAGAGACCAAGGAATAAGAAGAAGATGCAAGGCAAAGAAGAAAACAGGAGCAAAAGCTGAAGAAAGAAGAAGCCGTAGAGAAGAGAAGAAGAAGCCAAGAGGAAGAAGAACCAGCAAAAGCACTGTAGCAAGTGGCAGTTTAAGTCGTTTGACATTGAAGTAAGACGTCTGGAGAGAGAAAGACAGAGGAAGAAGAAGGAGAGAAGCCCTTTCTCTAATTTTTTGTAAAACAGTATATATCCAGATTGTAAATTATGACTTTGTACGCTTCTAAAATCTAGTGTTGCTCCCTGAGTTCGACCTTGGAAATTTCCTATTTTTCGAGTAATAAAAACAACTATACTTGCTGGTTTCCAACAAGCGGCCAGCAGTACGTCTTTTTAGACCGACTTTAGTCCTCTTTAAGTTTGTTATGCATTTTATATTCCTTTTTCCGCACCCTAGCTCATTCAAGTCTCGGAGATGAAACTTCCTTTAAGTTTATTATGATGTAAAGTCCCATCCTAATCTTAGCCTTTTAAGACGTATGGAGTGTCAGTCAGATGTCTGGCCAGACGTCTGGAAAATTGCAAAATCTATACTCACTCTACGATCTGCGTGCAGGCGGCGCACAGATTCTTCTTCTCTCTCCTTCCTTCTTCTTTTCCCCTCCGAACCCTAACCCTTCGGCCCTATACAAGAGACCCCCCCTTCCTCTCCTCTCCACTCCACCACTACCACCACACCTTCCACTCCACTGCCGCGAGCAGAGGCGCATGAGAGAGAGAAAGCGAGAGCGAGGAGGAGGAGCGGGTGTGAGGAGGAGAGGGTCGAGGTCATGAGCTTCGTGGAAGCTCGTCGGAGGCTCGCACGGCCACCGTGACATGTGCGGGAGGAGGAGGACGTTGGGGCGTCGTTCCCGACCTTCTACAGTAGTTGGGGCTGTAGCGGAGTGGAAGGAGCTGCGGCGGAGCATAGCGAGAAGCGCAAGAGCGTGGTCTGATACTGGAATTTTTCCAGTATTAGACGTCCGGAGTGTCTTCCAGATGACTGGCTGGACGTCTGGTGTCGACCCCAGATGTCTGAAAGCAAGTGATCGCTAAGGTACGTCTTCTTCGCGGTTACGGCCATGCAGGCTGCACCGCAATTGATCTTGTTGGGTTAAAAGTGGTTTGCTGCTCCGTCGTGCGCCAGAGTAGCTTTGGGAAGGTGCGCGGAACGCCGTTCCATGCACTTTTGAACATCTGGATAGCTTACCAGACAATCAGAGGCGTTCCCAGACGGCTTGTTACGACCCGGTTCCCGAATCCCTAGAGGACGTGAGATCGGTCCGACTCGACTGATCCGAAGACCCAGTCGTCCAACAAGAAATAACCAAAAAGTAGGAAAGTAAACCACATTCACCATGCTAAGTAACTAACAGTAAAAGAGTACAGCAATAAAGAAGGTAAAAGCTGCTCCAGTACATATCACCACCACAACAATAAAACAGTAACAAGGTACAAAAACGTAAAGGTACAGAAATGTAAAGGTACAAGAGTCTAAATTCACTACAACAGAAAGTACTACAAAAAGAAGGCTACTGCTACTGGGCTCTACTGGGCCCAGCACCCTCTGCAGCCGGAGACTCAGGCTGCTCAACAACTGGACCTGAAAATGGTTATGAGTAAACACAGTCAGCGAACGCTGAGTAGAGTGGTAACCAGCTAACTAAAGTAGTAAAAGTGAATAGGTAACTATTTATTCCAATTTATTTATTTTTCAAGTTATTACTTTTCACCAATTGGTTTATTTTTCACATCTCTTTCTTGATCTCGAATGTTCCTCGTGGAAATGATCTTTATTGCAGTCTTTTCCGAAGAGTAGAAGGCACACGTGGTGCTCTCATGGCTGGGAGAGTCCCCCGTGGTGATCCTACACCCAGTCAACCACCCCAAGGTCACGGACAGACGTAACGGTGACTACGACACGCGCGATAAACGCACGAGTAGCTACCCCGCACTGGCACACGGTCAGTCATTTTTTCTAACGGGTGCGCCCAAAGTACAACACGGAACAGTATAGGGCCTAGTCCTCTCAGTAACAGGGGTCTAGCCCCTAAGAACCAAACAGGGGTCTCACCCCTCCATGGTCCGCGCACCCTCGTCTGGCTACCCTGGTTTGCCCAGTGGGCCGAACAAGTCGGTGTAGGGTGGCTAGCTGAACCCCGGGCTCTCTCCTTACACTAGTAGCGCTCCCCGGTACAGTGTACGCGAGGGCCAAGAAGTCGGTGCAAAGTGGTCAATCCTAACCTCGGGTCCCAACCCAAGGGCGGCTTGCTCCGCTCTACACTAAACAGGGGACAGTCGCTCTCCTTGGTACTACGTACTCAAGGGTCAGCACACTTGCCCACTCACATTTCTGGATACATTCCATTTATTTCCAGGAGCTCTACTCCTAATTCCCCGTAGGGTTCATGCTCATATTTCTCATGCCATTCCATGCCAGGTTTCATCATTGACATTTCCATTCTCAGGTTATACACATGCAACTCGTATTTCTATCATTCATATTTCCATTCTCAGGTTATACACATGCAGCTCGTATTTCTATCATTTAACGTATACAACAAGTAATGTCACATGTAACTGCTTAACTAGTACAGGTAATTCATATTTCACAGGTAGCTCTTGTTCATTAACAGGCAGTTGTTATCATTTCTATTTATTCATTCAAGACTGCAAATCAAACACGCGTACAGACATTTCAAGTAACTTCTCATCCTAAGATTCATGCCATATCCTAGGTTCTAGTTATTCAATCCACACATGCATTCAGGTTTATAATTATATTAGGGAAAGCCACTCTACCAGACAACCCAGGAGTATTGGGGGCTCGAACGGTAGGCTCACGTGCCCCAGCAAGCCCCGAACCCGCAACGGAACGGAATCCTATAACAAGGAACAATCACAATGGAACATTCAGAACAGTATAAAAAGCCTTCTAACAAGTAGAGGAACTCACAAGGAAAACACCAATATCTTGTTTACTTAAAACGGACCCCAGACGGACCCTAAATGGGTCAAAAACAGAGTTACCAACTCAAATCAGACGTCTAGCACAATGTCCAGACGTCTTAAAAGTGACCAGAAACGCACCTCAGGCTCTGCATTGACCTCAGACATCCAGGACCTCTTCTGGACCGCCTGGACCCAGCTCCAGACGTCTGACCTCCTCTCCGGACGTCTGGGAGTGCTTCCAACCGTCTGGTAAGCTGCCCAGACGTCTGAAACATGTGGGAGGGCATGTCTGGTGATGGCTTTTTATGTAAAACTGCCACCAGTTTGATTATATTTTATTACTCGAATAAAAAAATTCTCCGAGGTCGAACTCAGGGAGTAAACTTGATTCTAGAATCGTAGAAAATCACAATTTACACTATTATACTATTTTTACAAAAAGATTAGAGAGGTAGTAAAAATTGTCTCTTCTCTTTTCTTCTCTCTTTCTTCTTTTGTTCTCCTTTCTCTCTGTCTTCAGACGTCTGACTCCAAGGATCAGACGTGTTAAGTGGTCACTTGCTACAGTGCTTGTGCTCTCCTTCTTTTAGCTACTGCTGCTGCTTCTTCTTGGCTTCCTCTTTTTCTCTTCTTTTCCCTTCTGTCTCTGCCTTCCCTTCTGACTTCTTCTGCCTCAGCTACTATGCGGCTACAGTGCCATCTTCCTCCTCCTCCTTTGCTTCTCTGCGGCTCTAAGTCCTTCCTTTCTCTCTGGCCGCAGCTGCTTTCGCGGTTAAGTCCTCAGCCGCTCCTCCTCCTTCTTTGCTTCCTCTTCTGTTCCCTGCACAGGCATCCGGTTAGGCAAAACCTAACCTCTACCCTCGCCGCATCTCTATCTCTCTATATTTCACTCTAAGGGCAGCTCTCCCAGAGCTTTCTCGGGTTATCGGGTCGGGTATGCGTGCCTGGGACCAGGTGCACCGGTGTGGGTGGTGCGCAAGGTGTGCACAGGTTGGGTAATCGGGTCGGGCGAAGTTCGCGGGGGGTGGTCGCGGACGAGGCCAGGTGAGCAAGTGAGAGGGACCTCACTCCGTGTGACTGAGGCGATAAGCCTTAGTCACTTTTGCAACTTATGCGCTGTAGGGCGCTTGCAAACTTACGAGGTGGGACTAAACGTCCCACCCTGCTGCCTGTGCACCCGCAGTAGCAACCACCCTTAATTGCCACTCCAGCCGAGGTCTTCGTTGCTAATTGAAGACCTGGAGATGTGCGTAGCAGTCTTCCGCGCGACCTAGGTGTGCCTCCTGGAGTTGGAAGAGCCTGGAGCTGGTGAGGGAGCTCCTTCACACCTTCGCTAATGGCGGCGGAGGCGTGAACCTGAAATGCACGAATACGGCCTCGCAGCCCTGTCAGACCATAGGAAAACCTTCGCCGTATCATGGCGAAGGTGAGGCAAGGGTTGGCTGGCCGTGGGGCGACCTAGGCGTGCGTGCCTAGGTCACTCTGTGGCCGTGAAGGTGGGTTAGGTTGGTGGAGGTGTGGAGTGTGTGTGGCGGGCAGTGGAGATGGGGAAATTGCTTAGTGGATGGTGGCAAAGGTTTTGAGGGGTCTGGCGAGGTGGATGGAGGCATGGAGCGGCAGGAACACCTCGCCGGTGGTCTGCCGGAGGTGGAGAAGGTGAGGGTGGACAGTGGTGTAGAGGGGTCGAAACAACTAATTGATAGAGGACAATTAAAGAGAAGGGTAAGAGGGACTTAGCTGGTAGGTTAGGAGTGAACGGGGGAGGCGGAGGTGGCGAGCGGCTGTGCTTCCGTCGTCGGAGACGAAGGCGCCCAGGGGAAGAGGCGGCGACGAGGAAGAGGGGCTGGAGGGCGCCTGCTGGTACGGCAAGGCGCGGACAAAGACAGCGGAGGTAACCCTGCCACTAGTATGGTGGCAGGGTGACGAGAGAGGAGGAGGAGCCTACGGGCAGATGGCCTGAGGGGGAGGAGACGAAATTGGGGGGATTTCTTCAGCCAAATCAGGCTTACCGGATGCGGTAGGGGTTGCCGCTCTTTAAATAGGCGTCGGCCAAGAGAGAATCGTGAGGAAGAGGTGGGAATACCTCACCGGAGGTATGGCTGGAACGAAACCCATACCTCTCGAGCGTTCGCACGAGAGGTATGGTGGCAGACAGGGCATGGGAGCCGGCCCATGTGGCAAGGGACAATGCAAGGAGTCACCCTTTCAAATCTAGGGCCGGCTCCCCATACATGCGCGGCCCCATCCTCCCCGCAAAAGTCGCCGGAGGTATGGCCTGCATAGGCAGGTGGCAGAGGGACCCGATTGAAGAAGATGACGGGAAAGGTAGGGGGGTCCTTGTAAGGTTTCAAAAAGTTAAGGGTTAAAAAGTAATTATTGAGGATCATTTTGTAAAGTGGGTCAAGGCGACCTTCCCTTAGGTCCAAATTTTGGTATAAACCTAATTTGGACATAAGGAATCCAATGGTGAGGTTGGATTTTAGGTTTGACCATCTTTGATCGAATATTTTGCACAAAAACCCAAATTAGGCCAAAAATTGGGTATGATTCTCAATCTAGGTCAAGATAAGTTCCAATGGCCAAATTGAAGGTTCTAAACCCTAGGAGATATTTTTTCATGAATTTTAGAGGGTTTAATTAATTTTTATCTTACCTGAAACTTTGTGAATTAAAGTGGATTTATTTTAGGGTTACAGAATATCATTTAATTCCCAGATTTTGTCATAACCCTTTTCTGACCAAATCATCCCACTTTTTCTCTTATTAAGTCCATTTGACCTATGTCTAGACCCTTAGAAATCCTGTTTATGTACTACAATGGTAAAATTACAGTTTTACCCCTTGTGTAATGTTTTACTCTCAGATTTGCAATTCCCTGATTTAGGTCTTTCCTTATGTTTTGTAGGAGCTTTTGTTCAATTTATTAGGTCAAAATGTGCTAGTTAGGACTCATGATGAGGTTCTCATCAGTGTCCTTCACCTTCCTGAAGTAATCCCTGCACGCAACAGCAAATCTCCCACAATAAGCTATGCAAAACGTAGCTGCGAAGCAGCCTGCATGGCCGTATCCGCAAAAGGAAACGTACCTTCGCGAAGATCTGCCTTCAGACATCCGGTGTAGTCACAAGACGTTCGCCCCAATGTCTGGACGTCACACAAAACATCTGATTCTGGGAAAATCCTAAAACCAGAACCTCTTCCTGCTCTCCCTCACCGTGTGCAGCCGCGACCTCGCCTCCTCGCCTGCAGCTCCGGCTGCAGCAGTGTTGGGAATGTCTCCCCCGATGTACTCCTCCTCCTCCCGCACGCGCCGCTCCAGCCGTGCGCCCTCCAGTGAGCTCCTACGAGCTCACGAGCTCGGCTCTTCCTCCTTGCCTCACTCCGCCTCTCCTCTTCATTGCCGCTCTCGCACTCTCTCTCTCGCGCTAGCTCCTCTCGCTGGAGTGGAGAGGAAGGGAAGAAGGTGCGGTGGTGAAGTGAGGAGAAAGGGAGAGGGGAAGAGGGGTTTATAAAGAGTGCGTTAGGGTTCGGTGGAGGAGGGAAGAGAGAAGAAGGGAAGAAAAAGAGGGTACTGTTTACGCGCCGCCCGTGTGCAGACGCGAAGGCTTGCACAAAAATTTCAATTTCTAGACGTCTAGGAAGGGGTCTAGACATCTGACCGACAGTCCAGACGTCTTAAAATGCTCAGGACAGAATGGGTCTTTACACGACTAGAGGACTGGTCAGACGTCTGGAATTGTTTCCAGACGGTCGCGGAGGAGTGCTGGACATTTAAGGTCACTACAGGAGCTTGAGGTGAGTCTCTGTGACTTTTAAGACATCTGGACTTGTTTCCAGACATCTGATTTGGGTCTGCATACACGTTTTTCACCCGTTTAGGGTCTAATCGGGATCCGTTTTACGCAAACAAAGTATCTGTGGTTTACTTGTGAATTCCTCTACGTGTTAAAAACCTTTATATGCTGTTCTGAACCTTCTGTTGTGATATGTTCCTTGGTATAGGACTTCGACTTATTGCGTGTCTGAGGCTTGCAAAGGGGCGTGAGCCTGCAGTTCGAGCCCCCAGTACCCTCGGATTGTCTGGTAAAGTGGTCCACCCCTGTTATACTTATTAAATATGAATGCATCTATGAAAATTAGACAATTGGAAACCTAGGATGTGGCATGAACCGTAGGATAAGAAATGGTGGAACAAATTGTTTGCTTATTTGAAATTGTATACATATGAATGAGTTGAACTGTTAGCCACTGCCTGTAAATAAATACGAGCTGCCTGTTAGAATATGAGCTACCTGAGATAACTAAACAGTTACCTGTGATATCACTTGTTGCATGTGTTAAATTATGGAAGTACAAGCTGCATGTGTATAAACGAGAACTGAATTGTGAATGATGAAACTTGGATTGGAATAATATGGTGACCATGAGCATGAACCCTACGGGAAGTTAGGAGTAGAACTACTGTGGTTAGATGGAAAGGCCTGGAATGTGGACGGGAAGTGTGCTGGCCCTTGAGTACGTGGTACCAAGGAGAGCGACTATCCCCTTTTAGTGTAGAGCGGAGCTAACCGCCCTTAGGTTGGGACCCGGGGTTAGGATTGCCACTCTACATCGATTTCTGTTGGCCCTCGTGTACACGGCACCGAGACGAGCTACTAGTGTAGGGAGGAAGCTAGCCACCCTACGGGGCCCGGGGTTCAGCTAGTCACCCTACACCGACTTGTTGGGCCCTCTAGGCAAACTGGGGTAGTCAAACGAGGGTGCGCGGACTGTGGAGGGGCGAGACCCTTATTTGGTTTTGAGGGGCTAGACCCCTGTTTTTGAGAGGGCTAGGCCCTATACTATTCTGTGCTATACTTCCGACATACCCGCTAGCGGAAACGACTAACCGTGTGCCAGTGCGGGGTACCTACCCGTGCGCTTATCGCGCGTGCCGTAGTCACCGCTACGTCTGTCAGTGACCTCAGGGTGGTTGACTAGGTGTAAGACTACCACGGGGGACTCTCCCGGCCAGGAGAGCACCACGTGTACCTTTTACTCTTCAGAAAGGACTGCAATCAAGATCGTTCCCACGAGGAACATGCGAGATCAATGAAAACCTGAAAGATGAGAAAAAGGGGTGAACCAGGAATTACCTGTAACGTAAAATAACTTGAAAGGATAAATATACCTGCTACTTTTTACTGCTTTAGATAGTATGGTCACCACTCTACTCAGCGTTCGTTGACTCCATTTTTACATAACCCTGTTTAGGTCTAGGAGTTGAGCAGCCCGAGCTACCGGCTGCGGAGGGTGCTTGGCCCAGTTGAGCCCAGTCGTAGTTTCCAGTACTTTTGTTGTACTTTCTTTTCTGCTATAGTGAGTTTCAGACTTGTTGTTACTGTTCCTGTTACTGTTGTTTTAGTTCTACTTTCCTGTTGTTGTGGTAGTATGTACTGAACTAGCAGCTTTTACTTTCCTTTATTTTTTGTACACTTTTACTGTTAATTACATTGCATAGTGGATGTGGTTTATTTTCCTGCTTTTCGATTATTTCTTGTTGGACGACTGGGTCTTGGGATTAGTCGAGGCGAGCCGGTCTCGAGTCCTGTAGGGATTCGGGAACCAGGTCATAACACTCCCTGATCTGACAGAGTAGGGTTGGGCTGTGATTTACCATCCATCTTGAGTTCATGTAAATGCTGCTCAATTATCTTAAAAAAAAAACCAAGGTTTATTTTTAGAGATAGATTTCTATCCTCTGTGTACGGATTAGGATTTGATCACTTTTCGTTTAAGGTAGTTGATCACTTGTCGAGTAATTGACTAATTCTTTTTCACCACATTTGGCCCAAGCTATCCTATCTACACCAATACATAGGGGGCATGATGCTTTGATTTGGAAGCTACACTCCTATTTCACCCCCTCCCAACTTCCTATTTCCCTCTACTAAAAGACAATCTCCTCACCACCATGGTCTCCTCTGTCAGTCAAGTTTATTTAGAGGAAAAAAACTATAGGCCAACATACAACACAGGAGAAAAACAACATGACATTCATGGAGAAAGGGTATGAAATAATAGCTTTAATTAAATGCATCCTTTCTAAGCCTTCAAACTGAGTAAAGCAAGTAATTGCAAAACATTTTTGCACAGAGAATAAATTGAATCAATTAGAATGTGCCTCTAGAGGTTAGGGTAAGCAAAAAAGAGGGTTGAAAACCAAAACAACCATACAAGCTACCACACCTGACTATCAATTCCAAGCACCACTCAAGGTCCAATAGAGCAACACGGTGTGCGACAATCGTGAGGGTGACGATGGGCGAGGATTGAGAGGGCTCTGTTGAGGGGGAGTAAGGGCACATGAGGAGGCTCGACACCCCAATCGAGAACTCGGCGAGGGAGCAAGGTCATGAGCAATCAAGGCCGAGGGGGTGGGCAGGGGGCATTAGGGCGAGAACCGCGAGGGTGACGATGGGTACGTGAGGAGGCTTGACAGGGAGTGGAGAGCGCGACATTGGAGTGGAGAGCGCGGGCCTAGTGTCGTGAATTTTTAACATGGGTTTTCCTAACATCGATGGCAACTGGTGTTAGGAAAATCGGTGTTAACAACCCATAACCCTTGTTATGTGAAAGGGGGTTAAACCCCCAAGTAAACAAGGGTTAACCCCTGTTTTGGGGGGCTAACGCGTCATGTAAACTAGGCCTAAAGGTTAACACCACAACTTAACACCAATTCAAGTAAACATAAACTTGTGTTAACGCCACACCGCAAGTAAACACAATTATGGGTTAACACTAGTTTCACATTTCTTAACACTACTTTTCTAACCCCTCAAGTAAACTAACACTAAAGGTGCTCTGATCTCATGTCGCGATGTTTTTCTTTAAGCCATGGTTGGTATTAAAGAGGATGGTGAGGTTGAATTGGATTTACACAGATGTGGCATTGTTTTGATGTCTAATTATTGCAGTTGACCCAACTAACCCTATTCTAATCTCATCATATCTTATGCATCGCAGATGTTAACTGAACATCTATCATCTATCATTCGCCTAAATGAAACAATTGAGACGTAATATTTGATGGGCCAGTCACTTTTTGATTTTGACATTTTAAGTGCATGGAAATTCCTAGCTAGGTAATGTGATGTAAACACATTTACACTACTTAAGATGTCTATTTATTCATGTTCTTAAGCATAGGATTGCATTGCATGCCATAAATATTGCATAACATATATCATCTTGCATTTAGAGTAGTTTGAATAAAATGGAGGTTAATTGTCTACTTTTATGTGCTTGGAAAGGGCAAACTTTTTATTGGGGCCTCGGATCGAAGATACAACCGTACAGATGTAATCAGGGTGACGGTTGGAGTTTAACGACTCCAAGATCGCCCTAATCAAGCATCAATAGCATAAGATAGTGACCGGAGAATCCTAGAAGATCAAGGGCTAAGATGGTGTAAATCCACACTTTAAACAACAAATCCGACCGCATGGATCGATCTGGATCGACGATCGTAGCCTAACGACACAAAAATCGAGTCAATCCGACACCCGTGACACCATCTACATCATCCAGAAGATGGATGGCCAAGATGGCACCACGTGGAGCCATCTCGGCCGCCCAATCGCCCGCACGCACCTACTAAAGCTCCTGCATCCGCCTTTCCCTGTAGTTGGATCAAGATCCAATGGCTGTGGATGCGCGCGCTTGATTGCATCCGCGCGACCATTTGGACGGCGTAGCGCAGCGGTTCAGCGCCTTATCGCGAGGCGCTGGCGCAGGATTGAGTTGCAGCGACCGAAATTTGGAGTGGGGGCGCGCCTTCAATAGACCGTCAGATCGCAATCCAATGGCCACGCGCGCTCGATAGCGCCCACGCGCTATCGCACGCCTGCGCCTCATGCAGGATTGTACGCGGGCGGGCGCGCATTGAGGAGCGGGGAAGGCGCAACTTAAGCCATCCGATCTCGCGATCGGATGGCTGAGATTCAGCGAATGTGAGCGTGCGTTGAGCGCACGAGAAAGCGAGCAGCCGCGCGGGCAACGCCCACTACGCCCTCGATGGGGCTTTAGCGACGGTTTTATTCGTCACTAAAGACCCCTTATTTAATGTTTTGAGATTTAAATGACCAAATTGCCCTCACTCCTTGCAACTATAAAAGGATACCCCCTCCACACGAAATTCTCATCCCTTCCTTCTCTTCTCTATCTCTCCAAAACTCAAGAGAAGCTTGCCCCACCCCTGGGATGCTCCTCGCGAGATAAAGTCAAACTTTTCGTCCCCATTCGGAAGTGGATCCCGCGACGACGATGACGTGCTGCTCCGTTCCCATTCTTCTGCTTTGTCCTCCTTCGTCCTGCTCCATCCTCCTTCGTCCTGCTCCATCCTCCTTCGTCCAGGCGTCGTTCCGTTCGGCTCATCCTCCAAGCGATCGTCGAGGAGGACAACTTCTCTCTCCCATTCTTCTTTACAGCTTTCTAGTGTAGAATTTTCCTGCTTTCTAGTGTAGCTGATTTCCCGCTTTTTAGTGTAATTCTTATTTGTTTTTATTGTATAAACATTTTGAAATATTGAATGCATGTTTTCTCTCTCGCTTTCTTCCTTTTAGTCTGACTGTTGTAATAGCTTCATTGTAATTACATCGCCTCGCTTTTCAAGAAAAATTCTAGAAAAATATAATTACGAATATAGATCGACGTAGCCTCCCTGTGTTCCACCCGGAATTTCAATTTCGGTATAAATTTTATTTGTTGAACACGAGTTCTTCGCTTTCAGGCTACAATGACAAGGTTTTAAAACCAAATATGTTAGTGTAGCAATTCGTACGTCCAACATTTTGGCGCCGTTGCCGGGGAGGCAACGATTTCCGATCTTCCTTTTGCATTTCTAACTTGCTTTCTCTTGTGTCTATTGTTTTGCAGAGACCTCCATCAAGGAATCATCAAGCGGTAGACTGGAGTAAAGTGCAGTTGAAGACAACTGTAAGTGCTCCCCATTCTTCCCCCCTCCATAGATTTCATTCGCCACATTAAATCTAAATTCCAATTAACCTAGGTGTTTGCATAAATCCTAGGAATAGTTTGGTTGTTTGGATTCTCACTCACATTCATTCCACCCTCATTTATATAAAAAAAAACAACAAAAAGATAATCTTGTGGAGCAAATTTTCAACAAATACACAACATACACCCACATTCAAGGCACTTAATTAAATTGATTTGTTTCTACTCAACCAGGTTCTGATCTGTGGAAACGGTACACACAAAGCAACACATAAAAGAGTAGAAATCATTCTAGGTTAACTATCTTTGAGTGCCTAACTTAGTGGTGCATTTGTGGCCAATTTTTGAGTTGTTTGGGCCGTACTGTGGATTCCCTACTAGGAGGGGGTGACGTAATAAATTGTGGAAATATAAAATAAGCAATCTCACAAAAAATCAATCACACAATGTACACAATAATTTTTAGGTGGAAACCCAAACCGAGTGAAAACCACCACCTAACCCTCTCGAGTTAGGATTTTCTGATCAACCAAGTTGATCAAATCCACTAAACGAATCACTTTAAACGAGGGTGATTCAACCTCAATTACAACCATGCTACAAGTGGGAGGGTAGCGTTCCTCAACCCCTTCTCTTCACAAGAAGGATTTTGTCCCACGAAGGAGACGGGAATTCGCAAAGCGAATACCCAACCAAATAACAAAGATAAAATAACAAATAATCCTATAGAGCCAACAAAGTAATTTTAAACCTAGCTTCTATAGGAATTAGGAAACTCCCCTTTGCAAGGAGTGTGTCGGATCGATGAAACGGGTGTGTGAGCCATGCGACGGCGCAACGTCACTCTCGTGAACTACAGCGGGAGAGCGGGTGCGCGAAGGCTTGATGCTCTCAAGATGTAAAGCTTGAGCTTGGAGAGCAAGAGCTTCTCTTGGACACAAAAGAGTGCAAAAGTGTATCTAGGTGTCTTTTGGTGTCTTTTTGGTGTGTCTTGGTGTGCAAGAGGTTTCTCTCTATTTATAGAGGCTTTAGGAAGGCTTTGGAAGGCTTAGGAAAGCTTCCATAGCCGTTGGGAGCAAAGCCCAAGAGAATCAGGCCGAAATCAGGAACAATGATTGCACTGACAGGCTTATCAAACGTCTGATCCTGGCATCATACGTCTTGAAGATCACTTTAAGATGTCTGGGAAAAAATCAGACGTCTGATTTTAGGCGGGTTTCTTCCTAACTTGAATCAGATCTAAATAGGGTTCTAATGCAAGTCCATCAGACGACATACAGGACGTCTGGCACTAAGTCTGGACGTCTGGAAACCTACTTTCTCGTAGGAATGGATTTCCAAGAGAGTGCAACGGCTAGAAAATCTCTGAGAAGAGATTTTGGGTCAGCCGAGGCAAAACGGTCATTTATCAGACGTCTGGAAAGGCCTAAGAACGTCCGATAAGGCTCTAACGGTCATATCCTTAAGTGTTAGCTAAGCAAGCCAACGGTCCACTAATTGGACGTCTGGCAAATTCATCAGACGTCTTCTAAGACGTCTGGACTAAGGTCCGAACGTCTGATTTCATCAGACAGAATGACTAAGTCCAACCTAATTGTTATCAGACGTCTGAATCAACAGTCAGACGTCTTAAAACACATTATTAGACGTCTGATTTTGGAATTAGACGTCTGGAAAAGCTGTTTGAACCCTATTTTGGTTTTCTACAGAAAACCTAAGTATCCTAGGGTTGTGCCGGTGTTCCTAGGACTACTATTAGGGTACTTTGAGGCTCTTTAACATGAATCTAAGTAACAAAAGTAAAGAGCTACAAAAGAAACAAAAAATACAACGAGTACAAGAGAAGGAAATCTATCCTATTCTTCATATCCTTCCTTCTTCAAGCCATCGCTCCTTGCGAATCTCCTCTGTTCTCCATCAAGCTCCTCCAATCCATCCTGGATGCTAGCTCGAACTCCGTCTAATTACGTCTCCATTTGCAATTGACCTGAAATCGAAGACTCCAAGTGCAAATGTTAAGTAACACGTGTTTTGTTATCATTAAAACAGATGATCGTGGTGCTCTAGCACCAACACGTACCACTCTACTTAAAATCAACTCATCAAGTAGCTCCTCCTTAAGGTTTTCAATCTAGGTCTATTCCAGGCACTCCACTTTCTTTTTGGTTTTAAAGGAAAACAATCTTCACCCGTGTTTGACAACTTGGTTTGCCTAGAAACTTGATTGCAATCCACCTAATTTGAAACCCTAAAAGCTACTTAAGAAAGATTTGAACATTAAAATTCACGCATCACAAATAACCTTGCTTGAAAACCTTGTTGTGCACGCACTTACATAAATCTCAATCAATCATTAAGGGCACAACCCATTTTAAGGGCCCATCACATTCCATAAGCACCACAATCCCAGGCCTTAATAAAATTGCGTAGACGTTGGCCTTAAGGTCTGATTCGCTCTTCAGGGCCTAGTCTGAGATTATTTTTTATTAACCTACTTGTACTGATTAATCTGATATCTAGCTAAGGGAGTAGCGTCAAACGACCACGGCTGGGGGGTACACTAGGAACCGGAGGCGAAAGTCGAAGGAAGAACCTTCTCCCCAGTCCCTCCTTCTAACTGGTTAGATTAAACAGACGCAAGTAGAGTAAATCATTTACAGTCTTAAGGCAGGTTTTGGGAGTCAGTAGATCCTTAGGCTACCCCACTTAAGGACAACCTTGTTTTGTTGTGCTACAGGGTCCCTATCCCTAGTCCTTCCGACCTTCTCCTAGTTTATGCTGGGAAGACGGTCACTGAATCCCCGATTGGAAGGACCATTAGAACATTCTAGGAGGTGCAAGTTGGATTTTGGTCAAATTGATCCCATGGCCGACCAATAGCCTCTTCTGCTTGGAAATCCACAGGAAGAATTTCGAAGGCAGCTGGAACAAATGCATAGAATGCAGGAATGGTTCCAGAGAATGCAGGGCACTCAGCCCTTGAAGGATTTTTATGATCCTTCAAATTACGGGGAACGTCCCGACGTCCAGATTCCAGCCGGTGATGTAGAAATCAAGCCCCAGGTGTTAAGCCTGATTAAACATTATCAGGGGCTTGGCTCCGAAGATTCGTTTCAGCACTTGGAGGACTTGACCACTTTGGTCCAGACCACCAAGGCTCGAAACGTAAACGAGGAGCAAATGATCATGAGGCTCTTCCCCGACTCTCTTAGGGATAAGGCCGCACATTGGTATAGAATAATAGGAAGACCAATTACAACTTGGAATGAGTTGAAATCAGCATTTTTGAAAAAATTCTTCCTAGTCGGACGTACCAATGCTTTGAGACAGGCAATCACTACCTTTACCCAGTGGTCGGGGGAGCAGTTTCATGTGGCCTAGGAGCGATTCCATGACTTATTGCGGAGGTGTCCACACCACGAGGTGCCGAAATGGCAACTCGTGCAGATCTTCTATCATGGGTTGACTGAGCAACTCAGAAATCATGTGGATACTTCTTGCGGAGGCAATTTCCTCAATAAAGATGCAGATAGTGCACATGATTTATTTGAGGAAATGAGTGAGAATTCAATCAATCATGCCTCCATGGATACATTTAACCGGTCCCAGCAGCCCAGATCAAATGTCAATGAAGTCCATGACTCTCATTCATTTGATATAGAATTGATTTGTAACAAACTTGATAAGGTGGACTTGGTTGCTAAGAGAATGGAAGAGTAGATGGCTGGCAATTTTATGAACAAATCTCGATTCACTCAATCCCAAAATTCGGGATTCCATTCTTCACAAGCTCCTTTTGGACGGGAGTTCGTGAATCAACTCGATGCGGCTCAACCTGTGAGTCAGCATTTTTCGGAACCCCACGGGTTCTAAACTGGGGCTTTTGATCCCAGTTTTTCTGATCCTTCCCTTTCTTTCTCTCCATCCTCACCTTATGAGGATGTTTATGCTGTACAAGAGAATGTTAGATCCAACCCCTAGTCTAATGCCTATAATCCAGGTTGGAGAACCACCCTAACTTCTCTTGGAAAAACCCGGGGCAACAGACCCAATTCCGACTCGGCAACTATGCTCCACAACGACCAACGTGTCATAGTCAAGTATATACTCAGTTGCCTCCAAATTAGGTCAATCAGCCAGCTTGGAATGCCCGTCAACCCGCAGGGCAAGCTGATTTGAATCGTCAAATGGTAGAGATGCAAGGATCCATGCTCCAGCTCATGCAGCAAATGAAAACCTCCCTGGACAACTTGCAATCTGGGCTCATTGCTAACTCTCGTCAACCCGGATCTCTACCATCCCAAGCCGTACCCAACCCGCGAAATATTATGAATTCGGGCAACCAAGCCCATGGATACGGAAATCAGAGGGACCCATACGCACATGCTCAGGTGGTTGAGCAGGGTTCCTCGTCCTCTTCTTCTTCTGCAAATCAACAATTCATGGTTAATCAAGCCCCTCCAATCTTTCCTAACCCTCCCCAAGACCCAAATTCTTATGCATTTGCAAATTCTGTCACTTTGAGGACTGGTAAGAAGACTCAAGATCCACAACCACACTATTCCGATCTTTTGAATCTTGAAGAACCTGAGGGGAGAGAGGAGAATTCTAGAGGAGAAATCAAGGCTCAAGAACCTGATTCCAAAGATCTGACTCATGTTCCTTTTCTTGAAGCCTTAACCAAATCAAAGAAGAAGTCTGTTGATAGCAATGAGGAGCTTCTGAATCTATTTAAGCATGTTGAGATTAATATCCCGCTCCTTGATGCTATCAAGCACATACCGACTTACGCAAGATTTTTAAAGGAATTATGTACACAAAAGTGTAAGTCGAGAGAATCTATTCGGAGGAAGGTGGTACTCTCTAAGCAGGCTAGTTCCGTTATCCTACACTACCTCCCTCAGAAAAGAGAGATCCTGGTGCTCCATTGATTTCTTGCGTCATCGGAGATTACACATTTGATAGAGCACTTTTGGATCTGGGTGCATCCATCAACCTAATTCCGACTTCTCTTTACGAGAAGTTTGGGTTAGGTGAACTTTGGCCAACTTCAGTAACACTACAGTTAGCGGACCACTTGGTCACAAACCCGCGAGGCGTTATTGAAGATGTTATAGTTAAGGTCAAGGATTTATATTTTCCTGTAGATTTCCTTGTCCTTGACATGGATGTACATGATAATCTGAGGAACACGCCCATCATTCTGGGGCGTCCGTTCCTGGCTACCACAAAGGCCAACATTAATTGTGAAAGCGATAGCATGGAAATCGCCTTTGGGGATCAACGAATGAAATTGGATATTTTTAAGGCGATCAACAAATTTGAGAATTGTGGATTTATTGAGGAACTTGATGAGGATAATGATAACATTGAAACTTGTTTAATGGTTTCTTCAATCGAAAGTTCCTCCTTGGATGACGAATTTGACCCGCAACCCTCTATGGCTGACTTGCCATCTTCTGAAGAGGTTATTGATTTTGTTCACTCACAACCTCTTCCTCTTGTTAAATCTTCAGCATCTACCCTACCATCAATAATCAACCTACCCCACCTTGAACTGAAACCATTGCTTGAGAATTTGAAATATCAATTTTTAGGACCTCAGAAGACGCTCCATGTGATTATCAGTGCTAAATTGACAAAGGAGTAAGAGATTAAATTGATCAAGGTCCTGAGGAATATAAGGAGGCAATTGGTTGGACCATTCATGACCTCAGGGGGTTCGAGCCATCTTACTGTAATCATAGAATATTCTTGGAAGATGGATCCCGTGCTTCTCGCCAGATGCAGAGGAGATTGAATCCAAATATGCGAGAAGTGGCCAAAAAGGAAATCATCAAGTGGCTCAATACAGGAATTATTTATCCAATCTTTGATAGTCCCTGGGTAAGTCCCGTTCAGATTGTTCCGAAGAAAGTCGGGATTACTGTTGTGACTAACGAGCGAGGAGAATCTGTCACAACTCGTTCAGCTTCCTCTTGGAGGGTTTGTATTGATTATAGGAAGCTGAACACAGTCACTAAAAAGGATCATTTTCCCCTTCCCTTCATCGATCAAATCTTGGAAAAATTAGCCGGGCAGAAGTACTTCTGTTTTCTTGATGGCTACTCAGGATACAACCAAGTTCCTATCCATCGCGAGGATCAGGAAAAAACTACTTTCACCTGTCCCTACGGAACCTTTGCTTTTCGTAGGATGCCTTTCGGGTTATGCAATGCACCTGCGACTTTTCAAAGGTCTATGCTAGCCATATTTTCTGACATGGTGGGAGAGTTTATGGAAGTCTTCATGGGTGATTTCTCTATTTTCGGAAAATCATTTGACTCTTGTTTGGCTAATCTGGAAATGATTCTTAAGCGATGTATCAAAACATGATTGGTCCTTAGCTGGGAAAAGAGTCATTTCATGACCCAAGAAGGCATCGTTTTGGGTCATGTAATCTCTGAACGGGGAATTGAAGTTGATAAAGCTAAGGTTGATGCTATCGCTAAACTTCCTCCTCCCACATCTGTTAAACAAATTCGATCATTTCTTGGCCATGTGGGATTTTATCGAAGATTCATCAAGGATTTCTCGAAGGCTGCTTGTCCTTTGAGCAATCTTCTTGCCAAAGAAACGCCGTTTGTTTTTAACAAATCTTGCCGAAAGGCATTTGATTTCCTGAAAACGGCAGTCACATGTGCTCCAGTTTTGCAACCACCAATTTGGACAACCACTTTTGAGATCATGACAGACGCTTCTGATTACGTGGTCGAGGCTGTCCTGGGTCAGAAAATTGATAGAAAGTCCTTTGTCATCTACTACGCTAGTAAAACTCTGGATAAAGCCCAGAGGAATTACACTGTTACTGAAAAGGAATTACTAGTTGTAGTATTCGCTTTGGAAAAATTCAGGACTTATCTCTTAGGGTCTCATGTTATCATCTATACCGACCACTCGGCTTTGAGACATCTCTTGGCCAAAAAGGATGCTAAACCCTGGCTTATTCGTTGAATTCTTCTGCTTCCAGAATTTGATCTTGAAATCAAGGATAAAACCAGGGTACAAAATGTGATAGTGGATCATTTGTCGAGACTCCTAGGTGATTCTTCTCGTCTGGACATTCCGATTGCTGACACTTTTCCGGATGAAACTATTCTTATAGTTTTAGGTGTCCACACCCCATGGTTTGCTGAAATTGTTAATTATTTGGCCGTTGGTCAAATCCCCCAGGATTGGACCACTCAATAACGGGATAGACTCAAATCTGAGGCCAAATACTACTTCTGGGAGGACCCTGAACTGTATACTCTGATCAGATTATTCGTCGATGTATACCGGAGAATGAATTCAACAGTATACTCGAGTTCTTCCATGCATCTGGGTGTGGTGGACATTTCTTTGGGAAAAAGACGGCTGCAAAAATCTTGCAATCTGGCTTCTATTGGCCGTCTTTATTCAAGGGTGCCCAGGATTTCTCAAGGTTATGTTCTCGATGTCAGGCACTCAGGAGCATAACTAAGAGAGACATGATGCCCCTAAACCCTATTCTTCCCGTCGAAAATTTCGATGTTTGGGGCATCGATTTCATGGGACCCTTTATCCCTTCATTTGGACATCAGTACATTCTTGTTGCTGTTGATTATGTGTCCAAATGGATTGAGGTGATTCCCACCCAAACCAATGATCACAAGGTGATCATCTATTTTGTCAAGAAAAATATCTTCAATAGGTTCGGGATTCCGAGGGCTATATCAGTGATGGTGGCACTCATTTTACTAATGCCCAATTCCAGAATTTATTGGCCAAATACGGGATTAATCACCGAATTTTTACACCTTACCATCCCCAGATGAATGGACAAGATGAGATCTCCAATCGAGAGATCAAGAACATTCTGCAGAAAACGGTTAGGCCTGATAGCAAGGATTGGACTCAAAAACTTGAGGACGCTCTTTAGGCCTACCGTACGGCGTATAAAATGCCCATCGGCATGTCTCCATTCCGTTTGGTGTATGGAAAGGCATGCCATCTACCCGTAGAGATTGAACACAGGGCATTCTGGGCGATCAAACAATGCAATTTAGATCTGAATTTAGCTGGGAAGACCAGGAAACTGCAACTATCTGAGTTGGAGGAGCTTAGAAATGATACTTATGAGAATGCCAAGATCTACAAGGCTCAGACCAAAGCTCTACATGATCAACTGATTTCCCACAAGAGCTTTGAGCCAAACCAGAAGGTCTGGTTATTCGATTCTAAACTTAAGCTCTTTCCTGGCAAACTTAGATCTAAATGGAATGGCCCATTCATAATTGACCAGATTTTTCCAAATGGAGCCGTTCAGATTTCTGACCCAAAGATGGGTAACACATTTAAAGTCAACGGTCAACGTTTGAAGCCTGTTATTGACCGTATTCTTCCAGAACCCGTCTTAGACACAATTGCTCTAGCTATTCTGTGACTTCTTTGGCTGGACTTCGCCTAGCTGACGGCATTAAACTCAGCAGTTGTACATATGACACAAGGCTGATACGAGCCTCATATTTAGGTGACATCTTTCATATTCTACCCTTTCTTTCATGTCTCTTTTTCAATGAGGACATTGCATCAGCTAGGCATGGGGAGGCGGATTTATTTTTGAATCATTTGGTCAGCTTTGTGAAATTCATGTAAATTGTTTTTCTCTTCTTATTTATACATAAAAAAAAATCAAAATTAGGAAGGATTAGTTGGACATTAGGACTTTTCAATCTTAGAAAATTTTACTTTAGGATCTGAATACAAAGACCCTTAAGGTCTTTGGACTTAATTAGCTCATGTATCCACTAAAATGTGGATTTGTCTTTCGAGTCCTCGCCATCTTAATTCTATCGTAATTAGAATAAATAAGTTTGGGTGATAAGTACATGACTTATCAACCCACCCTCTGATTTGAGGGAATTTTTGAGTTTTAAGCATCTACACACTTTCTTTGCACTAACTTGTTATTCAGCGATTCTAACGGAAATTGGGTAGCTAATGAACCTTCTAGGGTGATATGGCTGGTAAGTTATCGTAGGTAACAGCATATAGGTAGGTTGTCCAGAGCCCAGTCACTGGACCTTTCTCTTTTTGCTGCCTTTAGGTAAATCTTAGACCAGGGAAGCCACCTACTTAAAAAAAAAAAGAAAAAAAAATCAAAAAGAAAAGAAGAAAAAAAAAACCACACTTCCCGCACGAGTATGGCTGGCAAGTTGTCGGTGGTAACAGCTCATCGACCGGTTGTCCAGAACCCAGCTCAATAAATGCACTGAAAATTCCCAAAACACCTAGGAAGAAGCGGAGAAGTAGAATAAACCAGGGAGATATACACTGGATTCACCCTTGTGTTGACCCCGTAAAAAAATAAAAGTAGGGAGAAAGCTACCGGTTGTAAAGATACACCTTTAGGCAGAATTCTTTTTAGATCACCTAGAGGCGTAGAAATCCGAAGTCCGTTTTAACTACCGGTCAATGAATCTATTCCATTCACAATAAGATGCTTAAAACTTAGGGTTCTCATCAAATCTTGGGTGAGTTGAATGGCCGTAGAAAGTCACTTTTAACCCTAAAACTTGAAAATCCAAAAAAATTAGAAAAGAGGAAAAAGATAAAAGATAAAGAAATTTTTCTTTGAATAAGGCGAGGGCTTGAGGCGGTTTGTATTTTGGCAGATACTTGGACACTTTTGTGTATTTGAAAGTTCAGTTCCTAAGTAGACATTTTCTTAATAATTGAAAATAACTCATGCCCAAATAATCCAACCTAATTCTTTTATAAATAGCATATAGTTTTTGCTAGGGACTAGCAAAAGATACGCGTGGGGGTATGATGTAAGCACATTTACACTACTTAAGATGTCTATTTATGCATGTTCTTAAGCATAGAATTGCATTACATGCTATAAATATTGCATAACATGCATCATCTTGCATTTAGAGTAGTTTGAATAAAATGGAGGTTAATTGTCTCCTTTTATGTGCTTGGACAGGGCAAACTTTTTATTGGGACCTCGTATCGAAGATCCAACCGTACAGATGTCATCAGGGTGACGGTTGGAGTTTAACGACTCCAAGATTGCCCTAATCAAGCATCTGTAGCATCAGATAGTGACCGGAGAACCCTAGAAGATCAAGGGCTAAGATGGTGTAAATCCACACTTCAAACGACAAATCCGACCGCATGGATGGATTCGGATCGACGATCGTAGCCTAACGACACAAAAATCGAGTCAATCCGACACCCGTGACACCATCTACATCATCCAGAAGATGGATGACCAAGATGGCACCACGTGGAGCCATCTCGGCCGCCCAATCGCCCGCACGCACCCACTCAAGCTCCTGCATCCGCCTTTCCCCGTAGCTGGATCAAGATCCAACAGCTGTGGATGCGCGCGCTTGATTGCATCCGCGCGACCATTTGGACGGCGTAGCGCAGCGGTTCAGCGTCTTATCGCGAGGCGCTGGCACAGGATTAAGTCGCAGCGAGCGAAATTTGGAGTGGGGGCGCGCCTTCAATCGACCGTCAGATTGCGATCCAATGGCCACGCACGCTCAATAGCGCCCACGCGCTATCGCACGCCCTCGCCTCATGCAGGATTGTACGTGGGCGGGGCGCGTTGAGGAGCGGGGAAGGCGCAACTTAAGTCGTTCGATCTCGCGATCGGACGGCTGAGATTCAGCGAACGTGAGCGTGCGTTGAGCGCACGAGAAAGCGAGCAGCCGCGTAGGCAATGCCCACTACGCCCACGATGGGGCTTTAGCGACGGTTTTATTCGTCACTAAAGACCCCTTATTTAATGTTTTGAGATTTAAATGACCAAATTGCCCTCACTCCTTGTAACTATAAAAGGAGACCCCCTCCACACGAAATTCTCATCCCTTTCTTCTCTTCTCTACCTCTCCAAAGCTCAAGAGAAGCTTGTCCCACACCTGGGATGCTCCTCGCGAGATAAAGTCAAAATTTTCGTCCCCACTCGGAAGTGGATCCCGCGACGATGATTACGTGCTGCCCCGTTCCTGTTCTTCTGCTTCGTCCTCCTTCGTCCTGCTCCATCCTCCTTCGTCCAGGCGTCGTTCCGTTCGGCTCATCCTCCAAGCGGTCGTCGAGGAGGATAACTTCGCTCTCCCATTCTTCTTTACAGCTTTCTAGTGTAGAATTTTCCTGCTTTCTAGTGTAGCTGATTTCCCGCTTTCTAGTGTAATTCTTATTTGGTTTTATTGTATAAACATTTTGAAATATTGAATGCATGTTTTTTCTCTCTCTCTCTCTCTTTCTGCCTTTTAGTCTGACTGTTGTAATAGCTTCATTGTAATTATATCACCTCTCTTTTCAAGAAAAATTCTAAAAAAATATAATTGCGAATATAGATGGACGTAGCCTCCCTGTGTTCGACCTGGAATTTTAATTTCGGTATAAATTTTATTTGTTAAACACGAGTTCTTCACTTTCAAGTTACAACGACAAGGTTTTAAAACCAAACACGTTAACGTAGCAATTCGTACGTCCAACATAATGTCATTTGTTTTGGTTGACTCACTCATGTTCGATTTTATTATATCCCTACTTGCTAAACCAATAAACTGCCTCTAAACCAATAGACTACCTCCAATTAGTCTAAATCCATATCGATGTTGCGGCCAAAACATCGACAAGCAGCAAAAATTGAACAAGTTACCCAATATTTATTATTTTCAAACAATGTGTTGCTAACTTATTCCATAGTGTTTCACTAGGTAACCAACTTATAGGACATTATATCATCAACATTTCATATTCAAGGAGTACGGTCATAAGTCAACATTTCATGGGATTCCATATTAGGGTTATTAATACTCGAGAAGGATTAGGTCATTCATAAGGTATTTCAATCACATAAATAAAAAGGTAATCAGATATAAATAATCATGAGATTAAGAATGTTAATATCTTGAATTAGAACTTACATATATGGCAATGCATAATTACTTGATTACTACAAGTTCATAACATGAATTTAATCTTGTCAAGTGAAATCACCATTATATTAATAGAAGCAAAGTTATATTAATAAAGGTTGGTCAGACCTGAACTTAATTGATCTTTAATCATATACTTAAAACATAACAATTAAGCTACTCGTGCACATTATCAATTAATTACAAGTTTAACATTAACGAACAATCACAAACATTCTTAACTAATATCTAAATACTCAATATCAGATCGATACCAATGAATCACAATGGATTCCCATACTCAGCAAAAGAATTCAAACACATGCAAAACAAGGCATAAGCATGAAAAGAATCACGATAACAAACCACTTCATTTGAAAGTGCGATTACTCTACCTAACGTCGTCAAAAGGTCACGGCGACTACAAAGTACTAATCGTAAGCTTAAGGTGCCATCCACATGTCATAGTGATGCACGCATGCTCCGAAACTAAGATCCAGAGCCAAATTCCATATTGTATGTATCTATTTCGATATGTGGACAAAATTACATCTTGCAATAATAGCAGTAATTACTAATCTATACTATTATCAAATTGTGAATCACTGCCAATAATAAGTGTAACTATCAATCTATATTATTATTAACTTATAAATAACCACCAATTTTGTTTCAACATGTAAAAAAGCTAATAAGAAACGTTTAAAACTAGTTCTAGTGGAAATCGAATCGGTTTGAATCGAGGTTCGAAATTGAACCGAAAAAGCCGCTCCTCTCCTTGAACCGATTCGATTCCTGTTCTTAATTTTAAAATGACCGCGTTTCCGATTTGGTCCAAAAAAACTTGTGCAGGCATCGGCTTGAAGTCCGAACCAGCTTTGAGCAGCGCTTTCGAAATTTGGATATCTATTTGCGAAAAGAACCACTCGTGAACATCACCCTCCTTTCCTGACCCCCGCTCGACCGTCAGAGGTGAGTGAGTTCCCCCAACTGCGTCCCCTCACTTTTCAAAATTCCCAACCGTTAACCCCACACCATTCGACACACCGCCCGCTCTCTCCCCTCCCTCTTCCCCTCACCCCACCCCCCCCCCCCCCCCCCCCCCTCCCTTCCTCTTCCCTCAGGTCTCCTCCTCACTCCACCGGCGATGACTTGCGTGCATCGGAGCGGTGCAGCGGGAGGCGTCAAACGACCCGTGGATCTCGGGATCCAGATCGACGGGGTTTACGAGTTCTCGGCCCCGCGATACTTCGACTTCACGGCCGAGGAGACGGAGGAGGACGTCCGGAAGGCCGAGATGTGGTTCGAGAGGGCAAAGAGCTACGCACCGTCCCGTGAGTTTCTCGTCCATTTGCTTCTCTCGAGACCGGAGGTTTTGTAGAATACTTCTGGTTGGTTGTAGCGAGTTCAAATTGGAGAGGATTGGAATGTGGTGTACAGAAAACAAAACTATAGACAAGCCTTCTTCCAACACATCTTCAATCTTACTTAACCCCTCTTGCAAGGCTCAACATGCAACTTGTTGCCCTTTGGGATTGGATGTTAATTGGGCTTGATGTCGAAACCACTATGAGTGTAAAATTTACCTTGTACCATGTTATGTTACGGTAAAGAAGGCGAAGAGTCTGGTCTGCTCTGGGAGTGAATTATAACCAACTACTTGTGAAGAACGGGGCAAGGGACTGGATATTAATTGAGCTTGATGTTGAAACCACTATGAATGTAAATTTTTCCCTGTGCTAGATTAGGTTCTGGGGAGGAAGATGAAGAGTTTGGTCCGACTTCTTGTGAAGAACAGGGCAAGGGTCTGGAGGTTGAAGATGGTTATCTAGAATGACAGGATTTGAGAGGGAAAAGAGGAGGCAGTAGGGAGTTAGAGAGCTGAGATCTGAAGAAGAGAAGTGAGCTGGAACAGGGATTGGGTAACCAAAGTTCCCTCGTTCCATTATCTCTATTGATCAGCAGGTTATGCCAAAGTAGGCAACTCCTAACAGGAAACCAACTATAACTAACTAGGTTAACAATTAAACCAAAATGCAATAACATTATCACAATAATAGCCAGGGTACACATATCAACCCCCCTGTTCCCACCAGCTATGCCTTCCAAATAATGAGTAGGAAAGTCATGCCCTAGCCTTACCAAGGTTTAGATTCCTTGTTTTCTAACTTACAAACTCTCGAAGTCTTTATAAATAACTACAGCTAGCCCTAGCTAACTAGGTGCACACACTTCAATACACCTAGGTTTCTACCTTAATGCTCATTTCTACCATTTTGAGATCCAAACTTGGCATCTGCGCCACATAGCCAGTTATGCTACGTGTAGTTGGCTATGCATTTTACTTTGTTAGCCCCTAAGTTGTCAAACAACCTAGATCATTTTTTATTTATTCTTTTTTTAGCTTGAATAGCCTACCATGAACCTTAAGCAAGGTCTCTCTCCAACTCTATTGCTTCACATAGTCAGCTATGCATGTTCACAGCCAGCTATGATAGTAAGCAAGATTTCCTACACTTTAATTGCACCTAGAATTGCACCTGGAAAACTTGGTGTCCAATCCAAGTCATTCCTAGCCCCTCTAAACCCTTAACTAACATTTGTAATGGTCCACTTAGATTTCTAGTATAACCCAAAAATTCCATAAAATGATTAGGAAATAAGAAGGCTTTAATATAGAAAATCTGTTTTACTCAACAAAAGAGACATAAACTATGCATCCTCAACTTGATCAATACCTCATCATGAAGATTCTCCTTGAAAATCATGCTCCATCCTCTATTTGCGTCCTTTTGCTAATCCCTTAGCCTCTTGCTTACGTTACTCATTGGCTCAACTAGTCAGGCTTCCTATAGCCCCACCACTCTTTTAAAAGCACTAAAGGGGGTTTGAATAGTGCTAATGGTTGATTAAAAGATAATTAAAACAACGAACAACAATTTACAAGGAGCTAGAACAAAAATTAAGTGCAAATAACCACTTCAAGAAGAGACAGGAAGTTTCTGGACAGTTAGTTGGCATGGACTCAACTAGAGGAGTCAGGGTGACATCTTCACCATGAACTGGAGATTGTTGGGCCCTGATGAGGGAAGAAATAACCTCTTCTCAGTAAATGGCTAAATAGGCCAAAAAAAGCCTTTTCAACCCCATTAAGTCATAGGTCCAACTTCTTACATAAACAAGCTATGTAAATCCCGCTGGGTGAAAAAGATTTACCTAGCTAATTAAGCTGGTTTGGAAATTCTCATTGTTTTCTTAAAGTAGTCGGATGATAAACCTCTAACTGACAACTGAAGAACAAACGGGGTAAGTCCCTATTTGCTTGATGGTTTAGGTGGATCAGTTTGCTCCTCCTAGCTTAGATATAAGACGGTTACTAGCCATTAAGTCCCCAACCCCACTTTTATGGGAACGTGGCAACATGGTAGTTAATGCAAATGTTTGTTCGATTGACCATGACCACCATGATCTGAGAAATCCGCATGTATGACATTATGAGCATTATCTACCTTGTGAATAAATAGCAGGAGCCCCAGGGTGAGAGGGGGACGCGCATAGAGAGCGAGTGTGTTATTTGTATTCTTGCAAGATGAAGGGCATAGTGAAATTTGAGAGTCATAGTACTCTCCCCAAACGTACACCGTTTGAAGTGGTACTGGATCATCAAACTGCCTTTGTCTCTTAGTGTGAATGCTTGTTTGAGCGGATCTACTCCTATTACATGAACCTGATAGGATTAATAATTAGTAGATCCGATCAAGCCCAATTATTTCCATCCCGTAAGGTAATCCTAATTGTATGAGAAGGCTCAAACAATTCCTAACCCTATTGCAAATAGGAAAAGGAATGAAGGGATAATCCTATTCAAAGTAGGATTGATGGGTGGCTGTCAACCTCTATAAATAGAGGCAAGGGGCAGCGGCATCATCCCATCCTAGTTGTATTCTCTCCAATAGAACTGGAAGAGGGAAAATGAGGAAAGAAGGAAAGAGAGGAGTAATATTATTCGAAAGTTACATTCTGTAAGCTCATTCTCGACGATTTGAGGGGCAATTCCTTCTCGGTTGGTTCCTGTGGGTTCGTGGGATCACGCTTTCTAGTCAAGAGGAGTTTAGTGGAAAATTTGTGCAAGGCCTAATTGGACATGCTATTGTCCCTATTTTTCTTTGCGGTTTATTAGAACTTGCACTCTGGAAAAAGCCTATACAAAAGTATTGCATTCTCATATTTTATAGTGGAATTCTCCCCGATTGCCCATGGCTTTTTACCCCTTCAGCTTAGAGAGTCTTCCATGTAAAATGTGTTTCTGTGGTTTGCTTGATTTGGTTCCATAATCATTGTTATCCAATGGACTGTTGTGGTATTTATTTATAGATGTAGCGCAGCGATCCGGTCTATCTCCCCCAACAGTCATCTGTCTCAGCTGATTTAAACTATTGTGGTATTCCAAAACCCTTCTAGTAGTAGTCATTGCTATATCAGAACTAGAAGAAGCATTGGTGATATCAAGTACAAGGATTCTCTTAGATACAGATTAAGGCATAGTCTCAGGAGGAAAGGTGTCCATCTGACAACGATAACAAACCATCCTGAACCAGGTGTCTGGTCCATCATTACGAAAAGGAATAGGGATGAAAACCTTACCCTCAGGGGTAAATCTAATGACATAGTGGGAGAAAATGATCCAATTCAATTATCTTAGAAACCCTACCTCCCTTTATATAGAGAGAGGTGGGAACAATTATAACTTCACCCCACATAAAAATAAAAATAAACATGGACAAAAGTAAAAAGATCGAAGGGGCTCAACACTCCCCTTTAAGCTGGAGCATAAATATCAATTATGCTCAGCATGGAATAACAGACATCGAATGAAGAACGAGCCAGAGGCTTGGTGAAGATATCTGTCGTCTGATCACCAAAAGTCACCTGAGTGGTATATAAGAAACCTTTCTAGATCAGGTCTTGTGTATAATGGTAATCCACCTTCACATGTTTGGTGCGCTCATGAAACATGGGGTTATTTGTGATATATGTAGCAGCTTGGTTATCACATTGCTCCATAAGCCCATGAATCTGCACGTATAGATCTGTTAGTAGAGATCGCACCCATATCAATTCTGCAGCTGTTTGTGCTATTGCCCTGCACTCAGACTCAGCACTCTATCTGGGTATTATTGCTTGCTTTTTACTTCTCCAAGTAACTAGATTCCCAGTCATATATGTACAGAAACCTGTAGTAGATTTCCTGTCATCTAGGCAACCTGCATAGTCAACATTAGAGTAAGCCACCATAGTTATGGATATCCCTTTGGTAAACAGAAGCCTTTGTCCTGGTGCTTTCTTCAAGCATCTCAACACCATCATGGCAATATCCCAGTGCTGCTTTGTTGGTCTATCCATAAACTGACTGAGCTTGCCTACTGCAAGAGAGATGTCTAGCCCCGTAATAGTCAAGTATAGTAGCTTGCCAACTAACTGCCTGTACTACCTACTATCCATTGTCTCTAACTCTCTATCATATAGTTGTGCCTTGGGGTCCACAGAAATATTTGCTAGTTTGGCACCTAGCATACCAATCTCCCTCAATATATCCAGTGCATACTTCCTTTGGGATAGAACAATGCCACTCCTACTGTGAGCTACCTCTATCCCAAGAAAGTATATGTGGAGGCCCAAATCCTTCATAACAAACTACTCTGCCAAAACCTGCTTGATTTCTGTAACACCTGCAACGTCATCTCCTGTGACTATCAAATCATCAACATAAACTACGAGTACCACTACCCCTTTCCCCATTTTCTTAATAAGCAAGGAATGATTAGCAGACGATCTCTGAAACCCCACAAACTTCACAACCTGGGATAGCTTTTGGAACCATGCTCTGGGACTCCGCTTAAGGCCATAAATGATCTTCTTCAACTTACATACATACTCCCCCTGTATCTTATAACCAGGTGGTTGCTGCATGTATAGCTTTTCTTGCAAATCACCATACAGAAATGCATTATTCACATCTAACTGGTGAAGCTTCTAACCATAGTGCACTGCAACTAAAACACGAATCTTGACTATGGAGAGACGAGCAACTGAGGAAAAATTGTCAAAGAAGTCCACTCCATACTTCTGAGTGAACCCTTTAGCCACTAAGCGGGCCTTATAACTAGCAATCGACACATCTGGATTGTACTTTAGGGTAAACACTCATCGACACCCAATAGTAGTGGGTCCCTCAGGTAATGCAGTAAGCTCCTAGGTACCATGAGATCGCAGAGCAACCATTTCATCCTCCATGGCCTGGCATCATTTTGGATCAAGCATGGCCTGCTAATGACTGGAGGGAATCTGTGCAGCAGAAAGAGCTTGACAAAACTGGCCAAATGCAGTCCCTAGACCATAGGTAGGAATTGCTCCTTCATAAGGACATCTGGGACAGTAGTAAGGTGCCTTCCGAATGGCAATTGGAAGGTCTAGATCATCTGGCATGCCCCCCTGTAAAGGCTCCGAAGTAGATGCTGGAAGTACTGGGATCCCCACTACGTATTATATCATTAATAGATAGATTGTCAGCACTTATCGGCACAGGAGACCCTCTACTATCATCCTGGGAACTCTCTGTATCATCACTATGGATATCTCCTGTGGGCATCTGAGGCTGTGGTGGAGCAAGATTAGAGGAAGAGGATACCTGTTGATATGCAACAGGAAGCCTATAAGTGATTGGAGGCTCATGAAATGGCTCAGGTCTAGAGGGTGTCGGCTCTGACAGTGAAGACCTGGTCTTAATGATAGGAATTTCTCCCAGTGGTATAGGTGGAATGGGCATGGGAGCCTCAATAAGCTTAGGAGAAAGACATCTCTCAGCAGTAGAAAAGTACGGAACAGACTCATGAAAGGTGACAACTGCACTGACATAGTAACATCCTCCAACAGGATCATAACATCGATACCCTTTTTGAGTCCGCAAATATCCAAGAAAAACACACTTGATTGTACGAGGAGCAAGTTTATACCTATTGGGTTTATGGATATGCACAAATGCAACGCATTCAAAAACGCTAGGAGGCACTCTAAATAGGTCACCATCAGGAAACAAGATGGAGTAGGGAACTTGCTCATCGAGAACAGTGGATGGCATCCAATTGATAAGATAACATACAGTCAAAACTGCATCTCCCCAGTATCTGTCAGGCACACTGTTTTGAATCAAGAGTGTTCGTGCAACATCAAGAATGTGTCTATGCATTCGTTCTGCCACACCATTCTGCTGAGATGTATGAGGACGGGTAGTCTGATGAATGATGGCATGCTCATGATAAAAGGTGCGCAATGAAGTGGTGCAGAACTCTAATGCATTGCTTGATCTAATGGTCTTGACCTTTGCCTCATGCTGAGTCCTGATCTCTGAAATTGGATCTTCCTCTGAAGACCTGAAGGTGGATCTCCTTCTCTGGAGTTCACAAAACTGAATCTTTCACATAGAAACCTAAAATGAGTCTTTCTTCTGAGGACCTCAAAACTTTGGACCTCCCAAAGTTGGGTTTCTCATGTGGAGTCCATGAACAAAAATGACTCCCATGCAAGGGTGACTACAACAAGCTCCCACACTCCCCCTTTCTCCCAAACTCTTACAGGAGAAAAAATAATAACGACGAGAAGAAAATAAAACATTAAAAACTGGAGAAGACTTCTCCACATTTTCTCTCAAACATAAACTTCATTTTTTTTTTCATCATCATTTTTTTTTTCAATTTTTCTCTCTATCTTTTTCCCTTTTTTTTCTTTCTCCCCTTTTTCTCTTTTCTTTTTTTTTTTCTTCTTTTCTCTTTCTTCTCCCTTTTTTTCTTTCGCATTTTTTTTCAACTATGTGAATCGGGCATGTTATCGAAAGATACAAAAGAAATAAGTAGAGGAGGCTTTGAAGATGATAAAAAGTGGGAGGGCTGTTGGACTTGATGATATTCCTATAGACGTTTAGAGAATGATGGGAGAACGTTGTATAACTTGACTCACAAATTTATTTAATACTGTGTGGAGAGGCAAGAAGATGCCAGAGAAATGGAGGAAAAGTTTTGTGGTACCTTTATACAAGAACAAGGGTGACATACAAGATTGTTCAAACTATAGAGGTATTAAGTTGATGAGTCATACGATGGAACTTTGGGAAAGAATAATTGCAAGAAGGGTGAGGCAAGTCTCTATGGTAACTGAAAATCAGTTTGGCTTTATGCCAGACAGGTCTACTATTGAGGCAATACATCTCTTGAGACGTATGATGGAGACATACAAAGTCAAGAAAAATGATTTACATATGGTTTTTATTGATTTGGAGAAGGCCTATGATTCTGTCCCAAGAGATATCTTGTGGAGAATTTTGGAGAAGAGACAAGTACCAGTTATATATCAACCTCATAAAGGATATGTACCATGGAGCAGTAGCTTATGTAAAGACTAAGGATTATTTGACGGACTACTTTGATATCATCATTGGTCTGCATTAAGGTTCGACTTTAAGCCCTTATCTTTTTGCCTTGGTCATAAATGAGTTAACGAAGCATATCCAAGTTGAGGTGCCTTGGCGTATGCTTTTTACTGATGACATTGTGTTGGTTGATGAAACAAGAAATGGAGTGAATAGAAAACTTGAGCTTTGGAGAGAAGCCCTGGAAGATAAAGGATTACGCATAAGTAGGACGAAGACTGAGTATATGGAATGCAAGTTTAATAGTAGAGGGAACAATGAAGGGATTGATATAAAAATTGGAGAAGAGTGCGTTCCAATGAAAGATGTTTTTAAGTACTTTGGATCCATTTTCCAACATGATGGTGGAATTGATGGAGATGTTACACGTAGAATTAATACAGGGTGGTTGAAATGGAGGGATGCATTTGGTATTCTTTATGATAAGAGGGTTCCTTTAAAAGTTAAAGGAAAATACTATCTAGCTGTGGTAAGACCAGCCGTGTTGTACGGTTCTGAATGCTGGGCTATAAACTATAGGCATGTATAGAATATGTCTGTGGCAGAAATGAAGATGTTAAGATGGATGTGTGGTCATACAAGAAATGATTGTATTTCAAATGAAGTTATTAGAAAAAAGGTTAGGATGGCACCGATAGAGGATAAAATAAGAGAGGTACGTCTAAGGTGGTTTGGACATTTACAAAGAAGGCCACTAGATGCTCCAGTTAAGAGATGCGAGAAGTTGGAGGCTGAACCCGCTAAGAGGGGGCGAGGAAGACCAAATAAGTGTTGGAAGGAAACTATTAAGTATGACCTCAATTACTTTAATTTAAGTCCTGAAATGGTTGAAAATCGATTTGTGTGGAGGCAAAGAATCCATATAGCCGACTCTACTTAGTATGGGAAAAGATTTGGTTGTATTTTTTTTTCAACTAATCAACTAAATAAAGCAACAGTGCATCTTTTTCCTCCTTTTTATGTGCCGCAACAGCTAAGGGTCCCACGATCCTTTTTTTTATCTTTTTTCTCTGGGTGTTGCTGGACTCCTCCAATCTTGGCCAAATCGTCGCTGCGCGAGATCTCTCCTTGACTAGCGCCGCAAATTGTGGCCCATCACTGCGAGACCTCTACCGGCTCCTCCGACAAATCATTTGCACATGCAGGCCCCAATGAGCTCCTCTGCCAGCTTGCTACCTCAGGCATTGCATGCGCCACCTCCTTGCCAGGTCGACACTACGTCCTCATCTCTGCTAGTCGACACCGTTAGCATTGCCTGCACCGCCTCCTTTGGTGCTACCTCCCTCAACCAAAGGCCATGCTCTCTCGAGTCGTGCAGAGGCCCTCCACCGCCTGGGGCACCTCTGCGGGGCCCTCCACATTTGCGACGACACCCTGGGCTACGTGGCATCGTCGCCAATGACTCGCCACCTTGAAGCTTGCCCGAGTCTGTCTTCGCCTTGTCCTCGAAGGCCGTGGATGCCGCTGTCATTGCCTCCATTGTCAGCGGCGTAAGGATCACGTGAGATCTTCCTTATCCTCGCGAAGCTCCTTTGAGCATCGCTTCTTCATCTCACATGATGCTACAGGGGCCCTCTGAGCCCTAACAACACCGCTAGTGCTCCACGACGCAGCAATAACTTTGTCGCAGGACTTCCCCGCCATCTTCGTGATCTGCCGTATGCGCGTCGCCGTGATCCTCACCAAGTCTTTGCGCGAAGATCATGCAGCGTGATCTTCATTTTTTTTCTTCTTTGATTGCTCGGCTTTTTGACAACCTTCATTGGCTTTGTCTTATTGCGTTGCCACACAAGGAGCAAATCTCTTTGTTGCTTCAATCTTTGCCACAAGATCTCTAGAGCAATGTGAAACAAATAATGATATAACAAATAAAACTCCGAAGAAAGACAAACTTGATAATCTAAAAATAATGGAATGATAACCCAAGACAGAACTATTCTGATACCAAGTTAAAATATTTAAAATAAAGTGGAAGCATAATATCAAAGCATAAAGACAATTATGGAATGCTTGGATTTACGTGGAAACCCCATTCACGAGGAGTGGAGAGAAAACTATGGGAGAAGTGCCCTATGGGTGTGTTCTCTGTATTTCTTCTCAAAGTAAAATGGGTGGAGTACATGCCTATTTATAGGCCATCACACACATACAAAGTGCACACTTTCCAATGTGACACTAAATAACCACTCAATTCTCTCAACATTATTAGATCTAACAATCTTCATATTGGAACCAAGTTGATTTTTTATTTCTATTAAGAAACATTGATAACATCACCCCTATCTAACTTGGATTTCGAGAAAACAACCACGGCAAATGAGAGTGGCCATTAACAACAACAAGGTAAAATTTGTGCCCCAACCGATTGGGAGCATGCGTTGGATCCCAAATATTAAAATACAGGAGCTTGTATGCTGTTTCCCCAATTTGTAAGCCTTGCACTGAAACATAGCTACACTGGAACATAGTTGTAGGTGGAATCTGTAAAATCAAAGGTGTAGTGGACGTATAGAAGACAATTTTCTGACATTTGATTTTGACAGTAAGCACCATTCTAATTCCTTGTTCTCTTCGACTGTGGTGCAGCTTATATGATGAAAATCAGAGCCTCCAGGTTTCCAGAAGTGAACAGCCTCCCCTGCAACTTTGAAGATGAAAAGCAAATCCATGTCAACGTTGTAAAATCATTCTGAACAATGGAAGTGCTTCAACTGTTTATATAATTAACCGTCACACCTTTGTGTTCAGGAGTTGGAATCTCAAGAATCAAGTACTAAAACCGATGCAGTTAAGCTCTCAGCAGAAGCAACCAGGTACATAATTGATTGCTAAGTCCTTTTTAGGACATTAACTACTTATTTCACTAGGAATATCAACCCGACTTTGTCCTTCTTGTTTTTCTTCTTATTTTCGTTCTTTTCCTTTCTTTTACTTTTACATGTTTTGTAGCTTGAATTCAAATTCTTGTCCCATTGATGTAGCCAACCAAAACCAGTTGATAATGTGACTGATGCACTTAGAAATCAAGATGAAGTTGCTGCAGTTGGAAACCCTACTAAATCAGTAAGAAACATACACAACAACATTTTTATCTACAATATCATACTTTTACATCACATGATGGTCTATTGGATTTTTCTAGATGGCTAACGGAAGTCCTCACAAAGGAAGGTAAGAGCCAAAAATAAAATTGGAATTTAATGTTTGCTTGTCCAGTCAATCTGATCAACAAATTCTGTGCAGTCGATTAGCAGGGAGTGGTGACACATTTGCAGAATCAAGGATGCCAGATGGTACCATAGATTCTTGTAGTGGACTTACCATCTTGACAGCAGGTAGAATATTTTCTGGTTTTATGTTTTAATTTAGGGTTTTTATATAAATGCCATTGAACGTTGAAAATTACTTAAATGCCATAAGAAAATCCATATTTACATAAATGCCATAAAAAAAGTTACCTTGTTACATAAAAGTAGAAAGTAATGAAAAGGCTCAATTTGTTATTCGAGCCTACCTCTCTTTATATAGAAAAAGAGGTAAAAGGGCAAATTGTAATATAACCATACAACGGACAAAAGGTGTACAACACACCCTTACATATTAATGTGAAAACCATAAATAACGTCTACACTCCCCCTTAAGCTGAAGTATATATATCTATCATGCTCGGCTTAGAGCAACAAGAATAAAAAATAGACTTAGGAAGTGACTTGGTAAAAATGTTCGTTGTTTGATCATCTGTAGTAAAGAAGGCCTTTCTGAATAAGATCTCTAGTGTAGTGACAGTCCACCTCAACATGTTTGGTCCTCTCATGAAACATCGGGTTGTTGGTAATATACGTAGCAACCACATTATCACATCTCATCTCCATAGGACCAGTAATCTATATGTGTAAATCTCCCAGAAGTAACTTCACTCACATAAGTTCAGTAGTTGTTTGTGTCATAGCTTTATAGACTCTACACTCGACCTGGAAACAACAACTTGCTTCTTGCTTTTCCAAGTCACAAATTGCTAGCCACAGGTGTAGAATCCTATGGTAGATTTCCTATCCGCCAGACACCCTGCATAATCTGCGTCTGCATCTAAACATGCCACAACTGGCATGGAAGCACCTCGAGTAAATAGAAGGCCACGACCTGGTGCCCCCTTAATGTATCTCAAAACCATCATGGCAGCGTCTTAATGTTGTCTCGTAGGCTTAGCCATAAACTGACTAAATCTCCCAATTGCAAAAGTAATGTCTGGCCTGGTGATAGTGAGGTAGAGTAACTTCCCTACTAGTTGCCTATACTGACTACTATCCATAGACGATGCCTCAGCATCATACAAGTGAGACTTTAGGTCCATGGGTATACTTGCTGGCTTTGCCCTAAGCATCCCAGCCTCCTGTAGAACATCCAGTGCATATTTTCTTTGTGATAGAACTATACCTTGCTTACTACGGGCAACCTCTATCCCCAGAAGGTATTGTAGTGGACCTAAGTCTTTCATCACAAACTGGCTAGCTAATCTTTGCTTAATCTGCCGAACACCATCTACGTCATCTCTTGTAACAATCAGGTCATCAACATATACAAGGAGCACTACCACACCTTTCCCTATTTTCTTGACAAGCAGGGAATGATTTGCAGAAGACCTCTGAAAGCCATCATACTCTACCACCTGAGATAGTTTCTAGAACTATGCACGTGGACTTTGCTTAAGTCCATAAATAGCCTTTCTCAGCCTGCATACACACTCCCCTTGCACCTCATAGTCAGGAGGTTGCTGCATATAGATCTCCTCTTGTAAGTCACCATAAAGAAATGCATTCTTTACGTCAAGTTGATGAAGTGGATAGTCATAATGTGCTGCAACAGAGACTAATATCCGCATTGTCGAGAATCTCGCCACTAGAGAAAAGGTATCAAAAAAGTCCATCCCATAGGTTTGAGTGAACCCCTTTGCTACCAATCAGGCTTTATATCTAGCAATGCTCCCATTTGGATGAAACTTGAGAGCAAAAATCCATCTGCACCCAACAAGACTGGTTCCTGATGGAAGGGGTGCAAGGTCCCATGTGGCCCTGCTTCGAAGTGCAGCCATCTCCTCCTCCATGGCCTAACGTCACCTTGGATGAAGCATAGCTTCTTGGTAGGACGTCAACACGGCAGTGGTACTCAGGGCTCTAGTAGACCCTAAAAAATCAGTACTAAGATCAGCATTGGTGAGATATCCTGCCACATCATACTTAGCGCAGGATCGGGGGGCCTTCCGAATGGCAATCGAAAGGTCACTATCCAACTGTGCATCATCCATAGTCTCAACTGTCCTTGCATCATCACTAGGCACCAAAGCGTTAGTGTCTAAAGACCATGTGCTCACCTGAGGGGAGGCTGGAGGCGTGGGAGGAGGGGGATCTAGAAGTTGGTATGCAGCCTCTGATAAGTAACAATAGGCTCCTGAAATCGATTTCCCTCAGTGGAAGAAGTAGAAGGAGATTCACAGGTATAACACCAAATGGAATAGGTGGAATGGGCATAAGAGCCTCTCCAGTCATAGGAAACAAGTTAGAACTGGTGCTTGAAAAATATGGCACAGACTCATGAAATGTCACATCCGTGGAAATATTGTGGTGGGATTGAAGGGGATCAAAGCATCTGTACCCCTTCTGGGTTCTAGAATAACCCAAGAAAATACACTTAACAACCCGTGATGCTAGTTTATCCCGTCCAGGAGTTAAATCATGAATAAATGCAACACACCTAAAAACACGAGGAATAAAAGGAATTAGGGGATGACCAGGATACAAAACCTGCGATGGAATTTGCTCATAAATGGCAAAATTAGGCATCTTATTAATCAGTGCTACCAAGGGGCTCGCCTAGGTGCTAGGTTGAGGCAAGGCGAGGCCCTAGTGCCTCGATAAGGCTCGCCTTGCCTGATTTGCTTAAGGTGTTGCCTAGGCGAGTGCCTGGACCAAGGCGCTAGCTGCCCAGGGTGAGCGCTTGAACCAAGTTTGTTGGTTTTTCATTTTTTTAAATTCTTTTAAGGGTTTTAATTTCTTTTCACCGACTATTAGGTACTCTCTCTTAGTTAAACACACATCTATGCGTATGCATATGTACATATGCATAGATATATACATATACATGCGCTTATACACACACATATATTTTGTATGTTTGTGTATGTATGTACGTGCATGTCAACTTATACGTACAAATATATATGTACATACACGTGTGCATATGCATAAGTATAACATATAAATATAATGTGTACAATTACATATATATATGTAAATGTATGAAATTGTGTGCACACTTATGTATCAATGTGCATGTATGTGCATTGCGCTTGTTTGTCTTATCGCTTATATATCTTGTATATTATATATATATATATATATGCAATCACAACATGCCATATTTTGGCTACTGTGTATATGTATGGCTGCATGTGTGTGTGTGTGTGTGTGTATTAGCACCTCATTTTTTTCGGGCGAGCGCTTAGGCAAGCGCCTAGTGCCACGGGCATTTTGGACCCCCCTCGTCTTTAGTGCCTCTTACCTTTGATAGCCTTGCTATTAATTAGAAAGCAAGCTGTAAGAATAGCATCCCTCCAATATAAAAGCAAGCACAACATGGTGAATAAGTAGGGTGCGTGCAACATCCAACAAGTGTCTGTGCTTCCTTTCAGCAACTCCATTTTGCTAAGAGTTATGAGCACACATGGTTTGGTGAACAATACCCTGAGCACGGAAAAACTGCTGCAAGCGAGAGGTGCGAAACTCCAGAGCATTATCAGAATGAAACATCTTAATTGTGACAGAAAATTGGATTTTTATTTCCAAAACAAAATTTTCAATGATAGCACCCATATCAGACTTATTTTCATCAAGAACAACCAACTAACATGAAAGAAATCATCAATAAGAACAAGAAAATTACAATGCCAAGGCGGTTAGGAACCTGACTTGGACCCTGCACATCCATATGAATTAAGTCAAATAAAGTATATGACCCAACATTACTGGAAACAGGAAAACTAGCACAGTGGTATTTGCCAAGCTAGCATGCATCGCAGGTAATGGTGGTACTGACAGGTATATGGGGTAGCACACATTTGAGTCTCTCTACAAGAAGATGGCCAAAATGAAGATGCCACTGGATGAAAGACCCAGTGGCCAAATCAGTCTCCCCCTAATACACAGATGCAGCAACAGTAATTGGAGAATGACTTAGACGATACACCCCTCCTTCCTCACGTCCTTCACCAATCATCCTCCCCATGAGTCGGTCTTGGCAAGACACAAGAACGTGCATAAAAAATGGCCTGACAATTAAGTTCTCTCGTAATATGGTTAACAAAAAGGAGATTAAACGGAAAATCAGGAACACAAAGAGCATTTGACAGCTACAATGTAGAAGAAAGAGTCACTTCACCCTTTCCTGTAACCTGTGACAGTCTACCATTTGCCACCTGGGCTGTCTTTCTTGGAGGGACAGATCTTAGGTTGGAAAAGGCATATGAGGTGCCACATAAGTGCTGAGATGCTCCTGAATCCACCAACCAATCACCTGATCTAAGAGTAGACAGTGAATAAGCACCAACAATACCTGAGGTGGAGGTAACAGTAGCTACGTTTGTAGAACCAGATAGGGAAAGATGGTTGATCCTCTGTAATAACTCGTCAAACTCTGCTCTAGTAACTGTCTTAGGTGTAGAAGAGATAATCTCTGTGGCCTAGTGAGCAGCAACAGGCCTCCCATGTTTCTACCAACATGTGGCCTTAGTGTGGCCCAGTCGACCACAATAAGTACATAGAGGTCTGACACAACCTCTAGATCCTCGTCCACGACCACGACCTCGAGTAGATGTCCCTGTTCTAGAACCATGAGAAGCTGCCAAAGCAGTGGTCTGGCTTGTAGTCTCAGTAGTGCTAGCAGGAACAGAGATCCTGCTAAGTCTACTGTAAGTTTCCTCAAGAGAGGGAAGATCAGTCATTGTCAAAATCTAATCTCGTGTTGTTGTCCTAAGCCAGAGAGAAACAAAGAGGCTGTGAGTTCCTTCTCGAAGGCACGCCAAGAGGAGCAGGTGCAACCAGGTCTATAGGAATTCTCTCTAATGATCCTTTGACCTGAGATGTACTGGGGTAAAGTCTTCCCATCCTGACGGAGATGAAATAGCTCATGATAAATTTGAAATACTTTGAAGGAATTCTTCTCATGTGAATGTCTCACATAAGGAATCCCACATCTTCTTAGCCATAGGGTAGTACATGATTTCATCTCCTATCCTGGGTATTACTGAATCCATCAACCAGGCACATATCATCGCATTACAAATTGACTTAATGTGTTCCTTGCCATGACCCCTGACGGTCATCAAGAACATCTGGGACCACCGTGGATAGTTGGTCTTGTCCAATTTGATCGTTGGATCGAAAAACAGACTCTTATATCCCCCGGTGTCCATGGAAATGTCTGGGGAGGTCTCAAAAGATCCAGACATAGTAGTAGAACTTGAAGAAGCCATAGTCCAATCCTTTGTTGCCCACTAGATGAAAGTCAAAGTCAATTGAATAGGAAATCAGATCTGAATTTACCCAAACATGGCTTGAAATTGACCTTTCAGACCATTAAGCAATCCTTGAATAGCGAAGCAACTCTTCTCAGGGCAAGATCTAGTGAGAGCGAGTCACCTCTCCCACTTAGGACCCTACACGGGAGATCAACGAGAGGGGGGATAGTACCCGCAGGTACCCCTACCGATCGAAGATGGAGATCAGGAGCGTAGCAACCCCAAGAGCGAACCCCGAAGGTTGTTGCGACGGTGCTCTAGCAAGTAGCAACATTGCAGCAGCCTTCAGAAGCATTGCAACCCCCCACGGTGGCAACCAGCAGGAGCTGTGGTGGTAGAGGAGGCCTAGATCCACCCCAGGCAGCGCAGCAGCACCAAGGAACCCCCTGCGGCGGAGTTTAGGGAAGAGGGAGGCCTCAGGCGACGAGGATCGACGTCGCAGAGCCCCTTAGCGGCGGCACAGTGCTATCTCTTATGAGAATTGACTCTGCTACTACGTGGATTAACCTTGCTGCGGTGAGGATCGACCTTGCAGAGCCTCTCTGCGGCGGCGCAGCACTGCCTTAGGTGAAGATCAACGCTGTAGTGACGAGGATCAACCCTTACGATGCCACCCTAGGCGGTGTAGTATGATAGAGGAGCTCCACCGCCCCCTCCTTGCTCCGCCAGTGGCTCTGGCAGCACTGAGGAGAGGTGGTGGTGTCGATGGTGCTCTTCGATGGTTTTTCTAGGGTTAGGGTTAGGATAGTGTGTGTGCAGCTTATTTCGGTGGGGTATTTAGGGCATCAATCTAGGACCACTGCTCTAACACTAAGTAGGAAGTAATGAAAAAGCTTAATTTATTATTCAGGCCTTACCCCTCTTTATATAGAGAGAGAGGTAAAAGGGCAAATTGTAATGCAACCCTACAATGGACAAAAGGTGTATAACGCACCCTTACATATAAATGTGAAAACCATAAATAACATCTACAATAAATTCCAATTCTTGTGTCAATCTCCATGTCAATCAAGATAAAACCTAGACCATGCCAGCCTTATCATTGCGAAGTTGAAAGCATAAATGAATGATCCTGATTTTATCTTGATTGGCACAGGAATTAACCCGAGAATTGGCATTTATGTAAATGGTGTGAACTTTTTTATGTCATTTATGTAAATATGGATTTGTGGCATTTAAGTAATTTTGAAAGTTCTTAATGGCATTTATGTAAAATCCCTTCTAATTTTACCGTTGAGAAAACTAAATTTGAAGCTATCACTAGGGTCAGAAGCTAGCATGCCCAACATATCAGGTTGTTCTACAAATGAAACATTACCAAGTGGCTCAATGATGAGAATAGAGAACAATGGCACTATGGCTACGCAAAAACTGTTGACAGTTCTGCCATCGGCGCAGATGCCAACTGAGACATTAGATTCTGCAAAATCCTCAAACAGCAAATCCATGTCAGATTTTCTGTTACCCAAAGTTCCTTCCACTAAAAAAACCATGGTGATGGATATTGCCCAAGAGAATCAAGCAATAAAGAAGCAAAAACTGGAAGGTGGAAACACCAAACAGGTAGTATGGATATATGATCTTTTTGTCATTGAACATGTCTGGATATATGTCTGGTTGTATCATCATTTCGTGTTATATAATCTTCAAAGTGCAGATTCATAATGTGAAGAATAGGATGTTGCTTCATAAGTCAAAGCCAGATTCAACAAAGAATGGCGAGCTTGTTGCATCTACTTCTAAATGCCCCAATGAGGTGTGCAACAGTGTGGAACTTCGCGTCATTGTTTTCCCCTACCACTTTTTTCTAGATAGGTTCTCCTATCACATTTGTTTGCATCTATTTAACTTTTAGTAAGGTTTGAAACAGGATGTGGAACCATATGTATCCGTTGCAGAACTAATCAAAAGATTTGAATCAAGGACAAGGGAACTAGACCTAAAGAGTTCAATCTCTCATGTATGTTTTCCTGCTTTGGCTTTTATATCAAAAGCATGAGGATTGGCTCCCATTTAATTCATAGACCCTTTAATTTTCTGCACGAATTATATTGGGGAGTAGGCTAAAGCATCTGATACACTTGAATGCATGAACTATTCAGATCATTTGTTGCATAAGATTGAATACGAACTCCGATTAGCATATTTACTCTTTCCCTTCCAGAACTTACATGTAAAAGTAATTTTTGATATATTTCAGTAATAGGGCTTCCTTGTTTGCAATTTAACCTTTATCTTTTTTTTTAATAATCCATTCTTCATGGATGAGCTTTTTCCCATTTAATAGAAGCATACATGCATGCAGCTTTCTTTTCTCTTGTTTGGTTAAATGCTACAAAGAAAACTTGAAAGGCGTTAATTCCTTTCTGCGGCTTGCAGGTAGATTCAGCTTCAGTGATCCGGAAGAGACTTAAACTCACACTGACAAGGCCCAAAGAACCAGAATTGCAAACATCCCATCGTGTTCGGACTGTAAGAATCAAGAGCTCAAATGAACTGGAGGAAGAGATGCTAGCGAACATTCCAAAATTCAAGGCCAGACCATTAAACAAGAAGGTACTTAGTTATCTGAAATAATAAAATTTTGCATGCCTATCAGAAGATTGTTCTTTTACTTGATATTGTGCACCAAGCAGATCCTAAAAGCACCTTCACTGCCTCCGCTGCCTAGAAGTGCACCAAAGCCTCCCAAATTTCAGGTATAGGAAGAGCCCTATTAGTAGGGAAGATGGGTCTTTCTGTATTTCTTATTCTTACTTGGTTAATGAACTGGCTTAGGAGTTTCATTTGAAGACAGCTGAAAGATGTAACCAAGTCAAAGCTGCAGAATCATTTTCGTTGTCAACCACAGATTCCTCCTGCCAGGTTAACTAGTTGAATAATCTAAATAATGCGGAAGTAATAATCAAAGAAATAAAATCAATCAAGAATACTTGGGTTTACGTGAAAACCCACTTACGGGTTTACGTGAAAATCCACTTACGAAGAGCAGGGAGAAAGTCACGGGAGAAGGCCCTGATAGGGCTCTGATTTCTATATTTCTTCTCCAAGGAATATAGGAGTACAGTCCTATTTATAGGCCACCACTCACTCACAAAGTCTACATCTTCCAATTTGGTACTAAACCAACCACTTAATTCTCTCAACACTTCCCCTCAAGCTGGAGCATGGAATGCTTAGCTTGTAACACAAAGAAACCCCTCTACATAGTAGAACAAACAACACTCTCAATAGGTACAACTGACTCTCCTCTGCAGATGACAGTTGCACTCTTATTCATGCCTGTAGGTAGGTATGTTAATGATGACACATTAGATCGGCTGGAGGTTGACAACAAATTGTTGTAGCTGGTTCTAACAAAGGCCTCTCCTCTGGAGACCTCAGTTGGTGTTAGTGGCTCCCCGTTCAGTATCCCTGAAAAGGGTCTTCCTCTGAAGACCTTGAAAGTTGATCTCCTTCTGTAGAGCTTACAAAGTTGGATCTCTCACATAGAAACTTGAAATGGGCCCTTCCTCTGAGAACCTCGAAACTCTGGACCTCCCAGAGTTATGGTTTCTTATGTGTAGTCCAAGAATAAAAGGGACTCCCAAATGGGAGATGATTACAACATGCTTCTACACTCCCCCTTTCTCCCGTACTCGTATAAGAGAAAAAATAACAAGAGAAGATATAAAACAAAAAAAACTAGAGAAGACTTCTCCGCCTCTTCTCAAAATCATCGTTGTTTTTTTTTTCTTCTTTTTTTTTTTTCTTTCTTCCTCTCTTTTTTTTTCTTCTTTTTTTATTTTTCCTTCTTTCCCTTTCTTTTTCCTTTTTTTTTAAAACTGAGGCATATCGACAGCAAAACACAAAGACCTATAGAAGAGGAAACAAAACATATAAAGATAGAAATAGAAACCCCTTACGGTCTTCATACGCTTCACGCCCTTTGCTTTGTCGAGACTATTGGTTGCAATCTCTCGCCATCATAGTCGAGTCCTTGTCGAGATCATCATCGCATCGAGATTGACGCGAAGATCCTCTTCTTCGGTGCCGCCCTTTCTCGCGAGCCCTAGTTGCACCACCTTCGACTCCGAGTCCTTACACACATCGCCAGTGCCTTCGTGCGAGATGTGCCCCAGTAGATCCCTCCTTAACGACCTTGAAGTAGCCTCTTGTAGGGTGGAGGACGCCCACTGTGCCCTTGAAGAGACGAGGGTGAGGCCACTCGTGACAAGGAGGCCATCCTCGAGCTCCAGAGGAGGGGAAGCCTTCTCCTCATCGTCTTCCTCTCCATCGCCGTAGATCCCTAGACCTGCATTGCCTCATCGACCTTCGCGTTGTTGCGTCACCTCATGCGACCCTGCAGATCACTGTCATGTTGCCTCTGTAGCCTCCGGTGCACCTCTGTTCCGCCTCTAGGGTGGGAACAGTGTCGCTATGCCACTCTTCGCCACTAAGGGTTGTCGTCCTCTTCTTCCTCGATGTCTCGGGATCGTGCGGCTACGACGTCGACCAGCAAGCCATGCTGTTCCATAGCGGACATCTTCGTTGAGAGGCCTCGATTGACTCAGGATGAACAAAAAAAGGGAATTCAAGGAACAAATAATAATCTAAAAATAAACCCAAGAAACAATCTACTCTGATACCAAGTGGAATAATCTAAAATAATCTGGAAGTAATGAAATCAATCAAGAATGCTTGGGTTTATGTGGAAATCTTACTCACGAAAAGCAGGGAGAAAACCATGGGAGAAAGCCCCGATAAGGCTCTGATTTCTATATTCTTCTCCAAGGAATATGAGAGGAGTACTTGCCTATTTATAGGCCGCCACTCACAAAGCCCACATCTTCCAATGTGACATTAAACCAACCACTTAATTCTCTCAACATAACTGCTCAATACATCCGTCAATAAGCCATTTTTTCAGGATTATGCTAAAAAAAATTCTGCTGCAAAATTGAGTCCTTAAATTGCATTCGTGAACAATTTCATATGACAGCAACAAGGGAAGGCTCTCACAGAAGCAAAGTACCCATATCTTGAAACATCATCAAGCAGGCACCCTTTAAAGTACAGTCTCAAAGTTTCAGACAGTATTGAAATGATTCCCCTTTTGCTTTTTTCCTTTCAGAGTGAAATTTACCAGTTTTTTTGTTTTTAGGGCCAAGAGATCATCGGAACAGGAGTTACCAGAACTTGATAAGTTCTCAAAATTCAAGGCAAAGCCATTGAATACAAAGGTTACACAAATCAAATCCCCCCTGAGTTCAAATTCTCTTTTCACGAACATTTAACTTGGAATGCATACTATGCATATCTCCAGATATTCGAGAGCAAAGGAGAACCCAGAATGTCTCAATTAAAGGAAATTAATTTTGCAACAAATGAGAGACTGGGATCACACCCAATGGTGGAACGTCTTGATAAGGTGTGCAAATAAATTCTCTGTTTCTTTCTAAAATCTGAAGATTCTGAAAATGTTGTCCTCTTCTTTTTTTTCAGCTTTCTCTGTATCCTGATCACGGTGATAAAAATGCATTACAGAGTACAATTCCAAGTCTTGTCAATCTTCCAACCGAGGTACTTCCTTGATCCTTTGCTTTGGTGCCGTTGTCTTCTGCAGAAGCCGTTTTTCATTTGATATTAAATCATAACTTTTTTGGTTGCATACTTATAGGAAAAAGGCTTGGTGAAGAAAAGCACAGAAAAGTTATTGCAAGAACAAACTAACAACAATGGAAAAGCTCTAATCCCAAAGGCAAGTCTTACATTTGCATACCACTGATTATCCTGTGTTAGAGTTGACTGAAAATCTTTTTTTATTTAGCAGTAAAGTTGTCATCCTCTTATTGATTTTATATGTTTTGCCATTAGATGATTCCAAAACCTCAGCCAGAGCAATGTAGAAAACCAGAGATATATCAGTTGGAAAGCCTAGCAAGGCATGAGCAGGATTCACACAATCTTAGGGAACCGATCAAAAATATGGATAAGGAAGAGGGTCAAAAGAGAGCATTTAAAGCACAACTAATCCAGGAGGAGTACCTCCTTAAACCCTAAGAAAAGCCTTTTATTTGAAAGTTTAATTATGTTTTGATCATTGTTGCCTATCTATCTTTCAGTAACCATTTTCCAGTTCGAGAGAAAGAAAGGAAGCCCCTTACTGAGGTTCAGAAGATTGTGCTCCACATGGAACAAAGGGCTGAAAATGGAGTTTTAGATAAAAATGTGAGATCACTTTGGAATTCTTCTATTAAGTTATTGTACTTACACTTCTTGCAGTGACCTTTACAAATCTATGATACCTAGGCAATCATTGTTATTGTCCAGAAAATCTTTAGATCATAAAATATACCAAACTAAGCACAAAGATGACATTGTTTTTGTTATGTTTATATATTTGTAAGGCGCTGTGTTATTTTATTTTGTGTAGTGAGTCTATGATGTACTTTTCTCACACCTATATAGAGGTGTAGGGATTTCTTGGCAACTTAAGGAAGTTTGTTTCTTCAACTTGGTATCAGAGCCAAGGTTGAGGATTCCACCAAAAACAAAACCCTAACCCTACCTTAAGCCTTCTCGTCGGAGCTATCGCCGCCACCACTGGTGGCCATGTCGGTGCCGAACCACCACCGCAGCAGCAGCAACACAGATTGCTGCTGCTAGCTGCTACAACAATAGGCCAGTACCAGCATCGGGCCACCGCCGCCGCCAACAGCAGCAGCAGCAATGCAGGGCCACCGTCGTCGCAGTAGCTGCAGCAACGCAGGGCCACCGCCACCGCCAGCAGCAGGCCACCACTGCTGGTGGCGGAAGCAGTAGGAGGTCACAGCATCGGGAAGAGCTGCTGCAGGCCATCGCCTAGGCCACCTGCCACCCCCGCCCAGGCCTAGCTGCTGATTTTTTGTGTTCTCTCTCTTGCTATTAGTGTTTGGCAGCAGGGAGAGGGCACATCTCTACCTTGTGTTTGATTGGAAGATCTTTGGATCATAGTTAATGGAGTATTGAAGCCAAGGATCTTCCGGAAAGATGATGTGATGGTATTTTCAGATCTTATCTATTAGATTTGGGATGTGTATTCCCCTTTGATGCATGTTTTTGGGGTGTGTAGTCCCCTTGAGTATTGACAGCGTGTGAACGGAGTTTTTTGGGGTGTGTATTCCCCGGTTAGTATATTTATTGGGGTGTGTAGTCCCAATTTTCTGTCAATTTTCAGATATGAAGTGTGTAGAAGTTCAGGGGTGTACCATTTTCTGTGGCTCGTTGAACTTTGTTTGTGGTAATGTGATTCAGTAAACATGACAATGTCTCAATCAGATATTACACTAGAAACTGCCGTAGGTGATACTCAAACCACTGGTGTGACGTGGTTGATTGATTCAGGTGCTTCCAATCATTTATCTAGGAATCTGCAGTGCTTTGGACAGATTCAACCTATCTTTCGGGGTCGTACAGTACAGGTGACTAATGGGCGACTTGCTCCTATTAGTGGTTAAGGGGAAATTAATGTTACCCCTTCTATGCAACTTAATCATGTTCAGTTTGTTCCAGATTTATCCATGAACTTGCTCTTTGTCAGTGAGATTATTAAACAGATGAATTGTCGGGTCATCTTTGATGAGTGTAGATGTATTTGCCAGGATAGAATGATAGGGAAGATTATTGGTAGTGGATATGAAGGAGTTTATCGACTTCAACAGGGTCCTATAGCTGCTGCATGTCGGGTTAGTACCACATCTGGGAGTACTTTATAGTGGCATAGACGATTGAGCCATCCTTCTTTGGAAAAGTTATGCAGGCTTATTCCTCACGTGTCCCCAACTACACAACTTTCCTGCGATGCATGTTAACTTGTGAAGCACCATAGATCTTCCTTTCCAGTTGCTACAGGACCACGCTCAACTTCATGTTTTCAATTAGTACATCTTGATGTTTGGGGTCCCAGTAGGACTCCTGATAGAGCAGGACATCGGTACTATTTGATTGTGGTTGATGATTTTTCTAGATTGTCTTGGCTATTTCTCACGAAGAATAAGTCCGAAGTAGGTCCACTGATTGAGAAGTTTGTGTTGATGATAAAAAAATCAGTTTGATGTTTGCATCAAAACTCTCAGATCTGATAATGCACTGGAGTTTTGTACTTGTTGGTTGGTAGAATTCTATGGCATACATGGTATAATTCATCAGGCCTTATGTCCTCACATTTCTCAGTAAAATGGAGTCGCAGAAAGTACAGACATATCCTTGATATGGCCAGAGCTCTTCTTATCCATAATAGTGTGCCACAGAACTATTGGGGAGATGCAGTTCTCATTGCTTGCTACCTTATTAATAGATTGCCCTCCTCAGTGATTCACAAGCAGATACCATGGCAGGTGCTTTATTCAAATGATGAGTTGTTTGATCTTCCACCCAAGACATTTGGATTCGTGGCTTTTGTACATCTCCTTGGACCTGGGCGTGATAAATTAGCACGTAGAGCAATCAAGTGTGTGTTTCTTGGCTATTCTAGTACTTAGAAGGGGTATCGGTGTTTTGATCCCCTACACCAGAGATATTATATCAGTGTAGATGTCACCTTTCATGAAGTAGTACCTTCTTTTTCTATTGCTTCTAGGCAGGTGCAGAGTGTGCCGGAGAATGTGCATGTACCTGTTGCTCCTATACCATTTAGTATATTCACAGACACTAGTAGCCTTTCTCAAGTTGATGAGCCACCCACCAGCACATTCAAACCAGCACTAGCAGATGAAGAGACCTCCAAGGGTCACACCTATCAGTTGCCAGTTGTGTATAGGGCAAAGCCCCCTCCATCTATTTCACATACTCCTCAGGTTAGTATTGATAACCTAGAGGTGGTTTCTACTCAGGAGACTTTTTTAGACATAGTGTTAGCAGATGTAGCAAGTGGGAGTCTGCCACCTGAGGATAGTTCTCCAGGTCCTGATTCCATGCGTATTGATGAAGATATTCCTATTGCTATTAGGAAGGCTCCTCGATCTTGTGCCCAACATTGTGTTGCTGGGAGTGGTGTTACTACTGATTCTCTAAGTTCAGAGTTTCATGCATTCACAGCTGCTGTATCTAGTGCTGAGTTACCTACCTCGTACCAGTAGGTTCTACTACATCTACACTGGAAGGCAGCTATGGAGGAGATGTCTGCACTTACTACCAGAGGTACTTGGGAGCTGTCACCTTTACAATTTGGCGTGCATCTTGTTGGAGCCAGATGGGTCTTTACCTTGAAATACAACCCATATGAGTCTATTTTATGGTATAAGGCCTGCTTAGTGGCCAAATGATTCACCCAGACATATGGGGTGGATTTCTTTGACACGTTCTCCCCTGTTGCACGACTCTCTACTGTTCGAATTCTTATATCTGTTGCAGCTCATTATAGATGGCAGTTACATCAGTTGGATGTCAAAAATGCATTTATGTACGGAGACTTAAAGGAAGAGATATATATACAATAGCCATTTGGCTTTGAGATTCAGGGGGGGTGTGTATGCAGGCTTCGTAAAGTCATTTATGGTCTTAAGCAGAACCCCCGAGTCTGGTTCTAGTGCCTGTCTGAGGCATTGTCTGTTATTGGGATGCAGAGATATTCATCGGATCATTCACTATTTGTGAGGAAGACCAGTAGGGGTACAATGGCTTTACTTGTATATGTGGATGATCTTATTTTTACAGGTGATGATGCAGAGAGTGTATCTCAGATGAAGAAATACTTGGCACACCAGTTTGTCATGAAAGATCTTGGGAAGCTGAGATATTTTTTAGGTATTGAGTTTGCTACAAGCAAGGGACAATTATGTCGCAGAGGAAATATGCCCTTAATATTCTTCAGGAGAGAGGCATGCTAGGATCCAAAGATACAATATTCCTATGGATCCTAAAATTCATCTATTTGAGGATAATGTGAAGCTAAAAGACAAGAAGCCATATCGACATCTGGTGGGGAAGCTGTTATATCTGACTATCATTAGGCCAGATATTAGCCTTACAGTGGGGAAGCTGAGTCAGTTTTTAGATAAGCCCACTGAGGCTCATTGGCAAGCTATGATGTAGGTGTTAAGGTACATCAAGGGATGTCTAGGTAGAGGCATTCTTTTTCAGAGAAAGGCACCTATGACCATTGTTGCATACTCAGATGCAGATTATGCAGGTGATGTCGGGGATAGGCGGTCTACTACTGGTTTCTGTACCTTTGTTGCTAGAAACTTGGTAACCTGGAGAAGCAAAAAATAAAATGTTGTTTCACACTCTAGTGCTGAGTCTGAGTATAGGACCATGGCACATACTGCTGTTGAGATGATATGGATCAGATCTCTGTTACGAGATCTTCATGTTGATGTTCAGGAACCTATGGAGATGCATTGTGACAACCAAGCTACTACCTACATTGAAACAATCCTATGTTCCATCAGAGAACAAAACATGTGGAAGTGGATTGTCATTACATTAGGAGTTTGATTCAACAGGGTCTGCTTCGTACAACTTGTCTTGCCTCCTCAGACCAGACTGCTGACATGTTTACCAAGCCGTTGCCACGTCCCCAGTTTGAGAAGTGTAGAAACAAACTGAGCATGATGAATATATATGCTCCAGCTTGAGGGGGAGTGTTGAGTTATGTTTATATTTGTAAGGGGTACTGTGTTATTTTATTTTGTGTAGTAGGTCTATGATGTACTTTTCCCACACCTATATAGAGGTATAGGGATTTCTTGGTAACCTAAGAAAGTTTATTTTCAACTATTTTCATGTCTAATGCCTATTTTCATGTCTAATGCCTCTTCCATTCTTCCAATAGAGTTTCTTATGAGGTCAAACTGATATATTTCAGTTTGTTTTGCAGATCAAGGAGAAAGAGGTGGCACATAAAAGGCAAAGAGAAGAGAACGCCAAGATGGTAACTGCATGCTTTTTCTTTGTCATAGCTCCCTAGTATATACTCAACTTTTACATGCAAATCCATGCAGATGGAAGATGAAAAAATCATTAAACAGGCAAGAAAGACAATGGCATCGCATGCAAAGCTCCGCTTTCAACCTCAAAAGTGAGTTGTGATTATTTATGAATGCCATATGTTGGTAACATAGCACTTGTATTTGATTAAAGCTGACTGCTACCGATTGATGATGATGTTCTTCATGAAAACACAGTATTTGGATTTGAGAAAAGCTGATTGCCACTGATCAATAATATTCTGCACGATAACAGGTCAAGCAAGGAAGCCACTAGACCCCATTCAAAGAAGCCACTTGTGGCCCAGAGAGAGGAGCGAAAAAGACACTACATGAGATAGAAACCATGTAAAGCATTCCCATTCAAGATAGCTTGAATATTTCGTTGTTGCAACCTTCATTTTTGCGAACTTACGAGACTAAATGCCCTCGAATGATCTTTTGATTGAGTCTATATCCTGATGAGACATGAAATGATTTTCATAACTATAATTCCACATGGTAATAGGTATTTAGACCTGGATGATATACTACAATTACTGCCTAGAAGCAACATCAAGCAACACTTATAAGTAACAAACCCAAGTTATATCTCTACACAATTATGCAAACTTCATTTGGAAAGATATAACTTCAGTAATTTTGAGAGTACATCTGAAAATTAGAGTTTCAAGGAAAGTGCTTCAATGTGTGGATTATATTACAACACCAGTCAACAGGTATGAAAACCTTTGATCTTGAATTCCAAGTCCGAGACATAGTATAAATTTATGTATTGCATAAGTAAAAACATAAAATTATGCAACTTCTAGATTTTTGCTGTTAGCTCTAGCTTCAATTATTCCTTAGAACTTTTTTTCTTTTGGTTAATTTTGTACCCTTGTTGTGCCCTCTTTTATATGTGTTAAAGTAGTGCCCTACTTTTGTTAACTAGTTTAAATTCCATTACTAGAAAAGTTCAAAAGTCAGAATTAGAGAACAATTATTTTGAGGATCTGTTTGCTTAGATGATAAGCAAATATGATCCTTTTCCTTTTCACCTTGAGTTGGAGCATGCATGCCAGCTATGATCCTTTTCCTTTTATTGGGATTCTTCCTATGATTTTTTGACTTTAAGATATTATACCCTTCATGTTTCCCCTTCTTTTGACGAAGGATTTGTCGTGTCTGCATTTAGCCCCCTGCGAGGATCCTTTGATAGAATGATAATATATGCAACAATTGAAGTGAACTAGTATTCTCCATGCCCAAAAAATGAGATGCTAGAAGGCACCTTCTTGATATTCTTAGCAATTTGCAATAGCTCAAATGTTGTTATATCTAGATAATTATCATTGATATAAGTTATTGCGGTCAATACTTCCCGCATTTCCTTTTCATAAAAGAGGTATAGAATAGTTACTTTCACCTCCTTGAAGAATGACAAGTTCATGACCTTGGTGGATTCTCTAAGGTGGTGTTTGTTTTGAGGAATTGTAGTGTTTATTCGAGTGGTGCACACAGATTGCATTAATCCATAATCCAATCCATTCCAATATGACTGAATTGGATTTTTTTACTGTTGAGTCATAATTTACTATTTCTTAGTTTTCTATGAGGTAATCTTGTACTTAACCTAGTTCTCTCTCTTATAAAAGAAGCTAGGGTTTGTGTTTTGGAATGAATGCATCATTTTTTCTTAACATGGTATCAGAGCAACGATCCTAGGTCGGTGCTCCAATATCCTACCAAATACCTACCCAAAAGGATGATTGAATCACCAATACAAGGGTGATTTAATGAAGAAAATCAGGCCAAATAGCAGCAATAGCAGCGACGTTGGGAAAGGGCTCCACAATGCCGTCCCTGCAAAAAAGTAGGCCAGTAATGCTAGTGGCATTGCTAGTGGTTTGTCCAGCGCCTCCAGCACCACTGCTGGAGGTGTTGGCTGGCTGCTGGTGGTCCGCAAGGACGAGGGTCATCTACTCTCCCTTATTGTTGGTGTAGTCCGTGTGATGAGGCTTCTCTTACGCCTAGTTTACATGGTGATGAGCCTTCTCTCGCCATTGATGAAGAAGCTCTTCCTTTTAAGCATAATGAGCCTTCTCTCATATAAGAAGGGTGTATTTGTCCTAAGAAGAGGGCCCGTTTTAGACCTACATGGGCTAGCATGTGCTACCCAAGGAGACATGAAGAAACATATGACCAAAGGAGCATGGGTCATCAATTCCGGTGCTTCTATTCATCTTATAAGAGATGCATTACATCTAGTGAATCCTACGGTTCCATCCGGGATTAGATATAGGGTAGTCAAGGGGGCTACATCTCCAATCACCACAGTTAGAAGTGTATGTGCATCTCCTAAGATGCTGATTGAGAAGGTTCATTATGCTCCGAAGTTTGATAAACCTAGTATCAGTGAATCACATTTGCAAGGACCTTGGATTCTGGGTGGTCTTTGATGAGGACCATTGTTACTTCCAAGACCGACAGGAGAGATTATAGGGAGAGGCATGGAGAGAGACAATCTCTACTACTACCTAGACATGCCTACTATGTTTGTCGGAGTGATGTCCTTTGCTAGTGATTCCTGATTGTGGCACAAGAGACTTGGACACTAGTCAATCAAGAAGATGCAGCAGATGTATCCAGAGTTGCCATAATTCTTAACTTTGGAGTGTGAGGATTGTTAGCTTGGGAAGCACCACAGGAGCAATTACCCATGGAGAGATGATGGGGTGAGTGTTGTCCCTCTCTCACTGGTACACTGTGATGTTTGTGGCCCCTCCAAAGTCCCCACTCCTGCAGGATATTACTATTATGTAATTTTTGTGGACAACCACAACCGCCTCACTTAGGTTTTCCTAATGAGATGAAGGCACTGTCAGAGCCCATTATGGATTGGATTGGATTGGGTTAAAAAAATTTTAATCTGTTTTAACTAGATTGGATTTGGGTTGAGGTCTTTGTCAAGCCAATCTAATCCGTAATCCATAAAGTTCATAATATACGTAACCCAATCCAATATGATCCTTAATCCATAAAAGAATAGCATTTGTGTATATACATTATTATGATGAGAAGAAATTAATCCTTATACTCAAAGGCACATGTGAGCACATTTTATTTTTGTAGAGAGTTGTCATGTCATGTTATTTTTATTTTCTTGTTGGATGTAGTTGTAATTCACCCAAGTCTCTTCCATATAAAAGAGACTAGGGTTTCTCATTCTTAATAGAGAACTCTTTTCGCTCACATGGTATCAGAGTGACAATCCTAAATCGGGGGTCTGGAATCCGACCAAAATTCCTTCGTTCTCTGCTCTTATGCACGATCATGACTTGAGGGCCATAGCCCATGCATATTGTACAGATCTATTGGCCTCATTGCCCAAATCAAGTGGTGTGTCGATCAACAACGCATAGAATCTAGATTTATCATCTGGGTTGCTATTGAATGTATGTATCAAATCAGATTTAAGTTGCTATAGGCATCATCGTGTGTATCAGAATTGCTAGTGTTGGTCTCATCAGATCTGTGATGAATTGTTGGTGTTGCTACTACGTCTGCGTTAAGAACTGATCACCTAGATTTGAGATTGGTGAAGTTCCCTACGGTGGTTGTACTAATGGTTGTCAGATTGTTGTTTGTGTGGAAGTATCAACAATGGAAGTAGTTGGTATCTTCTGTTTCGTGCTTGGGATCGTCTCCCATATTGTGCTTGGGATAGTCTCCTAGAACCTATTGATCTTGCTCCTAACTATTATATCGTCAATTGTAGATTGGGTTGCATGCATATGTATGGCTGCACAAGAAGTCTTTGTGTTGTGGTGTAGCCATAGCAATTGCCAAGAACAAGATATAGAAGACTATGCCCAGTGTTACATCTGGGTAGTGGGTTGTAGGTTCAGGAGCCTCTATACATCTCACAAGAGATACTACCTTCTTGAAGAATCCTACGAACTCTGGATGTGTGAAGTCGGTGAAGGTAGCAAACGGTTCTCTTTCTTCCATCACCGCAGTAGGCGATGTCCATATATCCTCCATATTATAGTTCCCGGATGTACACTGTGCTCCAAAATGCCATATGAATCTCTTGTCTATGAGTAGCATTTGCAAAGATCTTTGATGTCATGTTGTATTCAACGATAAGCATTGTTACTTCAAAGATAAGTAAACAAACGAGATCATTGGTGGTGGAATCAAGAAGAATGGTTTGCACTTTCTTGATATCTCGTTACAATTTGCACGAACTGTTTCTATCTCAACAGATCCTCTGTTATGGAACCAGTGGCTTGATCACCCATTTGTAGGAAAGATGCGCCAGATGTTTCCTGAATTGCCATCTAGCACTGCCTTTGACTGCGAGACTTGCCAATTAGGAAAGCATCGTCGGAGCATGTTCCCTCGACGTACAGAAGGGATTAGTACCTTTCCCTTTAGTCTTGTATACTATGACATCTAGGAGCCCACTCATGTGATTAGCGTTGGGGGTCACCGATATTTTGTGGTGTTTGTTGACGACTACAATAGATCTACCCAAGTCTTCTTGAAGAATTACTTGAAGATACTACAGATAGGATATTTTGTAGAGACACAAACCCAATATTCCAAGTCTGCATAGGTGTTCAAAAGTGACAATGCATTGGAATTTATGCAGGTTGATCTTCGGGCTTTCTTCACTAGTATGTGACTTTGCATCAAACCTCATGTGCACATATCTCACAGCAAAATGAAGTTGTAGAGCACAAACTTTGTCACACACTAAATATTGCGACAACACTCATGGTATACGTGAAGGCTCCAAAGTAGTTTGGGGGAGATGCGATCCTGACAGCTACATATCTTATCACAACCGGGTGCCATCTTTAGCACTTCATGGAGGTATACCCTACCAGTTGCTGTACCCTGAGTCAGAGAGACCTTTTACTTTACCACTTCATATATTTGGTTGCACATGTTTTGTTCAGGCCTTTGAGGCACAAGACAAGTTCTCTCATCAAGCTTTGAAGTGTGTCTTTCTGGGATACTCATGTATCCAAAAGGGACATACATGCTATGATCCAGTGAATAGGAGATATATCGTTATTGTAGATGCCACTTTTTTGAGAAAGTTCCATATTTCTCTGAAGAAGGTGCCAACATTGATCTTGCTTCTTGGGAGACGCAAATGTATCACAAGAGATATACCTCGCTACCCATGCGCCAGAGTCTACAGAGGATTATCCAGCATGAGGACCACTTCTAGTTGCACAGGATGATGTGGATGACGAATTGATTGCACTGCGGAACTCCAGTAGGTCATGTACATTGCATCAAATGTCCAATTACACAACTACTGATCACTTACTGTAGGATAGGCAGCATTTTGCCTTAGTACTTACCAGTACCATACTATCCAGAGATTATGTTGAGGCCTCCCAAGATCCTCGCTAGAGAACTGCCATCCCTGACTTCACGTGGCACATGGGAGTTAGTGTCGTGCTCGCCAGGTGCTACAATTGTTAATTGCAAATAGGCTTACACAATCAGATACTTAACAAATGGGTCAGTGAATCACTTCAAGGTGAGGTTGGTAGCTAGGGTATTCACGTAGGCTTATGGTGTTGATTATCTTGAGACCTTTTTCTCTCATGGCATGGGTCTCTTCTATTCACATTCTCTCATCTGTGGCAATAAATAATAGATGGCCTCTTTTATCAGTTAGATATCAAGAACGCTTTCTTGTATGAAGATCTTACGGAGGAGTTATATACGCGTCAGCCACCAGGTTATGCGGTTAAAGGGGAGTGTATATGCAGATTGAGAAAAGTTATCTATGATCTAAAATAGAGCTTCAGATCATGGTTTAAGAGGCTAAGCATAGAGGTACAAAAGATTGTGTTTAGTCGACCTTCCTTTGATCATTCCATCTTCATCAAGAAAGATACAGGTACAAAGGGTAATCATTTTGGTAGTACATGTGGATGATATGGTGCTGACTAGCAGTGCTAAGGATGGTATACGACAGATAAAGGAGTTCCTACATACCACGTTTGTGATGAAGGATCTCGGAGATCTAAGATACTTTTTTGGGATTGAGGTAGTGAGACAGACATCTAGTCTATCATTGTCCCAGAGGAAGTATACCTTACAAATTCTGGAGGAGGCTGGACTCTAAGGTGCCAAGTTGTCTGGGATACCTTTGGAAATGCAAAAGGCCACATTTCTAGAGGATAATCCATTGTTTGAGGATGTTTCTATCTTGTAGTGGTTGATGATTTCTCCCATTTGTCCTCGATGTTTCTTATGAAGTCTAAGTCTGAGGTTGGGTTTGTAATTAAGAGTTTCCTAATTGAAATAAAGAATCAGTTTGATGCTCATGTGAAAATTATTCAGATCGATAATACCTTAAAATCTTGCTCTTCCATGCTTCAGGCAATGTTTCGTGACCAAGGGATTGTACACCAGACTAGTTGCCCTTATATCTCTCAACAAAAAAGGGATAGCTGAGAGGAAGCATAAACGTGTCTTGGATGTGGCCCGCACCTTGCTCATCCAATGTAGTGTGCCCATATCCTATTGGAGGGATGTTCTTATCGCATGCTACTTGATAAATCATATGCCTTCCACTGTATCTGATGAAGGGGTACCCTACTCCATCCTATTTCCAAATATGGGATTATTTAATGCCTCTTCTAAGGTATTTGGATGTGTCTCATTTGTTCACATCCATGGTCCCAACAGAGATATTGTCACTTAGGGCTATTAAATGCATTTTTGTAGGGTATTTCAGGACTTAAAAAGGATACAGATGCTATGATCCTGTTGAAAGGCGTCATTAGGTCAGTGTCAATGCCTCCTTTTTTGAATCCATTCCTTACTACTCCTTTACGGGATCTCGCGTGGAGGTGGCCTCCCCAGAGAGTGAGGCCTAGATTCCTGTCCCTGTTCTTGGTTCTAAGTAGTAGGTGGAATAAAATGAACAAGAAGATTACAAATTTCATCTGATATACTCTCATTGACCCAAATAGATGCAAGACCCCCCTCCTCCTCCTCCAACATCAATGCCATCACCTGCTCTAAGGCAATCCTTTTACCTAATGAGAGGTAATCCCTTCACCTAATGAGACTAATGGCTCTTCTAGTACTGTTGTTACAAATGTTCTTGGTTCCTTTGTGCCACTTGAAGTTGTATCCCCACAGGATGCAGAACAGGTCGACCTTAACCTTCCCATCGCCCTACAGAAGGGAACCTGATCTTGTACTTTGCATCTTTTATCTTGGCATGTGTCCCTAAACTGGCTATCTGCTAAGCACCAATAGTTTATATCTACTCTTTTTGCAGTAGATCGCTCCTACTCTATCAACTTGCCCATGGTGATCCACAATGGAAGCGTGCCATGGATGAAGAGATGTTTGCCTTATGCTCCAGGGTCACGTGGACTTTGGTTGACCCTCCAATAGGTGCCAAGATTGTTGGATGTTGTTGGGTTTTCATGGTTAAATAGCAACCAGTTGGGTCAGTTGAGTGATACAAGGCCCGTTTGGTAGCCAAGGGATACATGCGGATCTATGGGATTGATTATTTTGATACCTTCTCTCCTATGGTGAGGTTGCCCATGATGAGGATTCTTATCTCTGTGGCTATTCATTTAGATTGGGGGCTTCACTAGTTGGACGTCAAGAATGCCTTTCTAGATGATGATCATGATGAAGTCTATATGCTGCAGCCGCCTAGGTTCAAAGCTCAGGGGGAGTCCCAAGGTTTGCATGCTTCACAAGGCTATGGCCTCAAGCAGAGTCCACGGGCATGGTTTCAAAAGTTATCTGAGGTTGTGGAGCAGATTAGGTTCAAGAGATATGCAATCGATCATTCCTTGTTTGTCAGAGCAATGACACAATGAAGAGTTGTGATGCTAGTTTATGTGGATGACATCATCTTGGCAGGGGATGATGTGGTAGGTATTGCTACTACCAAGGATTTTCTACGACAACATTTTATTACCAAGGATTTGGGTCCATTCAAGTATTTTCTTGGCATAGAAATAGCCTAGAATGCTAAAGGAGTGGTCCTCTCTCAGAAGAAGTATGTCCTTGACCTTCTCCAAGAGATCGATATGTCAAGTGCTAAGCCAACCTCGATACCTATGGATCCCAATCTGCATATCTAAAAGGATGATTCTAAGCTAGTTGATGCAAGATAATTTAGAGCCTTAGTGGACAAATTGCTATTTGTGATAGTATGCATTTGGACATTGCACTTGTTAGCAAGGTAAGCCAATTTATAGATAGACCTCGCAGGATACATTGGGAGGCGACCATTATGATCTTGAGATATCTCAAATTGGCTCCTTGGAAGGGGCTCATTTTCTCTTGTGGGAACACTTTTGGAGTCATGGCATATATAGATGCTGACGATGCTGGGTGTCTAAAAGATAGGAAGTTTACCTTCGGATTTTGTAGCTTTGTATGTGAGAATCGGGTTACTTAGTGAAGCAAGAAACAAACTGTTGTAACCAGGTCTAGTGTAGAGTCCAAATACTGTGCCATGGCACAAACTTCTATAGAGCTTATGTGGATTCGATCTGTCCGTATGGATCTTCAAGTGCCTATTACAGGTCCTATGAAGTTAAGGTGTGACAATGGGGCTACTACATTCATTGTAAACAATCTACTTTTCATGAACAAATGACATATGTGGAGCTAGATTGCCACTACACCAGAGACATGATTCAGAGAAGCTACATTCTCCCTACTCACGTGCCATTAGAGGACCAAGTAGCTGACATTTTCACAAAGGCTCTTCCCCGATTTACATTTGACAAATGCATTTCCAAGCTAAGCATGATTAACATCTATGCACCAATTTGAGGGGGAGTGTTCGAATCCTTTTGTATTTTACCTATCTTAGATACATTAGTTCTCTTAGTGTTTTTCCTTTTTCCCAAGTAAGGGTACTTCTGTAATCTACCCTTTGGACTCCTTTCTATAAATAAGATCCTAGAGTTTGGAGCAATAGATAATAAAGCTTATTTTCTCTACACTATGAGAGGGTTTTCCACATAAATTGAGGTATTCGTGTGTTGCTTTTTATGATGCAGTTTATTATTTATTATTCAACAATTGTAAAACATTATAACAAAGTACAAGACCAAGGCTTGTTTTGTTTATATATATAGGTCATTTTGGACTTGGGAGCCCTTATTCTCTTACAATGAATCTCCAACATAGGATTTTAAACTCGTGATTAATTAGGCATTACCACCCATCTTTTCACGTAGATCCAAGCCAATTGTACATGTTGGCACCAATTTTCATTTCATTCTCCTATTGCTTGGAAGGTTTAGCTCTTTAAAAAGTTGAGAGTATGTAGCTGCCATGAAAATTAGCCTTTTTGCTAGAAGATCATCAACGATCATAAAATTTGGCCAGATAACCCACAAAGAGAAAGCTCAATGTAACTGTTTCATGACGACCCTTTAAGCATGGCATGTCTCGTGCCTTTAGATGGGCAAGTTGATTTCTTGAATGTGTTATTTCTCAGTGTTTTGGCTGGGCATGACATCATTTGACCATTAGCTCAAGTACATTTGGCTTTTCCTCACTATAAAAGTGATGCTTACCTCTCTCAAGTCTTTTGGTTTGGCATGCTATCACTTGTATCCTCATGCAGAATGAAGTTTTTCCCTGACTTAAAGGGACGAATTTGGCATATGGCAAAGTGGTGTTTCCCTCGTAACAAAGCAGCTACTTGATAGGTAGATCAAGTAGGCAAGGGTGGCAGTTGTCCCACTGAAAGGCTTGGGGGATAATAGCCTTAGAATACTTGGGTCCAATAGGTCCCTCCTTTAGTTTGATGACAGTTCTCAAAAGAGAGTTTACTTGGGTTCTCAGGCTTATCTTCTCAAAATCCACTTGAGATGTGCGCAAGAGACGTGAGATAATTTCTATCTTTACCAGATTAAATATCAAAGTTCATGTAGAGATTTGCGCATGTGGAGCGTGGAGCCTTCTTTGGCGTGGGAAAAATAGCCCATGTGGGACTGTTCTATGTTGGAATAGGGAGAGAAGCAACAACAACCACCGAATGCTGTGGGTAAATGATCGGCCGGTGGTGGTGATGGTGGCCGACGATGATGTTGATAGAGAGAGAGAGGAGAGAGTTTGAGAGAAATTGAAAATATTATTGCTAACTCAAATTGAATTACAATAGGAAGGCTCTCTTTTATAGAATAGAGAACATATCCCTTAAAACAAAAAACAAATCATATCTTTAAAACGAGAAAGAACAAATCACAATTAAATTAAATCCTCTAAATAACTTTCCTAAAATTAACTTAACAAAATAACAAAACTTGGAACTTAAGCAAACCAAAACTAGGATCCTTGGTCCCCCTAGCCGTCGACCCTGAGGGCCTCTATCCTACTACCACGTGGCAATGCCACGTGGCCTAACTGGCTACCACATGGCATTACCATGTGGCCTCCTTATTCCCAACACTCCTCCTTAAGTCGAGGCCGGGAGGACGATGACTTGGTCTTCAACTTGTGAGGGTAGATGCCCCACCACTCTTTCTTCGAGAGTCGTGCTCATGGTCTTCTCTTTGGAAGAGCCAATGGTATAGCCTCTTGCGACTTTTGAAGTCGTATCTTTGGCAACCTCAATAGCCGTCGTGACGGTCACTGTTGACTTATCTTCTCGAAGCCTATCCCGTAACTTCTCGAGATCCTCGGGAGTCAAGGAGTCCACCCATCAGGTGCTAGTAGTTCCTTAGCATATGCAAAATAATATTTTGTACGCACGTTTGTTTCCTAGCTTGCGAGCTAGGAAGGAGACCACCCATCAGGTGCTAGTAGTCTCACGTGGAGGCCTCCTGAACTTATCCCAACATCCTTCTTGTGGATGATTTGTACGTCCACAATGTTAGCACTTGGCAGTAGACGCAACAAGGGCCTCAGCCATGCCCTCTTCCATGCCCTGCACTCACTTTTTGAATAACAAATGCAGAGTTCTCGCCTTTATGCGTAACTTCTTCAAGAATCTCCATCTTCTTGAGACGACAAAAGATGGTCTCAAGATCCATCTTCCTATCGGATGCAAGGATTTGATTATGGGCGTCTCGATAACGGGGATGCAACTGTTCGGGCGAAATCGTTGTTATTTAAGGAATGCCTTGTAGTATAGGACAAAATTGTTCAAATCATTTAAATTTATAAACTTAGATTCAGAAAATAGAGTCCGAGACCGTTCGCAGGGAGTAAATATGAAATTCACATTAATCTTCATTTAAAATAGATGAGCATAATCAATTGAGTATAATAACAGATATTCAATGAATACAACTTCTCAAATTGATAGTTAATAACAATCATCAATATCTCGAAGAATCATAGGGTAAAAAGAAATATAAAGACAAAACAATGGTGATTTAAATCACCAATTATTCATCTTAATTAAACATATACCCAAATATTCAAATTATTCAATAGTATTCTCAATCAACTTAGGTACTTAAATAATTCAATAGTGTCAGCATCAACCTCAATCAGACGGCAAGAATAAGGCATCAGACGCCTTAACAGATCAACAGAGCACAAGACTCTCTCTCTCCTTCTCAAGCCTTTCAAGAGGAAGGCTTTCTTCGTCAGACCTTCTCCTTCCTCAAGCCTTCAAGCACAGCACACGGCTAACACTCTTCAGAGGCTAAGTATAAAGCCTTTTCTTCTTCAGCACAAGGCCAAGGCACGCACACACGTAGCAAAACCCTTCCCCCTCCTCCTCATAAATCCTCATCTTTCTTTTCTTCTCTCAAAGCCGAGGTTTAATCGAGTCAAATGTTGGGTTATCGGATCATGAACAGGGACCAGGCCCATGTGCATGTGGATTGCGGGCGAGGTGTGAGGCCAGATGTGTAAGGGGACCCAACCCCCATGTCTTGGGCACAAAGGCTATGGGAGGAATTCCATTTATACTGATCAATTGGCTCGTCAATGCATAAAGTGGGACTAAATGTCCCCCTCTGCTCCTTTGTTTTCTTCGGTCTGCAGCGAGGATGGTCATCGAGGAATTAGTGCTGCTATTGAGGCTCGGTTGCTCAATTGAATATGCGGAAAGCTGCTTGGTGGTTGTTCACAATGCGTGGAAGTGGAAGCGAGGTCGGACTTGAACGGAATGCAGCGGACAAAGTCGAAAGATTGACGGCGATGGCGACCTCAAAATGAACACAACGACCTTGTGGCCCAATTAAAAAGCTCTTGAGCTTCGCTGTGAGGCGAGGAATGTGATGGTGAGGTCGATTAGGTGAACGACGGCATGTGGTGGCCGAAGGGTGAAGGGATGATCGGTGGATTGATGGGTTCTTTTGCCAGGGGTATGTATGAGCGAAACCCTCAATTTCTTGAGGGGTTTCTCTCACACGGTCGTGGGCAAGCTTATGGACCAAGTAGAGTGAGGTTTCGTGGTGTGGATTGCCGGCGCGAGCTCACCGAAGTTCTCGCCGAACTTGGGGAATATGGTGAGGAAGGGAGGTGGTTGTCGGTCGAATTGAGAGGTAGAGGAAGAGATTAAACCTATTTATGGACGGAGAGAGAAAGAATTGCGACGGTTGTGATTGGCCGATGCTGAGGGAATGAAGACCTTCGGTAGGGGTGAACGGCGAGACAAAAGGGGTTGGAAGCCCTGGCCTTGGCCCATGTTAAGATGTGCTGTTGAGCCTTTTAAGACGTCTAGACTGTGGGTCAGACGTCTGGACACCTTCCCAGACGTTTGGAAATCGAAATTTTTGAGTACGAGCTCGCATCTGCATGCGGGCTGTGTGCAGACAGTACTCCTATTTTCCCTCCCGTTCTCTCTTTCCCTGCCTCCAGCAAACCCTGAACCCCCGACCTTATAAAACCCTCCCTTCCCTTCTCTCGTTCTCCTCACACCAACCCGTTCCCCTCTTCTCCACTCCAACGAGAGAGACAGCGTGAACGAGAAAGCGCGTGGGCGGCGTCGAGGAGCGGTGTGAGGAGAGGAGGGGAGAGTGAGCTCGCGAGCTCGTATGGGAGCTCACTAGTGAGCGCACGGTCGGAGCGGCGCGTGCGTGAGGAGTGCGTCAGGGAGGTCCTCCTCGATACTGCTGCAGCCGAAGCTGCAGGCGAGGGGGCGCGACGTGGCCACGCATGGCGCGAGAGAGCGGAAGCGAGTTCTGGTTCTGGGTTTTTCCCAGAATCAGACGTCTGGAGCGACGTCCAGACGACAGAGCAGACGTCTGGAGGCGATTCTAGACATCTGAGGTGAGAGTTTCGTGAAGGTACGCCCCCTTTGCGGATACGGCCATGTAGGCCGCTCCGCTGCTACCACTTTGCATGCCCTTTTTCAGAGGATTTGGTGGCTGCGTGTGGGATTCGCTTCGGGAAGGCGCGGGGCATGCCCTCCCACGCATTTCAGACGTCTGGAGAGCTTACCAGACGACTGGAAGCACTTCCAAACGTCCGAAGAGGTGGTTGGACGTCTGGAGCTGGGTCCAGACAGTCCAGAAGAGTTCTTGGATGTCTGAGGATTGGTGCAGAAACTTAGGTATGATACTGGACACTTTTAAGACGTCTAGAAGTGGTTCCAGACATCTGATTTGAGACAGAAACCCTATTTTTGACCCGTTTAGGGCCGTTTAAGGTCTGTTTTCCACAAATAGGATACTGTTGTGTTCCTTGTGAGTTCCTCTACTTATTAGAAGGCTTTCTATATTGTTCTGAACGCTCCTTTGTGATTGTTCCTTATTATAGGACTTTGTTCTATTACGGGTTCGGGGCTTGCTGAGACATGTGAGCTTGCCGTTCAAGTCCCCAATACTCTTGGGTTTACTGGTAGAGTGACTTTCCCTAATTTAATTATAACCTAAATGCATGTGTGGAATGAATGATTAGAACCTAGGATATAGCATGAATCCTAGGACGAGAAACACTTGAAATGTCTGTATTGGATGATTGAATTGCAGTCTTGAATGAGTAAGATAGAATGATAACAATTGCCTGTAAATGAATAACAGCTGCCTGTGAAATATGAAGTACTTGTGCTAGCTAACTGTTGCATGTAAATTTCTTGTTGTATACATTAAATGACATAATACGAGCTACATGTATATAAATTGAGAATGGTAATGTGAATGATGGAAATACGAGCTACTTGTGTATAACCTGTGTATGGAAATGTGAACGATAACAATACAAGCTGGATATGTATAACCTGAGAATGGAAATAGAAATGATGAAACCTGGTATGGTATGGCATGAGGAATATGAGCATGAACCCTACGGGGAATTAAGAGTAGAGCTCCTGGAAATAAATGAAATGAATCTGGAAATGTGAGTGGGGAAGTGAGCTGGCCCTTGAGTACGTGGTACCAAGGAGAGCGACTGTCCCCTGTTTAGTGCAGAGCGGAGCTAGTTGCCCTTGGGTTGGGACCCGGGGTTAGGATTGGTCACTCTGTACCAACTTCTTGGCCCTCGCGTACTCAGTACCGGGGAGAGCTACTAGTGTAGGGGGAGAGCTCGCCACCCCACGGGGTCCGGGGTTCAGCTAGCCACCCTTCACCGACTTGTTAGGCCCACTGGGCAAACTAGGGTAGTCAGGAAAGGGTGCGCGGACTGTGGAGGGGCGAGACCCCTGTTTGGTTCTTAGGGGCTAGACCCCTGTTACTAAGAGGGCAAGGCCCTATACTGATTCCGTGCTGTACTTTGGACGCACCTGCTAACGGAAACGACTGACCGCGTGCCAGTGCGGGGTAGCTATTCGTGTGCTTACCGCACGTGCCGTAGTCACCGTTATGTTTGCCCATGACCTTGGGGTGGTTGACTAGGTGTAGGATCACCACGGGGGATTCTCTCGGTCAGGAGAGCACCACGTGTGCCTTCTACTCTTCAGAAAAGACTGCAATCAAGATCGTTCCCACGAGGAACATTCGAGATTAAGAAAGAAATCTAATAAATGAACCAATGGATGAAAAAGAATAAATTGTGAAATAAAGTAAATGGAATAAACAGCTACTTGTCCACTTTTACTGCTTTAGTTAGTTGGTTGCCACTCTACTCAGCGTTCGCTGACTTTGTGTACTCATAACTGTTACGACCCGATTCCCGAATCCCTACAGGACATGAGAATCGGACTGACTCGACTGATCCCAAGACCCAGTCGTCCAACGAGAAAGTAACCAAAAAATAGTAAAATAAACTACATTTACCATGTAAGTAATTAACAGTAACAAAAGTACAGCAATAAAGAAAAGAACTACTACAGTACACACCACCACAATAGTAGAGAAATTTAAAACAGATATAGAATATGAAGTTTACAATAAAAGTGTACAGGAGTGTAAAAATACTCACTACTACAGAAAACGGGTACAACAAAAGTACAACTACTGGGCTCTCCTAGGCCCAGCACCCTCTACAGTCGTGGGCTCTGGCTGCTCAACACCTGGACCTGAAAAAGGTGGTAAGTACGACACGTCAGCGAAACGCTGAGTAGAGTGGCAACCAGCTAGCTAAGAAAAACAGTAAAAGTAGACAAGTAACTGTTATTTTTAATTTCTTTCTTTATTTTACTCTTTCTTGGTTTATTTCTCAGGTCTTTCTCTTGATCTCGAATGTTTCTCGTGGGAACGATCTTGATTGCAGTATTTTCTGAAAAGTAGAAGTAGCACGTGGTGCTCTCCTGGCCGAAAGAGTCCCCCGTGGTGGTCCTACCCTCAGTCAACCACCCCAAGGTCGCTGACAGACGTAATGGTGACTACGGCACGCGTGATAAACACACGGGTAGCTACCCCGCACTGGCACGCGGTCAATCGTTTCCGTTAATGGGTGCGCCCAAAGCACAGTACGGAACCAGTATAGGGCAAAGCCCTTTCAATAACGGGGGTCCAGCCCCTCCACAGTAACCAAACAGGGGACTCGCCCCTCCACAGTCCGCGCACCCTCGCCTGACTACCCTGGTTTGCCCAGTGGACCTAGCAAGTCGGTGTAGGATGGCTAGCTGAACCCTGGGCCCCATGGGGTGGCTAGCTCTCTCCCTACACTAGCAGCTCTCCCTGGTACTGTGTACGCGAGGGCCAGAAAGTCGGTGCAAAGTGGCCAAACTCACCCCGGTCTCGACCTGAGGGCGGCAAGCTCCCCTCTACACTAAGAGGTAATATGTGCTCTCTTTGATACCACGTACCCAAGAGACAACACACTTTCCCTTTCACTTTTCCATTTCCATTCTATTCACCTCCAGGAGCTCTACTCCTAATTCCCTGTAGGGTTCGTGCTCATGTTTCCTCAGGCCAAGCCATACTAGGTTTCATTGTTTAGGTTTATTTGCTTATAGCAGGTGTTTCCAACATTCAATCTTTCTCTTCCAATTCATATACAAGCAGCTCGTATTTAATTTCAACCAACAGAAATTGCATGTAGCAGCTACTAACAACAGTACTCTACATTTCACAAGCAGTTGTTATCCAATTACCGATAGTTATTATTCCATCTACTCATTTCAAGACTGCATTTCAGGCATTTAATACAATCGTTCCAGTGTTTCTAGTCCTACGATTCATACCATACCCTAGAATCTATCATTCAATCTAGTTTTCAGGTCCTAGGATTCATGCCATATCCTAGGATCTATCATTCAATCTAGTTTTCAGGTCCTAGGATTCATGCCATATCCTAGGATCTATCATTTATTTCAGATATGCATTTATGTTTGTAATTAACTAAGGGAAGCCACTCTACCCGCGAAACCAGGAGTAATGGGGGCGTGATCGGTAGGTCCACGTGCCTCCGCAACCCCCAAATCCGCAACAGAACGAGGTCCTAACACAAGGATTAGCCACAAGAAACCACTCAGAACAGGATAAAAGTATTTCAAACAAGTAAAGGAACTTGTACGAAGAAAAACGAAACCTTAAGCGTCGAAATCAGACCTCGAACGGACCCTAAACGGGTCAAAAATGACAACTCTGACTCAAATCAGACGTCTGGAACATCTTCCAGACGTCTTAAGAAGGGGTCCAGGTCATACCTCACTCTACGCTACTCTTCAGACGTCCAGGGATCCTGCTAAATCGTCTGGACCTAATTCCAGACGTCTCACTATCCCTCTGGTTGTCTGGAGACGCTCTCCGCCGTCTGGTGCCTCGCCCATATGTCTGAATCGTGTGGGAGGGCATGTCCCGCACCTTCCTGAAGCGAATCCTGCACGCGTACGCAAAGTCTCTCAACACGGCATGAGACAGAACTTTCGGCGGAACGGCCTGCATGGTTGTATCCGCAAAAAGGAAGCACAAGAGGAAATACGTACCTCTCAACCGTCTGGAGCTCCCTCCAAACGTCGCCCACGTCGTTTGGATGTAGGTCCAGACGTTTGATTCTAGGAAAAATCCCAGAATCAGAACCTCCATCTTCTTCCCGCTGCGCGCGACCTCGCCACGCAGCCGTTCGTCCGCTGCTCGAGCTGCAGTAGCACCAGGGGAAATCTCCGGCCTCGAACTGCTCAAGCGAGGTCTCTCTCTCACGGCTAGCGCACTCTCCTCTCCTCCCTTCTCTCGCTGCCCCTCTCCTCTCTGCCGCTGTACATGGCAGTAGCTGCCGTGCTCACTCTCGCTCTCGCGTTGGAGGAAGGAGAGGATGGGGTGGGGTGGCATGAGGGAGAGGACAGGGGTATTTGTAGGCGTGGGGGAAGAGCGTCTGCAAGTCAGCGAGGGGAGGAAGAAAGAGAAAAGGGCGGCTAGGGTGCAGTCTGCACGCGGCACGCATGCAAACTCGCAGTCGTACGCACACAAAAATTTATTTCCAGACGTCTGGGAAGGTGTCCAGATGTCTGACCAGACGTCTGGACCAACTCCCAGACGTCTTAAAGTGTTTTGATGTCACAGGTCTTAACAACATAACAAACTCAAAGGAAGTTTCGTCCCCGAAACTTACGCTAACTAGGGTGCGGAAAAAAAGAACAATAAACGCATAACAAACTCAAAGATGACCGAAGCCGGTCCGAAAAGACGTACCCTCAAAGAGCTCTAGGTACCACTCCCGCATCGCCGCCTCAGGCTCCCAGGTAGCCTCCTCGTACCGCTGACTCCTCCACAAGACCTTCACCAGGGGTACTTGCTTCCGTCTCAGACTGCGGACGGCTCTGTCGAGAATCTGCATTGGCCGCTCGGGGTGAGTTAGGTCGTCACCCACCTCGACGCTCTCGTGGCTCAGAACGTGATTGGGATCGGCGACGTACTTCCTGAGGTTGGACACGTGGAACACGTCGTGCATACCAGAAAGCTGGGGAGGGAGGGCAAGCCTATAAGCAACGGGTCCAACCTGCTCCAAGACCTCAAAGGGTCCCACAAACCTCGGCGCGAGCTTCCCTCTCACCCCAAACCGCTGTAGGCCCTTCATGGGCGAAACGCGAAGGGAGACGTGGTCCCCAACCTCAAATTGCACCTCTCTGCGTTTCCGATCTGCATAGCTCTTCTGTCTGCTCCTGATAGTGCGGAGTCGCTTGTGAATCTGCTCGATCACCTCCTGACTCTGCTGGATCAGCCTGGGGCCAACCTCACACTTGGTCCCAACCTCAACCCAACTCAAGGGTGCCGTACACCTTCGTCCGTACAGAGCCTGGTAGGGTGCCATGCCGATGCTTGAGTGATAACTGTTATTATATGCAAACTCCGCTATGGGCAAGTGCTCCTCCCAAGAGCCCCTCCAGTCCAGTACACAAGCACGCAAAAGGTCCTCAAGTGTCTATATCGTGCGCTCAGACTGTCCGTTCGTCTGGGGGTGGTATGCTGTATTGAACCTCAACTGTCCCTAAGGCCTGCTGAAACTCAGCCCAAAACTGGAACGTAAAACGGGTATCCCGATCGGATACGATCTCCCGTGGAACTCCGTATAGACGTACCACGTCACGGATATACCTCTCTACCAACTGTGCTGGTCTTAAGCTGACTCAGATCGGCAAGAAACGTGCCGTCTTTGTCAATCTGTCCACGATCACCCAGACTGCATCGTGTCCTCACTGGGTAACGGGTAAGCCCACCACTAAGTCCATGGTGATGCTCTCCCACTTCCACTCTAGCACTGGAAGTGGCTGCAATGGCCCTGCAGGCCTCTGATGCTCGGCCTTCACCTGCTGGCACACTAAACACTGCCGTACGAATTCACCTACATCCCGCTTCATTCCCCTTCACCAAAAGTCACGTCTCAAATCATGGTACATCTTTGTGTTTCCAGGATGTGTGGTGATCCTAGAACCGTGTGCCTCAGTCAGGAGCTCTTTCAACAGCTCCTCATCCCTGGGAACGCACAATCGTCCCCTCATGCGCAGTACCTGGTCTATAAAAGAGAAGTCCCCAGGGTCTCCTGACAGTACCCTGTCACGCAATGGCTGCAAGTACGGGTCGGCCATCTATCCAGTGATGATGCGGTCTATCAGCTCTGGCCTCGTCTGTTGTATCACGGTCACTGCCCCACAGTACCCCAGTAACTCCAAGGGTCGCCAACTGCCCATCTCCTCCATGAGGCTCCAACTCTGCGCCTGTAAACTGGTCAAGTGGGCGGGCGCCTTCCGGCTCAAGGCGTCAGCCACCACGTTGGCCTTTCCCTAGTGGTAAGAAATGCTGCAGTCATAGTCCTTCAGGAGCTCCAACCAACGTCTCTGTCTCATGTTGAGCTCCTTCTGATCAAACAAGTATCTGAGGCTCTTATGATCTGTGAAAATCTCAAATGTCTCACCGTACAAGTAGTGCCTCCAAGTCCTCAGTGCGAAGACGACAGTTGTCAGCTCCAAGTCGTGGGTAGGGTAGCTATGCTCATGGAGCTTTAGTTGCCACGAAGCGTAAGCGACAACGTGATCCCTCTGCATGAGCACACCCCCTAATCCCTGCAAAGAGGCGTCTGTGTACACAACGAACTCGCCACTACCGTCTGGAATGTGAGCATGGGAGCCGAAGTCAGCCTCTCCTTCAGCTCCTGAAAATACGCCTCATAAGCGTCTGTCCAAGAAAAGGGCACGTCCTTCCGGGTCAGCTATGTCATAGGATGTGCAATCTGCGAGAAGCCCCTGATAAACCGCTTGTAGTAGCCTACCAGTACCAAGAAGCTGCGGATCTCAGTAACTGTACGCGGTCTCTCCCACCTGAGCACTGCCTCAATCTTGGCTGGGTCAATAGCTAAGCCATCCCCGGAGATCACATGGCCCAAGAAGGTCACCTCCCTCAACCAGAACTCGCACTTACTGTATTTGGCGTACAGCCTACGTCGTCTCAGTGTGTCCAAGACCATCCGTAAGTGCTGTCTGTGCTGCGCCTGATCTCGAGAGTAGATGAGCACATCATCAATAAATACCACCACGAACTGATCCAAGTAAGGCCTGAACAACCGGTTCATCAAATCCATGAAGGCAGCGGGGGCGTTGATCAGCCCAAACGGCATGACAAAAACTCGTAGTGTCCGTACCGGGTGCGGAAAGTTGTCTTGGAGACATCTGTCTCCCTGATCCTCAACTGGTGGTACCCAGACCTCAGGTCTATCTTGGAGAATACCGTGGCACCTCGCAACTGATCAAACAAGTCGTCAATCCTTGGCAACGGATACCTGTTCTTGATGGTAACCCTATTCAACTGTCGGTAGTCCACACAAAGGCGTCGGGTACCATCCTTCTTCACGAATAATATCGGGGCTCCCCACGGAGATACACTGGGCCTCACAAAGCCCTTCTCCAGAAGGTCCTACAACTGAGACTTGAGCTCTCGCAGCTCAAGTGGTGCCATCCTGTATGGTGCTGTAGAGAAGGGGCTGGTCCCCGGTACCAGTGAGATCTCAAACTCGATCTCACGCTCGGGTGGTAGTCCTGGCAACTCATTTGGGAACACGTCGGGGTACTCTCTGACCACCGGGATACTCTAAAAATCTGCCACAGGACTAGGCTCTGCCACCACACAAGCTAGGAAGCCCTCATACCCTTGGCTCAAAAGTCTCGCCACCCGAAGTGTAGAAATGCACCTAAAGCCTCCATCCACTGGCTGCCCGTGGAACTCGAAAGAAGGCAACTCCGGTGTGGAGAAGACGATCTTCCTCTCAAAGCAGTCCACCAAGGCGTGGTAAGCAGACAACCAGTCCATTCCCAGAATCACGCCAAAGTCCTCCATCTGTATCACGATCAGGTCAGTGGGAAGGCTGTGTCCCCCAACACTGACTCAACCTGTGTATACCTCAGCTACAAACAGCTGACCACCCAGACCTCTGATCACGAATGGATCCTCTAACAACACATAGTCCTTCCCCAAACTAACCGCAAAACTGGCAGTGACAAACGAGTGTGTGGCGCCAGAATAGAAAAGCGTGTAAACAAGCCTGCCGAAAACGGGAGCATCTGCTGGCCTCCTGCCCTAGACGGACAGTCCCTCCTGATGTGGCTCAGCTGGCCACACTGGTAGCAAAGGGGGACTCGACTCCCGCCCTCAATGGGTCCCTGCTGACGGCTTGGTGGGGGTTTGGTGCTAGCAGCTGGCCCCTGTCGGGGGCCCCTAAAGGCCACTGATGGTACTGCAAAGCGTGACAGCTCTCCTGCAGGCGCCACATGCCTCCTCTCTCGTCGGCCCTGTGAGTAGTCTGGCTGATAGGGCCTCTTTCGCCAGCTGTCAGTGTCGCGTGCGGACGGGTTGGTCTCTTCATACGTCATGACTACCTCCACCACCCTCGAGAACGTAGGCAGCTCTGGGGTTTGACATAACCCCAAATAGCAGGTCGAAGCCCCTCGGTGAACCTCCAAAAGCGCTCCTCCTCGGTAGCCACGGCTGTCGCTGCGAAACGAGACTACTCCAGGAAACGCATGAGGTACACGCGCTCACGGTTATCGTCCCTTGGCGGAGAGTGTGGAACTCCCGCCTCCTCTGGTCCTGCCACGTCTGAGGGAAATACTACTCGCAGAAGAGGGTGACGAACTGGTCCCAAGTCGACTCGTTCCTCTCCTGATCTCTGACCGCCCTCCACCACCTGTGTCCCGCGCTCTCCAGCTGGTACGTGGCAAAGGCCACGTGGCACTCTATAGGGGGCGAAGGGTCTCAAACACCTTCTTGATCTGCTCGAGCCAGTCCTCCGCTTCGGTCAGGTCCTCATCCCCCTTGAAGGAGGGGGGCTTCAGCTTCCGGAACTGTCCGAAAAGCTCGTAATGGCGCTGAAGTGGAGAAGCTAGTACGCCTCCAGGTAAGGAGGCCTCATGCTCGGAAGTGCCGGAGGAAGGTGGGGGCGGTGGAGGCCCACCCTCTCCCTCGCGTCTAGCGCCGTGTCCGTCTCGTGATCCCATAGAGGACTCCCCCTCCGCAGCCCCAGGGAGAGGCGCTCGTGGCGGCGAGTGAAGCTCCTCTCGCACGATCTCCCGTATCAGCTGGGCGAGGTCCTGAGCTTGAATGCCCGGGAGTAGTGGCTGGTCCACTGAGGCATTGGGCTCTGCGCGCCCACCCCTCCGAACTCGTCCTCGACCGCGTCTGCGGCCCACCTCACTAGTCCCACGTCGAGGCATCTCTTGCAAGGAGACGCGAATACAGAACAGAAAAGACGTCAATACCAATCGTCATTCAACGAAGGAACCCTAGAGCAGATGTCAAAAAATACGTTGTGGTGGTCACTCTAGTTACAAGCAAGTGAATTGGTTATTTTCCAACTAGTTGGTTCATTTCTTGGGACGACCTTGCTCTGATACCATCTTGTTATGTCCCAATTCCCAAATCCCTACAGGACACGAGAATCGGATTGACTCGACTGATCCCATGACCCAGTCATCTAACGAGAAAGTAACCAAAAAGTAATAAAATAAACCGCATTCACCATGCAAGTAACTAACAGTAAAAAAAGTACAGCAGTAAAGAAAAGAACTACTACAGTACACACCACCACAACAGTAAAGAAATTTAAAACAGGTACAGAATATGAAGTTTACAATAAAAGAGTACAGGAGTGTAACAAAATACTCACTACTATATAAAATGGGTACAACAAAAATACAACTACTGGGCTCTACTAGGCCTAGCACCTTCTGCAGCCGTGGGCTCTGGCTGCTCAACACCTGGACCTGAAAAAGGTTGTAAGTACGATAAGTCAGCGAAACACTGAGTAGAGTAGCAACTAGCTAGCTAAGAAAAACAGTAAAGGTGGACAAGTAGCTATTGTTTTTAATTTCTTTCTTTATTTTACTCTTTCTTGGTTTATTTCTCAGGTCTTTCTCTTGATCTCGAATGTTCCTCGTGGAATGATCTTGATTGCAGTCTTTTCTAAAAAGTAGAAGTAGCACGTGGTGCTCTCCTGACCGGAAGAGTCTCCCGTGGTGGTCCTACCCTCAGTCAACCACCCTAAGGTCGCTAATAGACGTAACAGTGACTACGGCACGCGCGATAAACGCACGGGTAGCTACCCCGCACTGGCACGCGGTCAGTCATTTCCATTAACGGGTGTGCCCAAAGTACAGCACAGAGCCAGTATAGGGCAGAGCCCTCAAAGTAACGGAGGTCTAGCCCCTCCACAGTAACCAAATAGGGGACTCGCCCCTCTACAGTCCGCGCACCCTCGCCTGACTACCCTGGTTTGCCCAGTGGACCTAACAAGTCTGTGTAAGACGGCTAGCTGAACCCCGGGCCCCGTGGGGTGGTTAGCTATCTTCCTTACACTAGCAGTTCTCTCCGGTACTGTGTACACGAGGGCCAGAAAGTCGGTGCAAAGTGGCCAAACTCACCCTGGTCTCGACCTAAGGGTGGCAAGCTCCCCTCTACACTAAAAGGTAATATGTGCTCTCTTTGGTACCACGTACCCAAGAGACAACACACTTTCCCTTTCACTTTTCCATTTCCATTCTATTCACCTCTAGGAGCTCTACTCCTAATTCCCCGTAGGGTTCGTGCTCATGTTTCCTCAGGCCAAGCCATACTAGGTTTCATTATTTAGGTTTATTCGCTTATAGCAGGTGTTTCCAACATTCAATCTCTCTTCCAATTCATATACAAGCAGCTCGTATTTAATTTTAACCAACAGAAATTACATGTAGCAGCTTCTAACAACAGTACTCCACATTTCACAGGCAGCTATTATCCAATTACCGACAGTTATTATTCCATCTACTCATTTCAAGACTGCATTTCAGGCATTTAATACAATTGTTCCAGTGTTTCTAGTCCTAGGATTCATGCCATACCCTACGATCATTGAATAACCAATTCACATGCATGTAACTAAAGTAACTACCACAACGTACCTATTGATATCCGTTTTGAGGTTCTTCTGCTAAATGTCCGTTAGAATTGACGTCTTCTTATTCTGTTGTTCGCATCTCCTTGCAGGAGATGCCTCGACGTGGGTCATTGAGGCGGGCCACGGACGTGGCCGTGGACGAGGTCGGAGGGGCGGACGTGCTGAGCCTGATGTTTCTGTGGACCAGCCACTTCTTCCGGGCGCTCAGGCCCAAAACCTCGCCCAGCTGATACGTGAGATTGTATGAGATGAGCTCCACCCGCCTCCACAGGCGCCCCTCCCTGGGGACGTGGAGGGGGAGTCCTCTGTGGGACCACGAGACAGACGCGATGCTGGACGTGGGGGAGGGGGTGGTCCTCCACCGCCCCCATCGCACTCTGACACTTCCGAGTACGAGCCCTCCCTACCTGGAGGCATGCCCGTTTCCCCACTACAGTGACATTACGAGCTTTTCGAGTAGTTCCGGAAGCTGAAGCCCCCTCCTTTAAGGGGGATGAGGACCCGATCGAGGCGTAGGACTGGTTAGAGCAGATCGAGAAAGTGTTCGACACCCCTCGCCCCCTTGCGGAGTGCGCGTGGCCTTTGCCACGTACCAGCTGGAGAACGCGGCACAGGTGGAGGGCGGTCAATGGTCTGGAGGGGGCAGAGCCGACGTGGGACCGGTTTGTCACCCTCTTCTGCGAGCAGTACCTTCCACAGACGTGGCAGGATCAGAGGAGGCAGGAGTTCCACACTCTCCGCCAAGGGACGATGACTGTCAGCGCATATCGTACGCGTTTTCTTGAACTGTCTCGTTTCGCTGCGACAGCTATGGCTACTGAGGAGGAGCACCTGTGGAGGTTCACCGAGGGGCTCCGGCCTGTTATTCGGGGGTATGTCAAACCCTTGAAGCTGCCCACATTCTCGAGAGTGGTGGAGGCAGCTATGACCTATGAGGAGACCAACCCGGTCGCACGTGACACTGACAGCGGATGGAATAGGCCCTATCAGCCAGACTACTCACAAGGCCGGCGAGAGAGGAGGCACGTGACGCTCGCAGAAGTGCCATCACGCTTTGCGGGGCCGTCAGTGGCCTTTGGGGGCCCTCGACAGGGGCCAGCTGCCAACACTGGACCCCCGCCCAGTGGTCAGCAGGGACCTACCAAGGGCGAGAGTCGAGTTCCCCTTTATTACCAGTGTGGCCAGCCGGGCCACATCAGGAAGGACTGCCCGTCTAGGGCTGGAGGTCGGCAGATACTCCTCACACCGCGCGCTAGAGGACGAGAAAGAGGCCGTGGTTCCCAGGCGCGTGGGGGAGGTCAGCGATCGCGGGGTGGGTACCGGCCAGCGGCTACCCGTCCGACGCAAAGCGTGGCTGCTTCTTCCGCACCGAGAGCTGAGTCGCCAGAGCTTCAGGTTCAGTGGTGACAAGTATGGTTACAGTTTTCGATAGATTAGTTTACACACTTTTTGATTCTGGCGCCACACACTCGTTTGTTGCTGCTAGTTTTGCTGTTAGTTTGGGACATGACTGTGTGTTCTTAGAGGATCCTTTTGTGATCAGAGGTTTGGGTGGTTAGCTGTTTGTAGCTGAGAAGGTTTACACAGACTGCAAGGTCAGTGTTGGGGGACACAGCCTCCCTGCTGACCTGATTTTGATACCGATGAAGGACTTTGGCATGATGGCGTGATTCTAGGGATGGATTGGTTGTTCGCTTACCATGCTTTGGTGGACTATTTTGAAACGAAGATCGTCTTCTCCATACCGGAGATACCTTCTTTTGAGTTTCATGGACAGCCGGTGGACGGAGGCTTCAGGTGCATTTCTACACTTCGGGCGGCAAGACTGTTGGGCCGGGGGTGTGAGGGCTTTCTGACTTGTGTAGTGGTAGAGCCCAATCCCATGGTAGACTTTCAGAGCATCCTGGTGGTCAAAGAGTACCCCGACGTGTTTCCAGAGGAGCTGCCAGGACTACCGCCTGAGCGTGAGATCGAGTTTGAGATCTCACTAGTACCGAGGACTTGCCCCATTTTTACAGCACCTTACTGGATGGCACCACTTGAGCTGCGAGAGCTCAAGTTCCAGTTGCAGAACCTATTGGAGAAGGACTTTGTGAGGCCCAGTGCGTCTCCGTGGGGAGCCTCGGTGTTATTTGTGAAGGATGGTACCCTACGCCTTTGTGTGGACTATAGACAGCTGAATAGGGTCACCATCAAGAACAGGTATCCGCTGCCGAGGATTGATGATTTGTTTGACCAGTTGCGAGGTACCACGGTTTTCTCCAAGATAGATTTGAGATCTGGCTACCACCAATTGAGGATCAAGGAGACCGACGTCTCCAAGACAACTTTCCGCACCCGGTACGGACACTACGAGTTTTTGGTCATGTCGTTTGGGCTGACCAACGCCCCTGCTGCTTTCATGGATCTGATGAACCGGGTGTTCAGACCGTATCTGGATCAGTTTGTGGTGGTGTTTATTAATGATGTACTCATTTACTCGCGGGACCAGGCGCAGTACGGACAACACTTGCGGATGGTTTTGGACACGTTGAGACGACATAGGCTGTATGCCAAATACAGTAACTGTGAGTTCTAGTTGAGGCAGGTGACCTTCTTAGGTCATGTGATTTTAGGGGATGGCTTGGCTGTAGATCCAGCCAAGGTTGAGGTAGTGCTCAGGTGGGAGACACCACGTACAGTGACAGAGATCCGTAGTTTCTTGGGACTAGCAGGCAACTACCGGCGGTTTATCAGTTATTTCTCACAGATTGCGTGTCCTATGACACAGTTGACCCAGAAGTACGTGCCCTTTTCTTGGATAGATGCTTGTGAGGTGTGTTTTCAAGAGTTGAAGGAGAGGCTAACTTCCGCTCCTGTGCTTACCATCCCCAACAGCAGTGGCGATTTCGTTGTTTACATGGGCGCTTCGTTGCAGGGGTTAGGGGGTGTGCTCATGTAGTGAGGTCACGTTGTCACTTACGCTTCGCGGCAACTGAAGTCCCATGAGCATAGCTACCCTCCCCATGACTTAGATCTGGCAGCTGTCATCTTCGTGCTGAAGACGTGGATGCACTACCTGTACGATGAGACTTTTGAGATATTCACAGATCATAAGAGCCTCAGGTACTTATTTGATCAGAAGGAGCTTAACATGAGACGGAGACGTTGGTTAGAAGTCCTGAAGGACTATGACTGCAGCATGTCCTATCACCCGTGGAAGGCCAACGTGGTGGCTGACGCCTTAAGCCGAAAGGCGCCCGCCCACTTGGCCAGCTTACAAGCACAGTGATGGAGACTCATGGAGGAGTTGGGCAGTTGGCGACCCCTAAAGTTACCGAGGTACTGTGGGGCAGTGACTGTGACACGACAGACGAGACCAAAGCTGATAGATCGCATCATTACAGGACAGATTACAGATCCGTACTTGCAGTCGTTGCGAGACAGAGTGCTGTCAGGGGACCCTAGAGACTTCTCCTTTACTGACGAGGTGCTGCACATGAGGGAACGTTTGTGCATTCCCAGAGACGAGGAGTTGTTGAGAGAGCTCCTGACTGAGCCACATGGTTCCAGGTTCACCATACATCCCGAGAACACGAAAATGTATCATGATCTGAGACATGACTTTTGGTGGAGGGGGATAAAGCGGGATGTAGGTGAGTTCGTGCAGCAGTGTTTAGTGTGCCAGCTGGTGAAGGCCGAGCATCAGAGGCCTGCAAGGCCGTTGCATTTACTTCCAGTGCTAGAGTGGAGGTAGGAGAGTATCACCATGGACTTGGTGGTGGGTTTGCCCGTTATCCAGCGAGGGCACGACACAGTCTGGGTGATTGTAGATAGATTGACGAAGACGGCACGTTTCTTGTCGATCCGAGTCACCTTAGAACCAGCATAGTTGGCAGAGAGATATCCGTGACGTGGTACGTCTGCACGGAGTTCCGCGTGAAATTGTATCCGTCCGGGATACCCGTTTTACGTCCCAGTTTTGGGCTGAGTTTCAGCAGGCTTTGGGGACACGGTTGAGGTTCAGCACAACGTACCATCCTGTTAAGACCTGTGACATCAAAACAATTTAAGACGTCTAGGAGTTAATCCAGACGTCTGGAAATTAATTTTTGCGTGCGTACGATCGCGAGTTTGCGTACGTTCCGCGTGCAGATTGAAACCCCGCTGCCCTCTTCTCTTTCTCTCCCCTCGCCAACCTGCAGAAGCCTTTCCCCATGCCTACAAATACCCCCCTTCCCTCTCCCTCGTTCGCCAACCCACCCCATCCGTCTCCTCCCTCCAGCGCGAGAGCAAGAGTGAGAGCAAGTAGCAGCTGCTGCCAGGTGCAGTGGTTGAGAGGAGAGGTGCAGCGAGAGGGAAGAAAAGAGGGCGCGTGAGTCGTGAGAGAGAGCTCGCCGGAGCAGCTCAAGGCCAGCTGGCGTGCACGATGTGGAGTGTTGTGTCGGGGAAGTCCTCTCCGACGTTGCTGCAGCTAGAGCAACGGGCGGACAAGTGCGGTGCGGTCGCGCACAGCGGGAAAAAGACGAAGGAGGTTCTGATTCTGGGATTTTTCCCAGAATCAGACGTCTGGACCTACATCCAGACGGCTAAGAGGTGCGTATTTCCTCCTGTGCTTCCTTTTTGCGGATACGGCCATGTAGGCCGTTCCGCCAAAAGTTCTGTCTCATGCTGTGTTGAGAGACTTTGCGTACGCGTGCAGGATTCGCTTCGGGAAGGCGCGGGACGCCCTCCCACGCGATTCAGACGTCTGGGCGAGGCACCAGACGGCGGAGAGCGTCTCCAGACGTCCAGAGGGATAGTCGGACGTCTGGAATTAGGTCCAGACGGTTCAACAGGATCCCTGGATGTCTGAAGAGTAGCGCAGAGTGAGGTATGACCTGGACCCCTTTTTAAGACGTCTGGAAGATGTTCCAGACGACTGATTTGAATCAGAGTTGTCGTTTTTGACCTGTTTAGTATCCATTCGAGGTTCGATTTTCGCGCTTAAGGTTTCGTTTTTCTTCGTACAAGTTCCTTTACTTGTTTGAAATACTTTTATCATGTTCTGAGTGGTTTCTTGTAGCTGATCCTTGTGTTAGGACCTCGTTCTATTGCGGATTTGGGGGTTGCGGAGGCACGTGGACCTGCCAATCACGCCCCCATTACTCCCGGTTTCGCAGGTAGAGTGGCTTCCCTTAGTTAATTACAAACATAAATGCATATCTGAAATAAATGATAGATCCTAGGGTATAGCATGAATCGTAGGACCTGAAAACTAGATTGAATGATAGATCCTAGGATATGGCATGAATCCTAGGACCTGAAAACTAGATTGAATGATAGATCCTAGGGTATGGCATGAATCCTAGGACCTGAAAACTAGATTGAGTGATAGATCCTAGGGTATGGCATGAATCCTAGGATTAGAAACACTGGAACAATTGTATTAAATGCCTGAAACGCAGTCTTGAAATGAGTAGATGGAATAATAACTGCCTGTAATTGGAAAGCAGCTGCCTGTGAAATGTAGAGTACTGTTGTTAGTAGCTGCTACATATAATTTCTGTTGGTTGAAATTAAATACGAGCTGCTTGTATATAAATTGGAAAAGAATGATTGAATGTTGGAAACACCTGCTATACGTGAATAAACCTGAATGATGAAACCTAGTAAGGAAACATGAGCACGAAGCCTACGTGAAATTAGGAGTAGAGCTCCTAGAAATAAATAGAATGGAACTGGAAAAGTGAATGGGAAAGTGTGTTGTCTCTTGGGTACGTGGTACCAAAGAGAGCACATATTACCTCTTAGTGTAGAGGGGAGCTTACCACCCTCAGGTCGAGATCGGGGTGAGTTTGGCCACTTTACACCGACCTTCTGGCCCTCGCATACACAATACCAGGGAGAGTTGCTAGTGTAGGGAGAGAGCTAGACACCCCACAGGACCCGGGGTTCAGCTAGCTGTCCTACACCGACTTGTTAGGCCCACTGGGCAAACCAAGGTAGTCAGGCGAGGGTGCGCGGACTGTGGAGGGGCGAGTCCCCTGTTTGGTTACTATGGAGGGGCTAGACCCTACTACTAAGAGGGTTCTGCCCTATACTGGTTCCGTGCTTTGCTTTGGGCGCACCCGTTAACGGAAATGACTAACCATGTGCCAGTGCGGGGTAGCTACCCGTGCGTTTATCGCGCGTGCCGTAGTCACCGTTACGTCTGTCAGCGACCTTGGGGTGGTTGACTGAGGGTATGATCACCACGGGGGACTCTCCCGACTAGGAGAGCCCCACGTGCTACTTCTACTCTTCGGAAAAGACTGCAACCAAGATCGTTCCCACGAGGAACATTCGAGATCAAGAGAAAGACCTGAGAAATAAACCAAGAAAGATTAAAATAAAGAAAGAAATTAAAAGCAACAGCTACCTGTCCACCTTTACTATTTTTCTTAGCTAGCTGGTTGCCACTCTACTCAGCATTTCGCTGACGTGTCGCGCTTACCACCTTTTTTAGGTCCAGGTGTTGAGCAGCCAGAGCCTATGGCTGCGGAGGGTGCTGGGCCTAGTAGAGCCCAGTAGTTGTACTTTTGTTGTACCGTTTTCTGTAGTAGTGTGTATTCTGTTACACCTTTGTACTCTTTTATTGTAAACTTATATTTCTGTACCTATTTTTAATTCTCTACAATTGTGGTGGTGTGTATTGTAATAGTTTACTTTCTTACTGCTATACTTTTTTTACTGTTGGTTATTTACATGGTGGATGTGGTTTATTTTACTGCTTTTTGGTTACTTTCTCGTTGGACGACTGGGTCTTGGAATCAATCGAGTCGGTCCGATTCTCGTGTCCTATAGGGATTCGGGAACCGGGTCATAATAAGTTGGTATCAGAGCAAGGTCGTCCTGAGAAATGAACCAACTAGTTTGGAAATAACCAATTCACGTGCTTGTAACTAGAGTGGCCTCCACAACGTATCTTTTGACATCTACTATAGGGTTCCTTCGTTGAATGACGATTGGTATTGATTCTTTTCTGTTCTGTATTCGCGTCTCCTTGCAGGAGATGCCTCGACGCGGGACTAGTGAGGTGGGCCGCAGACGTGGTCGAGGATGAGTTCGGAGGGGTGGGTGCGCAGAGCCCGATGCCTCAGTGCACCAGCCACTACTCCCGGGCATTCAAGCTCAGGACCTCGCCCAGCTGATACGAGAGATCGTGCGAGAGGAGCTTCACCCGCCGCCACGAGCGCCTCTCCCTGGGGCTGCGGAGGGGGAGTCGTCTATGGGATCACGAGACGAACACGGCGCTGGACGCGAAGGAGAGGGTGGGCCTCCACCGCCCCCACCTTCCTCCGGCACTTCCGAGCATGAGGCCTCCTTACCTGGAGGCGTACTAGCTTCTCCACTTCCGCACCATTACAAGCTTTTCGGACAGTTCCGGAAGCTGAAGCCCCCCTCCTTCAATGGTGATGAGGACCCGACCGAAGCAGAGGACTAACTCGTGCAGATCGAGAAGGTGTTTGACACCTTCGCCCCCCTGCGGGGTGCTGCGTGGCCTTTTCCACATACCAGCTGGAGAGCGCAGCACACAGGTGGTGAAGGGCGGTCAGAGGTCAGGAGAGGAACGAGCAGACTTGGGACGAGTTCGTCACCCTCTTCTACGAGCAGTATTTGTTGGTGCTAGAGCACCACGATCATTTGTTTTGATGATAACAAAACACGTGTTATTTAACATTTGCAATTTGAGTCCTAGATTTCAGGTCAATTGCAAATGTGGACGTGTTTAGACGGAACTCGAGCTCGCATCCAGGACGGATTGGAGGAGCTTGACGGAAAACAGAGGAGGTTCGCGTGGAGCGATAGATTGAAGATAGAAGACAAGAAGAATAGGATAGATTCTTTTTAATCCTTTCATGTACTTTTATCTTTATCTTTCTTGCTCTTTATTTTCCTTAGAAAATTATGTTAAAGAGCCTCAAAGTACCCTAACAGTAGTCCTAGGAACACCGGCACAACCCTAGGATACTTAGGTTTTCTGTAGAATACTTAGAAAACCAATATAGGGTTCAAACAGCACTTCCAGACGTCTAATTCCCAAATCAGACGTCTGATAAAGTATTTTAAGACGTCTGACTGTTGTTTCAGACGTCTGATAACTGTTAGGCTGGACATAGTTAGTTCTGTCTGATGAAATCAGACGTCCATACCTTAGACCAGACGTCTTAGAAGACGTCTGATGATTTTGCCAGACGTCCAATTAGTGGACCGTTGGCTGGCTTAGAAAACACTCAAGAATATGACCGTTAGAGCCTTATCAGACGTCCTTAGGCCTTTCCAGACGTCTGATAAATGACCGTTTTGCCTCGGCTGACCCAAAATCTCTTCTCAGAGATTTTCTAGCCGTTGCAACGTTTGGAAATCAATTCCCACAGTAAAAGTAGGTTTCCAGACGTCCAGACATAGTGCCAGACGTCCTGTATGTCGTCTGATGGACTTGCACAAAAACCCTGTTTAGATCCGATTCAAGTCAGGGAGAAACCCGCATAGAATCAGACGTCTGACCTTGGAATCAGACGTCTTAAAGTGGCCTTCCAGACGTCTGATGCCAGAGTTAGACGTCTGATAACCCTGTCAAATGTAATCATTGTCCTGATTTCGGCCTGATTCTCTTGGACTTTGTTCCCAACGGCTATAGAACCCTTTCTAAGCCTTCCAAAGCCTTCCTAAGGCCTCTATAAATAGAGGGGAGCCTTTGCAACTCAAAAACACACAAGAGATACACTTAGAAAAACACAAGACACACCTAAGCAACATACTTTCCACTCTTTTGTGTCTCTCTTGCTCTCCAAGCTCAAGCTCCATCATCTTGAGAGCTAAATTCAGTTTGCGCGCCCGCTCTCCCGCTGTTGTTCACGAGAGCGACGTAGCGCCATCGCGTGGCACACGCACCGCGTCATCGTCGACGCACTCCTTCCAAAGGGGAGTTTCCTATTTCCTATAGAAGCTAGGTTTAATTATTTTGTTGGCTCTATAGGACTATTGTTTATTTTATCTTTGTCTTTTGGTTGGGTATTCGCTTTGCGAATTCCCGTCTCCTTCGTGGGACAAAATCCTTCTCGTGGAGAGAAGGGGTTGAGGAACGCTACCCTCGTACTTGTAGCGTGGTTGTACTGAGGTTGAATCACCCTCGTTTAAAGTGATTCGTTTAGTGGATTTTGATCAACTAGGTTGATCGGAAAATCCTAACTCGAGAGGGTTAGGTGGTGGTTTTCACCCGGTTTGGGTTTCCACCTAAAAATTCATGTGTACATTGTGCGATTGATTTTTGTGAGATTGCTTTATATTTCAATTCCGCATTTTTTTACGTCACACTGATCTCACCCCCTCCAAGTAGGGAACTTACAATTGGTATCAGAGCAGGTTTTCCGCCGACAGGAGTAACATCCGCGGAAAGATCACATGGAGGGAAGCTGTTCCACAAGCAGGATTTTCGAGGGGCAGTCCACAACCCGTCCGCCCTACTTTGATGGGAACAACTACAGCTACTGGATGTTGCGGATGAAGACCTGGCTTCAAGCCACCGACTTCACGGTCTGGGCCAGATGCGAGACGCCTTTCGACATCCCAGAAAAACCCGCGGGAGGATACTCGCAGCAACAAATCCGTGAGCTCTCTTTAAACGCAAAGACCATGAACGTCCTTTACTGCGCGCTCAGCTCAGAAGAATTCAACAGAATCTCGCAGTGCGCCACCGCATACGAGATTTGGCACACACTCGAGGTAACTCATGAAGGTACCTCTAAGGTAAAAACCTCAAAAATTAATTTACTTTCTCAAGAATTTGAATCTTTTTCAATGAAATCTAACGAGTCTTTAAGTGAGATGAACACTAGGTTCACTCTCATTGTAAATAACTTGAAAGCTTTAGGAAAGACTTTCATCAAGGGGGAGCTTCAAGGGAAGCTTCTTCGTTCCCTTGGACCGGAGTGGGAACAGAAAGTCACCGCCATCGAGGAGGTGAACGAAATGGAGGAGCTCAACATGGAAGATCTCCTAGGCAATCTGATGGCCTACGAGACTAAGTTGAAGCAGAAGAAGAAGGATACACCGGAGCCTAAACCAAAAAAGACTCTCGCCTTCAGAGCCGCGTCGGATAGCGAGGCAAGTTCCGACGACGAAGACTTTAGAATTTTACTTAAAAATTTTTCCAAGTTTTGTAGGAAATTAAAGAAAGAGAAAAAGGAGAAGAAGGAAATCCCGAGACGTTGCTACCACTGCAACGGGAAAGGGCATCTGCGACCAGAATGCCCTCTTCTCAAAAAGGAGAAGAAGAAGGAAAAGGAGAAGAAATCTAAGAAGAAGGCGTTCCAAGCCACTTGGGACGATTCTAGCTCGGAGGAAGAAGAAGAAGAAAAGACCATAGAAGAAGAAACCGCTTGCTTCGGCTTCATGGCCAGAGGAAGCGACAGCGAAAGCGACTCAGACAACGAGGTAAATCTCGATCTTCAAGGAGCTTTTAATGAACTTTTTGAGATTAGTAAATCACTTAGGATAGAAAATAAAAGCATTAAAAAGAACCTTAGTTTTCTTAAAAATGAAAATGGTAGGTTAGAAATAAAACTTAAGGACATAGAAACTAGTCCTAAGGATAATAACCTGTTATTAGAAAATCAAGACCTCATCAATGAAAATAATAAATTGATTAAGGAAAATGATAGTCTAAAGTTAGAAATCTCTAATTTAAAGACTAAGATGAGTATTATAGAAAAAGAAATTGCATGTCTTAGGGAAAACTCCAACAAATTAATCAATAAAGTAGATAATTTTTATAGCCCTAAGATTGAGAAAGGATCTCCATCAAGGAGACCCGCTAACAAATCCGGATCCAAGCCCACTTGGATACCGAAAAAAGAATTAGAATCTTGTTTTGTAGGGTTCAGGGATAATTACAACATAAGGGACTGGACCTACAAGCTCAAGGCTGGTCAACTCGAATTGGGAGAACCAAGGAGTAGACCAAGGAGGAGAACAAGAAGACCGACGAGACGGCGAACAAACGACAGACCCGCCGCACGTCGACCACCAGATTGGAGACCGGCGCCAATGCCCGGGCCTCCAAGCTACGGATGGGAACCCCATCCGATGTGGCATCCACCACCACCATTCGGGCCATTTTATTAGCCATGGTAGGTGAGGTAAAATTCTTAACCCTATCTTTTTATAAGCATTTAGATAGGGGGAGTTAAAAATTAATGAGCTAATTGTCAATTTTTAAGGGGGAGATATAAGGTAGCTAAATTTCCTTTAGAAATGGGGAGAAAAATAATAGCTATCGCATTGTTACAAAAAGGGGGAGGACATTACCTTTGTCAAAATAAATTCATAGAAGAGCATGTTTTAAGGGGGAATTATAGGAAATTTAAAATCAATCAAACCTTTTTGATAATGTAAAAAAGGGGGAGGATTTTTATGCATTATTATTTACGATTTTGTCATCATCAAAAAGGGGGAGATTGTTGGTGCTAGAGCACCACGATCATTTGTTTTGATGATAACAAAACACGTGTTATTTAACATTTGCAATTTGAGTCCTAGATTTCAGGTCAATTGCAAATGTGGACGTGTTTAGACGGAACTCGAGCTCGCATCCAGGACGGATTGGAGGAGCTTGACGGAAAACAGAGGAGGTTCGCGTGGAGCGATAGATTGAAGATAGAAGACAAGAAGAATAGGATAGATTCTTTTTAATCCTTTCATGTACTTTTATCTTTATCTTTCTTGCTCTTTATTTTCCTTAGAAAATTATGTTAAAGAGCCTCAAAGTACCCTAACAGTAGTCCTAGGAACACCGGCACAACCCTAGGATACTTAGGTTTTCTGTAGAATACTTAGAAAACCAATATAGGGTTCAAACAGCACTTCCAGACGTCTAATTCCCAAATCAGACGTCTGATAAAGTATTTTAAGACGTCTGACTGTTGTTTCAGACGTCTGATAACTGTTAGGCTGGACATAGTTAGTTCTGTCTGATGAAATCAGACGTCCATACCTTAGACCAGACGTCTTAGAAGACGTCTGATGATTTTGCCAGACGTCCAATTAGTGGACCGTTGGCTGGCTTAGAAAACACTCAAGAATATGACCGTTAGAGCCTTATCAGACGTCCTTAGGCCTTTCCAGACGTCTGATAAATGACCGTTTTGCCTCGGCTGACCCAAAATCTCTTCTCAGAGATTTTCTAGCCGTTGCAACGTTTGGAAATCAATTCCCACAGTAAAAGTAGGTTTCCAGACGTCCAGACATAGTGCCAGACGTCCTGTATGTCGTCTGATGGACTTGCACAAAAACCCTGTTTAGATCCGATTCAAGTCAGGGAGAAACCCGCATAGAATCAGACGTCTGACCTTGGAATCAGACGTCTTAAAGTGGCCTTCCAGACGTCTGATGCCAGAGTTAGACGTCTGATAACCCTGTCAAATGTAATCATTGTCCTGATTTCGGCCTGATTCTCTTGGACTTTGTTCCCAACGGCTATAGAACCCTTTCTAAGCCTTCCAAAGCCTTCCTAAGGCCTCTATAAATAGAGGGGAGCCTTTGCAACTCAAAAACACACAAGAGATACACTTAGAAAAACACAAGACACACCTAAGCAACATACTTTCCACTCTTTTGTGTCTCTCTTGCTCTCCAAGCTCAAGCTCCATCATCTTGAGAGCTAAATTCAGTTTGCGCGCCCGCTCTCCCGCTGTTGTTCACGAGAGCGACGTAGCGCCATCGCGTGGCACACGCACCGCGTCATCGTCGACGCACTCCTTCCAAAGGGGAGTTTCCTATTTCCTATAGAAGCTAGGTTTAATTATTTTGTTGGCTCTATAGGACTATTGTTTATTTTATCTTTGTCTTTTGGTTGGGTATTCGCTTTGCGAATTCCCGTCTCCTTCGTGGGACAAAATCCTTCTCGTGGAGAGAAGGGGTTGAGGAACGCTACCCTCGTACTTGTAGCGTGGTTGTACTGAGGTTGAATCACCCTCGTTTAAAGTGATTCGTTTAGTGGATTTTGATCAACTAGGTTGATCGGAAAATCCTAACTCGAGAGGGTTAGGTGGTGGTTTTCACCCGGTTTGGGTTTCCACCTAAAAATTCATGTGTACATTGTGCGATTGATTTTTGTGAGATTGCTTTATATTTCAATTCCGCATTTTTTTACGTCACACTGATCTCACCCCCTCCAAGTAGGGAACTTACAGTATTTGCGCCAGACGTGGCAGGACCAGAGGAGGCGGGAGTTCCACACTCTCCGCCAGGGGACGATGGCCGTGAGCACGTACCGCATGCGTTTCCTGGAGCTGTCTCGTTTCACAGCGACAGCCGTGGCTATCGAGGAGGAGCGCCTTTGGAGGTTCACCGAGGGGCTCCGGCCTGTTATTCGTGGTTATGTCAAACCCCTGAAGCTGCTTACGTTCTCGAGGGTGTTGGAGGCAGCCATAACGTATGAGGAGACCAACCCGTCCGCATGCGACACTGACACCGGGCGGAAGAGGCCCTATCAGCCAAACTACTCACTAGGCCGACGAGAGAGGAGGCACGTGGCGTCCGCAGGAGAGCCGTCACACTTTGCGCGGCCGTCAGTGGCCTTTGGGGGGCCCCGACAGGTGCCAGCTGCTAGCACCAAACCCCCGCCCAGCCGTCATTCCCCCTTTGCTACCAGTGTGGCCAGCTGGGTCACATCAAGAGGGACTGCCCATCTAGGGTAGGAGGCCAGCAGATGCTCCCTGCGCCAAGCACTGAAGGGTGAGTAGGAGGTCGCGGTTTCCAGGTGCGAGGAGGAGGACAGCAGTCGCGGGGAGGGTACCGGCCAACGACTACCCGTCCAACGCAGAATGTGGCTGCTTCGTCCGCACGTAAGGCTGAGGGGCGTATCAACGCCCTGACACACAGGGATGCCAGAGCTTCAGGATCAGTGGTGGCAGGTATGGTTTCAGTTTTCGGTAGGCTTATTTACACGCTTTTCGATTCTGGCACCACGCACTCATTTGTCGTTGCCAGTTTTGCGGTTAGTTTGGGGCAGGACTGTGTGTTGTTAGAGGATCCGTTCGTGATCAAAGGTTCGGGTGGCCTACTGTTTGTAGCTAAGAAGGTGTACACAGGTTGTGAGGTCAGTGTTGAGGGACACAGCCTTCCCGCTGACCTGATCGTGATACAGATGGAGAACTTTGGCGTGATTCTGGGAATGGACTGGCTGTCCACTTACCACGCCTTGGTGGACTGCTTTGAGAGGAAGATCGTCTTTTTCATACCGGAGTTGCCTTCTTTCGAGTTCCACAGGCAGCCAGTGGACGGAGGCTTCAGGTGCATTTCTGCACTTTGGGCGGCGAGACTTTTGAGCCAGGGGTGTGAGGGCTTCCTAGCTTGTGTGGTGGCGGAGCCTAGCCCTGTGGCAGATTTTCAGAGTATCCCGGTGGTCAGAGAGTACCCCGACGTGTTCCCAGATGAGTTGTCAGGACTACCGCCCAAACGTCTCACTGTTACCAGGGACCAGCCCACCTCTACAGCACCGTACAGGATGGCACCACTTGAGTTGCGAGAGCTCAAGTCTCAGTTGCAGGACCTTCTGGAGAAGGGCTTTGTGAGGCCCAATGCATCTCCGTGGGGAGCCTCGGTATTGTTCGTGAAAAAGGATGGTACCCTACGCCTTTGTGTGGACTACTGACAGCTGAATAGGGTTACCATCAAGAACAGGTATCCGCTACCAAGGATTGAAGACTTGTTTGATCAGTTACGAGGTGCCACGGTATTCTCAAAGATAGACCTAAGGTCTGGTACCACCAGTTGAGGATCAGGGAAACAGATGTCTCCAAGACAACTTTTCGCACCCAGTACGGACACTACGAGTTTTTGGTCATACCGTTTGGGCTAACCAACGCCCCCACTGCCTTCATGGATTTGATGAACCGAGTGTTCAGGCCGTACTTGGACCAGTTCGTGGTGGTATTTATTAATGATGTGCTCATCTACTCTCGAGATCAGGCGCAGCACGGACAGCACTTACGGATGGTCTTGGACATACTAAGACGACGTAGGCTGTACGCCAAATACAGCAAGCGCGAGTTCTGGTTGACGGAGGTGACCTTCTTGGGTCATGTGATCTCCGGGGATGGCTTGGCTGTGGACCCAACCATGGTTAAGGCAGTGCTCAGGTGGGAGAGACCGCGTACAGTTACTGAGATCCGCAGCTTTTTGGGACTGGCAGGCTACACAGGTGGTTTATCAGGGGCTTCTCGCAGATTGCATGTCCTATGACACAGCTGACCCGAAAGGACATGCCCTTTTCTCGGACAGACGCTTGTGAGGCGTCTTTTCAGGAGCTGAAGGAGAGGTTGACTTCGGCTCCCGTGCTCACCATTCTAGAAAGTAGTGGTGGATTCGTTATGTACACAGACACCTCTTTGCAGAGATTAGGGGGTGTGCTCAAGCAGAGGGGTCATGTTGTCACTTACGCTTCGCGGCAACTGAAGCCCCATGAGCATAGCTACCCTACCCACGACCTGGAGCTGGCAGCTGTCGTCTTCGCGCTGAACACTTGGAGGCACTACTTGTACGGTGAGACATTTGAGATTTTCACAGATCATAAGAGCCTCAGATACTTGTTTGATCAGAAGGATCTCAACATAAGACAGAGACGTTGGTTGGAGTATGACTGCAGCATTTCCTATCACCCGGGGAAGGCCAACGTGGTGGCTGACGCCTTGAGCCGGAAGGCGCCCGCCCACTTAGCCAGTTTATAGGCGTAGAGTTGTAGCCTCGTGGAGGAGATGGGCAGTTGGCGACCCCTGGAGTTACTGGGGCACTGTGGGGCAATGACCGTGACACGACAGACGAGGCCAGAGCTGATAGACCGCATCATCACTGAACAGATGGTCGACCCGTACTTGCAGTCATTGCGTAACAGGGTACTGTCAGGAGACTCTGGCGATTTCTCTTTTACGGATCAGGTACTGCGCATGAGGGGACAGTTGTGCGTTCCTAGGGTGCGCAAACTGTGGAGGAGCGAGTCCCTTGTTTAGTTACTGTGGAGGAGCTAGACCCATGTTACTGAGAGGACTCTGCCTTATACTGGTTCCGTGCTGTGCTTTGGGCGCACCCGTTAACGGAAATGACTGACCGTGTGCCAGTGTGGGGTAGCTACCTATGCGTTTATCGCGCGTGCCGCAGTCACCGTTACATCTGTCAGCGACCTTAGGGTGGTTGACTGAGGGTAGGATCACCACGAGGGACTCTCCTGGCTAGAAGAGCACCACGTGCTACTTCTACTCTTCGGAAAAGACTGCAATCAAGATCGTTCCCACGAGGAACATTTGAGATCAAGAGAAAGACCTGAGAAATAAACCAAGAAAGAGTAAAATAAAGAAAGAAATTAAAAACAACAGCTACCTGTCCACCTTTACTATTTTTCTTAGCTAGCTGGTTGCCACTCTATTCAACGTTTCGCTGACGTGTCGTGCTTATCACCTTTTTCAGGTCCAGGTGTTGAGTTGTTAGAGCCTATGGCTACGGAGGGTGCTGGGCCTTGTAGAGCCCAGTAGTTGTACTTTTGTTGTACCGTTTTCTGTAGTAGTGTGTATTCTGTTACACCTTTGTACTCTTTTATTATAAACTTCATATTTCTGTACTTGTTTTTAATTCTCTACTGTTGTGGTGGTATGTACTGTAGTTGTTTACTTTCTTACTGCTGTACTTTTGTTACTGTTGGTTACTTGCATGGTGGATGTGGTTTATTTTACTGCTTTTTTATTACTTTCTCGTTGGACGACTGAGTCTTGTGATCAGTTAAGTTGGTCCGATTCTCGTGTCTTGTTGGGATTCGGGAACCGGGTCTAACACATCCCCAGACGGACGGACAGTCAAAGGTCACGATACAGACACTTGAGGACTTTTTGCGTGCCTATATATTGGACTGGAGGGGCTTCTGGGAGGAGCACTTACCCCTTGCATAGAGTTTGCATATAATAGTAACTATCACTCGAGTATCGACATGGCATCATACGAGACTCTGTACGGATGGAGGTGTATTGCGCCCTTGAGTTTGGTTGAGGTGGGGACCAAGTGGGAGGTTGGCCCCTGGCTAATCCGACAGAGTCAGGAGGCGATTGAGCAGATCCACAGACGACTTCGCACTGTCAGGAGTAGACAGAAGAGTTATGCCGATCGGAAGCGCAGAGAGATGCAGTTCGAGATTGGGGATCACGTCTTTCTACGCGTTTCGCCCATGAAGGACCTCCAACGTTTTGGGGTGAAAGTGAAGCTCGCACCGAGGTTTGTAGGGCCCTTTGAGGTCCTAGAGCAGGTAGGACCCGTTGCTTACAGGCTTGCCCTTCCTCCCCCATTTTTCTGGTGTGCACGACGTGTTCCACGTGTCCAACCTCAAGATGTATGTCACCGATCTCAGTCACGTTCTGAGCCACGAGAGTGTCGAGGTGGGTGACGACCTGATCTACCCCGAGTGACCAGTGCAGATACTAAACAGAACCGTCTAGAGTTTGAGACGGAAGCAGGTACCCCTGGTGAAGGTCTTGTGGAGGAGGCAGAGGTACGAGGAGGCTACCTGGGAGCTTTAGGCGGCGATGCGAAAGCGGTACCCGGAGCTTTTTGAGGGTACATCTTTTCGGACCGACTTCGGTCCTCTTTAAGTTTGTTATGCGTATATTGTTCTTTTTCCACACCCTAGCTAGCTCAAGTTTCGGGGACGAAACTTCCTTTAAGTTTATTATGATGTTAAGACTCGTGCTGTTGAGCCTTTTAAGACGTCTGGACTGTGGGTCAGACGTCTGGACACCTTCCCAAATGTCTGGAAATCAAAATTTTTTAGTACGAGCTCACGTCTGCACGCGGGTTGCGCGCATACAGTACTCCCATTTTACCTCCCCTTCTCTCTCCCCGCCTCCAGCAAACCCTAAACCCCCGACCTTATAAAACCCCCCTTTCTCTCGTTCTCCTCACAGCAACCCCTTCCCCTCTTCTTCTCCACTCTAGCGAGAGAGAGCGTGAAGGAGAGAGTGCGCGGGCGGCGTCGAGGAGGAGCGGCGTGAGGAGAGGAGGGGAGAGTGAGCTCGCAAGCTTGTGTGGGAGTTCATCGGTGAGCACACTGTCGGAGCGACGCGTGTGCGAGGAGAAGTGCGTCGGGGAGGTCCTCCCTGACATTGCTGCAGCCGGAGCTGTAGGCAAGGGGGTGCGGCGTGGCCACGCACGGCGCGAGAGAGCGAAAGCGAGTTCTGGTTTTGGGCTTTTCCCAGAATCAGATGTCTGAATCGACGTCCAGACGACAGAGCGGACGTCTGGAGGCGGTTCTAGACGTCTGTGAGAGTTTCGCGAAGCTACGTCCCCTTTGCAAATGCAGCCATGCAGGCCGCTCCGCTGCTACCACTTTGCATGCCCTTTTTTAGAGGATTCGGTGTCTACGTGCAGGATTCGCTTCGGGAAGGTGCAGGACACACCCTCCCACGCATTTCAGACGTCTGGAGAGCTTACCAGACGACTGGAAGCACTTCCAGATGTCCGGAGAGGTGGTTGGACGTATGAAGCTGGGTCTAGACGGTCCAGAAGAGTTCTTGTACGTCTGAGGATTGGTGTAGAAACTTAGGTATGATACTGGACACTTTTAAGACGTCTGAAAGTGGTTCCAGACGTCTGATTTGAGACAGAAACCCTATTTTTGACCCATTTAGGGTCGTTTGAGGTCTATTTTCCGTAAATAAGATATTGTTGTGTTCCTTGTGAGTTCCTCTACTTGTTAGAAGGCTTTTTATACTGTTCTGAATGTTCCTTTGTGATTGTTCCTTGTTATAGGACTTCGTTCTGTTGGAGGTTCGGGGCTTGCTGAGGCACATGAGCCTGCCATTGAAGCCCCCAATACTCTTGGGTTTACTGGAGAGTGGCTTCCTCTAATTTAATTATAACCTAAATGCATGTGTGGGATGAATGATTAAAACCTAGGATATAGCATGAATCTTTGGATGAGAAACACTTGAAATGTCTATATTGGATGATTGAATTGCTGTCTTGAATGAGTAGATAGAATGATAACAATTGGCTGTAAATGAATAACAGTTGCCTGTGAAATATGAAGTACTTGTGCCAGCTAATTGTTTGTAAATTTCCTGTTGTATACATTAAATGACATAATACGAGCTGCATGTATATAAATTGAGAATGGTAATGTGAATGATGAAAATACAAGTTCCTGTGTATAACCTGTGTATGGAAATGTAAACGATAGCAATACAAGTTGCATATGTATAACCTGAGAATGAAAATAGAAATGATGAAACCTGATATAGTATGGCATGAGGAATATGAGCATGAACCCTACGGGAAATTAGGAGTATAGCTCCTGGAAATAAATGAAATGGATCTGGAAATGTGAGTGGGGAAGTGAGCTGGCCCTTGAGTTCGTGGTACCAAAGAGAGCGACTGTCCCGTATTTAGTGCAGAGCGGAGCTAGCCGCCCTTGGGTTGGGACCCGGGGTTAGGATTGGCCACTCTGTACCGACTTCTTGGCCCTCGCGTACTCAGTACCGGGGGGAGCTAATAGTGTAGGGGGAGAGCTAGCCACCCCACGAGGCCCAGGGTTCAGCTAGCCACCCTACAACGACTTGTTAAGCCCACTGAGCAAACTAGGGTAGTCAGGCGAAGGTGTGCGGACTGTGGAGGGGCGAGACCCCTGTTTGGTTCTTAGGGGCTAGATCCTTGTTATTGAGAGGGCTAGGCCCTATACTAGTTCCGTGCTGTACTTTGGGTGCACCTACTAATGGAAACGACAGACCGCATGCAAATGCAGGGTAGCTACCCGTGCGCTTATCGCGCGTGCCGTAATCACCGTTATGTCTGCCCGTGACCTTGGGGTGGTTGACTGAGTGTAGGATCATCACGGGGGACTCTCCCAGCCAGGAGAGCACCACGTGTGCCTTCTACTCTTCGGAAAAGAGTGCAATCAAGATCGTTCCCACAAGGAACATTCGAGATTAAGAAAGAGATCTAATAAATGAACCAATGGATGAAAAAAAATAAATTGTGAAATAAAGTAAATGGAATAAACAGCTACCTGTCCACTTTTACTGTTTTAGTTAGTTTTCGCTCTACTCAGCGTTCGCTGACTTTATGTACTCATAACCCTTTTCAGGTCCAGGTGTTGAGCAGCTCGAGTCTACGGCTGTGGTGGGTGCTGGGTCCAGTAGAGCCGAGTAGTTGTAACTCTTTTGTTGTACTCGTTTGTAGTAGTGAGTAGACTCTTGTACCTTTATGTTCTACACTTTTACGTTCTGTACTTTATGTTCCTGTACCTTGTTACTTTCTACTGTTGTGGTGATATCTACTGTAGCAGTTTTTACTTCTTTACTGCTGTACTTTTTTACTGTTAATTGCTTAACATAGTGAATGTGGTTTACTTTCCTTCTTTTTTGTTACTTTCTCGTTGGACGACTGGGTCTTAAAATCAGTTGAGTCGGTCCGGTCTCGTTCCTGTAGGGATTCGGGAACCAGGTCGTAACAGCCCACCAGGCCCAGATGAGCGTAAGGAAGAGTTTGGCACTCCCAATTTAATGGTTGGGAGGCCGTAGGAAGATGAGGGAGACGGTCGTCGGAGTCGAGGTTGGAGGTGGCCGGAGTTGAAGGAGAAGACTGGATTCTGGCCTGAACCTGACTAAGGAGCATGGTTTGAGATTGTGAAGCTTTTATAAAGCCCCTAACCGAGCTCTATATCAAGAAACAAGCCCTAATTGGCTTGTGCTTGACGCATGAAACACCTACTAATTTCGTGGGTTCATTAGGGCAATCAGATGTGATTTAAGATCCCAAATTGCCTTCAGATGATTCATCGCAATGTGAACACCAATCCCATCAAATTTGGTTGGATTTGGTGTTGATTTAAGTAGGATTAGGTGAGGTAAAAGGTAGCCTGGAGGTCTGTTGACCTCCAATGGCGACAAGGCCCTTTTTGCAAAGAAGATGACAAAGATAGGGGCTGTTCGCAAAGAATTTCAAAAGTTAGGGGTTTATATGTGAAGAATAAAGTTTTAAGGGATTAGAATGAAAATTAGGTCAAGATGGACTCTGATTGAGCTTAAATTTTGATATAAATCTAATTTGGATCCAAGGAATCTAGTGGTGAAGTTGGATTTGAGTTTTGACCAAGTTTGACTAGGCAATTTTATGCAGAAATCTAAATTAGGGCAAAACTCTATTTGTGATTCTGTTTAAGGTCAAAATAGGTTCTAATGGTCAAATCAAGGATATCAAACCTCAAGGAATATTTTTCTATGAATTTTAAAAGGTTTAGATGAATTTTATTTTGACCAGAACCTCTATTATTTAAGTAGATCTGAAATTAGGATTTTTGGTGCTGTATTAGTTCTCGAAATGCGTGAAATCCCATTTCTGTCTGTGTTCTTATTAGACTTTAATGCTCATTTGACCTTAGATTAACCCTTGACAAATCCCGTGGTTATTTTGCTTTCATGATATGATGTTAAAATTGTAGAATTAACCCTAATTTAGTATTTTTCTTTCAGAATGGATATGTAAGGAATTATAGCTCTCAGGCGACTATGTATGAGCATTTGTCACTTGATTTTGACTAATTAAAGCTAGTTATGACTCATAATGATGTTATCATTAGCAACTCGGTAGAAACTTAGCAGATTGCCAAATTGCCCGTGTCTCCCCTTGTTTGTTGTAGCAAAGGTGCTTGAAGATCTCCAAATCCTCGAACAAGGCCTCTCTATGTTCTTATAGTACTTGGTTAGGGAAATATTTCCCTGACTAGCTGTCCATATACGAGTATACAAATCAGTAATATGAGTGTCACTAGATTTTTGGACGTAACTTTTCTCGAGGGCCATCCAAATCTCGTACGCGCTCCTTTTATAGAGCATGTTCGAGTGATGGAGGGATCCACTGAGTTCATCAACCAAGTCATGACAATATAATTCTCCTTCTCTTGCTTCTTTTTCTTGGCTCCATTCTTCTGCAGTGGTGGTTCTTCAAGGAGAACATTTACTTTCTCCTGACTTTCGACGAATATTTTAAAGGCGCGAGCCCACAAGACATAGTTGGAGGCACCTTGCAACTTGATCGTTGGTCCAGAGACCACCACCTTACTTTTCCCCTCGACAAACGTGGCATCGGTGACCATGGTGGTGTTCGTCATCTTCTACAATTTTCCTTCTCCGTGTAAGGTGCCAGATTTGTTGAGGAAGATTTTTTGTCAGAGAGGGAAACCATGTGTGTGTTATTAAGAACACACGCACACCAAAAGAGCTTAGATCATAGGCTCTGATACCATGTAGAGATTTACACATGGAGTGTGGAGGCTCCTTTAGTGTGGGAAAAACAGTCAGCCACGTGGGACTGTTCCACGTTGGAATAAGAAAAGGACAAGCAACAGCAGCAGACATTGACTGTTGTAGGCAAATGGCCGGCCGGTGGTGGTGATGGTGGCCTGCGGTGATGTTGAGAGATAGAGAGGAGTTTGAGAGGATTTGAAAATATTATTACTAACTCAAATTTAATTACAATAGGAAGACTCTTTTATAGAAGAGAGAACATATCATTTAAAACAAGAAAGAACAAAACACAATTAAATCAAATCCTCTAAACAACTTTCATAAAACCAACTTAACAAAACTTGGGACTTAAGCAAACCAAAACTGGGACCCTTGATCCACCTAGCTGCCGGCCTTGAGGGCATCTATTCTGCTGCCATGTCACATTGCCACCTGGCCTTCTTATTCCCAACACCTCAAATTATAGCTCAAAAATTGCAGAATGATAAAAGCCCAGGAGTACTCTAAATGTCAAAACCAGGTTGAAAACCCAATATAACTCTATGAAGGGCAAGCATCAATCAGGCAAGCCATCGTGAGCGATGTTGGGCATTATTGGACAATCTCTTGTGAGATGCTTGTTGTTTTCAGTTGTTTTGGAACCACCCCTGAGGGATTTTTGTATGCTGATTCTTAAATTGACCACAGGTCTTCCATCCCTGGCAAAAACTGTGTGATGTGTTGACTGCCAGGAAATGAATTATACAGGTAACTAAAACCTAGATGTCTCCAAATATACGCATTCAACATGTAGGAGGTTCTCCCAGTAATAGGTGATTTTCCTGTAATTAAGATGAGATCAACTCAGCCTTTGTGACTTTGAATTCCCTCTATGCCAGGTACTAAGTTCTCCTCTTTGTCACACGATCTCATCCTTCATTTATGACCCCTTACCATCCATACCCTTGAAGCTAGGAGGTGGATATCCTTTCTAATTGCGTTTTGATTTCTCAAGAAATCACAAGACGTAGTTGCATTGTTATCCATCATTGAAGGTATTTGCATGCATATAGAGAATAAATCTCAATAGTGCTAAGTCTATTCTTTCGGGAAGGGATCTTCACCATATCACATCTATGGCATTAAGTCTACCCTTGCACACCATGGGCTCTTTGTTTATGATGGGATGATGGATGATCCATGCGTATCCATTGCAACACTTGAGCTCCTCAAATTGGAGGGTTTAGCCTCACCTTCTTGGTGGGTTTGTTGAGCTTTTACGCTTGTAATTCTGGTCATCCATCCACAAAATCCACTAGTTACAGATGATTTTGGGTGCTGATTGATATTATTGGGCAGTGATGACTGTTGTCAATGTTCTGTTTGCTTGCTAACTTTGGTTGTCGTATGCTGGTAGCTTAGCATCGAACAGAAAACTGTGGTCCAAGAAATCTGAATCAGAGGTCTTAACCAATTAGACTGCTGCTAACATTAGCACTAAAGAAGCATCAATTAGATGGGGATTTGATCTGTCAATGTGTTAGTGGATGGGATAGAATGGTATATACATTCCAAAAAAGTGCACCTATACAAAGACAAATAAAATGCATGCTAATACATTTGCAAGCCAAAGAGGCTTAAAGATAGGTGTGGCAAAGAGCTTTGATCAAGAGAAACGTGCTCATAAGCTCTTGGTAATGATGAGCAAAACAGCTCGTTGCTTTCCATTTTTCTTGCCTGAATGAAATGCTTATTTAGCCATTTGATTAATAAAGGTTCTTTTTCAACAAGTTTCAAAAATATCGGGAGTTGTTTTATTTCTGAACAACCAAATATAGGAGATACTTGATTGCCTAAAAATGAACCTCCGAAAGGTGATTTGCAAAGCCCAGCAAGATGGGCAATCATTCTTTCTTATCAACACACCTTAATTTGTAGACCGGTACCAACTCTTTAACATGGATAACTCTCCTCCATTCCCTTCTCCTACAACACTTCTTGTCGTTAGTTTCTCCATATTGGAAGGTAAGATATGATGGATTTAACCTCATAAGAAAATCAAATCAAATGAATAAATTCTTCAAAAGAAGTTTTCAATAAATCTCAAGAATCTTACATTCGCTGTATTATAAAACCTAAAACATAGAGATGAAAGGAATGGAAACAAAGGGTATCATATACATTCGCTGTATATCAGAGTTCATCGTTGGAAACAAAGGAATGGAGGATACTTGCAAATATCCTTCGGAGTTGATGGAACACTTCCTACAATGATAATTATGATACTTCTAATAATGTAGAGAGTGAGAGCAAAAGAAAATGACAAGATATCTCTTGAGTTTTCTTGCAATAGAGTGTAAAGAAATATAATCGATCCACTCCTCATATACCCTCAAAAATCGTAACCGTTGTATTAAAATTAATAATTCTAACCATCAAAAAATCTAAATTTTCCCAAATAATTTCTAGGTAATTTATTTCATATCATTATGGTTGTAATAAGCCCATAACTGGCGGATCATCTTATAAACAAATATATATATGACATTAATTAATATAAATTATTCTATGATATATATATGTAGGTCCTAGACTAGGAAGTCATTACCATTCCATCGCTCACACCAATATCCATAACTGGTCATGCAGCCGTCGCCCAAAGCAGCCACACACCTATGCTGTCAGGAGTATCATAAGGGGTGTCCTCAAAGTTTCTTCCACAAAAAGTTGGAATAATGGTTGTTTCTCCGGTTTCTTCACGATGCTCATCTCGTCTTCTATTCTATCTCTCTCTCTCTCTCTCTCTCTCACTCACACACACACACACACACACTGTTCGTAAAAGCCATTCAGCAATCCCAGCCTGTAAAGAGAATGAAAGAAGTTGTGTATTAACTTTGAACAAAGTAATAAAACGCATAATTGCCTTACTAAATTCACAGATAATACGAATTGATTTGAACTTAGTCAAGAAGAGGTTTAGGTTCTTGTTAGGAGGAAAGTTGCGAGGTGAGAGGGACTCTGCCGATTTAATTCTTAGGATAAATATTGGAACGGTCTCCCCACCACACCTCACTCATCATGCCACCCCTTTATACCCCACAAGCTACTCAACAACACGCGCAGCAAGGCCCTTTGACTAGAGGATGAGGGCTTTCTCGGGGCAGGCTGTATGACAACAATTATTCATCAACTTAAGGGAAGGTAGCTGTACCATATTCCACGCCTGATGCAGTGTGGGGAGAAGCCCTAACCTCACTAGCATTAACTTTGTGAAAATGTACGTAGATTGATCCCTTCCAAAACTACATATCAACCGGTGATTTTTATTGTGCAACTAGCATACACCAATGATATTTAATGTACAACTAAAATACACGATTATATTTAGAAAAAAACCAATAATAGGGAAGTTTGACTAACATGGTCCATTCTCTTTTGTATTGGATCTCAAACACTGTCACTTCAGATTCACCAATGGATAGAAGTTATCGTGCTCCATTCAGATCATTGGTAACTCCAGCCAGAATGGATACTTCTCTGCATATAGGCTGGGATATAATCCATTTCTAAGTATTCTCAGCACCGTCAAAATATTCATGCATGTAGATGGTACGAAGATACCCATATATACACATGTTATGCGCTTACAGCAACACTTCATAAATTTTCAGCATGCATTTGCCATAGAACAATAGAGGTAATAGACAGCACCATGCCTCTGTGAGATAAGAACGTAAAAGTGAATTTTGTACCCCTCATCTATCTATATTACCTGATCTTCCTAGAGGTTGTATATCAACATTGCTGTAAATACACAAAAGGATTACTTAAAAATAAGAAGCCATACTTCAGGGTAAATTGTCAAGCAGTATTTGGATAGAAGTGTCATTTGAAAAAAAAAAAAAAAAATCCTGATAATAACTAAAAATAAAAAATGTAGATGTACTTGTGCAACCAATGCACAGAAAAATACTTATTCAACTCTTTCATCATGAAGCCATCTATGAATAACGAGGATCCTGCCACTACTAATACCAATATTCATGATATGGTAATAACTATGCTTGCTATGTACCTGGAGGTATCAATCTATACTGTCCATATTTCTTCACTAGACGCTTCCCCAGGCTTCTTTCAACTTTTGTGAAGTTATTAATTAAGTCACACTTGGTTAAGCTTATTAAATAGAGGTATTGCGCTAGAAGAATGCAGACCAAGAAGGCAGACAGAACAACCTCTTAAAATTTCGAGTTAAAATAGCTCTAGAAAAGCTAAAGATTTCAGCAAAACTCAGCTGAACTAGAGGCCTTACTCCGTACAGATGCTCCTGAAAAGCTTTTGAAGAAGAATCCTTTTAGAATAAGTTATTCTTTAGATCCCATGCAAGACCCTCTAAAGCAAAATGCCATGTTGGATTCCCGTGAAACGTGATTTGAAAAGATTGTCCTTTCAGAGTCCACAAGCACCAAAGCCTGAGCAGACAAAAGGCCTCGGAAAGCAGTAGAGAAGAAGGGTTAGAACATGCCACAAGACACAATAGAAAAGTGCCCCTGATAGTTATCACATGATCTACTCATACTTGACACCAGTAGAACGCCCACAGAAAAACCCCATATTTCAACAACTAGAGCAGAAGCCAGATGATGACAGAAGAGAGAGAGCATGCCGAGGTGATGAGTACTGGTCATGAGGGGGGAAGCCACTGCAGGAGGAAAACTAGCTATTCGGCCGGCCGGAAATGGTTCGATCCCTCCCCCTGGGACTCGCTGGAGCTCTTCCTTCGCCGCTCGTTGTGGCCAACCAATCGCCTCCTGCAGCTCCTCTTCACCTCATCGAATTCCGACAGCTCGTGGAACCTAACAATATACAGACCGAACACTCATCTCCTTAAACGTCAAGCTTGAAAGAACACAGGAATTTAACCGAAGTGGCGGCAAGCGAACAACTCAAATTAAGAAGCATTGAGACTAAACATGGTAAGTGAGCAATTCAAATTTTGCCAAATAAAATGCATGGGACCAAACCAAGTGATGTAGACAAAAGAGGAGAATCCATCCCCACACCACAACACCCCCCCCCCCGCGACAGACACACACACACACACACACACACACACTCTGAAGAAAACATCGTTCACTGACATGTGACTTGACCTTAACAAAGCCCCACTTGGGGTTGGTGCATGCAGCCTGTTTGCAGCCCAAACATTAACCTGCTTAGAAACGAAACGCACCCAAAGTCTGAGTTGATTCCTTGACCGGCCTGCTGCCACTACACACAAAGCAACCCGACTTGCTGCCTCTCCCATGTGAGGGCACTCGGATTTTGACTACCACCAAACTTGGCGGTCCCTCGACGGACCGCGAGCATAAAATTCACGCGTGCCATCAGGTTACCGCGAATAAAACAGTAATAAAAGCAAAACAAAACAAAAATTAAACCATGCACATCTCAAACCAAAATATGTGCACAAAGACCAACATGTTTCCTTTCCCTCACCCGAAAATTCCCCACCCGCCCCGCCGAAATCATCAACTGAATTAACTGCCAACGGTAAATCATCCACCGAATTAATCGCCAAATTAACCCGCACGGAGGAACGGATCCCGAGGCTGACCTGCTGCATTGCTGGCAGAACCTCTGGCGGAGGCCGGCGACGATCACGACGGGCGCCTTGGAGTGGGCCTCGCAGACCTTGTGGCGGCGGTAGTAGCGCTTGGCCTCCGCAAGGTTCGCCGTGCACCTCTCCACGAGGCAGAACGGCGGCTGGGGCCCGCTCCCGCCAGCCCTCCTCCCGCCACCACCGCCTCCCGGGGGGTAGCTGGCATAATTGCCACCACTACCCCCCTTGGGTGGCGAGAACGTCCTCGCCCTCTTCTCCTCCTCCCCCTCTCCCGCAGCCCCTCCCACGGCCGAATCACCGCCCGGTAGATCGTGGTCCCCCTCGCCATCGGCATTCTTGGGCTTCTCCTTGGCTGGTGGGAACGGCCTCTTGGGGAAGGACTGCCTTCCATCCATATGCGAATTACTCAAAGAGGAGGAGGAGGAGGAGGAGGAGGAGGAGGAGGAAAAAAGAAGAGAGAGGGGACTAGTAGTAGTAGTAGTAGTAGAGCTCGTAGTTGGGAGTGTGAATTGGGGGATTGGAAGGAGATGGGAAAGGGGTGGGGGTGAAAAAAAAGGGAAGAAAAGGAGAGGGAAGGGGGGTGTTTGCAGGTGGTGGTGAAAGTGTGAGGACCACCACATTCCCCCTGCCATCATCCCCTGATCCTTCTCATGGCTTTTTGTGGTGATGTGTTTCTTCACTCACTTCACTCGAAACTAATTTTCTTTTCCTCCATGGAAAAAGGTGGTGGTCGGAAGGGGTACCCTCAACTACAACAATGTTGGCCAATTCAAGGAGAGGGAAAAGGGGTGAATTGGAGGTGAATACCCTCTGACTGCTTTGCTCTCTCTCTCTCCCTCTCTCTCTCCACTCCGTTTTCAGTGAAGTCAGTGGGGGGAAAGCGACAGACGTCCCCCTCCAAGGAGGGGAGCCAATGGGATCTCGACACGTGCATCGTGGACCGATGGATGCCTCCTCCGGTTGGCGCGGACTGGAGGAACAATGGAGTGTGGGGGTGAGGGGACAAAACCAACTCGAAAAATTAAAGAGAGGAGAGAGAGAACGAAATAGACACAGCGGATGCGACGGACGAATACTGTGGTTTTCTTTTGTTTTCTTGCTTTTTTGGTTTTTGCAGCAGCAGACGACAGCTGCCAGTTTCCACCCCCATCTTGCAGGGTTTTTCATCCTCCTGTACGATGGAGCAAAATTTTTAAGCCCACCAAACACTACCGGAAACGTTTGGTCCCCCGTTGCCCAAGCGAGATAAGTTCACGAAATAAATTTAAAAAAAAAAAAAATGAACGAAATAAATGATAAAATAAATGAGTTAATTCTTTTAGATATTTTAATAGGTTAAAGTTATTTCAGAATAACTTTACCTAAGTTTAAGTTTCACTTAACTAACTGTAATTAAAGGTCTGATTAAGTGGTAAGTTAAACTTACTTAACCCGATAACCAAACATCTACTTTGGTAGGCAAAAATACACACCTCTATAAAAAATCTTTTCCATCATTGAAAAGACGATGATAGGCGTACACAAAAGTGTACATACTTTTGTACACTATTAAAAAGGGACACATGATATGATTTGGCCATTTGACACGTTATGGATCATGATACCTCTCTCTAATAGAGAGGGTGTACAAAAGTGTGTACACTTTTATGTACACCAAGCATTTTCCTTTCTTATACCCCTAATAGCGAGGGAGCGGATATAAATAACTTTTGTGAACGGTCATATCCTTGCTTTATACACAAAACTCAATGATACTATATCTTCGTTGTTATAGCATGCGTATTGTGGCACTCATGACTTATGTGTAATTGGTAAATTTCCTATGACAAAATCTTGTTTTCCTTCCAATATCTCATGGAACAAATAATAGGCAAACCTCTAAAAAGGTGACAATTTTGAGGAAATAACGTACGGTGGTCCTCAATGATAAGGAATAACCGACGAAAACTTTGGTTCAAAGAAATATAGCAAATGAACCCTTTTTTAGGCGTCGTATTCCGTTGTTTTTGTGTGACTTCATTATTAACTATCCACCAATTAAGGGTATAAAAGAAAATTAATCCTCTAATAAGAATAAGGGTCATAATCACTTAATGCTAGGGAATTAGAAGCCTAAGAATCTTTAGGAAAGGGACCCAAGGGTTATCAAGAATAAAAGATTAAATTAGGAGATGGAATAAGCCTTGGGAAGGACCTGAAAATGAGAAAATTACATATGTATTCGCCTTCACCTATACTAAGGGTTATAATAGATCAAAGTGGGAATAAAGGTAGTCAAAACAAATAGATAGAGAGAGGAAAATATGGGTTAAGTAAGAATTCTACATATGTATACACCTTCATCTATACTAATAGAGCATTAGTTTAAAACCCTACTAAGAAACTTACTCACACCTACGTTACTTTTCCTTTCAAGGCAGGATGACAGACACAGAGGTTCCACTTCACCTCTAGGATCTAGGCTATCCAGCAACGTGCCCAACTATTGAGGGACCTCCTAGGGGTAACCAAGACCCTACTACTAATACCTAGGGAGGCAAAAGCATACTTCTCCATTGTGAGGTGCGAGAAGTTGTTCTGGATGTGCATAGTAGAATTGTTGGGTGTACTACAGGACGTAGTGGATCTCCTCAAGAAGAGAGGCGTAGCTTGATGGCTAACAACCATGCATCTTCTCTTTTTATTTATAGAGTAGTTGCTTTTTCACTCTCATTCTCTCACTCACTTTTTAATTAAATGAATCACCTTTTTGTATTATATGTGTATGTGATTCTTTTACCTTCCCTAACAACTAAGCATTTTGAACTACATTAAATGATGTGGTCAACCATGGCCTATAAATATAAGTATGGTGGTATGATGATGATGTAAATGTGATGATTATGTGTATATGTTTTATGCTTTACCTCTCTCCCTCATTTCCACTATCATTTATTGGAAGTATATCATGAGTATGAGATCGTACTAGTACAAGTACAAGTACTTATACTATATAAGTGATTATAGGTGATCTATAAGTTAGTATTCTAAGTTGGAAACCTGAGGTGTCACAGTTACCAATGAATATATATATATATGTATTCTCGATTATTTTTGACATGCCTTTTATGCACTAGAAGACAATGAATTGCATAAAGAGGCATATACAAAATCAAAATAATTAAATAAGGCTTTAAAGAGTGTCTAACTATTTACAAGGAAGAATTTAATGGGTAAGGAGATGAATTGATCAAACCTCTCTCATAGCATGACTATTTGAAATGGTAATTAGGTAGTAAAATATGTAGAAAGAACACCTTCAACAAGAGAAAGATTATGTCCATCTTGACATAGAAAAGGATACCTCTGTATTTATTCCTCACAAGAACCTATTAGGCAACCGCTCTCTTTCTTCTACTACGTGTAAGCTTTTATTAGAATTTATCCTTGTATGTAGCCCATACGACTAAGATCAAATAAAAATAAGATGGGTTTCATTAAATTAGTGGATTAAAGTTTGCAAGACCTATGAAGTACCCACTTTGATGGTAAGTTGGTTATCAAATGGAAAGGTTATGCTTAGATGTAAACTCCTAAGTAGAGGTTATTGATAAGGTGAAACTCCCTCCATGCATTCCCTATGTAAAGGCCTCTAGATGTCCTTTTAGAAATATGAGGAACATAAACAAACAAATAGCAAGGCAAGAATGCTCTTCCTCACCATCAAGGAAAGCATTGCGGAGAAGGGCCAAGGGGTGGAAAATCTCCTTGGATCTCTTGCTCGGTTAGAGTGAATGAGAAATGGTTCGTTGGCTTCCGCATACCTAGTTTAGGCTCTCCATTCATTAAGACTTCATAGCATTATGGAGAGAGGTAACAATATATATGTCCCATTTTTATTTGAATGATGAGATAATCAAATAAAGCCTAAGACCTAGGACCTTAAGAATATTATGTTTGATGCATGTATTATGTATTAAAGTTATCTTGTTGTTTGGTTAGGTCTTAGAATGGATTATACCTAATTATTATTTTTGTATACATGCTCGTATGAAGAAATCATGTGATAATTGCATGCACATGATATAAATAATGTTTACATGTCATATCAAAGCCAATTTTAATTTTTACTTGATTATCCATTAAGGATCAATAAGGGTCGATTAGCAATCAATTTACAATGATTTTGAATTAAATATTTTCATCAAAATCTAAAGTAACTACTCATCTAATCTTTAAATAGAGATAATGTTGATACCGTTAATTGTTGGGATTACTTTAATTGGATTTAGGGAGTATGTATTAATGTACATGATTGGTGCACTGATATATATGAAAGGTATTCCACTAGACCCCTATTCCTACAAATTTTGTAAGTTGTGACATAACATAGATAGTGTTCATTTTACAAGGTTTGTTAGTCACCAAGGTGGCCTTGCCAAAGAAAGTAATTGAACACTATGAGATAATTATTTTGATTGCCTATGTTTGAAAGATGCAAATAACATTAGGGTTAACTAGGTAATTAGATTTCATGGTGAATAGGGCTATGAGGTCACCCAAAGGTAGACCATTGTCTATAACCATGAACATTAAGGGGCAATTCAACACACTCAATTGGTTACGACATGAATCTAAAGATTATTGTTTGTAATCAATTGATGAATGGTTAAATAGCCTATTAAGGTATTTTCTTCTTTGATTAGCATCAATTAAAGATTATGTATTGGAGTAAAGAGTGCTTTAATACATGTTTATGCTTGATTAATGTCAGAATGTTGTTTGAATCCGAATTACAATTACCTCAAAGCATTAAAGTAGTGTGTATGTATACATTTGCAGCTTCAATGAGCCTATTTGCATTAGGCAATTTGATTGTCAAGTGCAAAAGGCTAAACTATGCAAATTGGTCTAAACAAATCTAATTTCATTTGGGTGTTATAGACTTAGATCTCACAATAGTCATGGAGGAAAAACCCAAGGCCATAACAGATAAGAGTACAAATGAGGAGAAAGTGTTGTATGAAGCATGGGAAAGATCCAATCAGTTGTGCTTGAACTTGATGAAGACAATAATGGCAGAAAATATCAAGCCATCAATGCCCAAAACTGATAATGGAAAGGAATTCATGATGAAAGTAAAGCACTCCCAATCAGACATGGCAGATAAGTCCATAGTTGAGATCCTTATGAGAAAGTTAACCATGAAGAAATTTGATTGGTCATGCTTGATGCTCGTTCATATAACATGTAGAAAGGGGATAGATTTATGTTCTGTGTGTTCAAGCATGTGTAGATATGGATGCATGTAAAGATCTCTAGTTATTTTGCTATGTTAAGAGTAACACTAGCATGCATACTCTCTTATTAGATTTGTTAGTAACAGTTGTTAATGGGATTTTTAATATTTTCCTCTTGTTCGTTACATGGGTATGAACCGGTAGATTTGATTTATGAACATTTGGAATGAGTATGTTGGAGTTTGGGTGCGAAAATCCATAACTTCAGCTTCATCCTGAGTTATGGAACATCCAATAGACTCCTGATTGTAAGGTTAGATGACTTATTTGACAAGAGTAGTCATCTGATCTTAGAATCAACCATCTGATGAGTAGCCTGGGCTTGCCTAGGTGACATTTGATCCACTGATCAGACAACACACGGGTTGAGTCATAAGACGTCTAACAAACTTCCCCAATGTCTAATGACCTTCCTAGACATCTAATGATGTCACTGGATGTCCAATAAATTGAAGTAAATAAAGGGCCCCAACACCACTCCAGTGGATGCCTGACCATAAAACCAGACGACTTATTTGGCATTATAGGATGTCTGATGTCTATATCAAATGTCTGATAATGCATATGTAGTCTTGATTAAATTCAAAAACTCTTAACAAGAATTAAAAATGATTCCAATTAGCTAATTCATAACCAAATTCAGAAGTAGTGATGTAATTGACTCTTTCAATAGTCCAACGAAGGATCTTTGGATCCCAGAGCCTCAAGTGAAACCCAAAGAGATCCAATCAATCCTTAAGATTGAGTGATCCTAGTGTTGGACATGAAATTAAATAAAATGAAATGATTAAGTTAGGATAGGTGGATCCGTAAGGTTAGGCGCCTTGACTTCATGAACCAAGGGTTTACTGTCATAGATTGAAGACCTGTACATAAAGGGTAGCTAGTGGCTATCAGTGATCAACCTAGCTTGGAACTTGGGTATCTCTCAGTTGCAGTGATGAGTCATGGGCCGTCATCGAAAATGAGATACTCGTAGGTACTTTGATCCCACTCGACGTAATGATACTCAAGCACAGGGCTTCTGGTCATGGCCTTAATTTGAAAGTGGATTAAAAGGACACACTCAGAGTATATGTTCCGATGAGAGAATTGATGCCGCCTATAAACATCTAGCCAATCCCATTAGTAAGGGTGGTATTTGGTCATGACCATTCGGAGCCCATGTTTCCTCGCTTCTAAATTATCATTATTCATTTGCCTATTGGTGCTTAATTTTTTTCATAAATTCATTATGAAATGAACCAACCTATCGAGTTATTTTGTCCCGTAGTCTCCAACTAACCTTGTATTCATGAACTGAGATTTAAAATTGAATCTTCAGTTATCATCATGGGGCCGTTAATACGACCAGATGAAGATGTTTTCCCAAGGTACCAAACCCCTACCCAGCATAAATTTTGTGTACTTTGTTTTTCGTCCTTGAGATTCCGCTTAGTTGGGTAAGTGGGACCTCTTTGTCCTTGATGAATCAGTCATTAATCAGTCAAACTACGTTTAGGACCAGCTTATCTTTTGGGTTAGAAAATCTGGATATGTAATTTGCGTTATCATGTATTTTGTGGGATTGTCTTGTGACGTGATTGGAGGCATTTACTTAGAAAGGATGGTTAAGTGGGATAAGTTACAAACTAATCCCCATTACCCGGGAGATAAGTTAGAAGGTAACTTTAAAGGAGTGGCAAAGGGATCGATGCTCCCCTTTCCATATATGGGATCAGGGGTTTCAAATTTAGACTTTATTAATCGCAGTGTTCGCCAGTGGAGGTTAACCCTCTCCGCTAGGTGTTAAGGCTAATTGCTCTAGCAAACAGGGAATATCCTTTATTTTGTGGTAAGTATCTCCCAAGGTGTGGAATCTCATTGAGGCATTCGGCAGCATTAGCTAGGCTCTATTACCTTGCAAATAAAATAATTTACAAGAAAGCATTCAATCCGAGTAGGCAATGGTTTCATCGCGCTTGTACGAATAAGTCCCACCAATTGTTCGAAATATAGGCCCAGTGGGGTGGTTCATTGAGGCCCTCTGTAGTTCAGAACCATTTGGGACCACTGGGAGTATGAGGAAAAGAGTGAAACAGGGCCCATGACGCCACTAGGTAGTCTGAAATTAGCCCTACCACCCAAAGCCTTGGGCTTGGCCTTTTCTAGTGTTGCCAACCTCACTAATTCGTACGTCAAACGAGATGCATGATATGGAAGGTCGTAGATATTTTTAAAGTGAATCGGTAAATATACATGGGATGATGAAGTACCGAGCAAACGAGGCTTAAGTGAAGTTCCACAGATATTCTTAAGAAATTCGTGATTTTTCATTACAAGTTTCAGTGCGATAGATCGGTCAAAGACTTGGTATATTCATTCATTGCGATTTGCCAGTGATGTTCTCATTTGTCTCTCTATGCTGCAAGGGGGCATAAACATCACCAACTAACAAGACGTATCATTCAAGACAAGCATCAATCGAACATCCAAGAAGGTAGATATTTGCCTATTGATGGTCTCGTTGGTATTTCCCGCGCTTCAAAGATCTTCCTAACTTGAAGCCCCTAAATTTTCGTCTAGAGTTCCTCACTTTTTCATCTCACTTCAATAAGGAAAATAAGGATTCTTGTCCAAAGCTATAGTCGCAGACGAGAGATTTCCTTTTCATGCCAAGTACAAAGGAGCTGTTTAGGAAAGGATGTAGACAAAAATAAACAATCCGATACAACACATGGAAAGAGGTTTTCTTCCCAATATTTCACCTGGCCAAAAATGCACAATCAATGGCTGGCCTCCTAACAGTCAAAACTCACACAATGCCAATTACACTATCTAGAGATTACACTTTTTGTATTTATTCCATTTTTTCCCAAATAATGGTTTATTTGGAAAGTCTGCAAGACTGTCTATACAAGCTTGGGTACCAATGGTGGCTCAGGTTGAGGTGAGTTAGGAGAATGTTGCAGAGATTCATTCAAAGGGAACATCTCACATTGTGCGAGATGTGCCATGAGCTGATCCAGTATAACCAATGACACCATAGCCTCAACCATAGGAACAGCTGCATGAAGATAGAGACACACTAAAGTGAGTTCATTCAGTAATTATCATGTGGCTAAGGCAGATCATATTCTTCTATAATCATATTCAACGATACCTCGAGGCACAACGCAAGGATCGTGGCGGCCGCGAGCTATCAACTCAGTCTCCTGCCGGTCTCTGGTAACAGTCTTTTGTTTCTTCTGTAAAATGGCACGTAAATATTACTAAACTGAGACAAACCGAACATTTCAAGACTATAGATACATCTAAAATTAGAGCCCCAGCAAGCATTAGCATTTATTTTTGTAGGACTTGTACAAGATGGAAGTCCAATGCTTAACTGCTTTCCATGTCTATGATTAAATTCCTTTATCTCATGTATGTTACAGATTATATCTTGTTTTAGAATTATGGAGTTGAGGGCTTTAGTCTCTTTATAAGACCGGGCACCTCCACTTACAACCAAACAACAGTATAACCTCACAAGTGTAATCAGCCGGATCCCCATCCTATAAATGTCAGATTTGTACAAACTTTGTTTTTAGCACAAATGAAACGGCCTGGATTCTCAGCATCATAATTAATTCTAAAAGAGGGGATGACTTTTACAATATTGACCAAACCAAAGCCTCGTGAGCCACTGTAAAAGTGGCTGCATGCTTCGCAATCAACTTCTTTGGAATTCTTCTCCTTTTCCACAAGAATATCATGAAAAGGGTTTTTAACTGGGTATATAAGAGGTAGAAAGTGTTGCCCCTTCTACTGCAAGACAATTACATTTTCCATTTGTCAACATTATTATATTTAAAATACAATTATAGTGCTTAGGTAAAATAGAATCAGAATTTCATTTTCCCTTAATTATGTTAGATTCCGACAGGTAAGATGATTCAAATTTGAAAATTATACGAAAAGGCTACTGCATACAATGCCAATCCAAAGTTCAAGGAGAAAGCATATCAAGAACCCTACAATAATTTACGGACTCCAATATAGCAACTGGAAGGACCACATTACCCCAATTGTTGATGTCGGCTTGAAGGCTACTCTCATATATATTGTTTCACCATTGGAGATCCCACCCTGCCACAATGAGTTAATAGAAAAGTTAAAAATAAAAAATTTGAAAATGACTGACTGAAAGAGTGAATGTTTAGCATTTTAAAAACCATGTAACATGAGAACATACCTGGACCCCTCCAGATCGATTTGTTCTTGTTCTAATCTCCCCACTTTCATCAGTGTAAAATTCATCATTATGCTCACTTCCGGTCAAAAGCGTACCTGCATAGATGTTGCACCAGATGAAATTGTGATTGAGAAAAGTGAAGCTATTGAAATCCCAACAAAAGCAGTTTAATTCCGGTTTCAGTGATTTTCCAGTAAGCAGCAACCAAATCCATGTTGTTCCAAAAGAACAGTGTTCTCAACTACATCTCATATCAGAGAACAACAATCTCACCTGCAAAGCCACTTCCAAATTCAAAACCCTTCGTTGCTGGCAGTGACATGACAGCCTTAGCAAGTTCTGCTTCAAGCTTATCAAAAACAGGTGACCCAAGACCCTGACATAAAAATAAACATAAGCATCACCATAACCATTAGGTGCTCCTCAAAAAAGAAAAAAAGGAAACAAATAATAATTGGGACAATGTGGAAATTGTTTAACAGAAAGGCATGGCCTACACATGATAGGGTGAGGGATCAACATACATAAAACATGACAGCCCTCAACAAGGATATGATAAAATTACTAAGGGGAGAGAGGGAGATATCGCAAGGAAAAATAAGCATTCACAAACTCACACGTGGGACATTTCTGACAATACATGTTACAACACCACCAACAGAATCACCTTTCACTCTGACAGCATCTACAGCATCGATCATTTTCTGGGCATATTCAGGATCTGGGCATCTGACTATGTTACTTTCAATCTAATCAGATTCATTGAATAAAGAACAATTAGGATGCAGACCCAAAATCAGTCATCATAATTAATATATGCCGTATACAACTAACAGACAGGAATATAAACCTGATCCATGGTAACCATCTCGTTATTGACAACGCCCTCGGGTAATACAACTTTATGAACTTGAGAGACATACGCAAGAATCTGAAATGGACAAGGTTAACATCATGTGAAAATTGACTTGAAATAACCAGAAGTGATGCCCTGTTCAGTAATACAATCGATGGAAGTATTTATCATATAAAAAAAGGAAAGAAAAAAAAAACTCTGCAATCCCTGCAAGTTCTGAACCAACAAAGAGAATATTCTTACCAAAACAAGAAAACATTAACTATCAGAAAAAAGAATAACTTGAAAGAATTTATGTTAACAATTGAAGCAGAAGGGGCTAGCTATTATTCCACTTCTCGTTTTGCCAGCAAGCTTGAAAACTGTGAGAAAATAAAAATTCTACTAAAAAAAAACAGCCATACCTCAGTTCCTGTTTTCATCTTGAGAATTTTTTTTGCAACTGCTCCAGCTGCCACTCTTCCTATTGTTTCCCTGGCCGATGATCTACCACCTCCCTGAAATGCTCATAAATGGTACTGCTGTTAGCTCACCTTCATTTATACAACTAACTACAGAAGAGAAAAGGTATCATGGGTTCTTCTTTGGTATATATTTATAACCACAAAAATATAGCTTTGTTTTCATTTATAGAGGGAAATATGACATCATATTACAGAGTAACAAATGTCACTAACAAGTAACTTTTTATCAGTGCCTTGTAAAGGAAATTGTTGCTTGTGAAATAGTCACTTGCTATCTGCAAAAACTTTTTAGAGCCTACATGACCGGTCATCAGCTCTGAGAACTTTCAGATAATAGATATCAACGTTTTTCAGAGGTCCAAAGAACAAGCTTTACTTCTAGTTAGAATAGGGAACATGGTATACTTGCAAAATCCATATGCAAATAGAAAAACCTTACATGATCCCAGAAATTACTCTCTTTGCTGATAGGTGCTTTTATGGTATTTGATGAGAAAATTAGTTAACCCTCCAAAGATATCCAATATAGCCCCAAATAAGATAATTTTTACAGAGTTCTACATTTCCTCTCTTATGTTTGAATCTGATTGTCCGGACCTGAATGCCCACAGTGATGCCTTGATCCACTTTTGATCCTGTGATGCTATGAAACATTAATATCATTAGAGAATTTAGGAAAGACTATTTTAGAATTAGTTAAAGTAGGCAAAGTTATTTTATCTCTTTCTATTTTGTGGAGATTTGATTATGATTTCATGTGATTGAGTTTGTTTCTAAATTTAGTTAATAAGATTAGGATTGGTATTGTAATCCTTTTCTATATAAAGTGAGGTTAGGAATTTTTCTTTTCATTCATTCTCATTTAATAAAAATCTATTTCTAGAATTCTTCGACAAATATAATGCTTTGCAAGACTTCAAAATGACTTATGTGCAAACTTTTTTTCCTTCCTTTTCCTTCTATTCTTTTCTTAGTTGCAACAGTATTCCTTGGATGAATCCAGGCCTATGCATTTATTGTTTCTTCCAATAACTTATGCCCAATTAATGTAAATTCATGTCTCTATCCCCCTTCCATCCAGTTTTTTTGTTTGAGAGGGAAAAGGGTTGGTCAAAAATAACCATCCAAAATTTGCTCCAGATAGGCTGCAATCACCTCACGCTTAGCTTAGTAAAATAAAATTTCGAATCAAGTCTTTCAAAAAAATTCGCAAATACAGACCATCCAAACACAATTCTCCTATAAAATCCAAATTTGCACTCCCCAACAGCTAAACTAAACCTGACAACTTAAAGAGAAGACCATGTTTCTCCTTTGTTATTTCTTCCAGATGATCTCCGTAGTGGAAAATGCCTTTTGAGTGTGCCATAGCTCACATTTCATCATCATAGAAAGGGTCAAAAACATCAAAGTCCCCACTCAAAGTGTAATATCATACCCATCAAAATCAGACATATTTGATGGGTGACAACACATGAACCTTCTGGAATCTGAATCAGCAAGAAGAAAAGGCATTTGGTGAATAATTCGTAGAAGATCATTACCTCCTACATACAGGAATTTTTCAATATCCTACAATTTGGATATAAAATTTCTCCTGGCATATGTATATTCCTATCAATGTATCAAGCAAATATTTGGAAAACAAAATAAGATGCAGATCAAATTATGTCTTTACCTTCTCTTGGCGGATCACAAATACTTGGAGAGATTCTCACATCTTTTTTCACAGAAGATGCTCAAATGTAATTCCTTGCAAATTTTATACATCTATTTGCTAGCATGTTACTAACTTTTTCTCCTTCATTTTGCTATGGAAACATCTATGATTTCTTTGTATTTTATTTGAATTCCATTTGTGTATTATGCTGATGTATTTCATTATCCTTCCCTCCTAAAATATGAAAAAAAGAATTAAAAAACAAATAATTCAATTTAATCAAATATAAAAATAGCAAATAGAAAATATTTGGATGGCATCATAGGAATCATAAGCAATAAAGAATGCCAAGAATGGCCGTTTCAACTGCATTGGAATTACCAAACTTAAAATAGGTTCACATCTTGTTGCAAGTTGCAACCTCCACCACACTAGGCAATTTCCAAGAAAAATAAACCTAAAGTGTATATTTTTTATTTTGCTAGAATTGCAGATACCTGCACAGATCTCACTCCATATTTAAAATCATATGTTGCATCTGCATGAGAAGGTCGATACGCTATTGACATTTCCGAATAATCCTGCAAAATTCCATTTAACAAATGTCTGAATATTGAAACAGAAACTACCAATCAAATTACACATGCTCTGAATCATGACGTGCAGAGTCCATGAAGGTGAAGGTATCATGCACTAGTTTCATGAACAAATAAATACACTTATAGCAAATTTTGCAAAATATCTAAATGATAGGATTAAACAATATACAAGAACAGTACGGCATTTGGGTTCATGTGGATTCGATGTAATAGTTGTTCTGAGGAGGGCTATCAGGTAGTAACAGTAGCAAAAAGATTATGAAGTGAAAACATTGGGTTACAATGAAAGAATTCCACCAATATAGTAGAGAGGTTGTTGACCCTAAACCAAAAAAAGTGAGGTGAATAGGCATGGAGTCATGTGGGCATGACTCAAGACCAATCCAGACCCTGAGAAAGAGAAATTAGATGGGAATAAGGCCATCTTAGCTATTCCACTGCCACCAATGCTGCTGCCACTACTATGAGCCCTCATGGCTCTATTTAGTCATGGTGGCAACAAGTTTATGAATGTGGAGCAATTGCAGAGAGCTAGCAAGATGTACAAATGGCGATTATAAACAGGTTATAAAAATAAAGCCCAGGCAGCTTGTGGTAACAATTATGTGATTATGGAGGTATAGCAGTCTCGTTCCCTTTTTCAAGTTTCACTTTAAGATAGTTAGAACTGTCGGATTGAATGTACACCCTTTACAATTTTTACAACATTATCTGGCATAGTGCAGTTTAATTCATCTGTGGTTAAAAAGTTTCTTCAAACTACCAGAGAGATATTTCTAGCATCATAGACATGAATAATGAATGTAAACTTTTAGAAGGTAAAAAAGGAAGAGTTATATGAATGTTTTGTAAAAATGGACAAAATGAAAGCAAAAATTAAGCGACCATAAAATCTATTTGAGAAGTGCAGACCACACATAATTGTTAGTAACAAGACAACTTGAAAATGTTTATCAAATGAGAGATGCACTCCTTGATGGTAAAATATAACCACTAGTCATACAGACAATATACTTACATGGCCTCTTTGATCTGTGTTTGGTACAAAAACATGAATTGGAGTCCCAGTAGTCACCCCTGCACCATATATAGTGCGTAAGCATAATTCCCAACAGAACAATTCAAAGAGCTAAGCAATACCTTTGGTGGAAGAGCTACCTAATTTTTTTCATAAGCTATGTAAATTTTTGAACATTGAAGTAATTCCCTTATCAAATGAAGAAACTTGTCATGGTTCACCAAGTTGATTGGGTAGAAATCTGTCGAACTGATATGTCAGTTCCCTCCATTATTGAAATTTTCCCATGTGAACTTTTTTTTGAAAAGAGGAAGGGTGGTTATCCACATGATAACCACCCAAATTCATTCATCACAAAAAGAATTCCCATGTGAACTTTTAGCATTTAATTTCAAGAGGCATCAAATGACTCCTACTAGGAAGAGCCATAACCTGAATTTATGTTCAAAAGCTTACATCCCTTCAAAAGTTAACTAAAGTTAAACTTTCCCACCGAGAGTAGAGTCCTTAAGTGCAACCATGTGACCAAGATTTTCACACATAAGCATTTTCATTCACTCTTTGCTCAAAAAATTATGTGAGCATTCTAGGCAGTTCTGCTATATGAAGCTTGATGTCACAGACCAGAAACATTACAGTAATGACATGGCATCAAAAAAAATAGATAAGAGGATAAAATATATTCAAGTGCATCATTTATGAATTTTTTTTTTTTTTTTTTCAGAAAGTTTATGAATTTGTTATTCCTCAGACTACATATTTTGGAAATAAGGTATAGTGCACATAAAACTCCACACCAGCCACACTTTTATTGGAGATACTATTATCGTTTTTATATAAACTACCCTGGCACATCTAGTTGAGAAGTTAAGTTACAACTTTGTAAGCATTAAAATCCAAAATAGTAGAAATTGCAAGCAACAGAAAGATGAGGCAGTAATGAAAACAAGAACCCACCATCAGCCACTCCAGAGTCAATTCTGCATGTGTCAGTCTCCTTTCTAGGAGTAGTAATCCTACTTTGTCCAGGCCTCCTACAAGTGAAAATCCAGTAACAATTTATTTTCTTAGACTATGCTTTTCCACAATATCTAAATTTATGGTATCAATGAAAGCTATATTACATAAGAATTAAATCAAAACTAGAATGATCAGGGAATACCTTCGGTCTAGCTCTACTTGCAAATCAGACTCTGAAATGGGGATTCTTGGTGGACAGCCGATAATAATGCATCCAACACCACCTCCATGAGATTCTCCAAATGTTGCAACTTGGAAATAATTTCCAAAGACATTACCAGTTGCCTTCACCACTGGCAATACACATATGGATATGCATAAATGTCACAAAGAAGGAACATTTGACAAGTTCATTTCTTCCATGCAACTTGCTATGCATATGCACTAAGTAATTAAAGCTTAACCTTCTAAAGTTTACCAACAGGAAAAATGCATACAATCCTTTTTGTGAAAAGCTATATGGCAAAATCATATATAACACCAAGATGTAAAGTCAAATGACAAAAGAGAAACAAAGAGGACAACAAGAATATTGAAATATTTAGATGCAGCATACTGACTTTTCATTTAGTTCAATCCCAGAAACGTCAGACAAAATCATGCATAAGACTAGTGCGGCCTTAGTTCTGCATTATCTTTCCCATGGAAATCATTTCTGTTTTAACAATTGCACAATCAATATACTTTAAGCTCTCCCCATTAACACCCATGATTACTCCCACATTGCTACCAATGGGATGGGCTAAGTAATTAATTTAACATGACCATCTCTCAAATTAGGCTTAAGCATTTTAGATGCTTGCACTTGCCAGCCCCAATAGGTTGTTATGGCAAGCATATCAGATAAATACTTTGTGTTTTTGTCCCCAAGAAGGGTAGAAGAAAAACATAAATTGGCAAAAAATGCGAGAACTAAATGGTGTCAGGGTCGCATACACCATACAATACTGGTAGGAACTATCCTAGAGCTTCCACGAACCTAATCGACTACAGCCTAACAAGCCTACGGTTGGCCAATTGACTGATTATATCAAACGTAGCATTTAAGACATCGAGAGTTCAAGAGGAGAGGGATGCTTGTAAAGGGTTACTTGTAACACCCAAAGCTTAGTCTTTTATTACTAATCATTGAGATATAACCAAGCCAAATAATTGACTAAAATTTGGGATGGATTCCACCAAAAAATGATTGCTTCTTGGAATCCTAATGCGCATCCCGAGAGACCAAATTCTCCGTTGAGGTTCCCATCTAGCAAAAAAGGGGCAAAAAAAGGATCGTTTCCACACCAATACCAACAGAAGGCCTTCCCCTGCGTGATCACACCACGAAGATCGCAACTTTATTCGATTTTCCAAAATAAAAATAAAAGGAGCAAAAGGAGGGATCTTTTTTTTTTGTTTTTTGGTTTGTTTCCAACATCAAGCGAATCCAACGGAAGATCCCAAGAGAAGATTAGAAACGGAGCACACGAGAAGCTGAGTGAAAGAGGAATCCCGTTCCAACCTAAGGGCCTGCAGCGGGGCCGCTCGCGCGGCTCCACGTGGAGGGCGGGGAGCGACAGCCTGCGGAGATCCGACGGCGGGATCGTCGCCGCGAACCCCAACGGCCTTCCGCGGGCGCCCCCCCTCGGGAGGGGCCTCGACAGGAAGGAGCTCGGCGATGAGGAGGCCATCCGACGGCTGAGATCCTATCCGAGGGGGTCCGGTGGGGGCGGCGGTATGGTAAGTAGGAGTGGCCAATGAAGAGAGAAAGTGTCGAGTTTAGTGTGTGTGTGGAAATATATTTATATAAATATCAAATATATAGGAGTTGGAGGGGTTGTTTGGGAAAGGAGGAGGGATAGAGATTTGGCCGCCGTTCTTTTCTACCAACTTCTTGGACTGCACCCACCCCCTTTTCCTCACCTACCGACCTCTACTGGTCTTTGGTGTGGGGGGAATTTCGTAATTTGATGCAAAGAATGGGGGCAGGGGGTATGTTTTCCCCACCGACCACACTTTTGACCCACACACCAAAGCGATGGAAACGATGAGGAAAGAGGGCATTTGGAGAGCTGCTTTGACTTGTTGGACTTTGGAAGGGATAAGTGCTTGGTATATGACTAGTTTTTGTGCGTGAAATTCATGGAGTAGGGATGTAATGCTCCCACCATATGATAGCGAATGAATCATCTCGATTTCAATTCATTGGAAGCTTCATTTGGGAGTTTAGTTTGAAAAATAAAGAGGAACTTGGATGGCATGAACTATTAGCTTAGATTGGTGGATTGAATCTGGAGAGGTAAATATGATTGTTGATTGATAAATTACTTAATCAATCAGCGTGCATGTGAGATGCATGCTACGATAAAAGATGCTAAGCTCCTTAACAGTATTTTGCCAAGATAAAATACCATATCCAATACCAGGGAAATTGAACAATGCATCGTAAAAGATTGACAAATAATAATTGATATTTTGAATTTAAATATTTTGAGTGGTTAGTTTAGATGAACTTTTGTCTAAACCAAACAAGTTGTTAAAATTAATCTTTATTTTGAATGGACTTACCTCTAATATGACGAAAAGGGAATGGTTCCATTTGTCGTAGCATCCCCTTCTTTCAAGAAAATGGTTGTTATCCTTATGTTTTGAGTGGTTGCTTTTGTTTATTTAGTGGATATAACATTGTTATGTTTGTTTTGAAACCACAAGTTACTTTCTTGCTGAGTTCTGGCTGATTAGAGTACAAGCCATAGATATTTTGATCTAGAGTGTCTCTTATATCTATGCTTCTAAAAGCTTTCTTAATATCATCCATATCCTTATAAAACACATTATTAAATCCATTTCCTTGTAAACTTACTAACCATTTCAATTATAACTTCAAAGTTAAAACCATCAGTTTTTGAGAGAATATGCTCAAAATATTCTCTAACAGCTAGTAAATTTAATGGTAGAAAGGATGAAAATTACGTCAACATCCCTATTCATGTTTATCTTTTTTTCTCTTTTTTCTTCTTCATCCTCATCAAAGGCTATAATGGTGGTGGAAATGTTGAAATCCACAATGGTGGTTGCACTACAACGCCCCTCCAATCCACATCTTCGTTTGTCTTCCTCCTACATCCCCCCTTCCGTCCCTCCCTCCTCCACCCCCTTCCTTCACCCCAACACATCCTCATGCATGCCCCCACCCTCCTCTCGCACACCCCCCTCCATTGGCTCCTATCCCTCCTCTTCCAACCTCTCTCACTCTACTCACTTTTTAAGGATTTTTTATTAGGTGGATAACTATAATGTATGATTGATGTATGATCATACTTAGTCTAGAAAATCATTACACACCAACAAGAGGGCATGGATATCAAACGATACAAGTCTAAGAGACTATAAATGTAATAATGGATTTTACAAGAGTATGGATGATATTATGAAAGATTCTAAGGATGTGGATGTAAAAATCCTTTTATTAGTAGGTTAATTTTGTTGTAGGTTTTAATTTAGTCAACCCTTTCAAACTTTGCTTTTTGACAGCAAGAGAGGAGGTGGATGAATAAAATCATCTCTTGATTGACCTTTTGTAGTCAAGCATACGAGCCTATCCGATCTAGTTTGGCATATTACACGTTTATATGTATGAATAAGCATATGCTAACGAGTGGCCAATTCAACGCCTTATATTTAGGATCCAAAATGGCTAACTAAACTAATCTAAGAGTCTCTCTCTACCTTACCACAACAGAGGCATGTGAGGAAGGTGTTTGATAGGTGTCTTGCTCAACCCACAAATTCTTTAAAGAGCTATAACATCCCACCAAGAACATAGACCCCTTCCATAATGTACGAATGTCCTCAATGACCCAATCCAAGCGAGCAATATTGTTTTTCTATAAATGTATCTTATATAATACCCCTCACATCTTCTTAGTCGAGGAGCAAGACATAACTCGTTTGGTGATGAACTCCTTCATACCATTCGACATAAAAGTAGTAACCCAATCGTTGTTGGATTCTCAATCATCCATCTTTTTATTTTCTACGAGCTCATCTTTGCGAAGCATGTCCTTACCCCAGTGAGATCTTACCAATTAGGCAAAAGATGTAGATCTTAGAAGTTAATTCTATCCAATTTAATAGATATTCCTTGCATATTATTTAAGGTGCTCGTTCTAGATAACTTTCCCCAATCAGTCATCAAGAGCATCTTTAGAGTCTCCCATATCAACTTGATTTATAATAATACCACTAGTATGACATCATACCATATAGATGATCTAAACATAGAAATTAGATCTGGAACAGTGTAAACAAATCATGCACAGCCAAATCCAATCCCTAGAACATCCCAATCAAACTACACGAGAGGGTGCAACACTAATAAAAAAGGAATAGTAGCAAGGATGATCCGAATCAGGCCACCACCACCGCCGCTGGGCTTGGTCGGTGTTCAACCACAGCCAAGACCCACGGGCCTTAGCGGCAACACTGGTCCCACTGGAGTGCCCGACAACGACACTACTGATCGTGGGCAACAATGAGGCTGAGTTGGAAGAGGCGAGAAGACCACTGCACCAGTTTCAACATAGAAGTGATAGAACCCTTAAGATTGAAGGTAGATAAGGTTTTTGGTGATATTTAGTGGAATACTACAACGTCAACCAAGAACCATTACTCTAATACAATCTCTCTAATACCATGTTAATGAAAAAAAAAGATTACAAATACAACTCCATAACCTAAACGAGTAATAATAAAAGAACAACACATAACAGACTAAATTATCATGTAAGATTTCTAAACATCAATTTGCTAGGTGGAGATTCCAATAAAGCAACCACGATCAAAAAAATGAAAAAAAGAAGCAGCCATGATCAAATCCTCACCTCAATAAGAGATTCATCGTAGATTTTCCCAACGATAACTCTTCGGTCAGAACAAATCACGTGATATACACAACTAAGTGTGGCATGCAGGCATGTATTTTTTGCCTGCATATATACTGTATTTAAGGCACAGGCAGCCATCGGTAAATGGCATACAATATATACAGACACAAATTGTCACTAACATGATTATTGAATACAACAGTTAAACCGCATGGATAGAAACGACTGCAAGAAACGTCACTCAGCAGGTACGTTCCCATTTTCTTCAGTTTTGCCGTTAACCTTTATTTCCAGAAGCCTCTCCACTGGCTGCCGGCATATGGGGCACCTATTTGTCTGGAACCTTAGAACTTTGGCACATTCGCTACACATGCACTGCAAAGAACACAACATAGTTCTTTATGTCAGATAAAAACAATTGTGACCGTTTCCAAGAATGTCCGCTGCTTCAGTTGGAAAGAGACTATACATGCCAAGCGACTAAAGGGAAAATCGCTCGAATACCAATAATCTTGGGGCAAGGTCCTCAAGTGGAAAAACAGGCAATAAATCAACAGTTAAACTGGTCGCGTAAACTAAAAAAGCCAACATTTTACTTCAGAAGCAAGCTGTCAATGCTTGATCAAATGCCAGCATTGAATGCAATGAAAATTACTTACTATACAATGTGGATGGAAAATGTTTGAGAAATCATAGTCTCTTTTATATGGGAGAGACTTAGGTAAATTACAGCCACATCGAATAGAAAATAAAAATAACATAAGATGCATTTGAAACACAAACATATGTTCACACTCCCCCTCAAGTTGAGTGATAAATATCCTCCAATGCCAACTTGTCACAGAAAAGTATATGCCTCTTCTTCAAGGTCTTGGTAAGTATGTCGGCAAGCTGCATCTCGAACATGACATGGGGTGTACTGATTTTCCCTTCCATGACTACATTGCGTACGAATGAGAATCAAGCTCAATGTATTTAGTCCTCATGAAATACCAGATTGGAAGCTATATATGTGACATACTTGTTATCACAGTATAGTAGGACAGGTGTCTATACAGGCCAATATCATTTAGGAACCCCACTACCTACATTATCTCACACGCTGCATGTGCCATTGCACAATACTCTACGCTGCACTAGATCTAGCAACTACAGTCAAGTTCTTACTCCGCCTAACACTAAAGTTCCCACCAAGGAACATTGCATATCCAAATGTAGATCTCTTGTCCTCAATGGAGCCAGCATAACATTAAGGGACCCATGATTTCTATAGTGAAGTCCTTATCTACGACTTCTTTTAAGGTATCTCAGAATGAGACACACATCTCTTTGGTGACTGTACCTAGGCTGATCCATATGTTGACTAGAAAAACTAATATCTAGTCGAGTCATTGTCAAGTAGAGGAGTTTCCCAACAATACTATAATGTGTAACCTCTGACAGAGGATCATCCTCCAGTTGTGCAACTTTGCATGGCATCTCCATAGGTACTCTAGATGGCTTAGCTCCTAAGATTCCAACCTCCTTCAAGATATGCAAGGTATACTTCCTTTGGGATAGGGACAAACTAGAAGTTTGACTCACAACCTCTATTCTAAGTATCTCAGCTTTCCAAAATCCTTGATCACAAAAGAGGTGTGCGAGAATTCTTTCACCTTTTGTATACCATCCTCATCACTGCATGTCAATACCATGTCAACAACATAAACTCTTAGAATGACCAACTTTTATGTCTCTATATCTCTATCCCTTCTAATGAAGATAGAATGGTCAGATAGGGATGTGCTAAACCCGATCTTCTATTTCTCTATGCTCCATCTCTCAAACCACGCTCTAGGACTCTACTCTAGGCTATATATAACCTTCCTAAGTCTGCATACACGGTCCCCTTGAGTTACATAACTAGGCGACTGACGTATGTACACCTCTGTAAGGTAAGATCTCCATACAAGAATGCATTTTTAATATCTAACTGATAAATAGGCCAGTTGTTGTTGATTGCCACAAGCCTACAAGCCTGCAAACAAAAGGCTACGAATAGAAGAGATGCGTGCTCAAGGTAGTCAACACCATAACTCTACGTAAACCCCTTGGCAACCAGTTGCACCTTAAAGTGATCAATGGATCCATCTGCTAAGTACTTGACTGTCTAAACCAATCAACAGCCAACTAGAGTAGCACCCTATGGACAAGGTACGATCTCCATGTACCACGGGAAGTAAGAGTAATCATCTCCTCGTCCATGACAGCTCTACAACGAGGGTCTTGGGTTGCCTCAATATGAACTCTAGATAGATTAGTACTAAGTAAGAACAGAAGCAAAATGTTGCACTACAAATGATCTGTAATCATATAATTAGACATCAGATGCTGAGTACATAACTTGCTAGACTTCCGCAAAGTAATTGATCTGTCATCAACATCATCTATAGCAACTCATGGGGGACCCGTGTTGGACGATACTCTGTAGGCTCTACTACAATAGAAAGTGGAGTATGTCTCTTGTGATATATTAGTGTCTCTCGAGGAGCAAGATCAGTACTAACACCTTCCTCAAAATAGCATGAAGCCTTCTTAAAGAAGGTTGCATCAACAATCAAAATATATCTCCAGTGTACTAGGTCATAACATCTATAACCTTTCTAAGTACATGAATACCCAAAAAGACACTTCACTGCCCATGAGGAGAACCCGTCTTGTGCTCCCAAGGTCTAAACAAAGCATGTGCAGCCGAATATGCAAAGTGTTAGGGCAAACGATCTCTCAGGCTTAGGGTGAAGCACTTGGTATAGTATGCCTCTGTGTAGCACTGAGGATGGGACTCGATTGATGAGATAAGTAGCTATCAAGGCTGCATCTCCTCAAAACTGCTTCAAAACCTTCATATGTACCATCAGTGTCTTCGCAATGTCCAACAAATGATGTAGTTTGCATTCTGCCATACTAATTTGCTATGAAGTATGTGCACACAAAGTCCAGTGTAAGGTTCCGCTACTGATAAAGAAAGGCTGCAAATCTGATTGCATCAACTCCAATGCATTGTCACTCCAAAAGACCTGTATGGGGACAAAGTATTGCATCGGGATCTTAGTAAAGTACCTCTGCATAATCTAAGGAATCTCAAAATGGGCTTTCATCAAGAAAACCCACGTGGATCAGCTGTGATCATCCACAAAGACTACAAAGAACCTATAACCTCAATACTAGGGACACGTGCAGGACCCCAGACATCGCAGTGCACAAGGCCAACGGGTGGAGTAACCCCTTCAATACATCAAGGAAACGTACTCATGTAATGCTTCCCTAGTTGACAAGACTCATAGTCCAGGGCAATATAGGCTAGCAACCTAGGATACATCGGATGCATCGTTTCAACAAATGAATGACCTAGCCACTGGTGCCACAACAATGGATCAGTAGAATAGACGCTGCTCTTGCAAACTATATGGGGACATCAAGAAAATAGAAACCATCATTCAAGATCCCTCCAATGATCTCATTCATCTTCTTATCTTGAAAATAACAATGTATATCACCAAAGATCACACAATATTGAAGGTCCTTGCAAATACCGCTTACCGAGAGGAGGTTCATCAGGAACTCAAGAGCATAGTGCATATCAGGGAACTCCTTACCAAAGGATATCTAGGTGATCCCAACTATATAGAAACTGGGGAGATGGATCCATTAGCAACCTTCACCAACTTGGCCTTCCAAGGTTCCGTCAGTGTCTTCAACAAAGTCTCCAGTCAAACGAATCGACACTACAGAGTTGATTATCCACTGGCCAAGTTGATCTTGGGGCACCATCTTTCTCCTATCAACAAACAAAACTAGGCCTTACGTGTCTAGCATCCACGCCATAGGCACACAATCCATATCCCACTCGATACAACGAAAATCAGGTAGAGCATGAACACAGAGTGGGAGACAATCCCAAGCATTATGCCAAACAAGGTATCCATCACTTCGATCATTGATACTTCCACAAAAACAACACTGACAACAGCAGGAACAACAAGAACAACACAAACAGCACTAGCAACAGCAGTGGTTGCAGGCTTACAGCAGAGTACTTCACCAACCGGATCCAACATCACCAGCAATCTGATCCCAACACCCTATTTGGCAACACCTGATCTGGCACCCAACTATCAGATCTGGGCAACACCAAACAAATCAGATCTTATGCCACCCAACAAATCAGATCTGGGTGCACTACTGCAGATACCAGATTGCTGCACCAATCAATCAGCAAATCTGCCACAGATATCCTACCAATCAGGTTGAATCCTACGCAGATATCCATATCTGGGCGCTAGATCTCCCAACCACCAGAAGCAGATCTATAGCGCACAGCTGCAGCTGCAGCTGCACCAACACCTGCAGCAGCAGCAGCAGCATCAGATCGTTGCACCAGCTCTGCTACCAGACATCATATCACTGCACCAGCACCAGCAGCAGGTCACGGCCTCATCATCAGATCTCCTGATCATCCACGCAAAGGGGGAGAAAGGAGTATGGTGGGATATCAGGCAGCCGACCTAGGATTGCCCATGTGGACGGAAAATGTTTCATCTATCTTTGAATGAGAAGCCCTGATCTCTTCTATATGGGAGAGACTTGGGTAAATTAAGCCACATCCAATAGGAAATAAAAATAGCACAGGCAACGGAAACATAACCATGTGTTCACATACAAGAATATTCCTTTGGTTACACCCCCTCAACTGCAATTCATGGTGGGACAAGGTTCTCAAATGGAAACATGCAAAATAAATCAACAGTTAAACTGGTCTTGTGAACTCAAAAACTTAAATCATACCATGACGATTAGAGATGATCTGTCCATGCTAAATCTAAGTCAGAACTGAATGCAAAGAAAATTGCTTGATACGAAAAGATTCCTTTGGTTACACCAAGACCCCCCCAGCCCCCCGCAAAAATAAAATAAATAAAATAACAGAACAAAACACTGGCAAACCATTAAAGGGTAGATAATATGGGTGGGAACACTTTCAAAAAAAAAGCAGGGAAACCCCAAACAATATCACGGTAGGATCAAACACTGAGAGGTTAATCGTCCCTTTGATGCAAAGCACAACCAATCACTTCCCATACTAAGTGGGGCCAGATTTCTCGGTAGTATTCTCATCTATGAAGCTTCATTCACACACTTTCAATTGAATAAAGTACCTTAAGCATCATTCCATCCAGAAAAAAAGCCAATCGTGTTAGCGTCCCCCCTTCCATAAATTTGAAGGATATTATTGCCATTTTTGAGCATGTTCATTTGGGTGGCTTTATTAGTCAAGAGTTGACCTTGGCTAGAACAAAGTTATGTAATGGTAAAATGCTTTGAAAATGTTACAATCAAAGTAGCACTTGTATGCCAACACTTCTAGAACTAAAATTTAGCAAGTTAAAGAGAAAAGATTTCTTATATAAAATGTCTGCCATCACGGTCTAAATATTTGCAGTGCCAATGTTGCAGAAATCGGTAGTCAGTATTCAACCAATGAGGTCACCAACGAAGGAGTATACGGTATATGAGAGATTAATCGGAGATTCAATATATATATATATATACACACAAATTGAAAATATATACATGTGTATTAGTATTTTTTTTTACATGCACATTATCTCAAGGAGACTCGACAGGCACCAGTATGGGTCATGGTGATGGAGGACTGAGGAGAACCGGAGAGACGGGTGCAGATTTAGGGTTTCATTAAGATTTGAATGGGGAGGGGGATGAAGAAGTCAAGTGGGGCTCTTCAACCTACCAATCAAGATACAAAAAATTGAACTCTCAATGTTGATCAGACGGTTAATCAATCCACCCGATTATAGGCCTGAATATTGATATGCGGTTCTGTCCCGGCCACATACAATTAATCGGTCGCATATACTGATTTTTGCAGCCTTGTACAATGCCATGACAAAGTTGCCCTGTTTTACACAAATGCACCTCAGTTGTTTCTAGCCTCGTATCTAAACCGTGAATAAGTAAATCATGACTGTTCTTGACTTAGTGCACATTTGTTCAAAATTAGAAAGAAACAAGAAAAAGGGAAACACTCCTCTATCTATCCCCTCTCCACAAATCACTGGGAAGCAACCATTGACCACATCCCTGGTAGCAGCAGCTCCTCTTGGTCTCTTCCCTCTCCCAAAAGGTCTTTGGGATCACCCACCACCCCCTGTGCATCCTCAACCCCACTCCTCAAGGTTGAACGAACTGCAGCCTGTTCCATCACAGCTACCCATTCATTGAGAAAGGGAATGTTGGACTCAGGGGAGGTGAAGAAACATCAAAGGTGGAAAGGGTCACAGGTGGCACAAAATATCAAATGTGCAGTGAAAAGGCCACCATGAAGCTCTGGCATTTGGTCACCCCATGTGTTAAGCAGAACATGTTTACCACCAGGCAGATACAGGGTTTTCAAAGGAAGAGGGTGGACAATTGGTGGGAGTGTACATTGTAGAAGGCCAAGAGAAGATCAAGAAGGATCTGCAATGGGGCATTTCTCAGGATGATGGATTCTTGGTTGTTTGGGCAAGGGGGTTGGAAGTGAAGGCAGAGGAGACAGTGGTGTTGGGGGCAGCATGCAGGGCATTGCTGGTGATGGAAGAGGACATGAAGGTAAATTTGGGGGTCATGGAGGTGTATTTGGATAAAGTGGAGATGTGAACATGAACTAGAATCCTGGAGGTAGAGATGGACTTGGATCCGAATAAGGTGGATTTGGGGGCTCAAATAGGTGAAGGATTTGGTCAAGATAAAGGTAATGGACTAGACAGCTAGACAAAGTGGCATGAATTTGAAATTAACGTTATATGTAGGATGATGTTTTTGACACCTTATTTTAAGGATAGCAAACTCACAAACCTACTTGTAATGGAGGTTAACCCTAGTGCTAAGTTTGCAACAATGTTTATATAAATACAAAGTTTACAAATGGCATTTATTTGATATCAAAAGCTTTTAATGACATTTATGCAAAAAGTCCAACGATGACTATGTTGATGTTTTGGACTTGCCGTTGCTTGTCCCAAGCTAGATAAAGGAGTAATGTGTTGAGTAGCTGATGGCCCACGTAAAGTTTGTCTGATCTTTTAAGCATAGATTCAAGCACCCATTTGAGCTCTGTTGGCACGTTTTCTACTTGGAAAGCACTACATTGACGCTTGGGTATAACAAAAAATAAGCATACAGGCTAGTCCCACTACTTGTGACATTTGATACTTAGAATGTTGGCACTTTGATGGGTAAGCTCATGGAGATCGTAGACACAATAATCACAAAAAAATTCAAATTCTTTATCTTTAGGAGACAAATTGGACACAAGAGACAAGGAGACTAAAAGAGTAGACTTCAGATTATGGTACTAGGGAAAAGGCTTCAAATAATGGTACCACGGAAAAGAGGAAGCTACATATGAAGTTAGAATTACCATCCATAAGGATTTGAAGAAGAATGCATTTGAGGTTAGGAGGATTGGGGATGAAATTGTTTTAATGAAGTTAATCTTGGAAGATGAGATTTCCAATGCACTTCGATTTGTGCACCTTGATTTAGAGGAAAGGATATGATAATCTAGGGAGGAAAAGTCAACTAGGTCCCATGGTATTACTCCCACATCAATTTGCCCTCTTTCCTTTTAAAGGGCATTGCTTCACCCCATGAAGTTTATTTCTTGAAATAATTATTTCTTCTCTTATTAGTTTAACATGGCAAATATTAAAGGTTAACAAAAATATGCTGCTGCGTAAGGTAGTCCAGGTGCATATTTGCAATTATATTTTGTATTTTTTTCCAACCAAGAGATGCCTTGATTCATCCATGAAGTTCAAAGGATGCCTTATTCTAGTTGATAACCCTTATATAAGGGGATCAACGGTTGGTTGTATGGACAAGTACGAAAACAAGGTTTTGTCTCCTATGAAAGTCATTGTCACCTTTCCCCTCTAATATCCTCTCTCTGCCTCTCACTCATACCCATTTCCCTCTCACTACCACCATACTCTTCCCTCACCGTTCTTCTCTCCCCTCACTCCTCCTTCCAAATGACTCCACCTCCACCCTCCTCACCACCTTCTCTCCTCAACCTCCTCCACTCCACCAAACTCTCCTTCACCCTTGTCCTTTACCCTCTCACCTCACTTCTCCTCTGCCACCTCTCATCCTCCTCTCCACCGCAACCCATCATCATCACCCCCCTTCCACTCCACCTCTCCTCCTTGCAAAGCAACCACCACCACCACTGTCAACGCACTGACCGCCCCCATCACCATCCCCTCGCCTACTACCTCACCTCCGCCTGCACTTCCTCACCGTGCCACCAAAACAACCAGCAACAACTACCACCACCGCTTCTCCACAGGCCACTTCATTCCCACTCAACCACTCATTCTTCAGAGACTACCATAGCTATTCTCTCTACTTGACCGATTCCGCCGCAGCCATCACCACTAGTGGCCCCACATCCAACGCCACTCAAAGTTCAGACACCATCATACAACCCCATTCCGAGTAACTCATTTGGCATGTGAAAGGTCCCATTTTTTAGCAAGTTGTTGTGATGACTGTGGAACTCTATATCCCTGCTACAGTTGATATACTGTGAGAATGCCACTTGTTTCCAAGCTTACATTTTTTGTTCAATCTCTAGTTTAGCCATACGAAATTTTAATATACTTTGTCTTGGTGGAGTGGATTTTTTTTCTATCCAAACCTGGCTTATTTGAATTCCCTAGTTTAATCGTTTTGTTAACAGATAATTTTCCACCTTGGTAAAGTCTTTTCAGTAGCAGCGGTAATTCATTTTATTGCCAGTTACTTAAATCCCCATTGAGTGTTGTTGGAACTTGAGTAATTTTACAGCTACGTAGCATTCTGAACTTTGGGAAATTCGATTGGGAAAATTTTGTTCCTTTACAACCCAGTTCGCATCAAAATGCCCCTTCTCCACTTAAGACACCTCTCTCCCCCAACCTGTAATCATCCCACTTGAGTTGTAAGAACAATATATATCAATACTAATAAAGTTTTCAAAATAAACTTTTTTTTGAAAGGGTACACAAAATAAACTGCTACAAGAATGATTGAGATAAATGGGTTGATGATTCAACATTAATTTGATTTGATACATTTACATAATTGGATTGCAAGTAGGACAATGAGAGGCATACATAGAGAAGAAATATCAGGCGTACGTTTTTTCAAAAAATTGGGGGTCTTCTATTAACATTTAATGGTTGTCATCATAGGCAAGGGGATGGTTTGACTCAACATGCAAACTTTATGAGGCAAAATAATGCTCTTGTAAAAAGACAGGGAGCAAATCAATGTAGGCGCTATACCATAGGTGGGGTTAGTTGACTTTTCCCCTAATTCATAGACTCCACAAAAAGAAATTGTATGCTTAGGTGGAGATTAGAAGGGGCATGTGGGAAAAGATTCTCTAGTATACATAGAGATTCATGGGAATTATGATTTTGATGATAGGAAAAAAGGAACAACATTTCACAATCTTCCCATAGTTTACTTTTACAGTAAAAAGTACTTTCTTTAAAAATAAGAAGAGTATTCAATCACCTACTAGACTGAACATAGATTTCCTAGAAGAGAGTTTAACTGCTCAACATCATCATCTATTGGTAATGAATGCAGTGTTCAAGAAGTCGGGTGCCTATGCCGAGTAGGCGGCCACATAGTCGTAGGAGAAGCCCTCCCCGAACCGTGTAATACCATGTGGTGCTATAAGCGGGTCTGGGCGAGTAGGCGAACCGAGTAGGCATTTACTCGACCACCTAGTCACCCACTTTTGAGATAGATCCACCGATGAGGTCTTCTAAAAAAAATGAGGGTCTCACATAAAAAAACCCACTTAAAAATGAAAGTTCTTAGATATCCTAATAAAATGTCAACTAAATATCCCAACCCAACCCATCAGTACTCAATGGATACCAATCTCGGATGCTTCTCGCGAGCCCTAAACCCCTCTTTGCCATCATCGAAAGCCCTCTCTACTGTCGACCTCTCTACCATTGCCGAAAGCCATCGCTGATTGACATGCACCGCCTGGTCCACCTCTCGCTACCATTGCCTTGCACCGCCTCTCGCTGATCGATAGCCATCTCTCACGACATGTAGATCTCTCACGATTTGATTTTAGTTTTAGGTTTTTAATTTTTAGGGTCTGATTTTTATTGGGTTTGATATTTAAGGTTTGAGTTGTTCATGACATCGTGTATGTGTCTCAAATGTTGTATATAGTCCTAATGTTGTATTTATTTGTGTCTAATTTTTTGGGTCTATATGTGACAATGTATATAAAATGTAAATCATCCCTAATATTAGATAAATCAATTGTTGAGACCGATTTTTACATCAATTTCTAAGTCTGATTTTTGTTTTAGGTTTTGAGTATTTAGTTTTTTCTCTTAACTAGTTTTTGAGTATTGGGGCATTATTTTGGATAAACATTATTGGCTATTATTTTGTGTTTGTTTAAATGAATATTTGGATTCTAATCTCTATATTTTCTTTTTTCAAGATGTCAAATCTTTGATATTTTAGGTTATATAGTAATCAAAGAGAAGTATTAACTATATTTTTTTATTATACTACTTGAGACATGTGCATAATTATAACATTGCATATAACACAAATTTTAATAAATTAACTAATTATTTTATTTTTTTAATTTAAAAAATGCAAAACCGCATATTCGTCCAAACACCGCATACTCGTTATACAGTGACCCAACCGATTGCATACCGCATATCAACTTCCTAAACCATGAATGAATGTGCATATAAAGAAGTTAACAATGAGAAATTTGGTGTTCAAGAATATGCAAACTTAATGGTGGAATCTTAAAGAACAAGAGAATTTCAAGGAGAAGATATTGCAGCAAAGTCTAGAAATTTTGATGAAAGTGCTAATGGCATGTGGGAAGCTATGGCAACTAATGTTAAAAGGGTGGCTAAGGAGGCATTAGTTGTGCCTAAAAAAGGAGCACCAAGGCAAAAAAAAAAGCTTAGTGGTAGAGTGGAGAAGCACAAGAGAAGCTTAGACATGCTTTGAGGTCTTATATTAAGATAAGATTGATGAAAACTTGGCAGACTATAAAAGAGCATTGTAGTTAGTGAAGCACAAGCAAAAGCTTCAGAGCATATCTACAAGAAACTTAATTCCAAAGAAAGTGAAAGAGATATCTTTAAGCTAAAGAAAGCAACGAAGTGGAAAATAAGGGACTTTACATGTATAAGGTGCATTAAGGATGAAGAACAATATAGCTAGTAAGGATATAAAAATAATATGAAGAAATTACTTTACTAATCTTTTTTATCATAAAAAAGATGAGTGATAATCACTTTAAGGCAATTAGCTAATTGAGAAACTCACCTAAATCAAGCAAGCTATTAATCGATACAAAGCAAAGATGTAATAGATGATCTAAAGATGATGAAACATAAAAAGGTTGTTGGAGCTAATGATATTGCTATAGGCTCCATTTGGTAGAGGTTTAAAGGGAGGCTTTATCCTATTTGTCAAGGGTAAAGTGAATAGTGCATGAATAGTGAAAAAGTTTTATTCCTCACCTATCACATCTACCTCTCACCAATCATATCTAACCCCACTAACTCACTCTTACCCATCACATCCACCTATCACATCTATCCTACCAATCCACTCCCAATACAAATAAAAATAAAATTCAATAATAATATATCAACTCAACTATCACATCCACACCCACTAAACTCTCATCTTACCCATCCACTTACCCCTCCTTAAAACTTTCTAAATTTTACCCAATCTTAAACTTTAAACCTCTACCAAACGGGACCATAAATGTTTAGAGAAGAGGAGGCATAACTTGAATCACTAAATAATTTAATGCTATTTGGCAAGACAAGAGGATTCCAAAGAAATGGACGAAAAATATTATGATATCTTCGTGAAGGAATGAAGGAGACATAAAAACTACTCCGACTATAAAGGTATCATGAGGTATAAAGGTATCAAATTGATGAGTCATACAATAAAGCTTTGGGAGAGAGTAATCGAAAGAAAGTTAAGGCAAGTGCAAATCAGTTTGGGTTTATACCTGGCAAGTCCATTATTGAAGCAATTCATCTTTAGCGGCACATAGCAGAGTTCTATACAGCCAAAAAGAAGGATTTACATATGATATTAATTTGGAGAAGGCCAAGGACTCTAGTTCAAGAGATATCTTATGGACAAGTCTAGAGAAGAGACAGGTGTCAATTCTGTGTATCAACCTTATAAAGGATATTGTCCAAAGAACCAGGTTGCATAAAGACTTAGTTTGGATTGACAAGCTATTTTGATATCACTATTAGCTTGCATCAATGATCAACTACAAGCCTCCAAAGGGAACAATTAACAAAAAAAAGCAAAGGGAAATAAGTTTTGGAGCTGTTAAAAGTATGATCTTGTATAGAAATCCAAAGTCTTTCAAAGGAAATTTACTTGCAGAGGAACTTAGTATTGTAGGGTACGAAGCCCAGAAATCTCAATTAACAAACTTACCATATGTCTGCATGGTAGGACAGTTGTATCCCGTGGTTCGGAAAGGCATATAACACATTCTTTTCCAGGATCATTGCCATCAAATTCATTCTCGACAGAATTTCCTATTCCATAGATCTCCTGCAGCTCATACCTAACACCACCAACCCATAAAATCTGTTTCACAACCCTGGCATGATATTCACCGTTATCTTTCTTTTCAAAGACAGCTTGTGTAATCTGCGAATTTGGGGTTCCAGCCTTCTGGTTATCTCCAGCTGAACCATGGTCATCAGAGGAACTTGTTTCCGCCTTCACTGCAAGAGGATAAACCTCCATTTCACCCTCCTTCAGTAACTCCATGTTATCAAAAATAGAGAAGTCGATTCCAGTTCCAGATGGCTGTCTAAACTTCTGACCAAGACCTTCTTTGAAAGTAACTGTGACAGGTGGAAACAAGCTTTCCTTCATTGGGGTTAAGTTGCATTCAAAACCTTCTTTTGCGAAGAACACAATCGTGAGTCTGTATGCACAGAAAAAAAAAAAAACAAAGAAAGAAAGAAAGAAATTAGTCAATCAGATTGGCTATCTTGTGAAAAGTAATGAACCTTTTGTGTGGGTATTCTATCCTGCAGTGATTCAGACTACTGTATACCAAAGCCTTTGCACTACTAACTCCAACATAAAGGCACAGAGGTGCTAAAGGTGACACCATCTCTTTGGAGCTCATAAGAGAGAGATTGCATCAGAATGTTCAAGTGAATTTTTCAAAAAAAGAATGTTCAAGTAAACAAGCATAACTATCAAAAATAATATTTGAATCATAGGAGGGTCATGACTGTTTGGAACTCCTCATACCAGCCATCAAGTAATAACTGATTAATTAACAAATGGCAAAAGATCTATGAAGTGCCTTCTTGGCCAACCACAGTGAGTGTTGGGAAAAGCTCGGTTTTGGAAGATATGCCGTGCTTATTTTAACATGACTTCCAAATTTAAGACCATGAAGGAACCTTTTGACTTGAATGCTGAAGCAAACAAAAACTTCTATCATGTTTTCTTCATTTTGCTTTTACATCTTCTCACTTGGGACTAGTAGACAAAAACAGCTCGATAGGAATAGATGGAGCACAAATATTTACCAGATCTAGAGAATATAATGACAACCTGACGCCAGCTGCAGATCTGCAAAGTCATGTATTTTAGTAACTATTCTTAAAGAAAAACAAGTGTTATAAGGCAATGTTTGTGTGCCAACACCCGCATCCAACCTACTTATTGTGGGAAACATGCCCCAATCCTATTGAAGGGGGACTGGGACAGTTGCAATACTAAGTAAGTTGCACCACTGCCATCAAAAACTGCTTTGAAAATGCAATGTTTGGACAATATAATTCTAAAAAATTGGCATCAAATTTAGAAAGATGGAAATAGAAGCTCAACTCAAAGGGTTGACATTTTGGAAACTTGACTTTTGCTTATTTACAGGGCTCCAAATATCATGCTGACTCCACTACAAGTGAAACTAATCCCTCAAAGATTCTTTTGAGATCTTTGCATTTGCAATAGCTAAGCCAAACATGATCTAGGTACTATATACCAAAAAATTTCAAATATGAAGATTCAACAGAGAGTTCATCCCAGCAAAAAGTTTCCCAGTAGTCAGTACCGGACCTCTGTAATGGCAGTGAAATAACTACATGAAAAGTAAGGGACAGTGGGCTTTTCCATATCCTCCTGACTCAGATATATGTTTCAACAAGCCTTTCACTCCATTCCCCTGACCCAAGCATCTTGAACCATCCTAAATGCTGATGTACCGTATGGAACTTTAAAGACAAATAGGACATTGAATAAGCTTTGAGGTTGATTCAACTCAGCAACAAAATCAGGAGGTAGAAGTTTAAGTTGCTTCCTGAACGTAGCCAGATAACAAACTGGACAGCAATGCCAATGACATCGCCTATAGTAGGTGTACGATATTAATAAGCCAACTGAATAAGAGAATTAAATCCAACTCACTTAAAGTTTTGGTGGTTGGGCAGTTTATTTTCCACACTGGCAAAAGGTCCAAATTCAACCATTTTAGGAAAAAGGAAAAAAGGGAAAGGGGACAAATAATTACGACAGCAATGGTCCGTTGACAGGGAAAAAATGGAAAGCCCTACTCTGATTGAAAGAAGATTTCAATTGTAGCAAGGTATATGAGCAAGATTTGGAGAGAGATCCTCAATGAATTGGAGCAACCCCCATCATACCATTCAATGAGCATGACCACACCTTCACCATCCCTTTTGATGAAAGTAAAATGGTGAAGACACCAAATATTATTGTTTGGGAAACAAAGGAATAGTTTTAGGAAAGTCAACCAAGCTTCATTACTCATCTTGTCCAACCACATATTGAGGTAAACATTCATTACAAGATAATCACAATCTTAAAGATTGATAGCTTTTGTTTCCTTGAGTCATCTTACACGACTTGCTCTTCCACATATCAAAGATACTTTTTTACATTTCTATTATACCATTTGCTTTTACTTCAAATGTTATTATTTCCTGCACCTCATCAACATACACATACATTCCTTAAATATGTATGTATGTCTGTATAGACAACCAGCAACACTATTCCAAAAACTATCCAGAGTCACTATTGCATATTTGCATTTTTACATCTCTCTACCCGTTATTGTTAGATAAGATCAAAGTCGATTACATTTGCACATGATCAAAACAATTGCAAATAGTTCATCAATGAATTTGTTTTTTCTCCTACACCCTCCAAGCAACTTGTGGGAAGTGCACCATGCACAGTCCCCAAGTAAAGGCTGTAAAGCAGTGACGGTTTTTCTTTTTTAGAGAGAGAAGAAAGGAAGATTACCGACCTTCATTAAAAAATTAAATGGAATGGACTTACATAGTTTGGAGACACAACTCAGAAAACACCAGTCTCCCTCAGCAAATTCTCCACCCAAGCCCACTCTTTTTTAAAAACAACAGCACTACATTGGAGCCATAAATGCCATAATGCAACCATCCCCGCAACCCACTCTGCTATGTTTGCATGAACATTTCTTCAAAAGGATCCCCAGAAGCTGTGGAAGGAGCGATCTGCTCCCTGTATCTGCAACTCTCTACATATTATCGATGAAAAATGGCAAGAGAAAAACAGGTGCTCAACATCCTCCTCTCCGGATCCACATAAAGGACACACCTTGTCCAGGCCATCAGACCATCTCGATGTTACCAACTTCCGTCTTCTTAGCATCCACAGGAAAATCTTTATCTTAAGCGGCAGCTTGAGCCTCCATAACTTGGAGCAGTCACTCAGCTCTGTCAACTGGTCCTCCTCTCTTGTTAGCCTTTTGTCGATCCTCCTTACAGTATATCTGCCTCCTTCCCAAGCATAACCATCAGCCACAGTATCATCAGACCTGCATTCCTCAAGAATAGTCATCAAACCCTGGAACTCAGTGAGAGTAGTTTCCGATAATCCCGCTGTCAGAATAGGAGTCCACGATCTTGACGATCCATCCCAAACATGAGAGATGGGAACCTCTTTATGAACCACAAAGCCGAACAATCATGGGAACAGAGTTGCAAAGGCACCACATCCTGTCCAATCATCTCTCCAGAAGTGAAAGAACTCCCAAAACCGGAGTGAAGAATCTAACCCCTTCTGAAGAACAGGCAGCAGGCTAGACCAGACAGCCGATAGTCCTCTCACTGATGGATATTATCAGTCCCAAAGAGGGTAGGAAGTTCCCAGTGGCAACTAATCTTCGGAACATTGGGAACAAACATCCACGGGATTCAACCCCATGACCAATAGAATCAGTTGATGTCCCAGTTCTAAACCACCGGCAATGTCAGCACAAAACCACCTTCTCAAGCCCCTCGCCCAGATCATGTAGTAAGTCATGGAAGACAAAATATCCATTAGAATTCCTATGGTGCCAGTCCTTTCTTTTGGAGGTTGCTTTGAAGCATAACAACCTCTATGATATCCTTTAAATGGTTGCAGGACGGCATTCCTGCTTACATGATCTCCACACAAGCCTTCCTAAGTAAAAAAATTCGAATAAAAAAAAAAAGGCTTCACATCCTTCCGAATTCCAACGTTTAGAAAAAGGGTTACCATCATCGCAATTGACAGATACTCCAATTTCCAACTAAGATGCACCACACATATGAAGAGTATCAGAAAAAAAAAAGGTCAAGGACAACTACAATACCACACAAAATCACCAAGCGCGTAACATATATATAGATTTCACCAACAAACACATCCAACAAGAAAAAATGAGGAGCCTTCATACCTTCCGGCAACGGTGGCGTCGAAGGTGAAGGCGACTAGGAACCTCCCGGGACTCGCCTCATCGGGCTCCACCCCCAGCGTCTCCTTCTTTATGTTCACGTCGTTCCTTATCGTCACTGCCTTCTGGTGCTCGATGTACGGCGGCGGTGGCGGGGGGGATGGTGCGCACCCCCGCCCCCACCCACCTGGTGGCGGCACGTCGGGCCGCTGGTGCTGGTGGTGGTGGTGGTGGTGGAGGTACGCCGAGGGCACCGGCGGTGGGTAGTACCCGGTGTAGTGGTAGTACGGCGGAGGTGGAGGCGGAGGGGGTTGGTTCGGGTACTGCGGCGGGTACGGCGTCGCAGCCGCGAAGACGTAGCGGCTGCCGCCGCCGGAGTCGGGCTGCGGCTGCGGCTGCGGCTGCGGTGGAGGGGGCGGCGGGGGGGTAAGGACGTGGGGCGGGGGGGGAGGGGGGTCCCCGTGGGAGGCGTGGCGCCGGCGCCTGCCGCCGCCGCCGGAGTGGCTGCCGATGTTGCCCATTGGTGTGGGGATCGGGGGAAACCCTAGAGACGGGGATCGGGAGGAAGGAGGGGTGGGGAGAAGGGGAGGTGGTTGGCTTTTTGGTTGTGGGGATATGGACGGCGAGGATGGGTGGGGAGAGGACAACGGACGGCGATGATGGGTTGGGTGCGCACAATGGTGGCGGTGGGTGCGATGCACGAGTCGGGAGGGGGGAACGGGGGTGGGGGTGATGGGAAAGGGAGTTTTGGTAGTGGAGGTTGGCGTGTAGCTCCACCGAGAATGAGGAGAGATGGGGATGACGTGTACCTCCACGTGTCTTTCTTTTGCAATCATGGTAACGTTTTCATGTTGGTGTGCCTGTAAGGTTACGTAGTTAATCAAAAATGCCCCTGTGGCTGAAGTTTGTCGAAAAAAACAAAAAACAAAAAAGGCCGTCAACTTTGGGAGAAAACAACAAGAAAGTCTCCATTTTATCTGTCGTTGTCCATCTCATTTACAACAAAGAGTAATACTATAATATATCAAAATGCATGCTGTCACGTGACTATAAATAGCCATCCCCTCAACCCCAGCAGCAGCCAATTTGTTGCAGCTTGGATGTTCGCACGAGGTGAGTGCAGGTGTGTTGTGCATGTGCTATGTATTGAGGTTGGATAGGTGTTGTTCGTGAAGGTGTGTTGCATGTGTGTTAAGGTTGGGTAAATACTGTTCACAAAGGTGCTAGGTGAGTGTGGGTGCTCTGCACGAGCGATTGTGCTGGAAGTTCCTTGGTGCTCCACCGGGTGACTGGGTTGGGTGTTCTGTCGGGTAGGTGCATTGTGTTATTGTCTGTGTGCAACTGTGTCATGTAGGTGCTACGCACTATTCAAACCTTCCTTCCATTACTACGTGTAACGACCCGATTCCCGATTCCCTACGAAAAATGAGAATCGAACCGACTCGACTAATCCCAAGACCCAGTCGTCCAACGAGGAAATAACCAAAAGAGCAGTAAAATAAACCACATTCAGCATGAATATAACTAACAGTAAGGAAATACAGCAGTAAGAAAAGAAACTACTACAGTATGTACCACCACAACAGTACAACAACATTCATAACATAATATGAACTGCAGGTAAAGAAAAGTACAGCGGAAATGAGAACTACTCACTATAACGGAACAAAAAAAGGTATAAAAGAACAGTGGTAACTCTAGTGGACCCTACTCGGCCCAGTGTCCTCTGCAGCCGCTGACCCTGGCTGCTCAACACTTGGTCCTGAAAGGTAACGAGTGTAACACGTCAGCAAAACGCTGAGTAGAGTGACAGCTAACTAAAGAAACAGTAAAGTGTACAGTAGCTGTTTTAAATTTTCTTTTTTCCTTTATTTACGTCTTTCTATTGTTTCACAATTTATCTATTTCTCAGATCCTTCACTTGATCTCGAATGTTCCTCGTGGGAACGATCTTGATTGCAGTCTTTTCCGAACAGTAGAAGTAGCACGTGGTGCTCTCCTGGCCGGGAAAGTCCCCCGTGGTGATCCTACTCTCAGTCAACCACCCCAAGGTCACTGACAGACGTAACGGTGACTACGGCACGCGCGGTAAACGCATGGGTAGCTAACCCGCACTGACACGCGGTCAGTCGTTTCCGTTAACGGGTGCACCCAAAGCACAGCACGGAACCAATACAGGGCAGAGCCCTCTCAGTAACAGGGGTCCAACCCCTCCACAGTAACCAAACAGGGGCCTTACCTCTCCACAGTCCGCGCACCCTCGCCTGACTACCCTGGTTTGCCCCAGTGGGCCTAACAAGTCGGTGTGGGAGGCTAGCAGAACCCCGGGGCCTGTGGGGTAGCTAGTACCTCCCTACACTAGTAGCTCTCCTCGGTACTACGTACACGAGAGCCAGCAAGTCGGTACAGAGTGGCCAGTCCTAACCCCGGGTCCCTGGGGCGGCTGGCTCCGCTCTGCACTAAACAAGGGGACAATCGCTCTCCTTGGTACTCCGTATTCAAGGGCCAGCTCACTTCCCCAATTCTATTCCATTCACTTTCCAGGAGTTCTACTCCTAATTCCCCGTAGGGTTCCAGCTCTTTTAACTCAGAACATCCAGGTTTCACTTTCCAGTTTCACATTCTTACAATCCATATTCTCAATCACGTTTATTTATTCATAACAGGCAGCTGTTAATTCAATTCACAGGTAGCTAGTATTTCCTTTCCATATTTTCCAAGACTGCAGTATTCATACATTCCACTAGTTTTCCCGTCCTAGGATTCATGCCATATCCTAAGATCTATCATACAATCTAGTTTTTCCAACCCTAGGATTCATGCAACACCCTAGGATCTACCATTTAATCTATTTCTCATTCGTAGGATTCATGCAAAGTCCTAGGTTCTATTTATGGTTTCATAATTTAACATATTATACTTAAAGCCACTCTACCGGTTACAACAGGCGAACTGGGGGCGTGGTCGGGAATCCCGCGTGCCTCCGCAACCCCCGAGACTGCAACGGAATGGGGTCCTATCACAAGGATCCAACACAAGGAATTTCTCAAAACAGCATACAGCTACTGTAGACGGGTAGAGGATGTAATTCCAGAAAGAACGCAACTCGAAACGCGGAAAACGGAACCCGAACGGGTCCTAAACGGGTCGAAAACGACGAAACAGTGCAAAATCAGACGTCTTAAAAAGTGGATCAGGAATTACCTTGCTCTGCGTGGGCTCTCAGACGTCCAGAAGCCTGCGGGGGCGTCTGGCCTAGTTCCCAGACGTCCGATGGGAACCCAGGATGTTTGGGAGTCGTTCCCGCCGTCTGGCACTGCAGCCAGACGTCTGATTCGCGTTGGATGCGAATCTCCGACCCTGCGCGTACCCATTTCCTCTCTCTCTTAGTACGGTCAATCGAAGGGAAGGAAGAAGACGGAAAATCTCACCTTTCAGACGTCTGGACAGTCTTCCAGACGTCTTGCCAGTCGTCTGTCTAGAAGCACAGACGTCTGATTCTGGAAAATTTTCCAGAACCAGGGCGCGACTCGCCCTCTGCTCGCGACGCCCGGCCGTGCCGCGAGTGCTCCGCCTGCTGCTCTAGCTGCAGCAGGCCTCCCGCGCCACTCCGCGCCCGCTGCCCCCCGCCGGCCGGCTCCCGCTGCCCCGGCAAGCTCGAGCCCTCACGGCCGACATCTCCTCCCCCGCGCAGCACCTCCTCCCGCACCCGCCGCGGCTGTCGCCGCCGCCGCTCACCCTCGCGCTCGCTCTTGCGCACTGGCTGAAGGAGAAGAGGAAGGAGGCGGAGGTGACGGGAGTGAGGGAGAGGCGTGGCCCTTTTAAGGCCGCGCGAGGAGGAGAGAGAGAACGCGGCAGAGGCGTCTGTGGCCGCAGGAGAGAGGGAAAAAGAGGGAGAGAGAGAGAGAGAGAAAACGCAGGTCTGCGCGTACAAGCGCGCAGACGAATAGTAGCATGCCAAAATAACCGATTTCCAGATGTCTGGAAATGATCCCAGACGTCTTGTCCGACGTCTGTAAGTGATTCCAGACGTCTGGTACGACGTCTGGGCCACCTCCCAGACGTCTGGAGCGCCTGTTCGTAACACTACGGTTCGACAACCTTAAAAATACACCAACACATTGTTGATGCTTTACTACAAAAGAAAAACATGACAAAAATATACAAGCCATCAACTACATACAACTACACATTGCTGATACCCTTAACCAAAGAAATAGACATCACAAGCAACAATAATGTTACACGAACCAACAAAACATCCGCATCACAGACACACCCATTCCCTTAATAAAAAAAATCATCATCCATTATTTGTGCTCCTTCATAAACCTCAGTCCTTCAACTAATCCAACTCCATGCCCACTCAATGAACCCCTTTTGAGCCCTACCTCAAGCTTTGACCACCATCCCCTGCCAATGTTTAAAATGTCGATTTTGACGTCGTGCTAATGAAATTCTAAGTGTGCATTTCATGAGCATGTCAATGGCATGCTATGGAAATACCCGTTGTTCGATGGCCATGCTGATGAGCATGCCGAGGGCACACTGATGACAGAAGTAGTCGAAATGATGTCAATCTCAAGAAAATCAACAATAAGAGTATTTCATCGTGACTATACCCAAGACTTCGGGGTGTGTGTGTGTGTGAAACTCTTCTCGCTCTTCCATTTTCGAATTGAAGATTTCAACGAAACTCTTCCTACCCGCTCTTCCCCATTTTCGAATCGTATCTTTTCTGCTCTTCCTCATCTGCCCTGCAGGAAGCAGCACCTCATATGGTCAGCATTCGACAGCATGCCACCCTTATCGTCACATGCCACCAACATCCCTGTAAATTGACACTTTACTCATGTCAACACGACCCATTCCCGAAAATGACCTTGTCGACAACATTCTAGCAGCATTTAAAACACTGTCACCCACTAACACCTTCCAACATCCATCAATATATCCACCACTACAATTAAATATATTTTTAAAATCATATTCTCAATCAAAAAAGGGTGAGTGACAAAAATATCTATCTCAATAAATTAGTTACTTCTTTAGGACAAATAAGATATCTATATAATTTGATCACCATGTTTTTTGTTTTTTTATCCAAAACTCACGGTTCCCTCCGCAGCCAATTTTCATCGAACGCTTGAAATGCTTATTCTCCCTCCTACAGGTTTCAAAACCCTGCGTGGAGTTATCTAGAGGTGGGAAGGCTTTCTCGAAAGGAAGAGGAGGGGGCGCCGTCTACTGCGGGTGGCAAATGGCGGCCATGGGAACAAGGAGAGGTCGTGGTGGGAGAGGCTGTTCTCGTAAGAGGACCACACGCGCGGCGAAGAGAAGCGGCATCAAGATGAGCCGCGAGGAGCTGTTAGGGGATCTCGGGGACCTGGAGGAGGAGGGTGACGATGCGAGGAAATTCGAGGCGTGGAGGAGGGCGGAGGCGAAAACAGAGCTGTGGGTGGCGCTGGAGGACACCGAGTACGAGGCAAGCCACGTGTGGGAGGATTGGCTCGGTGATAACGATGGAGGCAACAGTGGAGGCGAGGATTCTCGTGGGGACGGGTGGAGACTTGTTGCTACTCTCGCCTTCATCTTCTTCATGCTCGATCCTTGTTGCTAAGGATCCTCGTGCGGTAAGCCTCCCTGTGGAGGTAATAGGCCTCTATCATCTCTACGCACGCCCCCACTACACACCCAACCGCCCCCCCACCACACCCCCCCCCCCCCCCCCCCCCCCCCCTCGCTACCTTTATCTCCTCAACCTCCTCATCTCCTCGATCTTTCCTCTTCCCATCTCCTCGCCGCCATGTATTAGACTGTTGTTCTCAAGGTCGGCATGACCTGTGAAGGCTGTGTTGGAGTAGTGAGGAGAGTTCTTGGGAAGTTGCAAGGTGTCGAGTTCTTCGACGTCGATCTTCAGCAGCAGAAGGTGACAGTGAAGGGTAACGTGAAGCCTAAGGCTGTGCTGGAGAAAGCTTCGAAGACAGGGAAGAAGATCGAGTTGTGGAAAGACGAGGCATAGGCTGCTGCTATATGCTCAAAAGTTCTTGGTATTGTTATGCCACCTATTGGTGCTACATTAAAGGGAAGATGCTGGACTTGGAGCTTCCTGATCACGTTAAAGGTTGTGAGTGTGCTTAAACTTTTGTACGTTCTGTGTATTTTTTATGTGCACTGAATCATCTGAACGGTCCACTTATATCAAATACTTCCCTAATGATGATGTGATAATGTCCCAATGGTTCAACAATTAAAAAAAAAAAAACCCCTTATCGGTTGATCCTATTTCCCTTGAGAGAACTGCACATCTTCCATGTGAGTGGGATTTTAGAGGTGGCGAGGATCCACAAAATTGCCTTTTCTCTTGGGCAAGGTCACTGGTGAAGCTGCTTCAGCAAGACACATACTTGGCATTGGCCATTCTTTTCATCATTTTGAGGTTATTGTATTTCCTTTGGCCGAGGATAGTTTCCTGCTATGGTTGTGCTTGGACGAGGCATTCTCAAAATGCCAGCTTGCAGAGCCTGTCACAGACTTGCTTTGAGGGAGCTAAGTAGGCTTGCGCTGCCCTCAATCCATACAAATCCAAGAATCGGGAGGGAGGAGCGAGGAACGCATGTACATGGTACATCTCAGTCACTGGCATCTATGGTACATGAAAAGCTCACTATAGGAAGTTTGCCCTGGCCTTGGATGCCACTTGCTTCCCTTGCAATAATGAAGTGGAAGGCTGCACTTATCCTTATTTGTAACATAGAGGATGCCCTCCTAGGTTTTTATAAGCTCTCTTAACCCTTAATGAATATGGACGGTCTCTAGTCTCAGGTGACCCTCCTTTTACGTTTGAAAAAAAAAATCTAGGTGTACAGGCCAGCCGTCATCGTTAGCAGTACTAGTTGGACACCAGATGAAGATTTTGAAATGGCTTCTTGAGGCTGCAATCATGTATGACAGACGTGTCGCTGCAGCTTTTACAGAGGATGATTCAATTGATGAAGAAATTCTTTGGACAGACATTCAAAATGGAAAGATGTTCACATTCCCTAGGTTGTAATTTATAACAACTGGTAAATGGACAGAAAAACAAAGATACGAAGAACAAATAGAGAGATTGAAATTAAGGCATGTGGCTTTTCGTACAATGTGGCTTTCAGCTGAAGACTATCCTTTACCACTCAATTCTGCCGATTTGGTGATATGCCTGCACATGTCGTCATCTAATTTGGACCTCCAAAGGAAGATTATAGACATGTTTGGTGGTCGGGCATTTTTCGCTTGGCAGAAATAATGTGTTGTCGTAGTGAAATCATGTGATGGAAAAATTCTGAACAAAACTAATTATCAGTAAAACTAACCATGATGGATTAGGTCGTATTCACAAGGAGGAACAATTGCAATAAATTCATGAGTGTAGAACCATCATGTTTGTAGAAGTATTCGCGAAATCAATTTAATGAATATGCTGCTTTGAATGTCTCTTCCAATTTCGTGAGAAGTTCAAGGTTATTTATATAAATTTCACATCAGAAATCAAGCTCCAAAAATATGTAGATGATGCATGTTCTGTGGCATGTTATATAATTTTTAGTTGCATGCAAATCTGAATCTAATTTCAAGTTAAATGATGTGCATAACATAAGTCAAGCCAATTCAAGAAAATGTAAGTGTATCCTTGCAAATTCACTTCAATTTAATAATCCAAAAATAAAAAATCCATCTCTCTTCAATGGCATGCAATGTAAATATAAATTAAACCCAAAACAGAGGAAATCTTCCTCTCGTGCATGCGCGAAGAGGAGGCCGCGGTCGGGGCGTGCGAAGCTTCGAGGAGGTTGAGCGTTCAGAGAGCTTCGCGATGGTGGTCGTGGTGTCGATGGAGATGGCCGGAGGTCGCCGGACGGCAAGGAAGAGTCCATCGGTGGTGGGAATTGGCCTTGGGGTGCACGGACTGCTAGTGGGCTTGGCGCAAGTGTTGTCAAGTTCCTGAGGGTGAGGCAAGGTTAATGGCGGCGACGGAACGAAGTTTGGTGGCTGGACAAGGTGGTTGCGCTTTGGGTGCTTTGGGTTCCTTCGGTTGGCAGAGAAGAGGAAGAAGGAGAGGGAGCCGGCTGGGTGCACATGGTTGGGAGCATAAGGGTCGGGTGTGCATGCTCAAGGGCGCGCGGCTGCTGCTAGGTGGCTGCGCACGCGCGGGGGCTGGAGCGCGAGCACATAGTTGCTGCTGGTGCGCCTACACGTGCGGGTGAGGATGCATCACTTGCACGCAGGCAGCGCGTGACTTGCTAAAGGTGGAGCGATCGCATGAGGCTCGCGGTGGGGGTGGATCGCAGTGGCGTTGGTGGGTGTTTGAGTGCGTGGTGGTGGGAGGAGGAAGATGATGTGGGTGGAGGTGACGGGTAGGCGCTGGTGGTGGTGATGCTCCCTGTCACAGGGCACCACCCTGGGGGTAGGTGGCGATGACGATGTTTGCCTCAATCCACAATGCACGCTTGGGGTTCATGGTGCAAGTCTAGGCTACAGTGCCGATTGTGGAGAGGGAGAAGGTCCCTGGCCGGGGGGAAGGATGATCATCCTGCTCCTGGAAGATAGAGCCTTTTAAAAAAAAACTCTTGTCTGTTTCCTTACGGCGAAACTTCTCTAACAACTTGCGAAGATTGCGAGTGGTTAGAATAGCCGATAAGCATTGGCCGAACTTTATCAGACGTCTGACTTCATCATCAGACATCTTAAAAAATGTAAAGTCAAGGCACTTATCCTTGCAATTCCTAGACGTCGATCCTTAGTTCCAGACGTCTTATATAGGTAGAATGACATTTGATTCTTATACCTAGCCTGCATCCAACCAAATAGAACATGTGAACATATCATGCGTTATTAAATATAAAATTGACGCACAATATTATATGCAGACTGAGATGAATTATTGTATAACTCTTAACCAATTAGAAACTATGAATAGATAATTATAGAGTACTTAGGCCCAATAATAATCCACTAAAGTGGATTTATCAAATGTCTCAATGCCTAAGTTTTGCTAGTCCCGAGCAAAAATGAAAAGCAATAGAAGTAACTAAAATATTTCTTCTTTTCTTATTCCAAAAATTTAGAGATCCAGACAGTGTGAAGTGATAGTAGCTTAGGTAACGGATCCAAGTGAAAAGCCAACTTATATTTAAAGTTCAAACTTATCCCTTAATAAAATTTTATCGGGATATGCAATTAGTTTCCTCGGAGACAGAGTAGAAAATGTCCTATAATTTGATCCTGGCATTTTGGCTTAGGTAGGAGATACTGAGTTGAAGGGATTCTTATTTGATGACCTACACTCATCTGGTGCTACATGTAGTCTATTAATGTAGACTCTAACTCTCTAGACTATCAAACAAGTCAATTCAGAGAGAGGCTAAACACCTGTGCTCTCTTGATGTTTCTTTGTGCTCACTCTTTTCTTTCTTTTCTTTCTGAGATCACAAATCTCACCAAATTTTGTAAATGTACTCACTGTTTGGTGGCCTCACATGGCAATCACATTTCAATTAAAGTCCTAATAACCCTACAACTAAGTTAGAGGACCTCAACCAGTATTTGGGCGATTAGAAATATTAATAAGTAGGTATGGGTCATCTTTGGTGGATCGCAATGGGTGTTTTTGTTGTCTCGAAAACATCGACATATAATGAAAAAAATGACAAAAAGATGAAACTTCAAACTCGGACTCTTTTCTTTTTCTTTTTCTTCTCTCTTTTTTTTTAATATTTTTTCTAAATATAAATATTTCTTTCTTTTTTTCTTTCCTTTTTTTCTTTTTTTCTTTTTTCTTTATATAAATCATAACATGACGTAGGCTTTTATTCATGAGGCATTATTAGGGATGATGATGGTCAAGAGGATATTGTGTGATTTATTTGGTGGAAGTGTCTACTCTCGACACCGGGAAAAGAATAAATAAGATAAGCGTATTTCTGACCTTTGACACTATTATCCTCCTTCAGTCGAGGACTCTATGAAGGATGGTCGTAACCATCCACCATAGTTATAGTTTTATTAAGATCCAATCTTTGTGTATCTGCCTTATTTAGTGACTCTCAGAAATTCACACAATGTTTGCATACAGGAACAAAGAGCGAAAACTATTCTTAAGTCTGAGGTATCATCATATAATTATCTAGAACTTAAGAGTCCTTACACTAGACTTAACGTACCAGTAATATCTCTACTTTCTTCTCACAAATATGAGGTGAATCTAATGGAAGATAGTATGCCTGACTCCCTATTAACTGTCCAAGGGTTCAGTAAAAAAATGTTTATGGGTTTTCTTCAAAGATCCATTACCCAATCTACGTGCAAGTGAAGTAAATGTACTGGATTCTAAACTTAAGAAACAATTTAAGAAAAAAATCTTTAATGACACCTTCGTGACAAAGATGTTTTGCTAAGGATTAACCAATTCAGCTTAAGAAAAGAATTTTTTTTATGCTAATGCACCTGACCTAAATATATGAATGCTTCCTAAAATGTAAAATGCACCTCCCTATACCTAAATCTTACAATGTCGTCATTGTAAAATTAAAACAAGGGGAGAAAAAAAGGAAATCACCTGATGATAGTGTTGTTATTCTGAACGTTGGGTTGCCTCCTAATAAGCATTGCATTTTCTATCTGCAGCCAGACTTATTATAGGGAACCTGTAAGTCTGGTTCCAAACAGAAAGAGCTAGGCCTTAAATATGTGCGTAACAGCACGGACCTAGAAAATAGGTAGCCACGGATGTTGGCGAGCTGATGATGTAACGTTATTTTAAATGCTCACCAGAAGACATGAAAGTAGAGAACCTCGTAGGCTACTTGGGGAGGTCTAGGAATAATAAAAGGAACATGAAAATGGACCTCTTAAAATGGAATAAGTGGAGGATAACAAGGATCCTCCAAAGCACGAAGGGTTTTAAAAGATATAAACATTATTATTTCAAACCCTTGAATGATGAGACTATAAGTACAAGCATCAATCTACATTCGCCATTCTATCCGAGGATGCACTGGCTTGATATGCTCTCTAAAAAGAATGCATATGAGCAGAGACCTGAGCCAAGGATTAGGTAAGGAATTTACATGTTGCTTGAGTTATTGGGTGGTAATTATTAAGTCCAAAGAGGACTTAGTCTGTTTAGGTTCCATTCCCAATAAGAATTCATCTTCGACATCCTTACGTAACTTCATTGTTTTATGGACCTCCAACTGCTCCTCTACAATAGATGAGTCATGAATAGAATTCAATATCTCATTAGTAAACTTATGATCAACATGCTTTGACGACAGTTGGGTTTCTTGGGAAGTAGCAAGATCAGAATTATCATCAAATCCATCCCCGGGTTCTTTCTTGTCAATTACATCCTTTCCAGGAACTTTGTGTGCTACTTCATTATCCTTAATATCTTTAGAAGGATTATCATCTTTAATGTTATGAAGAAAGCCTATATCACTGAATTCTTTGTTCTTCTCGGGGCATAAATCCTCAACTGATATATATTGTCCCCGAGAGTTTCCCCTAGGCTTCTCACTATTGTGTTCGTCCTCTAATATCAACTCCTGATTTTGTAGAGGATGACTCTCAAAATCAAAAGTAGGGAGTAATCTGAATTTCATCAGATTATTTATATCCTTAGGGGGTAAGTTCTTGAATAACACATAATCCCCCAGTGATTCACTCCAGATTCTAAGGCCGGGTTCCTCCATCAGGTTATCATCCTCCTCTAAAATAGACTCTTTGTACTCTTGAGACCAAAATTGATCCAATTCATCCTCTATTCCCTTAGGGTCACCTTCATTGGGTGCCTTTAAATCCTTAGAATGTTGGATGGTAGGTATTGATTCCCTAAGTGGAGGGTCAGGATTGGGCTTACTAAGGATAGAATGGGGTTCCACCAGATGATTAATAGGTGAAGTGATGTGAACAATACGACCTTGACTGGGGTTATCAGGGGTAAGGAAAATACTATCGTCAGGTTCAAGATCCTCAAGAGGTACCATCTTCCCTTTCTTTTGACTCCAATATAGCTCGAGTGGATAACCACTAGGATTGTTCTCCTCTAGTGGCTGTGTCTCATTTGGAGAGTCTAAGTGATAGCTACTCAAAACGGAAACTCTATTGTCCTTAGTTTTCTCAGAATTATTTCCATGATCACAATTGTACAGGTAGGGATCAGAATCACTAATAAGAGAGTAGCTAAGCTGTCTAATTTCTTTGTTTAATTGTTATCTATTCCTCAACATTTCTCCCATAGATTCTATCATTTCTTTTTGTTGTTTTTGCATTTCTATCATAAAAGAGAAGAGACTACTACTATCAGATTGGAGAGGATAATCAATTTCATGCTCTGGTTGCCTAGCGGTATCGGTCTAACCTCGATAAGGAAAATCATGAAGGGTGGGAGGGTTGGGTGTTTACATAGTAGTGGGGATTCCAGGGTTGGAAAATCCCGCTCCTAGGCTCTGCTCAAAAGTGGAAGTTATCGGGTCAGTATTCCCAGGATATGAATATGAATGATCCCATGAATTGTCAATGTACCGATCAAAGGATGGATACACTCGGAACATGGGATCCTGGTTAAAAGATGGGAAGTATTGACTCTGATAATCTGAATGATAGAAGTAAGGGTGATCCATTTCTTTAAGTTAAACAGGTTAAACTCTCTTAGGATTTAGAAGTAATCAAAATAAAAGCAGAAACTTCTTAGAGAGTTCTACCACTGTAAAAAAAATGCAAATACAGTGGGATTTGTATTTAGTAGATTTTAGGTTTTAGAATTAAGTGTTTAGTTGGTGGCTAAATAAGTTTTGCAAGAATTACGTTTCCTAGGCCGACCTTCGTTAGTGTCTACAACTTACTCGCAAGGGATGAAAGTCTCGAATCGAACCCACACACGAGGAACCGAAGTAACTTGGTGGATAGACTTGTTGATTTCTGACCAACTTCCCTTGTGATGCAAAAGAGGAGAGGTAGAAATTTATCTAGTGACCTTATATGTGATGTACACAGTGTCTCAGGTGTGCAACCTGTTCGCATTTTGTATTTTAAAATCTCACAATCAAAATTCTTTTGCACACAATTTCAAGTCACAGATTTTAAGGTCCAATCACTTAACAGTCCTTTAAAGTGACCACTGAATTAATTCGATTCAAACACTTTAGTGGTTTTGAATTTAAGTCCAATGCAGATGCATGACAGGTATTTGATGCTAAAGAGAAGACGTATCCTACTCCAACTTTCTTCGTGCAAGATATCTGCAATGCAGTAAAGATAAAATAAATACTGCTCATTCAATTCTAGATGGTCGCCCCATTGATATACAGCTTCTAGCATGCAGTTCGAAATTTTATATATATATATATTTAATCATATTAAGCAAACAAATCTAATTTAACTAACTAACCTATATGCAGTTCAAATAAACTTACAATCTAAATAAAATGGGAACACATTCCCAAAAATATGCTCTTGCATACAAGAGTGGTAAGAAATAAAATGCATTGGGAACACGCTCCTAAAAATGCCCAACAAGGGTCCAAAAGACAAATTAAAAGCTAATGTCTATTTAAACTAATCTAAATCTAAAAGAAGCAAATAAATGTCTCTGGTCGGTGATCCTTCCTTCATTCGCATGGGATCAAGGCCAATGTGCTCTTAATGCTGCCCTCTAGGTGGTGTCAAGGTCCACCAAGAATATTGCCTCCGTCGTGCGTGCTCGTCGCATTCATTTCCTCCAAACAGATGTACCTCGCACAGGAAAAAGAAATAGATCAATGCTTCAGAAAAATGAGCAACTTAGAATAATTAGAAATAAAGTCAAGTGAATTTATTGCGTCGGTTGCCTCCCCAGCAACGGTGCCATTTGGTCGGGCATTTTTCGCTGGGTAGAAATAATGTATCGTCGTAGTGAAATCACGTGGTGGAAAAATCCTAAACAAAACTAATTATCAGTAAAACTAACCATGATGAATTAGGTCGTATCCACAGCGAGGAACGATTGCAATAAATTCACGAGTGTAGAGTCATGTTTGCAGAAGTATTCGCGAAATTAATTTAATGAATATGCTGCTTTGAATGTCTCTTCTAATTTCATGAGAAGTTCAGTGCTATTTATATAAATTTCACATTAAAAATAAAGTTCTAAAAATATGTAGATGATGTATGTTTTATAGCATGTCATATAATTTTTAGTTGCATGTAAATTTGAATTCAATTTCAATGTTAAATGATGTGCATGATATACGTCAAGCCAATTCAAGAAAACGTAAGTGTATTCTTGCAAATTCACTTCAATTTAATAATCCAAAAATAAAAAATCCATCTCTCTTCAATGGCATGCAATGTAAATATAAATTAAACCCAAAACAGAGGAAATCTTCCTCTCGTGCATGCGTGAAGAGGCTGCAGTCGGGCATGCGAAGCTTCGAGGAGGTTAAGCATTCAGAGAGCTTTGTGATGGTGGTCGTGGCGTTGACAGAGATGGTCGAAGGTCACCGGATGGCATGGAAGAGCTCGCCGGCGGTGGGTGTTGGCTGTAGGATGCATGGACTGTTGGTTGGCTTAGCGCGTGCGTTGGCGAGTTCCTGAGGGTGAGGCAAGGTTAATGGCGGTGACGGAACGAAGTTGGGTGGCCGGACGAGGTGGCTGCGCTTTGGGTGCTTTGGGTTCCTTCGGTTGGCAAAGAGGAGGAAGAAGGAGAGGGAGCCGGTTAGGCGCACGTGGTTGGGAGCGCAAGGGCTGGGTGTGCGTGTGCAAGAGCGTGTGGCTGCTGCTAGGTGGCTGTGCGTGCGTGCGGGTTGGAGCGCAGGCACGTGGTTGTTGCTGGTGCTGCTACACACGCGGGTGAGGACGCGTCGCTTGCGCGCAGGTAGCGCGTGACTTGCTGAAGGTGGAGCGGTCGCGTGAGGCTCGCGGTGGGGGTGGATCGTAGTGGCGTTGGTGGGTCTCTGAGTGTGCGGTGGTGAGGAAGATGATGTGGGTGGAGGCGACGGATAGGCGCTGGTGGTGGTGGTGATGCTCTCTGTCATAGAGCACCACTCGAGGGTAGGCGGTGACGACGATGTTTGCCTCAATCCACAGTGCACGCTTGGGGTTCACAGTGCAAGTCCAGGCCACGGTGCCGATGGTGGAGAGGGAGAAGGTCCCCGGACGGGGGGAAGGATGATCATCCCGCTCCTGGAAGATGGAGTCTTTTAAAAAAAAACTCTTGTCTGTTTCCTTCCAGCTAAACTTCTCTAACCACTCGTGAAGATTGCGAGTGGTTAGAACCGCTAATAAGCATTGGTCGAACTTTATCAGAGGTTTGACTTCATCATCAGACGTCTTAAAAAATGTAAAGTCAAGGCACTTGTCCTGGCAATTCCCAGACGTTCATCCTTAGCTCCAGACGTCTTATATAGGCAGAATGACATTTGATTCTTATATCTAGCCTGCATCCAACCATATAGAATATGTGAACATATCATGCGTTATTAAACATAAAATTGATGCACAAGATTATATGCAGACTGAAATGAATTATTGTATAACTCCTAACCAATTAGAAACTATGAATAGATAATTAAAGAGTATTTAGTCCCAATAATAATCCACTAAAGTGGATTTATCATTTGGTTGTGGGTTGCCAGAGTTGAAATATTTAAATAACGTGGAAGCATAAATATCAAAACACATAAGCATCACAAAACACTTAGGTTTACGTGGAAACCTCACTCATGAAGAGCGGGAAGAAAATCACGGGAAAAAGTCTTGATAGGGCACTTATTTGAATTTCTTCTTCTCAAATAATAATTAAGGGAGTACACGGCTATTTATAGGCCATCGCACATATACAAAGTCTACATTTTCCAATGTGACACTAAACCAACACACAATCCTCTCAACGGTCCCCCTCAAGCTGGAGCATGGAATGCTCAACTTGTGACACAAATCCACTCTACACAGCAGGCCAAACAACACTTTGGACTAGTTCTTGCTTGTAGGCGGGAACATGGGTTGAAGCTGCTGGACGAACTATAGTTGGCTCTGAAAATCTGGTGCCGATGGCTCCCTATTTAGTACCTTGAAATTGGGTCTTCTTTTGAAGACCTCGAAGGTAGATCTCCCTCTTTGGAGTCCACAAAACTGGATCTCCCACATAAAAACTTGAAATGAGTCATTTCTCTGAGGACCTTGAAACTTTGGATCTCCTGAAGTTGGTTTTCTCATGTGGAGTCCATAAACAAAAGACACTCCTAAATGGGAGTGACTACAACAAGCTCTCACATTCCCCCTTTCTCCCATACTCGTATGGGAGAGGAAAAAATAATAGCAAGAAGAAAATAAAATAATAAAAGTTAGAGAAGACTTCTCCACATCTTCTCTCAAACATAAATCTTATTTTTCTTTTTTTTCTGTTCTCTTTTTTTCCCTTTCTTTTTTGAAAATTTCTTCTACTTTGTTTTTTATTTTCTCTTTTTTTTTCTTTCCACCCTTTTTTCTCCTTTCCCCTTATCATCATTTTTTTTAAATAGCTCCTGAGCTCCCCTTAGGGTTTACGAGAACCCAGCAACAATTGCTCTCCTACCATCGCTCTCTGTCGATCCTTCTCCCTTTTTTTTTTTACATCATTTCCCTCTTTTTTTATTCCTTCTCATATACTGCACCGAGCCACCACTGAATAAATAGAAAGAGGGAAAAGAAAATAAAAGAGCTCCCTTAGGGTTCGGGAGAACCAAACGGCTGCATCTAACTCTATGAGCACGATCAACACGCCATCGCCGCGATCTTGGCCATCATCAATGCTAGACCTCCTTGCTGTCATCATCGCGAGCGTTGCCTCTTCCTCCTCGCGTGGCCACCGTCGTCGCCCGTGCCTACGTCTTCGCAATCAGTGCCTAGCTACTTCATCTTTGTCTCTATTGCCGATCGTCGAGGGTGAGGGTTGCCTCGTCGCCAAGATCACCAATGCCATTGCCATTGCTGCGAGATTGATGTCGTTGATCTCGGATGTGAGTTCTCTGCAGAGATCATTGTCACAATCTCCTCCTCGATCTTCGCCTTGACCACGCGCGAGCCCTAGTAGCGTCGCCTAGCGCCTGCGGTGTGCGGCCGAATCTTTGCGACCTTTGCCTAAGCCTTCATCTCCGCCTCATCCTCGGAGGCCGCCTTCGCCAGGGTGATCACGTACGACTCCTCTGCTACGCTGCCCTTGCTTGCACGGATGTAAGAGAACCACAACGGGTCTCGTGGGTCTCCAACCAATGGCATGCTTCTGCCACACTGTCTCACCGACTCCTGCCACCTCTGCAAGATCCACATCGATAGGTGGAAGACCAACCATATCAACAAGGCCTGCAACTTCAAGATCTCACCTGAGGCCTTCCTTGTCGTGTCGCCTTGTGATCGTTGCCTCAAAAAATCTTCTCCTCGAGATCTCGTCAAGGATCGCGTCGTTGCTTCAACCACTGCAACTCATTGTGATGAACAAGGAACAAGATGATAAAAATCGTATAATCTCAAGAACAATAAAACTTAAGAACAAAATCTAAGAAAGAACTGCTTTGATACAAAGTTGAAATATTTAAATAACGTGGAAGCATAAATATTAAAGCACATAAGCATCGCAAAACACTTGAAATTACGTGGCAACTCCACTCACGAAGAGCGGCGAGAAAACCACGGGAGAAGGCTCCGATAGGGTACTGATTTGAATTTCTTCTTCTCAAATAATAATTGAGAGAGTACACGATTATTTATAGGCCATCATATACACATAAAGTCCACATTTTCCAATGTGACACTAAACCAACACACAATCCTCTCAACAGCCAATTTGTGCAGTTTCCTTTTCATGCATTGAGGAGCTTGTCAACGTTTACAAAAATGGCCTCCTCTTTTCCTCGTCCTCAGAACTGGCTGATGAGCTCATTCTATCATTTCGGAACTTCCCACGCAAGTGTGACATGCTAACTTCACTTAGGGAAGGCACTACGACAATAGGATCATCTTCAAGTTGGTCCAGTGAGTGGGAGAAGCACGCATTGCCATTGATAAGAGTTTTGTTGCCGGGGAGTATCTACTATTTATGTGAAGCATCATATGTGTAGTAGTGTTTTATGGTTAATATTTAATAAGAGAAGGAAGGAGTTAAGATTGGTTGATCTTGGATAGGAGACTGGCTAGTCGGTCACTGATGTCGCAATGTGGAAAATTTATTTATAAAGGATTTTACATATAGCTTGAGTTTTTATTTTGCTTTAAAGAAAAGTTTTCAGCTTTGTGTGTAGAGAAGGTGTGGTTGGATTTTTTTTGGCTCCATGGGAGTAAGGAAAGGCCGTTGTCTTCATGTCCCCCGTTTTTTGCTTGGACTGCCCAAACTGGCATCTAACTGGCAGTTGCCTGGTCAAATTATTGATCACTTCTAGTAGGAAGAAAAGAAAGCTGTTTAGTGAATGTTTTTTTCGTTGAATCCCAAATTGTAATTGCTCCCCTCAGAGAAGACTGATCGAGATTCTCATAGTTCCTGTTGCTGCAGTAAAAGGATAAAACTATTTTGGAGATGGGAACACTTTCAGATTGGGCCCTCCCATGGTTTATGTAGCAGGGCAGTTAAGGTTGGAAAAGGCAGTCTTTTTTCTCAATTTAGCATTCCATTTGAGTCATTTGTGATGCATTGGGTGGCATGGGTCATTAGAAAAAGGAATTAGATTTTGTTTTTGGTTCTTGTCAAATCATTTGGCATCTGTTGAATGTGGATTCTGCATGCCAAGTGTGCATGGATACAATAGCATTGCTATCATCGACTTAATTGGAAGTCAAAGGCAACAAGTAAAAGGCACTTTGCAATATGATCTGAGAAACATCTCATATTTCTAATACTGCATCAGTTTTCCTTTTTGGGTGTGTGTGCGTGTGTTTGTGTTTCGGGGGGGGGGGGGGGGGGGGGGGGGGGGGCGCAGGATTATACAAGTATGACTTGAAATGCATAACTAATGACAAAAGTTGTGTTATGTTTCCTCTTTCTTTGCTATGAAGTGCAAATCTGATTATTGCACGTCAACTGTTTTCGATTGGAATGATTTACTTGCTAACTTGATTACAACTCTTGTTCTAAAGTAAGATTCCATCACCATTAAGCTGCTAGATATCATTTGCCTATCCCCATTAGTAGATACATTCATGGCCAGTCAATCTCCACCCCCAACCAGAAAAAGAGGAAACATATATTCTTATTGATTTCACATGTAGTTGTTAATTTACTGGCATCAGTTTGGGCTTAAAAGTTGTTCTCTATTTTGCTGGAAATCTTGGGACATTTTGTTAACTTTTTGGTAGATGGCTTTACGAAGTGAGGCATCAGTCTTTGCAGGCAGCTGCTAATTCGATATGATCAAGGCTTTCCTTTTTCAATTGAAAATTTCATGTTGCTGTGTTATTTATATGCATCCATAAAGCCCAAGTCCTCTTCTGATGTTAGCAATATAACATATACTGAGTGTTTCCCCTGATGCTGTGGATGTTAGCAATATGAAGCCTTCCACAGTTGGATAGGGTGTCAATGGAGAATTAGTTTATGCACACAGCAAAGATGGATTAGAAAGAAGTTCCCATGGCAGTCCTGGTAGAAGTGCAGTTGATAGTCCAACTCATGAATTTCATCAGACGAAATTTGATAATCATGATGCTTCACCTTGTCTTAGTGGAACTGATAGGTAACTTTTGTTCTTGTTCCTTTTATATTGATAAAAAGCATATGTTTTGGTCATTATTAGTTTCTGGTTTTTGTTATATTTCTTATATACATTTTTATTATATACCTAAATGTTCGTAAATTGATGCAAAAATACTAAAGACACATGCCTTCCGGAATCCAATGCGAGCTTTTATACATAACTGTGGGCAGTATTCTGAATATTTTTCTATCTGCTGGTTTTTTTATCTCTAATTTGTTTGATAGGTTGTATAGGTTTTCAAGTACATGTTTACTGAATATTTTACCATGCTCAGGGGTGCTTTTTTTTTGGGGCGATAAGAGAAATTAAAGCTTAAACTGTCCCTGAACTCCCTCACGTTTGCTGCAACCAGTATGACAGCAGAGAGTCTTTTGCTGCACGCTCCGATTAGCTTGTTGGTTCCTCAGGGGTGCTTAATTTCTTGTTTAGCACCTGCTTCCGATTGCACGGCTTGTTAACTGCAAGCTTTTCATAGTGTCTTCCCTCTTTTGCTTGTCAACTTAGTCTCATGTTTAAAAATTGAATGACCACTAACATGGAATAGCCATTGAAATGGCCATTGACATTTGCTTATTTCAACAAATGACTAGTTTCTGCATGTGCATGCCTTATAATTTTTAATATTCATTCTCATAAAAAAAAAAATGGAATTGATGTCATGGAAGTTGGAAGTGAGAAATTACTCATGAGTGAACATGCACCATATAGACATGTATGGAGGTCATCCCACAATCCATGGTAATATCATACAAAGCAATTGAAATATCTTCAGTTAACTCTGCAACAAAGTTATCTTTTTGAATAGAATTTGTTGCAACTGCAACTTTTTTTAATCCATGATCAAGGGAAATGACATATCTCAAGTTGTTTACCATTGGCAAAGCTAGCTTTTTTAATAGAATTTGCTGCAATTTCTTTTATCCATGATCAAAGGAAAGACAACTCTTATATATTTCCTCTCTAATAGATATTGATATTGGTTTCCTCAACTTTCATTTTTCGTTGTCATTCAATTTGCAGAGATTATGGTGTTGAATCCATTTTTTCGGATGAGAAGTATGGTGATGAATCTTCTGGGGTGTTGCTTTTGAAGTTTCCGATGACATTGATATTAGAGAATAGTGAAGAACAGCTGGCAAAACTCTTTATTTGTCTAGTTCGGTGAATGTACCATATGAAGATGAATAATTTAAATTTCCTTGTAAAGAGAGAAAAAACATGGGTTGAATAGTCTTTTGTATTTTGATGTATTCTTTTTTATTGGTTTTTTTTTGTAATTTCTCTGTAATATTGTAACAAATACCATGTATTTGAATTTCAATTAAAATGATGTCTTATATCAATGATTAATTTTTTAAATTTATTTATATTATATGTATTACAAAATTTAAGATGATTTCTAATGTTTTATCTAATTAACTTACATCCGTAATTTCATCGTCCTCAAATGATTATCAGGGGTAACTTTTTTTATCCTTAAAACTTATAGAAATAGCATAATGTGTCTCTAAAAAATATTTATGTCATATCATTAGCTTTCTTTGTATCCAATTTATTGTGATCAATTTCTATCGGCAAGTCGTGGGGATGCAAAATTTATCCCTAAAATTTTTGGTGATCTTAATTTATGAATGAATTTTTAAAGATAATTAACCTAAGTTCTATCTTCATAACTTTCAATTCATCCCTACAGGTTGTCAGTGTAGATATATTTTGCCGTCCCGTCGAAGTGCTCTTCGTTGCATAAGCTCTCTCCGGTAAGGCATCCTTCCTCGGGAGAGTAGAACACGCGGTGCACTTGGGTGCTCCGTTATGTGCTGCGCACGGCCTGTAGCACACGATGTCCACAATACACTCCAATCGTAAAAGCACGTGAGGCACGTGATGAACTTTTCTGTCTCGGTAACTTGCGCATGTAGAAATGTTCGTTCTTTCTGCTGTGCGTTACCATTTTTTCTACAACAGATGTTCCCATGGTCTCGACAAAACTATGTCGTTGAGCTCGGTGCCAGTCATGTACCAGTCGAGCTAATCGAAGAAGCTTGTTACCTATGAACATCAGGCCATCAACATCCTCTGACGTTGCTATATAGACATGGTGGTCTGATGGGACCTGAGAAGTCAAACTTCAGACTAGTAATATCTTAAGACTAATTCGAATGGAAAGATATATTTTATATAGGATAATTTTTCTTAGATGGATTATCTTATATATTTGTTTGGACGTCACAGGGAGTATGTCGATGGATTAAATTGTGGTTGTTTGAAAAGTATTTTCTTTTAATTTATAAAAATATTTGTGATAACTCATAAAAATAATTTATCCACGTCAATTTCAAAATAATTTATTTTATGTTAATTTTTTTAATTTATATCAAAATATCTTTTTCATCCAATAAGATTAACTCCTATTTTGATAATTTATCTTCCTTATCAAATTAGATTTTAAGATTTTATTTGGCTAGAAGGATAAGGAGTGAGATAAAGTCATTGTAACATTGTAGCAAATAGGTAGGATGGAAATGATTTGGAAGTCGAATCGAGAGGAGACGATCATTAACTACTAATTATTAATATCATACTAAAAAGTCTTCACTCTCATAAAAAATTATTAAATAAATACCTACTAACATTACATCATACTACCAATCATTTTATTCTATTAATTCTTGTACTCCAATCAAATATCCCATAATTTATCTCTACATATTTTATCCCAATATAACCATCATCCTCCTCTCAAACAAAATCGAGAAGGGAAGCTTCCCCAACCTCAGTTGAGGGCTAAATTAACCCCTTAAATCCAAAGGTTGACTACTTCACGATTTAAGTCCCTTCTCTTCTCCAAGAAAGGCCCCATCTTTTCTAATTTGGCTCCGTTCTTGGAGCTCGAACGGGTCCCTCGCAAGAATTCTTTTTTTATTTCACGTGGATAAAAATGTCATATCTTTATTATCAATTTCAAATATACTTAAGTTTGTCAAAACATCGTTCCTTCTTTCCTACTCTGACCATCATTATTGGTTGTGCAGGATAAGCAATGGTGGTGCCAACTAACGATGGGTGGGATGAGCGGCAACACGAAGACCTCCCTCCATGCTATATTGTTTGGATGAGGGATAAAGCTCCTCTTTGAATTTAGTATGAGGTAAGTTTTACTTATATTATTGTAAGTAGTGGGATAATAAAAGTGGCTGTGATAGTTAATTTAATATATTATAAATTGTAAGTTAATATGATTTATATTAATGATTATTTTTATTTTATTCTTTTTATTATTATTGTTTTCTTTAATTATTTTGTAGTAGAAAGGTAAATTATTTTTTTCTTTGGCTTCTTATCTATAAATAGAGGTCTAAGATTTTTGTAATAAAATCAAATTAATATTTTCTTTTAATATGGTATCAGAGTAGTAGTCCTAAGTTGAAGCTATATACCTTTTTAATTTCCATCACCTTTCATTCTCCACCAAATAAGATCTTAGGGATTCTTCTCTTACTAGGCATCTTACATGCATTAAGAGAAGAATCTCTCGTATCCAGGTGCATGATCAACATCTTCTTTCTTTTAGGGATTGATAGAAGCCAAACCTAGAAATCCACAGGAGACATCACCATTGCTAGGCAACACCCTTATGCCACGAGTAGAGTGACTATCAAACCACCCACAACCAATCAGACCCCCTTAGGCAACTGGTCACTGACCGTAGCACTGCCAATAGGCGCTCTTCCTACCAACATTGTCGCCAACCAACGATGTGTGGAGGCCATGTCAGGGGACACTCCTCGCCCTCTTAGGGAACTATAAGGGTTGCACACGACTGCTCTATCTTCTGCCCTAACTATGATGACTGATTTGTCACAAGAAGGGTCGCCAAAGCACCACCAAGACTTGATTCAAAGGTTGTTCATACTGCCGGTATTCCTGCTGTAGCATTGATTTTTTTTTTTTATTTTTTTATCCATGTGATCTCTTGAATCAAACAATTAATGATGGGTAGGCATTGTATGTGAAGTTTTCTTATCGTTTGATAGATTTAGGTCTCCGATCAGGAGTATTGTGGCATCCAAAGTTATTGATTCTTCCACTCAACGAGAGGGAAGTCACGGAGATTTTAAGAATCCTTTCTTTGGTTTAATCACCAAGTTTGACGAAACTAATTAGGCATTGTGGTCCCAATCGATCCTCAATATAGTTGAAGGTCATGATGAGGAGCGTATACTCCTTGAATCAAAACCCACCTAAAGACTGACGAGTACACTACTTGAAAAAAGGACAATACTATGGTTAAAATGTGGATCATGAATGCACCTATTCAAAGGATTGCAATTGAGATAATGTATTATAAGACAACGAAGCAGATGTGGGATATTCTTCACCACACACTCAAGATAAGAACACTGCACGTGTTCTACAACTTTATAATGAAATTGCCCACATGAGACAAGATAGGAGACCCCTCACTTAGTACCACTCTGCCACGAAGTCAGCAATTTAGCACCTAAATCCTATATGCTTGTGTGTGCTTGTAAGATAAGCATCAGGTTGTATTGTTTCCTTCTCTTGCAATCTCATGCATTTATTTTCTGATTTATGCATACATTGGGGACAATGTATGAGATAGGCATGGGGAAAGGCCTAATACTTTATCGATTTGGGCTATGCATGTTTTTTATTCCATCTTCTGTCTTGATTTCTTGTATTTTTCAATAAAAAAAAGTGTTTAAAAAAAAGGAAAAAAAGTTACTAATTTTTAAATTTTGAGTTAGGATGACGATACTTAGTCATATAGCAATTACCAACCTTAGGAAAAGTATGATTAAGATCTTTTGACTTAGAATCAATTTTGATTTAATTAAGTTGGGTATTTACTAAGGTGCAAATCTATTTTCCGAGCCCTCAAGTAATCTTGTTAGCTAAAGTCTTAAGCCAACAGGATAATATATGTGTGACTTATCTTTTCACCATCTGATTTGAGTGATTTTGAAATCTAAGCATATCATCCTTTGCACTTATACACCGATTAGCTTATGAGCAACTACTTTTTCAAAACTAGGTTTTCAATGAACCTTAGATTTGAGAGTCCGATTCAATATTCAGACTTAATCTAATATCTAATCTTGGGAGCCTCATAGTTATGACTGTTATATTGCACTAGATTTCCCCTCCAGATGTAGGGTGTTCAAATCTCAACCTTGCACTCTAATCTTTTCCAAGGTTTTGTTTAGGAAGCGTTTACAAATAAGATTCGGAAGAGCCACCTATCTAGAAAAAAGAGAGAAAAAAGAGAGAGAAGAATAAGAAAGCATGTTAGGTAATGAGAAAATAAAAGACACCAAAAGGTACAACTAGGGAGATATATATTGAATCCATTCTTGTGTTGACTTCGAGATAAAAAAATAAAAAGAAAAAAAGAGAGAGGCAAAAAGATACCAAAAGATACAGTTGGGGAGATATACACTGAGTCTGCTTATGTGTTGACCTCAAAATAGAAAAGAGAAGGGAAAAAGCTACAAATCTCTGGTAAGATAAATCCAAAGATAGGATTCGGAAAAGTAAATGATAGTCTAATGCTTTAAGGAAAGTAGAGTTTTCAATCCAATTGTCTACTTGACAAGTCAACATCACCAGCATAAATGCTTATAATTTCAATTTTTATTCAAACCTTGAGTGGATCGATGAGCCATAAAAAGTTGTTTATAAGGCCCAAAACTACAGCTGATAGGGATTTGAATGGATTAAGCGATCTATATTTTTGTCAATACTTGAGTGCTATTAAGTTTTTTTTGGTAAGATCTTACGTATATTTTTCTCTGATTGGCGACAATTGGTACCTCCTAACTTATGATAGCTTATTTCAAACTTGTTTGTATTTTATCATCGTTGGTTATATTTCTAGATTTTGTGTGTATGTTGCTCATAAATTCTTAGAAGACTATAACTCTTTCACCAAGGCAACCTAAGGATTTAAAGCTTTATTGTATATAGTAAATGTAACCACCATTTCTGCAAAAGTGAGTTAGGTTTTCTATTTTTATATTTTCCTTTGTTTTGTTTTGCTTAAGAACTAGTCAAACTTAAGCATGATGTATAATCAAGTCATAATTTTATATAAATTATATAGCTATTTAAGGTTATTTTTGAGAATTTATTTTATAAATAAAGTAATTTTAGAATTTTCTTTATATTTTATGAAAAATGATCTTTTCTTTATTTTTATATCCTATGCGAGGCAAGGAAAGATCCTCAGGTGGCTCAAGATAAAAAAAGAATAATTTTTATGGGTCCATTAAGGTATTTGGGTCAAGAGAGATCAATAAATATGCTCATTTGGACTAGATGGTGGTACACATATAAAATAAAAGGTTAAAAATTAAAGTTTTAATGAAATTAGTTGTCTTGATCCAAAAACAAGCCTCTTACCCTTTTATCATGAATTTCAAAGATTTTTGAGAGTAAGGCTCTCAAGTATATAAATAGACCTCAAGAAGCTTAGGAAAGATCTTTCTTCCTTCCTACCTCTCCTTTCCTCTTATCCTTTCTTGGGCAAGCAAGTGGCCTTTAGTGGTCACCAATCCTCTCCGCCTTTGCTCCTCCTCTGAATTTCTCTGTCACTGTCGGGACGCCACTCCTTCGCCTTCTTTTCTCTTTCCCTTTATATTATTTATTTTTTTCTAATTATTAGATTAGATTAACAATATCTTTACTTAGTTGTAATTTTTTATTTGGTTGATATTCTTGACATTAGTTTATCAATGATAAATTTTTATTCCCTATTCGTAGAACTTTTATTTCATTATTAATTGATGGCTTGCTTTAGTTAATTTTGTAGTTAGGATTTACTTTTGTATTTAGTTTTTCAAATTTATTTATTAATTTTCGTACTTCCAAATATATCGAAAAAAAATCACATAGGGTTCTGCATGTTAATTTTAATTTTCTACCAAAGTTCTATAGAAAAAATGTAAAATTTATTTACATTTCGTTCATTTCCTTGCACCGATTCAACCTTTGTAAATTATTTTGAAATTTATCTCATGCATCATAGATAATAGTTTTGAGTAAAAATTGGTAGGAAGCTTAGTTAGGATGCCTGTTAAGTCTAGTAATTTTATTAGAATGTTTACGTTATGGAAAAATTATTTCTACGTGAATTTCATTTAGGTCTCTATCTTATATTTTAGTTTTTATTTTTTTGTTTCTTTATCTTACCCTTATCTAAAAATATCAAAAGAAAGCTAAAAAATTAAAAATATCAAAAATATATTAGTGTAGCATGGTAGAAAGCGAATTGAACGTTTTTCCTTGTTGTTGATCGACTCGAACTCTCACGTTACACATTCTTTTATATCTTTAGGAGCTCAGAATTATTGAGATGGTCGTGATTTCACACTACAACAATAATTTTATCACTTAGCAAATTTCGTGATCATACCTACCATGTAGGAAAACCCTATAACCATCTAAGTAGACTTGTAGTTTCTCCCTCTTCTTCTAAACAAGTTGAACACACCTCTACCATGGTGGCATCTTAGAGAGGAGGGAGAGGTACTGAGCAGTTCACCTGTGATCGTGGACGATGAGGTGGTCAGGGGTGTGCTAGGCCCCAATGTTCACATTGTAGGAAACTTGGGCTTTTCAGAGACTTGCTAGTCCAAGTATGGGAAGCCTGCCAATGCTTACTGGACAATAGCTAGATCTGATCTTGGTTCAAAGACTTCACCTATCACTAGAGACGAATATGATGATCTGATTAAGAGGTTGTCCTGGCATGGACTATTTGGTTCACCTGCCACTGTCCCTAACTCTTCCTCTATAGTTGGAGATACTGCTGCCAACGCTAAGTCTTCAGGTATATGTCATGCCTGTGATGGTAGGATTGATGTTGTAGATCGATTGGTCGACTCAGGTACTTCTTGACATATATGTGGGAAGGCACAATAATTTGCTACTTTATGCCCAAACTCATATGGGAGAACCATTGTTGTAGTAGATGAACGAAATTATTCGGTCACTGAATAGAGGGAGGCTCAAATAGCCCCTTACATACGACTGCAGAATGTTTTTCATACTCCGGATTTTCCTTTGAATCTTCCTTCTATTTTGTTCTTTCTATTCTTACTTATTTCTTTAATTATCTTGTAATAGAGGGACATGTCTATTATTTTTCCCTTTAGCCTTTCTCTATAAGTAAAAGCTTAAGGTTTTTGTAATAGAATCAAGTTGATATTCACTTCCAACAATTTAATATAAAAGAGAGAATTGTAGGTTATTTATTTATATAATATTGGATTATTTTATTATTATTATTTTGTTGGAAAGTGAAGTAAGTGGAAGTTAAATGTGATAGATCAATTAATATGATGTGTATGGAAATTTAAGGTGACATTCTCTCACTATTCATGATAGTATTATCTTATCCCTGTTACATCACCTAATCACCCTTCTTATCTCTCATCTAAACAAGGCTTAAGAGGTAACTCCTATCCTGCAATAAGTTTTGGTGGGATAAGTTAAGATGATGTTTGGCTGGGAAATATAATAAGCAGTAGAATAAAAATGATTAATGTTAGTGGGTAATATTTGAATAGAACAATATGTGAGTGGGATAGATTGATATGTAGTGAGTATGTATCGATGATTTTTATGTTAAAGTAGGTATATTTTAATATATGATGGCGTTGATGTGATATAATTTGATAGGTTAAAGTGAGTATAATTTGATAAAAGTTAGAGTCGATTTAATAGAGTGGAATAAGTGCTATTCTATCCATTCGAGTGGTTATTCCATAGGATATTTAGTAATCGGCTTGAGTTAGTTCCGTCTTTATGTTTATGATCGTTGTAGTATATGACAAAACAGCTACCAGATTATTACAGAAATTTTTTTATTCGGAATAAAAATTTTCCCGAGGTCGAACTTAGGGAGCAACTAGAATTCTAGAAGTATAAAAGTTCTAAATTATGTTACAAAAATAAGAAAGAGAGAGAGAGAAGGTTCTCTTGGATTCTTCTTCTTCTTTCTCTTTCAACTGATCTTCTTCTCTTTCTCTGCTTTCTCCTCCAGAGTCTTCTTCCTCTCTTCTTTCTTCTTCTTTCTCTTTTCTTCTTCTTTTCTTCTTGCCTTCTTCTTTCTTCTTTACTTGCAGCTGTGCCTTCTTTCTTTTCTTCTTCTCTGCTTCCTTCTTCTGTTCTTTTTCTTTTCTTTCTGCTCTGGCCGCTGCACTTCCGTCGTTTGACTTGATGCTTAGACGACCTAACTGTGGGTTTGCTACAGTGCGGCTTCTTCTCTTCTTCTTCAGCTCCTCTCCTCCCTTTCTTCTTCAGCTGCTCAGTGTGGCTTAGGCTTCGGCCGCTCCTCCTCTCTTCTTCTTTCTTCCTTTCTTTCCTGCACGCATACACAGTGGTCAGTGCAAAACCTACCCCTACCCCTTCCCCGCATCTCTCTCTTTCTCAGAATCTCTCTTAGGATCGCTCTCCCAGAGTCAGGTAATCGAGTTCGAGTAGCGCGCCTGGGACCAGGTCCACCGGCGTGCGGTGGTGGGCAATGAGTGCATGGTCGGGTAGTTGGATCCGGCCCAGACCCACGGGGTGTGAGCGCGGGCGAGGGCGAGCAAGCGCGTGGCGCGCTACGTGCGGGTGAGAGGGACTTGACCCCTGTGTATCGAAGGCAAATAGCTTGATACACTTTTTCAATATAAGTGTGGGCATGCAGCCACACACTTACGAGGTGGGACTAAAGTCCCACCTCCAAATCTTGCACCTACGGTAGATAAGGCTGCTACCAATTGGGGCAGCTGCGAGGCTCGCAACCCAGCTGGCAGGCCTGGGCGTATTCGCAGCAGCTTTCCGCACTACTTGGGACTCGCGCCTGGGTTGGAGAACGCCTGGAGCTACGAGTGAAGGAGCTGCAGCAACTTAACAATGGTGGTGAGGGGGCTTTGACCTGAAAGCATAATGACGGCCTTTCGGCCAAGTCAGAAGACGTGGGAAGCTTCGTCGGAGTGCGGCGAAGGCTGTGCGAGGGTCGGCGAGGTGCGAGAACGCCTGTGGCGGTGGACCTCGGTCAGAATGTGGGCGTGGAAATGGATTTGTTCGGGGGGTGGTCGGATGGTGCGTGGCGATGTATGGAGTGGGGGGAATGGTCGAGTGGAGTGAGGGGGAGCCTCTGGGCCGGTCGACGAGGGGTGAGGAGGTTTGTGGAAGTGGGATGGTCTCCCCGGAGAAGTTGACCAGAGATGGGGAAGATGGAGTTTGACAGTGGCGGTTGGGTGGTTGGAATGGCAAATTAGAAGGGGGAAAATACAAAGGAGAGAGAGAGAGAGGAAACTTTGTACCTATTTACTCGACGAAGGGGGAGAGAGCAGCGCCCGGTTCGTGCCTGCCGGAGCTGAGGACGAAGATGCCCAGGGGGAGGGTATCGACGACGAAGAGGCGGTCGGAGGGCGCCAGCTGGTACGGCCTAGCGCGGACGACAGTGCAGAGTAAACTCTGTTGCAGGTAGGATAGTAGAGAGACGAGGAGGAGGAGGAGATCGCTGGAAGCTCGGGCACTCTAACCGGAGGAGGAAGAGATGAAGTGCGAGGTATTTTTTCGCCAGAGGAAGCTTGAAGGAGTCGACAGACCTTGCCGCTCCTTATAAAGGCCTTGGCGCGGAGAGGGGGCCGAGGTGGCGACGTGCCAGCCTCGCCGGAGAGTGGCCGGAGAGGATACCCATGCCTTTCGTGCGTTCGCACGAGAGGCATGGTTGATGGCAGAGGGCAGGGGAGGGTCCCTACGATAGAGGACGTCACAGGGAACCCCCCGTCTGTTCTAGAGGACGGCTGCCCTGCCCTGCGCGGCGCCATCCTCCACGCAAGGTCACCGGAGGCATGGCGCTGTGCAGAAGTGACAGGGAGGACCTAGTGCACGACTTTTCCACTGCAGCTAGTCTTTGTGTGTTTTTATGCTTATTACAGTAATGTCGTTATAGTATAAAATAAGACAGCTACGGTTGTCGTTACTATAGAAATTTACTCAGAAATAGTTTCTCGAGGTCGAACTCAGGGAGCTACTGGAATTCTAGAAGTACAAAGTTTCTTTATTACAAAAATAAGAGAGAGAGAGAGGGAGAGATAGATTTCTATTTTTGGCTTCTTCTTCTTCTCTTCTTTCTCTCTTTGCTTGTCTTCTTCTTCTCTTTCTCTTTTCTTCAGCTGCATTATCTCTCTCTCTACGGGTCTTCTTCTTCCTTAGTTCTGTTTGCCTTCAATTTCTCTTCTTCTTCTGCTTGTCTTCTATTTCTTTTCTTCTTCAGTTCTTCTTTTTCTTGTCTTTATCTTCTGCAAAGTCTTCTCTTTCTTCCTTCTTCTCTTTTCTTTCTCTTCAGCTGTGGAGCCTTCTCTTTTCTTCTTCTTTGCTTTGTCTCCTCTGAAGGTTCATCCGTCGTCTGATACTGCAGTCAGACGACTTAAACTGCGGTCTGCTACGGTGCTTCTCCTCTTTTTCTTCCTTCGTTGCTTCTTCTTCTTTGGCGAGCCTTCTTCTTCCTCTGCTTCTTCTTCCTTGGTCTTCTGCCTTGCTCAGTTGCAAAGGCTTCTTCAGAGTTTCTTCTTCTTCTGCTCCTCTTCTTCTCCTTCCTACGGCTAAGTGCTGAGCATTCCTCCTTCGCGCCCTGTTCCTGCACAAGGCACAGCAAAACCTAGCCTTTCCCTCTACCCGCACGTCTCTCTCTCTCTGTAAATCGCTCATAGGAAGCTCTCCCAAAGCCGGGTTATCGGGTCGTATAGCGTACCCGTGACCAGGCGCACCGGCGTGGGTGGTGCGCGAGGAGTGCAGGGTAAACAGGTTGGCCAGGTCCGCGTGGCGTGGGTCGCGGACGAGGCGGGCAAGTGGGCGAGGGGACCTTACCCTGTGTTCTGAGGTGATAAGGTAAAAACACAAAATCAATTTAAATGGGTGCAGCACTTTGAGATCTTACGATGTGGGACTAAACTCTGCTCCTTCTCGCGCGCGCTCGTAGGAAGAGCGCGACCTCGCTTCAGCAGCTACGTCCTCGTTTCCCCTCGCGTGCCAGCTGCCTGCCTTCCCCCGAGTCTCCCCAATTCGCATCAGCTGGAGACCTGACACTCTGAAGCCTGGAGCTCGCTTGGAAGCTCTTTGAGTTGTTGCCAATGGCGGCTAGGGCAGCAGATCTGTCTAACACAGAAAGGGCCTCTCGGCCTAATTAGACCACAGGGGAACCTTCGCCGTGGCACGGCGAAGGTAGTGCGAGGTGTAGCAGGCCGCGGGACAACCTAGGCGTGCATGCCTAGGTCGTTCTGTGGCCGGAAAAGTGGGTTTGATCGGGGGAGTGTTGTGGAGGTGTAGAGTGGCAGTGGAGGGGTGGAGGGCGTTTGGTGAGGTGAGTCGGAGCTTTTGGGAAAGTTGGCAAGTCGTATGGGGTTGTGGGATGACGGGGACGACTCGTCGGAGAGTGGCTGGAGGTGGAGAAGATGAGGGTGGTCAGGTGTGGTCGTAGGGTAATCAAGCAAAATAGAGTGGGGAAAAGAAAGAGGGGAGGAAGGGAAGTAACTGTAACCTACCTACAGGGACGAAGGGGGCCGAAGCGACGGGCAGTCGTATCGACTGTTTCCGGAGAAGAAGCACCCAGAGGGAGAGAGCGGCGGCGAGGAAGAGGGCAGGGAGGCACGCGCTTGGTACGGCGCGACGCGGGGAGATCAGGCGAAGGTGGCTCTGCTGCTGGTATTGCAGCAAAGCGACGAGAAGGAGGGGCCGCCGGAGCTGGTGGGTTCCTGTCAGAGTGGGGAGAGAGGAAGGGTTGAGGGATTCTCCGTCAAGACCAGGCTGCCAGAACCGGCTGGCGATGTTGGTCTTTATAAAGGCGGTGGCGGAGGGGCGGACGCAGGTTGGCGACGTGCGTCCCTCGCTGGAGTATGGTCGAAGACGAGACCCATACCTTCCACGCGTTCGCACGGAAGGTGTGGGTGTCGTCAGGTGGCATGGCCGAGTCCCTGCGACAGCAGACGTCGCAGGGAACTCCGCGTTTTCTTTGCAGGACGTCCCCCTCACCCTACGCAGCGCCATGCTCCGCGCAAAGTCACCGGAGCATGGTGCTGCGCAGAGACTTGCAGGAGGGACCAAAATGCAAAGAACGATGAGGAAGTTGGGGGCCAAAATGCAAGGGTTTCGAAAGTTGAGGGTCGAAAAGTAAATGATGAGGACCAAATTGCAAAGTCGGTCAAGGAGGTCTCTTCTTAGGCTCAAGTTTTTATGCATGACTAAATTGGACCTAAGGATTTTAATGGTAAATTTTGTTTCTAGGTCAGACCATGTTTGACCGGCCAATTTACGTAAAAATCCAAATTAAATCATTAATTGGGCATGGTTCTCAATGTAGGTCAAAATGGATTTCTAAGGCTAAATTGAAGGTTCTAAACTCTAGAGATTATTTTTCTATGAATTTTAGAGGGTTTAGTTGATTTTTACCCTGCCTCGAACCTCATGAATTGAAGTGAGTTTGTGTTAGGGTTACAGAATGTCATTTAATTCCTTGGAGTTGCTGTAGCCCTTGTTGGATCAGATCATCCCACTTTCCTTCTTATTTGGTTTATTTAACCTGTGTTTGGACCTTGAATTACACTGTTTGCGGATTGTGTTGGTAAAATTACATTTTTACCCCTTATGACTTGTTTTCTTCTTAAACTCAGAATTCTCTGAGTTAAGCCTTTCTTTGAGTTATGTAGGAGCTTTTTCTTGCATATCTAGGTTAGATTATGCTAGTTAGGGTTCATGATGAGGTTCTCATCAGGACCGTTCTGCAAAGAACGATGAGAAGTTGGGGGCCGAAACGTAAGGATTTCAAAAGATAAGAGTTAAAAAGTAAATAAAGAGGATCAATTTGTAAAGTCGGTCAAGATTGTCTTTTCTTAGGCTCAAGTTTTTATACCAGACTAATTTGAACTTAAGGATTTTAATGGTAAATTTTTATTTTAGGTTGGACCATGTTTGACCGATCAATTTGCGTAAAAATCCAAATTAAGTTATTAATTCGGCATGGTTCTCATTTTAGGTCAAAATAGGTTTTAATGGCCAAATTGAAGGTTCTAAACCCTAGAGGATATTTTTGTATGAATTTTAGAGGGTTTAGTTGATTTTTGTCCTACCTCGAATCTCGTGAATTAAAGTGGGATTTGCTTTAGGATTACAGAATGTCATTTAATTTTTAGAAGTTGCTATAACCCTTTTCAGATCAGATCATCACACTTTCCTTCTTATTAAGCTTGTTTGACCTATGTTTGGACCCTTAATTACCCTGTTTGCATACTGCATTGGTGAAATTGCAGTTTTATCCTTGATGATTTGCTTTATCCTTTAACTCAGAATTCTCTGAGTTAAGCCTCTCTTTAGATTTTGTAGGAGCTTTTTCACACATATTTGATTAGATTGTGCTAGTCAGGGTTCATAATGAGGTTCTCATCAATATTCTGATCAAATGGATATCCTCGATGCTATCTCTTAGGAGTGACAGCTTTGTGGTGTTGTGGTCACAAGTGGTAGGTCAGGGTGTACATGGGTCGAGTTCAATTCGAACCCAACCCAATTTGAGTTGGGTTGGGTTGAGATTTTCTCATTCGATAAAAGATGGGTTGAATTAAGTTTGAGGTCCAATAAACTCAACCTAGCCTACAACCCAACCTGATTTTTAGTTCAAAGGGAAAAAGCCCATTCAAACTTCAAAGGGAAGAAAACCCACTCCTTACAAACTTCAAAGGAAAAAAAAAGACCCCCTATTCAAACTTGAAAGGAAAAAAAACCAATGTAGACGCATGCCGCTCCCTCAATTTTCCCTCTCTTTATGCCCTCTCCATCACACACACACATAGGAGCATCCTTGCGCACTCTCTTTTCAGTTTCCCTCTGTTGCTATCACCACTAGTCTCTCCATCGTAGACTCACACCTCCCTTCTCGTTGTCGTCGTTCTTGTTATTGCCGCTCGAGGTCAGCATCTTCTTCCCTCCTCTCTTCCTCCTCTACATCAGCAATAGCGACCACCTCCCTTGACCTTGACCGTACCTGCACCTAGCAATCCCCCTTTGATGGCCACCATCCTTCACCAAAGCCACCATCACCACCACACAGCTCACCACCCCCTCACCGGCCATCTGTCTTCATCCCTACCTTCCCCTTTGCCTAACCTAAGCCTATCACCAGAGCTGCTGCTACCACCACCACCACCACCACCACCCCCCCCACATAATCCACCACCCCTCACTAGCCATCCACCATCCTTTCTACCTTCTCCTCCGCCCATCCTATCACTGGAGCCGTTACCACCACCACCACCACATAGTCCACCACGGCACCATCCCTATCCACCTCGCTATGTGACTTTCCCTCCACCCACCCTATCATTAGAGCTGCTACCATCAGCACACAACCTACCACCCCCTCACCAGCCATTCTCCTTTAAGTTTAATATTATCAGGTATACTTTTATTTTTTCTTGTTACTGTTATCCAACTATCAAGTTTTTTTATTTTTATCTATTTTATTCGCTTTTTTAGAAGATATAAGTTACGAGTTTAAAACATCTTGTTATTAAGTATAAAAGACATAAAAAATATGTAAGAGATAAACATAAGTTTTGAATCTTTTATTTAGTCAATAATCTGCTCAAACTGACCCAACTCGACCCACTTTTTGTGGCTTAGGTTGAATTCGGTAGTGTAACATATTAGATTGGATTGAAAGAATCTCAACCCACAAATTATGCATGGAATTTGGGTTGAGTCCTAACCTGATCCAACTTGACCCATGCATACCCCTAATGATAGAGCCTTAATGATAGGGCCCTAGAGGCACAAGTCAACTTGAAGGCAGATCGAGGTAGCCACAAGAAAAAGAGAAATGTAAGGGAGAGTAAAAGGGAGGAAGGAGGGGAAGAACGAGGCCATAATGGACATTAGAAGAGGTGAGAAGCCTATATGGGAGGCTACGATGGTGGTGGTGGTTGCCATCGATAGAGCATTTATTGAGTTCTGCCACCTCCACTCCAACATTGCTGGCCTTGCTTTTTGTGACTATGAAACCCAGAAGAGCTTGGAGAAGATCAAAGAGGCAAGTGGTGTGTAGGTGGCGATATAGAGGCTAGCGATTGCCATTGATGGAGCGGTGACAAGGATAAAAAGAAGAGTCGGGAAGGAACTACTTTTTTAAAAAATTAATTTGATTATATCTAAACCATTAAATAGACGTAAAAATTTAAATTAACTCAACATGAATTGTGATTAATTAAACCTTTAACTTCAATTTTAATTAGAGTTGAACCATTGGATGGACACAAAGATTTTAAGTAACCCAATGTGAGCTATAACTAGCCTAACTTTTAACTTCGATTGCAAAGATTGCCAGGACATGCATGTATTTAAGAAATCATTGTTGTTGCTATTGAAGGTCTTTTAATTCCAAGGAAAAAGGAAATGAAACCTTTTTACATGTTAGAAAAATGTAAAAACTACTCATCCAACTCCTTTCTACTTTGCGGATTTCTATCTCTTACTTAGAAAGTGAGCGGAGGACATATGAAAGAATCCATGTATGGTCGAGGAAGGAATAGCAGGCGATATAAGAGGTGGAGTTGTTAGATACAAGTAATGAGGGTGACGATAGTCAAGTAAGGCCCCATCTATACTACGAGTGATTCTACCTAGTTTACAAGAGAGTTTGTACAAGTTATTGTTACAATCCAATTTGCCCTTACATGGGAGTCAGGTTGGATCATTTTATTATCTTAAGATTTGATTGTTCAGCATGAAATAAATCAAAATCATATCATTTTCACGCATGTATTATAGTAAGAAATTAATTAAACAACAAAAGGAAAAGAAATAAGTCCATAACTAACATCCACTCCGAGATATGAAAGTAGTGTACTATCATAGCTATCACAAAATATGATAATAGCAAGGAAACAGAACTAGTAGATCCAAATCTAGATACTACAATAGGGAATTAGAACGTGCTATAGCAGAAAGAACGACAGCCAAGGCTAAGGTTGGACTTAGCTAAGCCCAACTTCCTCTACAACTGGTGGGACGGGCTGCTTAGTTCCTTGACATGGGTACAAATGGTAGACATTAGCAAAAAGTTGAGTAGAGTGGCAGGACTATAGTAAACATGTAAGCAAAACTGAAAGGACAAAAAAGAAATAGTTCTGCAGGCATTTAATATATTTTAATGTCTGTTAACTATTTGTTATTTGATTTCCAAAACATTCTAGCATATGATCATATTTCCTCTTATTTCACATGTTCCCTAGTAGAACGATCTTGTCACAGTATCCCCGCGATGCAAGGCACACACGTGACGCTTTCCTAGCCAAGAAAGCATCCCATGCCCAGTCTACACCCAGATTACCATCCCTGGGTCATGGTCGCAGTGTAGCAGTAATGATAGCATGCGTGATAAACGCACATGGGGCTACCCCGCACTAGCATGCGGTCAGTCGTTTCCGTTAACGAGTACGCGCTAAACTGTTGACATAGAGCTGAGCAGGGCCGCGCCCCTCACAAGTCTGCCTACCCTCGCCTGACTATCCCGGTTGGCCCTATAGGCCCAATAGGAGTCGGTGTAGGAAGGTCGTCCCTACTCCAGGTCCCAACCCGAGGAGGTTAGCTCTTTCCCTACATAATGGATAGTCAACTCTCCTTGGTACACATGTACCCGAGAGCCAGCTCATCCCCGCACTAAAACCAACACTTGGCCACTTGGGCCCCCACTTTTCCATTTTCATCTTGTCATTACCATTAAGGTTCTATTTCATACTTACAGCATCTTTAATTTTTTGCCTTAGGGTTCAGAAAATCCATTCCTAATTTGATTACCAATGAGTTTGCACATTTCAAATCTTGGCACAACAAGCAATAATACTAGTCCTTAGGATTTAGGATCAAATCCTAGGTGGTTACTAACACTATCAGCATCATCCATTTTAGTGGTTTATTTTATGTCAGTCATGGTCCATGATATTGGGTAATTGACGCTCATAAATAAAAAAATTAAACCAAGCATGTGATGTGATTAGGGAGTGCATCGAGTTTTCCTTTCTAAGGTTCAGATATAAAAAAAACCTAGTAAGGTTGCTATAAAGTTTACTTGGTAGATATTCCACACGATTCAAACCAAGTGCCAATCACGTGTGTACAAAAAAGTTGTATCTCACCCATTCAGGGCCGAACATGATATGACCCAACTAGGGTCTAATCCATGCCAAATGCATAATACTCAATAATTAGAGATAACAAGAGCAAACAACAACCACTCACATTGGCCAACAATCATGGCAAAATATAACGAAACTTAATTATGTAAGGGGGGTGATGAACGGGATCACTCAACCAAAATTATCGGGAGATATGGGGGCCTGCTTAAGCTTCCGCTATGCTGCAGACTCTCCTTCGGGGATTGCATAGGTCCCGGGTGGGTGGTCGTGCAAAGCTGTTTCTTGCTCTTGGCGGTGTTATAATGATTAATTCATTATAGTATATTACAAAAAAATGGTCACCAGTTTACAATTTATTACTCGGAATTAAAAGTTTCCCGACGTCGAACTCGAGGAGCACACGTCATTCTAGAAACATAGGAATTCACAATTGACTATATACTGTTTTACAAAAATTTAAGAGAGAGAATGAGTAAAAGAAAACTCCTTTTTCTTGGCTTCTTCTTCTTCTCTCTTCTTCTTTTGTGCCTTCTCTCCTTTAGTCGGCTTCTGTGCCTTCTTTCTTCTTCTTCTTTTCTTTGCTGCGACTGCCTCTTCTTCTTTCTTCTTTCTTCTGCGTTTTCTTCTTTCTTCAACAGCTCCTTCCTTCTTCTTCTTCCTTCTTTTCCTTTTCTTCTCTTCTTGCTCCAGACGTCTAATTCTTCGAGCCAGACGCCTTATCGGTGCTGTTGCTACAGTGCCTCCTCTTCTTCTGTTGTTTTCTTTTCTTCTTCAGCTTCTTCCTCTTCTTCTCTTTGCTGCGGCTTCTCCTTCACCTTCTTCTTTCTTCTTTTCCTCTGCTGCGGCTTTTCCTTCACCTCCTTTTTCTTTGCTGCGGGAGCTCTACGGCTAAGTCCTCGCTGCTCGCTCTTTCTCTTCTTCTTCCTCACCTATTCCCTGCACACACGCAACGCAAAACCTACCCCTACCCTTTCCCATGTGTCTCTCTCTCTCTAAATCTCTCTTTGGTACGCTCTCTCAAAGTCGGGTAATCGGGTTGGGTCACGTGCCCGGGTCCAGGTGCACCGGCGTGGGTGTGGTGTGCGAGGAGTGATCGGGAGTGGGGGTAATCGGGTCGCGGGTCAGATCCGCGTGGGAAGTGCCGCGGATGAGACCCAGTGGATAGGTGAGGAGGGACCTCACCCTAGCGATTCGAGGCGAATAGCCTCTACGACTTTTTCAATTTATGTGTGGGCGTGCGCCCACACACTTCCGAGGTGGGACTAAAGTCCCACCTTCGTTCTCGGGTGTCTGCGGGAGGGAGAGTCGTCCAATTGGGGCAGTAGTAGAGGCCTGCGACCCCAATTGAAGTCCTGAGTGCGTGCGCAAGCAGATTCCGCGCGACCTGGGACCTGCTGCCTGGGACGAGGAGACCTGGGTGAAGCTCCCAAGCAAGCTTCACTCGCTCGACAATGGTGGCGAGCACCTGGGTCTTGAAATCACTAAAACGGCCTCGCGACCACGTTAAAAGGCTCAGGGAGGTTCGCCCAGGTGTGGCGAGTGTGCAGTGGTGGTTGGCGAGACGTGAGAGTGCTTGTGGCCGTGTGCCTAGGGCACACTGCATACGTGAGAGTGGGTGTGTTTGGGGGGTATTCTGGAGGTGAGGCGTGGTGAATGGAGGGTGGATTTGGTGTCAGCGAGGTGTCGCGGTGCTTAAGGGGTAGTTGGCGAGGCGGATGGAGGTGTGGAGTGGTGAAAATGCCTCGCTGGAGGGCGGCCGGAGATGGAGAAGGTGGTAATAGACAGTGGTGGTCGGTGGGTTGAAATAGCAAATTAAGAATGGGGAAATAACAGAGAGAGTAAGGGGAAGAGTTTCACCTACTTTAACTGACGAAAGGAGGGACGGAGGCGCTCAGCACGTGCTTGCCGACACCAGAGACGAAGGTGCCCAGAGGGGGGTAACGGCGACGAGGAGGGGGGTCTGGAAGGCGCCAGCTGGTGCGGCCTGGCGCGGGAGGACAAGGCGGAGTGAACTCTGCTGCAGGTATGGCAGCAGAGCGACGAAAGGAGGAGGAAGGGCCACCGGAGCCTGTGGGCGTTTTGACTGTAGGAGGAGACGAAGTTGGGGGGAATTCCTCGACCAAATCAGGTTTGACCTGACCGGAGAGCCCTGCCGTTCCTTTTATAGCAGCTGGCGGGAGGAGATTCTCAAGGAGAGATCGTGGCGAGCATGCCGGAGTTGGCTGGAGATGGAAACCCATTCCTCTCGCATGTTCGCACAAGAGGAGTGGGCAATGGCAGGCCATGGCAGGGGGTCCCTACGAAAGAGGACGATGCAGGGAACCCCCTTTTCGTTCCTGAGAGTGGCCCACATACCCTACACGGTGCCATCCTCCGCGCAAGGTCGCCGGAGGTATGGGCGCCTGCGTGGGGTGGTAAAGGGGTCGTTCTGTAAAGAACTAAAGAGAAGATGGGGGGCAAAATGCAAGGGTTCAAAAAGATAAGGGTCCAAAAGTAATTCAAGAGGACCAATTTGTAAAGTAGGTCAAGATGGACTTCCCTTAGGTCTAAATTTTGCTATAAACCTAATTTGGACTTAAGAAATCTAATGGTGAAGTTTGATTTTAGGTTTGACCATGTTTGACTGGTTAATTTGCACAAAAAACCTAAATTAGGTCAAAAATTGGGCATGGTTCTCAATTTAGGTCAAGACAGGTTCTACTGGCCAAATTAAAGGTTCTAAACCCTAGCGATGTTTTTCATGATTTTTAGAGGGTTTATTTGACTTTTATCTTGCTAAAAACTTCGTGAATTAAATCGGATTTGTTTTTAAGGTTACAGAGTGTCATTTAATTTCTTGAAGTTTCTATAACCCTTTTCAGATGAGGTCATCCCACTTTCTTTCTTATTAAGCCCATTTGACCTATATTCAGACTCTTAGACACCCCGTTTGTGTACTGCATTGGTAAAATTACAGTTTTACCCCTTATGAATTATTTTATTCTTAAATTTAGAATTCTCTGAGTTAGGCTTTTTCTTAGATTTTGTAGGAGCTTTTGCACACTTATTTAGATCAAATTATGCTAGTTAGGGTTCATGATGAAGCTCTCATCATACCCCCATGCCTAGCTTTTGCTAGTCCCTTAGCAAAATTTTAGGTTTTAACCCTTATTCTAGACCATGAATTTCTTATCAAGTTTAGATAAGTGCTTCTCCTCTTATATCCTTGATAAGGTCAGAGTGTCAATCATAGGCCTAAAAGGTACTCCAGTACCAACTAAGATCCGGATCTGTCTAGCTTTAGCCTCAGTCCATAGCAAAGGTTTTTAAGGCCTACAAGAACTAACCTAGGGTTTATTGGACTTCGTGGTTAAAGCATCGGTGCTTGAGGTAATTTTAGCCTTGGTTCAGTTTGCAGTGCATTTTGTAAGAGAGAGAGATAGAAGATTTATTTGTTTGGAGAGTTTTATCGCTCTTTTCTTTTTAATTCTAGGTTAGGATTGGCTTCACAACACGATCTGTATCGGATTCCTTGTCCCCATCATCAATCCTCAAGGGTCCCTGGCAGTTGATGCTTCGAGATAGCACTGCCCATGGTAACCCTCAGAACCCTGCCTTTCGAGATTTCGAGATAGTCCCGTCCATGTTCCGTGGCCAAATTCAGACCCTGGCAATTGACACTTCGTGATAATGCCATCCATGGAATCTGAACCGGTAGAGTACTTACATGCCCCCAGTAGGATATGTAAATATCATAAGAGATAAGCACCGAGGAGATGATATGTTGTTACGCATCTTCGAGAGGAATTTCCCACCTCTCCGCGTTGGGAACTCATCCAAATCAACTTGTGTTGATCGACTACTCCTAATCTAGGTGACTTTTCAGAACATTTGAAACGCTTCTACGTGATTTTGATACTTATGCTTACTGAACCAGACTGTATGTGTGAATTTGGGTGCTTAGGTTACTGAGTCCCATAAACCAAAAGTCAGTTAACGAAGCCGAATACTCCCTAAGCCTTGGACCTAATACTTTAGCTTTTCATTTTCCTCAACCTCTTGAGGAACATCTAGATCCTAATGGGTACTAAGAGTTTATCCAAGAATGCCTAAGGTTGGCATTTTTACTAATCTTGTTGTGCACTTTCCTTTTTCTTTTCCTTAATGTGGTTTAGAACTTAGGTTAAATTCCTTAATTTCTTACTAATGACTATCCTTTTTTCTTTTTTTCATTTTATGCTCCTTTTTATCATTTAGCTCTTTTCTCCTCTTCTACAGGAATTCTTCCCTCCTTTCCCTTTTTTTTTGTACCAATTTTTATGTTGAAACCTTTTCTTATGAGTTTTTATTCATTTTACACTTTCATACCCCCCATGCCTAAGATTTCCAATGTCCTCATTGTAAATTAGGAAGGTTTTTTTATTTAGCTTGGTACATGCATTAGGACAAATATTTTGGTGAGTGGATGGGTCGGGGTAACTGTTGCGGATGATTTCTAATCTCAGATGTGAGCACCCGAGGTGGAGTCGGTTGTCCTAAGGGATGAACCTAAAGTGCAAAAAGGTGTCAGAAAAGGTGTCGGGTTTTTCAGAATGACGAGCTGCCTCCCGTTAAGTGCTGTGTTTTATGCCATCAGCTGGGCGCAATAAGCTCAGGGAAAATAGAGGATAAATGACGACTCAGCCAAATCTATAGAGGTTACATCAACAAATGGTTTGAGTCTCTAACCGTTCACGATAAAAGGTTCGGAATCATGGCTGAGAGGACTGATTTCGACGGCACCATTTCCAAAAACCTGTCGAATAAGATACGGTCCGACCCACTTGGATCGCAGTTTCCCAGGGAAGAGTTTGAGTCAAGCATCGAAGAGTAGGACCTTCTGACCGGGGTGAAAGATCTTTCTAGATATGTGCTTGTCATGGAAGGCTTTAACTCGCTCTTTGTAGATTCGCGAGTTCTCATATGCATCAAGGCGTAATTCATCGATCTCGCTAAGCTGAAGCTTTCTGTGGGTTCTAGCCGTAGAAAGATCTAAGTTGTAGCTCCGTACTGCCCAATAGACTTTGTGCTCCAGTTCGACGGGAAGGTGACATGCCTTCCCATACACCAGTCTGAAAGGAGACATGCCTAGTTGGGTCTTGTGGGCGGTCCTATAAGCCCACAAAGCTTCCGGAAGTTAGGACGACCAATTCTTCCTGTTAGGTCGAACAGTAACCTGTAGGATTTTCTTGATCTCCCGATTTGATAGCTCAGCTAGTCCATTAGTTTGGGGGTGGTAAGGAGTAGAGATTCGGTGAGACACCCCATATTTGGTCATTAGTGACCTGAACTGAGCATTGGTGAAATGGGTCCCTCCGTCAGAGATGATTGCACGAGGAATCCCGAATCGTTAGAAGATATTCTGATGAATGAATTTGATGACGATCTTGTGATCACAGGTTCGGGTCGGAATGACTTCGATCCATTTGGACACGTAGTCCACCGCGAGTAAAATGTAATCGAAGCCTTCCGAAACAGGAAAGGGGCCCATAAAATCAATCCCCCAAATATCGAAGATCTCGCATACGAGAATCGGCTGCAAAGGCATCATGTCGCAGTGGCCCATGTTGCCCAGAGTTTGGAAACGACTGCATGCCTTGCAGTGACTGTATGCGTCCTTGAAGATAATGGGCCAGTAAAAGTCACACTGGAGGATTTTTGATGCTGTTTTGTGCCTAAAGAAATGGCCACCGCATGCTTGGTCATGGCAGAAGGAGAGAATGTCATTAACTTCACCCTCCGGGACACATCGCCGGATTACTTGGTCAGCACCTATGCGGAAAAGGTACAGGTCTTCCCAGATGTAGTACTTGGCATCAGAGCGCAACTTGTCTTTCTTGGCCTTTGGCCAATCAGACGAGATCTGATGAGATGCCGGGTAGTTTACTATATCAGCAAACCATGGAAGCCTAGTACCAATAGTCAATAGGTGCTCATCAGGAAAATGCTCCGTGATGGGTCCAGAAGGGTCGATGATTTCAGAAGGAAGTCGAGACAAATGGTCCGCTACCATGTTCTGTCTTCCCGCCTTGTCGCGATTATCAAGGTTGAATTCTTACAACAGCAAGATCCATCGGATTAATCGAGGCTTCGCGTCCTTCTTAGCATGGAGATGCCTCACAGCAGTGTGATCCGAGTAGATGATAACGTGGGAACCCAGGAGATAGGATCGGAATTTTTCGAGGGCAAATACTACGACTAGCAGCTCTTTCTCCGTAACCGTGTAGTTACGCTGAGCCTTGTCAAGTGTCTTGCTGGCGTAGTAGATGACCACGGGTTTCCCGTCAATCTTCTGCCCCAGAACCGCTCCTACATCGAAGTCAGATGCATCGCACATGATCTCAAAGGGTTGAGACCAATCAGGGGATTGTAGGATCGGGGCTTGGGTGACTCGGTCACGAGGGTTCTCAAAAGCTTGAGTGCATTCCTTGGAAATTTCAAAGGGTACATCCTTTGAGAGAAGAGTAGTCAGGGGACGTGCGATTTTCGAGAAATCAGGAATGAAACGACGGTAAAAACTGACGTGCCCCAGAAAAGAATGGATGTCCCTGATCGAGCTAGGCATAGGAAGTCGAGAAATCAGATCAACCTTGGCTCGATCCACTTGGATGCCTTTCGTAGAAATTAAATGTCCTAGGACGATCCCCTCAGGCACCATGAAGTGGCTCTTTTCCCAGGAAATAACCAGATTTACATCAATGCAACGCCTGAATATATGAACCAAGTGCTGGAGGCAATCATCAAATGATGCTCCGAAAATTGAGAAGTCATCCATGAAGACTTCTAGAAAATCACCTACCATATCAGAGAATATGGCAAGCATGCACCGCTGAAAAGTCGCGGGTGCATCGCAGAGACCGAAAGGCATCCTTCGGAACGCGTACGTTCCGAATGGGCAGGTGCATGTGGTCTTCTCTTAGTCCTTAGGATGAATAGCCACTTAGTTATAACCAAAATACCTGTCAAGAAAGTAGAAGAATCTATTTCCCACTAATTTTTCGAGAATCTGATCATTGAATGGTAGTGGGAAATGATCCTTCTTCGTGGAGGAATTAAGTCTTCGGTAATCTATGCAGACTCTTCATGAGTTGGCTATACGGGTAGGTATGACTTCTTCGGTTTCAGTCGTAATGGTGGTGAGCCCTACCTTTTTAGGCACAACTTGGATTGGGCTCACCCAACGACTGTCGGAGATCGGGCAGATGATCCCTGCATCTAACCACTTAATGATCTCCTTTTTCACAACCTCCTGCAGATTAGGGTTCAAGCGTCTCTGTATCTCACGTGAAGGTTGTGTGCCCTCTTCAGAATAAATACGGTGTGTGTAATAAGAGGGACTTATTCTAGTTAAGTCATCGAGAGTCCAACCAATGACTCTGCGATATTGCTGGAGCACAGGAATCAAACGGGATTCCTGATCAGGTGTGAGTCTGGAGTTTATAATCACAGGAAATGTCTGATTGGGACCCAAGAAGACATATTTCAAATGATCGGGAGGGGGTTTGAGTTCAAGAATGGTGTTATCAGCAGCAGCGGGTGGTTCAGAGTGAGTGTGAGGTACAAGGATAGGAGTTATGGGTTTGTCTATCTCAATGTCTGCCTCTAATTGCGGTTCAAGATCCTCTTGTGGTTGATGAGGAATGATTATGTTTCCCTCAAGTTCTGGTTCATCAACCAGAGCTCTAACATCACAGATTTTTTCAATGACACCACAATTGATCCCTTGTTGGGCCTTAAAGATATCAATTTTGAGAGTCTGATTTCCAAATTTCAGTTCTATTTGGTCCTCCTCACAACTTATGTTGGCCCTTGCAGTGGCCAGAAAATGTCTCCCTAAAATGATTGGTGTATCCCTTGGGTTCTTAGGTGCATCCATATCTAAGAATATGAAGTCGACAGGGAAGTAAAAGTCCCGCACCCTTACAATAACATCCTCAAGAAACCCTTTTGGTGACTTGATAGATCGATCTACTAACTGTAGTGTCACCTCAGTCGGTTTTAGCTCAGATTCTTCTAGGTGGTTGAGTAAGGATGTGGGTATCAAGTTTATTGAAGCACCTAGGTCTAACAATGCTCTGTCGAACTGGGTTTCACCGATCTTGCATGAAATCAGGGGAGTGCCTGGGTCTTTTTCCTTGGGTAGGAGTCTGCTTAGGATTACAGAGCTGGCTTGCTCTGATAGTACAATTGGGCTCCCACTCTTGGTTCTCGGCTTACGCTAGGGTGTACAAACGTTTTTCAAAAATCGTGCGTAAGCCGGTACGTGGCGGATCGCATCCATTAAGGGGATGTTTATTTGGACCTGGTCAAACCTCCTCAGGAGCCACGGATTTGGTTGTCTTCTTTTCCTTGGTCGAAGCCTCGGGAAATGGAACCTTAGTTGGTTCTTCTAGGATAGGTCCAGGTTTTTGATCTGGGACGGGGATAGGAACATCCTGAATAACTGTCCTAGAATTCGGGTCACTACCAGTCTTGGAGTGGTCTGGATAAGGTGGATCTTGGGTCGCCTTACCACTACAGGTTGTTACAGAGTTAAGTCCTGCTTGGTTCTAGTTGGGGGTTGGTAGAATGGGTTGCTGCTGTTGATAACCTGCAAAGTTGAAGCTTCCATCCCGTCAGGTGAAGGAATAGAAGGTGGCTGATAAACCATGTGTGCTTGGCCTAGGTTTGGGTTCATAACGCGTCGCTGGGTTACCACGTTATTCGGGTTAGGTAGAGGTTGAGAAGGAAGCGTGCCTGGTTGGCGAGAATTTGACAACTGGGTCAGTTGGTTTCGAACCTCTGTGATTTCGTCCTTGTGTTGCTTTTGAATAGCTGCATTCGTTCTCTAAATGTCAGCCAAAGTCTGGAGGATGAGGGACATTTGGTCTTGGTTTGGCCCAGATGGATAAGTGGGGTTGGGCCGAGGTTGAGGCGGCTGGTAAGGACGAGGAGCTTGTGGACGGGGCTGAAAGGGTGGTCTCGGATGCTGGGAGTTCCCCGCCCACTGGAAGTTGAGATGGTTTCGCCATCCAGGATTGTACGTATTGGAAAATGGGTCATTCTAGATGGCGTTGAGGTGCTCGCAGGTTTGAGGAACCTCAAAAAAGTCAAAGAATGGGGGAGTAGAGCTCCCCCGGATAGAATAGAAAGGATCGGAGGTCCCTTCAATTCGAGAGTTAGATGGGGGTGGATACGAGTCCACCCCAGGAGAAGGTCGGTGGAAAATGTTCTGCACAGTCTCCTGTGTGGGAGGAGGCTGTGCAAAGGAGTTTTGTGTAGAGGCTTGCTGCAAATGCTGAGTCAGCTCATTCACGTTCTTCTCAATAATAGAGACCTTGTCCAATCGACTGGCCATTAAATCCAGGTCGACTGATGCGGACAGGCCCTGAATCTCATGTGCTCCCCTAAGGTTCGTCGTTGCGCGGGTATTCGTCTTGTCGAATAGTCCCATGGAGTCATTATTGATGAAGTTCTCACACATATTCTCGAGAATCTCCCACACGGTGTCCTCATGTTGACCCATGATATTCCCTCCGCAAGTTGCATTGACGAATAGTCTAATATCCTCACGGAGTCCCTGGTAAAAAGACTGGACTTGTTCCCATTTAGGAACTCCGTGATGGGTGCACTTTCTCATGAGATTCTGAAAATGATCCCATGCCTCATGAAGAGGTTCTCCCGTCTGTTACGTAAAGTGAGTAATCTGATGACGCAAGGCATTGGTCCGACCAACGGGGAAGAACTTTTTCAAAAACTCGGACTGAAGTTCCTCCTAAGTGTTGATCGGATGGGTCTAGATCTGATACCAATGGGCTGCCTTGTCCATAAGGGAGAAAGAGAATATCTTCATGAGTAAGATATCCCGATTATGCGCATCTGACCCGAAAGTCTGGGCCAAGTGCTTTAGCTGTTTGTTGTGCTGGAAGGGGTCTTCAGAATTAAGCCCATGGAATTTAGGTATGGCATGAATCATGTTGGGCTTCAGTTCAGAATCAGGTCCTCCAGTCGGGATTTTGACTTGAGGCTCAATTGCCACCGTAGCGAGATTATAGTGATCTCGCATCATGGGACGTTGCGGTTGGTTCATAAAGTTCTGGAAGAGGTCATTAAGTCGCTGGAGCTGGTGCTCAAGATTATTCTCTTCCTCAATTGACTGAGCCATTGTAGAAGAAGGTGAGTTGGGTTCAGAATCAGAGGAGAGGTCTATGTGAAGAGTTGGTTGCACAAATAGGGATACTAAGGCTCGGCCTCGAGGAGAGTGAATTTCTAGAGGAGGTTTCAAGGACCTCCTACCAAACATGCACTGATGGGTTAGATGAGGTTAGTAGGTGCTGGACCCAATCAAGACACCCAAATTGTTGGGTGACTATAGAGGTTCAGGGTAGATGGTACCCCTTAATCAGAAAGTCGTCCACCTGAGAATTACCTGGGCAGCCAGAGAGGGTGAGTCCCGCGAAGACCCCTACACGGTAGAGCATCCCCACGGGTTACAGGATTTCCCCCACTCGACCTCTCTTGTCACTGAGATTCCAGGTAGACCAGAATGGGGACCTTGACCTCTTAAGTCTACCACTTTTAGTTAGGATCAAGGTGCTTAGGGTTTCACTTGAACTTTAACCTTTTGAGTGCAAAGAGAGACTTAATTTAAAGGTTAGTTGATCCAAGGGATCAACTTCACCTACTGGTTCCTTTGAGAGCTTAGTATGTCTTGTCTTTTAAGGTTCAAGTGTTTTAAGAGCCAAAATGCTTAGGGTTTCGCTTGATAGATGTTTTCAAGCAATGGCTTAGGCATACTTCTTTTGGGGATTCTCAATTCTTGATTAGAAAGTGTGTCTCTAAAACCCTAGCGTTGAGTCTTAAGCTGGCTCTAATTGGTCCAGTTAGTTGCCACAAGATTAGGTAATTAGTGCTCAAGCAAAAGGGATTTAGCTCTAACTACCTTTAGTGGATGTACAAATAGAATGTGTTGAAAATTGAAAACAAGCAATTTCTTTGTTTTACTATGTATGAAAGACAGGTTATTCCTAAATTACTTTTTTTTTTCTTTTTCTTCCTCTTTTAGAATTTTAAGGGTTTGAACGAGAAGATAGAAAATTACCTATCTCATGGCGTGGTTGTTGTGCGGCTGTTTGCTCCTTCTTGATTTCCTGTGCCTGCACAACAAAAGAGAAGAGCTTAAGTCAGTAGTAAATAAAAAATTATGAATAAATAGCTTCTAGAATGGCCGTTGCTCCTCGGCAACGGCGCCAAAAACTGGTGGTGCAAAGCTGTTTCTTGCTCTTGGCAGTGTTATAATGATTAATTCGTTATAGTATATTACAAGAAAACGATCACTAGTTTACAATTTATTACTCGGAATTAAAAGTTTCCCAAGGTAGAACTCAGGGAGGACACGTCATTCTAGAAACATAGGAATTCACAATTGACTATATACTGTTTTACAAAAATTTAAGAGAGAGAATGAGTAAAAGAAAACTTTTTCTTGGCTTCTTCTTCTTCTCTCTTCTTTTGTGCCTTCTCTCCTTTAGTCGGCTTCTGTGCCTTCTTTCTTCTTCTTCTTTTCTTTGCTGCGGCTGCCTCTTCTTCTTTCTTTTGCATCTTCTTTCTTCAGCAGCTCCTTCCTTCTTCTTCATTCTTTTCTTTTTCTTCTCTTCTTGATCCGAATTTCTGATTCTTCGAGCCGAACACCTTATCAGTGCTGTTGCTATAGTGCCTCCTTCTCTTCTTCTGTTGTTTTCTTTTCTTCTTCAGCTTCTTCCTCTTCTTCTCTTTGCTGTGGCTTCTCCTTCATCTTCTTTCTTTTCCTCTGCTGCGACTTTTCCTTCACCTCCTTTTTCTCTGCTGCGGGAACTCTGCGGCTAAGTCCTCGTCGCCCGCTCTTCCTCTTCTTTTTCTTCCTTACCTGTTCCCTGCACACATGCAATGCAAAACCTATCCCTACCCTTTCCTGCGTCCCTCTCTCTTTGAATCTCTCTTTGGTACGCTCTCCCAGAGCCGGGTAATCGGGTCGGGTCGCGTGCTCGGGTCCAGGCGCACCGACGTGGGTGTGGTGCATGAGGAGTGCTCAAGAGTGGGGGTAATCGGGTTGCGGGTCAGATCCATGTGGGCAGTGTCGCAGACGAGACCCGGTGGATAGGTAGGAGGGACCTTACCCCAGTGATTCGAGGCGAATAGCCTCTGCAACTTTTTCAATTTATGTGTGGGCGTGCGCCCACGCACTTCCGAGGTCGGACTAAAGTCCCACCTTCATTCTCGGGTGTCTGCGGGAGGGAGAGTCATCCAATTGGGGCAGCAGCAGAGGCCTGCGACCCCAATTGAAGTCCTGAGTGCGTGCGCAAGCAGATTCCGCGCGACCTGGGACCTACTGCCTGGGACGAGGAGACTTGGGTGAAGCTCCCAAGCAAGCTTCACTCGCTTGACAATGGCAGCGAGCACCTGGGTCCTGAAATCACTAAAACGGCATCGCGGCCACGTTAAAAGGCTCAGGGAGGTTCGCCCAGGTGTGGCGAGTGTGCAGCGGTGGTCGGCGAGACGTGAGAGGGCCTGTGGCCGTGCGCCTAGGGCATGCTGCGTGCGTGAGAGTGGGTGTGTACGGGGGATATTTTGGAGGTGCGGCGTGGTGAATGGAGGGTGGATTTGGTGTCAGCGAGGTGTCCCGGTGCTTAGGGGGTAGTTGGCGAGGCGAATGGAGGTGTGGAGTGGCGAAAACGCCTCGTCGGAGGGCGGCCGGAGATGGAGAAGGTGGTGATAGACAGTGGTGGTCGGTGGGTTGAAATAGTAAATTAAGAAGGGGGAAATAACAGAGAGAGTAAGGGGAAGAGTTTCACCTACTTTAACTAACGAAAGGGGGGATGGAGGCACTCGGTGCGTGCCTGCCGACGTCGGAGACGAAGGTGCCCAGAGGGGGGTAACGACGACGAGGAGGGGGCTATGGAAGGCGCCAGCTGGTGCGGCCTGGTGCGGGAGGACGAGGCGAAATGAACTCTGCTGCAGGTATGGCAGTAGAGCGACGAAAGGAGGAAGGGCCACCGGAGCCTGCGGGTGTTTTGACTGTAGGAGGAGACGAAGTTGGGGGGAATTCCTCGGCCAAATCAGGTTTGACTTGACTGGAGAGCCCTGCCGTTCCTTTTATAGCAGCTGGCGGGAGGAGATTCTCAGGGAGAGATCATGGAGAGCATGACGGAGTTGGCCGGAGATGGAGACCCATTCCTCTCGTGTAACGACCCGATTCCCGAGTCCCTACGAGACACGAGAACCGGATCGACTCGACTAATCCCAAGACCTAGTCGTCCAATGAGGAAGTAACCAAAAGAGCAGTAAAATAAACCACATTCAACATGAAATATAACTAGCAGTAACAAAATACAGCAGTAAGAAAAAGAACAACTACAGCATGTACCATCACAACAGTAGAACAACATTTATAACATAACAAAAACTGCGAGTAAAGAAAAGTATAGAGAGTAACAAAAACTATTCACTACAGTGGAACAAAGAGGGCACAAAAGAACAGTGGTAACTCTACCGGACCCTACTCGGCCCAGTGTCCTCTGCGACCCTGGCTGCTCAACATCTGGTCCTGAAAAGTAACGAGTGTAACACGTCAGCGAAACGCTGAGTAGAGTGGCAGCTAAACTAAGGAAGCAGTAAAGTGTGCAGAAGCTGTTTTATTTTATTTCTTCCTTTATTTACGTCTTTCTATTGTTTCACCATCTATCTATGTCTCAAATCCTTCACTTGATCTCGAATGTTCCTCGTGGGAACGATCCTGATTGCAGTCTTTTCCGAACAGTAGAAGTAACACGTGGTGCTCTCCTGGTCGGGAGAGTCCCCTATTGTGATCCTACTCTCAGTCAACCACCCCAAGGTCACTGACAGACGTAACGGTGACTTCGGCACGCGCGGTAAACGCACGGGTAGCTAACCCGCACTGGCACGCGATCAGTCGTTTCCGTTAACGGGTGCGCTCAAAGCACAGCACGGAACCAGTATAGGGCAGAGCCCTCTCAGTAACAGGGGTCCAACCCCTCCACAGTAACCAAACAGGGGCCTTGCCCCTCCACAGTCCGCGCACTCTCGCTTGACTACCCTGGTTTGCCCAGTGGGCCTAACAAGTCGGTGTAGGTGAGCTAGCAGAACCCCAGGGCCCGTGGGGTAGCTAGTACTCGCCCTACACTAGTAGCTCTCCTCGGTACTGCGTACACGAGAGCCAACAAGTCGGTACAAAGTGGCTAGACCTAACCCCGGGTCCCTGGGGCGGCTAGCTCCGCTCTGCACTAAACAGGGTGACAGTCGCCCTCCTTGGTACTCCGTACTCAAGGGCCAGCTCACTTCCCCAATTCTATTCCATTCACTTTCCAAGAGTTCTACTCCTAATTCCCCGTAGGGTTTCCAACTCTTTTAACTCAGCACATTCAGGTTTCACCATTCCAGTTTCACGTTCTTACAACCCATATTCTCAATCATGTTCATTTATTCATAACAGGCAGCTGTTAAATCAATTTACAGGCAGCTATTATTTCCTTTCCGCATTTTCCAAGACTGCAATATGTATATTCATTTCACTAGTTTTTCAGTCCTAGGATTCATGCCGTACCCTAGGATCTATCATTCAATCTAGTTTTCCGGCCCTAGGATTCATGCAATACCCTAGGATCTATCATTCAATCTAGTTTCTCATTCCTAGGATTCATGTAATGCCCTAGGTTCTATTAATTGTTCCATAATTGTAACAAATTATGTTAATAATTTCTAAAGCCACTCTACCAGCTACAACGGAAGTAATGGGGGCGTGGTCGGAAATCCCGCGCGCCTTCGCAACCCCCGAGACTGCAATGGAACGGGGTCCTAACACAAGGATCAAACACAAGGAGTTTCTCAGAACAGTATATAATTACTGTAAACGGGTAGAGGATTTTATCCCGAAAAGAACGCAACTCGAAACGCGGAAAACAGACTCCGAACGGGCCCTAAACGGGTCGAAAACGACGAAACAGTCCAAAATCAGACGTCGGGAACCTCTTCCAGACGTCTTAAAAAGTGGTTCAGAGGATACCTTCGCTCTGTGTAGTCTCTCAGACGTCCAGAAGCCTGCGGGGGCGTCTGGCATAGTTCCCAGACGTCCGATGGTCACCCCGGACGTCTGGAAGTCCCTCCAGTCGTCTGGCACTGCGGCCAGACGTCTGATTCGCGTTGGATGCGAATCTCAGAACCTGCACGTACCCACTCCTCGTGCTCAATACGGACAGTCGCAGAAAAGGAAGAAGGACGAAAATAACTTACTTACCAGACGTCTGGACAGTCCTCCAGACGTCTTCACCGTCGTCTGGTTGGAATCCCAGACGTCTGATTCTGGAAAAATTTCCAGAATCAGAGCTCGACTCGCCCTCCGCCCGCGACGCACGGCCGCGTCACGCCTCGTCTGCCTGCTGCTCAAGCTGCAGGAGCCCTCCAGCGACGCTCCACGCCCGCGGCTCCCCCGCCGGTCGGCTCTAGCTGCCCCGGCGAGCTCGAGCCCTCACGGCCGAGCGTCTCCTCCCTCGAGCGACACCTCCTCCCGCAACTTGCCGCGGTTGCCGCTGTCGCCGCTCGCTCGCACTCGCACTCGCTGGAAGTAAAAGAAGGGAGCGGAGGAGATGAGAGTGAGGGAGAGGGCGAGGGCCCTTTTAAAGCCGTGCGGAGAGAGAGAGCGAGAGAGAGAGAGGCAGCGCCTGCACCGGCAGGCGGAGAGGGAAAAAGAGGGTATCCGCAGGTCTGCGCGCGCAGGCGCGCAGATGAAATCCACTGTGCCGCGGAAATTAAATCCCAGACGTCTGGGCCACCTCCCAGACGTCTTAAAAGACGTCTTGAAGCCGCGTTCGTAACATCTCGCACGTTCGCACGAGAGGTGTGGGCAATGGCAGGCCATGGCAGGGGAACCCTGCGAAAGAGGACGACGCAGGGAACCCTCCTTTCGTTCCTGAGACCGGCCCCCATACCCTGCGCGGCGCCATCCTCCGCGCAAGGTCGCCGGAGGTATGAGCGCCTGTGTAGGGTGACAGAGGGATCGTTCTGTAAAGAACGAAAGAGAAGATGGGGGGCAAAATGCAAGGGTTCAACAAGATAAGGGTCGAAAAGTAATTCAAGAGGACCAATTTGTAAAGTAGGTCAAGATGGCCTTCCCTTAGGTCCAAATTTTGGTATAAACCTAATTTGGACCTAAGGAATCTAATGGTGAAGTTTGATTTTAGGTTTGACCACGTTTGACCAGTCAATTTGCACAAAGACCTAAATTAGGTCAAAAATTGGATATGGTTCTCAATTTAGGTCAAGACAGGCTCTACTGGCCAAATTAAAGGTTCTAAACCATAGAGGATGTTTTTCCATTATTTTTAGAGGGTTTATTTGACTTTTATCTTGCTAGGAACTTCGTGAATTAAAACGGATTTATTTTTAGGGTTATAGAATGTCATATAATTCCTAGAAGTTGCTATAACCCTTTTCGGATCAGGTCATCCCACTTTCTTTCTTATTAAGCCCATTTGACCTGTATTCAGATCCTTAGACACCCTGTTTGTGTACTGCATTGGTAAAATTAATGTTTTACCCTTTATGAATTATTTTATTCTTAAATTTAGAATTCTCCGAGTTAAGCTTTTCCTTAGGTTTTGTAGGAACTTTTGCACACTTATTTATATCAAATTGTGCTAGTTATGGTTCATGATGAGACTCTCATCAGTGGGTCTCCTAACATACAAATGGGTTAACAAAAAATCAAACAGAGACGTTTTAAGCTCCAACGAATTTTTCAGTACTCAAAAGTACTCCAATAGCATCAGAAATGACACCATAAGATGGAGAAAGTCGATACCTTTCCAATGGGTATCTACTTGCACGGATCCAAGTTTGTTTAGGCCTTCAACTCACCCAAAAACGAAACCCGTGCATGTGAAATCCGCACACACGAACTCGTGCACGCGAAAATTGAGCTCCGCCCTGCATGCCCTCGAGCTGCGCACTTGCTCCTCGGTCCACGCAACCTGCGGTCTCGGGTCTCATGTTAACTCCTTGTTGTCTGCGCTGCAGCATGGGGGACTGCGCTTGGTCCTCCCCTTCCCTCCCTACACGGATCACGAGGAGGGCCTCCTTTCCACGAAGGCATGCGAGTCAAGCTATAACTCCCTACTATGCACATCGCTGGCGCATAAGCAGCTGCTGCACCCTCCCCTCCTTGGGACACGTGCACGAAGAAGAGAAAGGGAGAGACGAGCTGCTTCCCTCTTGAAATCCAACCGCCTCCTCTCTTCTCCTCAGCACGCGCAACGAGGAGCATAGCTCCCCACTCCCTCAATGCGAGCAACGAGGAGCACTACTCTCGATCTTTTCACACTACAACCCTCAATCCACGCATGTGAGTGGGAAACGAGGTGCTCGTGCCTCTTCTGCATCTCATGCCTGCGAACAGCACCCCTCCTCCCCTCTCTTCGTACTCTTCCCTCTCTCAAATTTAGGTGGAGCGGTGCCTGAGGTGGCATTGAAATGAGGAGGGGGGTCGAAAATGGGGAGGTGGGTATAAATAGTAGGGCATGGGGTAGGGTTTAGGGCTCATATGGGTCTCGTGTAGCTGGGGAAAATTACGAAAAGGTCCTATAATTGCACTCTTTTCCTTATGAGGTCTTGGAAGGAAACATAGGGGTGTAAAAATTACGCAAAAACCCCTTGGAGTCTAGAGAAATCACAAAGTGACCCTTGAGTGCTTATTGGATGCATGAAAATTTCAAGGACCACCCCAGAAAATTCAAAAGTCTCACAAGGGTCCTCACAAGGGTCCCTGGGGTCATTTCAGCATAATAAACTTAAAAGAAGTTTTGCCCTCGAACCTTAAGTTCGACTACGAGGTGGACGGAAGCAAAACGAGTGCATAACGAACTTAAAGAGGATCAAAGTCGGTTAAAAATACGTACCCACAAAAAGCTCCGAGTACCGATCTCGCATCACTGTCTCGGGCTCCCACATCGCCTCCTCGTGCCTCTGGCTCCTCCACAGAACCTTTACCAGGGACACCTCCTTTCGTGTCAGCCTCGTGACGACCCGATCTAGAATCTATACTGGTCTCTCTGGATAGGTCAGGTCGTCCCCAACCTTAATGCTCTCGTGGCTCAGTACGTGGCTGGTGTCGGCGATGTATCTCCTTAGGTTGGACATGTGGAACACGTCGTTTACACCTAACAATTGGGGTGGAAGGGCAAGCCTATAAGCAACGGATCCAACCCACTCTAAGACCCCAAAAGATCCCATGAATCTCGGTGAGAGCTTCCCCCTCACCCCAAACCATTGCAAGTCCTTCATGGGCGAGACACAAGGAAGACATGGTCCCCTATCTCAAACTGGACTTCTCTACTCTTCTGGTCAACATAGCTCCTCTACCTGCTCCTGACAGTGCAGAGTCGCTTGTGGATCTGCCCTATCACCTCCTGGCTCTAGTAGATCAACCTAGGACCAACCTCCCACTTGGTCCCAACTCAACCCAACTCAAAGGAGTTGTACACTTTTGCCCATACAAAGTCTCGTAAGATGCCATGCCGATGCTCGAGTGGTAATTGTTGTTGAATGCAAACTCCATTAGGGCAAGTGCTCCTCCCAGGAGCCTCTCCAATCTAACACACAGATGTGTAGAAGGTCTTTAAGTGTTTAGATGGTATGCTTTGACTGTACATCAATTTGTGGATGGTATGCGGTGTTGAACCTTAAGCAAGTCCTCAAAGCTTGTTGTAACTCTCCCTAAAATTGGGAAGTAAAGTGGGAGCCTCTATCGGATATGATCTCCTGGGGAACTCCGTGAAGACGCACATCCCAAATGCATCGCTTTGCCAACTATGCTGGTCCAAAGGTGATTTGGACCGGCAAGAACCACACCGTCTTCGTTAACATGTCCACTATGACCCAAATGCCATCGTGTCATCGCTGTGTAACAGGTAACCCTACCACCAGGCCCATAGTAACACTCTCCTACTTCCACTCCGGCACAGGAAGTGGTTGCAATGGCCCTGCAAGCCTCTGGTGCTTGGCCCTCACCTGCTGACATACCAAGCACTGCTGCACATACTCTCTAACATCCTTTTTCACCCCCCTCCACCAAAAATCGCATCGTAGATCATGGTACATCTTGGTGTTCTCGAGATGTATAGTAAACCTAAACTCGTGTGCCTCCGCTGGAAGCTCTCAACAACTTTTCATCCTTGGGAATGCACAACTGAACTCTCATGAGCAAAAGATCTCATCGGTGAAGGTAAAGTCCTCTCGGTCTCCTGTCAGTACTCTGTCCCGCAGTGTCTGTAAGTATGGACCTGTCCTTTGCCCAGCAATAATGCAGTCTAAGAGCTCTGGTCGTGCCTATTTCATCACTATCACTGCCCTATAGTATCCACGTGCCTCTTGAAGTCGCCAGCTACCAACCTCCTACATCAACTACCAACTCAGTGCTTGTAGGCTAGCCAAGTGGGTGGCTGCCTTTCGACTCAAGGCATCGGCCACTACATTAGCCTTCCTTGTATGGTATGATATGCTACAGTCATAATCCTTCAGGAGCTCCAACTAATGCATTTGTCTCATGTTGAGCCTCTTCTAATCAAACAGGTACTTGAGGCTCTTATGATATGTAAAAATCTCAAATGTCACACCGTACAAGTAATGCAACCACGTCTTCAAAGCGAAGACGATAGCTGCTAACTTCAAGTCATGAGTGGGGTAGTTATGCTCACGGGGCTTCAGCTACCGCGATGCATATGCGACAACGTGACCTCGCTGCATGAGCTCACCACCCAACCCCTGTAACGAGACGTTGGTTGATGAGAATCTCATCATGAACCCTAACTAGGACATTGTGACCTAATTAAGTGTACAAAAGCTCCTACAAAACCTAAGGGAAAGCTTAAATCAGGGAATTACAAATCGAAGTATAAAATAATTCACAAGGGGTAAAACTGTAATTTTACCATTGCAGTACATAAACGGGAGTTCTAAGGGTCTAGACACAGGTCAAATGGGTTTTATAAGAGAAAAATTGGGGTGATTCGATCAGGAAAGGGTTATGACAAAATCTGAGGATTAAATGACATTCTGTAACCCTAAAATAAATCCACTTTAATTGACAAAGTTTCAGGCAAGATAAAAATCAATTAAACCCTCTAAAATTCATAAAAAAATATCTCCTAGGGTTTAGAACCTTCAATTTGGCCACTGGAACCTATCTTGACCTAAATTGAGAACCATACCTAATTTTTGACCTAATTTAAATTTTTGTGCAAAATGTCTGATCAAAATGGTCAAACCTAAAATCCAACCTTACCATTGGATTCCTTAGGTCCAAATTAGGCTTATACCAAAATTTGGACCTAAGAAAAAGTCGCCTTGACCCACTTTACGAAACGGTCCTCAATAATTACTTTTTGACCCTTAGCTTTGTGGACTCTTGCAATTACCCCCTACCTTTCTCGTCACTTTCTTCAATCAGGTCCTTCTACCCCCTCACTATGCAGGCTATACCTCCGACGACTTTGCGTGGAAGATGGCGTTGCACAAACCTGGGGAGCCGGCCCTAGACTTGAAAGGAGGATCCCCTACGTTGTCCTCGTCTGCATGGACCGGTTCCCATGCCCTGCCAGTCACCATACCTCTCGTGCAAACGCGCGAGAGGTATGGGTCTTTTTCCAGCCATGCCTTCGGCGGGAAGCCCACGCCTCCTTGCGATTCCCTCCCTGCCAGCCCCTATTTAAGGAACGGCAACCCCTGCCGCTTCCTTTGAGCTTGTCTTGGCCAAGGAATTCCCTCAAAATTCGTCTCTTCCTCCTCCGGCCATTCGCCCGTAGGCTCCGGTGACCTTCCTCCTCCGCTCTCGTCGCCTTGTTGCCGTACCAGTGGCAGGGTTACTCTCACCATCGTCCACTGTGCCTAGCCGCACCAGCAGGCACCCCCCGGCACCTCTTCCTCGTCGTCATCTTCTCCCCTGGGCGTTGTCTTCTCCGGCGACGGCAGCACAACCGCTCGTCGCCTCCTCCCCATCTTCTGTCTGCTAATTAGGTTAGACTTACTCCTCTTTATCCCCTCTTCAATTCCCCTCAATTTATTTCACAAATTACCCCTCGACAGCCACTGTCCACCGCCATCTTCCTCATCTCCGGCCAACCTCCGGCGAGACACACCCATCACTCCACACCACACGTCTCATCACCAACCTCTTCACCTCCGCCACCGACCACTGAACATCTTCCACCCCTTCATCAACCGCCAACACCTCCCTAAACGCCCACCGAACACACCCATAAACACAGCCACAGAGTGACCTAGGCGCGTACGCCTAGGTCGACCCGCGACCAGCCAACCCCTGCCTCACCTTCGCCGTGATACAGCGAAGGTTTTCCTATGGTCTGACGTGGCCAAAAGGCCGTGTTACTGATTTCAGGGTCAGGTCGCTCTCTGCCATTATCGCTGAGCTTGAAGCAAGCTTCAAGCTGCTCCAGGTCGCGCTCAGCTCCAGGTGAAGCCCTCAAGTGGTGCAGGTTTGCAGCACGCATGCACCCAGACTTCAAGTGGAGTCAAGAGATTCCACGCCTGCTGCAATTGCAAAGCCGTCTGCTGCGGGTGTAAGCGCGGAAGCGAGTGGGACTTTAGTCCCACCTCGAAAGTTCACAAGTGCGGTCGAGTCCCACCTCGGAAGTTCACAAGCGGGTGACCGCGCTTAAATTGATTGTGTTTCAGGCTTATCACCTCGAAACACATTGGGGTGAGGTCCCTCGCACCCCTATCATGCCTCGTCTGCGACACTTCCCTCGCGGACCTGGCACCCGGATCCGACTACCCTGCCTGTGCACATCTTGCGCACCGCCCACGCCGGTGCGCCTGGTCCCGGATGCATCACCCGACCTGCATACCCGGTTAAAGCTCTGGGAGAGCGAACCCTGGAGTGAATTTGAGAGAGAGAGAGACGTGGGGAGGGTAGGGGTTAGGCTTTGCCTAACTTTGCACTATGCAGGAAAGCAGGAGAAGAAGAAGGAGGAGGAAATAGTGTAACAGCAAGAAGAAGAAAAGAAGAGAAGGAAAGGTGACGAAGTCAGAAGGCCTCGCACAGTAGAGAAGCAGCAGAGAAGAAGAAAAGAAGTCAGAAGGACTTGGCACAGCAGAGAAAAAGAAAAGAAGAAGAAGAAGCCAAGAGGAAGAAGAACCAGCAGTAGCGGCAGCTGAAAAGAAGAGGCAGAACACTGTAGTAAGTGGAGTTTAAGTCGTCTGACCCTTGGAGTTAGACGTCTAAAAAGAGAAAGAAAGAGGCAGAAGAAAATGAAGAAAGAGAGAGAAGAAAAGAACAAATTTTCCTTTCTTTAATCTTTTTTTTTTGTAAACAGTACATATATATATATATTGTAAATTGTGATGTTGTACGCTTCTAGAATCAAATGTTGCTCCCTGAGTTCGACCTGGGAGATTTTCTATTTTTGAGTAATAAAATAAAAATACAAATATAAATTGGTCCTAAGCTCGAGGGACCACCATCGATATATACCACAAACTCGCCATTGTTGCTTAAAATAGTAAGTATAGGAGTTAAAGTCAGTTTCCCTTTTAACTCCTGAAAACAGGCCTTGCACTCATCGGTCGAAGTGAAGGGTGCATCCTTCCTAGTCAACTACATCATAGGGCGCGTAATCTGGGAGAAGCCCCTGATAAACTGTTTGTAATAGCTTGCTAGTCCCAAAAAGCTGCATATCTTTGTTACCGTCCGTGGCCTCTCCCACCTGAGCATGACCTCAACCTTGGTCGAATCCACAACTATCTTGTCTCTAGAGATCACGTGGCCCAAAAAGGTAATATGCCTCAGCTAAAACTTGCACTTGTTGTACTTAGCGCACAACCTGTGTCACCTCAAGGTGTCTAAAATCATGCAAAGATGCTGCTCATGTGAGACTGGTCACAGGAGTAGACCAACACGTCGTTAATGAAGACAACCACAAACTGGTCCAAGTAGGGCTTGAAGATGTGGTTCATCAGATTCATAAAAGCAGCAGGAGCATTAGTCAGCCCAAATAGCATCACCAAAAACTTGTAATGTCTATACCACGTCCTAAAAGCTATCTTGGAGACATCTGTCTTCCTAATCCTCAACTGGTGGTAGTCGGATCTCAAATCGATCTTGAAGAACATTGTGGCATCTCTCAACTAATCAAAGAGATTGTTGATGCGAGGCAGTGGATACTTATTCTTGATATTGACCTGGTTCAGCTGCCGATAGTTAACACAATCCTAAGGGTATCATTCTTCTTCATAAACAAGACCGGGCCCCCCCAAGGGGATGCATTGGGCCTCACAAAGCCCTTCTCCAACAAGCCTGTAGCTAAGGCTTGAGCTCTCGCAGCTTAAGTGGTGCCATCCTATATGGCGTAGTAGAGATGGAGCTGGTCCTCGATATCAACGAGATATCAAACTCGATTTCGTGCTTAGGTGATAATCCCAGCAACTCCTCAGGAAAGACATCCAGGTACTCGTAGACCACCGAGACGCTCTGCAGGTCGGCTCCCGAGCTATACTTTGCCACAACACAAGCCAAGTAGTCCACACACCCCTAGCTCAGCAGCTTCACTGACTGAAGCGTAGATATACACCTGAAACCTCCTTCTACTAGCTAACCATGGAACTCAAAAGAAGGTAATTCAGGAATGGAGAAGTCAATCTTTTTCCCAAAATAATCCACCAAGGCATGGATTGAGAACCAATCCATCCCCAAGATCACGCTAAAGTCCTCCATGTGGATCACAATCAGGTTGGCTGGAAGAGTGTACCCTCCTATTGTGACCTCACAATCGGTAAAGACCTCCTTTGCCACAAATAACCGTGCCCCTTGACCCTTAATCAGGAACAAGTCCTCTAGCAGTGTATTGGTTTGTCCTAAGCTGACAGCAAACCTCGTGGAGACAACCGAGTGTGTGGCACCAGAATAAAAAAGCACGTAAACTAATCGGCCAAAAATTATAACCATACTTGCTATTACTAAACCTGAAGCTCTGGCGTTTTTATGAGTCAAGGTGTTGGCACGCCCATCAGTCCTGGGTGCAAAAGATGCAGCCACGCTTTGGGTCGGGTGCGTCGTTGCTGGTCGATACCCACCCCGTGACTACTGTCCTCCTCCTTAAGCCTGGTACCCACGGCCTCTAGCTCGGCCTCCTGTGTTCGACGCGGGGAGCATCTAGTATGCTCTTGCCTAGATGAGGAATCCCTCCTTATGTGGCCCAGCTGACTACACTAGTAGCAGAGAGGGACATGACTTCCTCAGTCTGTCTCTATTGGTAGCTAGACTGGGGTTTGGCATTGGCAATTTGGCCCCTGCTTGGGGCTTCTAAGGGTCGATGGCGACCCCACAGAATGGGATGCCTCTCCCGCAGGTGAAGTACGCTAGGGCAGATGGTGCCTCCTCTCCAGACGACCCTGCAAGTGGTCGTCCTGGTAAGGTCTTTTCCGACTTCCTCCGTCGGTGTCTCGTACGGCCAGGTTGGTCTCCTCATAGGACATCGCCGCCTCGACCACGCGAGAGAAAGTGGGTAGCTTCAAGGGCTTCACATACCCCTGTATGGCAAGTCGGAGGCTCTCAGTGAACCTCCATAAGCACTTCTCAGTGGCCACTACAGACGACACGAAGCGTGACAGTTCCAGGAAATGCATATGATACACGCTAATTGTCATTGCTCCCTGGTGAAGAGTGTGGAACTCCTTCCTCCTCTAGTCCTACCACGTCTTTGGAAAGTTCTGCTCGCAGAAGAGAGTCACGAATCAGTATCAGGATGGCTCCTTTCCCTCCTACCCTCAAATAGCCCGTCACCACCTGTGGGTGGTGCTCTCTAGTTAGTACATGACAAAGGCCACGCGATACTCTGCAGGAGGGTGAAGCGTGTCAAAGATCTTCTCCATTTGCTTCAGCTAGTCATCTACCTCAGATGGGCTCTGCTCCCCTTTGAAGGAAGGGGGCTTCAGCTTCCGGAACTACATGAACAGCTCGTGGTGAAGTTGCAACAGGGGCACGTGTCCACCCCTAGATAGGGAGGACTCCTACTTGATATTGTCTGAAGATGATGGGGGTGGGGGGCCACCCCTCCCCCACCAGCTCGTCTGGCACTACGGCGACTCCCCTGCCTCACAGAAGATTCCCCCTCCCCATCCTTTGACGGGACAGAAGGAGGCGGCGGACGTAGTGGACGTGGAGGTGGTGGGTGCTGAAACTCCTTCCGCACAATCTTCCGAATCAGCTGGGCGAGCTCCTAGGCCAGAACACCCTGAAGGAGGGGCGGAATAACCCCTACCTCAGGCCCAGCGCGTTCGCCTCCATGATCACGCCCGCGACCACGTCCTCGACCAGCTCCACAAGCTGCACGACGAGGCATCTCCTGTAGAGGAGATGAGAAATCAATGATCAATAGTAGCATAACCCAACACGAGACTCAAAATGAGATCAAGAGAGAGCTTGTGACGGTTATTCTAGCTACAACTGCATGAGTAATTTTTTCGAATCTATTTTAGTTTATCACTCTGGACAGCCTTACTTTGATATCATCTTGTTATGACCTAATATGACTCCACATGGGAACCGGGTCAAACTGCTTCATTAGCCTAAGACCCGATTGTCCAACGAGAAATAAACCAAAACCATAACATTTTCACACATGCATTATAGCAAGAAAATAATTAAACAACAGAAGGAAAAGAAATAAGTCCATAACTAACATCCATTCCGAGATATGGAAGTAGTGTACTAACATAGCCATCACAAAAGAGGATAACAGCAAGGAAACAAAACTAGTAAATCCAAATCTAGATACTTGTTACAATAGAGAATTAGAACGTGCTACAGCAGAAAGAATGACAGCCAAGGATAAGGCTAGGCTCGGCTGGCCCAGCTCCCTCTGTAGTCGATGGGGTAGGCAACTGGTGCGACTCGAATAGGTTTTGTTAATATGGTGATATTATCGTTGAAGTTATTGTAGTGAGTTAACCTAAATCGAGTCTGACCAGCTTCACAAAATTTTTAACCTAGCCTACTTGATTTTATCTTGATCGTTTTTAGGCCCAGGGTCGATCTCATGGAGGCAGGAATTTGAAGGTCAAGGAGTTTCTACGCCTTTCCTAAAACGTATCTCTTCCTTGCATTTATTATGTTTTTTATTTTTTTTCTATTTAAGATTTTTGTTGTTGATAATGTTGTCCTTGAGGTACACCCTCAAAATCAAGTCCTTGGCCTTGAGCCAAATGGTTCTTGGCTTATAGCCAAACTTGGGATTTCCAAAAATTGGTCCTGTTATTCGCAAGACCGAGTACCTGTAAGACAAGAATTATCTTTTCTCTTTTACTCTTTTTTTAATCTTTTAAATAACAAGAAATAAAAGATAAATCAAAACAAGGTAATTTGCTAGAAAAGAAAGAAATACTTAGCTTAGTATATGTATAGATATATAGTACATACAGTATATATATGTATATATAGTTATATATTATATATAGGGGTGGAGATGGAAGTGGAAATGGAGTGTATCACAATGTCAAGTTGGTCCACGTCTAGTAAGACGCAACCAACAAGACTCAATGCTGCGTGAAGTGTGAGTGGATGTGTGGGAGTGTGTGTGGAAGCACTTGCTTTGCACGGATATAGGGGAATATCAGCAACTGGTGCAGATATTCTCGCGATATGATGCGCAATGGAGTGACTAGTGCAAGGGAGTATGATGGTGAAGTGTATCAATGGATATGGGTAGGTGGATGTATATGCAAATATATATATATATATATGTATTTGTATGTGTATCTATATGTATATATATGTATTTGTGAGTGGATATATATATATATATATATATATATATATATATATATATCTGTGTGTGTGTGTGTGTGTGAGTGTATAAAGGTGTGTGTGAGTGTGTACTAGTGTGTGTGTACAAGTGGGTGTGTGTGTGTATGTTGGCGAAGGAGGGGAGCACAGCAGATAAGCCGTCTGCTGCGTTGCCCCATCATTTGATGCACGAGGACGCGCGAGCATAGGAGGGGAAGCGCGCACGGTGCGCTGGGGAGCGCCTGCGCTCTCTTCATGCGCGGACTAGTGCGGGTGAGCACGGGCGAGCGCAGCGCGTAATGCTGCGGGCGGGTGAGGCGCGAACGCTGGAGACCAGCCGGAGTGAGTAGCGCCGAAGAGATAGAGCGCGATGCCATCGGCTAAGTGAGAAACGAGCCAGTGGCTACAGTGTCGCGCAGACCACGCGCTACAGTGCGCGCGCGGTCTGGCGACCGGTAGCGGCCGGTTTCGCGTGCTTGGCACGCTGAGGAGCACTTGCGCGTGCAGGAAGAAGCTGCGCAGGGCCTGTAGGTGCGCGCGCGGTGGCCGGCTGGCTGCAGGCTGGCGTGCGGACCTGCTGGAGCTTCTGAGCTTGAAGCTCTGGCAATGGTGGAGAGGATGATGGTAGTAAAAACGAAAGGTGAATCCACCACGCCCACCTGCTCAGGAAAGAGCTGGGCGGTGGTGGAACTCACAGTGGTGGTTGTGGGACCACTGTGGGTTTTCTCCTGCCCACGGTGTGTCTCTTCCCAGCAAGAAGAGATACTGTGTATGGAGAGGGAGAGGGAGGAGATTGGCCAGGGTGAACGGTGGAACTGAAGGTGTGTTAAAGGGCATGCCTGTGCAATGGAGAGAGCAAGGCATTATAAAGAGGCCAGGGCATGCCACAGCCATGCTGCTGGCAGCACACCTCCTGCCATGTTGTTGGCAAGAGGTGAGGCGTGAAGAGGCACGCATGCCCCATGCCATGCAGTCGTGCGAGAGAGAAGAATTCAAAGTAAAATAAAAAATGAAAATGGTGAAATTGCAATGCCGCACTTGAGGAAGATGTTAATTAATGGTAGTGGTATTGATGGCCAATTATTCACACTCTCCTCCCCTCTCTCTAAATGCATGCAGTCATCTATTTACAAATGCAATTATAGCTACATAAGATGCAATGGCAGTGCTAGGGAATAACATAAGATAGCATATTTACTGGTGTATTTCTGGTGTGCAAACATACCCCTATGCCTATCTTTTGTTAGTCCCTAGCAAAACATTTTGTATTGTATTTAGAAATGATCTTAAGCTGAAGATTTTCTTCTGAGGTGACATGGGTGTGTTTATCTGTTGGATATTGTGAGAATCAATTGCAGAGAAGACTACCAGTACTTTAAGTCTTATATGACATAGACCATCTCTCGACTAACCTGGACCCCTGATATTTAAACCTTAAGTACGATTTCCAGGACTCAGAGGGTTTTGCCGTACTTGAAAGCTCAAGAGATTATGGTTTGTGCATAGTGAAGGATCATGACTAACCAAATGAACATTAAGACTCAAGCCTAGGGTTTCATGACTTTTTAAGTGCAGGTTGGTCCCAGATTCAGCTCATGTCTTCGGATTGACCCTTAAAAAGATGACAGAAAACTCAACTGCCATTTTATTGCTTTTGTGGCTCAAGAAATATATGGTAGAAACATGGTATTTATGACGTGCCTTAAAAAACTTTTTGGGGAGAAGAATTTACAAACATTTGAAAGATATACTAACTTATTTGCAAAGATTTTCTCTCTCTGTTTTTTTCTTTTAAACAAGTGTCAGTATATCTCTTACAACTTTATTTGAGGGAATACACATTTTTGGTGGGAGAGTACCTTTTTGGTGGAAATAGTTTCTCCTAGACACAAGACTAAAGTCTGGGATAAAAAGTCTACCTGCGCGCACAACTAAGGACTCCACCTTCCCTAATGAACACTAGGGTTGGATGTTATGTTCACCTGGTCTTTCTTGATAGATGTAGTGTAAACTAAGATTACTTAAGCTCTCAAGTAGAAGCGAACCAACGAATCTTGTACTGGTGACTCAGGTACAAGAATATGTCCTTAGTTAGGAGAGATTGAAATCTATCTTATCAATGCTCAAGTGAATTAAGCCAAGCCTGAGCGAATCAAACTTTTGTGGCCTGGAAAGTCTTCAAAACAGCGGTTGAATATCCATAAACACTTATTGTATTTTTGTTTCAGCCTTCAGATAAATACTTCTTTTTTTTTTTTGAAATGGGCTATGTATATATTTATATATGGATATGTATAATGGAAGTTGCATAATACCATATAATACCTAGATCCTATGGATGCCTATCCAACCCCCCATGCCAAATGATGCTATGTCCTCATATGCATGCAGGGTAAAGCAAGGTCCAAGGATAAGGGAACGAGAGCTGATGTGCAAGGTATATAGCAGGGTGGTAGGGTTGGTGGATGGTGGGTGGTGAAGTGAAAAGTGAATAAGTGCGAAGTGAATGGAATTGTGTAAGTGATAGTGGAGGAGTGTTGCTGAGGTGCCTCCCAACGAACACTGAATTTAACATCCCCAACTGGACTCAGAGTGAGGCACGAAGTTAGTTACCCTCCAGCAGGACAACAGTTTCACCAACGGGGGCAGGTTCATGAGTAGGATAGGATTTTAAACGCTACCCATTGATCGTAAATTTATGCCTAGATTTAGGATCTTCAATTTCAACAGCTCCATTGGGAAATGGTCTCGAGACCAAGTAGGGACCAGTCCATTTGGACTTCAATTTCCCTGGAAAGAATTTGAGCCGAGCATTGTAAAGCCAAAGTTGCTGAGATGGTTCAAATTCCTTCCGTCGAATTCGGCTGTCGTGAAAGGCCTTAGTGCGTTGTTTGAAAGTTAAGGCAGAATCATAGGCTTCACGACGGAGCTCTTCCAGCTCCTGGAGTTGGAGTTTCCTTTCTCGACCACATAGGTCTAGGTTAAGGTTACATTGGCGAACCGCCCAATAAGCGCGGTACTCCAGCTCCACGGGCAAATGACAAGGCTTCCCGTAAATAATTCTATAAGGAGACATACCAAGGGGAGCCTTGAAGGCGGTCCGATACGCCCAAAGTGCGTCAATCAGCTTGTTGGACCAATTCTTATGGTCAGGCCGAACTGTTTTCTGGAGAATTTGATTAATTTGCTGCTTCGACACCTCAGCCTAGCCGTTCGTCTGAGGATGATACGGAGATGCAATACGATGGTGGACTCCATATTTCCTCAGAAGTGGCCGAAAAGAAGCATGGGTAAAATGACTTTCTCCATCAGAGATAATAGCTCGAGGGATCCCAAAGCGTGCAAAAATGTGATCTTTGACAAATCGACTAGATATGACATTGTCAGCATGGCGCATGGGAATAGCCTCAATCCATTTCGAAACATAATCAACAACAATGAGGATGTACGCAAAGCCGTTGGAAGGAGGAAAGAGACCCATGAAATCGATTCCCCAAATGTCAAAGATTTCGGCAGCTAGGATGGGTTGCAAGGGCATCATGTCATGACGTGACATTGAACCTAACGACTGGCACCTAGTGCAATGTTTAGCATAATTGTGTGCATCCTGGTGAAGAGAGGGCCAAAAGAACCTGCATTGCAACACCTTGGCCGCAGTTTTCCTCCCAGAAAAATGGCCTCCACAGGCCTGATCGTGACAGAAGGATAGCATGCTGGGGAATTCGCTGTCGGGAATACAGCGATGGATGATCTAGTCGGCACTTATTCGAAAAAGTAGTGGATTATCCCAGAAATAGTACTTTGCTTCCGCGATGAGACGCTCGCACTGGTTTTTAGGCTAGCCATGTGGAAGAGAACCAGAAGCAAGGTAATTGGCAATGTCGACATACCAAGGTCCACTTGCCACATTAATTGCCAATAGGTGCTCATCGGGAAAAATCTCATTAATCGGCAAGGTAAGTCCAATGTGGTCAGGGTCGAGTCTCGAGAGATGATCAGCAACAACATTCTGGGGCTCTGACCTTATCGTGGATCTCAATGTCAAATTCTTGGAGCAGAAGGATCCAACGAATCAGTCTAGGCTTGGCATCCTTCTTGTGCATGAGATGACGATGGCCGCGTGGTCAGTGAATACAATAGCATGCGAGCCCAGAAGGTAAGAGCGGAATTTTTCCAGCCCAAAGACGATCGCCAGTAGTTCTTTCTCAGTGGTTGTATAATTACGCTGGGCCTCGTCCAATGTCTTACTAGCGTAGTACACCATGAAGGGGTGTTTATCGCGTCTTTGTCCTAGGATGGCTTTGACTGCAAGGTTGGAAGCGTCACACATAAGTTCAAAGTCGAGGGACCAATCAGGTGGCTGGAGAACAAGGGCCTTGGTGACAGCATCACGCAGCTGCGTGAATGCTTGTATGCAGTCGGGGCCCATATCAAAGGGTATGTCGGTCGATAGGAGATGAGTTAAAGGTCTAGAAATCTTGGAGAAGTCTTTGATAAATCTCCTATAGAAACCGACGTGTCCTAAGAAGGAGCGGATTTGCTTGACAGAGCCAGGCATAGGTAAATCAGCAATCACATCAAGCTTAGCTCTGTCAACCTCAATACCTCTATCGGAGATGATATGCCCGTGAACAATTCCCTCGTGCACCATAAAATGACTTTTTTCCCAAGAAAGAACGAGGTTCACATCAATACATCTCCGAAGGATACGGGTCAAGTTGGCAAGAAAATCATCAAATGAAGGTCCGAAGACCAAAAAGTCATCCATGAAGACTTCAAGAAAGTCACCCACCATATCATGGAATATCGCCAGCATACATCTCTAGAAAGTTGCTGGCGCGTTACAAAATCCGAAAGGCATCCTTCTAAAGGCGAAGGTGCCGAAGGGGCAGGTAAAGGTGGTTTTCTCTTGGTCCCGGGGGTCAATTGCCATTTGGTTTTATCCAGAGAATCCATCCAGGAAACAGAAAAATTTATTCCTCGCTAACCACTCCAGGATTTGGTGAATAAAAGGTAGTGGAAAGTGATCTTTCTTAGTTGCAGCATTCAGTTTCCTATAGTCTACACACACTCTCCAAGATGTAGGAATGTGTGTTGGGATGGATTCACCCCTGTCATTGATACGGATGGTGAGTCCCGCCTTTTTGAGCACGACATGAATCGGGCTCACCCAGGGCCTATCGCTGATCGGGTAGATTACACCCGCATCAAGCCACTTAATGATTTCCTTTTTAACAACCTCCCACATGTTAGGGTTGAGACGTCACTGCATCTCGCGGGAAGGTCGAGCCTCCTCCGTATATATACAGTGAGTGAAGTAGGAGGGGCTAATGAGAGTTAAGTCAGATAAGGACCATCCAATGGCTGCCTTGTGTTCCATAAGGACCTTTGTTAGTTTGCACTATTGCTCCCTGGTCAATTTTGAACTAATGATTATAGGGGGTGTTTCATTTGGTCCCAAGAAAACATATTTAAGTGTGTCAGCCAGCTCTTTCAGCTCGGGAGTGGATGGTGAAAGATCTGGCATTTCTTGGGACGAGAGTGTCCCAAGCGGATCAGAAAAAAGAAAGGCAGGAGGAAGAAGTTGGCCCTTAGCCTTAGATTGGCCAAGAAGAGGGGCATCTTGGATTGATGAATCCAAAAATGGATAGCCCCAGTGTTCAGTATGTAGGCTCAAGGTCCCAGTGTGGAGTCGCATTTTCGCTTGATTTGGCGGGAAAGAAAAGGCAATTCGGTCTTCAAGAGGGTGGACCGGCGGTGAGTAGCCCGAATATGACTCAGACCACGAGGTATGAGAAGCGGAGAAAACTTCATCAGAAGTCTGGTCAGGAGAAGGTATGGGTAAGGGGAGGGATGGGGGAACGTCACAAGATGTGCTAGTCAAGCGATGGTCTGTGTTCAGGGGCAATCCACAGCAGTCAGAATAGGTCCCTATAAGTTCGATACACGTGCTGACAGCCATGTCCTCGTCAGACGTGTCATCCTCGATGCAATCACAATTAAAATTCTTGGCTACCTTGAAGATGTTTAGCTTGAGCTTCTCAGAGCCAACGGCAATCTCAATGCAGTCCGACTCACAGTCAATATGGGCGTGGGCTGTGGCCAAGAAAGGTCGATCAAGGATGATCGGATAATCAGAAAGTGAGTTAGGAACTTCCATATCCAAAACAAGAAAGTCAATAGGAAAACAGAGACTGTTGACCCTAACCACCTCGTCTTCCACCACACCCTTTGGTATTTTGACAGAACAGTCTGCCAACTGCTACGTGACAGGGGTGGGTTTCAGATTTTCTAGGGCAAATTTCTCGAGCATGATGATTGGTATAAAATTGATGGAAGATCCTAGATCAAGCAGAGTGCAATTAAAATTGCATCCTTGGATGCAACAAGAAATAAGTGGTGTACCCGGATCTTTCTGCTTCGGTGGTAGATTTGATAGTATAGCACAACTCGCATGAGGAGAGAGAACCATCGAATTCTTTGTTTTCTTTGACTATCGCCTGGGTGTAGTGTACTATTTGAAAAATCGGGTGACAGTTGGTATATGGTCGATAGCCTCCAATAGGGGTACCTTGATTTCATCATCCCTGAATAAATTATGTAGGTTATTAAAGGTTTGCGTATCCTTTTTCTTGCCTTTTGGCACCCTCAGTAGAGCCTCAGGGAATGAGACTGATTCTGGCACTAGTTTAGGTTTATCGTTCTCACGAGAATGCAATGCGCATCCCGAATGAGAGGGAGATGAAAAAGATGGACCAGGATCAGGTCGAGGCGGATCGACGGTTTACTTATCGCTCCTCGTAGTGATCACATTGGACGTTGCGGGTCCAGTGGGATCATATGGTGGAGGAAGGTTCGCAATAGGGACATAAGGGTGATGTGTTGCTGCGGGATTAGCCTGAAATCCTGGTGGAATGCTCGGAGCTTGCAGAATCTGATGAACCTGCCCCTGAGAAGGTTGTACCTGTGGTTGAAGACCACGGGGTACAAATTTCGTGGGTTAGGAACAGGTTGGGCTGGAAGAGTGCCCTGAGATCGAGTCACCATGAGTAGTTGATTGATCTCAGCATTTTGCCGCGCCAATTGGTGCTAAAGAGAGGTTATGTTTTCTTCATGGCGCTTAGATATTTCCGTCACCACTCGCATCCGTTTATCAAGAGGACTTGATGCGTGTTCTGTTTGAGGAATGCAAGGATCCAATGGCGGATTTGCCACAGGATTAGACTGGGCCCTTGGGATGATGGGTGCGGACGGTCGCATTGGCCCACCCGCGAGGTTTTGGCATTGCGGGTTACTGGACCATGCGAAGTTAGGATGATTTTGCTACCTTGGGTTATAAGTAGTAAAGAACGGGTTGTTACCCAGACCGCAAGCGTCTTCTAAGCCCGAAGATGAGTCCGCATGTATATATGCATCCGAGCACACGGAGGCTTAGTCCACCGTGTCGAAATACTGGCTTGCAAAAGCCAGATCCACATAACTTACCGAATCGCTCGGCGCGATACTCGGTACGGACTGTCTTACAGGGTTTTTGGGAATAAGCCTGGCATTGAAAGGATTGGGGTTGTGACGGAGTGATGAAGTGGAGGTGTTTGCTATAGAGCAAGTAGGATTGGTCAAAAGTTCATCCAGCTTCTTGTGCACGACGGAGACTTCATCCAATTTTTGTGTAATAAGATTAAGACCTGTGGATGAATGAGAGGATTCCGTGTTAACTTTGTGAAAATTGCAGGGCAAGCTGGTACGATTAAAGGCGACAATGGAGGCATTGTTTATTGAATTTTCACTCATGTTATTAAATAATTCAAATGCTCCATTCTCGTCTTTATTCATAAAATTCTCTCCACAGGAAGCGTCTGCAATCTGCTTCAAATTTTAATTTAGCCCATAATAGAAGATCTGGGCTATATGCCACTTAGGCAGACGATGGTGCGGACATTTCCGGAGGAGGTCATTATACCCTTCCCAAGCCTCATGAAACAACTCGTCGTTTTGTTGCATGAAAGAAGTTATAGCCCAGCGAAGCGCATTGGTTCGCCCGATTGGAAAGAATTTCTTGAGAAATGCTGTTCGCATCTCTTTCCAAGAATGGATAGTTCTCCCAAGGGTGTGCAACCATTGCAACGCTTTATCCAGCAATGAAAACAGGAACATTTTCATGAGGACAATTGATAACCTGATATTTCTTGGTTTAACAGTTTCAGCTAATCGGGTTAAGTCTTCCAAATGGAGAAAGGGATCTTCACTTGCAAGACCATGTAAATGAAAGTTAATCAGGCTAATGATATTAGGTTTTAGTTCAAAATTATCTTCGCCCATGGGGATTCGAATTTACACAATGGTCTCTGTAGTAGCGGGATTTTATAAGAGCTAAGAGACCTAGGCTCCTCCCATTCGAGAGAGTTCTGCATTTCCTCCAAGGTTTCCCTAATGGCTTCAATCTGCTCATTATACATTTCCATTTGGGCCTGGAGGCGGGTTATGGGGTCTATGGCTCCACCGCCACCTGGTGGGATTTGAGGCGGGCGGTTTCCTCCATCGGGATTTGGGGGTGGGCGTGTAGCTATGTTTGTGGAGGAGGATGACGATTCAGTTTCTATTTTTCTAGAATTATCAAATAATTCAAACAATTCAGGATTTTATGACCTCCTCCCAAACATACACTACCACAGGAAGAATTGGGGAGATAAGAAGGGAAAAGGAGATGAGAGAAACAACGCCGTATGGGTACACTTGGTGACAAATCAAAGCAAGTAGTTTCCTAACCTCTACAGTGTGCCCTTAGACCTAAAGATCTAAGTTACCTACTATCATAACCTACGGGACCAAATGAGAGCCCCACGGAACCATCGGGCCAGATTGAAAGGCCGTTTGCCCCAATCTTAGATACCCTATAACACTCGGGAACCCACACCAGCACGTAGGCGCTACACGTAGGTAGTTAGACCTCCAATCTTTAATTGGGGTCAAGTTGCTACCAGTTTTAATTTAGAGACTTAGGATCAAGTGCTCCAGGAATGTGAAGGGCGTTGTATACGGGTAATGCCCAAGTGTGTTGATTTTCAGAGTGTATAAATCATGCATGCAACAGGGAAATCTCCCCAAATTGGAGTTTTAGATGGTGAATGATTTTTAGAATTTCAGCCTCAAGTAGTATGGATTTTAAGATTCCACTGAGTTACCAATTCAACCAATCTCCGGATTTTGAGAAAACACAAGTTCTTTTATGCCCAACAAACCCTTCTTCAATGTGAATTAGTTAATGCATGCTAAAAATGCAATGGGCTTCCCTAGATGGAAATTTCCATATGTGGATGCACGAGTCTATTTTAGGTCAGTGTGAAAGGGAGCCAAAGCACTTCAATTCAAGTGCTCCCAATTACCAAAATGATATATCACACAAGGCTCAACCACCAAATGATGTAAAGAAAATTAAAATGTTGGGGTTGAAATATTCGGGATCAAATCTAAGGCAGTTGAAAAATCGTGGTAGGGTTGGAATCAACTCAATTCCAAATCTCCCCACCAAAAATGTGAATAAATGAGGCACTGAAGGATGTCGATCAATCAATTTTAACTTGCCTCAAGGAAAACTTCACACAATGAAGGATTCAAGAATCAAGATTCTTAGATTTTCATTATGCGAAGTTTTGCGGGAAATCAAGGGGCGGTGGGGGTGATAGCAAACAATCAACAAGTTATTTTTAATTCACTTGCCCCAAGAAATTCCCAAGAAGTATTTTTAGGCTTTTTTTTTAATTATTTTTTTATGTGACAAGATAACCTAAGTTACTAAGAGGAAGATACCTACCTCTTCAGCAACGTGGGCGAAGCTCCAATGCGATGCCGGTGGCTTCACGTTCTCGCTCCTACCTTGGATTTGCCCACGTTTCCGACCTCCTCTGCTTGTCTCCTCCTTGCAACCGATTTACTTGCACACAAGCAAACAAAATACCCGTGAAGAGAAGGGTGTGAGAAGATAAAATCAAAGGAATAAGAGTAGAAACTTACCTCAATCTGCGCCTCCCCAGCAATGGCACCAGAAAAAGCATGGTGCGACTCGGTTAGGTTTTGTTAATATGGTGATATTATTGTTGAAGTTATTGTAGTGAGTTAACCTAAATCGAGTCTAACCAGCTTCACACAATTTTTAATCTGATCTACTTGATTTTATCTTGGTTGTTTTTAGGCCCAGGGTCGATATCAGGGAGGCAGGAATTTGAAGGTCAAGAAGTTTCTACGCCTTTCCTAAAACGTATCTCTTCCTTGCGTTTATTATGTTTTTGATTTTTTTTCTATTTAAGATTTTTGTTGTTGATAATGTTGTCCTTGAGATACACCCTCAAAATCAAGTCCTTGGCCTTGAGCCAAATGATTCTTGGCTTGTAGCCAAACTTGGGGTTTCCAAAAATTGATCCTGTTATTCGCAAGACTGAGTACTTGCAAGACAAGAATTACCTTTTCTCTTTTAATCTTTTTTTAATCTTTTTAATAACAAGAAATAAAAGATAAATGAAAACAAGGTAGGTTGCTAGAAAAGAAAGAAATACTTAGCTTAGCATATGTATAGATATATAGTAGATATAGTATATATATATATATGTATATATAGTTATATATTATATATAGAGGTGGAGGTGGAAGTGAAAATGGAGTGTAGCACAGTGTCAAGTTGGTCCACGTCTAGTAAGATGCAACCAACAAGATTGAGTGCCGCGTGAAGTGAGCAGATGTGTGGGGGTGTGTGTGGAAGCGCTTGCTTTGCGCGGATATCAGGGAATATCAGCAACTGATGCAGATATTCCCGCGATATGATGCGCTGCGGAGTGACTAGTGCAAGGGAGTATGATGGTGAAGTGTATAAATGGATATATATATATAGTTGTATATGTTTATAGATATGTATATGTATATATGTATATATATGTATTTGTGTATATATATATATATATTTGTGAGTGGATATATATATATATATTTGCGCGTGTGTGTGTAAAGGTGTGTGTGAGTGTGTACCAGTGTGTGCGTGAGTGTACGAGTGTGTGTACAAGTGGGTGTGTGTGTATGCTGGCGAAGGAGGGGAGCATAGTAGATAAGCCATCTACTACGCTGCCCTGTTGTCTGATGCGTGAGGACGCGCAGGCATAGGAGGGGAAGTGCGCACGGTGCGCTGGGGAGCTCCTGCGCTCTCTTCGTGCGTGGATGGGTGCGAGCGAGCACCGGCGAGCGCAGCGCAGCGCGCAGTGTTGCTGGCGGGTGAGGCGTGGGCACTGGAGACAGGCTGGAGCGGGTAGCACCGAAGAGAGAGTGCGCGATGCCACCGGCTAAGTGAGAAATGAGCCGATGGCAACAGTGTCACACAGACCGCACGCTACAGTGCGTGCGCTGTCTGGCGACCGGTAGCGGCCGGTTTCGCGTGCTGGGCGCGCTGAGGAGTGCCTGCGTGCGCGGGAAGAAGCTGCGCAGGGCCTGTAGGTACGCGCGCGGTGGTCGGCTGGGCTGCAGGCTGGCGTGCGGAGCTACTGGAGCTTCTGAGCTTGAAGCTCTGGCAATGGCGGATAGGATGACGACAGTAAAAATGAAAGGTGAATCCACCATGCCCACCTGCTCACGAAATGGCTGAGCGGTGGTGGAACTCACGGTGGTGGTTGTGGGACCACTGTGGGTTTTCTCCTACCCACGGTGTGTCTCTTCTCATCGAGAAGAGATACTGTGTATGGAGAGGGAGAGGGTGGAGATTGGCCAGGGTGAACGGCGGAACTAAAGGTGTCTGAAGGTGTGTGAAAGGGCATGCCCGCACAAGGGAGAGAGCAAGGCATTATAAAGAGGCGAGGGCATGCCACAACCATGCTGCTGGCAACGCACCTCCTGCTATGCTGTTGGCAGGAGGTGAGGCGCGAAGAGGCGTGCATGCCCCATGCCCTGCAACTGCGCGAGAGAGAAGAATTTAAAGTAAAATAAAAAATGAAAATGGTGAAATTGCAATGCCGCACTTGAGAAAGATGTTAATTAATGGTAGTGGAATGGATGGCCAATTATTCACACTCTCCTCCCCTCTCTGTAAATGCATGCAGTCGTCTATTTACAAATGCAATTATAGCTACATAAGATGCAATGGCAGTGCTAGGGAATAACACAAGATGGCATATTTACTGGTGTAATTTTTGTGTGCAAACAGCAACTCAGTCTCCTAACCTGGATACAAATAGTAGACGTCAACAAAAAACTAAGTAGAGTAGCAGGACTACAATAAACGTGTAAGCAAAACTGAAAGGAAAAAAAATAGTTCTGCAAGAATTTAATATGTTATCAAGGTTTGTTAACTACTTGTTATTTGATTTCCAAAGCATTTTAGTATAGGATCATACTTCCTCTTATTTCATATGTTTCCTAGTGGAATGATCTTGTCGCGGTATCCCCACGATGCAGGACACACACACGTGGCACTCTCCTGACCGAGAAACCACCTCGTGCCCGTTTTACACTCGGATCACCTCGAGGTCATGGTTGCAACGTAGTGGTGACTACGACACGCGTGATAAACGCACGGGGGCTACCACACATTGACACGCGATCAGTCGTTTCTGTTAACAGGTACATGCTAAACCATACGACACAGAACTGAGCAGGGCCGTGCCTCTCACAAGTCTGCGTACCCTCGCCAGACTATCCCGGTTGGCCCTATGGGTCCAACAGGAGTTAGTGTAGGAAGGCCGTACCTACTCTGGATCCCTACTCGTGGAGGTCAGCTCTCTCCCTACATTATGGGGTAGTCACCTCTCCTCGGTACATGCGTACCCGAGGTCCAACTCATCCCCACACTAAAACCAACACTTAGCCACTTGGGGCCCCACTTTTCCATTTCAATCTCGTCATTACCATTAAGGTTCCATTTCATACTTACAGCATCTCTAATTTTTTGCCTTAGGGTTCAGAAAATCCATCCCTAATTTGATTAATAATAGGTTCACACATTTCAGCTCTTGACACAATAAGCAATATTTCTAGTTGTCCTTAGGATTCAAGATCAAATCCTAGGTGGTTTAGGATTCAGGATCAAATCTTAGGTGGTTACTAACACTATTAGCATCACCCATTTCAGTGGTTTATTTTATGTCAGTCATGGTCCATGATCAGATGAGTAATTAACGTTCGTAAATAGAACAATTAAACCAAGCATGTGATGTGATTAGGGAGTGCATCGAGTTTTCCTTCCCAAGGTTCAAATATAAAACAAAACCTAGTGGGGTTGCTATAAAGGTTACTTGATAGACATTCTACACAATTCAAATCGAGTGCCAATCACGTGTGTACATAAAAGTTGTATTTCACCCATTCAGGGCTGAACTTGACACGACCCAACTAGGGTCTAATTCACACCAAATGCATAACACTCAACAATTAGAGATAACAAGAGCGAACAACAACCACCCACGTTGGCCATTAATCATGGTAAAATATAACTAAACTTAATTATGTAAGGGGGTTGGTGGCGAAGACCAATTTGATTTGATTTTATTACTTGAATACAAAAATTCTCCGAGGTCGAACTCAAGGAACAAGCTTGATTCTAAAATCATAGAAAATCATAATTTACAATAATATACTGTTTTACAAAAAGATTAAAGAGAGGAAATAAAAATTTGTCTTCTCTTTTCTTCTCCCTTTCTTCTTTGTTCTCCTTTCTCTCTATCTTTAGACGTCTGACTCCATGGATCAGACACCTTAAGTAGCCACTTGTTACAGTGCTCCTGCTCTTCTTCTTTCCTGCTGCTGCTCTTCTTCTCCTTGGTTTTTCTTCTTCTCTTCTCTTCAGCTTCAGTTCTTCTTCTTCAGCTCCTGCTCTTTCTTCTTTTCCTTCCTTTCCTTTCTTCTTCTTCTTCAGCTTTTTCTGCTTGGTCTTCTTGGCTTCTTCTTCTTCTTTCTAGAGTTGCGTCTCCTTCTTCAGTTTTCTTCTCTTCCTCTTCTCCTGCTTCAGCTCCTTGGTGCAGCTAAGTTCTCGGCCGCTCCTTACTTCTTCTGCTTCCTCTTCTTCCTTCTTCCTCTTCAAATCCCTGCACAGGCATACGGTTAGGCAAAACCTAACCCCTACCCTCTCCACGTCTCTCTCTCTGTTTCACTCTTGGGTTCGCTCTCCCAGAGCCTACTCAGGTATGCGAGTCGGGTAACGCGCCCGGGACTAGGCCCACCAACGTGCGGTGGTGGGCGAGGTGTGCACAGCTTAGGTAAATGGGTTGGGCCAGGTCCGCGGGGGATGGTCGTAGATGAGGCCAGGTGAGCGGGTGAGAGGGACCTCACCCTGTATGACTGAGGCGATAAGCCTTAGTCACTTTTTCCTTTTATGTGTCGTGGGGCGCTTGAAAATGCCCGAGGTGGGACTATCTGCGCCCCTCCTTTCTCGTGCGCCCACAGCAGGGATTGCGAGCAATAGCTACTCCAGCCGAGGTCTTTACTGCCAGTTGAGGACCTGGAGTTGTGCACGAAAGTCTTCAGCGCAACCTGGGTTCGCCTCCTGGCGCTGGAAGGGCTTGGAGCTACTTACGAGCTTGCTCCAAGCTCGACGTCAACGGTGGCGGAGGCAGGAGACCTGAAATCAGTGAAACGACCTCTCGGCCATGTCAGGACGCTCGGCAGGCTTCGCCAGAGCACGGCGAAGTTACTACGGGGGTCAGCGTGGCTCAGAGCGACCTAGGCGTGCGTACCTTGGTCGGTCTGAGTCTGTGTGAGTGGGTCTGTTCGGGGGGAGGCGACAGTGGGTGGCGCAGTCAGTGGAGGGTCACAGGGATATGAGTGGGTGGAGGTGATGCTTAGGGATCAGTTGGTGAGGGGTGGAGCTGTCTGTGGTAGTGAAATGGCCTCACCGGAGTTGATGGTCGAAAGTGGAGATGGCGAGGGTGGATAGTGCTGTCGAGGTGTCGAAGTAACCAATTGATAGAGGGGAAATAAAAGGGAGAGTAAGGAGAGCTATAATTACGAGTCCAGAGGGAAGGAGGGATGCAGAGGTGGCGAACGGCCGGTGCTGTCGTCGTTGGAGACGAAAGTGCCCAGGGGAAGAGACGGCGACGAGGAAGAGGGGCTGGAGGGCACCTGCTGGTACGGCGCGGCGCGGAGGAAGAAGGCGAAGGTAACCCTACTACTGGTATGGTGGCAGGGCGACGAGAGAGGAGAGGGAGTGTCGCCGGAAGCTCTGGGCGAATGGCCGGAGTTGGGAGGAAAGGAATTGGAGGGGATTCTCTAGCCAAATGGAGCTTGAAGGATGCGGCAGAGGGTGCCACTCCTTAAATAGGTGTCGGTTGGTCGCGAAGCACGCGAAAGCGGCGGGAAAAACCCCGCCGGAGTTGTGGCAGATGGAGACCCATACCTCTCGTGCATTTGCACGAGAGGTATGGTGGTTGATAAGGCATGGGAGCCAGCCCATGAGGTAGGGGACTCCGCGGAGAGTCTCCCTTTCAAATCTGGGGTTTGCTCCCCATACATGCGCAGCGCCATCCTCCGCGCAAAGTCGCCGGAGGTATGGCCTACGCAGCGAGTGGCAGAGGGACCAGATTGAAGAAAACAATGGGAAAGATAAGGGGTATTTGCAAGGTTTCAGAAAGCTAAGGGTCAAAAAGTAATTATTGAGGACCATTTTGTAAACTGGGTCAAGACGATTTTCCCTTAAGTCCAAATTTTGGTATAAACCTAATTTGGACCTAATAAATCCAGTGGTGAAGTTGGATTTTAGGTTTGACCATGTTTGATTGAACAATTTGTACAAAAATCCAAATTAGGTCAAAAATTGGGTATGGTTCTCAATCTAGGTCAAAATAGGTTCCAACGGCCAAATTGAAGGTTCTAAACCCTAGGGGATATTTTTTCATTAATTTTAGAGGGTTTAGTTGATTTTTGTCTTGCATGGAACTTCGTGAATTAAAGTGGATTTGTTTTAGGGTTACAGAATGTCATTTAATTCCCAGATTTTGTCATAACTCTTTTCAGACCAAATCATCCCACTTTTTCTCTTTATTAAGTCCACTTGACCTGTGTCTAGACCCTTATAAATCCCGTTCATGCACTGCAATGATAAAATTGCAGTTTTATCCCTTGTATAATGTTTTATTCTCAGATTCACAATTCCATGATTTAGGCCCTCCCTTTGGTTATGTAGGAGCTTTTGTTCAATTTATTAGGTCAAAATGTGCTTGTTAGGGTTCATGATAAGGTTCTCATCATACCCCTTATGCCTAGCTTTTGCTAATCCCTTAGCAAAAATTTAAGGTTTTAACCTTTGTTCTAAACCATGAATTCCTTTCGCTAATTTTGATAAGTGCTTTTTCTTGTCTCTTTGATTTGGTCAGAATGCCAACCATGGGCCTAATGGTACTCTAGTACCAATCAATATCCAGATCTGTCTAGCTTTAGCTTCAGTCCTTAGCAAAGGTTTTGAAGGCCCGTAGGAACTACCCTAAGTTTATTGGATTCCGTGGTTAAAGTACTAGTACTTGAGACATTTTTAGCCTTGGTTCGGTTTGCAGTGCGTTTTGTAAGAGAGAGACAGAGGGTTTATTTGTTTGGAGAGTTTTCTCTCTCTTTTCTTTTTAATTTTAGATTAGGATTGGCTTCACAACACGGTCTGTATCGGATTTCTCGTCCCCATCATCAATCCTCAAAGGTTCCTGGCAATGGATGCTTCAAGATAGCACCGCCCGTGGTAACCCCCAGAACCCTAGTTTTCGAGACAATCCCGCCCATGGCGTTCCATGGACGAATTCAGACCCTAGCAATTGACATTTCGTGATAATGCCATCCATGGAATCTGAACCAACAGAGTGCTTACATGGCCCCAGTAAGATATGTAAATATCCTAGAAGACAAGCGCCGAGGAGACGATATGTTGTTATGCATCTTAGAGGGGAATTTCCCAACTATTTGCGCCAGGAACTCATCCAAATCAACTTGTGTTGATCGGCCGCTCCTAATCTAGGTGACATTTTCAGAACATTTAAAATGCTTCTGGGTGATTTTGATATTTATGCTCATTGAACCAAGCTGTGTGTGAATTTGGGTGCTTAGGTTACCGAGTCCCGTAAACCGAAGGTCAGTTACGAGGTCGAATACTCCCTAAGCCTTAGACCTAATACTTAAGCTTTTCATTTTCCTCAACCTCTTGAGAAGTATCTAAAACTTAATGAGTACTAAGAGTCTAGTCCAAGAAGGCCTGAGGTTAACGTTCTTACTAATCTTCTTGTGTTTCTTTAGCACTTTCTCTTTGCTTTTCTTTTAATATGGTTTAGAACTTTGGTTAATTCCTTAATTTCTTACTAATGACTATCTCTTCTTTTTCATTTTGTGCCCCTTTTTAGTATTTTGCTCTTTTCCTCCTTTTGTAAAGCTTCACTAAAAAGTGCTTCCCTCCCATTTTTTGTCCTCTTTCAAAATCTTTTTTTGATATATGTGAATTTTTTGTTGAAACATTTTCTTGTTATGAATTTTTATTACACTTTCATATCTCCCCATGCCTAAGATTTGCAATGTCCTCATTGTACATTAAGTGGGTTTTTATTTAGCTTGGTTCATGCATTAGAACAAGTATTTAGTGAGTGGATGGATCGACGTGATTGTTGCGGACGATTTCTAATCTCAGGTACGAGTACCTGAGGTGAAGTCGGCTGTCCTAAAGGATGAATATAAAATGCAAAGAAATATCAGAAAAGGTTTCGGATTTTCAAAAGAATGACGGGCTGCCTCCCGTTAAGCGTTGAGTTTTACGTCATCGGCTAGGTGCAATGAGCTCAGGGAGAATGGAGGATAATTGATGACTCAACCAAATCTGTATTGATCATGTCAATGAATGGTTTGAGTCTCTGATCATTCACGACGAAGGGCTCGGAATCGTGGCTGAGCGAACTGATCTCGACGGCTCCATTTCCAAAAATCTGTCGGACAAGATATGGTCCGATCCACTTGGATCACAGCTTCCCAAGGAACAATTTGAGACGGGCATCGAAGAGTAGGACCTTCTGACTAAGGTGAAAGATCTTTCTAGATATGTGTTTGTCATGAAAGGCTTTAACCCGCTCTTTGTAGATTCGCGAGTTTTCATACGCATCAAAGCGTAATTCATCAATCTCGCTTATCTGAAGCTTTCTGTGGGTTCCAGCCTTAGAAAGATCTAGGTTGCAATTCCGTACTGCCCAATAGGCTTTATGCTCCAGTTCGACGGGGAGGTGACACGCCTTCCCGTACACCAGTCAAAAAGGAGACATGCCTAATTGGGTCTTGTGGGCGGTCCTATAAGCTCACAAAGCTTCCGAAAGTCGGGATGACCAGTTCTTCCTTTCAGGTCGAACAGTAACCTGAAGGATTTTCTTGATCTCCCGATTTGATAGCTCAGCTAGACCATTAGTCTGCGGGTGATAAGGAGTAGAGATTCGGTGCGACACCCCGTATTTGGTTATCAGTGACTTGAACTGAGCGTTGGTGAAATGGGTCCCTCCATCAGAAATGATTGCACGAGGAATCCCGAACCGTGAGAAGATATTCTGGTGAATGAATTTGATGACGATCTTGTGATCACTGGTTTGGGTCAGAATGGCTTCGATCCATTTAGACACGTAGTCAACAGCGAGTAAAATGTACTCGAAGCCGTCCGAGATAGGGAAGGGGCCCATAAAATCAATCCCCCAAATATCAAAAATCTCGCATACGAGAATCGGCTGTAAAGGCATCATGTCGCGATGGCTCATGTTGCCCAAAGTTTGGCAACGACTGCATGTCTTACAGTGACTGTATGCGTCCTTGAAGATAGTAGGCCAATAAAGCCACACTAGAGGATTTTCGATGTTGTTTTATACCCAGAAAAATGGCCACCGCATGCCTGGTCATGGCAAAAAGAGAGTATGTCATTGATTTAGACCTCCGGGACACATCGCTGGATAATTTCATCAGCACCTATGTAGAATAAGTACGGGTCTTCCCAGATGTAGTACTTGGCATCAGAGCGCAATTTGTCTTTCTTGGCCTTCGGCCAATTAGACAGAATCTGATGTGATGCCAAATATTTTACTATATCAGCAAACCATGGAAGCCATGTACCAATAGTCAAAAGGTGCTCATCTGAAAAATGCTCCGTGATGGGTCCAGAAGGGTCGATGATCTCAGAAGGAAGGCGAGACAAGTGGTCAGCTACCACGTTCTGTCTTCCCGCCTTATTACGAATCTCGAGGTTAAATTCTTGCAATAGCAAGATCCATCGGATTAATCGAGGCTTCGCATTCTTCTTCGCAAAAAGATACCTCACAGCTGTGTGATCCAAGTAGATTATAACATGAGAACCCAGGAGATAAGATCTGAAATTTTCAAGGGCAAATACTACAGCTACCAGCTCTTTCTCCGTAACCGTGTAGTTATGCTGAACTTGTCAAGTTTCTTGCTAGCGTAGTAAATGACTACAGGTTTCCCGTCAATCTTTTGCCCCAGAACCGCTCCTACAGTGAAGTCAGATGCATCGCACATGATCTCAAAGGGTTGAGACCAATCAAGGGACTGTGGGATCGGGGCTTGGGTGACTCGATCACGAAGGATTTCAAAAGCTTGAGTGCATTCCTTGGAAATATCAGAGGGTACATCCTTGGAGAGAAGAGTGGTCAGGAGGCGCACGATTTTCGAGAAATCAGGGATGAAACGATGGTAAAAGCCTACGTGCCCCAGAAAGGATCGAATGTCCTTGATCAAGCTAGGCATAGGAAGTTTGGAAATCAGGTTAACCTTGGCTTAATCCACTTGGATGCCCCTCTCAGAAATTAAATGTCCCAGGACGATCCCCTCAGGCACCATAAAGTGGCTCTTTTCCTAGGAAAGAACCAGATTTACGTCAATGCATCGCCTGAGTATGTGAATTAAGTGCTAGAGGCAATCGTCAAATGATGCCCCAAAAACTGAGAAGTCATTCATGAAGACTTCCAGATAATCACCTACCATATCAGAGAATATGGCAAGCATGCACCGCTGAAGAGTCGCGGGTGCATTGCAGAGACCGAAAGGCATCTTTCGGAATGTGTATGTCCCGAAGGGGCAGGTGAACGTGGTCTTCTCTTGGTCCTCAAGATGACTTGCCACTTGGTTGTAACCGGAGTACTCGTTAAGAAAGCAGAAGAATCTATTTTCCGCTAGTTTTTCAAGAATCTGATCAATAAACGGTAGTGGGAAATGATTCTTCTTTGTGGAGGAATTTAGTCTTCGGTAATCTATGCAAACTCTCCACGAATTGGCTATGCGGGTAGGTATGACCTCTCTGGTCTCAGTCGTGATGGTGGTGAGCCCTGCCTTCTTAGGCACAACTTGGATTGGGCTCACCTAGGGACTGTCGGAGATCGGGTAGATGATCCCTACATCTAACCACTTAATGATATCCTTTTTCACGACCTCCTGTAGATTAGGGTTTAGACGTCTCTGCAACTCACGCGAAGGTCGTGCACCCTCTTCAAAATAGATGCGGTGTGTGCAATAATAGGGACTTATTCCAGTCAAATCATCGAGAGTCCAACCAATGGCTCTGCGATGTTACTGGAGAACAGCAATCAGACAGGTTCCTGATCAAGTGTTAGTCTGGAATTTATAATCATAGGAAATGTCTGATTGGAACCCAAAAAGACATATTTCAAATGATCGGGAAGGGGCTTGAGTTCCAGAATAGGGTTATCAGCAGCAGCGGACAAGTCAGAGTGGGTGTGGGGAACAAGGGTAAGAGTTATGGGTTTGTCTAGATCAAGTTCTGACTCCTCTAATTGCGATTTTAGATCTTCTTGTGGTTAATTAGGGATAATCATATTGTCCTCAATTTGTGGTTCATCAACCACGGCTCTGATGTCACAAATTTGCTCTACTACACTGCAATTAATCCCTTGTTGGACGTTAAAGATATCAATCTTGAGAGTTTGATTCCCAAATTTCAGCTCTATTTGACCCTCCTCACAACTTATGTTGGCCCTTGCAGTGGCCAGAAAAAGTCTCTCTAGTATAATTGGTGTATCCCTTGGATTCTCAGGTGTGTCCATGTCTAGAACTATGAAATCTACAGGGAAGTAGAAATCCTGCACCCTAACAATAACATCCTCAAGAACTCCTTTAGGTGACTTAATGGATCGATCAGCTAACTGCAATGTCACCTCAGTCGGTTTCAGCTCAGATTCTTCTAGATGGTTAAGCAAGGATGTTGGTATCAGGTTTATGGAGGCACCTAGGTTTAACAAAGCTCTATCAAATTGGCTCACACCAATCTTACACGAAATCAGGGAAATGTCTGGGTCTTTTGCCTTGGGTGGGAGTTTACTCAGGATCACAGAGTTGGCTTTCTCTGATAGTACAATAGGACTCTCACTCTTGGTTTGCGGCTTACGCTGGGGTGTACACACGTTTTTTAAGAATTGTGCGTAAGCCGGTACGTGGCGAATTGCATCCATCAAGGGGATGTTTATTTGGACTTGCTCAAAGAGCTTGATCTGGTCCTCCTCAGGAGCCACAGGTTTAGCTGTCTTCTTTCCCTTGGTTAAGACCTCGGGAAATGGAACCTTGGTTAGTTCCTCTAAGATAGGTCCAGGTTTTTGATCTGGGACAGGGATAAGGACATCCTGGATAACTATCCTAGGGTTTGGGTCACTGCCAAGCTTGGAGTGGTCTGGATAAGGTGGGCCTTCGGTTGCTTTACCACTACGGGTTGTTACAGAATTTAGTCCTGCCTGGTTCTACTTGGGGGTTGGTAAGATAGGTTGCTGCTATTGATAACCTGCGTAGGAGGTTGATGCTTCCATCCCATCAAGTGATGGAATAGAAGGGGCCTGATAGATCAAGTATGCTTGGCCTGGGTTTGGGTTCATAACACGCCGCTGGGTCGGCACGTTATTCGGGTTTGACAGAGGTTGTGAAGGAAGAGTGCCCGGTTGGCGAGAATTTGCCAACTGGGCGAGTTGGTTGCGGACCTCTATGATTTTGTCATTGTATTATTTTTGGACAGCTGCATTCGTTCTTTGAATGTCAACCAAAGTTTGGAGGATGAGGCACATTTGGTCTTGTTTTGGCCTGGACGGATAAGTGGGGTTGGGCCGAGGCTGAGGCAGCTGATAAGGACGAGGGGCTTGTGGACGAGGCTGATAGGGTGGTCTTGGGTTTTGAGAATTTCCTACCCACTGGATATTAGGATGATTTCGCCATCCAGGGTTATAAGTGTTGGAAAATGGGTCATTCTTGATGGCATTGAGGTCCTCACAGGTCTGAGGAGCCTCAGGAATGTTGGAGAATGGGGGAGTAGAGTTCTCCCGGTAAGAATAGAAATGATCAGAGGTCCCTCCGGTCCTGGAGTCAGATGGGAGTGGATATGGATCCATCCCAGGAGAAGGTAGGTGGAAAATGTTCTGCACAGTTACTCTTGCGGGAGGTGGCTGTGCGAAGGAGTTCTGCGCAGAGGTGGCTCGTTGCAAGTGCTGAGTCAGCTCATCCACCTTCTTCTCAATAATAGAGACATTGTCCAACCGACTGGCCATTAATTTCAAGTCGACAGATGCGGACAAACCCTGCGTCTCATGTGCTCCCCTAAGGTTCGTCGATTCGCGGTATTCATCTGGTCGAATAATCCCATGGAGTCATTGTTGATGGAGTTCTCGCACATATTCTCGAGAATCTCCCACACGGTATCCTCATGTTGACCCATGATATTCCCTCTGCAAGTTGCATTGATGAACAATCTAATGTCCTCACGGAGTCCCTGGTAAAAAGACTGGACTTGTTCCCATTTAGAAACTCCGTGATGGGGGCACTTTCTCATGAGATCCAGAAATCGATCCCATGCCTCATGAAGAGGTTCTTCCATCTGCTGTGTGAAGTGAGTAATCTAATGACGCAAGGCGTTTGTTCGACCAATGGGAAGGAATTTCTTCAAGAACTCAGACTGAAGTTCGTCCTAGGTGTTGATCGAACGGGTCTGTGTCTGATACTAATGAGCCGCCTTGTCCATTAGGGAGAAAAAGAATATCTTCATGAGTAAGATATCCCAGTTCTATGCATCTGACCCGAAGGTCTGGGCCAGATGCTTAAGCTGTTTGATATGCTGGAAGGGATCTTCAGAGTTAAGCCCATAGAATTTAGGTATAGCATGAATCATATTAGGCTTCAATTCGGAATCAAGTCCTCCAGTCGGGATTCTGACTTGAGGCTCAATTGCCACCATAGCGGGATTATAGTGATCTCGCATCATGGGGCATTGCGGTGTGTTCCTGAAATTCTGGAAGAGATAATTAAGATGCTGGAGCTGGTGCTCAAGATTATTCTCTTCTTTAACATGCTAACCCATGATGAAAGAAGAAGGGGAATTAGGTTCAGAATTGGAAGAAAGGTCTTATGTGGAGAGGTTGTTGCACAAACAAGGGAGCCGAGGCTTGGCCTCGGGGAGAGTAGATTGCTAGAGGAGGTTTCAAGGACCTCCTATCGAACATGCACTGATGGACTAGATGAGGTTAGAACGTGTTGGACTCAATCAAGACACCAAAAATATGTTGGGTGACTATAGAGGTTCGGGACGGATGATACCCCTTGATCAGAAGGTCGACCACCTAAGAATTACCTGGGTAGCCAGAGAGGGTGAGTCCCGAGAAGACCCCTACATGGTAGAGCACCCCCACGGGTTACAGGGTTTCCCCCACCCGACCCTCTTGTCACTGAGATTCCAGGTAGACCAAAATGGGGACCTTGACCTCTTAAGTCTACCACTTTTAATTAAGATCAAGGTGCTTAGGGTTTCACTTGAACTTTAAGCCTTTTGTGTGCAAAAGTGACCTAATTTAAAGGTTGGTTGATCCAAAGGATCAACTTCACCTCTTTGTTCCTGTGAGAGCTTCTTAGGTCCTTTTTTTTAACGTTCAAGTAAATTAAGAGCCTGATTGCTTAGGGTTTCTCTTAAATAGGTCTTTTCAAACAATGGTTTAGGCACACCTCTTTGGGAATTTTCAATTCTTTGATTAGAAGATGTGTTTCTAAAACCCTAGCTTAGAATTTTAGGTTGGCTCTAGTTGGTCCAATTAGTTACCTCAGAAATGGGTAACTAGGGCTCAAGCAAGAAGGTTTTAGCCCTAGTTACCTTAAGTGGATATGCAGATAAAATGTGTTGAAACTCAAAAACAGGCAACTCTGTGAATTACTATGTACGGAAGACAGGTAGTCCTAGATTGATTTTTCTTTTCTTTTTTCTCTTTAGAATGTAAGGGGCTTAAGAGAGGGTTAAAGGTTACCTGTCTTTTGGTGTGGTTGTTGTACGGCTGCTTATCCTTTCTTGCCTTTCTTACACAACAAAAAAAGAGATCAAGTCAGTATAAAATTAGAAATTGTGATTTTGAAGCTTCTAAAATGCCCGTTGCTCCCCGGTAATGGTGCCAAAAACTGGTGGCGAAGCCAGTCTGATTTGATTTTATTACTCAAATATAAAAATTCTCTGAGGTAGAACTCAGGGAGCAAGCTTGATTCTAAAAGCGTAGAAAATCACAATTTACAATAATACATTATTTTTCAAAAAGATTAAAGAGAGGAAATAAAATTTATCTTATCTTTTCTTCTCTCTTTCTTCTTTGTTCTCCTTTCTCTCTGTCTTCAGACGTCTGACTCCATGGATCAGACGCCTTAACTAGCCACTTGCTATAGTGCTCGTGCTCTTCTTCTTTCTTACTGCTGCTCTTCTTCTCGCTGGCCTTTTCTTCTTCTCTTCGGCTTCAGTTCTTCTTCAGCTCCTACTCTTTCTTCTTTTTCTTCCTTTCCTTTCTTCTTCTTCTTCAGCTTTTTCTACTTGGTCTTCTTGGCTTCTTCTTCTTTCTTGAGCTATCTCCTTCTTCAGTTTGCTTCTCCTCTTCCTCTTCTCCTACTTCAGCTCCTTGGTGCGGCTAAGTCCTCGGCCGCTCCTTCCTTGCTTCTTCTGCTTCCTCTTCTTCCTTCTTCTTCAGTTCCCTGCACAGGCATACGATTAGGCAAAACCTAACCCCTACCCTCCTCGTGTCTCTCTCTCTCTCTGTTTCACTCTTGGGTTCGCTCTCCCAGAGCCTACTCAGGTATGCGGGTCAGGTAACACACCCGGGACCAGTTCCACCAGCGTGTGGTGGTGGGCGAGATGTGCACAGCTTAGGTAAACGGGTCGGGCTAGGTCCGCGGGGGATGGTTGCGGACAAGGCCAGGTGAACGGGTGAGAGGGACCTCACTCCGTATGAGTGAGGCGATAAGCCTTAGTCACTTTTTCCTTTTATGTGTCGCGGGGCGCTTGAAAATGCCCAAGGTGGAACTATCTGCACCCCTCCTTTCTCGCACGCCTGCAGTAGGGAGTGCGAGCAATAGCCGCTCCAACCGAGGTCTTTCCTGCCAGTTGAGGACCTAGAGTTGTGCGCGGAAGTCTTTTGCGCAACCTAGGCTCGCCTCTTGGCGATGGAAGGGCTTGGAGCTGCTTGCGAGCTTGCTCCAAGCTCGGCGTCAATGGCGGCGGAGGCAGGAGACCTGAAATCAGTGAAACGGCCTCTCGGCCACGTCAGGACGCTCGGCAGGCTTCACCAGAGCACGGCGAAGTTACTGCGGGGGTCAGCGTGGCTCAGAGAGACCTAGGCGTGCATACCTTGGTCGGTCTGAGTCTGTGTGAGTGGGTTTGTTCGAGGGGAGGCGACAATGGGTGGCGCAGTCAGTGGAGGGTCACAGGGATATTAGTGGGTGGAGGTGATGCTTAGGGATCGGTTGGTGAGGGGTGGAGCTGTCTCTGGTAGTGAAATGGCCTCGCCGGAGTTGATGGTCGAAGGTGGAGATGGCGATGGTGGATAGTGCTGTCGAGGTGTCGAAATAACCAATTGATAGAGGGGAAATAAAAGGGAGAGTAAGGAGAGCTTAACTACGAGTCTAGAGGGAAGGAGGGATGCAGAGGTGGCGAGCAGTCGATGCTGCCGTCGCCGAAGACGAAGGTGCCCAGGGGAAGAGATGACGACGAGGAAGAGGGGCTGGAGGGCACCCGCTGGTATGGCGCAACGTAGCGAAAGAAGGCAGAGGTAACCCTGCTACTGGTATGGTGGCAGGGCGATGAGAGAGGAGAGGGAGTGTTGCTAGAAGCTCTGGGTGAATGGCCGGAGTTGGGAGGAGAGGAATTGGAGGGGATTCTCGGGCCAAATGGAGCTCTGCGGCAGAGGGTGCCGCTCCTTAAATAGGCGTCGACCAGTCGCGAAGCGCACGAAAGCGGCGGGAAAAACCTCGCCGAAGTTGTGGCAGACGGAGACCCATACCTCTCGTATGTTCGCACGAGAGGTATGGTGATCGACAGGGCATGGAGCCGACCCATGCAGTAGGGGGTTCCGCGGAGAGTCTCCCTTTTAAATATGGGGCCGGCTCCCCATGCATGCGCTGCGCCATCCTCCGCGCAAAGTCACCGGAGGTATGGCCTGTGCAGCGAGTGGCAGAAAGACCAGATTGAAGAAAACAACGGGAAAGATAGGGGGTATTTGCAAGGTTTCAAAAAGCTAAGGGTCAAAAAGTAATTATTAAGGACCATTTTGTAAAGTGGGTCAAGATGATCTTCCCTTAAGTCCAAATTTTGGTATAAACCTAATTTGGACCTAAGGAATCCAGTGGTGAAGTTGGATTTTAGGTTTAACCATGTTTGACCAGACATTTTGTATAAAAACTCAAATTAGGTCAAAAATTGGATATGGTTCTCAATTTAGGTCAAAATAGGTTCCAACCGTTAAATTGAAGGTTCGAAATCTTAAGGGATATTTTTTCATGAATTTTATAGGGTTTAGTTGATTTTTATTTTACCTGGAACTTCGTGAATTAAAGTGGATTTGTTTTAGGGTTACAGAATGTCATTTAATTCTTAAATTTTGTCATAATCCTTTTTAGACCAAATCATCCCACTTTTTCTCTTTATTAAGTTCACTTGACCTGTGTCTAAACCTTTAAAAATCCCGTTCATGCACTGCAATGGTAAAATTACAGTTTTACCCCTTGTATAATATTCTATTCCCAGATTCACAATTCCCTGATTTAGGCCTTCCCTTAAGTTATGTAGGAGCTTTTGTTCAATTTATTTGGTCAAAATGTGCTAGTTAGGGTTCATGATGAGGTTCTTATCAGCGGTGATGAACGAGATCACTCTAGCAAGATTATCGAGAGATATAGGGGCCCACCTATGCTTCCGCTATGCTGTGGACTCTCCTTCGAGGATCGCGTAGGTTCCAAGTGGGTCTCCTAACATACAAACGGGTTCACAAGAAATCAAACAGAGCCGTTTTAAGCCCCAACGAATTTTTCAAAAGTACTCCAACAGTATCAAAAACGATACCATAAGATGGAGAAAGTCGATACAGGTACAACAGGTATTTACTCGCGTGAATCCTAGTTCGTTTGGGCCTTGAACTCGCCCAAAAATGAAACCTATGCACATGAAATCCGCGCACACGAACCCGTGCATGTGAAAAATGATGTTACGACCCAATTCCAGATCCCTACAGGACCCGAGACCATCTCGCCTCGACCAAGCCCAAGACCTAGTCGTCCAACGAGAAATAACCAAAAGTAAGAAATAATTCACATCCACACATGCAATGTAACTAAGCCGAAAGAAACAAAAGACAATAAAAGAAACAGAGCAAAATTGTCTATCAAAGTTACAGGCCATCACAATTACAACAAAGAAAAGTACAGCGGAAAAATACTGTAATAGTATTACGTAGAACCAAAAATACTCACTACTACAACAGGAGATACGGAAAACAGTAAGAAACACAGCTAAGGTTGTGCTCGACTGGGCCTAGCTCCCTCTGCAGCCGGTGGTGCTGGCTGCTTAACTCCCTGACCTGAACAAGGTTATAAAATTTTCAGAGTTAGCGAACACTGAGTAGAGTGGTAATTTAGCCATTTACATGTAATTAAGACAATCAATTAATTTATGCAATTAAAAAACTATCCATTTTCATTTAGTTCAACCAAGTACTTCTAATTGTCGTTCCTTATTTACTTAAACATTTCTTGATCTGACCTGTTCCTCACGGGAATGATCTTGATTACAGTCTTTTCCCTGATGTAGGAGGTACAGGTGGTACTCCCCTGGCCGGGAGAGTCTCCCGTGGTAATCCTATACCTAGTCAATCACCCCGAGGTTACGGTTGCGACGTAGCGGTGACTATGGCACGTGTGATACACGCACGGGTAGCTATCCCATACTGGCACGTGGTTAATCGTTTCCACCAACGGGTACGCCTAAAGATACAGCACGGAACAGTAGAACAGAATAGAACAAAACAGGGGTCTCGCCCCTCCACAATCTGCGTACCCTCGTCCGACTATCTCGGTTTGCCTAGTGAGCCTAACAAGAGTCGATATATGGCGGCTGGTCTTAACCCCGGACCCCCTGGGGTGACTAGCTCCCTCTCTATACTAAGTAGCTCACCTCGGTACCACGTACACGAGGACCAAACAGAGTCGGTGTAAAGTGTCTAAGCCTGACCTCGGGGCTCATCCCAACGGGCGGCTAGTAGCCCTCTACACTAAAGGGACAGTGGCTCTCCTTGGTACTACATACACAAGGGCCAGCTCACTTCCTGTCTACAGGAGTTCTAATTCCTCGTAGGGTTAATGCTGATATTTCTTTCGTTTCATATTCCAGATTTTCAGATTTCTCTATTCATGTTTTCGATTACATTCTTAAAACAGACAGCTCATGATTTTTCCAACTGACAAGGCATCACATAAATAACCAGTACATTTGCTAGCATTTAAAGTTTTACAGGCATCCCAAGTAACCAGTGTAGCTCAACTATACTCATGTGTTCCTGCCCTAGGGTTCTTTCAAGTTATTCTAAGCATGCAGTTTATTTATTTAAATCATAATATTTATGTAAACCACTCTACCGGCAAATACGGGAGGAATGGGGGCTTGGATCGCAGATCTCATCGCCTTTGTGGCTCCCGTGTACTCGACTGGCTGGAGACCTATACAATTTACCATCTACATCTAATAAGTCCAAAACTGTATATAAGTGACACTAACTCGTAGAGAAACTCAAGCAAGAAACAACGGTACTTCATTTGCGAAAATCCGATTCCGTTTGGGCCCTAAACGGGACAAAAACACTCACACTGTCTAAAATCAGACGTCTGGGTCTAGTTCCAGACGTCTTAAAAGACGTCAAAACTCACCCTGGGTTTCCTACGGTTACCTCGGATGTCTGGACCCTTCCGCGATTGTCTGAGGTGAGTTCTAGACGTTGGACCCTCTTTCTGGTCGTCTGGAGGTACGATCAAACATCTGGCGACGCGTCTAGACCTCCAAAAGCACCTCGATAGGTGCACCCCGCACCTTTCCAATGCTCTGCTCTTGCATACACACGTGCAGAGCTAAAAAAAAGCTAGACAAGATCACTGCGGTGAGGCCTGCATGGCCGTAACCGCACAAAAGTACGTACCTTAGCACTGAGCGTGCTTTCAGACGTTCGACTTCAGCCCCAGACGTCCTTCGGCTATTCCAGACGTCTGGGATGTGCTCCAGACGTCTGATATTGGAAAATATCCAGTACGCAGAACCTCCGCGAGCCTTCTTCTTGGCGCGGAACCCCTCCGCGCCACCTGCAGTTGCTACGCCTGCAACTTCAGGAGGCCGCGAGCCCACCTCCGTGAGCTCCTCCTCGAGCACGAGCTCCTTTGAGCTCCTCTCACGGTTCCGCGCCACCTGCAGTTGCTACGCCTGCAACTTCAGGAGGCCGCGAGCCCACCTCCGTGAGCTCCTCCTCGAGCACGAGCTCCTTTGAGCTCCTCTCACGCTCTTGCGGCTCCCTTGCGAGCTCCTCCTCTCAAGCTCTCCTCTCCTCCTCCACGTCCCATCTCTCTCTCTCAGCTTCCTTTCCTCTCGTCGTGCTGGAAGGGAGGAAGGACAGAGGTGGTGGCTAGTGAAGATGGATGGAGTGGCGTGGGAGAGGGGGGTTTAAATAGATAGAGGGTTTAGGGTTTAGGGTGAGGAGAGGGGGGTCTACGTACGTCTGTGCGCGAGGAAAAAGAACAGTAGATCCGGTTCTTCTATTTTCAGACGTCTGACCCTCCATCCAGACATCTGGACAGATGTTTGGCGGCTCATCCAGACATCTTAAACAACCCAAAAGGGCCACGGGTCATTTCAACTAAGCTTCGCCCCATAAGCCCTTGAGCTACGTGCTAGCACCTCGGTCCATGCCATCTATGGCCTTAGGTTGCACGTGCTAGCTCCTCGCAGTCTGTGCTACGGCATGAGGGACCGCGCCTGGTCCTCCCCTTCCCTCACACGGACCACGAGGGCCTCCTCCTTTCCACGCAGGCACGTGGGTCGAGCTGCAGCTCCTTGCTATTCATAACGCTGGTGCACAGATAGGTGCTCCACCCTCCCCTCCTTGGGACGCACGCGCGAAGAAGAGAGGGAGAGACGAGATCCTCCCCTCTTCAAATCCAACCACCTCTCTTCTCCTCAACATAGGCAACGAGGAGTGCAGCTCCCCACTCCCTCGACATGAGCAACGAGCGCTGCTCTAGACTTCGCATGCTGCAACCCTTGATCCACGCACGTGAGTGGGAAACAAAGGTGCCCGTGCCTCTTCTGTGTCTTACGCCTGCGAACTACACCCCTCGTCCCCTCTCTTTGTACTCTCCCCTCTCAAATTTGGGTGGAGCGCCACTCGAGGTGGCATTGGAAACGAGGAGGGGGTCAAAAACGGAGAGATAGGTATAAATAGTGGGACATGGGGTAGGGTTTAAGGTTCATATGGGTCTGGTGGGGCTGGGGAAAATTACAAAAAGGCCCTATAATTCCACTCTTTTCCTTATGAGGTCTTGGGAGGAAATGTAGGGGTGAAAAAATTATGCAGAAATCCCTTAGAATCTAGAAAATTGACAAAGTAACCCTCGAGTGCTTATTGGATGAGTGAAAATTTCAAAGACCACTACAGGAAATTCAAAGCTCTCGTAAGGATCCCCAAGGTCATTTCAGTTATCATACTTCCCTTTAGACTTTGATCATATAATTGAGCAGTTGTAGTAGAGTAATTGGAGATCAAGTAGCCAATGCCATTTAATTGTATTTTGGATTAGACCAACGCATCCATTTGAAGTGAAATATTTCTTACAAGAAAGGCTAATATATGAACTAAGATTGATTTTACTACCTAACCTAACTACTCTAGGTTGGAGAGTATGTTCCTCGAGCGGGAGATGGTGATTGTATTGTTGTTGTCATTTTGTTATTGATATGAGTATGGTCATTATCATGAAGAGGTAAAAATTGGTGATGATTTTTTATTTCAAGTAAAAAGTAAAGGGGAGATTGTAGTAAATATCTTAGGATTTTTACATGAATGTCATCAAAATTTTTTAAAATTATTTAAATATCATAACATTGCTTTCATATTTATCATTTCGTTAGTCCTAACTATTAAATTGAATAATTTTTAGATTAAAATTTTATTTTTTAGTTTTAAAAAATTATTTTTTAATTCTTGAAATTTTTTTAATCCTCTTTTTTTTTATCCTTAAATTTTATTTTTTAAATTTTCATCGCTCTCCTCATCAGTTCACCTCACTTCTTTCTCACCTTTGACCACCTCCTCCACTCTCACTCTCCAACTTCTAATCATCTCTTTTGCCTCTCTCTAACCACTACTTCTTCCTAACCACCTCCTCCTCCCAAGGTGACATTGAAAAGGAGGTCTCCAAAGCCCACCACTGCCACCACATCTTTGGACGTCTCTTTGATTATAAGCCCAAGAAGGGCGTCATCACAGACAACGAGAAGTTGAAGAAGGGTGTCACCGTAGACGACAAAAAAAAGACAAAGGGCAAGGGCAGGGTTGTCTCCTTCGGAGGAGGAAGTGGTTAGAGAGAGGGGGTGGAAGAGGTGGTTGGAGGTTAGAGAGTGGGGGTGAAGGAGGAAATTAGAGGTGAAGAGGAAATAAGGTGAACTAGTGATGGAAGGAAGCGAAAATTAAAAAAATAAAATTAAAAAAAAAAAGTTCTTTGAGGATTAAAAGAAATTGAAGACTAAAAAATAATTTTTTGTTATATTTTAATTTAAAATTGTTAAATTTAACGATTATAACTAAAGGAGTGAAAATTACAAAAATGATACTACCTTTTTAATAATATATCTATAAATATAGTAAATTAAATGATATTTACGTAATTTAAAAAAATTTAATAACATTTAAGTAAAAATCCCAAATATTTTTGCTGGTGACCTTACACATAATTCTTTTAGGCTGTGTTTGATAATGGGGTTAAGGAAGGTTAAAATAAAATAAGTGAAAATGATGTTTATCTGAGTAATCAAATAAGAAGAGAGTTAAGTATAAGGTTAAAATAATTGATATATTGATATGATATCAATGAATATTTATTTAATAATATAAGTGAAAGTAGAAAATTTTAGTAGGTAATTGTTTAATATTAAAAGTAAAAGTAGAGGATGTAGTAAGTATTTTTTAATAGTAAAAGTAAGTAGAATAATTAAAAATTATTATATAAGAGTTTGTATTGGAAAAAAGGAAAAAAATTTGAAAAAAACGTGAGAAAACTCTTAACGTGGGTTAATCCTATTACCGACCTTAGAGAGGATTAGGTGGGATTAAAGCACAGGTAATCTTATGTGTGTTTCGGCTATACACGTGGATCGAATACGAGTCTATGGGAACAATATAATGAGGAAACATGCACGCGTGGTATTGCTATGGTTGTGGATGAAATATTCTATGAGCTTGGATCTTCGGCAGATATCGAAGGAGGGATTCAAGTTTTAATATGTAACAAACCAAATTGATTCATTAAGAAACGAAGTGTAATCAAACTTCAGGATGGCAAATGTCTCAAAGGTTTGGTAAAACCATGAAGATCTAGGATGTTCCCAATTCCTCTATTAATTTAACGTGTAGTTGTCGGAATATGTTTAAGCATCTGAGTTTTACTTCACAAAAGCAACCTTTCAAAAAGCAAGTTTATCATGTAGTGGTTGGTACAAAGCCAACCTCGCTCCCTTTCTCCTTCATGGCCTTTTGGGTGTTCAATAAGGAAATTTCTCATAATAATAAAAAGCATCCTATCACTACGACAAAAAAATTAATGAAGCAACTACCAAAAAAAGAGCTTAGCAATTTCCTCCACAACAAGCTCAAGGCCAAACCATACGTAAATCCAAAAATATATCCTAATTAGGTAATAACTACATCGTTATCCAACCTGTAGGTCCAAAACTCTCACTTGGCCAACTTCATGCCCAACCGTATACTTCATCCTGGAAATTTTTTTTTTTTTCTTGCAAGAGAGAAATATACTATTAGCAGCCATTTAAATTACAAGGCAAATCAGGAGAGTCCCAACTCCCTTGTAAAGAACATCGAAGGTAATATTTGGCTAGCACATGCGCCGGCCGCACAATGGATCTACGAACCTTTGACAGCGAGAAACCAACATGCATGTGACGCAATTTCCAATTTAGATGCTGATGGGCTAAGATTTGGCTTACCAGATTTATGGCATCTGATAACACTGCCACCTCCTGTAAACCAGTATCTAAGGCCGAAGAAAGACCTTAAAAGATAGCTCAAGTCTCTGCTTCATCAACGTTAGATGTGTCCAGCTAACGTGCAGTACATCTTATTATTTGTCCCTGATTACTGCCCATAACTGCAGCAGCCACTGATTGCAATTTCCCGAGGAGAAAAGCTGCTATGCTGCATGGATCCATCCTCCCTTTCAGTTTGCATGTAAGCATTCAATCCCAATGTGTCCCCCTCCAGTAGTAGACCATAGAAAGAAACCATATTTGTAGCTGCAGCAACTACATCAGCTGGCTGAGGAGGAGCCCCCTCCATCACAACCTTGCACCTATGAAGCCATAAGGCATGCACAATATATAACACTAAATATTGAGGCCTCTTAGACAAAGTCATTTCTTTTCCCAACTGAATAAGAGCCTCTCCCCAAAAAACATTCTTATATTCCAAACGTATTCTCCAATAAAACCACACAGCACGCATAAATGGACATCCCCATAAAATATGTTCCCAACTCTCCTCAAAATTATGACAAAAGGGGCAGTCAGCATCAGCTCCAAGTAATCTTTTTGCAAGTAATTTTCTAAGTGGAAGAGCACCCATTGCAGCTTTCCACGAATAATTTTGTTCTGGCTGACAGAACTTTCATTGCCCAAACTTTTCTACAAAATCTACTTTCACAATACCCCACCGCAATCCTTCCCATCTCAGTAAGCAACGAATAAATATGCAGACCTGATAGTAAATTAACCCTTTGGATGCAGCTTCCATATCATCATATCCGATCCTTGATGGATTGGTATAGAACAAATCATCTCAGCAACCTCCGGCTGAAATAGATCTGCTATCACTGCATCCTTCCAGCATCTTCTCTCTTCCTCCAGCAATTCAGAAACCAAGGATTGCTGCAATGCCAAATAATCTCTTGGAATAATTCCTTCTTCATCATTGTTTAGCCACAGATCACTCCATATATTGACAGAGTTTCCATTCCCAATCAGCCACAAGGTATTTTTCCTTAAAACCTCTTTGACCTGTGCTAATGCTTTCATAAATTTGGAGTGTAATCAAGCAGGGATATACTCCCAGAATGAACCTTCTGGAAAATATTTTTCTCTCAATTCCTCCTGCCATAAGCCATCTTGTTTTACACATAAGGACCATCCCATCTTCATAATAAATGCCATATTGATAGTCCTTGTTTCTCTAAAGCCCCAAACTCCCAGATGCTTTGGTAAACAAGCATCTTTCCAAGCCTTCCAGTAACTATGCTTCTCATCCTTTGAGAATCCCCACCAAAAATCTCTATTCATTTGCTTACATAGTTGTTTCAAAAACAAATTTGTTGACATCAGGTAAGTAGGTATGGATGACAAGGAGCTCTGCAAGAGGACACCTCTCCCTGCTTGCGATAACGATCTTGCCTTCCATCCTGCTAATTTTTTAGAGACTTTGGTGAGCACCAATTCCTTTAATTTGGATTGACTTGCACCATCCAATAGAGGACATCCTAGATATGATTCCTCACTCTTCATGCGCCCAATTCCCATAACACTTAGGATATTTTCCTGCTCCCCATATCTCATACCACTGCTGAAAAAGATTCTTGATTTGACATAATTAATCTTCTGGCCAGAGCAGGCTTCATTTTCTGCAAGAATCCCTTGTATCACCATTGCTTCCCTAGTAGTGGCTTGAGCAAATAATAATGTATCATTGGCAAACATCAAATGAGTGATTGGAGTGGAGTTTTGCTAAGCTTATATCCTGAAATGCATTTACTGTAGAGTGCAGAATTCAAAGTTCTAGATAAATATTCTGAGCAAAATACAAAAATATAAGTTGACAAGGACATCCTTGCCAAATCCCATGCATAGGAAAAATTATATTATTGGGCGAACCATTAATAAGCACTTGGAAAGAAGCCGAAATAACACATGACATAATTAAATTCACCAGGGAAGGAGGGATTTGCAACTGACTTAGAGAAAACTTGACAAAAGTCCACTCAATTATATCAAATGCTTTTTCCATATCTAGCTTGATAATCATAGACCCATGTTTTCTTTCCAATGTCTTCATAGCATGTACAACCTCCTTCACAAGCACCATATTATCCGCAATCTGTCTATCTGATAAAAAACCCGACTGCTTGCGAGAAACTACCCTTTTCAAAATTGTCTTCAATCTTCTTGCTACTAGCTTCGTCACCAACTTATATAATGTAGTGGTTAGGCTAATAGGACGATAGTCCTTAGGCTCTTTTGGGGTATGAGTCTTCGAGGACAGAGCCAAATACGTAGTCCTCATTTGGGAGGGCATAATCTGACTTGTGAAACAATCCCATACAAAATTAACATCTTTTCTTACCACAGTCCAACACTGTTGATAGAATAAAGTTGGAAGCCCATCAGGGCCCAGACTTTTACATGGAGGCATCAATGACAATACCTTATAGATTTCATCCTCTTCTGGAATTTTAGTACACCAATTACGCTCCCCATTGGAAGGCCAATCTTGTTCACCAAATATATCTTTAAGATTACTTCCCTCTATTTGAGAAGCATATAGTTCAGAATAGAAATTGAAAAAACAAGTTCTAATCTTTCTCAAGTCACCTGTTTCTTCTCCATTTGGGAGAGTAATCCAATCAATGGTGTTTTTTCTTTTCCAGTTCTAGGCATAAATGTGATAAAATTTGGTGTTGCAATCACCACTCTGCACCCATTTGTGTCTTGATCTCTGACACCAACAAACTTCTTCCTGTAACAACACCTGATCATGCTGCCTTTGCAATTGTTTTTCTTTATCCAGGTTGCTATCGGAGGGCCCCAAATCTTGTAAAGTTGCCATTTCAGATTCTATATCAGCCTTTCTTCTTTTCCAGTTAACATCATCCCTTGAATGCCCCTCTTTAAATTCATCTGGCATAATTTTATTCTTTTCCCAGATTGCCCTTCCATCATATTTCCAACCCTTTTCTACCACTGATTTGAAATCACTTCTAATGCACCATTCGGACCCCATCCTCCATACACACTTGGACTGAATTTTCCTCTTCATTAATCTTAATAGAATTGGACTATGGTCACTGCTCAGAGCTGGCAAATGCAATACTCTTGCATGAGGATAGTGTGATATCCGGTTCCCCGAAGCCAGGATCCTATCAAGTCTTTCCCTAATCAAAAATCTGGGCTGCCTTTTGTTTGACCAGGTATATGCCTATCCAGAAAACCCCATATCAACCAGACCCAATGTAGACATGAAGCCATTTAGATGATAGAATTCTCTTGAAGGCACCGCTGAGCCTCCTATTTTATCAGCCGCCATCAGACTAGCATTGAAGTCCCCCACGCAAACAAGATTATCAGCATAATTTTCTAGCAACCGAGCCATTCTGGCCCAAAGTTTCTTCCTATTGCTTTGCTTAGGCGTTCCATATATACATGCCCAATGCCAAACAAAACCACCAGCGGTAACCTTCAAGAGAATGCAATGAAATTCAGAATAAATAACTTGGATATTTAGCTCCGCAGAATATAAGACGCCCAACCCCCCTGCCTTGCCTATAGCATGAACTGCAAAGTAAGAAAAATTCCTAAACTTCCTCATTTTCTTTTCAAAATTCACTTTCTTTAGACGAGTTTCTGAAATAAATACAACATCAGCCACCGTAGCAGTCAACAGAGATTTTAGATGCCAAACTGCAGAGGATGATCCCAAACCTCTACGGTTCCAAGCTAAGATATTCATGGCGACCGTGGTAGCTGAAAAGTGTCAGCCACTAGAATTTTCAGCCCATCAGGATGGAGGATTTTTTTCCACTTCTTGGAGTCCTTCAAATCATCAGAACAAGACCTCTGACACTTCATCTTTCTACTGAAGCAACTTCCTAACCCCCTCAATAATTTCAAGCTCACCTTGCTCCATTGGATACCCAGAAAGAAATATTCACAAGATAAAAGCGAAGAGGCATATCAAAGCAAAAGGTAAACAAACTTCCCCCAAATTACAAAGAAGCACCTGATGTAAAGCAGAAAGCCCCACAAAGATAGGAAAAACCGAACTTAGACTTCACTACCTGAAGTTAATAAGATGCACACTGAGGGCCCCAGCACCACGCGAAGCCCCAAATCGCCACCACCGTATGGAGAAAACACAACCACAAAAGGCTCGGCACCACAATAAACCCTTAGCCCGGGATGCGATACAACGCACAACCGGTCTAAACCGATCGGAGGAGACTGCTACGAGGAACTGCAGCCGGAGAGATCGCAACCCTGCGGGGGACTGCAGCTAGGGAGATCGGAACCATCCCTAGAAACATCCAGTCAGAAGACGCACGGACGATCTATGCAGATCGAAGGGGACTGCTGCGAGAGAAATCACGGAAAACCGCAAGAGGCAATCAAAGGGACCTCCAGAGAGTCGAAACGATAAACCTCCATGCCTGTTTGGTTGGCGGAATAAATCTTGATTTCGTGCCTAATTTTACTTTTGCTATCTCTGATTATGAAATACGTAATTTTAGGATTAAGGATGTAATTTTAAAATTAAGTAATTTCACTTCTTTCGATAAAATTACTAATTTCACCTACTAATTTTAATTATTTTTTTCATCAATTAATTTTTTTTTATTCCACTGATTTATTCCACTAAATAAATACTCCAAACACAATAAAATTTCTTAATTTCTTTTAATATGATAACAAATCCAGTTACATACATTGGTGAAATAAAATCTTTTAATTTTTTCATTTCTTTTAATTTTAATTTCTTATCAAACAGTATCGGAGAGCTGGCACAATAGACCACCCAAGAGCCAAACTAATTGAGCCTCACAATTTTTCTGGGGGTACAAAAATCCTAGAATAAAATTGCATCGCACAAATTCATATGGTAGAGTTATGAATGTAAACAGTGAGATGTAAAAATTAAAAGTTATTATTTAACAACTTAAATTTAAATATTTTAGGTATATAGTTGCATTTATAGAATTTATACTTAGTAAATTATCAAGATTAATTTTTCTTATTTAATCCAAATTTAAGATGTATGTGCTCAATAGAGATGTATTTTATGTCTTTTCTCTAATCACATGGTACATTTCAAATGTCATTACTTCATTTTTAGGTGACATTTCTAAGTAGGCAACACTCCTCTTATTGAACTTCCACTTTGGTGGAAGTTCTCTACCCTGCTCCTCCACACACTACCTTGGCTAGGAACATTGAGTGATCACATCATTCTCTTTACACTATACTTTGAATATTTATGGTTGTAGATGGTACTCAAAGTTTTATCTTTATACTTGTTTTTTGGTTGTCTGCTGTGATGCTCCTCTCTTTGGAACTATATACCTTAATGTTCTTCTCCTTTTAATAAAATTTAGTCTTACAAACAAAAAGCATCATTTAGGTTTGTAGTACCTTCATGAAGAGGTCGAACTCTCTTTTTCTTCTTGAGAAGGATAATTTGGTGGCTATAGAATTTGATCCAAGATCCCTAGATGTCAGTAGGATGCTTTGCTTTGCTACTTTTTATGGATCCCTTGGTAGCAAGAAGCGATTAAGTTTTTTTTTTATTACGAAAAACCCTCTTGCAAGGTAAATTTCGAGTAACTACACGAAACCCTACTTTCAATAGTCACGGAGTAAATCTAAGTTTCGAATAGTGACATCTCACATGGTAAGGTCATGTGTTGGGTAAGCCAACCACCCAAACTACCAAGGGGAGGTGATTGAACTCTTGCTACCATGCAAATCAAACATCCTTACCACTTCTTGGAGAATGACCATGTAAGTTGTATGGGTTTATTAAATGTAAGATCCTACAATTATCAACTAAATCACATTTTGTTTTCCAAATATAATTGACCCTATCCCATATTTTCCCTCTTTAGGTTCTCCCATGTTAGTTTAGAAATATTGGAAGGATCCATTTAGATATTCTCAACCAAGATTTTAGATATTGACATTGGTGTCATATCAATAAGTTAAATAGGGACCTGTTGGTACTTTGAAATCATAAATTATGAATGACACATGTTAGAAATGCACTACAGTAAAGTTTGCATATCGTAAGATTTAAAAGGAAAAAATTAAGAGCTATGGTAAAAAGTTCACAAGTAACATGAAAACTCACCATAAAATAAAGATAGTTAAAAGTCAACAAGATTCTCTTTAATGATCTTAGATTGATGGAAATGCTAATAGCCTATTTGTGAGAAAAAATAAAAGAACATGATCTAAGCATGATTTGGAATGTGCTATTTATGAAATGATCTATGAGAAATAAATGAAGAAATGATGAGAGAAGTAGCATGCTAGACCAAACATGAGAAAAGCATAAGCATAATTTACACATATAGTATAGGTTGATTAGTGCGGATATGGTAAAAGAAAAGACGTGAATTGGTTATGTATATGCTTAACTAGTCTAGCAAGGACAAGCATAAACATGAGCTAAGTATAAGCAAACATGGCTTGAGCATAACTCACACTTATGATACAAGTTGACTAGTGATTGTGAGCCAAAACGATTTTGCATACAAAGAATATAGGTGGAGAGAAAGGAGAATAAAATTTCAAATTATCAATAAAATAAAGGAATTAGATACCTGACTCAATGACTATAAATCAAAGTCAAGAAACTTTTGGACTCAAAAATAATGCAAAAGACACGATGACATAAGGTACATATCACCCTATTTGCCTATCTATGTCTATCGAATACTTGCCTTGATATCCTTCGATATGTGGGGATATCAATTGGCATCCATCGATATTGGTGATATCTTTTCCCATGTTCTCAGCAACACTCCTGCTCTCTCCACTTCCTCTTCCATGATTTTTATTTCCTTGTGTGTTGAGTTGAGCTCGTATGTCGGCCCTCTTGTCTCTGTACCCTAACAATAACTTGCGCTTGGATCAGCTCGAACAAAGGCTTCCGTATAAATTCACAAACTGTAGGCCCATAACCATGTTAAAACCATTAGGCCAATTAGCCCATGGGCTATTTAATCAAACACACCTAAACCCAATCTTGTAGATGTTGAATGTGAATTTTTTTTTAACTGTAGACAAAAAACCAAGTTAAAGCCATTAGGCCACAATTAGCCTATGGGCTATTCAATCAACGCACCCTTGTAGGCATTTAATATGAGTTTTATTCTTTGTGCTTATTCGGTAAATTAATAAAGTGGATTGAGTAATAGTATAGAGTAAAATGGGGGTTGCCTCCAGGGGGTAAAGCCAATTGGCTGCCCTAACACTTTTAACTTTGATTACAATTTTACATATTGGTATGAAACTTTATAGATGCAAATATCCTAATACAAGTAATAAAGTCAATCTGATAATCACGCCCTCTCCCTCTATAGCACACCACTGCATTACCCATCAGCAGAGCACATGCTATTGTACGCCTCCTCCTCTCTAGTACATACCTCACTCCTCCTCCTGCATCACATGCCATTGCAAGCATAACTTCTCCCTCCACCCACCCCCCACCCCCCCTTTTGGATGGCACCTCTCCTCATACCACCTCCTCCATGCATACACACCTCACAGCACCACACCTTGTCCATCACACCTCTCCTACATTGCACCTCCTCCATAGCTCCCTCCACCTCGCACCGCACGAGACCTCCACCTTTCCAATGAAGCACACCATCTCCACCTTTGACGAACACATCTACACACCCCAACCCAAGACATTGATTGATAGCTTTGATTGAGCAGATATCACATCCAAATCTCGAATCTCTACCCAAGACCAATTGAATCATTCTTGGTCTTGATGACATCATCCAAGCATCCATCACAAGACCCAGACTAACGACAATTACAGCTAAAGGAGTTACTCTCATTGGTTGTCATTTAGCTTCTGGTAATGTAGAGAAGAGTTTGTATGTATGTAATGAATTGGTTACAACCATTTGGCTTTATACTATTGATCCTGCAACAAGTTGCAATCTTTTACCTACTCCAAAGAAGTGATTCAGTATAAATACTGACACTGATGTTTGATTCTTTTGTATGGCTCATTTGGAGTATCGTTGATTGGGCTGACGCAAATGGAAGTAGCCAATTTTTAAGCCTTTTTCTTCACGGGTCGAAGACCTAAATTTTCATTAAAGGTTGAGCCTAATTGATCGATACCACTAAATCATTAAGGCTGAGTTTGATAGCAGGAACAGAGTGGAGAAGTTAGTTTCGAAAGAAAATAATTCCACCTTGAGGGTGAAATTCCTTTATTTCTCTCCTAATTTCGATTTTCATCTCTTGTAATTCATTGGTGTGACGTGCTCCTTCACCAAAGCATCTCTGATAATTCCTTCTTTGCATCCAAATAAGCAAGAGTACCTAATTTCTTTTCTAATTACATTTTCTCTTGATCCCTCTTGCAATTTCTTCTTCTACCAAACTAGCCTTAAAGGAAACATCATTGGAATGAACCAGCCAATTGGGCTGCTAAAAGTGTCATGAAAAGTTACAAAGAGGAGGATAGGCAATTCTATGCTATCATCAATTATCCATGTCCTTGGAGTTGTCGTAAGGAAAGTTCATTCATAACCCGGAGGTTGTGATGTGAAGTCATTGCAATTTCCTGAAAGTTGCCCAACTCGTTAGGGTTCCATGTCATAAAAAAAAAAAAAAAGGTTCATTCATTTACTAATTAACTTCACTAATTAAGAGAACGAAGGAAATTGGACATAGCCACATCTGTGATGTACTTCGCATTTATATTAATTACTTGGCCTGTGTTAGTTCAACGAAAAGATTTCTTTTCCATGCAAGTCACGCTTAGATAAGTACATTTCTACTGCACTGATACATCGAATGAATGACGGCGATGGGTGCTATCGTAAGTGGGAAAGGGGAGCCGCCGTGTTCAACCTCCCACTCTCCAATAGATGCAACTCACAGGCAAAAGTCACCTTTCATTACGGAGGGATCTTGTGTGTACAGATCGATGCGTGTGAGAAATACAGGACAAAATGAAAATACTCGCAAAAATTCAAATTCAAACCCACGCTATCTTCCTCCACAGGAAACGAGGGAGCAACTCCCCTTGTGAACCCCACACCCCTTCATCTTCTTTGAGAAAATCAATGGTCCACATCCTCTGCGTGCGTATAGGTTTAGATTTGGGTGTGGATCACCTTTTGCTCTGAACGTAGACATCGACGTCCGACCTTTTTGAACGAAAATTGGAAAAGCTAAGCCCCCTCCCCTTACAAGAGCGAGGCATAGTTCCCGAAAGTCGGGGCCTCTCCCCTTGTTTGTTTGCTTCTCGTTATCTAACGGTTTGTGCGTCGATTTGGTCGTGATGTCGACTGTGGATCGCTGATGGATAGCTCTTTCTGATCCAGAGTCGGTTTACTTTTTTTTTTTTATTATTTAAAAAGTAGAGAAAGGTAGATTTTCACGTAAAAAGTGACCTGAGATGTTATTTTTGTGTTTCACATAATGTTGAGGAAGTGGATCCACTTAATAATTGATATTTAATGTAAAGAAATAAAAAAATATAAGGTTTTTTATGTAATGGTCTCCATCACATTCAAAAAAATTATCATACTACTTTAACCTAAAATGTATAGGTGATAAATAACTTTATACCGATAATAAATTATTCTAAGGTGTCTTAGCACTGATGCAATATCATTTGTGCCTTTGATAAATTATTTCAAGAGTAGTTTCACTTGTCCAATGTAATTTTACATCCGTGTAAAGTGATTTTGAGCTATTAGTTTAGGATTTTGGGTTGAAGGTTTAAGTTTATGGAAAGTGATTTCGCGTATGAGAAGTGATTTTTTATCTTAAGGTTTAGGATTTAGAAATCCTAAGGTGAAAAATCACTTTTCAAGTGTAAAATCACTTCTCATACGTGAAAAAGCACTTGGAATTTAATTTTGAATCGGAACAATCTTACTTTACACTCGTACAAAATAAAATTATACAGATGTAAAGTAAGATTACACCGATGTAAAGTAAGATTTCACAATGTAAAATAATTTAAAATAAAATTATACCGATGCACTCTACCTTACATTTATGTAAAATTATTTTAAAGATATAAAGTAATTTTGTACATATAAAAAATAATATTATACTTATATAAAATAATTTTATATCAATATAAAATAATTTCAAAGATGATTTTAATATTTACATTAAGTGATTTATTGATTTCACTAATAATAATAATAATAGATCACACTGTATATAATTTCTTTTTACATTAAAAAAATATGAATTAAAAATACATTCACGCAATTGTATATCAACTTTTACATTCATCAATCCGCGTCCTCTCTTTTATTTGACACTTCCGAATAAAAGCCATTCCATTTTGTTTTCAACTCTCCGCGAGGGCGGAGGGAAGTCGTCGTGGAAGAAACTAAGCATAAAAGAGACGTGATGTAATCCAAAGCAAAGTGGGCCCTATCACTTGTCTATTTCACTTCTATCATTTTTCTTGCACAGCCCCTCTAATGTAAACCAACCTCAAGAAGTCAACCTTGACTTCTAGTAGGCGTTGGGTAGGTGGCATTATTAGGAAGACTAAAGTGGGATGAAAGATATGTCGATGAAATTTATGGATTTTATTTTGTTTGGCTGTTTGATCGTATCAGAGGTCACGCCAACAAATTAAAAGTATGCATTCTTTCGACAGGAGTAATAAATTTGTAGAATAAATTAAAAAAAATATTTGAAAGAGTAATCGAGTAAGAGAGAGATAAAAGCCATTCCATCAGTAATAATCAAGTAAGAAAGAGTAGTCAAGTGAAAGAGTAATAATCTTCACTATATATAACACTTTTTTTAATATTAAAAAAATATAAATTAAAACTACATTTACGTTAATGTATATCAACTTTTACATCCATCAGTCCGCGTCCTTTCTTTTATTTGACACTTCCGAATCAAAGCCATTCCATTTTGTTTTCAACTCTCCGCGAGGGCCGAGGGAAGTCGTCGTGGAAGAAACTAAGCATAGAAGAGACGTGATGTAATGCAAAGCAAAGTGGGCCCTATCACTTGTCTATTGCACTTCTATCATTTCTCTTGCACTGCCCCTGGATGTAAACCAACCCCAAGATGTCAACCTCGACTTCTAGTGGGCGTTAAGTAAGTGGCATTATTAGGAAGAGTAAAGTGGGATGAAAGATATGTTGATGAAATTTATGGATTTTATTTTGTTTGGCGGTTTGATTGTATCAGTGGTCACGTCAAGAAATTAAAAGTATGCATTCTTTTTTGGTAGGAGGAATAAATTTATAAAATAAATTAAAAAAGATATTTGAAAGAGTAATCAAGAGAGAGGGGATGAAATTAATCAAATAAATGTAAGGAATAAATAAATTTTATCTCTTATACAAAATTTGCCTACTTTAGATTTACACCCAAATCACCATCCTATCGAAAATAAATGCTCCCAAATGCAGGATAAAACCCAATTCCACCTTCATCCCACGTACCAAATGCAACCTTAACGTTTGAAGCCAATCGGCAAAATATCATTCCACATTCTTAATTTGTTGAAGAGTATTTAAGTCGTTGAAGTTAAAAGCTAAATTTCCTTGCTCTATTCATCATTATTCAATTTTAAAAAATATATAAGCAATGGCCGTTATTTTGAGAACCTTACCGTTGCCTAGGGATATTACAACGATTAATAAATATGCCGACTCGTAAAGCATGTGAGTTATAAGTAATTAGAGTTAGGATTTTCACATAAAAGTCAATGTATTCTTTTGAATTTACATCTTGATCTTCGGATATTATCACAAATACCATTGAAAATATTAAATTTCTTATGTGCGTGCTAATGAGTTTGATGAGTTAGATTTCATACGTTAAAAGGTTAAGTTACAAATTCATTATTCTAGTTGTGTAAAAATTCTCTATCAAATAAAATTTATAATCGAAACTCTAATGTGTCCCATGTTGAATACGAGGAAGAAAATATTTGATTAAAAATTACGTTTGAAATTATTTTTGGAAAATAGATTAGCTAGTTGAAATTAACCTACGTTAGCCATTCTACTTAAAGAATAAACAATAGAAAAGAGAGAGAGAATAATATAGAGAAAAGAGAGAGAAAAAGAACCAATATTTTGTAATCATCTGTTCATTACAACTAATTTCTATAACTAGAAAGTTGAAAATTTACATTAGAAAACGATAAAAAGAGGACAACGAGAAGATTCTCCTCGACGGTTGCTTGGAAGACAAGTCACATTGACAGAACGCCCATATGATGGGGATGAGATCTTAGATGAGGGTGAACAGAGCTGGAGGGCGGAGAATGAAAAAGGGTGACGTCGCAGTGGGATCCGCTTCCCGAATGGTAGAGAGAAGACAACCACGGGATGCTCCACAAAAGCTGTGAGAAGATATGAAAATTATTTTATTCTAGCTCTGATGGAGCATCTTGGGTATGTGACCAACTCGTATAGCTTTGGAGGAGGTGAGAGGAGAAAGAAAGGGATGAGGAAATGTGTGGTAGGGGTGGCCCTTTTATAGTTGTAAGAATGGGGGCATAAAAGTTTTTTTAAGTCTTTAAAATTAAGTATGGGGCCTTTAGTGACGGATATGTGCGTCACTGTAGATGCACGTCGCTGAAGGCGTGCACTCAATCTTCGCCGTGCGATGGAGATCGGAGTGTCCACAAGCATCCACGTCGACGACTTCTCTTCAACCGTTCATCGCTTCATCGCGTGCACACACTTCGTCTTCGACTCACATAGCGCCTGCGTACGATGGTGCGTCTAATGGCACGTCATTGCGTGCGTGCAGTGTGATTACTCATACGACGCACGAGAAGGTGCCACGTCACTACTCCATCGGCCATTCGCACTGCATCCAACGGTCCAATTTCTCCGCGCGCCTCTTCTCACTTGATTTGAGGCACGCGAGGATTTGACCCCTCGCCGCTCTCTTTGCGAAAGAATGCCCGACCACTAAGCTGAGGCACTTTCTTTGTCGCGCTCTTGATTTTATGGTCGCGGCGCCCTCAGCTGTTGGATGGAGATCCAACGACTGGGATTAATCGAGCGGTCAAAGAAGAGGTCCTGCAGGTGATCTTGGGCGGCTAGGATTGCCCCACATGGCACCATCTTGGTCGTCAATTTTCCAATGCTTGTAGATTGTGCTACAGGTGTCAGATTGGGTCGATTTTTATGCCATTGGGTTGCGATTGTTAATTTGAACCCATCCGTGCTGTTGGAGTTGTTTGAAATTCTGATTTTCACCACCTTACCCCTTGGCTTCTAATCTTTCTCGAATTTCATTTGATGCTACGAAGGTCCGATCGGGGTAATCTTGGAGGCATTGGACTCTGATCATCTCTCTGATCAGATTCGGATGGTTTGATCTTCAATTTGAGGCCCTGAAATGATATTGTCCTGTTCCCTTGCCACAAAAAGGGTAAATTACTATACAATTTGTACAAATTAACTTAAATGCATGATGATGCATGTTATGTAATATTTATAATGCATGATGCTTCTAAAGACCTAAGAATATGCATAAATAAGCATTTGAGGCCAATTAGATGTGTGCACATCCCAATTCCATGCCTATCTTTTGCTAGTCCCTAGCAAAACTACATCTTATTTATAAACAGAGTCAGGATCAAAGTACTTAGGCAATAGTTATTTCTCAACATTAAGAAATTTCTATTAAAGACCTGAACTACAGAGACTCAATAGTGCTCGGATGTCTGCCAAAATGTAGACCGCCTAAGCGCATGCCTTATTCAAAAGCAAATACATTTTTTCTTTCTTTTTCTTCTTTTCTAATTTTTTTGGATTTTTGAGTTTAGAGTTTTGGGGCAGCTTTCTACGGCTACCCTACCCACCAAGACTTGAAAAGAACTCTAAGTTCTAAGCATCTTTTCGTATGAATGTGATAGACTCACTGATTGGCAATCAGAACCGACTTCAGGTTTCTTTGAACCCTAGGTGACCCTAATGAAAAATTTTTGCCTAAAAGTGTATCTATTTGATCGGTAGCTTTCTCCCTACTTTTTATTTTTATGGGGTCAACACAAGGGTGAATCTAGTGTATATATCCCTGGATTATTCTATTTCCCCACATTTTCTTAAGTGTTTGGAATTAAATGTGCATTTCGTGTGAGCTGGGTTCTGTACAATCGACCAATGGGTTGTTACCCATGACAACTTGCCAGCCATACTCGTGCAATGAAGTGTGGCTTTCTTTTTCTAACAAAATTTTTTTTCTTTTTAGATATATATATATATATATTTTAAGTAGGTGGCTTCCCTTATCTAAAATTTACCTAAAGGCAGTAGAAAGATAATGGTCATGTGGCAGGGCTCTAAACAACTGGCCAATGGGCTGTTACCCAGGACAACTTGCCAGCCATACCACCCTAGAAAGTTCATTAGCTACCCACTTTCCGTTAAAACCACCGAAAAGTGAGTCAGTGCAAATAATGTGTACATGCTTAGACTATAAGTCTCCTTAAATCAGAGGACGGGTTAATAAGTCGCGTACTTATCACCCCAACTTATTTAACCAATTTAGAAATGAACTTAGAAATGACGAGGACTAAAGAAATAAGTCTACATTTTAGTGGACACCTGGCTAATTAAGCCTGAAGACCTGAAGAATCTAAGTGTTCAGGTTGTATCATTTCCTAAAGTTGACAAATTTCTAATGCCCAGTTCCCTTTTCCTAATTCAATTCTTTTTTCAAAAATAAAGAGAAAATAAAAAGAATCTATAGAGCTAACAAAATAATTCAGATATGAATATCCACCCCCCTATATCTATCCAATGCAATGCCCTTATTATATTAAAAAGACATGAAAAAGAGTGAAGTAGAGAAGAAAACACCTGAATTTTGTGATTACTCGATCAACTATGAGATGAAAATAGACTGTATACGTGCTAAATTTAGTGCCTTCAGTTAGGTACACTATACAAACAAAGAAGAAATAAGGAATTCATAATTGCAGGTCAGCATCAAAAGAAAAAGATTAATCTCAGGACCTGCCAGCAAGTGTCCACAAATGTGAACCAGATTGTGGTGAAGACCCATGCCCAAGGGTCGAGTGTATCTAAGATTCTGGATAAAAATTACCCAGAACTGCAGATTATTATGCAAGTGGAGTCGAGCCTGTGATATGTGAGGATGCGACCTAAGTCCAAAAAGTCGGTTAATAGAAAAATCAAGGTCAAAAAGATTATCAATGAATTTGTGCTTAGGTAGCACATCTTTAGAATAAAAAATGTCATAAGGGTCCTAGCAAAAGGTTGGTGGTTTCAGGCAAATAGAAACCTTTAGACTCAGACTTCTGCTTCCCCTGAAATTGGCTTCCTAGATCTTTATTTCCAGATTATCCTCTATAATCAAAGTTTCTGGGACCTCGAAAGTGTTGTCAACCCCATCTAAAATATCCAAGTGCAAAATTTGTGACTCAAACAGAATTGACATGGGTTTGGTAATCTCAAGAAGATAATCATCATTATGCTCAACGCGGTGTGATTGAGGAATGGGGCTATGAAATGAATCCTTCATGAAATCAGGATCTGAATCCTCCATGCTAGCTCCAACAGGATCAATTTCCTTAATTATTGGGCCATCAGATGGTTCCTTGAATTCCTCAGGCCCATACGTCTCACTAAAATCATTTTTCTTAAACTCAGGTGAGACTTCATATAAAGATTCTTCACCTTCAAAATCAAAGAATTCTAGATGCACATTTATATATGTCTCAAAATTATCAATCATTTACTGGTCCATGGAGACATACTTTTCCTCGTACCCTAGTTCAAGGATCTTAGGTGAAGAAATCAATTCATCTTCAATTGGTTGCTCTAGACCAACCTGGTCATCCCCAATCTTGTAAAATGTGTCCCCTTACAAGTGCCTGAGTGGGTTCTGGCATCGACTCTCTTGAAAGGGGGTTCATCCTGGGAATCATCCTAAGATTGAACTAAAGCAACCATAAATTTCATCCTCACTTTCGAAAACTTTCCAAATAAAAACTCACTAGGGTCCTTATCCTTAACATCTTGGAGTCAATCCAATAAATACTTGTTAAGATCATCAATCATTTGAATCAGAGGCTCCAGTTCTTCAGTGTAAGGTGTTGGTTGAGCTTCTAAAGATTGAATGGTGTTACTTCAATTAGCCAACACCCTACCTTGGACCTGATTTACCTGAATCAAATGGTTTGGTTCAGGGTTTGGTTTCAGTCCAGGGAAGTAAAGAAATTGAGGTTCTTGGTGCCCTTTCTGATAATAGGTTATTTCGGGTTGTTCAAAGAGGGGTGGTGACCTATATGCAATGTAGTCCTAGGGAGGGTAGGGATTATAATCATCATATCCTTCTTGTTTGTAGATTGTATTAGGTTGTCCATTTGAGGGGGATGATCTATATTCGGTGTAGCTCAGAGAAGGATAAAAATCAAAATCATGGTGTCCAAGGTTAGACCCTGAACATGGAGGTTCGGAATTGTATCCCCAATCTGAGTTATTTCAACTAGTAGATGGTTAAGTATAGCACTAGTCGGGATAATAATCATCATATTGGGGATAAGATGTGTCAGGAGGGTAGTAGTGAAAATGCGATTAGGATGTGGAAAGATCTATAGCAAAGCGGGAGGAAAGAGAAAAGAAAGGTCCCCTACAGTATAAACAATCAAACCTGTCCTTAGGTGGGGTAGCCTAAAGACCTACAGACTCTCAGAACCCGTCTTGAGATGAAAGAAATGATTTGGTCTACTTCTTTCTAGTCAATCCAACCAGTTAGAGGGAGGGATTGGGGAGAAGGTTCTTCCCTTGGCTTTCGCCTCAGGCTCCTTCGATACCCCCCAATTGCAGTTGTTTGACGTTACTCACCTAGCTAGACATCAGATGGACCAGTAGATGTAGATTAATCGAAAATAATCTCGATCTGGGCCACGAAGAGCGAGTCAAATCCTTAAGGCCAACGTCTACTTGATTTTAGGTAGGCTTAGGTTTGAATGTGCTCTGAAATGTGATGGGCCTTTTTAATGGGTTGTTCCCTCAAAGATTAGGTTCAATGTGTGTATGTGCATAAGTAATGGTTTTCAAGTAAAATTATTCTTGGATGCAGTGAATTTAAGGGTTTAAATCTTGCTTAGTAGCTTCTAGGATTCAACTTTCAGGTATATTCAGACAAGGTTCTGTAAGGCACACTAAGTTTTGAAAACATAAGTGAAAATATATTCCTTTAGAAATGAAAAATAATGTGGTGTGCCTAGTTTAGCCTTAAAAATTGAATCCTATCGAGAAAGCTACTAATGGATCAACTTTATCTTAAGTGGTGCAGCCTAAACAACTCAATCAATTGGTCTCTTACACTTCTTGATTAAGGCACCCAAATAATTTAAGCCTAATCTATTTCTAATCACCTATTTGTATAAGTCGTGTAGATGTACCGAGTCCTTTGGTTAGATTCCCGGTTAAGTGACTGAATCAGACAAAAGTGAGGTGTATTAGGTGTGTGTCGGTGTATAAGGTGTGTGAGTTTCAGTTAATCTCACAAATATTTTTTTATTTTTGATTTTTTATATATGTGGGGGTGAGGTGGGTGGAGGTGGCAAACAAACAACCAGAATTAACTTTAGGGTTTATGCAAGCTTTTAGGTTAATTAGGATTTGTGTTATTAGGTGGTGGAATGAAATCTATGGGGTGGGTGGTGGGGATATACTTACAAACCCTTCAACTACACTTTGCTCCAATCTACCGCTTTTACCCTCCTCGAAAGAGTACCTGCAATCACAATAAGAATGGAGACAAGTAAGGTAAATGATAAGTAAGGAGGAAAACATGTGAAATCAAATAGCATTGCCTCCCTAGCAACGATGCCAAAATGATGAGCTAGATTTCATACGCTAAAAGGTTTAGTTACAAACCCGTCGTTGTAGTTGTATAAAAATCTGCTATCAAACAAAATTTATAACCGAAACTCTGGTGAGTCTCAGGTCAAACATGGGGAGGCGGACGCTTGGTTAAAAATTACGTTTGGAATTATTTTCGGAAAGCATATTAGTTGGTTGAAATTAATCTACGCTAGTTATTCTACTTAAAAAATAAATAATAGAAAAGAGAGAGAATAATATAGAAAAAAGAGAGAGAAAGAAAACTAATATTTTATAACCATTTGTTCATTACAACTAATGTCTATAACTAGAAAGCTGGGAATCTACACTAGAAAGCGATAAAAAGAGAGGGATGAGAAGATCCTCCTCAACATTTGCTTGGAGGATGAGTCGCATTGACGGAGCACCCGAATGATGGGGATGAGATGCTGGACGAGGAAGAACTGAGCTAAAGGACGGAGAATGAAGAAAGACAACGTTGCAGTGGGATCCACTTCTCGAATGGTGGAGAGAAAACAACCACGGGATGCTCCACGAAGGGGGTGAGAAGATGGGAGAATTGTTTTACTCTAGCTCTAATGGAGCATCCTGAGTATGTAACCAGCTCATAGAGCTTTAGAGGAGGTGAAAGGAGAAAGAAAGGGATGAGAAAATGTGTGGTAGGAGTGATCCTTTTATAGTTGTAGGAATGGGAGCATAAAAGCCTTTTTAAGTCTTTAAAATTAAGTATAAGGCCTTTCGTGATAGATACGTGCGTCACTGGAGATTCACGTCACTGAAGGTGTGCGCGTAATCTCCATCGTGCGATGGAGATCGGAGAGTCCACACATGGCCATGTTGACGACTTCTCTTCAACTGTTCACCGCTTCATCGCACCCAACTGATCTCAGTCGTCCAATCGTTCGATCGGACGGCTTAGATCACGCGCACACACTTCGTCTTCGACTCACATAGCACCCGCATACGATGGTGCGCCATCACGCACGTCTAGCATGATCACTCATTCGACGCACGAGAAGGCGCCATGTCGTTGCTCCATCGACCGTTCGCATCACATCCAACAGTCCAATTTCTCCGCGAGTCGCTTCTCACTTGATTTGAGGCACGCGAGGATTCGACCCCTCACTTCTCTTTTCGCGAAAGAACGCTCGACCACTGAGCTGAGGCGCTTTCTTTGTTGTGCTCTTGATTTTATGGTTGTGGCGCTCTCAATGTTAGATGGAGATCCAACAGCTATGATTAATTGAGCGGTTGAAGAACTGATCCTGCGGGCGATCTTGGGCGGCTAGGATGACACCACGTGGCACTATATTGGTCATCCATTTTCCAATGCTTATAGATGGTGCCACGGGTGTCGGATTGAGTAGATTTTCACGTCGTTGGGCTGTGATCGTTGATCCGAACCCAGCTGTGAAGTTGGATTTGTCGTCCGAAGTCTGGATTTTCACCACCTTGCCTCTTGGTCTCTGATCATTCTTGGATGCATCTGATGCTATGGAGGTTCGATCGGAGCGATCATGGAGGCATTGAACTCCGATCGTCGCTCTAATCAGGTCCGTATGGTTGGATCTTCAATCTGAGGCCTAGAAATGATATCGCACTATCCCCTAGCCACAAAAAGGAAAAAATTACTATATAATTTGTACAAATTAACCTAATTGCATGATGATGCATATTATGTAATATTTATAATGCATAATGTTTTTACAAACCGAAAAACATATATAAATATGTATTTTAGGCCAATTAGATATGTGCACATCACAGTTCTAAAAATTAAAGAGCTTCTCTAAAAAGCTCCTCATATTTTATTGGGGTTTTTACATATATACCCCTATAAACTTTTGATAAGACGTATATACCCCCTATATTTTTGATATTTACATATATACCCCTAGAAACTTACTTCGTTAAGGCCATATGCCCCTGCTCCATTAAATCTAATCGAAAACATTAAAAAATAAAAAATAGGAAAATTTATATTTTCATCCCTAAATATATCTCTCCCCTATTTTCCCCCTAAACCCTTACACCTCCTCCTACCCCTTCCTCTCCTTCTCCCTCCGCTTTGGCTGCCAAGGCGTGTGTGGGCCTCGAGGACGAGGATGCGGAGGCTGAAGTTGCAGAGCTGCGCTACGTCGAGTTCTTTAATGCGGTGCTTGGTGGAGATGAAGACGAGGGTCTACTGGTTGGAGGCGATACCCTCACGGACCCCATGGACGAGCACTAGTAGTGCAACCACACCCTCGCCATCCCCAACTCCTCCGATCCTGCCCACAACTCCCTCCAGGACAAGCGTCAACACAAGATCACCAACCCGAAGGACCGCGTCGCTCACGTCCAGCAAGAGCTCCACTCCCTCATCCAGAAGTCCAAATTTGCCTTGATCTAAATGAAGAACCTTAGTAACAACACCGCCTCTCCGAGGACCCCATGGAGGCCCACTGATGATCGCTTAGCTACGACGAGATCGTGTTTTTAAAATGATATCGTTGCAGTATATTTGAAAACGTCGTATAAATGATTATCAAATTTATTTTTTTTATTACTCAAAATTCAAAAACATCCAAGGTCGAACTCAGGGAGAAAATCGGTGTCTTAGAAGTAGAAAATCACAATCTCGAATTTCTACTTGAAAGATGTTCAGTAATAATGCAATGAAGATAAATGCTAGAGAGAAAAAAATGTAAAAAGAAATAGATTTTCTCTTTTTCTTCTTCTTCTCTTCTCTCTTTCTTTTTCTTTACTTTCTTTTCTTAGACGTCTGATTCTTTGAATCAGACGCCTTAACTGACAACTGCTACAATGCCGAGCCTTCTTCTTCCTTCCTTCTCCTTGGCTTCTGCCTCTCTGTCTTTGGCCTTCTTCTCTCTTTCTTCTATTTTCTTCTCTTGGCTTCCCTCTTTTCTTCTTCTTCTCTTCTTGAGTTGCTGCACCTCCTCCTTCTGCTTTCTGCAGCTAAGTCCTTCCTTCAGCTGCTCTCTGCTACGCCTCCTTTCTTTTTCTCTTTTTCTGCTGCTTCTCCTACCTTCAGCTGCTCCTCTTCTTCTTCTCTTCCTCTTCCCTGCAGCTGCCTCCTCCTCCTTCCCTGCACAGCACAGAGAAGCAAAACCTACCCCCTACCCTCCCCGCGTCTCTCTCTCTATTTCTCTCTTAGGATAGATCTCCCAGAGCCTTCTCGAGTTATCGGGTCAGGTATGCGTGCCCGGGACCAGGCCCATCGACGTGCGATGGTGGGCGAGGAGTGCACGGGTAGTCAGGTCAGGCAGCCAGGTCCGCGGAGGAGTGAGCGCGAACGAGGCAAGTGTGTGGGCGAGGGGACCTCACCCCGTGTTTGGAGGCAATGAGGCTAATGCATAAATTCAATTTAAGTGTTGCAGCGTACCTCTGAGTTTACGAGGTGGGACTAAATGTCCCACCCGCTTCGCTCGCGCCTGCGCAGGAGGACTTCGCCTAATCGCCGCAGCTGCAGTCGCTCTTCCAAGCTCTCACTTGTCTGGATGCGTGCGTGAGACCATCCTGCACCACCTGGACTCGTTCGCCTGGAGTGCAGCAGCCTGGGGCAAAGCAGCAAGCAAGCTCGTTCGAGCTTCAATGGCGGAGAGGGGGCTAACACCTGTCAACACGAATATGGCTTTGCGGCCTTGTCAAACCACAGGAAGACCTTCGCCGTGTCACAGTGAAGGTGAGGCGGGGGTCAGCGTGGCTCAGAATGGCCTAGGCATGCGTGCCTAGGTCGGACTGTGATCGTGGGTGTGGGGTTATTTGGTGGTGTGGAGTGTGTGTGGCGGGCAGTGGAGATGGGGAAAGTGCTCAGTGGAAGGTGGCGGAGCTTCTGAGGGGTTTGGCGAGGTGGATGGAGGTGTGGAGCAGTGGGGGCACCTCGCCGGTGATCTGGTCGGAGGTGGAGACGATGGTGGTGGTAGTGGCAGTCAAGCGATCGAAAATGGAAATTGATAAGGGGGAAATGAAGAGGGGAGAAAGAGGTACTTATCTAGGGTGTTTAGAGCTAAAGGGGGAAGGCGGAGGGCGAGTGGTGGGTGTCTGCCATCGCCGGAGACGAAAGACCTATGGTGAAGAACGGCGACGAGGAAGAGGGTCGGAAGGGCACGTGTTGGTACGGCACGGTGCAGAGGAGCACGACGGAAATGGCTCTGCCACTGGTACGGTGGCAGAGCGACAAAATGAGGGAGGGAGAGTCGCCAGAGACTACGGGCAGTTGGCCGGAGGAGGAGGAGACAAATTTGGGGGGATTTCTTCGGCCAAAACAGGCTTGAAGGAAGCGGAAGGATCTGGGCTTCCTTAAATAAGCATAGGTAGAGGGAAGAGTCACACGGAAGCGACGGGAACACCACGTCGGAGGTATGGCCGGAGGAGACCCATACCTCTCGAGCGTTCGCACGAGAGGTATGGGGTGATTCAGGGTATGGGGAGTTGCTCATGCTGTAGGGGGCTTCGTAGGGAGCTCCCATTTCAAATATGGGAATAGCTCCCCATGAAATCGAGGAGAAAACCTCCGCACAAAGTCGCTGGCGGTATGGGTCCTTGCTGCAATGGCAGAGGGACCAAAATGAAGAAAGTGACGAGAAAGCTGAGGGGGTAATTGCAAGTGTTTTCAAAAGTTAAGGAACAGAATGTAATTGGGTGAACCAATTTGCAAAGTAGGTCAAGATGACCTTCCCTTAGGTTCAAATTTTTGTACAAATCTAATTTTGACCTAAGGAATCCAATGGTGAAGTTGGATTTTATGTTTGATCTCGTTTGACTGGATATTTTGCATAAAAACCCAAATTAGGTCAAATATTGGGCTTGGTCCCCAATCTACGTCAAAACAGGTTCCAAAGGCTAAATTGAAAGTTCAAACCCTAGGAGATATTTTTCCATGAATTTTAGAGGGTTTAGTTGATTTTTATCTTGCCTGGAATCTTGTGAATTTAAGTGGTTTTATTTTAGGGTTAGAGAATGTTATTTAATTCCTAAATTTCACAATAACCCTTTTCTAACTGAATCATCCCACTTTTTCTTTTATTAAGTTCAATTGACCTATGTCTAGACCCTTAGAAGTCCTGTTGATGCACTGTAATGGTAAAATTACAGTTTTATTCCTTGTTTCATGTTCTCTTTTTAAATCAGTAATCCTCTGAATTAGGCATTCCTTTAGGTTATGTAGGAGCTTTTGTTCATTTTATTATATCAAAGTCAGCTAGTTAGGGTTCATGATGAGGTTCTCATCATCCACCTTGTCCAAGCCACTCGCAGGCCCAACGAGATTAAAAAGGCCACTAAGATCCTTCAGGAGCATAGGAAGGAGATCGTGGTTCGCATCGCCACCGCGTGCCTCCTCCAATAGAAGCCCCCTGGTGCCTCCTCGCAATAGCAGCACGCGCAGGAAGATGACAACCCCAGGTGCTCCCCCTCCCTGCCCTCGTCGTCCGACTCGCAACACATGCTCGCGAAGTGGCGGAAGCGAATAAACGTGAGGAAACTTGTGTCGTCGACTAATCGGATAGGGCAAGTCATGAGCTACTAGAACTTGATGAGTGTGGAGAGGAGGTGCGGGTTCCTCGAGGTTGGAGGAGGAGGAGGTGTGAGGGTTTAGGGGGAAAAATAGGGGAGAGATATATTTGTGGATAAAAATATAAATTTTCCTTTTTTTTATATTTTTTTTTATGTTTTCGATTAGGTTTAACGAAGCAGGAGCAAATGACTTTAACGGAGTAAGTTTATAGAAGTATATACGTAAATATCAAGAACATGTGGATATATATATCTTATTGAAAATTTACAGGGATATATGTGTGTGTGTATATATATATATATATTATTTTTCTTTTTAATTTTATATCCTCCTCTTCCCTCCTTTGTCTCTAGCATCAACTCAATGGTCTTATGGCCATCCTTCATCCTTCTTATCCTCTACTTACTCTTCTTTGCATCACGATAAAGCTCGAGACTGTGTCTGAGCTCGTGGTGACAATGTGTGGAGATGGTTGAGATTCAAGCAAGAGCATTAACCGAAAACAAAGGGTCCAAAAACATATTTCTCACTATGTTTTAGAGTACCGATGTCTAAGATATTCTTGAATATGCATATGGCATACTACTTAATTAGTGATCTCACTGTATACTGAGCATTGACTTTTGTAACCTTGTCTCGGAGGGACGCAACTCCTTTTGATGTTGAGAAGCACTTGCTTTCTAGTTTAACTTCATAAATTTTCGTTTTCTTTCTCTGGTAGCGAAGTCCTACTCTATTTCCAATCGAATTGGTATGCAATGCCATTTGGTCTCAAGGTGTGGCAACCACACTAAAAGAAAATAGCAAGATTTTTAAAATGCTTGTCACTTGCATATTCTTTAGAAATTCATTTCTCGAAAAGGCTAGAACTTTAGTCATGGCAATCATTGCCCCCTCTTCTACTTATCTACACGCACATCCCCCGTTGTTTGTTCACTGCTTCCCCACTTAAATGGTTGTAGCGGACAATTCTCAACCTTATTCATGTTGGATTTTGTGTGCACCGTTTGAAGTGTCATCTAAATAATGTAAAGAGTTATATTGATTTAATCATGTCATGTAAATAAGAATTAGATGATTTCTGGTGTATAAATTAGGTCCCTTAGCACGAATAGGGTGATGTCAGATTAAATAAACCTTATGTATGTTGACTTATCAATCTAAATAATTTAGATGTTTCGATAGCCCATCAATAAACCATCTTATCTGATTCGATCATTTTCTTTTAGTTTAAGTTAGGATGGCAACCTTCTTTAAAGATTGTCGCTTGATTGATGTTGTTGAATTCGGATTCGAAATTGTCACATGGGTCGGATCAAGGAGTTGATCAGATGAAACAGAAGATAATCGGAAGTCCATCTCCAATGCTATCATAGAGATGACATATCCTTTAATCTGAGATAGATATGTGTTTCTATTCACAAACACATGCATTCGATAGACCAATGGTAGATGCACCCACCTTAACGTTAATACTAGAAAGCTAGTGTATACGAGAGGAAACATGAGACATGATGAGAACCTCATCATGAACCCTAACTAGCACATTTTGACCTAATAAATTGAACAAAAGCTCCTACAAAACCTAAAGGAAGGCCTAAATCAGGGAATTGTTGAACAGAAAATAAAATATTATACAAGAGGTAAAACTGCAATTTTACCATTGCAGTGCAGGAATGAGATTTCTAAGGGTCTAGACACAGGTCAAATGGACTTAATAAGAGAAAAAGTGAGATAGTTTGGTCAGAAAATGGTTATGACAAAATCTGGGAATTAAATGACATTCTATAAACAAAAAATAAATCCACTCTAAACCCTCTCAAATTCAGAAAAAAATATCCCATAAGGTTTAGAGCCTTCAATTTAGCCGTTGGAACCTATCTTGACTTAAATTGAGAACCATACCCAATTTTTAACCTAATTTGGGTTTTTGTGCAAAATGCCTGGTCAAACATGGTCAAACCTAAAATCCAACTTCACAATTAGATTCCTTAGATCCAAATTAGGTTTATACCAAAATTTGGACCAGAGGGAAGGTCGCCTTAACCCACTTTACAAAATGGTCCTCAACAATTACTTTTTAACCCTTAGCTTTTTGAAACCTTACAAAGACCCCCCTATCTCTCCCATCGTCTTCTTCATTCAGGTCCCTCTTCCACCCGCTTGCGCAGGTCATACCTCCGGCGACTTCGCGTGGAGGATGGCACCGCACATGCATGGGGAGCTGGCCCCAGATTTGAAAGGGGAGCTCCCTGCGAAGTCCCCCACCGCATGGCTCGGCTCCCATACCCTGTCGGCTGCCATACCTCTCGTGCGAACGCGTGAGAGGTATGGGTCTCCGTCTGCCCACGTCTCCGGCGAGGTTTCTTCCGCATCTTTTGCGCGCTTCGCGGCCGGCAGACTCCTATTTAAGGAGCGACACCTTTTGCTGCATCCTTCAAGCTTGTTCTGGCCTGGGAATCTCCCTTAATTTCGTCTTCCTCATCTCCTTCCGTCTGCCTGCAATCTCCGGCGACTTCCTCTTCCTCCTCTCGTCACTTTGTGTAACGACCCGATTCCCGAGTCCCTACGAGACACGAGAACCGGACCGACTCGACTAATCCCAAGACCCAGTCGTCCAACGAGGAAGTAACCAAAAGACAGTAAAATAAACCACATTCAGCATGAATATAACTAACAGTAAGAAAGTACAGCAGTAAGGAAAGAAGCTACTACAGTAGGCACCACCACAACAGTAAAACAACATTTATCATATAACAAAACTGCAGGTAAAGAAGGTACAGCGGAAACAGAAACTACTCACTAGAACAGAAACAAAAAGGGGTACAAAGCTGTGGTAACTCTACTGGACCCTACTCGGCCCAGCTTCCTCTGCAGCCGCCGACCCTGGCTGCTCAACACCTGGTCCTGAAAAAGGTAACGAGTGTAACACGTCAGCAAAACGCTGAGTAGAGTGGCAAACTAACTAAAGGCAACAGTAGAGTGTACAGTAGCTGTTATGTTCTATTACTTCCTTTATTTACATCTTTCAATTTTTCTCACTATTTCATTTACTTCTCAGATCCTTTACTTGATCTCGAATGTCCTCGTGGGACGATCTTGATTGCAGTTTTTTCCAAAAGTAGAAGTAGCACGTGGTGCTCTCCTGGCCGGGAGAGTCCCCCGTGGTGATCCTACCCTCAATCAACCACCCCAAGGTCACTGACAGACGTAACGGTGACTACGGCACGCGCGATAAACGCACAGGTAGCTAGCCCGCACTGGCACGCGGTCAGTCGTTTCCGTTAACGGGTGCGCCCAAAGCACAGCACGGAACCAGGGCAGAGCCCTCTCAGTAACAGGGGTCCAACCCCTCCACAATAACCAAACCGGGGCCTTGCCCCTCCACAGTCCGCGCACCCTCGCCTGACTACCCTGGTTTGCCCTAGTGGGCCTAACAAGTCGGTGAAGGAGGCTAGCAGAACCCCGGGGCCCGTGGGGTAGCTAGTACTCTCCTAACACTACTAGCTCTCAGTACTACGTACACGAGGGCCAACAAGTCGGTACAGAGCGGCCAAGCCTAACCCCGGGTCCCTGGGGCGGCTGGCCCCACTCTGCACTAAAACAGGTACAGGTACTTCCCTTGGTACTGCGTACCCAAGAGACAGTACAAACTACATCTCAGTTCCATTCCTTTTCTTTCCAGGAGTTCCACTCCTAATTCCCCGTAGGGTTCCAGCTCTTTATCTCAGAACATCATATGTTTCACTTTCCAGATTCACGTTCTCAATTTCCATGATCTCAAACATGTTTCTTTGTTCATAACAGGCAGCTGTTAATTAAATTCACAGGCAGCTTATATATTCCTTTCCATTTTTCCAAGACTGCAGTAATATACATTCCACTAGTTTTTCCATCCTAGGATTCATGCCATATCCTAGGATCTATCATACAATCTAGTTTTCCGGCCCTAGGATTCATGCAACACCTAGGAGCTATCATTCCATATATTTCTCATTCCTAGGATTCATGAAATGCCCTAGGTTCTAGTTATGGTTCCATACTTTAACAGATTTTATTAATACTTAAAACCACTCTACCAGGTACAACGGGAGTAATGGGGGCGTGATCGGGAATCCCGCGCGCCTCCGCGACTCTCAAGACTGCAACCGAACGAGGTCCTATCACAAGGATCAAACACAAGGAGTGTCTCAAAACAGTGTATAGCTACTGTAGGCGAGTAGAGGAATTAATTCTGAAACGAACGCAACTCGAATCACGGAAAACGGAGCCCAAACGGGCCCTAAACGGGTCGAGAAAGACGATACTGTGCAAAATCAGACGTCTGGAACTCCCTCCAGACGTCTTAAACGGTGGATCAGAGAATTACCTGCTCAGCGTGGTTCCCCGGACGTCCAGAAGTCTGTGGGGACGTCTGCCTAGATCCAAGACGTCCGATGGTCACTCCGGACGTCTGGGGGTCACTCCCGCCGTCTGGTACAAATTCCAGACGTCTGATTCGCAAAGATGGCGAATCAGAGGACCTGCGCACAGCCAACCCCCCTCCCTCAGTACGGTCAGTCGACAAAAAGAAGGAGAAAGCGGAAACTCACCTTTCAGACGTCTGTATGATATCTCAGACGTCGACCTTGCCGTCTGGATATCAATCCAGACGTCTGATTCTGGAAATTTTTCCAGAATCAGAACCTTGCTCGGCCTCCGCTCGCGACGCCGCCCGCGTCGCACCTCGCGCGTCCGCTGCTCCGCCCGCAGCAGGTCCCTCTCCGCGACGCTCTGCGCCCCCTGCGCCCTCCGCCGGCCGGCCAAGCCGCTCCCGGCGAGCTCGCCCTCACGGCAGAGCCCCGCCCTCGCACGCCGCAGCTCCTCCGCGCCTACTGCGGCTGCCACTGCCGCTGCGCCCTCGCGTCCGCTCGCTCTCGCGCACAGGCAGGAGAGAAGGAGGAAGATGGTGGAGACGGGAGGGGAGGCGCGCCCCCCCCCCTTTTAACGCCGCGCGGAGAGGAGAGAGAGGCGGTCGCAGTCGCCTGCAGCCGCAGAGAAAGATGCAGGATCGCAGGTCTGCGCGCACAGGCGCGCAGACGAATATCCCGTGCGAGCATAACTGTTCTCCAGACGTCTGTAAACTATCCCGGACGTCTGGTCAGACGTCTGGATGTGATCCCAGACGTCTTTACAGACGTCTGGGCCACCTCCCAGACGTCTTAAAAGACGTTTGGGGCACGCGCTCGTTACACTTTGCCACCATACCAGTGGCAAAGTCATCTCCGCCGTGCTCCTTCGTGTCGCGCCATACCCGTGCGCACCCCTCCGACCCCTTCCTCGTCGCCGTAATCCTCACCTCAGGGCCTTATCTCTGGCGAAGGCTAATACGCGCCGCTCACCCCCCGCCTCCCCCCTTCGTCCAGAGACCCGCAAATAAGTTCCTCCTCTCCCCCTCTTCATTTCCCCTCTTTTAATTCACACTTTCGACCCCTCGATTGCCACTGACCACCACCATCGTTCCCACCTCCGACCAAATCACCAGCGAGGTGTTCCCGCCGCTCCATGCCTCCATCCACCTCGCCAACCACCTTACGACATCCGCAACACCTCACTGACCATTTCCCTCTACTCCAATCTCTCCGCCATACGCTCCACACCTCCACTAAACACACCCATCACAATTGCCATAGAGCGACCTAGGCACGCACGCCTAGGTCACCCCGCAGCCAATCACCTAGCTAGGCACCTTCGCCATGACACGGCAAAGCTTCCCATGTGCTCTGATGAGGCTATAAGGCCGTATGCATGAATTTCAAGTCGACCCCACTTGTCGCCATTAGCGATGGCTTGAAGGAGCTCGCAAGCATTGCTTCAGGCCGCATCAACCCAGGTGCTGCACTCCAGGTGGCGCGCGTTGAGTGTGCGAACACATCCAGACAGAGAACAAGCCTGGAAAGCGACTGTAGCTACGGCGATTAGGCGAAGTCCTCCCTGAGAGCGCCAGCAAAAGCGGGTGGGACATTTAGTCCCACCTCGGAAGATCAGGAGAGGGCGAAGCGGCATAAATTGCAAAAGTGCCAGGGGCTTGGTGCCTCCTGACACGGGGTGAGGTCCCCTCGCCCACCATGCCTTGTTCGCGGCGCACACCTACGCAGACCTGGTATCCTATCCGACTACCCGTGCACACCTCGCGCACCACCCACGCCGGTGCGCCTGGTCCCGGGCATGCATACCCGACCCGATAACCCAAGAAGGCTCTGGGAGAGTTGTCCTGAGAGCGAAATAGAGAGAGAGAGATGCGGGAGGGTAGGGGGTAGGTTGTGCTTCTCTATGTTGTGCAGGGAAGGAGGAGGAAGAGGAAGCAGCTGCGGAGAAGAAGAGAAGAAGAAGGCTCAGGAGCAAAAGCAGAAGAAAAGGAAGAGAAAGAAGAAGACAGAAGCTGAGGCAAAAGAAGAGGAAGGGGAGAAGCCACCTGAGGAAGGAAAGAAGAGAAAGAAGCTGCTGTAGAGAGGAAGCCAAGCAGCTGAAAGAAGAGAAAAAGAAGCCAAGAAGAAGAAGAAGCAGCAACTGAAAGAAAGAAGGAGAGCACAAGCACTGTAGCAAGTGGCTACTTAAGGTGTCTGATCCATGGAGTCAAATGTCTGGAGACAGAGAGAAAGGAGGACAAAAGAAGAAAGAGAGAAGAAAAGAGAAGAGATAAATTTTTATTTCCTCTCTTTAATCTTTTTGTAAAACAGTATATTGTAAATTGTGATTTTCTATGCTTCTAAAATCAAGCTTGCTCCCTGAGTTCGACCTCGAAGAATTTTTGCATTCGAGTAATAAAATAAAATCAAACCGGTCGGTTTTACACCACCACTAGTTTTTGGTGCCGTTGCTGGGGAGCAACGAGCATTTTAGAAACTTCAAAATCATAATTTCTAATTTTATACTAATTTAATCTCTCTTTTGTCGTGTAGGAAGGCAAGGAAGAACAAGCAGCCGCACAACAAACACAGCAGAGGATAGGTAACCCTCAATCCTCTCTCTCTTAAACCCCCACATTCTAAAGAGGAAAAAGAAAAGAAAAAGTCAATCTAAGGCTACTTGTCTTCTATACATAGTAATTCACAGAGTTGCCTATTTTTAAATTTCAACACATTTTATCTGCATATCCACTTAAGGTAATTAGGGCTAAAACCTTCTTACTTGAGCCCTAGTTACCCATTTCTGAGGCAACTAATTGTACCAACTAGAGCCAATCTAGGATCTAAGCTAGGGTTTTAGAGACACATCTTCTAATCATGAATTGAAAATCCCAAAAGAAGTGTGCCTAAACCATTGCTTGAAAAGATCTATTAAGAGAAACCCTAAGAAATCCGGCTCTTAATTCACTTGAACACTAAAAGGAAGGACCTCATAAGCTCTCACAAGAACAAAGAGGTAAAGTTGATCCCTTGGATCAACCAACCTTCAAATTAGGTCACTTTCTGCACACAAAAGGCTTAAAGTTCAAGTGAAACCCTAAGCACCTTGATCTTAATTAAAAGTGGTAGACTTAAGAGGTCAAGGTCCCCATTTTGGTCTACTTGAAATCTCAGTGACAAGAGAGGTCGGGTGGGGGAAACCTTGTATCCCATGGGGGTGCTCTACCATGTAGGGGTCTTTGCGGGACTCACCCTTTCTGGCTGCCCAGATAATTCTCAGGTGGACGACCTTCTGATCAAGGGGTATCATCCGCCCTGAACCTCTATAGTCACCCAACATATTTTGGGTGTCTTGATTGGGTCCAACACATTCTAACCTCATCCAATCCATCAGTGCATGTTCGGTAGGAGGTCCTTGAAACCTCCTATAGAAATCCACTCTCCCCGAGGCCAAGCCTTGGCACCCTTGTTTGTGAGACAACCACTCCACATAGACCTCTCTTATGATTTTGAACCTAGTTCTCCTTCTTCTTCCATCATGGCTTAGCCTGTTGAAGAAGAGAATAATCTTGAGCACCAGCTCCAGCATCTTAATGATCTCTTCTAGAATTTCATGAACCTACTGTAGCACCCCATGATGCGAGATCACTATAATCCCGCTGCTGTGGCAATTGAGCCTCGAGTCAGAATCCCGACTGGAGGACCTGACTCTGAATTGAAGCCCAATATGATTCATGCCATACCTAAATTCTATGCGCTCAACTCTGAAGATCCCTTCCAGCATATCAAACAGCTTAAGCATCTGGCCCAGACCTTCGGGTCAGATGCGCATAATCGAGATATCTTACTCATGAAGATGTTCTCTTTCTTCCTTATGGACAAGGCGGCTCATTGGTATTAGACACAGACTCGCCCGAATAACACTTGGGAAGAACTTCCGTCTGAATTTTTGAAGTTCTTTCCTGTTGGTCGGACAAACGCCTTGCGCCATCAGATTACTCACTTTACACAGCAGATGAGAGAACCTCTTCATGAGGCATGGGATCGATTCTAGGATCTCATGAGAAAGTGCACCCATCACGGAGTTCCTAAATGAGAACAAGTCCAGTCTTTTTACCAGGGACTCCGTGAAGATATTAGATTGTTCGTCAATGCAACTTGCGGAGGGAACATCATAGGTCAACATAAAGACACTGTGTGGGAGATTCTTGAGAATATGTGAGAGAACTCCATCAACAATGACTCCATGGGATTATTCGACCTGACGAATACCTGCGCAGCAACGAATCTTAGGGGAGCACATGAGACGCAGGGCTTGTCCGCATCAGTCGACCTGGAACTAATGGCTAGTCGGTTGGACAAGGTCTCAATTATTGAGAAGGCGGACGAGATGACTCAGCACTTGCAGTGAGCCACCTCTGCGCAGAACTCCTTCGCACAGCCACCTCCCGCAAGGGAAATTGTGCAGAACATGTTCCACCGACCTTCTCCTGGGATGGACTCATATCCACCCCCATCTGACTCCAAGACTGGAGGGACCTCCGATTCATTCTATTCTTGCCGGGGGAACTCTACTCCCCCATTCTCCGACTTTCTTGAGGCTCCTCAGACCTGCGAGGACCTCAACGCCATCCAGAATGACCTATTTTCCAACACCTACAACCCTGGATGGCGAAACCATCCCAATTTCCAATGGGCAGGAAATTCTCAGAACCCAAGATCACCCTTTCAGCCCCGTCCACAAGCCCCTCGTCCTTATTAGCCGCCTCAGCCTCGGTCCAACCCCACTTATCCATCTGAGCCCAACCAAGACCAAATGTCCCCCATCCTCCAAACTCTGGCTGACATTCAAAGAACGAATGCGGCTATCCAGAAACAACACAAGGATGAAATCACAGAGGTCCGCAACCAACTCGCCCAGTTGGCGAATTCTCGCCAACCGGGCACACTTCCTTCTCAACCTCGGCCTAACCCGAATAACGTGCTGACCCAGCGGCACGTTATGAACCCAAACCCAGGCCAAGCACACTTGATCTATCAGGCCCCTTCTGTTCCATCACTTGACGGGATGGAAGAATCAACCTCTTATGAGGGTTACCAACAGCAGCTGCCCATCTTACCAACCCCCAACCAGAACCAGGCAGGACTAAATTCTGTGACAACCTGTAGTGGTAAAGCAACCCACGACCCACCTTATCCAGACCACTCCAAGCCTAGTAGTGATCCAAACCCTAGGATAGTTATCCAGGATGTCCCTATCCCTGTCCCAGATCAAAAACCTGGACCTATCCTAGACGAACCAACCAAGGTTCCATTTCCCGAGGCCTTGACCAAGGGAAAGAGGACAGCTAAACCCATGGCTCATGAGGAAGACTTGATCAAGCTCTTTGAACAGGTCCAAATAAACATCCCCTTGATGGATGCAATCCGTCATGTACCGACTTACGCACGATTCTTGAAAAACGTGTGTACACCCCAGCGTAAGCCGCGAACCAAGAGTGGGAATCCAATTGTACTATCAGAGCAAGTCAGCTCTGTGATCCTGGGTAAACTCCCACCCAAGGAAAAAGACCCAGGCACTCCCCTGATTTCATGTAAGATTGGTGAAACCCAGTTTGATAGAGCATTATTAGACCTAGGTGCCTCCATAAACTTGATACCCACATCCCTGCTTAACCACCTAGAAGAATCTGAACTAAAATCGACTAAGGTGACATTGCAATTAACCGATCGATCCATCAAGTCACCTAAGGGAATTCTTGAGGATGTTATTGTTAGGGTGCGGGATTTCTACTTCCCTGTAGATTTCATAGTTCTAGACATGGATGCACCTGAGAATCCAAAGGATACACCAATCATACTAGGGAGACCTCTTTTGGCCACTGCAAGGGCCAACATAAGTTGTGAAGAGGGTCAAATAAAGCTGAAATTTGGGAATCAGACTCTCAAGATTGATATCTTTAAGGCCTAACAAGGGATTAATTGTGGTGTGATAGAGCAAATTTGTGACATCAGAGCTGTGATTGATAAACCACAAATTGAGGACAACATGATTATCCCTCATCAACCACAAGAAGATCTAAAATCGCAATTGGGAGAATCTGAAACCGATCTGAACACACCCCTAACTCCTGCCCTTGGTCCTCACACCCATTCCGACCCACCTGCTGCTGCTGATAACCCCGTTTTAGAACTCAAGCCCCTTCCCAAACATTTGAAATATGTCTTTTTGGGTTCCAATCAGACATTTCCGGTGATTATAAATTCCAGACTCACACTTGATCAGGAATCCCGTCTGATTGCTATTCTCCAACAACATCGCAGAGCCATTGGTTGGACTCTCGATGATTTGACTGGAATAAGTCCCTCTTATTGCACACACCACATCTATTCTGAAGAGGGCGCACGACCTTCGCGCGAGATGCAGAGACGTCTGAACCCCAATCTGCAGGAGGTCATGAAAAAGGAGATCATTAAGTGGTTAGATGCAGGGATCATCTACCCGATCTTCGATAGTCGCTGGGTGAGCCCAATCCAGGTTGTGCCTAAGAAGGCAGGGCTCACCACCATCACTACTGAAACCGGAGAGGTCATACCTACCCGTATAGCCAACTCGTGGAGAGTCTGCATAAATTACCAAAGACTCAATTCCTCCACGAAGAAGGATCATTTCCCACTATCGTTTATTGATCAGATTCTCGAAAAACTAGTGGTAAATAGATTCTTTTGCTTTCTTGACGGGTACTCCGGTTACAACCAAGTGGCGATTCATCCAGAGGACCAAGAGAAGGCCACATTCACCTGCCCCTTCGGGACTTACGCATTCCGAAAGTTGCCTTTCAGTCTCTACAATGCACCCGCGACTTTTCAGCGGTGCATGCTTGCCATATTCTCTGATATGGTAGGTGATTATCTGGAAGTCTTCATGGATGACTTCTCAAATTTTGGGGCATCATTTGACGATTGCCTCCAGCACTTGGTTCATAGACTCAGGCATTGCATTAACGTAAATCTGGTTCTTTCCTGGGAAAAGAGCCACTTTATGGTGCCTGAGGGGATCGTCTTGGGACACTTAATTTCTGAAAGAGGCATCCAAGTGGATCGAGCCAAGGTTAACCTGATTTCTACACTTCCTATGCCTAGCTCGATCGGGGACATCCAATCTTTTTTGGGGCACGTCGGTTCCTACCGTCATTTCATCCCTGAGTTCTCGAAAATCGCGTGCTCCCTGACCACTCTTTTCTCCAAGGATGTACCCTTTGAGATTTCCAAGGAATTCACTCAAGCTTTTGAGATTCTCCGTGACCGAGTCACCCAAGCCCCGATCCTGCAGTCCCCTGATTGGTCTCAACCCTTTGAGATCATGTGTGATGCATCTGACTTCGCTGTAGGAGTAGTTCTGGGGCAAAAGGTTGACGGGAAACCCGTGGTCATCTACTATGCTAGCAAGACACTTGACGAGGCTCAGCGTAACTATACTGTTACAGAGAAAGACCTGCTAGGGGTAGTATTTGCCCTTGAAAAATTCAGATCTTATCTCCTGGGTTCCCACGTCATAATCTACTCGGATCACACAACTGTGAGGCATTTCCTTGCAAAGAAGGACGCAAAGCCTCGATTAATCCGATGGATCTTGTTGTTGCAAGAATTTGACCTCGAGATTCGCGACAAGGTGGGAAGACAGAACGTGGTAGCTGACCACTTATCTCACCTTCCTTCTAAGATCATCGACCCTTCTGGACCCATCACGGAGCATTTTCCTGATGAGCACCTCTTGACTATTGGTACCGGGCTTCCATGGTTTGCTAATATAGTAAACTACTTGGCATCACACCAAATCCCGTCTGATTGGCCGAAGGCCAAGAAAGACAACTTGCGCTCCGATGCTAAGTACTACATCTGGGAAGACTCGTACTTATTCCGCATAGGTGCTGATCAAATTATCCAGCGATGTGTCCCAGAGGTCGAAATCAATGACATACTCTCTTTCTACCATGACCAAGCATGCGGTGGCCATTTTTCTGGGCATAAAACCGCATAAAAAATCCTCCAGTGTGGCTTTTACTGGCCCACTATCTTCAAGGACGCATACAGTCACTGTAAGGTATGCAGTCGTTGCCAAACTTTGGGCAACATGAGCCATCGCGACATAATGCCTTTACAGCCGATTCTTGTATGTGAGATTTTTGATATATGGGGTATTGATTTTATGGGCCCCTTCCCTATCTTGAACGGCTTCGAGTACATTTTACTCGCTGTCGACTACGTGTCCAAATGGATCAAAGCCATTCCGACTTGAACCTATGATCACAAGATCATTATCAAATTCATTCATCAGAATATCTTCTCACGGTTTGGGATTCCTCGTGCTATCATCTCTGTTGGAGGGACCCATTTTACTAATGCTCAGTTCAGGTCACTGATGACCAAATACGGGATGTCGCATCAAATCTCTACTCCTTATCACCCCTAGACTAATGGTCTAGCTGAGCTATCAAATAGGGAGATCAAGAAAATCATGTAGGTTACAGTTCGACCTGATAGGAAGGACTGGTCATCCCGACTTCCGGAAGCTTTGTGGGCTTATAGGACCGCTCACAAGACCCAATTAGGCATGTCTCCTTTTAGACTGGTGTACGGGAAGGCATGTCACCTTCCCGTCGAACTAGAGCACAAAGCCTATTGGGTAGTATGGAACTGCAACATAGATCTTTCTAAGGCTGCAACCCACAGAAAGCTTCAGATAGGCAAGATTGATGAATTACGCCTTGATGCGTATGAAAACTCGTGAATCTACAAAGAGCAGGTTAAAGCCTTTCATGACAAGTACATATCTAGAAAGATCTTTCACCCTGGTCAAAAGGTCCTACTCTTTGATGCCCGACTTAAATTGTTCCCTGGAATGCTGCGATCCAAGTGGACCGGATCATATCTTGTCTGACAAATTTTTGGAAATGGAGCCGTCGAGATCAGTCCGCTCAGCCACGATTCCGAACCTTTCGTCGTGAACAGCCAGAGACTCAAACCGTTCATTGACGTAACCAATACAGATTTGGCTGAGTCATCATTTATCCTCCATTCTCCCTGAGCTAATTACACCCAGCCGATGGCGTAAAACTCAGCGCTTAACAGGAGGCAGCCCGTCATTCCTTTTGAAAACCTGAAACCTTTTTCTAGCATTTCTTTGCACTTTAGGTTCATTCCTTAGGACAACCGACTTTACCTCAGGTACTCGTACCTGAGATTAGAAATTGTCCACAACAGTCACCTCGACTCATCCACTCACCTAATATCTGTCCTAATGCATGAACCAAGCTAAATAAAAACCCACCTAATGTATAATGAGGACATTGCAAACCTTAGGCATGAGGGGATATGAAAGTGCAATGAAAATTAATAACAAGAAAATGTTTCAACAAAAAAAAATCACATACGTTAAAAAAAAAGGGGGGGGGGAAGAGGAAGCACTTTTGGGTGAGCTTTACAAAAGGAGGAGAAAGAAAAGAGCAAAATATTAAAAGGAGCACAAAATGAAAATGAAAAGTGATAGTCATTAGTGAGAAATTAAGGAATTAGCCAAAGTTCTAAACCACATTAAAGAAAAGCAAAGAGAAAGTGTTAAAGAAACACAGGAAGATTAGCAAGAATGCTAACCTTAGGCCTTCTTGGCTAGACTCTTAGTACCTGTTAAGATCTAGATATTCCTCAAGAGGTTGAGGAAAATGAAAAGCTTAAGTATTAGGTTTAAGGCTTAGGGAGTATTCGGCCTAGTTAACTGACCTTCGGTTTACGAGACTTGGTAACCTAAGCACCCCAATTCACACACAGTCTAGTTCAGTGAGTGTAATTATCAAAATCACGCAGGAGCGTTTCAAATGTTCTGAAAATGTCACCTACATTAGGAGCGACCGATCAACACAAGTTGATTTGGATGAATTCCCGACGCGCAGAGGTGGGAAATTCCCCTTGAAGATGCGTAACAACATATCATCTCCTCGGTGCTTGTCTCCTAGGATATCTACATATCCTACTGGGGGCATGTAAGCACTCTGCTGATTCAGATTCCATGGATAGCGTTATCACGAAATGTCAATTGCCAGGGTCTGAATTCAGCCATGGAACACTATGGGCGGGATTATCTCGAAATCTCGAAAGCCAGGGTTCTGGGGGTTACCATGGGCGGTGCTATCTCGAAGCATCGATTGCCAAGAACCTTTGAGGATTGATGATGGGGACGAGGAATCCGATACAGATCGTGTTGTGAAGCAAATCCTAAGCTAGAATTAAAAAGAAAAGAGAGAGAAAACTCTCCAAATAAATAAACCCTTTGTCTCTCTCTTACAAAATGCACTACAAGCTGAACCAAGGCTAAAAATGTCTCAAGCACGGGTGCTTTAACCATGGAGTCCAATAAACTTTAGGGTAGTTCCTGTGGGCTTTAAAAACCTTTACTAAAGACTGAGGCTAAAGCTAAACAAATCTGGATCTTAGTTGGTAGTAGAGTACCTTTTAGGCCCATGATTGGCATTCTGACCTAATCAAGGAGACATGAGCAAAAACTCTTATCAAATTTGATCAAAGAAATTCAAGGTCTAGAATAGAAGTTAAAACCTTAAATTTTTTGCTAAGGGACTAGCAAAAGCTAGGCATAGGGGTATGATGAGAACCTCATCATGAACCCTAACTAGCACATTTTGACCTAATAAATTGTACAAAAGCTCCTACAAAACTTAAGGGAAGGACTAATTCAGGGAATTGTTGAATAGAAAATAAAACATTATACAAGGGGTAAAACTATAATTTTACCATTGCAGTGCAGGAACAGGATTTCTAAGGATCTAGACACAGGTCAAGTGGACTTAATAAGAGAAAAAGTGGGATGGTTTGGTCAAAAAAGGGTTTTGACAAAATCTGGGAATTAAATGACATTCTATAATCCTAAAACAAATCCACTTTAATTCACAAAGTTCTAGAAAAGATAAAAATAAATTAAATCCTCTAAAATTCATAAAAAATATCCCCTAGGGTTTAGAACCTTCAATTTGGCCATTGGAACCTATCTTGACCTAAATTGAGAATCATACCTAATTTTTGACCCAATTTAGGTTTTTGTGCAAAATATCTAGTAAAACATGGTCAAACCTAAAATCCAACTTCACCATTGGATTCCTTAGGTCCAAATTAGGTTTATATCAAAATTTGGACCTAAGGGAAGGTCACCTTGACCCACTTTACAAAATGATCCTCAACAATTACTTTTTGACCCTTAGCTTTTTGAAACCTTGCAAAGACCCCCCTATCTTTCCCGTCATCTTCTTCAATCGGGTCCCTCTACCACCCACCTGCGCAGGCCATACCTCCGACGACTTTGCGCAGAGGATGGCGCCACACATGCATGGGGAGCCGGCCGCAGATTTGAAAGGGGAGCTCCCTACAAAGTCTCCTACCGCATGGGCCGGCTCCCATGCCCTATTGGCTGCCATACCTCTCATGCGAACGCGCGAGAGGTATGGGTTTCCGTCTGCCCACGTCTCCGGTGAGGTTTTTCTCGCCTCTTTTGCGCGCTTCGCGGTCGGCCGACGCCTATTTAAGGAGCGACACCCTTTGCTGCATCCTTCAAGCTTTTTCTAGCCTGAGAATCCCCCTTAATTTCGTCTTCCTCATCTCCGGCCGTCTGCCCGCAAGCTCCGACGACTTCCTCTTTCTCCTCTCGTCACTCTACCACCATACCAGTGGCAGAGTCATCTCCACCATGCTCCTCCGTGCCGCGCCTACCCACGTGCACCCCTCCGACCCGTTCCTCGTCGCCATCATCCTCACCACAAGGCCTTCATCTCTGGCGACGGCTAATACACGCCGCTCGCCCTCCGCCTCCCCCTTCGTCCAGAGACCCACAGATAAGTTCCTCCTATCCCCCTCTTCATTTCCCCTCTTTTAATTCACACTTTCGACCCCTCGACTACCACTGACCACCACCATCGTTCCCACCTCTGACTAGATCACCGGCGAGGTGTTCCCGCCGCTCCACGCCTCCATCCACCTCACCAACCACCCTACGACCTCTGCAACACCTCACTGATCATTTCCCCCTACTCCAATCTCTCCGCCACACGCTCCACACCTCCACCGAACACACCCATCACAACTGCCACAGAGCGACCTAGGCACGCATGCCTAGGCTGCCCCGTAGCCAATCACCTAGCTAGGCACCTTCGCTGTGACACGGCGAAGCTTCCCATGTGCTCTGATGAGGCTGCAAGGCCGTATGCATGAATTTCAGGTCGACCCCCCTTGCTGCCATTAGCGACGGCTTGAAGGAGCTCACAAGCATTGCTTTAGGCCACATCAACCCAGGTGCTGCATTCCAGGTGGCGCGTGTTGAGTGTGCGAACACATCTAGACAGAGAATGAGCTTGGAGAGCTACTGCAGCTGCGGCGATTAGGTGAAGTCCTCCCTGTGAGCGCCAGTAGAAGCGAGTGGGACATTTAGTCCCACCTTGGAAGATCAGGAGAGGGCGAAGCGGCATAAATTACAAAAGTGCCAGGGGGTTAGCCTCCTGACACGGGGTGAGGTCTCCTCGCCCACCACGCCTTGTCCACGGTGCACACCTACGCAGACCTAGTATCGTATCCAACTACCCATGCACTCCTCACGCACCACCCACGTCGGTGCGCCTAGTCCCGGGCACGCATACCCGACCCGATAACCCAAGAAGGCTCTAGGAGAGCTGTCCTGAGAGCGAAATAGAGAGAGAGAGACGCAGGAAGGGTAGGGGGTAGGTTTTGCTTCTCTGTGCTGTGCAGGGAAGAGGAGGAAGAGGAAGCAGCTGTGGAGAAGAAGAGAAGAAGAAGGCTCAGGAGCAGAAGTAGAAGAAAAGGAAGAGAAAGAAGAGGATAGAAGCTGAAGCAAAAGAAGAGGAAGGGGAGAAGCCACCTGAGGAAGGAAAGAAGAGAAAGAAGCTGCCGTAGAGAGGAAGGCCAAGCAGCTGAAAGAAGAGAAAAAGAAGAAGCCAAGAAGAAGAAGAAGAAGCAGCAGCAGCAGCTGAAAGAAAGAAGTAGAAGGAGAGCACAGGCACTGTAGCAAGTGGGTACTTAAGGTGTCTGATCCATGGAGTCAGACGTCTAAAGACAGAGAGAAAGGAGGACAAAAGAAGAAAGAGAGAAGAAAAGAGAAGAGACAAATTTTTATTTCCTCTCTTTAATCTTTTTGTAAAACTGTATATTGTAAATTATGATTTTCTACGCTTCTAGAATCAATCTTGCTCCCTGAGTTCGACTTCGGAAAATTTTTGTTTTCGAGTAATAAAATAAAATCAAACCGGTTGGTTTTACACCACCACTAAGACTCATGATCTCTCGAGAGGATCACACAAATCTGCTTCATAACCATATGTGACAGATTGGAGAAAAGAGCCAGTTCTAAGTATATTAGGAAGGATAAATTTCACATGTAGTCATGGAGTCATGATTAAACTCAATCATGAATGAGAAGATAGGCCTTTAGAGAAAGGATTTAGTCTTCATTCTCATCCCAATTATACAAAGAGTTATTTGAAATAATATGATTCTAGCAGGGATGACAACCATATGATGGGATTGAAACTTATGATTAATATTATCTTCCAGTGTGAAGGATTTATGGCTATTTGGAATACCTAAAGGAGGCGTAGTCCCTAATTTACTAATCCTAAATGCTTCACAATTGGTGTAATGAAACTAATAGTGATTTTACTGGATTCCTACTTGAAGAGAAATCAAATATTAATTAAAGAGTCTATTAGTATTTGATTTAACATTTAATTAGGACTAAAATGTTAGGTCTTGATTCAAAAGGGTTTTGATGGCAATTAAATAAGCTTTTGGTGCTAAAATTAAATTAGGCTAATTTCTTGAAGAGCCAATGATGCAATTATCCAAATAGAAATAGATCATAGCTATTGGATTTGATCTAATGGCTCGCATCATACTAGGATTACTTGAATCCCTGTAAATATCTCCTAAAGGCAAGCTTCAAAACCTAACCAATTCCATAATACCCAAAACCCTCATGAGAAATCCACTAATGCAAGGAAGGGAGAGGAAGAAAAAGAGGTGCATTTGGCCTCCCTTTCTCTTCCAAGTCGACATTCATAGGAGTCAGGTGACCAACTCCTTTATTGTTGGTCGACCCTCGCATTGTAGGTCGAGCAACAACAAAGGAGGCCTTTTTTGGGAAGAGGCTCCCTCACGACACCAATTAACCAACAGGCTTGGCAGTCGACTGGCTTGTGAAGGGTTGTGCATCTATGGCCATGTTGATCTTCTGGTCATGTACGAGAGATTCAAGGAGATCGTCGCTTTGGAAAATGTTCGGCTTGCTTCGATCGTTTCAAAAATATGTCGCATTGTAGTATAGTAATTAAAGCGAATCAAACATCTAAATTTATAATACTCGAATTAATCAGAAAGAAATCAAAGGTCATTTCTGGGAGCAATGAAATGTGCAAATATCACTATTTTGGGTTTCACATAATTAACTTTAATAACTAGATCTCATAGAGCTATTCTTTTAATACATAAAATCTAGTTCAAAATGATTTAATATAATCCAAAATCCATCACTATAATCGAGGAAATTCAATTAATGCTTAGCAAAAGTTAATATGAGAATAATGTGCTTAAGCATTCAAATAATTAATGTTTGAAAATATTATTTCAAAGGGAATCAAATAATCTAATAGAGGAAACAAGGATTTAATATAAAAAGGAAGTCTTCAATGTAGTCCCTGCATTGTCACTGTTAGGTCCTTGAAACCTTTCTTTTAGGTCCCTATAAATTTCTCTCTTTTGCAAGGAAGTCCTTGCCCTTCTTCCATCTCTTCTTCGTTTCTTCTTCTTGCGTTGACAGGAGGAGGAGGAAGGTGATGGTCGGCCGAGATTCTAGGTGCACGACGTGACCCTCTGGAGGTTGCCAGAGTTTCCCCGTACCTCTATGAGGCTTCGTGCGAAGCTTATAGCTTGGAGGTAGCCGGAGGTGATGAACGGAGAGGTGCGATTGGCGACGTTGATGGGTAGCTTGGTTGTGCGAAAATTGCACCCAAGCTCTCAACCAAATGACTGAGAAGCTATGACGTGATGTGCTGGTGGTGATGGCGACATTGATTCATTGAGAGGAGGTCAGAGGAGGGCCGACGAAGTCAGGGAAGGTGGTGGTTGGCGTGGGTGTCCGGTGGAGGTCGTGGATGGATGAACCCCTTAATAAGTCAAGGGGTTTTCCTCCTTGTGGCATGGTGGAGGTCGTGGGGTGGTCGGCGTGCTGTGTTGGTGAATGAGGTGACGGGGCGTGCTCAGCGGAGTTAGTGCCGGCACGTGGGTGGGGCTCGCCATGCGTAGGGAAGACGATGGAGAAGAGGATGGTGCGATGGTTGAATTGTAGGTCTAAAGGGGGGAAACTATTCTATACGGAGAGGAGAAGGTCAGGGGGTACCTATGAGGAGAGAGGACTGTCGAGAAGAGCGGTGGTGAGCCCGCTGGACTTAGAGAAGAAGGTGAAATCCAACGGGTGTAGTTTGGAGTGAGGAAGAGGCTTGGAGGACCATCTTTTGTGGTAGGAAGAATGGCGAGGAGTTGGGGAAGGCAGCCGTGCCCTTGATTGGTGGAGAGGGGCTAGCGATAAGCAGGACAAAGGGAAGCTCCAAGGTGCTTCAATGAAGGTGATCGGAGGAAGAGAAGGAAGTGGAAAACCCGACCAAATTGAGCACGATTCAACTCGGAAGAAGTTCGCTAATATTTATAGACCTATAGCCGCACAAGGAGGTTGGGAAGCTTGCGAGAAGAACTCCGAGAAGAGTGAGTTAGGCGCAACTACTTTGGATGCGGATTCCGACGAGAAGAGTTGGTAGTTGACGAAACAAACGCCTCCATTAGATGCGGGGAGGATAGGAGAGTCGGTCCACCAAATTTCGCAGAGGGAGGTTGAGGGAAGCAGCGGGAAAAAGATATTAAATCTTGCCTTCCTACACGCCATTGATGGGTGAAGGTGGAGGTGCTGGCAGGGGTATAAATGTAAGAAGATGAAGAATTAAGGGGGTCTATGTAAGGAAATTAGGACTGAGGGACCAAAATGCAAAGTTGACCAAGATGAAGTTCAAATGAACCCAAACTTTTATGGTAATCTAATTTAGATATAAGGAAGTTGATGGTGACTTCAATTTTGGGTTTTAATGTCGTTTGCAAGGTCAATTTACACTTAGACCCAAATTATAACAAATACTTGGCTTTGATTCTATTTTAGGTCAAAACGAGTTTCGATTGTCAAATTAACTCTGCCAAAACTTATAAAATATTTTTAATTGATTTTTATAAGATTTATATTACATTTATTTCCATCGAAACTATTTTAATTGAAGTGGAGTTAAAATTAAGGTTTTAATTAGAATTAAACATTCGATTTGAATGTAAATCCTAAATTACTAATTACCAACCCACTTTTAAGGTGTTTAAGCTCAATTGACCTTTAATTAATCATAGGTTCATCCTCCAGCCATTCCGCATTCATCATTATCCGTGAAAACTGTAGAATTAACCCCATTTTATAATACTTTTCTTTTCAGCCTTGATTGAGTAATACCCTTTTAATATGTTAATTAAATGAATTTAACTTTAGAACTTAGCTAAATTAAGTTAGTTAAAGAGGATGATGGCGATGCCATCATACCCCCATGCCTATCATTTGCTAATCCCTTAGCAAATTCTAGAGTTCAGCATAGAGTTTTAGTGTAAGGGTAATTTTGTTATTTGGCTCTAAAGATTTTATTCTCCTCCTCCTTATCATTTCTCAATATTCATTTAAAGTTCATTTTCAACACTTAGTACAAATGTATCAGGATAAGCAAAAACTTTCTTCCCTCAGGGATAGCAGGTGATTTGTGGTTCAACCCCAACTTTTGGGTATAGGTAGAAGATGTCTGAGTTGCAAGGATTTTATTTTTGGTGGCTCACACTCAATTAGTGCTACATATAATCTAGTATTTCAGGCTCTAAATGTCTAGATTATTAAATAAATCCATTCAGAGAAATGCTTAAGACTATGCTCTCTTTTTAGTTCCTTTGTGCTTACACACTTGCTTTTTCTTTTTCTTCTTTTTCTCTCCCCTTTATCAAGAGCTCACAACCTTTCCAGATTATCAATGTGTTTGGTGGTCTTTCAAGGCATTGACGCTTTGATTAAGTTCTGATAACCCAATAACTAAGTCAGAACTCCTCAACCCGTATTCGGGCAGTAAGAAATACAGGAAGGTAGGTAAAGGGTATATTTGGTGGAACGTAAAGTAGGATGGGTAATGTTGCCTCAATGAAATTTAAAATAAGCACAATTTAAACACACACACTCTCTCTCTTTTCTTTTTTGTTTTTTTTTTGTTTTTGGATCAAAAGGATCTATGTATATATATTTTTTCTCTTTTCTTTTATTTTTTTTTCGAAGATATCTTCTCTTTTTTTTTTGTGAAAATATAACTCACACAACATAACATTCCTTAACGAGGCATTATTGAGAAATGGGTATGTTCAAAAGGATATTATGTAGCTTATTTGATGGAAGTGCCTACTCTCAGCATTGGGAAAGAATGGATAGGATAGTGTATTTCTGACCTTTGTCATTAGCACTCTCCTTCAGTCGAGGATTCCATAAAGAATGGTCGTAACCATCTACCTTAGTCATAGTTTTATTAGAACCCGCTCTCTGCGTATTTGCCTTATTGGGTGGCTCTTAGGGATTCACACAAAAAATTCGCACAAAGGAGTTGAGACCGAAAACTATGCCTAACTCCGAATTTCATTATTTAATTATCCAGAACTTAAGAGTCTTCATACTAGACTTGGAGCACCAATAACACTCTTCTCTCACCTCACAATTATTTGGTGGATTTTATGGAAGAAAATTTTACCTGACTCCATAACTGAATGTTTAAGGGTTTTGAGAAACCAAAAATGTCTATTGATTTTTCTTTTATTCCTCTTTCTATTATTCTCTTTTCTCCTTCCCCCTCCTTTTTTTTTTTGTGAGAACCTTTCAGGAATAGTTTTGAGATGATTGCACTTTAATCCCCCAATGCCTAAGTTTTGCATTGCCCTCATTGCAAACAGGATGAGTTCACTTTCAGCTTAGTTCATAATTTTAGAATAGGTTTAAAGGTGAGTGGACGAGTCGGAAATGGTTATTGTGAACGATTTCTAGCTCCAATGCGATCATTGGAGGTGGAGTCAACTGTTCTTAAATTAGAAACTCTAAAGTACAGTAAGCATTATTTTATTTTAAAAAATAAATAAGAAATGTCTCAGGTTTTTCGAAAGACGGGTTGCCTCTTGTTAAGCACTAAGTTTACCACCATTAGCTGAGCGCAATGCGGCTTAAGTGGGATGGAGGTCAAGAGATTCCTCGATCTGATTTAAATCATGAAGTTCGAGAAAAGGTTTAAGACGTTGGCCATTAACGATAAATGGTATAGAGTCACGATTGGGAGGTGAGATTTCCACAGCTCCATTACCAAAAATCCTCCTAATCAGAAATGGTCTGGTCCATTTAGATCTAAGCTTGCCTAGGAACAGCTTAAGACGGGCATCAAATAGAAGTACCTTCTGACCAGGACTGAATGATTTACGTGAAATGTGCTTATCATGTAGGGCCTTAATTCGATCCTTGTAAATTTGCAATTTCTCGTACACGTCATTGCGTAGCTCATCGAGCTCGCTTATTTGCAAGCAACAGTGAATACCAGCCTTTCCGAGATCCAAATTACACTTTCGTACTGTCCAATAGGCTTTATGCTCCATTTCTACAGGAATGTGACATGCCTTCCCCTAAACAGTCCTAAAAGGAGACATTCCTAATTAGATCTTATGAGCGATCCTACAAGCCCATAATGCTTCTGGAAGCCGAGTTGACCAATCTTTTCTATCAAGTCAAACAATGACTTGTAAAATCTTTTTTATTTCCCAGTTTGACAGCTCGGCAAGTCTGTTTGTTTGCGGATGATACAGGGTAGAAATGCGATAAGACACCCCGTATTTTCTAAGTACGGACTGGAAATGCACATTCACGAAATGGGTCCCACCATCAGAGATAATCACTTTAGGAACATCGAATCGAGAGAAGATGTTATCGTGAATAAATCTGATAATGACCTCATGATCATTGGTTCGGGTAAGAACGGCTTCAATCCACTTGGACACAGTCCACAGCAAAAAGAATATATTCGAAGCCATTCGAATTTGGAAATGGGCCTATAAAATCAACCCCCCAAATATCAAAAAATTTGCATACGATGATTGGATTTAAGGTCATCTTATCGCAATGGCCCATGTTTCCTAAGGTCTGGCAACAAGCACATGCCCGACAGTATTTGTGTGCGTCTTTAAATAAAGTCGGCTAATAGAAGCCGCTTTGGAGGATTTTGGCTGCGATTTTATGCCCAGAAAAATGGCAACCGCAAGCCTAGTCATGACAAAATGAGATAATATCATTGATTTCTATGTCAGAAATACATCTCCGGATGATCTGGTTAGCTTCGATGCGAAAAAGATATGGATCTTCCCAGAAATAATACTTGGCGTCTGAAATCAATTTGTCCTTTTTGGCTTTGGGCTAATCAGACGGAATCTGGTTTAACGCCAAGTAGTTAATATTTGCATACCAGGGAAGGCCAGCATCTATGCTCATAAGATGCTCATCTGGAAAATGCTCAGTAATTGGTAGTGATGGATCAATGATAGATGAGGGAAGGCAAGACAGGTGATTTGCAACTGCATTCTGTTTTCCCGCTTTGTTGCGAATCTTTAAATCAAATTCTTGCAAAAGCAAGATCCAACGAATCAGATGAGGCTTCTTGTCCCTCTTGGTGAGCAAGTGTCGTACTGCTGTGTGGTTCGAGTATATGATTATGCGGGACCCGAGAAGGTATGACCGAAATTTTTCCAGGGAAAAAACAATAGCCAGAAGTTCCTTCTCAGTGATCATATAATTTTGTTGGGCATTGTCCAATGGTTTACTTGCGTAATAGATCACTACGGGTTTCCTGTCAACTTTTTGACCAAGGATGCCCCCACAACAAAATCTGACACGTCACACATGATCTCAAATGGATGAGACCAGACAGGGGGTTGCAATATTGGTGCCTTGGTGACTCGATCCTTAAGGATTTTGAAGGCTTCGGCACAATCATCACAGAAATCGAAGGGAATATCCTTCAATAATAAGTCAGTCAGGGGCCTGGTGATTTTTGAGAAATTGGGAATAAAACATCGATAGAATCCGACGTGCCCCAAGAAGGATCTGATTTCTTTGACCAAGGAAGGGGGAGGGAGTTTGGATATTAAATTGATCTTTGCTTGGTCAACCTAGATACCTTGCCCAGACACAAGGCATCCAAGAACGATGCCCTGGGGAACCATGAAATGGCTCTCTTCCCAGCTCAGGACCAGATTTACATCAATGCATCATTGGAGGATCTTAGTCAAATGGCCTAGACACTCATCGAACGACTTTCCAAAGACAGAAAAATCATCCATGAAGATCTCTAAAAATTCTCCCACCATGTCCGAGAATATTGCCAACATGCACCATTGGAAGGTAGCAGGTGCATTACAGAGTCCAAAAGGCATTCTACGGAACACAAATGTTCCGTAGGGACAAGTGAACGTGGTTTTTTCCCGGTCTTCAGGATGAATGGCCACTTGATTATAGCCTGAGTATCCATCCAAGAAACAGAAGTACTGATTTCCTGATAATTTTTCGAGAATCAGATCAATAAAAGGTAGCGGGAAATGGTCCTTCTTCGTGGAGGTATTCAATTTTCTGTAGTATATGTAGACTCTCCACGAATTAGCAATTCTGGTGGGGATGGATTCTCCAGACTCAGATTAGATAATGGTTAGCCCAGCTTTCTTAGGCACCACATGAATTGGGCTAACCCAATGGCTATCAGAGATGGGATAGATAATATCCGCATCAAGCCATTTAATTATCTCTTTCTTCACGACCTCTTGAAGATTTGCGTTGAGTCAGCACTGTCTTTCGCGCGTAGGTCGTGAGCCTTCTTCTGTAAAAATGCGGTGGGTACAGTAAGAAGGACTTATGCTGGAGAGATCATCTACAGTCCAACCAATGGCCTTGCAATGCTCCCGGAGGACGAAAATCAAATGTGTTTCCTGATCTGTGGATAAAGAGGAGTTGGTAATCACAGAAAATGTGTTGTTCGAACCCAAAAAGATGTACTTGAGATTGTCAGGAAGCGATTTTAGTTCAAGTACCTAGTTCTCAGTAGCAGTAGGAAGGTCGGGGCTAGCCTGAGGGGGAACTAGAGGTTGACTAGGTTCCTCAAGGTGTAAGTTGGATTGGACTTCTAAGGGTTCTTGCTCAGGAATATTTATATCCAATTCAGCAATAGGATCCTCAAGAAGTGAATCGATACTATTTATTTCCTGAATTACACCACAATTGATTCCTCTATGGGCCTCAAAAATATCAATTTTCATTATCTTATCCCCGAATTTTATCTCCATTTGGCCCTCCTCGCAATTAATGTTTGCCCTAGCTGTTGCTAGGAATAGTCTCCCTAAGATTATAGGTGTATCTTTGAGGTTTTCTAGTGTATCCATGTCTAATACAATAAAATCAACCGGGAAATAGAAATCCCGGACTCTTACAACTACATCCTCCAAAATTCCACGGGGTGACATAATAGATCGATCGGCTAACTGCAATCACTTCCATGGGTTTAAGTTCAGAATCCTCAAAATATTTTAGGAGGGTCGTGGGAATAAGGTCAATGGATGCACCTAAATCTAAAAGAGCCTGGTTAAATTCTAAATTCCCAATCTTGCAGGAGATCAGAGGGGTACCTAGGTTTTTTAATTTCTATGGAAGCTTGCTCAAGATAATGGAGCTAACCTGCTTGATGGAAACACCATCATGTGTCATAACTAGCTCAATTTGATTTGATTAAGTCATTAAATACTCCTCAATAACCGCCAGAGGACTGTAATTCACTACATAATCATTCTGAGAGAGAGATAAGAAAATAGGGTTAAAACTGTAATTTTACCATCATATCTTGAATGCAGAATAACCATGGATTTTCTCAGGGGTTAATAATTAAGGGTTAAATGATCCTAAAAGGCTAACAAGTGGATTAAAACAGACAAAAAAGGGTTTTTGCGTGTTTTGAGAATTAAATAACTTCTGAAACCCTAAAAATAGGCCTACTTAATTAACTGAGGTTCTGGTCAGGATAAAATTCACCCAAACCCTTTAAAATTTATATAAAAATATTCTCTAGGGTTTTGTACCTTCAATTTGACCATCAGAACCCATCTTAACCCAGAACAAAGTCTCAGACTGACATTTGCCTTAATTTAGGTTTTTGCATAAATTACCCTTTCAAACGAGGTCAAAACCTAAATCTAACTTCACCATTAGATTTCTTAGGTCCAAATTATTCTTGTACCAAAATTTGAGCCCAATCTGATATCATCTTGACCAAGTTTGCATTCTGTTCCAGTCAGACTCTTTCTATCTCATTCAGACCCTTAACTTTTAAATTCTCTTACAAATAATCCCCAACTTCTTTGTCTTCTTCACATGTCCCCGTGCCATTTTTGGAAGGATAAACCTTCACCATTGAGTTTCGAGGGAGGATTTCTCGCTCGATTCTCAATCAATCTCTCCTAAAATTGATACGGGGATTCCTTGGGAAGTTACCTTTCATTTGAGCCATTCCTTGGGCTCTAAGTCTTTTCCAAAAGGCCATGCGAACCTTTCAAAGGTTCGGGTATCCTATTTCGCAAAAACCTTCCGAGCTTGGAAGCTTCTTTCCAAGCTTGGAAGGGCTTCCTATGATCTATAAAAGAACCCCTGACGCATGGCCAAGCTTTTCAGCAAGTCATGGCGTGTCAAACGGCCCTAAAAACCTATCTCAGACCACCGTAGACCTTTACTCTGGTGACCTCCCTAGATCCCCCTCCTCCGACCGTCCAACCATCAAATTGGAGGACCTAAGTTCTTCCTCTCTTCCTTGCGACCCTCCTCAACCAAAGGGAGGGTGTTCCTCTATCTGCTTCTTCGTCGCCGCCTCACCATCTCTACTTCCTTCTCCAGCTCCGGTTGACCAACACCGGAGCCCTCCGCCTCTCTACCGCATCCCTAAGTCTCTTTATCTCTCCCTTTCTTTCTCTATACTATTTTCCCACTCTCGCAACACACGCACGACCACCGCTTCTCCCTCAACGCCATCATCTTCTCCGCCTCCGGCGAAGTTTCGGCGACGCCTACACACCGCCACAGTGCTCGAAACCCACCGCTGCCACTTCCATCAGCATCGCCAAGACTCACCCTCCAAAAACCCTAAAGAAATTTAAGGTTTAACACCCTCCACCTTCCCGCCGAACACACCCACTGTCCGCCCTCATCCACCTCACTGTCAGCCCTCCACACACATCTACATGCCCTCGGACCACCACCTTTGCATTCGCCTCATCAAGGCGAAGCTCCTGAACGTACTGACTGAGGCACTTATCTCGTGTTCATTTCTTTCAGGTATCATGTCGCCTCTGCCATTAACAGAGCTTCTTCAAGGAGCTCCAAGTGGTGTCCATGCTTCAGACGTCTAGGCATCACCTCCAGGTGGTGCGGACCTACGTGCTCCAGGTCTCCAGGCTCTCAATAGCATCAACATGCCTCGCTGCTGCTTCAATTTGGCGAGGGACGTCGCCCTGCAGCTGCGCAAAGAAGAGGTGTGGGATTAGTCCCACATTGGAAACAAACGAAGCGGCACAGGCGCATAAGAGGAATTTTTCCTATAGACTGTTCGCCTCAGTAAGCATAGGGTGAGGTCCCCACACGCACGCCCTCACGTGCACTTACGCCCCGCGGGTCTGGGCTTGATCGATTACCTGGATACTCGGGTCTAGTTTGGTTTGTTGGTCTGAGAGAGGAAGAAGAGAAAAAGGAGAGGAGAGGGGGGGTTTGCTCTGCCGCCCTCCTCTTGACTCTTGTGAGATTTGAAGAGGCCTTTGCCTCTGCTGGTGTGCTAAGTCCTATGCCGCACCTTCTCTGAAGCCAAGGGAAGAAGAAGAGAAGGAAGAGAAGAGAGAAGCCTTTCCCTAAGGCTTGAAGAATTTGAAGAAGAAGAGGCCTTTGCCTCTGTTAAGGCGTCTAAGCCAAAATCTGTCGTCTGATATCTGATACCTTGGCTCTGTTGGTTATGCTTAGATTCTAATCTGTTGCTTTGACTATCTTGCTAAGCTTAACATTGTAGGGTAATTTGGTGATTTAAATCACCATTTTACCCTCTTTTCTTTTTACATTATTGACATTGGATCTCATTTATATATCTTTATTGATTGCAAATTCTTACATCTTTAATTGTGATCTTGAGTTGTAAATTGCATATTGCTCCATGTGTTCGACCTCGGACTTCAAATTCGAGTAATAAATTCTATATGTTTTCGCACTGATTCGAGTTATACTGCAACGCGACGATTTTAAAACCCGTTTCAAAGTGACTAACATTGCTCCGATAGCAAAATAGGACTCCCGTCAGAATTCTTCGGCTTTCGCTTAGGAGTGCATATGTTCTTTAAAAATCGCACATAAGCCAGTATATGACGTATAGCATCCATCAAAGGAATGCTAATCTGGACTTGCTCAAAGAGCTTGATCAAGTCCTCGTCAACTTGAGGTGGCTTCCTACCCTTATTTCCTTTGGTCAAGGCCTCAAGAAAAGGTGTGGTCTTAGGCTCCTCTGGAGTGGGTTCTGTAGTACCTGAGTTATCCTTAATAATCACTCCGGATTGAGATGTAGTAGGTTTAGGTTTAATGTATCTCTTAGGCTTAGGATCCTTAGTACACTTACCACTACGGGTTGTGACGGAATATAATCCTGCAAGATATGGAGGAGTGGGTAGGATAGGTGGCTGCTGCTACAGAGATGAGTCAGGTACAAAAGTTGATGCTTCTGACCCTTCTTGATACATAGGTGCAGAAGGGCCTAGTTGCACATAATGAATTTGGCCCTGCTTTGGGTTCACAACATACCTCTGATTTGGCACGTTGTTAGGGTTTGGTAGAGGTCGTGAGGGTAATGCACCTGACTGGCGAGTCCCAACCATTTGTGCAATTTGGTTGCGTATATTTGCCATATCCGCAGTATGCTACCTCTGCATAGCAGCATTAGTCTTCTGCATATCAGCCAGGGTCTGAAGAATCATGCTCATTTGATCATCTTTATTAAGCCTATGTTGAAAATTCGGATTGGGCCTAGGTTGAGCAGGTTGATATGAGTGTGGATTTTATGGTCGGGGTGGATATTGAGGTCTAGAATTTTGAGGATAGGAATTCCCTAACTAAGAGAAGTTAGGATGATTACGCCACCCAGGATTATAGGAATTGGAATATGGGTTGTTCTGGATGGCGTGGAGTTCCTCATAGGGTTGAGGAGCTCCGGAAAAATCAGGATAATGGGGCTCAAAGGACCCCCAACTAGGATGAGTAGGTTCAGAGTTTCCCCCGAACCAAGAGTTAGAAGGGGATGGATTCATATCCATCGCAGTGTACTGAATATTATGCACAGTCTCCCTCCTTGTGGGTGGTTGTTCATGTGTGTTTTGTTGAGAAGAAGTGACTTTCTGCAGCTGGCGAGTCAAATCGTCAAGCTTTTTCTCAATTATTGAGACTTTATCCAATTGATTGGCCACAACCTCCATGTCGACGGAAGAGGATAAGTCTTGTGCTTCGTGTGTCCTGCATGTGTTTGTCGATGCACGAGTAGTAGTCCTGTCGAACATACCCATGGATGTATTATTTATTGAATTTTTAGCCATATTTTCCAGATTTTCCCAAATAGCATTCTCATGCTTGGCCATGAAATTGCCTCCACAAGCTGCATCGATGAAAAGTCAAATATCTTCACAGAGTCCCTGGTAAAAAGATTGGACTTGTTCCCATTTAGGAACTCTATGATGTGGGCATTTCCACATGAGATCGAGAAAGCAATCTCATGCCTCATGAAGTGGTTCCCCCGCATTTTGTTGAAAATGAGTAATTTGATGAGTTAGGGCTTTAGTACGCACTACTAGGAAGTATTTCCTTAGAAATTTAGTTTGCAATTCATCCCAGATATTGATCAGTCGATTCAGAGACCGATACCAGTGGGCAGCTTTCTCTTTAAGCGAGAAAGGGAACATCTTCATGAGCAGAATGTTCCGATTTTGAACAGTTGGTCCGAGAGTCTAGGCCAAATGTTTTAACTCTTGAATGTATTGGAATGGGTCTTCAGAACCCATCCCCTAGAAATGGGGGATCAAGCTGATAATATTCGACTTGAGTTCGGTCTCAGGTCCCCCAACCGGAATACACACTCTGGGCTCGATAGCCACTTCTGCGGGATTATAATGATCCCGCATTTATGGACCTGCTCTAGGGTTTGCCAACACATTGATAAGATCTGTGAGAGTCTGGAGCTGGTTTTGCAGTTGCTGGATGTTGTCTCCTCCTTCTAGATCAGGGTTCTCCATTGAGCTAAAGTCAGAAAGCGACGAACCTGGGTTGGAAGTAGATGGGTCAGAGAAGATATGGATCGGATCAGAAGAAGACCTAAACAAGTTAGTCAGGTTCAGTCCCCGACGTGAATGAACTACTAGAGGAGGTCTTAAGACTAGTCTTAAGGACCTCCTACCATGCATGCACAATAGAAAAGATGAGGGACTAGATTTCAATTAGACCCAATCGAGACACTCAAATATATTTGGATGGCTTAGGCTTATTAGAGACAAACGACCTCTAGATCACGAATTCACCCGTCTGAGAATTACTTGGGTAGCCAGAGAGGGAGAGTCCCGCAAAGACCCTTATATGATAGAGCGCCCCCACAGGTTACAGGGTTTCCCCCACCCGACCTCTCTTGTCACTGCGGTTCCAAGTAGACCGGATACATGTCGATTGAGGTCCTAGGTCTATCAAATTTTAAGCCTATTTGTGCCTCAAATTATCACTTGATTAAGAGTTTATTTCAATTGTGACCTAATTTTCAAGTCTATTGGGTCACCAAGTGAACCAATTCCACCTGACCTGTCCTAATTTTGAGGATGCAATCTGGGTTAACTCACCCAAATCACCTTGTTTTGGTTCAGCAAATAGGTTATTAAGTCACTTCTTTTAGGGTTCAAGTGATCTTAGGGCTTGTATTTTAGGGTTAGGTTGTGAATCAGTTCAACCAAGGCTTAGGTAGCACACAATGCGGATGATATTTTCCTTTATACTTTGTAAATGTGTACTAGATAGGCCCTAAAGTGTTAACCCTAATTTGGCTCTAAAGTGGAGTTCAATTTGAATTTTAGTGATCCCATTAGACTTAATCAAGAATGTTTTACTCCACGGGTTCAATTAACTAGTCCCTTAGGTTCAGAAATTGCTGGGTTGTGTTTTCTAGGCCGATCTTAGCTCAGAATTTATAATTTCTTACCACAAATGAAACTTCTAAGAAAATACGGCAAGATTGAGTCATATATTTCTTTTACCCCTTTTTGTTTTATTGCAATTAAGAAAGGGGGATGAAGAAGAGAGGAGAAAGAGTTACTTGCCGTGGAGTGGTTGTCCTCAAGTTCCAAAAGTCAGGCGCCCCCTCAGTTAAGTTCATGCAAAACAACCAATCAAGGTAGATATGTCCGAAATCAAGAATAATAGTGATAAATGTGCATTGCTCCTCAGCAACGGAGCCAAAATGTTCGGCTCGCTTTAATCGTTTCAAAAATGCATCGAGTTGTAGTATAGTAATTAAAACGAATCAAACATCTAAATTTATAATACTCGAATTAATCAGAAAGAAATCCGAAGTTGTCTCTAGGAGCAATGAAATGTGCAAATATCACTATTTTGGATTTCACATAATTAACTTTAATAACTAGATCTCATAGAGCTATTCTTTTAATACATAAAATCTAGTTCAAAATGATTTAACGGAATCCAAAACCCATTACTATTGAGGAAATTCAATTAATGCTTAGGAAAAGTTAATATGAGAATAATGTGCTTAAGCATTTAAATAATTAATGTTTGAAAATATTATTTCAAAGGGAATCAAATAATCTAATAGAGGAAACAAGGTTTTAATATAAAAAGGAAGTCTTCAATGTAGTCCCTGCATTGTTGCTATTAGGTCCCTGAAACCTTTCTTTTAGGTCCCTGCAAATTTCTCTCTTTTGCAAGGAAGTCCATGTCCTTCTTCCTTCTCTTCTTCGTTTCTTCTTCTTGCATTGATTGCAGGAGGAGGAAGGTGATGGTCGGCCGAGCTTCTCGATGCACGGTGTGACCCTCTAGAGGTTGTAAGAGCTTCCTCGCACCTCTATGAAGCTTCGTGCGAAGCTTGAAGACTGGAGGTAGCTGGAGGTGATGAACGGAGAGGTGTAGTTGGCAACGTTGATGGGTAGCTTGGTTGTGCGAAAATCGCACCCAAGCTCTCAACCAAATGATCGAGAAGCTTTGACATGATGTGCTGGTGATAGTGACATCGATTTGTTGCAAGGAGGTCGGAGGAGGGCCGGCGAAGTCGAGGAAGGTGGTGGCCGGCGTGGGTGTTAGGTGGAGGTCATGGATGGACAAACCCCTCAATAAGTTGAGGGGTTTTGCTCCTCGTGGCGTAGCAGAGGTCATGGGGTGGTTGGTGTGCTATGCTAGTGAACGAGGCGATGGGGCATACTCGGCGAAGTTGGTGTCGGAGCGTGGGTGGGGCTTGCCGTGCGTAGGGAAGATGATGGAGAAGAGGATGATGCGGTGGTTGAATCGTAGGTCTATAGGGGGGAAACTATTCTATACGGAGAGAAGGTCAGGGGGTACCTATGAGGAGAGGAGACTGTCGGGAAGAGCGGTGGTGAGCCCGTCGGACTTAAAGAAGAAGGTGAAATCCAGCGAGTGTAGTTTGGAGCGAGGAAGAGGCTCAGAGGACTGTCTTCTGTGGTAGGAAGAACAGTGAGGAGTTGGGGAAGGTAGCCGTTCCCTTGGTTGGTGGTGAGGGGCCAGCGACGAGTGGGAAGAAGGGAAGCTCCAAGGTGCTTCAATGGAGGTGACCGGAGGAAGAGAAGGAAAGGGAGAATCCGGCCAAATTGAGCACGATTCAACTCGGAAGAAGTTCACCAATATTTATAGACCTATAGTCGCGCAAGGAGGTTGGGAAGCTTGCGAGAAGAACTCCGAGAAGAGTGAGTTAGGCACGGCTACTTTGTACGCGGATTCCGATGACAAGAGTTGGCTGTTGACGAAACAAATGCCTCTATTAGATGCGGGGAGGATCAGAGAGTCGATCCTCCAAATTTCGTGGAGGGAGGTTGAGGGAAGCAACGGGAAAACGAGAAAAAATCTCGCCTTCCTGCACACCATTGATGGGTGAAGGTGGAGGTGCTAGCAGGGTTATAACTGTGAAGAAGATGAAGAATTAGGGGGGTCTTTGTGAGGAAATTAGGACTTAGGGACCAAAATGCAAAGTTGACAAAGATGAAGTCCAAATGAACACAAATTTTTATGATAGCCTAATTTGGATATAAGGAAGTTGATGGTAACTTCAATTTTGGGTTTTGATGTCATTTTCATGATCAATTTACACTTAGACCCAAATTATACCAAATACCCGACTCTGATTCTGTTTTAGGTCAAAACGAGTTTCGATTGTCGAATTGACTCTGCCAAACCTTATAAAATATTTTTAATTTATTTTTAGAAGGTTTAGAATATATTTATTTCCATCAGAACTATTTTAATTGAAGTGGAGTTGAAATTAGAGTTTTAATTAAAATTAAATATTCGATTTGAATGTAAATCCTAAATTACTTAATTCCAACCCACTTTTAAGGTGTTTAAGCTCAATTGACCTTTAATTAATCATAGGTTCATCCTCCAGCCATTCTGCATTCATGATTGTCTGTGAAAACTGTAGAATTAACCCTGTTTTATAATACTTCTTTTCTTTTTAGCCTTGATTGAGTAATACCCTTTTAATATGTTAATTAAATGAATTTAAATTTAGAACTTAGATAAATTAGATTAGTTATAGAGGATGATGGCGATGCCATCAAAATGAGAAAGGTTCATGGACCGAGGGTTTTCAGCATCAAGGGTTTCATTTGCTTGCCAAGAAGAAGGTTCTGAGGCTTCACTAAGACTTATTTGAGGAGGCACTACTCATGTAATGTTGTTCTCTGCCACCACGAACATATAAACTTTATGCTCGTGGGGGCCCCAAAATGGGAAGAAAATAGTTCTTCCCATGTAGTTCCAAATTTTAGTCATTTAATTTTTTATTCTTCAATTTCTAGGCATCGAATCAAGTTTGGAATTGAATTTTAAATGACATATTTCCACTCTTTTGCGATGTCACTAACGAGTCATTTGCATTTGATTTGTGGCCTCACAACTTGTGTAAGTCCTTAGTGAGTTATTTGAAGTGTCCTCTAGATCTCAAGCTATAGCCCATCGAGAAAAATGGTTGAACTCATCCTTGTTTAATGTGTGATACAAGGAATTCATTGCCTTAGAGTTGAGAGATAGCTTCTTCTTATTAAACCTGAATAGTGTTTTGTCCATGAAGAATTATCATTGTAGTCAACCAAGCAAGTTGTTGGTCAAGGCTCCAATGATGAGTCAAAACACAAGGTGATATCCATGTTCGAAGGTTCATTAGTATGTTGTTCAAGTCCTTCATTGTGCATGTATTGTATTTATGCAAGAGAAATTTTGCATTCATCTCTGTTTTGGAGTCATACTTTTCTTTAACAGCATTCCAAGCTCGTATATTGTCTTATTGGTCTTAGTGACTTTCATTTCATTGTCATTCTGTGTATCAACATGAAAGATCGAGCTTTCTTTTTTATCTTCTCATCCTTTATAGCTTCCTTAAAGAGCTTGAGAGTAAGATTCTTGCAAAAACACAGTCAATCTTATCATCTGTGAGATTATATCAATTGTCCAGCTCCATAGACCATATCATAATTAACATTATTAAGTTATTCCAACTTAATTAGCCCAATTATGACTAGTTATGGGTTTATTAGTTTACTAATTTGTTATTTTAATCTTCTATTTTGATTTTGTGAATAAATGATTGCTATTCGTATTTTGGTCAAGAAAAATAGATAATTTCCAATAGAGGAGCTAGCAAGAAAACAAGTTCTCAGAGACGAGGAGAGCAATCCGATCAAAGAGGACCATACATGTCCTTCGTCATTAAATAAGACATTCATGAGCTTTTACATGAAAAGGAAGAGAAGAAATAACCTGAAGACCTTTCAAATATTGTATGCCTACAAAAGAAAAATCTTAGGGTTAATTTACTTGGAGGGTTAAGGAAGTGGTGTTAAGAAATGTGAAAATAGTGTTAACCTTCAATTATATTTACTTGCAGAGTGATTTTAATACTAATTTGTGTTTACTTGAATTGGTGTTAAGTTAGAGTGTTAATCCTTGTGGTGTCTATTTGTTAGTGGTATTAAGAATTTGAATCAAAGATCGCGAGAGCACAATAAAATCATGAAACTTAAATACGAGTTTGCCTAACACCAGTAGTAACTGATGTTAGACAAATCATTGTTAAGAACTCTTAACCTGTGTTAACTAAAAGGAGGTTAACCCTCAAAGTAAACAAAAGTTAACCCTTCAAAAAAAGAGTTAACCCCTCAAGTAAACTAACCTTTAAGGAATCGGGCCTCTCACATCATATACAGGCATAATTACAAAGAACATTGTATTTGTAGTTATTTTTGAGTTTTTGGCCTGCCTAAGGAGAAAAAGCTCACTTAAAACTAAGAAAAACCTAACCTAAGGCCTAACCCACTTATTCCCACTTGCATTCCACTTCATGTTTTATCATCCCCTTCCATTTCAAGACCCTCAACCCTGCTCTAGAGTATCTTTCTCACAAGTCCTTTGGGCAATATTGGGTCCCCTTTAAAGAAAAATAAGCACCCTAGAATCTAGGATTTCTAAACCTAATCCTTTATGAACTCCCTATTCTTAAGGAGAGCGGTTTAGAAACTCTATTTGAAACTCCTTCTGTACCACGATAATTACACTTAGTGGGGCCCACCACAATAATTATTTTTGTATAAAACTGAAACGCACAAGTGAATTCACTTATGATATTTGATTTAGAGCTAAATATATATCACCGATGATTTTTTGTGAAGGGAGTAATATTTACTTCCATCCAACATGCTTACAACCATAAAATATGACCTATCCAAAATCAAGAAATCACTAACATTTTTTGTATACAACTTGGAATGTCACTAATTAATGATATTTATCTTAGAATATCACCAATGATATTTGATTTAGAATAAAAAAATCATTAGTGATTTTTGCATATAACTAAATATCACAGTTGATATTTTATTTATAACTGAATATCATTGGTCATTTTTTGTTCAAAGAGTGATATTTACTTGTATTACGCAAAAATTCACACATACACTCATAACACATATGATGAGATCTACCAAAAATTAAGAAATCATTGGTTGTTTTGCATTCAAATATTCCCAGTGATATTTGATGTAGAATAAAAAGTCATTAATGATTTTCGCATACAACTAAAACTCATTGCTAATACTTTAAATTTCACCGGTGATATTTCGTTTAGAAGAAAAAATCATTGGTGTTTTTCATTCATGACGTGATATTTACTTGTATCACGTAAAAAGTCATGCACACACTCACGGTACACATTGTAGAGCCCACCAAAAAGTAAGAAATCACCATCGTTTTTGGCATATAAGTAGGGATAAGCATTGGATTGAGCCCTTGTAGGTTAGGTTTGACCTGACCCAAACCCATTTAATAAATGGGTTGAAAAGGTGACCTAAGGCATGACTCAAAATAAATTTTTTGACCCAACCCGATCCGGCCTAAAAAAAAATGACCTCATGCTGGGCTAGGTTGACTTATTTATTCATGAACTCGTTATTTATTTCATCAATGCATGAAAAACAATAGTAAATTCACTTAATAATTATTTTAAAAGTACTAACAATGAGATGATTTGGTAAGACTTGTAAAAGATAATTATCATTTTTAGTTATTTAAAGGACAATGTTATTATAATTATTTTTTATATAAATTAAAAGATCTTTAAGTTTTCATGGATACACGTGCAATCAAAATGATTGAGCTACTTACATTGTAAATATTTGAGTTAAATAGTTTACATATTATTATATGCCAAGGTAACTAAATATAATCAAGTATGAGGAAATTACAATAAAAAATAAAAGTGATCATCATATGTGTTCGTATTTAGTTCAAACTTGAATGTTCATACTTCTCAATAGTAAGAAGTCAACGGTTCATATCTAATTCAAACGGAATCGTAAGATTACACAACTTACAGTTACAGGAAACAATATAGTTTTAAGGTTTTATCAGTGGAAAATAATAAAAGTAGTTCATGTTTATTTAATGTTTAATATATCATGCATATATGATATATCTATTTTGATATATATTATAAATATATGTACATTTATAATTCATATTGATGTAATTGGACTAATAGGTTAAGCCTTAGGCCAACCCCATAAATGGACCACAGGATCAAGCTAGGTTTGGGTCACCTCAGCCAAGGCCTAGCTCATTTAATAAATTGTCATATTTACAACTCAAGCCTAGTGAAAGCTAATTTCGAGTTTAGACTTAAGTTTTCCAATCAGGTTGGGTCTTGGGATGGGTCTGGTCGACCTGACCTCATACTCATACCTACATATAAGTAAAAGTCAGTGGTGATATTTGATATTTACTTTAAAACAAAAAAATCACCGATCACTTTTGTATATAATTAAAATTTATCAGAGATATTTTAAAATTTACCAATTATATTTTAATTAAAATAAAAAATCATCAAAGATATTTGATTCAAATCCAAATATCACTAATAATTTTATTTAAAAAATAATATTTACTTACATTACGTAAAAAATCATGCATCACTCACAACACATAAGGTGAAACAGCCAAAAATCAAGAAATATTCACCGTTATTTTTTACATTGAATTAAAAATCACCGATCATATTTAATGAGTGATATTTGACGGTGATTCTATTTTATTTTCTTTCGGATTGAAAATCGCGTCCACTATTTTAATATTTTTCTTTTCTCCATTCATATTTTCGTATGGTTACAACTGCAAGAAAACAACATATACGAAGAACTTGCCATTTTACTTAACATACATGGGTTTGATTATCATGTCGGTGTGAAGTTGAAAATGGGGGCAGTTAGAAAAGGATTGGGATAAGTAGTCGGCAGGAAAATGGAGAATGGGGGGGGGGGGGGGGGGGGGGGGGCGGGGGGGGTGAGGTTTGACTAAATAAGAAACGACTTTTTTATTTTTAATTGGGATAAAGTGGGGACACGTGTTATGCTATGGCGCAGATTACCTTCTTTTAGATTATAATTAGAAAATTGAGACCCACGCTTCCGGACGTGAATAATATTATTATTATTGATAAAAAAATATAAAAGATATATATAATATAACTTATTCAATAATCAAATATACAAATGATTATTTTTATTTTAATAATTGAAATAGTAATATATGTTAAATAATTGGATAACAATATATGATGTGTATAATATATATTAATAAATTAAAAAATAAACTTTTAATTAAAATTTATCTAGATAAAGGTCTACATTTTGTGATGGGAATAATATTATTATAGTTGAATCATACAAAATATATATAATAATATAATTAATTAAATCATTTAATATACAAATAGTTATCTTTATTTCAATAATTGGGATGATATAATCCTTATAATATGTACGAAAAAAAAATTAAAAAAATATTATTAGTTAAAAAATACCTAATTAAAGTAATAAAAAATAAGAATAAATAACAAAGAACGTTGTTGTGACAAAGAGAGGGGGGGTGGGGGGGGGTTGTTGGGGGGGAAGGGAGGAGAGGCGAGAAGTGGGAGGGGGCATTAATATTGTCTCGGGAGTGTGAGAGAGAGAGAGAGGAACGGAGAGAGTATAGAGGAGAGATAAAGAGAGGTGAGAGGCAGGTTCAACACTCGGCGATCGAAATCCTCTTTGAATAATAATTACATGTTAAAATTAATTATTGTAAATACTTTTTTAATTAGTATCCATTTTGTATATAAATAATATCTAATTTATTAATGAAATAAAGAGAGCCCGTAAAAAGTATATAATTATGATTTTGGATTATATACATATTGGATGTTGGTGCTAGAAAAATAGATATTTTTATTTTTGTAAATGTTACAACTTAAATGTTACCATCTTTATCTTAGAGAAGTTAAAAGTAAAACAATTATCAGAATCCCTTAATAATGCAGCACTTGAATTTAGAGTGTGCAAATAGGATTATGGAAATGACGAAATGCTAATCACATCATCTAATGCAAATTAAATATTAGAGACTCCCATCAAGTTTCTTTAATTGATTTGCAATTCACTTTAAAAATGCTAAAAAAAATAAATTAAAATATATATTTCTACCTCAATAATTTACTTAAAATTAGAACTTCTAATTATTGCTTTGAAATATATTTCGTGATGTTGAAATTTTTAATACCATTAGCATGCTATATCATTTTTTTTTTATGAAATTTTTAAGAGGCAAGTTGCCTACCCGAGGGAGGGAGAGAGAGAGAGAGAGAGAGAGAGAGAGACTTCTTGGGGATGAAATCGGAGGGAGGGAGAGAGAGAGAGCGGGGGAGTAGGGATGAAACCCGCGGGAGGGATCGACACGTGGTTGTCTGAAACCTTGGTTTAGTATATTAATATAGATATATACATAGATATTCTTGGATAATATTTTTTAAAGGAAAGACATAAGTCTTAATGACTTATTCATATGTTATATGGATGTTTTCCAACTATATGAACCCAGTCAAATATGATAGAATAAAATAGAGTGACAATTCCAAAAAAAAAAAATGGAGAAAAATGTTCTATAGAACCTTTTTTTTTAAATGAAACAAACCATAGAACAACTAAGTATTATATACCCGATATTTTAATTTATGCGCCATTATGTCGGTTAACGCTTATCCTCTCCCATGCAATTGCTGTTAGAAACCTACCCTCTCAAGATATATATATATATATATATATAGGTGCAAAAGAAAGTTATAAACGTGCAATCACGTATAAATATATCGAAGTTGTACAGGTGATCTTACCAAAACTCCCGAAGCTAATCGATTTAAGGGTTTTAAACCTATATTCTTTGAATTTACATGCATACCCATTTCTTCTTGATATTTACATTAAATTTTCAAGAATGTAGATTACAACTTAATTATTTTTTTTGTGAAGACATCTTTACAATTTTCTTTATTTTACTTTTTGATCCACATCCTCCCTTCTACTAACCTTGCTCCCAACGTTTTCCAAGGGCCAACACCCACCGGAGATTGTCCAATCCAAGAGTTTCTACCTTACCCATTGATCGAACCTCCCTAATTGATTGTAATTATATGAGAGATAAAGAAATTGGTGATCCCATTCCACTGCGAGGGGTATAGGGGTATATGACTGGAGGGAGGATGATGTTTCTAAATATGCACTAATAAGAAATAATATTATAATCTCTTTTTTTCTTACGAATTACTTGATCCCTTGCCTCAAGGGCCTCTCGTCGTTATTTATAGGGCAGGGGTTTGTCATTTTTTGAGATTTTCTCCTCGCTGAATATGCATGTTGTCAAGGTATGTATGTTGTCATGTTATTAACTGCGGCGTCCATATCATCATTTATTGGAGGCATGGTCGTGTTGGACTTTTTTCGTCGTCTCTTTGTTGGCGTCGGATCCTTAAGTGGGTCGGGTCCTCTGTATCTACCCATATCCGATCCTTTTCGAGTGTAAGCGGGTCAGATCCCTAGACCCACCTGTATCCGAGTCTTTCCAGATGTAGGCGAGTTGGATTCCCGAACCCACCTGTATCCAAGTATTTTCGAATGTAGGTGGGTCGAATCCTTTTTGTTGAACTTTTCACAAAGTTTTGAGTCCGAGGGCATTTTTTGCCCCTTATCATATGTCCCTTACTCTCTAGCTAGTGGATGCTTGCTAAGAGAGTAACTATAGTGGTTAAAAACTCCATGATAGGTAGCGCCCCCAAATGTTGCCCTAACTATTTGTTTAAGCGAGGGAGCATTTGTTTTGGAGCAGAATTTGTCCTGAATATCTACCTGTTATGTTGCCTGACATTAAAAGGTGGCTTCAGGGGCATTCACCTGTATACTGCCATCCTTAGGAGGAGGTTGGGGGCGTATTTGCATGTATTTCTATCGGCATTAAGAGGCGGTTGCAGGCGCGTGTGCTTGTTGTCGGCCTTAAGAGATAGTTGGTGGCGTATTTTCCTGTATTTCTACCGACCTTAAGAGGTGGTTGGAGGCGTGTTGCCAGGCTTAAGAGGCGGTTGGAGTCGCGGGTGCTTGTTGTCGGCCTTAAGAGGTGGATGGAGGCATATGTGCCTATATTTCTACTGGCCTTAAGAGGAGGTTGGAGGCGTATTTGCCTGTATTTCTACCGACCTGAAGAGGCGGTTGGAAGCATGTGCGCTTGTTGTATTGCCAACCTCAAGGGACAGCTTGCCAGCCTTAATAGGCGGCCATGCCAAAGGAACGTGAGGTGTATCCTCCTAAGTTTCTGCTGACCTTAAAAGGCGGCCTGTTGAGGGAGCGAAGGCATATTGGCACCTGGTCCCTGCTGGCCTTAAGAGGCAACTACACAGGAAATGGTGTGTCGTAAACGTCACCTTCCTCTAGTGATGGCTAGTCATCACGGGAAATGATTTTTGTCTTGGGTGTGACAAGACTAGCATTAATTGTCATTATGATGAGGCGAAGGCCTCAAGTGTCGTGCCTACCATTGATGAGACTGCCCTCTCTACGGTGGTGGGTATGCGCGCAGGGGGTAGTTAATGCCCGTAATGATGGCTGAAGTATTTTCGCTCTTGGCGGTATATTTGGAATCCGAGTCGGATACGGCGAGACTTGATTTTTTCGAAACGTACACCCTGCAAGGGGGGAACCGTCTTCCGTGGGGGGTACATATAGGGATGGTGGGTCATAGTTAATGCCCCACATACCTTGGGCAGCACTGTGCGCTGTATTCATCTTCAACGGGGTGCTATGAGAGAGTGTTCTTCGTCAAAGCATCTTCGTCTTAAGGTTTCTTAGAGAAAGCATCACCATGTCGAGACTTGCAAGCAGGGTAAGTCCATTGTCTCCTCTTCTGGGGTCTCTACTAAGATGGGGGATTTGTATAATTTTTCATTGGACTTTCGTAGTTAGTTTGCGATTCTGTCTTTTTTGGAGTACGAACTCGGTGGAGTACCATTTCATGCTTGTGGGTCCCAGACCCCTCTATGTTCGAACAACGTAAAGGACATGTTTATAGTTTGTAGATACGCCATAGAGCACGGTCTACGGGTACCTTTGAATCCCTTTTTGTCCTCCTTCCTTTTCTTTTACAATCTCACCCCTTCATAGCTCAACCTTAATTGTTAGCTAGTTTTGAATGCTTTTACTGCCATCAGACTTCACTTGGGGATTGTCCCCTGCCTTCTTTTATTCCACTTGCTTTTTGGATTGATGCCCCTGAAGGTGAAGAAGGGCAAGTCTTCATCAGGCACTTACACCCTATACAGCCGGCAGACCAGATACTGCATAGTGGATCTCCCTGATAGTTTGAAGGGGTAAGACCACGATTTCTTTTTTCTTTCCAATATTGAAGACCTCGGAGTCCCCTATACTTGGCAAGGCTCGCTTGAGAGTGACTAGCCGCCCCGACCCGAGAAGCTTGACCCATCTACATGGGTGAATGAAGACAAAATAATTAAGTTTGTTCCGATTGCCCAGTCGAAACTCAGGTGGAAGGACGTCTGGGAGGCTTTGTCATGGGTAGCAGACTCGTTACCAATGCCATGTAAGTAGGGGGGAGGTAATAGCTTTCGTATTTCGTATTGCACCCACTAGTTACTTATTAATTCGATGTTTTGGTTCTTTTGGTTGCAGCTTTCAAGCGGTTTGCTTGGCTAATCATACCTTAGAGTTGAGGCAGTGGCTTAGCTTGTCGTGGGTCATGGCATGGCAAGGAAAGGCTAGTGGAGGGGAGGCCCTTGGAGCGGGGTGAGGGGAGTCAGCCCGCTTATCAGAAGGGGTTGAAGCGAAAGGAGACCCTTGAAGAGATCACAAAGGAGCCAGAGGTGTAATGACCTGTTACATTTTGAGCCGGATAAGACATCTGGAGTTTCAGCCAGACATCTATCCAGACGTCTAGACATGTGCCCGGATGTTTGAAAGTGAGTTTTTTCGTACTGTGCCTTGCACTCTGCGCGTGGGCGACGCATAAAGGCTGCTCCCTTTCTCTCTCCTTCACCCCCTAAACCCTAACCCCTCTCCTATATAAACCCCCCCTTCTCCTCTCCTCTCCTCACACCACTCAACCACCTCCACCTCCACCTTCTCCTGCCAGCCACGTTCCCCTCCGCCTCTGCTGCAGCTGCGGCAAGGAAGGAGATCCATCGGCGAGGGGAGAGCAGGGAGGAGTGAGAGTGAGAGGGAGTGAGAGAGGGGGGGAGGAGGAAGACAACCACGGGAGCTCGATGGAGCTCAAGGAGGAGCCGCAGGAGAGAGGAGGGCATCAGCGAGGAGCTGCTCAAGCTCCTGCAGCTGCTGGAGCTGCCATTGCGGGCAGAGGGTGGTGAGACTCAAATAGGTTTTGTAAATATGGTGATATTATCGTTGAAGTATAATGAGTTAACCTAAATCAAGTCTAACCAGCTTCAAAAAAATTTTAACCTAGCCTACTTGATTTTATCTTGGTCGCTTTGAGGCCCAGGGTCGATCTTAGGGAGGCGGGAATTTGAAGGTCAAGGAGTTTCTACGCCTTTCCTAAAATGTATCTCTTCCTTGCATTTATTATGTTTTTGATTTTTTTCTATTTTTTAAGATTTTTGTTGGTGATAATGTTGTCCTTGAGGTACACCCTCAAAATCAAGTCCTTAGCCTTGACCCAAATGGTTCTTAGCTTGTAGCCAACTTGGGATTTCCAAAAATCGATTTTGTTATTCGCAAGACCAAGTACCTGCAAAACAAGAATTATCTTTTCTCTTTACTCTTTTTTTTCTTTTTAATAGCAAGAAATAAAAGATAAATGAAAACAAGGTAGGTTGCTAGAAAAGAAAGAAATACTTAGCTTAGTATATGTACAGATATATAGTAGATACAGTATATATATATGTATATAGTTATATATTATATAGGGGTGGAGGTGGAAGTGGAAATGGAATGTAGCACAGTGTCAAGTTGGTCAACATCTAGTAAGACGCAACCAACAAGACTGAGTGCTGCGTGAAGTGTGAGCGGATGTGTGGGAGTGTGTGTGGAAGCGCTTACTTTCTGCGAATATCGGGGAATATCAGCAACTGGTGCAGATATTCCCACGATATGATGCGCGGTGGAGGGACTAGTGCACGGGAGTATGGGTGGTGAAGTGTATATATGGATATGGGTAGGAGGATGTATATGTAAACATATATATATATATATATATGTATGTATATATATATATATATATATATATATATATGTATGTATGTGTATATATATATATATATATATATATATATATATGTATGTATATATATATCTATATATATATATACGTATGTATATATATCTATATATATATATATATACATGTATATATATATATAGATATACATATATATACATACATACATACATATATATATATACATGTATATAGATGTATATATATCTATATATATATATATATATATATATACATGTATATATATATATATAGATATACATATGTATATATACATGTATAGATATATATATATACATGTATATAGATGTATATATATATATACATGTATATATACATATATATGTATATATGTATATATATACGTATATATATTTATGTATATATGTGAGTGGATATATATGTGTGTGTGTGTATGCGTGAGTGTATAAGGGTGTGTGTGAGTGTGTACCAGTGTGTGTGTGAGTGTACGAGTGTGTGTGTACAAGTGAGTGTGTGTGTGCTGGCGGAGGGGGGGAGCGCAGCAGATAAGCCGTCTGCTGCGCTGCCCCGTCGTCTGATGCGCACAGCTGCGCGGGCGCAGAAGAGAGAGCGCGCGTGGTGCGCAGGGGAGTGCCTACGCTCTCTTCGTGCGCGGACGGGTGCGGGCGAGTGAGGTGCGGACGGGCGTGTGACTGGTTGGCGCAGGTAGCGAGCGAGGAGAGAGAGCGTAAAGCCACCGACTAAGTGAGAAGCGAGTTGGTGGCTACAATGTCGCACTGAGAGGCGTGAACAGTAGCTATAGTGCCGCGTGGAGCGGGCGACCGGTAGCGGCTGGTTCTGCGTGTGCAGGTGCGCTATGGAGCGCCTACGCACATGGAAAAAGGCTGTGCACATCCTGCAGGTGCTCGCGCAGTGGCCGGTAGAGCTGTAGGCCGGTGTATGGTGCTGCTGGAGGTTTTGAGCTTGAAAGCTTGAAGCTCTGGCAATGGCGAAGAAGACGAACGGCGGTAAAAACAAAAGACGAATCCACCACGTCCACCTGCTCACGAAAGAGCTGGGTGGTGGTGGAACTCACAGTGGTGGTCGGAGACCACTGTGGGTTTTCTCCTACCCACGGTGTGTCTCTTCTCAGTGAGAAGAGATACTGTGTATGGAGAGGGAGAGGGGAGGAGGTTGGCCCAGGGTGACGGTGGATCTGAAGGTGTCTACAGGTGTATGCAAGTGCATGCCCGCACAAGGGAGAGAGCATGGCATTGTAAAGAGGAGAGGGCATGCCACAGCCATGCTGCTGGCAGCGCAAACCCTACCATGTTGTTCGCAGGAGGAGAGGCGCGAAGAGGGGCGCATGCTCCATGCCCTACAACCGCGTGAGAGAGAAGAATTCAAAGTAAATAAAAAAATGAAAATGGTAAAATTGCAATGCCACACTTGAGGAAGATGTTAATTAATAGATGGCCAATTATTCACACTCTCCTCCCCTCTTTATAAATGCATGCAGGTGTCTATTTACAAATGCAATGATGGCTACATAAGATGCAATGGCAGTGCTAGGAAATAACACAAAATGGCATATTTACTGATATATTTTTGCTGTGTAAACATACCCCCATGCCTATCTTTTGCTAGTCCCAAGCAAAACATTTTGTATTGTATTTAGAAATGATCTTAAGCTGAAGATTTTCTTCTGAGGCGACAATGGTGTGTTTATCTGTTGGATATTGTGAGACCCAATTGCAGAGAAGACTACCATTACTTTAAGTCTTACATGACATAGACTATCTCTCGACTAACCTGGACTCTTGATATTTAAACCTTAAGTACGATTTCCAGGACTCAGAGGGTTTTGCCGTACTCGAAAGCTCAAGAGATTATGGTTGTGCATAGTGAAGGATCAAGACTGACCAGATAAACAGTAAGGCTCAAGCCCAGGGTTTCGTGAATTTTTAAGTGCAAGTTAGTTCCAGTTTCAGCTCATGTCTTCGGATTGACCCTTAAAAAGATGATGGAAAACTCAACCCCCATTTTATTACTTTTGTGGCTCAATGAATATATGGTAGAAACAAGATATTTGTAACGTGCCCTGAAAAACTTTTTGGGGAGAAGAATTTACAGACATTTGAAAGATATACTGACTTATTTGTAAGATTTTCTCTCTTCTTTTTTTTTTTTGAAACAAGTGTCGGTATATCTCTTACAACTTTATTTGGAGGAGCACACATTTTTGGTGGGAGAGTACCTTTTTGGTGGAAAGAGTTTCTCCTAGACACAAGGTTAAAGCCTGGGATAAAAAGTCTACCTGTGAGCACAGGTAAGGACTCCACCTTCCCTAACGAACACTAGGGTTGGATCTTATGTTCACTTGGTCTTTCTTGATATGTGTAGTGTAAACTAAGATTACTTAGGCTCTCAAGTAGAAGCAAACCAATGAATCCTGTACTAGTGACTCAGGTACAAGAATACGTCCTTAGTTAGGAGAGATTCTGATCTATCTTATCAATGCTCAAGTGAATTAAGCCAAGCCTGAGCAAATCAAGCTTCAGTGGCCTGGAAAGTCTTCAAAACAGCGGTTGAATATCCATAAACACTTATTGTATTTTTGTTTCAGCTTTTAGATCATTGCTAAACACCTTTTTTTTTTTTTGAAATAAGCTATGTATATATTTATAGATGGATATGTATAATGGAAGCTGCATGATACCATATAATACCTAGATCATATGGATGCCTATCCACCCCCCCATGCTAAATAATGCTATGCCCTCATATGCATGCAGGGTAAAGCAAGGTCCAAGGATTAGGGAACGAGAGCTGAAGTGCAAGGTATATAGCAGGGTGGTAGGGTGGGTGGATGGTGGGTGGTGAAGTGAAAAGTGAAGAAGTGCGAAGTGAATGGAATTGTGTAAGTGATAGTGGAGGATGTTGCTGGGGTGCCTCCCAACGAGCGCTGAATTTTAACGTCCCTAGCTGGACTCAGAGTGAGGAACGAAGTTAGTTACCCTCCAACAGGGCAACAGTTTCACCAACGGGGGTAGGTTCATGAGTAAGATAGGGTTTTAACCGCTGCCCATTGACCATAAATTTATGCCTAGATTTAGGATTTTCAATTTCAACGGCCTCGTTGGGAAATGGTCTCGAGACCAAGTAGGGACTAGTCCATTTTGACTTCAATTTCCCTGGAAAGAATTTGAGTCGGGCATTGTAAAGCCAAACTTGCTGGGATGGCTCAAATTCCTTCCGCCGAATTCGACTGTCGTGAAAGGCCTTAGTACGTTGTTTGAAAGTTAAGGCAAAATCATAGGCTCCTGGAGTTGGAGTTTCCTTTCTCGACCACACAGGTCTGGGTCGAGGTTACATTGGCGAACTGCCCAATAAGCGCGGTACTCCAGCTCCACGGGAAAAATGACAAGGCTTCCCGTAAACAATTCTATAAAGAGACATACCAAGGGGAGCCTTGAAGGTGGTCTGATACGCCCAAAGTGCATCAATTAGCTTATCGGACCAATCCTTACGGTCAGGCCGAATCATTTTCTGGAGAATTTGCTTGATTTGCCGGTTCGACACCTCAGCCTGGCTGTTCATCTGAGGATGATATAGAGATGCGATACGATGGTGAACTCCATATTTCCTCAGAAGTTCCCAAAAAGAAGCATGGGTAAAATGACTTCCTCCATCAGAGATAATGGCTCGAGGGATCCCAAAGCATGCAAAAATGTGGTCTTTAACAAATCAAGTAGATATGACATGGTCAGCATGGCACGTGGGAATAGCCTCGATCCATTTTGAAACATAATCAACAGCAACGAGGATGTACTCAAAGTCGTTGGAAGGAGGAAAGGGACCCATGAAATCGATTTCCCAAATGTTAAAGATTTCAGCAGCTAGGATGGGTTGCAAGGGCATCATGTCACGACGTGACATTGACCCTAACGACCCTAGTGCAATGTTTAGTATAATTGTGTACATCCTGGTGTAGGGAGGGCCAAAAGAAATCGCACTGCAACACCTTGGCTGCAGTTTTTCTCCCAGAGAAATGGCCTTCGCAGGCCTAATCGTGGCAGAAGGATAGCACACTGGGTAATTCGCTGTAAGGAATACAGCAACGGATGATCTGGTCAGCACCTATTCGAAAAAGTAGTGGATTATCCTAGAAATAATACTTTGCTTCTGCGATGGACGCTCGCGCTGGTTTTTAGGCTAGCCACGTGGAAGGGAACCAGAAGCAAGGTAATTGGCAATGTCGGCATACCAAGGTCCACTTGCCACATTAATTGCCAATAGATGCTCATCGGGAAAAACCTCATTAATTGGCAGGGTAAGTCTAATGTGGTCAGGGTCCAGTCTTGAGAGATGATCAGCAACAACATTCTGGGCTCCGGCCTTATCGTGGATCTCAAGGTCAAATTCTTGGAGCAGAAGGATCCAACGGATCAGTCTAGGCTTGGCATCCTTCTTGTGCATGAGATGGCGAATGGCTGTGTGGTCAGTGAATATAATAACATGCGAGCCCAGAAGGTAAGAGCGGAATTTCTCCAGCCCAAAGAGAACCGCCAGTAGTTCTTTCTCAGTGGTTGTATAATTACGCTAGGCCTCGTCCAATGTCTTACTGGCGTACTACACCACGAAGGGGTGTCTATTGCGTCTTTGTCCCAGGATGGCTCCGACTACAAGGTCGGAAGCGTCGCACATGGGTTCAAAGTCGAGGGACCAATTAGGTGGCTGGAGAATAGGGGCCTTGGTGACAGCATCATGCAGCTGTGTGAATGCTCATATGCAGTCGGGGCCCATATCAAAGGGTACGTCGGTTGATAGGAGATGAGTTAAAGGTCTAGAAATCTTGGAGAATTCTTTGATGAATCTCCTATGGAAACTGACATGTCCTAAGAAGGAGTGAATTTGCTTGACAGAGCCAGACACAGGTAAATCAGCAATTACATCAAGCTTAGCTCTATCAACCTCAATACCCCTATCAGAGATGATATGCCCGAGAATAATTCCCTCATGTACCACAAAATGACTTTTCTCCTAAAAAAGCACGAGGTTCACATCAATACATCTCTGAAGGATACGGGTCAGGTTGGCAAGACAATCATCAAATGAAGGTCCGATGATCGAAAAGTCGTCCATGAAGACCTCATGAAAGTCACCCACCATATCATGGAATATCGCCAGCATATATCTCTGGAAAGTTGTTGGCGCATTACAGAGTCCGAATGGCATCCTTCTAAATGCGAAGGTACCGAAGGGGCGGGTAAAGGTGGCTTTCTCTTGGTCCCAGGGTTCAATTGCCACCTGGTTATATCCAGAGAACCCATCTAGGAAATAGAAAAATTTATTTCCCGCTAACCGCTCCAGGATTTGGTCAATAAAAGGTAGCGGAAAGTGATCTTTCTTTGTTGCAGTATTTAGTTTCCTATAGTCTACACACACTCTCCAAGATGTAGGAGTGCGTGTAGGGATTGATTCACCCCTATCATTGACACGGATGGTGAGTCCCGCCTTTTTGGTACGACATATATCAGGCTCACCCAGGGGCTATCGCTGATTGGGTAGATTATACTTGCATTAAAACACTTAATGATTTCCTTTTTAACGACCTCCCACATGTTAGGGTTGAGACGTCATTGTATCTCACGGGAAGGTCGAGCCTCCTCCTCCATATATATATGGTGAGTGCAGTAGGAGGGGCTAATGCCAGTTAAGTCAGATAAGGACCATCCAATGGTTGCCTTGTGTTCCATAATGACCTTTGTTAGTTTGCACTCTTGCTCCCTGGTCAATTTTGAACTAATGATTACGTGGAGCGTTTCATTTGGTCCTAAGAAAACGTACTTAAGTGTTACGACCCGGTTCCCGAATCCCTACAGGACACGAGACTGGACTGACTCGACTGATCTCAAGACCCAGTCGTCCAACGAGAAAGTAACCAAAAGCAGTAAAATAAACCACATTCACCATGCAAGCAACTAACAGTAACAAAAGTACAGCAGTAAAGAAGTAACTACTACAGTACCACCACAACAATAGAGAATTTAAACAGGTACAGGAATATAAAGTTACAACAAAAGAGTACAGAAGTGTAACAAAAATACTCACTACAACAGAACGGTACAACAAAAAGGTACACTACTGGGCTCTACTGGGCCCAACACCCTCCGTAGCCGTAGGCTCTGGCTGCTCAACACCTGGACCTGAAAAAGGTTATGAGTAGACGAAATCAGTGAACGTTGAGTAGAGTGGCAACCAGCTAACTAAAAATAGTAAAGGTGGACAGGTAGCTGTTGTTTCAATTTCTTTCTTTATTTAACTAATTATTCTTTCTTTCATCACTTGGTTTATTTATCAGGTCTTTTCCTTGATCTCGAATGTTCCTCGTGGGAACGATCTTGATTGCAGTCTTTTCCGAAGAGTAGAAGTAGCACGTGGTGCTCTTCTGGCCAGGAGAGTCCCCCGTGGTGGTCTTGCACTCAGTCAACCACCCCAAGGTTGCTGATAGACGTAACAGTAACTACGATACACGCGATAAGCGCACGGGTAGCTACCCCGCACTGGCACGCGGTCAATCATTTCCATTAACGGGTGTGCCCAAAGCACAGCACAGAACCAATATAGGGTATAGCCCTCTCAGTAACAAGGGTCTAGTCCCTAAGAACCAAACAGGGGTCTCACCCCTCCACATTCCGCGCACCCTCGCCTGACTACCCTGGTTTGCCCAGTGGGCCTAACAAGTCGGTGTAAGACGGCTAGCTGAACCTCGAGCCCCGTAGGGTGGCTAGCTCTCTCCCTACACTAGTAGCTCTCCCCGGTACTGTGTACGGGAAGGCCAAAAGTCAGTACAAAGTGGCTAGTCCTAACCCCAGGTCCCAACCCTAGGGCAGCTAGCTCCGTTCTACACTAAACAAGGGAACAGTCGGTCTCCTTGGTACTCCGTACTCAAGGGCCAGCTCACTTCCCCATTCACATTTCTAGTTCGATTCCATTTATTTTCCAGGAGCTCTACTCCTAATTTCCCCATAGGGTTCATGCTCATGTTTCTCAGGCCAAACCATACTAGGTTTCATCATTTCAGGTGTATTCGCAGGTAGCTTGTGTTTCCAACATTCAATCTTTCATTTCCAATTCATATACAGGCAGCTCTTTTTAACAACAAGAATTACATGCAACAGTTGCTAACAACAGTACTCTATATTTCACAGGCAGCTGTTATTCAATTACAAGCAATTATTATTATTCTATTTACTCATCCAAGACTGCAATTCATGCATTCAATACAATCATTCCAGTGTTTCTAGTCCTAGGATTCATGCCATACCCTAGGATCTAACATTCAATCTAGTGTTTCTGGTCCTAGGATTCATGCCACACCCTAGGATTTAACATTTATTCTAGATATGCATTTATGTTTGTAATTAACTAGGGGAAGCCACTCTACCCGCAAAACCAGGAGTGATGGGGGCTCAATCGGCAGGTCCACGTGCCTCCGCAACCCCCAAATCCGCAACGGAACAAGGTCCTAACACAAAGATCAACCACAAGAAACCACTCTGAACATGATAAAAGCATTCCAACAAGTAGAGGAACTTATACGAAGAGAAATGGAATCTTAAATGCGGAAATCAGACCTCGAACGAACCCTAAACGGGTCAAAAACGACAATCCTGACTCAAATCAGATGTCTGGAACACCTTCCAGACATCTTAAAAGGAGTCCAGAACCATACCTCACTCTACGCTGCTCCCCAAACGTCCACAGGTCCTGCTGAACCGTCTGGACCTAGTTCCAGATGTCCGATCACTTCTTCGGACATCTGGAGATGCTCCCCGTCGTCCGGTGCCTCACCCAGACGTTTGAACCGCGTGGGGGGCGTGTCCCGCGCCTTCCCAAAGCGAATCCTGCATGCGCATGCAAAATCTTCTTAATACGGCACGTAACTGTGCCTCAGCGGAACGGCCTGCATGGCCGTTGATGATAACCTCATCATGAGCCATAACTAGCTCATTTTGACCTCATATAGAAGATAAAAGCTCCTACATAACCTAGAAGAAGACTTAACTAAAGGAACAAGTGCTCTGAGAAGAAAACATGAAATAAAGGTTAAAATTGCAATTTTACCATTGTAGTACATAAACGGGATTTCTCAGAGGCAAAACATAGGTCAAATGGTCTAAATGAGATAAAAAATGGGTTGAGTCAATCAGAAATGGGTTTACGTATAATCTAAGAATTAAATGACACTTGGTAACCCTAAAACAAACCCGCTTAAATTAACAAGGTTCAGGTCAGAATAAAAATCAAGTAAACCTTCTAAAAATCATGGAAAAACATCCTCTAGGGTTTAGAACACTTAATTTGGCCTTTGGAACCCAGTTTGACCTAGATTAGGGTCCTAGCTCTTCAATTAACCTAATTTTGGTTTTTACACAAAATATCCAGTCAAACGTGGTCAAAACTAAAATCCAACTTCACCATTGGATTCCCTAGGTCCAAATTAGGTTTATACCAAAATTTAAACCTAAGGGGAGGTCATCTTGACCTACTTTGCAATTTAGTACACCCAAATCACAATTTGGTCCCTATCTTTTGAAAAGCATAACAGAAAGCCCCCTAACTTCCTCGCCACCTTTGCAATCAGGTCCTGCCGCCATTATTGGGGCAGAATCCTGCTCCGGCGAGGATTTGAGAGGGAATCCTCTCTGATTCCTCAGAGATCTCCCCCCAGAAATGGAAGGGAGATTCTCTGAGGAATTCCCTTCCATCTGAGGCCAATCTTGATCCCTGGTGTGAACCCGATCTCTCGTGCGAACGCACGAGGGATTTGGGTATCTCAACTCTTTCCATCTTCGGTGACCGACCTTAGACAATAGCGTGCCCTCCATGCCTTGAACGACTGGCCCAGTGCCTATATAAGAACCCACACCTCCGGCCGCTCAGGGGAAGCTTGATTTTGACGGAGATCCCCTCCAATTTCCCTCTCTCCCATCTCCGGCCAAAAGACCCGCAAGCTCCGGCGACCTCCTCCCCTCCTTCTCGTCGCTCTGCTGCCATACCAGTAGCAGAGTCAACTCCGCCGCTTCCTCCCACGTCGCGCCGTTCCAAGCGTGCGTGTTCCTGACCTCTTCCTCGTCGCTGCTCCCTCCTTCAGGGTCCTTCTTCCCCGACGAAGGGAGTTACGCGTCGTCCACTCCGCTGCCTCCCTTCCTTCCAGATCACCCCAGATACCCTCTCCATCCTCTCCTCTCTCTTTTCCCCCTGCTATTTTATTTGATTACCCCCCGACAGTGCCTAACCACCTCCATCGTCCTTGCCTCCGACCGACCTCCGGCGAGCCGCCCACACCACTCCGCCCCTCCACACGGCTTGCCAACCCCCTCGTGAGCTCCGCCTCATCACCAGGAACTCATTCCACCCCTCTACTGCCACTCCAGACCCCCACAGTAGCCCCCCGAACAACCCAACACCTCCGGCTACAGGTTGACCTAGGCACGCATGCCTAGGTCGACCTGCAGCCTGCATCACCGCCCACCGCCTTCGCCGTACCACGGTGAAAGTTTCTAGCTAATCTGACTGGGCCAATAGGCCGTTCTTGTGTGTGACAGGTTGTAGCCTGCCGCCATTGACGATCGAAGCAGCGAGGAGCTTGTAGCAGCTTCAGGCACCAGGGCTTCCAGGCATCTGGTGCAGCAGGTGCACGCAAGTGTTGCGGAGCGACTGATGCCAGCAAGTTGCGCTGCGAAGCCAGCAGCTGGGGCAATTGCACGACGAGACTTCTACGGGCACGCGTAAGCAGGACTGACCAGATAGTCCCACATCGTGGGATCGCAAAACACAGGTATGGCATAAATTACTTTTGTGTTTTACTCTCATTACCTCCGTAAGCACAGGGGTGAGGTCCCTCACCTGCCCTCACACCCGCCTCGTCCGCGGTTTGACCTCGCGGATCTGGTGGGATCCGACTCGACCCAAACCTTGAGCACTCCTCGCACACCACCACTTGCTGGTGCGCCTGGTCCCGGGTGCGAATCCGACCCGACTACCCGTGTGGCTCTGGGAGAGCGTCCCTGAGTGAATTGCTTGAGAAAGAGAGAGACGCTTGGGTAGAGGGACGGGGGTAGGTTTTGCTTTGGCTGTGGTGTGTGCAGGAAGGAAGAAGCAAAGGAAGCAGCGAGCACTTGGCAGCTGCAGAACAGAAAGAGAAGAAAGAAGAAGAGGCTGTGTAGCAGAAAAGAAGGAGAAGCTTCGTAGAGAACCAAAGAGAAGGAAGAAGGAAGGCAAGGCAGAAGAAAGAGAAGAACGAAGCGAGGCCAAGTGAAGACTGCAAAGATCAGAAGAAGAAGAAGAAAGAAGAAAGGCAAGGCAGGAGAAGAAATAAGAAGCAAGGGCAGAAAGAGAAAGAAGTGCAAACGAAGAAGAAGAGAGAAAGGAGATTACATTTAAGATGTTTGATACAGAAATCAGACGTCCAATTCTATTTTTCTGTCACAAATCCTTTTTAATTCTCTCTTTGAATCAATCCTTTTCATTTAACAGTTGTATTCTTTGGTTTTAAAAAGTACTGAACTTGCTCCCCATGTTCGACCTCGGATACTCTAAGTTTTCGAGTAATAAAATTCTCTATATTTATTTAAACGTTTTGTCGGTTATACTACAACGTGATATACTTTAAACCCGCACAAAGCGTTGAGAACATTTTGGCGCCGTTGCCGGGGAGCAACGGGTACTTTTAAAGCTTTTGATTACAACTGTTCTATCTAATATCTGACTTAACTTCTCTCTTTTGTTGGGTTCACACAGGGAAAGCAAAACAAAAAGGAAAGAACAATAACTGCACAACAAATTCTCCAAGGAACAGGTAATTTCCATAAACCCTCTCTCTTAACCCTCTCAAAATCTAAAAAGGAAAAAAAGAAAAATCAACTTAGGGCTACCTGTTTCATAATTAGTAACTCATCAAGTTACCTGATTTTCATTTCAACACATTTTTATCTGTTCATCCAACCAAGGCAACTAGGGCTAAACTTTCTTGATTGAGCCCTAGGTGCTAATTTCTAAGGCAACTAAATTGGATCCACTAGAGCCAAGTTAGGGATTGCAAAGCTAGGGTTTTTAGAGACACATCTTCTCTTAAACAAAGAAACAAATTTTCCAAAAAGAGGTGTGCCTAAACCGTGTTTGAAAAGATCTATACAAGAGGAACCCTAAGCAAATCAGGCTATTAATCCATTTGAACCATAAAAAAGGGACCTAAAAACTCGCAAAGGAACAAGAGGTGAAGTTGATCCCTTGGGTCAACCAACCTTAAAATTAGGTCACTTTTGCACTCAAAATACTTAAAAGTTCAAGTGGAACATTAAGCACCTTGATCTTAAAATAAAAAAGGTAGACTTAAGAGGTCAAGGTCTCCATTCTGGTCTACCTGGAACCGCAGTGACAAGAGAGGCCGGGTGGGGGAAACTCTGTAACCCGTGGGGACGCTCTATCGTGTAGGGGTCTTTGCGGGACTCTCCCTCTCTGGCTGCCCAGGTATTTCTCAGGTGGACAATCTTCTGATCCAGGGGTCCATCTGCCCCGAACCTCTATAGTCACCCAACAATTTTTGGGTGTCTTGATTGGGTCCAGCACCTTCTAATCTCATCACATCTTTCGGTGCATGTTCGGTAGGAGGTCCTTAAGACCACCCTTAAGACCTCCTTTAGAAATTCACTCTCGTCGAGGCCAAGCCTCGACGCCCTTGTTTGTGCAGCAACCCCACCACATAAATCTTTCATCTGATTCAGATCCTGATTCTCCTTCTCCCATCATGGCACAACCCATTGAAGAGGAGAATAACCTTGAACACCAACTTCAACGCCTGAACGATCTCTTTTAGAACTTTGTAAACCCACCGCAGCGACCTATGATGCGAGATCACTATAATCCCGCTGCGGTGGCAATCGAACCCCGAGTATGAATCCCAATTGGAGGACCTGATTCTGAACTGAAGACCAATATGATTCATGCCATACCGGAGTTCCATGGGCTTAACTCTGAGGATCCATTCAAACACATCAAACAACTTAAGCATCTGGCCCAGACCTTCGGGTCAGATGTACAAAATCGGGATATCCTACTCAAGAAAATGTTTTCGTTCTCCCTCTTGGACAAGGCCGCACATTGGTATCAGACTCAGACCCGTCCGATCAACACATGGGAGGAATTGCAGTCCGAATTTTTGAAAAAATTCTTCCCTGTTGGCCGGACGAATGCCTTGCGCCACCAGATCACTCATTTCACTCAACAACCGGGAGAACCTCTTCACGAAGCTTGGGATCAATTCCTAGATCTCATGCGAAAGTGCCCCCATCACGGAGTTCCTAACTGGGAACAAGTCCAGTCTTTTTACCAGGGACTCCGTGAAGATATTCGCTTATTCGTCAGTGCAACATGCGGAGGAAACATCATGGGTCAACACGAGGACACGGTGTGGGAGATTCTCGAAAACATGTGCGAGAACTCCATAAATAATGACTCCATGGGCTTATTCGACAGGACGAATGCCCGCGCATCGACGAATCTAAGAGGGACACATGAGATGCAGGACCTGTCCACTTCCGTCGACTTGGAACTGATGGCCAGTCGGTTGGACAAGGTTTCTATCATAGAAAAGAAGGTGGACGAGCTAACTCGACATTTGCAGCAAGCCACCTCGGCGCAAAACTCTTTTGCACGACCTCCTTTGGCAAGGGAAACTGTGCAAAACATATATCACCAATCTGCCAAGGGGATGGACCCATATCCACCCCTGTCTGCCTCTCGGACCGAAGTGACCTCCGAGCCATTCTACTCGAGTTGAGGGAACTCTAAACCCTCATATTCTGACTTTCCTGAGGTTCCTCAGAACTGCGAGGACCTCAACGCCATCTAGAATGACCCATTCTCAAATACCTACAACCCTGGATGGCGAAATCATCCTAACTTTCAGTGGGCGGGAAATTCTCAAAGACCACCATATCAACCCCGTCCACAAGCCTCTCGTCCATTTCAGCCGCCTCAGCCTCGGCCCAATCCCACCTACCAATCCGGGCAAAACCAGGATCAAATGACTCTTATCCTTCAAGCACTGGCTGACATTCAAAAGGCGAATGCGGCAATGCAAAAACAGCACAAGGACGAGATCACAGAGGTTCGCAACCAACTAGCCCAGATGGCAAATTCCTGCCAACCTGGTACCCTTCCCTCGCAACCTCTGCCCAACCCAAATAACGTGCTAACCCAGAAGCGCGTTATGAATCCAAATTCGGGCCAAACACATGTGATTTATCAGGCCCCTACTACTCCATCGCCAGACGGGATGGAAGCTTCAACATCATATGCGGGATTTCAGCAGTAGCCACCCCTCCTACCTAACCCAAATCAGGCCGGGTTGAACTCTGTAACAACACGTAGTGGTAGAATAACCCAGGACCCACATTATCCGAACCATTCCAAGCCTGATAATAGCCAAGACTCTAGGATAGTTATCCAAGATACTACTATCCCAGATCAAGAACCTGGACCCATCCTAGAGGAACCAGCTAGGATCCCATTTCCTGAGGCCTTGACCAAAGGAAAAAGAATAACCAAACCCGTGGCTCCCGAGGAGGATCTGGTCAAGCTCTTTGAACAGGTCCAGATAAACATCTCGTTGATGGATGCAATTCGCCACATACCGGCTTACGCAAGATTCTTGAAAGACATATGCACACATAAACGTAAGCCGCGAACCAAGGATGGGAATCCAATCGTACTGTCAGAATAAGCCAGCTCTATCATCTTGAGCAAACTCCTACCCAAGGCTAAAGACCCAGGAACTCCCTTGATTTCTTGTAAAATTGGTGAAACCCAATTTGATAGAGCCCTACTAGATCTAGGTGCCTCCATAAATTTAATACCTACATCCCTCCTTGACCACCTTGAAGAATCTGAACTTAAACCCACTGAGGTGACATTGCAGTTAGCTGATCGATCCATCAAGTCACCCAAAGGAATACTCGAGGATGTCATTGTTAGGGTACGAGATTTTTATTTCCCAGTGGACTTCATAGTACTGGACATGGATGCACCTAAGAAACCAAGGGACACACCAATCATACTAGGGAGACCCTTTTTGGCCACTGCTAGGGCCAATATAAACTGCGAAGAGGGCCAGATAGAATTGAAATTTGGGAATCAAAATCTGAAGATTGACATTTTCAAGGCCCAACAAGGGATTAATTGTGGGGTTATAGAGGAAATATGTGATGTCAAAGCCATGGTTGATGAACTACATATAGAGACAACCTGATTATTCCTGATCAACCACTAGAGAGCCAAAAACCACTAACAAAGGAGTGCGAACATGATCCAGACACACCTATGACTCCTACCATTGCTCCTGATATAAACCCCGAACCACCCGCTGCTGCTGACAACCCTATCATGGAACTAAAACCCCTTCCTGAACATCTGAAATACGTCTTTTTGGATTCAAATCATATGTTTCCTGTGATTATCAATTCTCGACTCACACCTGACCAGGAACTCAGTTTGATTTCTGTTCTCCAGCAACATCGTAGAGCCATTGGATGGACTCTCGATGATTTGACTGGTATAAGCCCTTCATACTGCACACATCGAATCTACACAGAAGAAGGCGCACGACCTTCAAGAGAAATGCAAAGATGCCTAAACCCTAACCTACAGGAGGTCGTGAAAAAGGAGATCATAAAGTGGTTAGATGCAGGGATCATCTACCCGATCTCCGACAGTCATTGGGTAAGTCCAATACAAGTGGTGCCTAAGAAGGCAGGACTTACCATCATCACGACTGAAACCGGAGAAGTCATTCCTACCTGAATAGCTAATTCGTGGAGAGTCTGCATTGATTACAGAAGACTCAATTCCTCCACGAAGAAGGATCATTTCCCACTACCGTTTATTGATTAGATCCTCGAGAAACTAGCGGGAAATAGATTCTTCTGCTTTCTTGACGGGTACTCCGGTTACAATCAGGTGGCACTCCATCCAGAGGACCAAGAAAAGACCACATTCACTTGCCCCTTCGGGACGTACGCGTTTCGAAGGATGCCGTTCGATCTCTGCAATGAACCTGCAACTTTTCAGCGGTGCATGCTTGCCATATTCTCAGATATGGTAGGTGATTATCTGGAAGTCTTCATGGATGACTTTTCAGTTTTTGGAGAATCATTTGACGATTGCCTCCAACACTTGGTCCAAATACTCAGGCGGTGCATCGAGGTGACTTTGGTTCTTTCCTGGGAAAAGAGCCATTTCATGGTGCCTGAGGGAATTGTCCTGGGACATTTAATCTCGGAGAAAGGCATCCAAGTGGATCGAGCTAAGGTTAACCTGATTTCCAAGCTCCCTATGCCTAGCTCGATTAAGGACATCCGATATTTTTTGGGGCACGTCGGTTTCTACCGTTGATTCATCCCTGATTTCTCCAAAATCGCGCGCCCCCTGACCAATCTTCTCTCCAAGGATGTGCCTTTCAAAATTTCCAAGGAATGCACTCAAGCATTTGAGACCCTACGTGACCGAGTCACCCAAGCTCCGATCCTACAGTCCCCTGATTGGTCTCGACCCTTTGAGATCATGTGCGATGCATCTGACTTCGCTGTAGGAGCGGTTTTGGGGCAGAAAAGTGACGGGAAACCTGTGGTCATTTACTACGCCAGCAAAACACTGGATGAAGCTCAGCGTAACTATACGGTTACTGAGAAAGAGCTGCTGGCCGTAGTATTTGCCCTGGAAAAATTCAGATCATACCTTCTGGGTTCTAATGTTATCATATACTCGGATCATACAGCTGTGAGGCATCTCCTTGCTAAGAAGGACGCGAAACCTCGATTAATCCGATGGATCTTACTGTTGCAAGAATTTGACCTCGAGATTCCCGACAAGGCGGGAAAGCACAATGTGGTAGCCGATCGCTTGTCCCGCCTTCCTTCTGAAATTATTGATCCTTCCGGACCTATTACAGAACATTTCCCTGATGCGCACCTCCTGACTATCAGTGCAAGGCTTCCATGGTTCGCTGATATAGTTAATTACCTGGCATCACATCAGATTCCGCCCAATTGGCCGAAGGCCAAAAAGGACAAATTGCGCTCCGATGCCAAATACTACCTATGGGAAGACCCGTATCTATTCCGCATTGGTGCTGATCAGATAATCCGACGGTGCGTCGCGGAAGTGGAAATCAAAGACATACTCCCATTCTGCCATGACCAGGCATGCGGTGGACATTTTTCTGGACATAAAATCGCATCGAAAGTCCTCCAGTGTGGCTTTTACTGGCCCACAATTTTCAAGGATGCATACGATCACTGTAAGGCATGTTCCCGTTGCCAGACTCTAGGCAACATGAGCCATCGAGACATGATGCCTCTACAGCCGATCTTGGTATGCGAAATTTTTGATATTTGTGGGATTGATTTCATGGGACCCTTTCCGACCTCGGATGGCTTCGAATACATCTTACTCGCAGTTGACTATGTTTCCAAGTGGATAGAAGCCATTCCGACCTGAACCAACAATCATAAAGTTGTTATAAAATTCCTCCATCAAAACATTTTCTCAAGGTTCGGGATTCCGCGTGCTATAATTTCCGACGGAGGGACCCGTTTTACAAACGCTCAGTTCAGGTCACTGATGACCAAATACGGGGTGTCACACCGAATCTCTACTCCTTACCACCCCCAAACTAATGGTCTAGCTGAGCTATCTAACCGAGAGATCAAGAAGATCCTTCAGGTTACTGTCCGACCTGATAGAAAAGATTGGTCTTCTCGGCTTCCGGAAGCATTATGGGCCTATAGGACCGCCCACAAGACCCAATTAGGAATGTCTCCCTTCAGACTAGTGTACGGGAAGGCATGTCACCTCCCCGTCGAGTTGGAGCATAAAGCCTATGGGGTAGTACGGACCTGTAATCTTGACCTTTCCAAAGCTGGAACCCCCAGATGACTTCAAATGAGCGAGATCGATGAGTTACTCCACGACGCGTATGAGAACTCACGAATTTACAAAGAACGGGTAAAAGCTTTTCACGACAAACACATCTCTAGAAAGGTCTTTCATCCTAGTCAAAAAGTTTTACTCTTTGATGCCCGACTCAAATTATTCCCAGGAAAGCTAAGATCCAAGTGGGTCGGACCCTACCTAGTCCGGCAAATCTTCGGAAATGGAGCCATTGAAATCAGCCCACTTAGCCACGATTCTGAACCCTTTGTCGTGAACGGTCAGAGACTCAAGCCGTTCATTGACATGACTGATATAGATTTGGCAGAGTCATCCTTTACCCTCCATTCCTCTTGAGCTCATTGTGCCCAGCCGATGGCGTAAAACTCAGCGCTTAACGGGAGGCAACCCGTCATCTTTGGAAAAATCGAAACCTTTTCTGACATCTCTATGCGGAACTCATATTGCACTTTAGGGTTCATCCATTAGCACAGCCAACTTCACCTCAAGTATACCGACCCGAGATTAGAAATCGTTTGCAACAAGTCACTTCGACCCATTCACTCACCACACACCTGTCCTAGTGCATGAACTAAGCTGAATTATAACCCACCTAATTTACAATGGGGACATTGCAAATCTTAGGCATGGGGGGGATGGAAGTGCAAAATGTCAGAAAATTCATATCAAGAAAGAGTTTCATATATAAAAAAAAAAGGACTTGATAGAGGGGAGGAACAATTCAGGGTCATACAAAAGAGAGGAAGAAAAGAGAGTAAAATGACAAAAAGGAGCACAAAAGGAAAATATAAAGAATAGTCATTAGTAAAAGATTAAGGGGTTAACTGAAGTTCTAGACCGAATCAAGAAAAAGAGAAGTGCTACGGAGATATAACAAGAGATTAGTGGGAACGCTGGTCTTAGGCCTCTTGGGCTAGTATCTTTAGCTTAAAAATTCACGTATCCGTTAAAATCTGGATAATCCTCAAGAGGTTGAGGAAAATGCGAAGCTTGAGTATTAGGTCTAAGGCTTAGGAAGTATTCAGCCTCGTTAACTGACCTCCGATTTGCGGGATTCGGTAACCTAAGCACCCCAAATTCTCACACAGTCTGGTTCAGTACGCATAAACATCCAAATCACGCAAAAAGCGTTTAATGTTCTGAAAAAGTCACCTAGATTAGGAGCGGCCAATCAACACAAATTGATTTGGACGAGTTCCCAGCGCGGAGAGGCGGAAAATTCCCCTCGAAGATGCGTAACAACATATCGTCTCCTCGGTGCTTTTCTCTTAGGATATTTAAATATCCTACTGGGGGCATGTAAGCACTCTGCTGGTTCAGATGCCATGGGCGGCATTATCACGAAATGTCGATCGCCAGGGTCTGGATTCGGCCACGGAATGCCATGGGAGGGATTATCTCGAAATCTCGAAAGCCAGGGACCCTTGAGGATTGATGATGGGGACGAGGAATCCGATATAGACCGTGTTGAGAAGCTAATCCGAAGCTAGAAATAAAAAGAAAAGAGAGAAAAAAGCTCTCCAAACAAATAAATCTTCTATCTCTCTCTTACAAAAAACGCACTGCAAACTGAACGTAGGCTAAAAATGTCTCAAGCACGGGTGCTTTAACCGCGGAGTCCAACAAACCCTAGGCTAGTTTCTGTGGGCCGTAGAAACCTTTGCGGAAGATCGAGGCTAAAGCGGAACAGGTCCGGATTTTGGTTGGTACTTGAGTACCTCTAGGCCTATTGTCGGCATTCCGACCTAATCACAGAAGAAAAGGAGAAGCACTTGTCATGATTGTTGACAGACATTCAGGGTCTAGAACAGAAGTTAAAACTTTGAAATTTTGCTAAGGGACTAGCAAAAGCTAGGCATGGGGGTATGATGAGAGCCTCATCATGAGCCATAACTAGCTCATTTTGACCTAATATAGAAGATAAAAGCTCCTACATAACCTAGAAGAAGACTTAACTGAAGGAACAAGTGCTCTGAGAAGAAAACATGAAATAAAGGTTAAAACTACAATTTTACCATTGCAGTACATAAACGGGATTTCTCAGAGGCAAAACATAGGTCAAATGGTCTAAATGAGATAAAAAATGGGTTGAGTCAATCAGAAATGGGTTTACGTACAATCTAAGAATTAAATGACACTTGGTAACCCTAAAACAGACCTGTTTAAATTAACAAGGTTCAGGTCAGAATAAAAATCAAGTAAACCTTCTAAAAATCATGGAAAAACATCCTCTAGGGTTTAGAACACTTAATTTGGCCTTTGGAACCCAGTTTGACCTAGATTAGGGTCCTAACTCTTCAATTAACCTAATTTGGGTTTTTACACAAAATATCCAGTCAAACGTGGTCAAAACTAAAATCCAACTTCACCATTAGATTCCCTAGGTCCAAATTAGGTTTATACCAAAATTTGGACCTAAGGGGAGGTCATCTTGACCTACTTTGCAATTTAGTACACCCAAATCATAATTTGGTCCCTATCTTTTGAAAAGCATAACAGAAAGCCCCCTAACTTCCTCGCCACCTTTGCAATCAGGTCCTGCCGCCATTATTGGGGCAGAATCCTGCTCCGGCGGGGATTTGAGAGGGAATCCTCTCTGATTCCTCAGAGATCTCCCCCCAGAAATGGAAGGGAGATTCTCTGAGGAATTCCCTTCCATCTGAGGCCAATCTTGATCCCTGGTGTGAACCCGATCTCTCATGCGAATGCACGAGGGATTTGGGTATCTCAACTCTTTCCATCTTCGGTGACCGACCTTAGACAATAGCGTGCCCTCCACGCCTTGAACGACTGGCCCAGTGCCTATATAAGAACCCACACCTCCGACCGCTCAGGGGAAGCTTGATTTTGACGGAGATCCCCTCCAATTTCCCTCTCTCCCATCTCCGGCCAAAAGACCCGCAATCTCCGGCGACCTCCTCCCCTCCTTCTCGTCGTTCTGCTGCCATACCAGCAGCAGAGTCAACTCCGCCGCTTCCTCCCACGTCGCGCCGTACCAAGCGCGTGTGTTCCTGACCTCTTCCTCGTCGCTGCTCCCTCCTTCAGGGTCCTTCCCCGACAAAGGGAGTTACGCGCCGTCCACTCCGCTGCCTCCCTTCCTTCCAGATCACCCCAAATACCCTCTCCATCCTCTCCTCTCTCTTTTCCCCCTGCTATTTTATTTGATTACCCCCCGACAGTGCCTAACCACCTCCATCGTCCTCGGCTCCGACCGACCTCCGGCGAGCCGCCCACACCACTCCGCCCCTCCACACGGCTCGCCAACCCCCTCGTGAGCTCCGCCTCATCACCAGGAACTCATTCCACCCCTCTACTGCCACTCCAGACCCCCACAGTAGCACCCCGAACAACCCAACACCTCCGGCTACAGGTTGACCTAGGCACGTACGCCTAGGCCGACCTGCAGCCTGCAGCACCGCCCACCGCCTTCGTCGTACCACGGCGAAAGTTTCTAGTTAATCTGACTGGGCCAATAGGCCGTTCTTGTGTGTGACAGGTTGTAGCCTACCGCCATTAACGGTCGAAGCAGCGAGGAGCTTGTAGCAGCTTCACGCACCAGGGCTTCCAGGCAGCAGGTGCACGCAAGTGTTGCAGAGCGACTGATGCCAACAAGTTGCGCTGCGAAGCCTGCACCTGGGGCAATTGCACGACGAGACTTCTGCGGGCGCGCGTAAGCAGGACTGACCAGATAGTCCCACATCGTGGGATCGCAAAACATAGGTATGGGATAAATTACTTTTGTGTTTTACTCTCATTGCCTCCGTAAGCACAGGGGTGAGGTCCCTCACCTGCCCTCACACCCGCCTCGTCCGCGGTTTGACCTTGCGGATCTGGTGGGATCCGACCCGACCCAAACCTTGAGCACTCCTCGCACACCACCACTTGCTAGTGCGCCTGGTCCCAAGTGCGAATCCGACCCGACTACCCGTGTGGCTCTGGGAGAGCATCCCTGAGTGAATTGCTTGAGAAAGAGAGAGACGCTTGGGTAGAGGGACGGGGGTAGGTTTTGCTTTGGCTGTGGTGTGTGCAGGAAGGAAGAAGCAAAAGAAGCAGCGAGCACTTGGCAGCTGCAGAATAGAAAGAGAAGAAAGAAGAAGAGGCTGTGTAGCAGAAAAGAAGGAGAAGCTTCGTAGAGAACCAAAGAGAAGGAAGAAGGAAGGCAAGGCAGAAGAAAGAGAAGAACGAAGCGAGGCCAAGTGAAGACTGCAAATATCAGAAGAAGAAGAAGAAGAAAGAAGAAAGGCAAGGCAGGAGAAGAAATAAGAAGCAAGGGCAGAAAGAGAAAGAAGTGCAAACGAAGAAGAAGAGAGAAAGGAGATTACATTTAAGACGTCTGATACAGAAATCAGACATCCAATTCTATTTTTCTGTCACAAATCCTTTTTAATTCTCTCTTTGAATCAATCCTTTTCATTTAACAGTTGTATTCTTTGGTTTTAAAAAGTACTGATCTTGCTCCCCGTGTTCGACCTCGGATACTCTAAGTTTTCGAGTAATAAAATTCTCTATATTTGTTTAAACGTTTTGTCGGTTATACTACAATGTGATATACTTTAAACCCGCACAAAGCGTTGAGAATAGCCGTATCCGCAAAGAGAGGCATAGGGCGCAAGATTTACCTCTCAGCCATCTGGAGCCTTCTCCAGACGTCGTCTACTTCGTTTGGACGTAGATCCATACGTTTGATTCTGGGAAAAATCCTAGAACCAGAAGCTCCTTCGTCTTCTTCGTGCTGCACGCGGCTGCGCCGTGCTCGTTCGCCCACTGCTCTAACTGCAGCAGTGCCGGGGAGGGCCTCCCCGACACACCCCTCCACCTTGCGCACCCCCGACCGGCCATGAGCTTCTCCGGCGAGCTCTCTCGCGAGCTCGCGCACTCTCCTCTCTTTCCCTTCGCTGCTCCTCTCCTCTCCGCCATTGCACTCGGCTGCAACTCGCCACTCTCGCTCTCGTTGGAGGAAGGAGAAGGTCGATGGGAGTGGGGTGGTGTGAGGGAGAGGAGGAGGGTATATCTGGCGTCGGTGAGAGGGGAGAGAAGAAGACGACTGTGCACAGTTTTCATGCGGCACGCACGCAAACTCGAGGACGTACGCACACAAAAATTAATTTCCAGACGTCTGGGAGAGTGTCCAGATGTCTGGCAAGACGTCCGACCCAAGTCCCAGACGTCTTAAAGGGCTTTATTCGCACAGCTCTTAACATTAAGCGTGTCAGGCAGCTCTTTCAGCTCAGGAGTGGATGGTGAAAGATCTGGCATTTCTTGGGACGAGAGTGTCCCAAGCAGACTAGAAGAAAGAAAGGCAGGAGGAAGAAGTAGGTCCTCAGATTGGCCAAGAAGAGGGGCATCTTGGATTGATGGATCCAAAAAGGGATAGCTCTAGTGATCAGTATGTGGGCTCAAAGTCCCAGTGTGGAGTCGCATTTCCGCCTGATTTGGCAAGAAAGAAAGGGCAATCCGATCTTCAAGAGGGTGGACTGGCAGTGAGTAGCCTGAATATGACTTAGACCATGAGGTATGGGAAGCGGAGAAAACCTCATCAGAAGTTTGGTCAGGAGAAGGTACGGGTAAGGGGAGGGATGGGGGAACGTCACAATATGTGTCAGTCAGGCGATGGTCTGTGTTCAAGGGCAATCCACAACAGTCAGAATAGGTCCCTATTAGTCCGATACACGCGTTGACGGCCATGTCCTCGTCCGACATGTCATCCTCGATGCAATCGCAATCAAAATTCTTGGCTGCCTTGAAGATGTTTTGCTTGAGCTTCTCAAAACCAACGGCAATCTCAATGCAGCCTAACTCACAGTCAATATGGGCGCGGGGTGTGGCCAAGAAAGGTTGACCAAGGATGATCGGACAATCAGAAAGTGAGCTAGGAACTTCCATATCCAAAACAAGAAAGTCAATAGGAAAACAGAAACTGTTGACCCTAACCACCACGTCTTCCACCACACCCTTCGGTATTTTGATAGAACGATCTGCCAACTGCAACGTGACAGGGGTGGGTTTCAGATTTCCTAAGGCAAATTTCTCAAGCATGATTTTTGGTATAAGATTGATGGAAGATCCTAGATCAAGCAGAGCACGGTTAAAATTGCAGCCTTGGATGCTACAAGAAATAAGCTGTGTGCTCGGATCTTTCTACTTCGGTGGTAGATTTGACAGTATAGCACAACTCACATGAGGCGAGAGGACCACCAGATTCTTTGTTTTCTTTGACTGTCGCCTGGGAGTAGTGTAATCTTTGAAAAATCGGGTGACAGTTGGTATATGGTCGATAGCCTCCAACAGGGGTACCTTGATTTCAACATCCTTGAATAAATTGCGCATGTTATCAAAGGCCTGTGTATCCTTTTTCTTGCCTTTTGGCTCCCTCAGTAGAGCCTCAGGGAATGGGACTGATTCTGGCACTAGTTTGGGTGTATCATCCTCATGAGAATGTGGCGCGCATCCCGAATGAAAGGGCGATGAAAAAGATGGGCCAGGATCAGGTCAAGACGGATCGACGGTTTGCTTACCGCTCCTCATAGTAATCGCATCAGACGTCGCGGGTCCAGTGGGATCATAAGGCGGAGGAGGGTTGCACGGAAGGAGGTCACTTCGACCTCACTTGGTTGGACCTTGGGAGCCACTCCCAAGGAGGCGAGTCACCTCGCCCGGACCATCTTCTCCCCCCATTTCTTCTACTCTAAGAGCCACCATGGCAAGTCCTGGACCTGGACCTAGACCGGGTCAGGACATTGAGAATCTGGACCCGATGGCTCGTCTGGAAGCCCGGGTCGCTGAATCTGAGGAGCAGCATCAGCAGAGCATGGATCGTATTCTGACAGCGCTTGACAGGATGCAGCACCCGCCACGAGAACAACTGCGGGATTTTTACGACCCTGCCGCACCCATCGTCGCACCACTAGTCAGAATTCCCACATGCGGAGACGCATTTGAGCTCAAGCCCAATGTAATTGGGTTGATCAGCACTCATTTCTACGGGAACTCAAGCGAAGATCCATTCCAGCACCTTGAGGACCTGAGTCAACTCACTGGAACGTTCCGACCCAGGAATATTGATCTCGGGATCGTTCTGATGAAGCTTTTCCCGTTCTCTCTAAGGGACAAAGCTTCATACTGGTTCAAGACTATTGGGAAGCCAATTGGAACTTGGCCGGAATTACGACGTGAATTCCTGCAAAAGTTCTTCCCAATCGGTCGAACAAATGCAATGCGATGTGCAATCACGACTTTCTCCCAGGGAGCTGGGGAGAAATTACATGAGGCATGGGATAGATTTCATGACCTTTTCCGAAAATGCCCGCATCATAGTATACCCAGATGGCACTTAGCTCAGATTTTTTACCATGGGCAAGATGACACACATCGGTATCTGGCCGATGCATCTAGTGGCAGGAATTTTCTCGCAAAAGACGAGACCAGCGCATTTGAGCTGTTTGAATCATTAGCGGAGAACTCAATGAATGCCGCATCTATGAACCAGTTCCAACGGCCTGGTCAGCAGTGGGTTGGTGTCCACGAGGCTCACACCGATTCTATTCGAGCCGACATGGATATCATCGTCAAGCAGCTGGATAGAATGAACTTGATTGAGAAGAAGATTGACCAGATCAGTCAAGGTCAATCCGACTTGAGCTCTGTCACCGCAAGATCCTCTTATGCACCCCAAGCCCCACCTTCTCGAGTTAATCTACTCACTTGGGATGCATCTTCTCCGTATTTACGAGATCCCGCATATCAGGATCCCATGAATAATCCAGATCTGGCACCCTACGACCAGGGTTACGCACCACCCGCAGATTATAATGCGTGTCCCCTTGACGGATATACGTCTCAGACATCTTCAGCCTACGAGGACGTCAGCGCTATCCAAGGATACGGGCGTAATAACCCATACTCGGAGACGTATAACCCTGGTTGGCGCCAGCATCCAAACTTCTCCTAGTTTGGTAACTCATAGAGACCACATCAAGATCCACACTACCAGACCAGGCAATACGGGAATGCGCAAAACACGTATCCTAGGCAGCAGCCATTCCTGCCTCAGCAGTAGCAACCCCGCTCGTTATACCAGCCGCTGCACCAAGCTGCCAACCACCCTCCAAAGCAGGCCGACCCTTTGGAGGCGCTAAAGGAGGAGCAGCAATAATCAATGAGGAAGTCCACACAAGATAGCTTGCAGATAATGAAGGCGATGGCTGATCAGATTTAGACCATACAAAATACGCAGAACCAGCTGTTGCAGGACCATAGGACTCAGGGAGCCTTGCCCTCCCAACCTGTACCAAATCCTCGATATGTGAAGAACCAGGGTGCCCCGCCTAGATTTCAGGCACCGCAGGGACAGGCACACGCCATACTACAGGCGCCTCGTGCACCACCCGGTTATGCGCAAGGCCAGCCGCCTTTGCAGAATCCCACGTATTCTGCCCCATCCGCTCCCCCACCACCTCATGGATAGCAAGCCGATGCACACGATGTCTCATTGCGGAGCGGAAGGAAGACATTAGACCCACCACCTAGGCAGGCGGGTTCTGATTTTTCCCACCCTTCGCCACAAGAAGATTTGACTCCTTCAGCATCTCAAGAGTCACCTGTGGTAGACAAGGGTAAGAGGCCACTTAACCCTGATATTCCCGTCCCTTTTCCTGAGGCTCTGACACGAAATATAGTACGGAAAAAGGACACGCGGAATTTCGAGGACCTGAAATCGATGTTTAAAGAAGTACATATTCAGGTCCCCCTCCTCGAGGCTATCGATCACATTCCTGCTATCGCTAGGTTCTTCAAGGACTACTGTACCCCGAAGCAACAGCCGAGAATTGGACTACAGGCGGTACTGTCGAAAGAAGCTAGCGCCGTGATTCTAGCTGACCTACCACCGAAGAAGAAAGACCCTGGCACCCCACTCATATCTTGCTTTTTGCAGGATTCTCCATTTGATCGAGCCCTTCTAGATTTGGGTTCGTCCATCAACTTAACTCCCACCGTCGTATTTGATCAATTTCGATTTGGGGAGTTGAAACCCACCTCGATTACGATTCAGCTGGCTGACAGATCATTCAAAACACCGAGGGGGGTGGTTGAGAACGTGATCGTAAAAGTCCGTGGATTCTGCTTTCCCGCAGATTTTTTCGTTCTCGATATGGAAGTTCCTCCTAATCTCCAAGATGCACCAATTATTTTGGGTCGCCCATTTCTGGCAACAGCCCGAGCGAACATCGATTGTGCATCCGGGTGTATGGAGATTGCCCTAGACAATGAGCGACTTCAGCTAGACATATTCAGGGTAGCAAAGAACTTCGACTGTGATCGAATAGAGGAGGATGGTGAAGATGAAGATTCGGCTTACTGTGGTAACATTGGGCTCCTTTGTGACGACCCAATGTCTCATTCATCTACACTATCAGGGTTCTCGGACCTCGATCCACACGGGACCAAAACCACTGCATTACACATATCTTCCCGAGGATCTGACTGTTTGGGGTGTGCTTCTGACCACAGCACCCCTGAATCCAGCTATCTTGATCCATATATTACTGAATCGCCCCTGTTATTACAGGAAGATGTGACTACAGCTAACGGGTTTCTCGTTAATGCAGTCACAACATATTTCACGGGGAGCGACTCAGCGGGAATTCATGTGTACATGGATCAGCAGATTCCCACCCTCGATTCTGCTCCTCCCACTCTCAATTCTGATTCTTACCCACCCGTAATTGAATTAAAGCCCTTACCTGACTCACTCAAATACGTGTTCTTGGGCGAAAGTGAGACATATCCAGTCATTATCAATGCCCACTTAACCCAAAAATAGGAGCATCAATTAATTTCCACACTTCAAGACCATAGGGCTGCTATCGGGTGGAGTATTGCTAATCTCCACGGTATTCGCCCCTCGTATTGCACTCATCACATTTACACGGATGAGGGGGTGAAACCTTCGAGACAACCTCAAAGACGGCTAAACCCGAATATGCTAGAGGTTGTTAAGAAGGAGATCATCAAATGGTTGGATGTCGGCATTGTATGTCCAATCTCAGACAGCCAGTGGGTGAGTCCGATTCAGATAGTGCCCAAGAAAGTAGGACTCACCGTTACAAAAAATGATAAGGGCAAATCCATCCCGACCCGCACTGCTACATCTTGGCGGGTCTACATAGACTACAGGAAACTAAACATGGCTACCCAGAAGGATCACTTTCCTTTGCCGTTCATTGATCAGATCTTGGAACAGTCAGCCGGACGCAGTTTCTTCTGCTTTCTGGATGGATACTCCGGGTATAATCAGGTAGCAATTAGCCTGGAAGATCAGGACAAGATCACATTCACATGCCCCTTTGGAACATTCGCCTTTAGGCGGATGCCCTTTGGCCTCTGCAACGCACCAGCGACATTTCAGCGTTGTATGATGGCTATCTTCTCTAACATGATTGGGGATTATGTGGAGGTATTCATGGATGATTTCTCTATTTTCGGAGATGATTTTGCGTCTTGTCTTGATAACCTCACAAAGATCCTGAAACGATGTATTGAGGTAAACCTAGTACTATCTTGGGAGAAAAGCCATTTCATGGTGAGGGATGGTATAGTACTAGGGCACAGGATCTCCAAAAATGGACTTGAGGTCGACCGGGCTAATTCAGAGATTATCTCCCACTTACCACCACCTAGCTCGGTCAAGCAGATTAGATCATTCTTGGGCCATGTCGGCTTCTATCGGAGATTTATACGCGATTTTTCAAAAATTGCGCAGCCTTTGACGAATCTCCTAGTTATCGATATTACATTTGAATTTAATACCTCGTGTCTCAGTGCCTTCGAGACTTTACGAAGCGCTGTTTCCGACTCCCCGATTCTCCAACCACCCGACTGGTCGCTTGATTTCGAAATGATGTGCGACGCTTCTGATTTTGCCGTCGGTGCTGTTTTAGGCCAGCGTCGGGAGAAACAACCTTTTGTCATATACTATGCTAGCAAGATGCTGAATGAGGCTCAGCGCAATTATACTGTCACCGAGAAAGAACTGCTAGCAGTAGTATTCGGGTTGGAGAAATTCAGATCATATTTATTAGGGTCCAAGGTCATAATCTTCACTGACCACTCCGCCCTCCGGCATTTGTTGGCAAAGAAGGATGCTAAACCACGACTCATTAGATGGATCCTTCTATTACAGGAATTTGATATCGAGATCCGCGACAAAGTCGGGAAACAAAATGTTGTGGCGGATCACCTATCCAGATTGGACCCAAACCACATTCCTTATTCCCTGCCTATCCATGAACAATTTCCGGATGAATCACTTTTGGCAATTCATTCTGTTGAGTTCCCCTGGTATGTGGATTTCGCGAACTACCTTGTTGTAGGCAAAATTCCCGTGAACCTATCCAAAGACCAAAAACTCAAATTCATTGCAGAGGCCAGATACTATCTCTGGGATGACCCACTGCTCTTCCGCATTGGAGCAGACCAGATTATCCGCAAATGCATCCCATACTCTGAGATCCCCAGTGTGTTATCTTTCTGCCACAATGATGCGTGTGGTGGCCATTTCTCAGGACGGAAAACCACTGCAAAAATTTTGCAGTCAGGATTTTTCTAGCCAACCATCTTCAGAGATACACATGATTACGCCCAACGCTGTAAACGATGTCAATCGATCGGTTCTATTACCAGGAGAGACATGATGCCACTCCAATCCATCATGGTCGTAGAAGTGTTCGATGTCTGGGGCATAGATTTTATAGGCCCTTTTCCAAACTCGCATGGCTTCAAGTACATATTGCTAGCCGTTGATTATGTCTCGAAGTAGGTCGAGGCCATCCCGGCAAGACGGGCTGACCACAAGACCATCATTTCTTTCGTACAGCAAAATATTTTCGCGAGATTCGGAATACCCCGTGCTCTGATTAGCGACGGGGGAAGCCACTTCATCCATGCCTATTTCAGGTCGTTATTAAAGAAATACGGGGTACATCACCACATTGCCACCCCGTATCACCCGCAGACCAATGGGCAGGCTGAAGTGTCTAACCGTCAAATCAAGCTGATTCTCCAGAAGACGGTTAGACCAGACAGGAAGGACTGGTCCGACAAATTAATCGATGCACTCTGGGCATATCGGACCGCATACAAGGCCCCACTCGGAATGTTACCATATTGCATGGTATATGGCAAGGCCTGTCACCTTCCTGTAGAGCTGGAACACCGCGCCTTTTGGGCGGTGCGAAAATGCAACCTCGACCTCGATGCAGGAGGTCGAGAACGGAAACTCCAGCTCAGCGAATTAGAAGAAATCTGGTGGGAGGCTTATGAGAATGCATTAATATACAAGGACAAGACCAAGGCCTTTCACGACCGCCACATCCGGAGGAAAGTATTCACACCCAACTAGCGAGTCTGGTTATTTGATTCAAGACTGAAACTGTTTGCGGGGAAGCTTAAGTCCAAATGGACTGGCCCGTATGTTGTCATGCAACCATATCCTAATGGGGCAGTCCAGATCAAAGACCCCAAATCTGGGCATATATTCACGGTAAATGACTAGCTCCTCAAGCCATTTTTGGCCCAGGAACCTCCTCCACCTGACGAGACTATTCATCTTAGTGAGGACGTGTGATTGAGTGCTCGCCCAGCTGGAGGCATTAAACTCAGCACGTATAAATACCATTTCACCATCATCTATACATAATCGTTTTTATACATAGCATATTTTTGTTTTAGCATATTTCCCTTTCGTATATTGCATGTTAACAGGTTGGCCGATGCTGAATGTATATTTTCAGGAGTAAGTACAGGTGACTTCTACCCACTCATCCTTTGTTAGAGTTATTTTCTTTTATATTCATGTATGAGGACATGCAAGAACTTAGGCATGAGGGGGTAGATACAACAGAAACTGAAAATTCGAGTCCCAGTCGTTCGTCTCTGGGAGGCGTTTTTGTTTTTGAAATCGATCTTAAAGCCGCTCTACTTTATTTAAACGACATGCTGGTGCATAATATATAGGCAGTTAAAGAACAGGCACTTAAATCACGCAAATATGATAATCATTCAGCTCAAGGTGATTTCAAACACATAAGATATATATATATATATATATAATGAAATTTCATTCATCATGGGAGAGTTGTTGCACAAGGAAATCTAGAAGAAAGCTTATACATGAATGCTTAAAATTAAATCTAACTATCAGTAAATGATTGCATACAAGAATCAACGGGGGGATTTCGCATGCATCATTGGGGAAGAAGTAAGACTACTCTACTAAGCAGTAAATGAAAGCAATAAAAATTATGAAGAGCATGATTTAAAGCTAGAAGAAGAGAGGGCATTCAGGGGTGGTCCCTGATGGCCTTGGAGTGGTCGAGAGAAGAAGGAGGGGCGGCCAATGGAACTTAGGCCAGCCCTTGGAGAGAGGTAGGGTTGATCCAGCATCCCAGCATGGTGTCCTCCATGGTGGTGGTAGTGAGCTCGTGGAGGTGGAGTGAGTGGCTAAGTGGAGGTGGCATGAATGGCACCAATGGAGAGCAATTGCCAAGGGAGTGAATAGGGGTGCATGGCTGCCCAAGGGGTCTTTTTATAGACCCAATGACTTCTCTCTAGAGAGGTGTAGAACTCTCTAGAGAGAGTCCAAAAGTGGCCGGCCACATGGGGTGGAGATGGTCTTTGAGATCCAAGAATTGTGGATCTCAATTTGAATTCCTCTTGGTTGCTAAATTTGGCAACCAAGAGGTGGCGCCATCTCAAGAACTCTCTAGAGAATTCTAGAGAAGTGTGTGTGTGAATGGGTGTGTGTGTGTGTGTGTGTGGTTGATGAGAGCCTCATCATGAGCCATAACTAGCTCATTTTGACCCAATAAAGAAGATAAAAGCTACTACATAACCTAGAAGAAGGCCTAAATAAAGGAATAAATGCTCTGAGAAGAAAACATGAATTAAAGGGTAAAACTGCAATTTTACCATTGCAGTACATAAACAGGATTTCTCAGAGGCAAAACATAGGTCAAATGGGCTAAATGAGATAAAAAGTGGGTTGAGTCAATCAGAAATGGGTTTATGTGCAATCTAGGAATTAAATGACACTTGATAACCCTAAAACATACCCACTTAAATTAACAAGGGTCCGGTCAGGATAAAAATCAAGTAAACCCTCTAAAACTCATGGAAAAATATCCTCTAGGGTTTAGAACACTCAATTTGGCCTTTGGAACCCAGTTTGACCTAGATTAGGGTCCTAGCACATTAATTGACCTAATTTGGGTATTTACGTAAACTGTCCAGTCAGACGAGGTCAAACCTAAAATCCAACTTCACCATTGGATTCCTTAGGTCCAAATCACAATTTAGTACACCCAAATCACAATTTGGTCCCTATCTTTTGAAATCATTGCAGAGAGCCCCCTAATTTCCTCGCCACCTTTGCAATCAGGTCCTGCCGCCATTGTTAAGGCAGAACAGATCTCCGACGAGGTTTAGAGAGGGATTACTCTCCGATTCCTCAGAGATTCCCTCCCAGAAATGGAAGGGAGATTCTCTGAGGAATTCCCTTCCATCTAAAGCCAATCACAATCTCTCGTGTGAACGCACGAGGGATTTGGGTATCTTAACCTATTTCCTACTCTGGCGAGCCATCAAAGGCACAGGCGTGCCCTCCACGCTCTGAAAGCACGGCCCAGTGCCTATAAAAGAATCCACACCTCCGGCCGCTCATCTTTATCTTGATTTGGCCGAGTTTCCACCTCCAATTCATCTCCTCCTGCCCGGCCAAAGTTCCCAGTAAGCTCCGGCGAGCCCCCCTCCCCTTCCTCTTCGCTCTGCCACAAAACAAGTGGCAAAGTTATCTTCCTGACTCTCCTCCGCGTCGCGCAGTACCCGCGCACGCCGCCTCAGCCCCGTCGTCGCCGCCGTTCTCCCCCACTGGGCAGCGTCTTCTCCAGCGACAGCAGGTACAGCTGTCCGCAGTCCGTCCTCCTTCGTCCCTACAATTAGGTTAGAACTATTCCCCGTAGTTCCCTCTCTCTTTTCCCCCTGTTATCTCATCTAATCGACCCTCAACCGACGCTGACCACTGACCGGGTCGATCTTTCGCTTTTAAGTCGTTTGTAGTTTAATGTGGTGGAAAAATCGACTAATCAATTTTTAATAAGAAATAACCACTCGCAGAGGAGCGGGTCGTTTCCATAGGGAGGCAATAACGTATTAAAATTCGCGCCACTTAAAAATGTTTGTTCGGAGTCAATTTGGACAAGAACCAAGCCAAGATTGCCTTTAGATTAAGGTTTAAGCAAGAAATAATGCTGAAATGGCAATTATGATAAATTACAGGATATTTTCCGCAATGCAGACTGAATAGAATATGAATAAAATCTGGCAATGGCAGAAAATGTAAATTTTAATCAATGCTTTACTGTAGCAAAACAGGGGAATTTTTCCCCGTTGTCTTGCGCGACGAGGAGCCGATGGCTGGGCGCGGGAAGCTCGGCGGAGGTCCCTTGGATCAAGGGCTTCGAATCGGTGGTGACGGCGAGTCGCGCGGCGGCCGGAGGTGGCCGGACGAGCTCCGGCGGAGGTGCTGCAGGCGGTTGTGCGTGGGCGCGCGGAGGGTCTGCGGAAGGCGCTGGCGCGCGGAGGCGTGGCTGCGGTGGTCTGCAGGCGGGCGCTGGCGCGCGGAGGCGTGGCTGCGGTGGTAGCTGCAGAGGTCGGTTGCTGGCGGTTCTACAGGTGGCTGTGCGTGGGCGCGCGGAGGGTCTGCGGAGGGCGCTGGCGCGCGGAGGCGTGGCTGCGGTGGTCTGCAGGCGGGCGTTGGTGTGTGCGGTGGAAGCTGCAGAGGGGGCGCTTGCGCGGTGGTTTGCAGATGGCTGTGCGTGGGCGCGCGGAGGGTCTGCGGAGGGCGCTGGCGCGCGGAGGCGTGGCGGTGGAAGCTGCAGAGGGGGCGCTTGCGCGGTGGAAGCTGCAGGCGGCTGTTGGAGGATGCTGCAGGCTGGTCTGCAGGCGTTGGAGGAGAGCGCGGGCTGATCTGCAGGCGTGCGCAGGTCAGCAGCCGGTGAGCGGTGGAGGGCGCAGGCGGCTTGGTGGCCGGTTGGAGAGTGCAGGCTGAGGAAGTGGAGGTGAGCGGGTAACTTCAGACGTCTGGGAAATTTCCCAGACGTCTTAAGTTACTGAGAGGGTGGCTGATCAATAGCTTGCGTGGTGGTCTGCGACGAAGGCGAGGAAGATGCACGCGGATGTGCTCACGGTAATGCGGGCGAGCTCCGGATGGCGGTGTGGCCTGTCACACCACACGCCCACGGTGGTGGAGACTCGCCGCCACGGTAGAGGCCGGCAGTGTGGATGGAAGAGAGAGGATCTCTCTGCACAGTGGTGAGTCGGTGGCGGAGGCCTGCTGCAGCCGGCAGCTTCCGTGCTCCTTTTATAGTGTCTTGAACAATTTTGAAATCAGCCGCCGACCAGATCCACCACATCCGCTCCCCCTTTAATGGCTTCATCACTGCAGCAGCCGGGCGTTGGAGCGGCAGCCAGCCGTTCTGAAAGAAGACGAATAAAGCAAATATTATTAAAATATTAGGGTTATTTATGTATAGACCCTCAACTTCTATGTTAATAAAAACAATATACCTAATTAGTTATCTAATTAGATGAATGCTATTCTAAGCTAATTCTAAATGCACTTAAGATATGAATGCAATGTATGGATTATGTAATTAGATTAAAACTATGAATTAATCTATTTACATCCTAATTTATACTAAATAAATGTTAGAATTAACCTAATGTGTAGGCACTTAAGTACTTAAATAACCCACAACTATGGGCTAATCAAATACCCCCATGCCTAGTTTTTGCTAGTCCCTAGCAAAATTAAGCGAAACCTAGCACTCTAAGTAGACTAGTCAACTCACTTAGTCTTCCTTCAGAAGCATATTAAGTTCAGGTTCTAAACCCAAGGTTCCTAAGTAGTTGCTAAGTTACAGACTAGGTCGGCTAAAGACGAGTTGCCAGCACAAGTTTCCCTGATTTCTGACTCTACCCTAAAGTTTATTGATCCCTGAGATTAAAGCATCCGTGCTTGTGCATTGGTCCGAGTTATTTGAGTTAAAGGAATTTTTTTTTTTTTTTTTTTAATATATATACTTTTTTTTTTTTTTTTTTTTATTCTTCTAAGTCTAACCTCAGATCAGCTATCAACACGGTCTGTGTCGGATTCATTGTCCCCATTACCATACCTCGAAGGGTGCCTGGCTTTCGATACTTCGAGATAGCACCGCCCATAACGACCCCAAGAACTCCTGGCAATCGACACTTCGAGATAGTATCGCCCATGGATTTCTTAAGCGAATTCAGGCCTATGGCAATCGGCACTTCGAGATAGGGCCGCCCATGGTACCTGAACCGCGCAATGCGCTTACATGCCCCCAGTAGGATGGATATCCTAAGAGACAAGCGCCGAGGAGGTAATATGTTACCATCGCATCCTCAAGGTGAGTATATACTCGACCTCTCCTGCGGCGGGAACTCTTCCAATCAAAATATGTTTTCAAGCCTTTCTTAAGTCAAAACTAAGAGAACCAAATCTCTTTTCAGAAATTAAGTTAATTACCAGACCAAGTGTGAACAATTTGGATGCTTGGGTTACAAGGACCTGTAAACCAAAAGGTAGAATAAGACTCCAGGTACTACCCCACCTTTTAACTCAAACCCTAGCTTCCCTTCCTCAACCTCTTGAAGAATGGTCCGCAACTTAACTCCTACTTAAGTTTTTAAGTCCACAAAGGACCCTAAAGGTCTAAAGCTAGTAGCTTATTTAGCTTCTAAAGTTTGACCCTAGAATTAATTTAGTTTACGCTAGAGTTCTGATTTGCTTAAGAATGCAGGACTTAGCCAGTTAAGCTCAAAACTTTTTTTTTTTTTATATATGTACAAATGTATGCAATTATGCTATGTATATCCCCAAGTACACCCCCCCATGCCTAAAATCTGCAATGTCCTCATTGCATAGAAGGATATTACCTGAGTCAAAGCTGGGCTGAATAGCCGAAGAACCTGCAAATCAGGTTCAAGAATTGCAGAAATAGGCCCTAAAAATGAGGAAAGCAAAGTTGGCCTAGAAAATAGGTAACCTAGGATGTTGGCGAGCTGATGATGAATCCCGATAGCAAATGCTCGCCCAACTAAAATGGGAATGAAATCTTCCCAGGTCACCAGAAGAGGTTCTAAAGGATAAACAGTTAAAATAACCTCCAAAGGGGTAGGGGTAGGATGACAAGGATCCTCCAAAAAGAATGGGGAAGGAATGGTATAGAGATAAACCCCCAGGGTAATGGACTGACTAAAGAAATCATCAATCCATACCCGATACTCCATTACAGAAAATATTGGTCTGTTAAGCCCCCTAGTCAGAACAAAACTGAGCAATTCTCTAAGGCAAGGATGGTCTAGGGTGTCCAAGTTACGAGGTTGTGGGATGGCCATAAGATCTAGATTGGGTTTAATTAGCTTGGTGTCCATCCCAAACACTCTTTCTAAATCCTCAATTTCATCCCTAGCATTCCTTGCACCATCACGTGGATCTTCCTGCTCTTCATCAGGAGTCACAATTTCGCTTTCAGTTATAAGAGAATCAGAGGGTGACTTCGAAGTGAATGAAGGCAGGTTGGAAGCAACAGATCTAGGGATTATCCTATTAATGTCATCCCCGGGTTTTTGTTCTTTACTCACATCTTCCCCGGAGTCTATATGTGAATCCACATAAATCTTAGAAATTGCTTCCAAATTTTCCATCATTTTATCATGAGGAGAAATATCATCAATGGGTGTGCCAAGGAAACCTAATTTGGTCAAATTTGTGACATCCTCAGGGGTTAACTCTTCAAATAATACATAATCACCCTTAGTGTCACTCCAAATCTTGAATGTAGGTTCCTCATATAATTCATCTTCCTCCTCATCACACAATTCATCATGTACCCGAGGTCTAGAATCATTTAATATATCAGCAGATCCCCTAGGGTGCTCTATCTGAGGTAAATTATTTACATTGGTTACATCAGACTCCTCATATAGGTCAATTTCTTTAGGGTTAGGTTCCCTAAGGGTGGGTTTGAGTTCCATATCATGATCAGAAGGGAGGGTAGGATTAACAACTTGACTTTGACCCACTTCATCAAATGTCATGAAAATACTATCATCTGGGTCGAGGTCTTCCAATGGCACCATCATTCCCTTCTTTTGACTCCAATATAATTCAGGTGGATACTCAACCTTATCATCATCTTCCTCGGGTTGCCACCTTTCTTCATCCAATTCATAGCTACTTTCATGTGTATTTTCCTCCCACCTAAAGTGTAGATCTCTCAAGGAAGTGTCATCTAATGGGGAGGTTTCAAAATCGATCCTCGAAAAGTAGCTATTTTCCCCAGAATTTCCCTTCAACTTAAAGTGTAGCTTTCCCACAGGAGATGCATCTATTGTAGAGGGGTATACGTCATCGTCAATGGGGCAGATTGGGTGGCTAATTTCATCTCTTTCTTGTTGGCCTGCTCTCAAAGATTCTCCTAACAATTCACTCATTTCATTTTGCATTTTCTGTATTTCCATCTTCAAAGAGGAGAGGTCATTTTTATCATAAGAGAAGTCAGGCTCAGGCTTATAGTACCCAGGAGTGTTTGTCCAACCATTATAAGTTTTCAGGGAGGGTGGGTTGGGTATTTCTTTGGTATGTGGGATATTGGGCAAAGCAAATCCCGCTCCTGAGTTCTGCTCACTAATTTGGGGCTTAACTAGGCCAATACTCCTATAATAGGAGTAAAACGGATCCCAATGATTGTCATTATGTCCATCAAGGAATGGACCATCTCGGCGTCTGGGATCAAAGGATGCAGAGTGGGGGTGAGGGTGTGGGCAAGATGTGAAAGGATGAAAATCAATGTGGTCCATTCTAACTCACACTTCAATCAGAATTCCCCAAGCAAGACACAATTCAAAAAGGACCTTTTAGGTCTTTCCCAATTTAGGCTTTTGATTTTAAGTCAGATTGCAGGTGACAATACAATTTGTTCAATCAATTTACGCGCCTATTGTCGACCTACGACTCGCCTAAAAAGACCTAGTTGGAGCTTAGGTGTTCTTCCCTAAATCTCAAATGGTCAAGTAAATCCAAAGACGGAAGATCGAGGGATGCAAGTAGGCCTAAGCCTTCCTTTGAAGCTGTGCTTTCGCGGTGCTCCTCAACTACCCCCAAAAATCCGTGACAGGGTATCCCCCTCTTTGGATTTACAAAACCTTTGATTTCCAGTTCCGAACACTTCAGAATCCAACGAAAGGAGGGCTCTTGTCCTAGTATTTCCAAACCTAAGGAGTGTCTAGAAGCGTGCTGTGGTGCAAGTGAAATAAGTGTGCATACACCGTAAAAGATTTTGAACTTTGAATCGCACGCCAAGTTTGAAAATGAAATCCTTGGTTTTTAAAATGTCCTTCCTTTAATTAGTCCTTTAAAAAAAAATGTGACCACTTGTTAGATTTATTCAGTACAGATTAGGTGGTCTTCGCATTAAATCCCAAATGCAATGCGTGATCAAAAATAGGATGCAAAGTAAGAGAATGCGTACCTTGCCTCCAGCGATCTTCGATGCAAAAATGTACGCAATGCAGAAAAGCAAATCTAGAGGCTGCTCATACAGACCTAAATGGTTCGTCCTAGGGCAGGTAGCTTCTAGCAGGCAGCTCGTTTTTTTCTTTTTTCTATTTTTTTTTAGAACTACTTATGCACAAGCAAATAAAAGAAATAATAAAAAAAATAAACCTAAATCTAAAGAAAAGGGAACAAGCTCCCAAAAATTACCCAACACGGGTCCAAAATAAAATCAGGGAACAAACCCTCAAAATATGCCCCAGAACAAGGGTTTCAAACTAACTGTAATGAAAAATTAAGTCTTCAGTCTTAATTCTATTCTAATTAAATTAGCGATTAAATACAGTGGTGTCCGTCGCGTCCTCGTCCTTCTCCTCCTTTCAAAATTGCTTGTCCACTTCTCGTCTGGCAACGTCAAGGGTCGCCTCTCACAGTGGCTGATTCTTGCACAAAATTTCTCGCACAGAAAAGAAAATAATGAATGGTCAAATCTCTGTGCAATTGACAAATAATCAAAATAAAATTAGGCGAAATTATTGCGTCTGTTGCCTCCCCGGCAACGGCGCCATTTGACCGGGTCGATCTTTCGCTTTTAAGTCGTTTGTAGTTTAATGTGGTGGAAAAATCGACTAATCAATTTTTAATAAGAAATAACCACTCGCAGAGGAGCGGGTCGTTTCCACAGGGAGGCAATAACGTATTAAAATTCGCACCACTTAAAAATGTTTGTTCGGAGTCAATTTGGACAAGAACCAAGCCAAGATTGCCTTTAGATTAAGGTTTAAGCAAGAAATAATGCTGAAATGGCAATTATGATAAATTACAGGATATTTTCCGCAATGCAGACTGAATAGAATATGAATAAAATCTGGCAATGGCAGAAAATGTAAATTTTAATCAATGCTTTACTGTAGCAAAACAGGGGAATTTTTCCCCGTTGTCTTGCGCGACGAGGAGCCGATGGCTGGGCGCGGGAAGCTCGGCGGAGGTCCCTTGGATCAAGGGCTTCGAATCGGTGGTGACGGCGAGTCGCGCGGCGGCCGGAGGTGGCCGGACGAGCTCCGGCGGAGGTGCTGCAGGCGGTTGTGCGTGGGCGCGCGGAGGGTCTGCGGAAGGCGCTGGCGCGCGGAGGCGTGGCTGCGGTGGTCTGCAGGCGGGCGCTGGCGCGCGGAGGCGTGGCTGCGGTGGTAGCTGCAGAGGTCGGTTGCTGGCGGTTCTGCAGGTGGCTGTGCGTGGGCGCGCGGAGGGTCTGCGGAGGGCGCTGGCGCGCGGAGGCGTGGCTGCGGTGGTCTGCAGGCGGGCGCTGGTGTGTGCGGTGGAAGCTGCAGAGGGGGCGCTTGCGCGGTGGTTTGCAGATGGCTGTGCGTGGCCGCGCGGAGGGTCTGCGGAGGGCGCTGGCGCGCGGAGGCGTGGCGGTGGAAGCTGCAGAGGGGGCGCTTGCGCGGTGGAAGCTGCAGGCGGCTGTTGGAGGATGCTGCAGGCTGGTCTGCAGGCGTTGGAGGAGAGCGCGGGCTGATCTGCAGGCGTGCGCAGGTCAGCAGCCGGTGAGCGGTGGAGGGCGCAGGCGGCTTGGTGGCCGGTTGGAGAGTGCAGGCTGAGGAAGTGGAGGTGAGCGGGTAACTTCAGACGTCTGGGAAATTTCCCAGACGTCTTAAGTTACTGAGAGGGTGGCTGATCAATAGCTTGCGTGGTGGTCTGCGACGACGGCGAGGAAGATGCACGCGGATGTGCTCACGGTAATGCGGGCGAGCTCCGGATGGCGGTGTGGCCTGTCACACCACACGCCCACGGTGGTGGAGACTCGCCGCCACGGTAGAGGCCGGCAGTGTGGATGGAAGAGAGAGGATCTCTCTGCACAGTGGTGAGTCGGTGGCGGAGGCCTGCTGCAGCCGGCAGCTTCCGTGCTCCTTTTATAGTGTCTTGAACAATTTTGAAATCAGCCGCCGACCAGATCCACCACATCCGCTCCCCCTTTAATGGCTTCATCACTGCAGCAGCCGGGCGTTGGAGCGGCAGCCAGCCGTTCTGAAAGAAGACGAATAAAGCAAATATTATTAAAATATTAGGGTTATTTATGTATAGACCCTCAACTTCTATGTTAATAAAAACAATATACCTAATTAGTTATCTAATTAGATGAATGCTATTCTAAGCTAATTCTAAATGCACTTAAGATATGAATGCAATGTATGGATTATGTAATTAGATTAAAACTATGAATTAATCTATTTACATCCTAATTTATACTAAATAAATGTTAGAATTAACCTAATGTGTAGGCACTTAAGTACTTAAATAACCCACAACTATGGGCTAATCAAATACCCCCATGCCTAGTTTTTGCTAGTCCCTAGCAAAATTAAGCGAAACCTAGCACTCTAAGTAGACTAGTCAACTCACTTAGTCTTCCTTCAGAAGCATATTAAGTTCAGGTTCTAAACCCAAGGTTCCTAAGTAGTTGCTAAGTTACAGACTAGGTCGGCTAAAGACGAGTTGCCAGCACAAGTTTCCCTGATTTCTGACTCTACCCTAAAGTTTATTGATCCCTGAGATTAAAGCATCCGTGCTTGTGCATTGGTCCGAGTTATTTGAGTTAAAGGAATTTTTTTTTTTTTTTTTTTAATATATATACTTTTTTTTTTTTTTTTTTTTTATTCTTCTAAGTCTAACCTCAGATCAGCTATCAACACGGTCTGTGTCGGATTCATTGTCCCCATTACCATACCTCGAAGGGTGCCTGGCTTTCGATACTTCGAGATAGCACCTCCCATAACGACCCCAAGAACTCCTGGCAATCGACACTTCGAGATAGTATCGCCCATGGATTTCTTAAGCGAATTCAGGCCTATGGCAATCGGCACTTCGAGATAGGGCCGCCCATGGTACCTGAACCGCGCAATGCGCTTACATGCCCCCAGTAGGATGGATATCCTAAGAGACAAGCGCCGAGGAGGTAATATGTTACCATCGCATCCTCAAGGTGAGTATATACTCGACCTCTCCTGCGGCGGGAACTCTTCCAATCAAAATATGTTTTCAAGCCTTTCTTAAGTCAAAACTAAGAGAACCAAATCTCTTTTCAGAAATTAAGTTAATTACCAGACCAAGTGTGAACAATTTGGATGCTTGGGTTACAAGGACCTGTAAACCAAAAGGTAGAATAAGACTCCAGGTACTACCCCACCTTTTAACTCAAACCCTAGCTTCCCTTCCTCAACCTCTTGAAGAATGGTCCGCAACTTAACTCCTACTTAAGTTTTTAAGTCCACAAAGGACCCTAAAGGTCTAAAGCTAGTAGCTTATTTAGCTTCTAAAGTTTGACCCTAGAATTAATTTAGTTTACGCTAGAGTTCTGATTTGCTTAAGAATGCAGGACTTAGCCAGTTAAGCTCAAAACTTTTTTTTTTTTTATATATGTACAAATGTATGCAATTATGCTATGTATATCCCCAAGTACACCCCCCCATGCCTAAAATCTGCAATGTCCTCATTGCATAGAAGGATATTACCTGGGTCAAAGCTGGGCTGAATAGCCGAAGAACCTGCAAATCAGGTTCAAGAATTGCAGAAATAGGCCCTAAAAATGAGGAAAGCAAAGTTGGCCTAGAAAATAGGTAACCTAGGATGTTGGCGAGCTGATGATGAATCCCGATAGCAAATGCTCGCCCAACTAAAATGGGAATGAAATCTTCCCAGGTCACCAGAAGAGGTTCTAAAGGATAAACAGTTAAAATAACCTCCAAAGGGGTAGGGGTAGGATGACAAGGATCCTCCAAAAAGAATGGGGAAGGAATGGTATAGAGATAAACCCCCAGGGTAATGGACTGACTAAAGAAATCATCAATCCATACCCGATACTCCATTACAGAAAATATTGGTCTGTTAAGCCCCCTAGTCAGAACAAAACTGAGCAATTCTCTAAGGCAAGGATGGTCTAGGGTGTCCAAGTTACGAGGTTGTGGGATGGCCATAAGATCTAGATTGGGTTTAATTAGCTTGGTGTCCATCCCAAACACTCTTTCTAAATCCTCAATTTCATCCCTAGCATTCCTTGCACCATCACGTGGATCTTCCTGCTCTTCATCAGGAGTCACAATTTCGCTTTCAGTTATAAGAGAATCAGAGGGTGACTTCGAAGTGAATGAAGGCAGGTTGGAAGCAACAGATCTAGGGATTATCCTATTAATGTCATCCCCGGGTTTTTGTTCTTTACTCACATCTTCCCCGGAGTCTATATGTGAATCCACATAAATCTTAGAAATTGCTTCCAAATTTTCCATCATTTTATCATGAGGAGAAATATCATCAATGGGTGTGCCAAGGAAACCTAATTTGGTCAAATTTGTGACATCCTCAGGGGTTAACTCTTCAAATAATACATAATCACCCTTAGTGTCACTCCAAATCTTGAATGTAGGTTCCTCATATAATTCATCTTCCTCCTCATCACACAATTCATCATGTACCCGAGGTCTAGAATCATTTAATATATCAGCAGATCCCCTAGGGTGCTCTATCTGAGGTAAATTATTTACATTGGTTACATCAGACTCCTCATATAGGTCAATTTCTTTAGGGTTAGGTTCCCTAAGGGTGGGTTTGAGTTCCATATCATGATCAGAAGGGAGGGTAGGATTAACAACTTGACTTTGACCCACTTCATCAAATGTCATGAAAATACTATCATCTGGGTCGAGGTCTTCCAATGGCACCATCATTCCCTTCTTTTGACTCCAATATAATTCAGGTGGATACTCAACCTTATCATCATCTTCCTCGGGTTGCCACCTTTCTTCATCCAATTCATAGCTACTTTCATGTGTATTTTCCTCCCACCTAAAGTGTAGATCTCTCAAGGAAGTGTCATCTAATGGGGAGGTTTCAAAATCGATCCTCGAAAAGTAGCTATTTTCCCCAGAATTTCCCTTCAACTTAAAGTGTAGCTTTCCCACAGGAGATGCATCTATTGTAGAGGGGTATACGTCATCGTCAATGGGGCAGATTGGGTGGCTAATTTCATCTCTTTCTTGTTGGCCTGCTCTCAAAGATTCTCCTAACAATTCACTCATTTCATTTTGCATTTTCTGTATTTCCATCTTCAAAGAGGAGAGGTCATTTTTATCATAAGAGAAGTCAGGCTCAGGCTTATAGTACCCAGGAGTGTTTGTCCAACCATTATAAGTTTTCAGGGAGGGTGGGTTGGGTATTTCTTTGGTATGTGGGATATTGGGCAAAGCAAATCCCGCTCCTGAGTTCTGCTCACTAATTTGGGGCTTAACTAGGCCAATACTCCTATAATAGGAGTAAAACGGATCCCAATGATTGTCATTATGTCCATCAAGGAATGGACCATCTCGGCGTCTGGGATCAAAGGATGCAGAGTGGGGGTGAGGGTGTGGGCAAGATGTGAAAGGATGAAAATCAATGTGGTCCATTCTAACTCACACTTCAATCAGAATTCCCCAAGCAAGACACAATTCAAAAAGGACCTTTTAGGTCTTTCCCAATTTAGGCTTTTGATTTTAAGTCAGATTGCAGGTGACAATACAATTTGTTCAATCAATTTACGCGCCTATTGTCGACCTACGACTCGCCTAAAAAGACCTAGTTGGAGCTTAGGTGTTCTTCCCTAAATCTCAAATGGTCAAGTAAATCCAAAGACGGAAGATCGAGGGATGCAAGTAGGCCTAAGCCTTCCTTTGAAGCTGTGCTTTCGCGGTGCTCCTCAACTACCCCCAAAAATCCGTGACAGGGTATCCCCCTCTTTGGATTTACAAAACCTTTGATTTCCAGTTCCGAACACTTCAGAATCCAACGAAAGGAGGGCTCTTGTCCTAGTATTTCCAAACCTAAGGAGTGTCTAGAAGCGTGCTGTGGTGCAAGTGAAATAAGTGTGCATACACCGTAAAAGATTTTGAACTTTGAATCGCACGCCAAGTTTGAAAATGAAATCCTTGGTTTTTAAAATGTCCTTCCTTTAATTAGTCCTTTAAAAAAAAATGTGACCACTTGTTAGATTTATTCAGTACAGATTAGGTGGTCTTCGCATTAAATCCCAAATGCAATGCGTGATCAAAAATAGGATGCAAAGTAAGAGAATGCGTACCTTGCCTCCAGCGATCTTCGATGCAAAAATGTACGCAATGCAGAAAAGCAAATCTAGAGGCTGCTCATACAGACCTAAATGGTTCGTCCTAGGGCAGGTAGCTTCTAGCAGGCAGCTCGTTTTTTTCTTTTTTCTATTTTTTTTTAGAACTACTTATGCACAAGCAAATAAAAGAAATAATAAAAAAAATAAACCTAAATCTAAAGAAAAGGGAACAAGCTCCCAAAAATTACCCAACACGGGTCCAAAATAAAATCAGGGAACAAACCCTCAAAATATGCCCCAGAACAAGGGTTTCAAACTAACTGTAATGAAAAATTAAGTCTTCAGTCTTAATTCTATTCTAATTAAATTAGCGATTAAATACAGTGGTGTCCGTCGCGTCCTCGTCCTTCTCCTCCTTTCAAAATTGCTTGTCCACTTCTCGTCTGGCAACGTCAAGGGTCGCCTCTCACAGTGGCTGATTCTTGCACAAAATTTCTCGCACAGAAAAGAAAATAATGAATGGTCAAATCTCTGTGCAATTGACAAATAATCAAAATAAAATTAGGCGAAATTATTGCGTCTGTTGCCTCCCCGGCAACGGCGCCATTTGACCGGGTCGATCTTTCGCTTTTAAGTCGTTTGTAGTTTAATGTGGTGGAAAAATCGACTAATCAATTTTTAATAAGAAATAACCACTCGCAGAGGAGCGGGTCGTTTCCACAGGGAGGCAATAACGTATTAAAATTCGCACCACTTAAAAATGTTTGTTCGGAGTCAATTTGGACAAGAACCAAGCCAAGATTGCCTTTAGATTAAGGTTTAAGCAAGAAATAATGCTGAAATGGCAATTATGATAAATTACAGGATATTTTCCGCAATGCAGACTGAATAGAATATGAATAAAATCTGGCAATGGCAGAAAATGTAAATTTTAATCAATGCTTTACTGTAGCAAAACAGGGGAATTTTTCCCCGTTGTCTTGCGCGACGAGGAGCCGATGGCTGGGCGCGGGAAGCTCGGCGGAGGTCCCTTGGATCAAGGGCTTCGAATCGGTGGTGACGGCGAGTCGCGCGGCGGCCGGAGGTGGCCGGACGAGCTCCGGCGGAGGTGCTGCAGGCGGTTGTGCGTGGGCGCGCGGAGGGTCTGCGGAAGGCGCTGGCGCGCGGAGGCGTGGCTGCGGTGGTCTGCAGGCGGGCGCTGGCGCGCGGAGGCGTGGCTGCGGTGGTAGCTGCAGAGGTCGGTTGCTGGCGGTTCTGCAGGTGGCTGTGCGTGGGCGCGCGGAGGGTCTGCGGAGGGCGCTGGCGCGCGGAGGCGTGGCTGCGGTGGTCTGCAGGAGGGCGCTGGTGTGTGCGGTGGAAGCTGCAGAGGGGGCGCTTGCGCGGTGGTTTGCAGATGGCTGTGCGTGGGCGCGCGGAGGGTCTGCGGAGGGCGCTGGCGCGCGGAGGCGTGGCGGTGGAAGCTGCAGAGGGGGCGCTTGCGCGGTGGAAGCTGCAGGCGGCTGTTGGAGGATGCTGCAGGCTGGTCTGCAGGCGTTGGAGGAGAGCGCGGGCTGATCTGCAGGCGTGCGCAGGTCAGCAGCCGGTGAGCGGTGGAGGGCGCAGGCGGCTTGGTGGCCGGTTGGAGAGTGCAGGCTGAGGAAGTGGAGGTGAGCGGGTAACTTCAGACGTCTGGGAAATTTCCCAGACGTCTTAAGTTACTGAGAGGGTGGCTGATCAGTAGCTTGCGTGGTGGTCTGCGACGACGGCGAGGAAGATGCACGCTGATGTGCTCACGGTAATGCGGGCGAGCTCCGGATGGCGGTGTGGCCTGTCACACCACACGCCCACGGTGGTGGAGACTCGCCGCCACGGTAGAGGCCGGCAGTGTGGATGGAAGAGAGAGGATCTCTCTGCACAGTGGTGAGTCGGTGGCGGAGGCCTGCTGCAGCCGGCAGCTTCCGTGCTCCTTTTATAGTGTCTTGAACAATTTTGAAATCAGCCGCCGACCAGATCCACCACATCCGCTCCCCCTTTAATGGCTTCATCACTGCAGCAGCCGGGCGTTGGAGCGGCAGCCAGCCGTTCTGAAAGAAGACGAATAAAGCAAATATTATTAAAATATTAGGGTTATTTATGTATAGACCCTCAACTTCTATGTTAATAAAAACAATATACCTAATTAGTTATCTAATTAGATGAATGCTATTCTAAGCTAATTCTAAATGCACTTAAGATATGAATGCAATGTATGGATTATGTAATTAGATTAAAACTATGAATTAATCTATTTACATCCTAATTTATACTAAATAAATGTTAGAATTAACCTAATGTGTAGGCACTTAAGTACTTAAATAACCCACAACTATGGGCTAATCAAATACCCCCATGCCTAGTTTTTGCTAGTCCCTAGCAAAATTAAGCGAAACCTAGCACTCTAAGTAGACTAGTCAACTCACTTAGTCTTCCTTCAGAAGCATATTAAGTTCAGGTTCTAAACCCAAGGTTCCTAAGTAGTTGCTAAGTTACAGACTAGGTCGGCTAAAGACGAGTTGCCAGCACAAGTTTCCCTGATTTCTGACTCTACCCTAAAGTTTATTGATCCCTGAGATTAAAGCATCCGTGCTTGTGCATTGGTCCGAGTTATTTGAGTTAAAGGAATTTTTTTTTTTTTTTTTTTTAATATATATACTTTTTTTTTTTTTTTTTTTTTATTCTTCTAAGTCTAACCTCAGATCAGCTATCAACACGGTCTGTGTCGGATTCATTGTCCCCATTACCATACCTCGAAGGGTGCCTGGCTTTCGATACTTCGAGATAGCACCGCCCATAACGACCCCAAGAACTCCTGGCAATCGACACTTCGAGATAGTATCGCCCATGGATTTCTTAAGCGAATTCAGGCCTATGGCAATCGGCACTTCGAGATAGGGCCGCCCATGGTACCTGAACCGCGCAATGCGCTTACATGCCCCCAGTAGGATGGATATCCTAAGAGACAAGCGCCGAGGAGGTAATATGTTACCATCGCATCCTCAAGGTGAGTATATACTCGACCTCTCCTGCGGCGGGAACTCTTCCAATCAAAATATGTTTTCAAGCCTTTCTTAAGTCAAAACTAAGAGAACCAAATCTCTTTTCAGAAATTAAGTTAATTACCAGACCAAGTGTGAACAATTTGGATGCTTGGGTTACAAGGACCTGTAAACCAAAAGGTAGAATAAGACTCCAGGTACTACCCCACCTTTTAACTCAAACCCTAGCTTCCCTTCCTCAACCTCTTGAAGAATGGTCCGCAACTTAACTCCTACTTAAGTTTTTAAGTCCACAAAGGACCCTAAAGGTCTAAAGCTAGTAGCTTATTTAGCTTCTAAAGTTTGACCCTAGAATTAATTTAGTTTACGCTAGAGTTCTGATTTGCTTAAGAATGCAGGACTTAGCCAGTTAAGCTCAAAACTTTTTTTTTTTTTATATATGTACAAATGTATGCAATTATGCTATGTATATCCCCAAGTACACCCCCCCATGCCTAAAATCTGCAATGTCCTCATTGCATAGAAGGATATTACCTGGGTCAAAGCTGGGCTGAATAGCCGAAGAACCTGCAAATCAGGTTCAAGAATTGCAGAAATAGGCCCTAAAAATGAGGAAAGCAAAGTTGGCCTAGAAAATAGGTAACCTAGGATGTTGGCGAGCTGATGATGAATCCCGATAGCAAATGCTCGCCCAACTAAAATGGGAATGAAATCTTCCCAGGTCACCAGAAGAGGTTCTAAAGGATAAACAGTTAAAATAACCTCCAAAGGGGTAGGGGTAGGATGACAAGGATCCTCCAAAAAGAATGGGGAAGGAATGGTATAGAGATAAACCCCCAGGGTAATGGACTGACTAAAGAAATCATCAATCCATACCCGATACTCCATTACAGAAAATATTGGTCTGTTAAGCCCCCTAGTCAGAACAAAACTGAGCAATTCTCTAAGGCAAGGATGGTCTAGGGTGTCCAAGTTACGAGGTTGTGGGATGGCCATAAGATCTAGATTGGGTTTAATTAGCTTGGTGTCCATCCCAAACACTCTTTCTAAATCCTCAATTTCATCCCTAGCATTCCTTGCACCATCACGTGGATCTTCCTGCTCTTCATCAGGAGTCACAATTTCGCTTTCAGTTATAAGAGAATCAGAGGGTGACTTCGAAGTGAATGAAGGCAGGTTGGAAGCAACAGATCTAGGGATTATCCTATTAATGTCATCCCCGGGTTTTTGTTCTTTACTCACATCTTCCCCGGAGTCTATATGTGAATCCACATAAATCTTAGAAATTGCTTCCAAATTTTCCATCATTTTATCATGAGGAGAAATATCATCAATGGGTGTGCCAAGGAAACCTAATTTGGTCAAATTTGTGACATCCTCAGGGGTTAACTCTTCAAATAATACATAATCACCCTTAGTGTCACTCCAAATCTTGAATGTAGGTTCCTCATATAATTCATCTTCCTCCTCATCACACAATTCATCATGTACCCGAGGTCTAGAATCATTTAATATATCAGCAGATCCCCTAGGGTGCTCTATCTGAGGTAAATTATTTACATTGGTTACATCAGACTCCTCATATAGGTCAATTTCTTTAGGGTTAGGTTCCCTAAGGGTGGGTTTGAGTTCCATATCATGATCAGAAGGGAGGGTAGGATTAACAACTTGACTTTGACCCACTTCATCAAATGTCATGAAAATACTATCATCTGGGTCGAGGTCTTCCAATGGCACCATCATTCCCTTCTTTTGACTCCAATATAATTCAGGTGGATACTCAACCTTATCATCATCTTCCTCGGGTTGCCACCTTTCTTCATCCAATTCATAGCTACTTTCATGTGTATTTTCCTCCCACCTAAAGTGTAGATCTCTCAAGGAAGTGTCATCTAATGGGGAGGTTTCAAAATCGATCCTCGAAAAGTAGCTATTTTCCCCAGAATTTCCCTTCAACTTAAAGTGTAGCTTTCCCACAGGAGATGCATCTATTGTAGAGGGGTATACGTCATCGTCAATGGGGCAGATTGGGTGGCTAATTTCATCTCTTTCTTGTTGGCCTGCTCTCAAAGATTCTCCTAACAATTCACTCATTTCATTTTGCATTTTCTGTATTTCCATCTTCAAAGAGGAGAGGTCATTTTTATCATAAGAGAAGTCAGGCTCAGGCTTATAGTACCCAGGAGTGTTTGTCCAACCATTATAAGTTTTCAGGGAGGGTGGGTTGGGTATTTCTTTGGTATGTGGGATATTGGGCAAAGCAAATCCCGCTCCTGAGTTCTGCTCACTAATTTGGGGCTTAACTAGGCCAATACTCCTATAATAGGAGTAAAACGGATCCCAATGATTGTCATTATGTCCATCAAGGAATGGACCATCTCGGCGTCTGGGATCAAAGGATGCAGAGTGGGGGTGAGGGTGTGGGCAAGATGTGAAAGGATGAAAATCAATGTGGTCCATTCTAACTCACACTTCAATCAGAATTCCCCAAGCAAGACACAATTCAAAAAGGACCTTTTAGGTCTTTCCCAATTTAGGCTTTTGATTTTAAGTCAGATTGCAGGTGACAATACAATTTGTTCAATCAATTTACGCGCCTATTGTCGACCTACGACTCGCCTAAAAAGACCTAGTTGGAGCTTAGGTGTTCTTCCCTAAATCTCAAATGGTCAAGTAAATCCAAAGACGGAAGATCGAGGGATGCAAGTAGGCCTAAGCCTTCCTTTGAAGCTGTGCTTTCGCGGTGCTCCTCAACTACCCCCAAAAATCCGTGACAGGGTATCCCCCTCTTTGGATTTACAAAACCTTTGATTTCCAGTTCCGAACACTTCAGAATCCAACGAAAGGAGGGCTCTTGTCCTAGTATTTCCAAACCTAAGGAGTGTCTAGAAGCGTGCTGTGGTGCAAGTGAAATAAGTGTGCATACACCGTAAAAGATTTTGAACTTTGAATCGCACGCCAAGTTTGAAAATGAAATCCTTGGTTTTTAAAATGTCCTTCCTTTAATTAGTCCTTTAAAAAAAAATGTGACCACTTGTTAGATTTATTCAGTACAGATTAGGTGGTCTTCGCATTAAATCCCAAATGCAATGCGTGATCAAAAATAGGATGCAAAGTAAGAGAATGCGTACCTTGCCTCCAGCGATCTTCGATGCAAAAATGTACGCAATGCAGAAAAGCAAATCTAGAGGCTGCTCATACAGACCTAAATGGTTCGTCCTAGGGCAGGTAGCTTCTAGCAGGCAGCTCGTTTTTTTCTTTTTTCTATTTTTTTTTAGAACTACTTATGCACAAGCAAATAAAAGAAATAATAAAAAAAATAAACCTAAATCTAAAGAAAAGGGAACAAGCTCCCAAAAATTACCCAACACGGGTCCAAAATAAAATCAGGGAACAAACCCTCAAAATATGCCCCAGAACAAGGGTTTCAAACTAACTGTAATGAAAAATTAAGTCTTCAGTCTTAATTCTATTCTAATTAAATTAGCGATTAAATACAGTGGTGTCCGTCGCGTCCTCGTCCTTCTCCTCCTTTCAAAATTGCTTGTCCACTTCTCGTCTGGCAACGTCAAGGGTCGCCTCTCACAGTGGCTGATTCTTGCACAAAATTTCTCGCACAGAAAAGAAAATAATGAATGGTCAAATCTCTGTGCAATTGACAAATAATCAAAATAAAATTAGGCGAAATTATTGCGTCTGTTGCCTCCCCGGCAACGGCGCCATTTGACCGGGTCGATCTTTCGCTTTTAAGTCGTTTGTAGTTTAATGTGGTGGAAAAATCGACTAATCAATTTTTAATAAGAAATAACCACTCGCAGAGGAGCGGGTCGTTTCCACAGGGAGGCAATAACGTATTAAAATTCGCACCACTTAAAAATGTTTGTTCGGAGTCAATTTGGACAAGAACCAAGCCAAGATTGCCTTTAGATTAAGGTTTAAGCAAGAAATAATGCTGAAATGGCAATTATGATAAATTACAGGATATTTTCCGCAATGCAGACTGAATAGAATATGAATAAAATCTGGCAATGGCAGAAAATGTAAATTTTAATCAATGCTTTACTGTAGCAAAACAGGGGAATTTTTCCCCGTTGTCTTGCGCGACGAGGAGCCGATGGCTGGGCGCGGGAAGCTCGGCGGAGGTCCCTTGGATCAAGGGCTTCGAATCGGTGGTGACGGCGAGTCGCGCGGCGGCCGGAGGTGGCCGGACGAGCTCCGGCGGAGGTGCTGCAGGCGGTTGTGCGTGGGCGCGCGGAGGGTCTGCGGAAGGCGCTGGCGCGCGGAGGCGTGGCTGCGGTGGTCTGCAGGCGGGCGCTGGCGCGCGGAGGCGTGGCTGCGGTGGTAGCTGCAGAGGTCGGTTGCTGGCGGTTCTGCAGGTGGCTGTGCGTGGGCGCGCGGAGGGTCTGCGGAGGGCGCTGGCGCGCGGAGGCGTGGCTGCGGTGGTCTGCAGGCGGGCGCTGGTGTGTGCGGTGGAAGCTGCAGAGGGGGCGCTTGCGCGGTGGTTTGCAGATGGCTGTGCGTGGGCGCGCGGAGGGTCTGCGGAGGGCGCTGGCGCGCGGAGGCGTGGCGGTGGAAGCTGCAGAGGGGGCGCTTGCGCGGTGGAAGCTGCAGGCGGCTGTTGGAGGATGCTGCAGGCTGGTCTGCAGGCGTTGGAGGAGAGCGCGGGCTGATCTGCAGGCGTGCGCAGGTCAGCAGCCGGTGAGCGGTGGAGGGCGCAGGCGGCTTGGTGGCCGGTTGGAGAGTGCAGGCTGAGGAAGTGGAGGTGAGCGGGTAACTTCAGACGTCTGGGAAATTTCCCAGACGTCTTAAGTTACTGAGAGGGTGGCTGATCAGTAGCTTGCGTGGTGGTCTGCGACGACGGCGAGGAAGATGCACGCTGATGTGCTCACGGTAATGCGGGCGAGCTCCGGATGGCGGTGTGGCCTGTCACACCACACGCCCACGGTGGTGGAGACTCGCCGCCACGGTAGAGGCCGGCAGTGTGGATGGAAGAGAGAGGATCTCTCTGCACAGTGGTGAGTCGGTGGCGGAGGCCTGCTGCAGCCGGCAGCTTCCGTGCTCCTTTTATAGTGTCTTGAACAATTTTGAAATCAGCCGCCGACCAGATCCACCACATCCGCTCCCCCTTTAATGGCTTCATCACTGCAGCAGCCGGGCGTTGGAGCGGCAGCCAGCCGTTCTGAAAGAAGACGAATAAAGCAAATATTATTAAAATATTAGGGTTATTTATGTATAGACCCTCAACTTCTATGTTAATAAAAACAATATACCTAATTGGTTATCTAATTAGATGAATGCTATTCTAAGCTAATTCTAAATGCACTTAAGATATGAATGCAATGTATGGATTATGTAATTAGATTAAAACTATGAATTAATCTATTTACATCCTAATTTATACTAAATAAATGTTAGAATTAACCTAATGTGTAGGCACTTAAGTACTTAAATAACCCACAACTATGGGCTAATCAACCACCCTCATCTTCCACATCACCGACCGACCTCCGGCGAGCCGCTCCCACCATTCCGCCCCTCCACACGGCTCGCCAACCATCTCGTAAGCTCCGCCTCACCACCAGGAACACATTCCACCCCTCCACTGCCACTCCGCACCTCCACAGTAGCCCCCCGAACAACCCCACACATCCGGCCACAGGTTGACCTAGGCACGCACGCCTAGGCCATCCTGCGGCCTGCAGCATGGCTCACCACCTTCGCCGTGCTACGGCGAAGGTCCCTAGCTGGTCTAATTGAGCCGAGAGGCTCGCTTTGTGTCTAACAAGATTTCAGCTCCAGCCGCCATTGACGAAGGTTGAAGCAGCTTCGCAGCAGCTCCAGGCGTCAGCAGCTCCAGGCTTCAGGTGCTGCGTATTCGGGCAAGCGTCGTAAAGTGCCTCGAGTCTAGCCAGGGGCACTGCGAAGCCAGCAGCTGTGGCGATTACACGCAGGTCTGCGGGCGCGCGCGAAATCAGGGCAGAACCTTTAGTCCCACATCGTGGAATCGCGAGGTGCGGGTATGCTATAAGTTGAATTTGTGTTTTATGCTTACCACCTTCGAAAGCACAGGGGTGAGGTCCCTCACTTGCCTTTACGCTTGCCTCATCCGCGGTTTCATCTCGCGGATCTGGCGGGATCCGACCCGACCCTAACCTACGCACTCCTCGCGCATCACCCACCTGCAGGTGCACCTGGTCCCGGGTGTGAGATCCGACCCGATTATCCGTGTGGCTCTGGGAGAGTGTCCCTGAGTGAACTGCTGAGAGAGAGAGACGCGCAGGTAGAGGGAAAGGGATAGGTTTTGCTCTGTGTAGGCACAGGCTGAACGTTGAGGAAGAAAGACTTGGCCGCGAGAAGGAAGAAGGAAAGGTAGGAAGAACAGAAGGACCAAAGAAGAAGGAAGGCAAGGCAGAGAAGAGAAGAAAGGAGGAGGAGGAAAGAAGCCTTCGCAGGAGAAGAAACAAGAGACAAGAAACAAAGGCAGGAAGAAGAATCCTTCGCAAGAAAAGAAGCAAAGCAGAAAGAGAGAAGAGAAAGAAGAAGAGAAGCCAAGACAGAAGACGAAGAAGAAAAAGAGTCTGCAAAAGAAGAAAGAAAGCAAGATCAGAAGAAGAAGAATAATCAAAAGGAAAAGGGAAAACACTTTTACGACATCTGATCTTGGGATCAGACGTCCAATTTGACTCTTTTGCCTGAATTATTTTTTTAAATACCTCTGAATTCCAGTTTTGAGTAAATTAGAGTGTTCAATTACATTTTGATTAGTAGTAAATTCCATTTGCTCCCTGTGTTCGACCTCGGATACTCCGATTTTCGAGTAATAAAATTCTCTATTTGTTTGAACGCTTTGTCGGCTATACTACAACGTGACATTCTTTTAAAACCAGATCACAAAAGCGCACGAACAGTGGTCGTGCTATATGTGGCTAGGTGGCTTAAGTTAGCCCCTAAGGGGTTTGGGTAGGTGTAGGTCTTGAATTAGGGTTACAAACCCTAATTGCTAATGGGAAAATGCAACTAAACTTAACCTAAGTTTAATTGAATGAGTGTGAATCCTAATTGAGAGTGGAATAACTCAATTAGGTTGGATTTAGGTCACTTGAATGCTCACCAAGTCCAATTAAACTTGTGTGGGTTGAGATCTAAGCTCAATTAGACTCAATGAGTCCAATTGACTTAGGTGAAGGTAATTGACTTTGATCTAAGTCAATTGGGTTTAGTGAGGATCTAATTAGGTCCTTAGGGAGGTCTAGAGGTGATGTACTAGGGTTAGGGCACCTTAATTTAGGTTCCTATGGGGTTGAAATTGGGTTTAGGGACCTAGAGATCCAAGATCAACACTTGAATCTCAAAATAGGAACTAGAGACCAACATCAGACGTCCAATAATAGGATCAGACGACTTATACTCAACAATCAGAAGTCCAGACTTCAGTTCTGGACGTCCAATTTGAGTCAGGGGAAAATCAGGGTTCTGTTTTGAGTATTCTGCAGAAATTGGACGTCTGACAAAATGTCTGGACGTCCAATAATACTGCAGAAGTGGGTTGAAGTGTGCGGGAGATGGCTAAGGGTTCTGGACGTCCTATAACTTATCTGGACGTCCAGATAAGGGCTGGAACTAAGGTTTTAGGGCTTCCTAGGGTGTTGTGACCTAATATAAGGGTGGCTAAGGCTTGGGGAAGTCTCTAGGCTATCCTAGGGCTAGGTTGGACCTAAGCTCTTCACATTTTACTGCTTTATTTCTACTTAATAGAATAGAAAACCTTTAACCCCCTTACATTATTATTCCTACATCTAAACTAGGCCTTCTGCTCCAGCTCTGCCACAACTCCTGTTATTTCAGATCCAACTTCAGATCCTGCTCCAGATCTGCTTATTGCCTGCAATCGACAAAATACACTTAATCAGCACATTATAACATTATTTTATGCATAGCTAAAGGAAAGCAGAAAAGATACAGATAATGCGTATGCATGCATGAATAACCCTAACTTATGCTAAGTCTTAGCTTAGTCTAGGCCAATTAAGACCTATGATTGCTGCGCAATCAAGGGTTTGCAATAGGGACATAAGGGTGATGTGTTGCTGTGGGATTAGCCTGAAATCCGAGTGGAATGCTCGGAGCTTGCAGAATCTGATGAACCTACCCCTGAGAAGGGTGTACCTGTGGTGGAGGACCACGAGGTACAAAATTTCGCGGGTTGGGAACAGGTTGGGCTGGAAGAGTGCCCTGAGATTGAGTCGCCATGCGTAGTTGGTTGATCTCAGCATTCTGCTATGCCAATTGATGTTGAAGAGAGGTCATGTTTTCTTCATGGCGCTTAGACATTTCCGTCACCATTCGCATCAGTTTATCAAGAGGACTTGATGCATGTTCTGTTTGAGGAATGAAAGGGCTAGATGGTAGATTTGCCACAGGATTAGACTGGGCCCTTGGGATGACGAGTGTAGACGGTCACATTGGCCCACCCACAGGGTTTTGGCGCTGCAGGTTACTAGACCATGCGAAGTTACAATGATTTCGCGACCTTGGGTTATAAGTAGCAGAGAACGGGTTGTTCCCCAGGGCGCAAGCATCTTCTAAGCTGGAAGACGAGTCCGCATGTGTATATGCATCCAAGCACACGGAGGCTTGGTCCTCCGTGTCGAAATATTGGCTTGCAGAAGTTAGGTCCACATGACTTACCGAATCGCTCGGTGCGACACTCGGTAAGGATAGTCTTACAGGGCTTTTGGGAATAAGCTTGGCATTGGAAGGATTAAGGTTGTGACGGAATGATGAGGTGGAGGTGTTTGCCATAGAGCGGGCGGGATTGGCCAGAAGCTCGTCCAGCTTCTTGTGCACGATGGAGACTTCATCAAATTTTTGTGCAATAAGGTTAAGATCTGTGGAAGAATGAGAGGGTCCCGTGTCAACTTCGTGAACATTGCCGGGCAGGTTGGTACGATTAAAGGCAACAATAGAGGCACTGTTCATTGAATTTTCACTCATGTTCTCAAATAATTCAAATGCTCCATTCTCGTCTTTATTCATAAAAGTCCCTCCGCAGGAAGCGTCTGCAATCTACTTCAAAGTTTCATTTAGCCCATAATAGAAGATCTGAGCCATATGCCACTTAGACAGACCGTGGTGCGGACATTTCCGGAGGAGGTCATTATACCTTTCCCAAGCTTCATGAAACTGCTCGCCGTTTTGTTGCGTGAAAGAAGTTATAGCCCGGCAAAGTGCATTGGTTCGCCCGATTGGGAAGAATTTCTTGAGATATGCTGTTCGCATCTCTTCCCAAAAATGGATGGTTCTCCCAAGGGTGCGAAACCATTTCGACGCTTTATCCCACAATGAAAACGGGAACATTTTTATGAGTACAATTGATAACCTGATGTTTCTTGGTTTAACAGTTTTAGCTAATCGGGTTAAGTCCTCCAGATGGAGGAAGGGATCTTCACTTGCAAGACCATGGAAGTGAAAGTTAATCAGGCCAATGACATTGGGTTTTAATTCAAAATCGTTCTAGCCCATGGGGACCCGAATTTGCCCAATGGTCTCTGTAGCAGCGGGATTTTGATAAGAGCTAAGAGACCTAGGCTCCTCCCGTTCGAGAGGGTTCTGCATTTCCTCCAAGGTTTCCCTAATGGCTTCAATCTGCTCATTATACATTTTCATTTTGGCTTAGAGGCAGGTTATGGGGTCTACGGCTTCACCACCACCTCGTGGGATTTAAGGGTGGCGGTTTCCTCCCTCAGGATTTGGGGGTAGGCGTGCAGCCATGTTTGTGGAGGAGAATGACTATTTAGTTTCTATTCTTCTAGAGTTATCAGACAATTCAAACAATTCAGGGTTTTGTGACATCCTCCCAAACATGCACTACCGCAGGAAGAATTGGAGAGATAAGAAGGGAAAAGGGGATGAGAGAAACAACGCCGTATGGGTACACTTGGTGACAAATCAAAGTAATCAATTTCCTAACCTCTACAATGTGCCCTTAGACCAAAAGATCTAAGTTACCTACTATCACAACCTACGGAACCAAATGAGAGCACCGCAGAACCACCGGGCCAGATTGAAAGGCCGTTTGCCCCAGCCTTAGACACCCGATAGCACGCGGGAACCCACACCAGCACGTAGGCGCTACACGTAGGTAGTTAGACCTCCAATCCTTAATAGGGGTCAAGTTGCTACTACTTTTAATTTGGAAGCTTAGGATCAAGTGCTCTAGGAATGTGAAGGGCGTTGTATACGGGTAATGCCTAAGTGCGTTGAATTTAAGAGTGTGTAAATCAAGCATGCAACGGGGAAATCTCCCCTAATTGGAGTTTTAAATGGTGAATGGCTTTTAGAATTTCAATCCTTAAGTAGTACGGATTTTAGGATTCCACTAAGTTACCAATTCAACCAATCTCCAGGTTTTGAAGAAAAAAAAACACAAGTTCTTTTATGTCCAACAAACCCTTCTTCAATGTGAATTAGTTAATGCATGCTAAAAATGCAATGGACTTCCCTAGATGGAAATTTCTATGTGTGGATGCACGAGTTTATTTTAAGTCAATGTGAAAGGGAGCCAAAGCACCTCAATTCAAGTGCTCCCAATCACCAAAATGATATTCCACACAGGGCTCAACCACAAGATGATGTAAATAAAATTAAAATGCCGGGGTTGAAATATTCAAGATCAATACTAAGGTAATTGAAAAGTAGTGGTGGGGTTGGAATCAACTCAATTCCATGTCTCCCCACCAAAATGTGATCCCGAAATGTGAATAAATGAGGCAAGGAAGGATGGCAATCAATCTATTTTAACTTGCCTCAAGGAAAGCTTCACACAATGAAGGATCCAAGAATCAAGATTCTTGGATTTTCATTATGCGAAGTTTTGCGGGAAATCAAGGGGTGGTGGGGGTGATAGCAAACAATCAACAAGCGGTTTTTAATCCACTTGCCCCAAGAAATTCCCAAGAAGTGTTTTTAGGTTTTTTTTTTTAGGTGACAAGTTAACCTAAGTTACTAAGAGAGAGAGACACCTACCTCTTCAGCAATGTGGGCGAAGCTCCAATGCGGCACCGGTGACTTCATGCTCTCGCTTCCACCTTGGATTTGCCCACGTTTCTGACCTCCTCTACTTGTCTCCTCCTTGCAACACGTTTACCTACACACAAGCAAACAAAACACCCATGAAGAGAAGGGTGTGAGAAGAGAAAATCAAAGGAATGAGAGTAGAAACTTACCTCAATTTGTGTCTCCCTGGCAATGGTGCCAGAAAAGCGTGGTGAGACTCGAATAGGTTTTGTTAATATGGTGATATTATCGTTGAAGTATAGTGAGTTAACCTAAATCGAGTCTAACCAGCTTCACAAAATTTTTAACCTAGCCTACTTGATTTTATCTTGGTCGCTTTTAGGCCCAGGGTCGATCTCAGGGAGGCGGGAATTTGAAGGTCAAGGAGTTTCTACGCCTTTCCTAAAACGTATCTCTTCCTTGCGTTTATTATGTTTTTATTTTTTTTTTCTATTTTTTAAGATTTTTGTTGGTGACAATGTTGTCCTTGAGGTACACCCTCAAGAATAGTAGCTATAGTGTTGCGCGGAGCAAGTGACCGGTAGCGGATGGTTCTACGTGCGCGGGTGCACTGTGGAGCGCCTGCGTGCGTAGAAAAAGGCTATGCACATCCTGCAGGCACGCACGCGGTGGCCAGCGGAGTTGCAGGCCGGTGTGTGGTGCTGCTGGAGCTTCTGAGCTTGAAAGCTTGAAGCTCTAGCAATGGCGGAGAAGATGAACGGCGATAAAAACAAAAGACGAATCCACCACGCCCACCTACTCACGGAAGAGCTGGGCGGTGGTGGAAATCACAGTGGTGGTCGGAGACCACTGTGGATTTTCTCCTACCCACGGTGTGTCTCTTCTCAGTGAGAAGAGATACTGTGTATGGAGAGGGAGAGGGGAGGAGGTTGGCCCAGGGTGACGGTGGATCTGAAGGTGTCTGCAAGTGTATGAAAGTGCATGCCCGCACAAGGGAGAGAGCACGACATTATAAAGAGAGGACATGCCACAGCCATGCTATTAGTAGGAGGAGAGGTGCGAAGAGGCACACATGCCCCATGCCCTGCAGCCATGCGAGAGAGAAGAATTCAAAGTAAATAAAAAAATGAAATTGGTGAAATTGCAATGCCACACCTGTGGAAGATAATTAATAAATGGCCAATTATTCACACTCTCGTCCCCTCTTTATAAATGCATGCAAGTGTCTATTTACAAATGCAATGACGGCTACATAAGATGCACTGGCAGTGTTAGGAAATAACACAAGATGGCATATTTACTGGTATATTTTTGCTGTACAAACAGAGGGCGAGCGCGGCGAGCGGCATGAAGAGGTTCTGATATTTGAAGTTTTCCAATATCAGACGTCTGGAGTGAAGTCCAGACGACGAGCGAGGCACCTAGATGTCCGGAGCTAAGGTCGGATGTCTGAAAGCACGTATATCGCCAGGTACGTATCTTCCTGCGCCATGCATATCATAGCGCAAGGGATGTCGACTGACTGTTGCGTCTGCGAGTGATCGTACGAAGGTGTAGGCTTTGGGAAGGAACGTGGTGTACTTTACCGAGCACTTTTGGACGTCTGATCACGTCTCTAGATGTCCAGAGGTGCTTCTAAACGACCAGAGACCTTGTCCGATGTCTGGAACTGCCCTCAGACGACTGCAAAGGGAGTCCAGACGTCTGAATCAATTGTAAGAAACATAAGGTGAGTTTTGATGTCTTTTAAAATGTCTGGGATTAGTCCCAAATGTCTGATTTTGATCAGAAACCACGTTTTTCGCCTGTTTAAGGCCCAAACGAAATTGGATTTCCGCAAACGAAGTACCATTGTTTTCCACTCGAGTTCCTCTACGTATTCATGTTGAGTATCTATTGTTTTGAGCCCATCTAATGTACATTGGTCGCTGGTACAGGTTACCAGCCAGTGGCGTGTTCGGGGCCCGCGGAGACGACGAGATCTGCGCACAGGCCCCCATTCCTCCCGTGATACCAGTAGAGTGGTTTAACTCAGTTATTAATATCTAATAAGAATGTACTTGGTTGGAATAGTTAGATTGAACTCTAAGATATGGAATGAACCCTAGGGTAGAAATGAATGAGCCCGATGAGCTGTACTATTTACTTAAATGCATGGTTAAGATAAATTGCTAGCAAATGCCTTTAATATAATTATGAGATGCATGTTAAAATACGAGCTGCCTGTATGTAATTAAGAAATTGCTTGTGAAACCACAAGTTGCATGTTTTTGAGAATTGAATTATGGAAACACGAACTCCTGTATATGGATGAGGAACGAATTATGAAACATGAGATCTAGATCTCATGTTTCATAATTCGTAATCTGGATAAATGAGGTGAATATGAGCATAAACCCTACAAGGAATTAGGAGTAGAACTCCTGTGGATAAACGAAATCTAGAATGTAGACGGGAAGTGTGCTGGCCCTTGTGCATGTGGTACAAAAGAGAGCAACTGTCCCCTTTTAGTGTAGAGCAGAGCTAGCCTCCCTTGGGTTGAGACCCGGGGTTAGGATTGGCCACTTTACATTGACTCCTGTTGGCCCTCACGTACGCGGTACCGAGGTGTGCTACTAGTGTAGGGAAGGAGCTAGCCACCCCACGGGACCTGGGGTTCAGCTAGCCACCCTACACCAACTTTGTTAGGCCCTTTGGGCGAACTGAGGTAGGCAGACAAGGGTATGCGGACTGTAGAGGGGTGAGACCCTTGTTCTGAGAGGGCAAGGCCCTATATTGTTCCGTGTTGTACTTTGGGCGTACCCGCTAGCGGAAACGACTAACCGCATGTTAGTGCAGGGTTGCTACCATCTCGACAGTGACCTCGGGGTGGTTGACTGGGAGTAGGACTTCCACGGGAGACTCTCCCTGCTAGGAGAGCACCATGTGTACCTTCTACTCTACGGAAAAGACTGCAATCAAGATCGTTCTCATGAGGAACATGCAAGATCAAGAAATACCTGAATACTTGAGAAATAAATGAACCAGAAACATATAAATGAGATAGATAGAAATGAGAAAGAAACCTGTTGTTGTTTTACTGTACTTGTACTTAAATAATGTTAACACCACTCTACTAAGCGTTCGCTGACTCTGTCTTTTTGTAACCCTGTTCAGGATCAGGAGTTGAGCAGCCCGAGTTTCCGACTGCAGAGGGCCCTGGGCCTAGCCAAGCCTAGCCATAGTTGTTCTTTCAGCTCTTTCTCTTTCCTACTATTCTAGTGAGTAATGGACACTTAGTTTACTATTCCTGTTACTTTGTGTTTCCGTTACGTTTTCTGTTGTTGTTGTGGTGGCATGTACTTCGTGTTGAGACTGTTGCTCTACCTTCGTTGCTGCTTCGTACTTTTTTTCTGCTTAGTTATATTGCATGTGTGAATGTGATTTATTTTTCCTGCTTTTGGTTATTTCTTGTTGGATGAGTAGGTCTTGGGATTAGTCGAGGTGAGCCGATCTCGGGTCCTGTAGGGATCCGGGAACCGGGTCGTAATAAGATGGTATCAGAGCAAGGTTGTCCCGAGAAATGAACCAATTATAATTCCCTATTTGGAGGGGGTGAGATCAGCGTGACGAAAAAAAATGCGGAATTGAAAATATACTAATCTCACAAAATAAACAATCACAGAAAGTACATAAAGATTTATAGGTGGAAACCCAAACCGGGTGAAAACCACCACCTAACCCTCTCGAGTTAGGATTTTCCAATCAACCAAGTTGATCAAACCCACTAAACGAATCACTCAAACGAGGGTGATTCAACCTCAATTACAACCATGCTACTTTATACGAGGGTAGCGTACCTTAAACCCCTTCTCTTCACGAGAAGGATTTTGTCTCATGAAGGAGACGGGAATTCGTAAAGCAAATACCCAACCAAATAACAAAGTAAAATAACAAATATAGTCCTATAGAGCCAACAAAGATTTAAACCTAGCTTCTATAAGAATTAGGAAACTCCCATTTGATGGAAGTGCGTTGAATCGATGACGCGGGTGTGTGAGTTACATGACGGCGCAACGTCGCTCTCGTGAACTACGGTGGGAGAGCAGGTGCGCAAATGATTGATGCTCTCTAGATGAAGAACTTGAGCTTGGAGAGCAAGAGCTTGCTTCTTAGGATCAAGAGACACAAAATGGTGTGAAAGTGTATTACTAGGTGTATGTTGTGTGCAAGAGCTTCTCCTCTATTTATAGAGGCCTTAGGAAGGCTTTGGAAGGCTTTGGAAAGCTTCCATAGCCAATGGGTGCAAGGCCCAAGAGAATCAGGCCGAAATCAGGAACAATCATTGCACTGATAGGGTTATCAGACGTCTGATCCTGGCAACGGACGTCCGGAAAACTAGTTTAAGACGTCTGGGAGACGTCTGATTTTAGACGACAGGGTAGGTTTCTTCCTGACTTGAATCAGATCTAAACAGGGTTCTAATGCAAGTCCATCAGACGACATACAGGACGTTTGGAACTATGTCTGGACGTCTGGAAACCTACTTTTCTGCGGGAATGGATTTCTAAGAGAGTGCAATGGCTAGAAAATCTCTGAGAAGAGATTTTCGGGTCAGCCGAGGCAAAACGGTCATGTATCAGACGTCTGGAAACGCTTACAGACGTCTGATAAGGCTCTAACGGTCATATCCTTCAGTGTTTGTTAAGTCAGCCAACGGTCCACTAATTAGACGTTTGGCAAAATCATCAGACGTCTTCTAAGACGTCTGGACTAAGGTCTGAACGTCTGATTTCATCAGACAGAACTAACTAAGTCCAGCCTAAATGTTATCGGACGTCTGAATCAACAGTCAGACGTCTTAAAACTCATTATCAGACGTCTGATTTTGAGATTAGATGTCTGAAAAGGCTGTTTGAACCCTATATTAGTTTTCTAAGTTTTCTACAGAAAACCTAAGCATCCTAGGGTTATGCAGGTGTTCCTAGGACTACTGTCAGGGTACTTTGAGGCTCTTTAACATGATGTTCTAAGGAACAAAAAGAGCAAGGAAATAAAGACAAAAGTACATGAAAGAAATAAACAGAATTCTATCCTATTCTTCTTGTCCTTCCATCTTCAATCTATCGCTCCTCGCAAATCTCCTCTGTTCTCCATCAAGCTCCTCTAATCCGTCCTGGATGCGAGCTAGAACTCCGTTTAATCACGTCTCCATTTACAATTGACCTGAAATCTAAGACTCCAAGTGCAAATGTTAAATGACACGTGTTTTGTTATCATCAAAACAAATGATCGTGATGCTCTAGCACCAACACCAATTGGCTTGAGAATAACCACCCACGTGCATATAACTAGGATAGCCACCACAACGTATCGCTTTGACTTTCATTTCCAAGTCTTTTTCTTGATGTAATCCGATGTCGTTAACACTCTTATTCTATCTCTTGCGTCTCTTTGCAGGAGATGCCTCGTCAGGGAGTTCCCGAGGTAGGCCGTGGTCGTGGTCGTGGCCGTGGACGAGGTCGGAGGGGCGGACGTGCCGGACCTGAGGTACCAGTTCACCCATTGCACTCTGACACATTCGAGAATGAGCCCCCCTTGCTTGGAGGCATGCCCGTTCCCCCACTGCAGCTACACCATGAGCTTTTCGGATAGTTTCGGAAGCTGAAGCCCCCTCCTTCAAGGGGGATGAGGACCCGTCTGAGGCAGAGGACTGGCTGGAGCAGATAGAGAAGGTGTTCGACACCCTTCGCCCTCCCGCAGAGTGCCGTGTAACCTTTGCCACGTACCAGCTAAAGAGCGCAGCACACAGGTGGTGGAGGGAAGTCAGAGGCCAGGAGGGGAGAGAGCCGACATGGGACCAGTTCGTGGCTCTCTTCTGTGAGCAGTACTTTCTGCAGACCTGGTAGGACTAGAGGAGGCGAGAGTTCCACACTCTCCGCCAAGGGACATTGACGGTTAGCGCGTATGGCACGCATTTTCTGGAGCTATAGCATTTCACCCTGACAGCTGTGTTTACAGAGGAGTGCTTGTGGAGGTTTACTGAGGGGCTCCGATCTGCTATTCGGGGGTATGTCAAACCCCTGAAGCTGCCCACTTTCTCTCGTATGGTTGAGGCATCCATGACTTACGAGGAGACCAACTCGGCTGCGCGAGACACTGACAATGGACGGAAGAGGCCCTACCAGCCAGAGTACTCTCAAGGTCGTCGAGAGAGGAGGCACACAACACCCGCAAGAGAGCCGTCTCATTTTGCAGGGCCATCAGTGGCCTTTGGGGGCCCCAGACAGGGGCCAGTTGCCAGCACCGGACCCCCACCCAGCCGCCAACAGGGACCTACGGAGGGAGGAGGTTGTGTACCCCTCTGTTACAAGTGTGGCCAACCGGGCCACATCAAGAGGGACTACCCATCTAGGGCTGAAGCACAGCAGATGCTCCCTGCATCGAGTGCTGGAGGCTGAGCTGGTGGTCGTGATCACTAGGCGCGTGGGGGGACGGGCAGCAGTCACGAGGTGGGCACCGGCTAGCTGCTGCTCGCTCAACCCAGAGTGTAGCTGCTTCGTCTGCACCGAGGGCTGAGGAGCGTGTCAACGCCTTAACACACAGGGACGCCAGGGCTTCAGGCTCAGTGGTAGCAGGTATGGTTGCTGTTTTTGGTAGATTAGTGTATGTACTTTTTGATTCCGGTGCCACACACTCCGTCGCTACGAGTTTTGTCGTCAGTTTGAGGCAGGGCAGTGTACTATTAGAGGATCCATTTGTGATTAGAGGCCCAGGTGGCCAGTTGTTTGTAGCCGAGGAGGTCTACAAGGATTGCGAGGTCAGTAAAGGGGGACACAGCCTCCCTGTTGACCTGATTTTGATACAGATGGAGGACTTTGGATTGATCCTAGGGATGGACTGGTTGTCTGCCTATCACGCCCTGGTAGACTATTTTGGGAGGAAGATCGTCTCCCTTTGAGTTTCACGAACAACCGGTGGACGGAGGTTTCAGGTGCATCTCTGCACTTCAGGCAGCGAGGCTTTTGAGCTAGGGGTGTGAGGGTTCTTGGCCTGTGTAGTTGCAAAGCCTGGCCCCGTAGCTGACTTTCAGAGTATCCCGATGGTTTGTGAGAACCTCGATGTTTTCCCAGAGGAGATTCCAGGACTACCGCCTAAGCGTGAGATTGAGTTTGAGATCTCACCGGTACCGGGACTAGCCCCATTTCTACTGCACCGTACCGGATGGCACCGCTTGGGCTGCGAGAGCTCAAGTCACAGCTACAGGACTTGTTGGAGAAGGGCGTTGTGAGGCCCAATGCATCCTCGTGGGGAGTGCCTGTGCTATTTGTGAAGAAGAAGGACGGTACCCTCCGACTTTGTGTCGACTACCGACAGCTAAATAGGATCACCATCAAGAACAAGTATCCGCTGCCGAGGATTAACGACCTCTTCGACTAGTTGCGAGACGTTACAGTGTTCTCCAAGATAGATCTGAGGTCGGGCTACCACCAGTTGAGGATCAGGGAGATCGACGTCTCTAAGACAGCTTTCCATACCCGGTACGGGCATTACGAGTTCTTGGTCATGCCGTTTGGGCTGACCAATGCCTCCGCTGCCTTTAGGGATTTGATGAACCATGTTTTCAGGCCGTACTTAGACCGGTTTGTGGTGGTGTTCATCGACGACGTGCTCGTTTACTTGCGAGATCAGGCGCAGCATGGACAGCATTTACGCATGATCTTGGATACCTTGAGGTGACGCAGGCTGTATGCCAAGTACAGCAAGTGTGAGTTGTGGTTGAGGCAGGCGACTTTCTTGGGCCGCGTGATTTCAGGGGATGGTTTGGTTGTGGATCCACCCAAGGTTGAGGCCATACTCAGGTGGGAGAGGCCACGCACAGTAACAGAAATACGTAGCTTTTTGGGACTGGCAGGTTACTATCGGTGATTTATCAGAGGATTCTCTCAGATTGCGCATCTTATGACCCAGCTGACTCGGAAGAACATGGCCTTTGCCTAGATGGACGAGTGCGATGCGTGTTTTCAGAAGTTGAAGGAGAGACTGAATTTCGCTCCTGTACTTACCATCTCGGACAACAGTGGCAGTTTTGTGGTTTACACTGACGCTTCGTTGGAGGGGTTAAGGGGTGTGCTCATGCAGCGGGGTCACGTTGTTGCTTACAATTCGCGGCAACTGAAGACCCATGAGCATAGCTACCCATAACCTAGAGCTAGCAGCAGTTGTCTTCGCTCTGAAGACATGGAGGCACTACCTTTATGGTGAGACTTTCGAGATTTTCACAGATCATAAGAGCCTTAGGTACTTGTTTGACTAGAAGGAGCTTAACATGAGACAGAGACGTTGGTTAGAGCTCTTAAAGGACTACGACTATAGCATCTCCTGCCACCCAAGGAAGGCCAATGTGGTGGACGACGCTTTAAGCCGGAAGGCGTCCGCCCACTTGGCTAGTTTACAGGCACAAAGTTGGAGACTCATGGAGGAGTTGGGCAGTTGGCGACCCCGGGAGTCACAGAGGTATTGTGGGACAGTGATAGTGATGCGACAGACACGACCAGAGCTGATAGACCGCATCATCACAGGGCAGATGACAGATTCGTACTTACAGACACTGCGAGACAGGGTGTTGACAGGGGACCCAGGAGACTTTTCCTTTTTAGACGAGATACTGCGTATGAGGAGACGCTTATGCGTTCCCAGGGACAAGGAGTTGTTGAGAGAGCTCCTTGCTGAGGCGCATGGGTCCAGGTTCACCATACATCCCGGGAACAAAAAGATGTACCATGAATTGCGACGCGACTTTTGGTGGAGAGGGATGAAGCGGGATGTTGGTGAGTTTGTACAGCAGTGTTTGGTATGCTAGCAGGTGAAGGCCGAGCATCAAAGGCTTGCAGGGCCATTGCAGCCACTTCTTGTGCCAGAGTAGAAGTGGGAGAGCATCACCATGGACTTGGTGGTGAGTCTACTAGTTACACAGTGGGGACACGACGCAGTCTGGGTGATAGTAGATAGGTTGACGAAGACGGCACGTTTCCTACCGATCCGAGTCAACTTTGAACTAGTATAGTCAGCAGAGAGATACATCCTAGATGTGGTGCGCCTGCACGGAGTTTCACAAGAGATTGTATCTGACAGGGAGACCCATTGTACTTCCCAATTCTGGGCTGAGTTTCAGCAGGATTTGGGGACACATTTGAGGTTCAGTACCACTTACCACCCCCAACGGGGACATATCTATTAATGCATGTTCTTAATGTCACATTAGCATTATACATTGTAAATATTGCATAACATGCATAATCATGCATTTAGGTCAAGTTGTTTAAATTGTATAGTAATTATCTCCTTTCATGGTCAGGCATAGGATGACTTTAAATCGAGGCCTCGGATCGAAGATCCAACCACATGGATCTGATCAGGGCGATGATTAGAGTTCAACGACTCCAAGATCGCCCTAATCGGATATCCGTAGCACCAAAAGAGATCGAGGAACCCTAAAGATCAAGGACCAAGATAGTGTTAATCCACACCTAAGATGACAAATCCAACTACACGGATGAGTTTGGATCGACCATTGCAGCCTAACGACGTGAAAATCGATCCAATCCGACACCCATGGCACCACCTACAACACTCAGAAGATGGACGGCCTAGATGGCACCACATGGCACCATCATAGCCGCCAAGCACTGGCCGCAGCTCTTCTTCACCCGCTCGACAAATCTCTACCATTGGATACCCATCCAACGGCCGAGAATGTGCCACGTCGTCGCTCATCCAGCACCTCTCCTAATCTGAAAGCACAAGCAACGTCTGGTCTCGACTGTCGGATGAAGATCCAACAGCCAAGATCGACTGTGCGCAAAATCCTCAACGTGCCTCAACCGCACGCATAGTGTAGCAGTTAAGGTGCTGCGTAGGCGGATGGCGCGAGTTCGAGTCGTAGGCGCAACGCTTCTCCTCACGTGCGGACGCGCAATTGGAGCCACGCGATTCACATCGAACGGTGCAGATCAACCGATAGCGCCCATGTGTGATCAAATGCGCAGTGCAAACCCCCGATCGCACACGGGCGTGCGATGCTGGAGAGGGTGATTTAAGCCGTCCAATCTCTTGATTGGACGGTTGAGCGCACACGGACATGCGAAGGCGTTGAGAGAGCGAAGGCGAAGGGGTGCGCATGCACATCGGCCACGTTATCCGTCACTAAAGGTCCTGAATTAATTTTTTCATGTTGTAATGTCCAAAATGCTGCCACTCCTTGCAACTATGAAAGGAGACCCCTACCATACGGATTTCTCATCCCTTCCTTCTCCCCTCTCCCTCTCCAAAGCTTAAGAAAAGCTTGTCCCACACCCAGGATGCTCCTCAAGAGCTAAAACCAAGTTTTCGCTCCCATTCCAGAAGCGAATCCCGCGACGACGACGACGTGTTGCCTCGTTCCCGTTCCTCCTGCCTCATCCTCCTTCCCGCTCCGTTCCTCGTCTTCTAGGCATTGTCCCGTCTGGCTCGTCCTCCAAGTGATCATCAAGGAGGATAACTTCTCTCTCCTATTCTTTTTACTGCTTTCTAGAGTATAATTTTCCTGCTTTCTAGTTGTAATAATTTCTCTCTTTCTAGTGTAGTCATTTCCCTCTTTCTTAGTTGTAAAAATATTATGCAATATCAAGTGATTGTTCTTTCTCTCTCTCTCTTATTGTCTATATTGATTCCATTGTGATTATTTCACCCTTTAAACAAAAATTAAAAAATATAATTGCGAATTTTGATCGACGTAGCCTCCCTGTGTTCGACCTGGAATTTCTTTACAAAATTTTTCGGTTAAAATTTTATTTGTTGAACGGATTTCTTCTTGACTCGAACTACAACGATGGGTTTTCAAATCCAATTATGATAGCGTAGTCTTCCATCATTCAACATTTTGGCGCCAGTGCCGAGGAGGCATCGATTTTTTGATCTTCTTTTCTCATTTTCATGCACTTTATTGTTTTCTAACTTGCTCTATCTCGTGTCTATTGTTTTGCAGATACCTCTATCAAGGAATCGTCAAACGGTAGCCTAGAGAAAAGTGCAGTTGAAGACGACTGTAAGTGCTCCCCATCTTCCCCTTCCATAGATTTCATTTCATCACACTAAGTCAAACTCTAATTAACCTAGGTGTTTACATAAATCCTAGGATTAGTTTGGTTGTTTGGATTTCCACCCACATTCATTTTACCCTCACATATATAAAAATAAAAATAAAAAGATAATTTCTTGTAGAGTAATTCAACCTACACACAACATACACCCACATTCAAGGCACTTAACCTAATTGATTTTCTTCCACTCTACTGGATTCTGATCAGTGGAACCGATACACATAAATCAACACATAAAAGACTAGAAATCATTCCAGGTTAATCATTTTGTGTGCCTAACTCAGTGGAGCAATTGTGGCCAATTGTTTGAATTGTTTGGGCTGCACCACTCAACCTAAAATCAACTCACCAAGTAGCTTCCTCTTAGGGTTTTCAATCTAGGTTCATACCAGGCACTTCACTTTATTTTTTATTTCAAAAGAAAAGCAATCTTCACCCGTGCTTGAAAACCCGGTTTGCCTCAAACTTGATTGAATTAAACCTAATTCTAAACCCCAAAAGCTACTTAAGCAAGATTTGAACATTAAAATCTACTCATCACAAATAATCTTGCTTGAAAACCCTAGTTGTGCATGCACTTACACATACTCAATTGATCATTAAGGGCACAACCCATTTTAAGGGCCCACCACATTCCATAAGCACTACAATCCTAGGCCTCAATAAAATCGAGTAGACGTTAGCCTTAAGGATTGATTGCTTTTTGGGGCCTAGTCTGAGATTGTTTACGATTAACCTGCTTGTACTGATCAATCTGATGTCTAGCTAGGGGAGTAACGTCAAACGACTGCGGCTGGGGGGTATACTAAGAACTAGAGGTGCAAGCTGAAGGAAGAACCTTCTCCCCAGTCCCTCCTTCTAACTGGTTGGATTGAGCAGACACAAGTAGAGTAAATCGTTTATAATCTTAAGGTAGGTTCTGAGAGTCTGTAGATCCTTAGGCTACCCCACATAAGAACAGGCTTTTTTTGTTGTGCTGTAAGGTTCTTATCCCTAGTCCTTCCAACCTTTTCCTAGTTTATGCTAGGAAGGTCATTGAATCCCCTATTGGAAGGACCACTAGAGTATTCTAGGAGGCGTAGATTGGATTTTGGCCAAAATGATCCCATGGCTAATCAACAGCCTCCTCAGCCGCAGGATCCACAGGAGGTATTTCGAAGGCAGTTGGAACAAATGCAGAGAATGCAAGAATAGTTCTAGAGAATGCAGGGCATTCAGCCCTTGAAGGATTTTTATGATCCTTCAAATTACGGGGAACGTCCCGACGTCCAGATTCCTGCCAGAGACGTGGAAATCAAGCCCCAGGTGTTAAGCTTGATCAAACATTTCCATGGGCTTGGCTCCGAAGACCCGTTTCAGTACTTGGAAGACTTGACCACTTTGGTCCAGACCACTAAGGCACGAAACGTGAATGAAGAAAAAATGATCATGAGGCTCTTCCCCTACTCTCTTAGGGATAATGCTGCTCATTGGTACAGGACTAAAGGAAGACCAATTGCAACTTGGAATGAGTTGAAATCGGCCTTTCTGAAGAAATTCTTTCCTGTCGGACGTACCAATGCTTTGAGACGGGCAATTACTACCTTTACCCAGTGGCTGGGGGAGCAATTTCATGTTGCTTGGGAGCGATTCCAGGACCTATTGCGGAGGTGTCCACACCACGAGGTGTCGAAATGGCAACTCGTGCAGATTTTCTACCACAGGTTGACTAAGCAACTCAAAAATCATGTGGACGCTTCCTGCGGAGGCAATTTCCTCAACAAAGACGCAGATAGCGCGCACGATTTGTTTGAGGAAATGAGTGAGAATTCAATCAATCATGGCTCCATGGATACTTTTAACCGGACCCAGCAGCACAAATCGAATGTTAATGAAGTCCATGACTCTCATTCATTCGATATGGAATTGATTTGTAATAAACTTGATAAGGTGGACTTGGTTGCTAAGAGAGTGGAGGAGTGGATGGCTGGAAACTCAATGAACAACTCTCGATCCACTCAATCCTAGAATTCGGGATTCCATTCATCGCGAGCTCCTTCTGGACGGGAGTTTGTGAATCAACTTGATGCTGCTCAACCTGCGAGCCAGCATTATTCGGAACCCCACAGGTTCCAAACTGGGGCTTTTGATCCCAGTTCCTTTGATCCTTCCCTTTCTTTCTCTCCATCCTCACCCTATGAGGATGTTTGTGCTATACAGGAGAATATTAGATCCAGCCCTTACTCCAATGCTCATAATCTAGGTTGGAGAAACCACCCTAACTTCTCCTGGAAAAACCTGGGGTAGCAGACCTAATTCCGACCCAGCATCTATGCTCCGCAACGACCAATGGGTCAGGGTCATGTTTATACTCGGTTGTCCCTGAATCAAGTCAATCAGCCAACTTGGAATGCCCGTCAACTCGTAGGGCAAGCTGATTTGAACCGACAAATGGTAGAGATGCAAGGATCTATGCTCCAACTCATGCAGCAAATGAAAACCTCTCTAGACAACTTGCAAATCGGGCTCATAGCTAATTCTCGTCAATCCGGATCTCTACCATCTCAACCCGTACCCAACCCGCGTAATATCTTGAATTTGGGCATTCAAGCCCATGGGTACGGGAATCAGAGGGACCCACACGCATGCTCAGGTGGTTGAGCAGGGTCCTTCCTCTTCTTTTTCTTCTGCAAATCAACGGTTCTTGGCTAATGAAGCCCCTCCAATCTTTCCTAACCCTCCCCAAGACCCAAACCCGTATACATCTGCTAATTCTGTTACCTTGAGGAGTGGTAAACAAACTCAGGATCCACAACCACACTGTTCTGATTTACCGAATCCTGAAGAACCTGAGGAGAGAAGGGAGAACTCTGGAGAAGAAATCAAGGCTCAGGAACTTCATTCCGAAGATCCGACTTATGTTCCTTTTCCTGAGGCCTTGATTAGATCAAGGAAGAAGAAGTATGTTGATAGTAATGAGGAGCTTCTGAATATTTTCAAGAATGTCGAGATCAATATCCCACTCCTCGACGCTATCAAACATATACTGACTTACGAGAAATTTTTGAAGGATTTATGTACACAGAAGCGTAAGTCGAGAGAATCTGTTCCGAGGAAGGTGGTACTCTCCGAGAAGGCTAGTTCTGTTATCCTGCATCACCTCCCTCAGAAAAAGAGAGATCCAAGTGCTCCTTTGATTTCTTGTGTCATCGGAGATTGCACTTTTGATAGAGCACTGCTAGATCTAGGTGCATCCATCAAACTAATTCCGACTTCTCTTTACGAGAAGTTTGGATTAGGTGAACTCCGGCCAACTTCAGTAACGTTGCAGTTAGCAGACCGTTTGGTCACAAATCTGTGTGGCGGTATTGAAGATGCTATTATTAAGGTTAAGGATTTCTATTTTCCTGTAGATTTCCTTGTCCTTGACATGGATGTATCTGAAAATCTGAGGAACACGCCCATCATTCTGGGGCATCCGTTCCTGGCTACCACCAAGGCCAACATTAACTGTGAAAGTAATAGCATGGAAATTGCCTTTGGGGATCAAAGAATGAAATTGGATATTTTTAAGGTGATTAATAAATTTGAGGATTGTGGATTTATTGAGGAACTTAAGGACGATAATGTGAATATTGAGAATTGTATGATGGTTTCTGCATTTGAAAGTTCCTTCTCTGATGATGAATTGGACCCGCAGCCCTCTTTGGCAGACTCGCCATCTTCTGAAGAGGTTATTGATTTTGTTCACTCTCAACCTCTTTCTCTTGATGAGTCTTCATCAGCATCTTCCTTACCTTCAATCATCAACCCGCCCCAACTTGAACTAAAACCATTGCCTGAGAACCTGAAATATCAGTTTTTAGGATCACATAAGACTCTCCCTGTGATTATGAGTGCTAAATTAACAAAGGAGCTGGAGATTAAACTGATTAAGGTCCTGAAGGAACACAAGGAGGCAATTAGTTGGACTATTCATGACCTTAAGGGGATCGAGTCATCTTATTGCAATCATAGAATATTTTTGGAAGATGGATTTTGCCCTTCTCGCCAGATGCAGAGGAGATTAAATCCAAATATGCTAGAAGTGGTCAAGAAGGAGATTATTAAGTGGCTCGATGCAGGAATCATTTATCCGATCTCGGATAGTCCTTGGGTAAGTCCTATGCAGATTGTTCCCAAGAAAGCCGGGATTACCATTGTGACTAATGAGAAAGGAGAATCTGTCACAACTCGTTCAGCTTCCTCTTGGAGAGTCTGTATCGATTACAGGAAGATGAACACAGCCACAAAAAAGGATCATTTCCCTTTGCCCTTTATCGATCAAATCCTTGAAAGACTAGCCGGGCAGAAGTACTGCTATTTCCTTGGTTACTCGGGATACAACCAAGTTCCTATCCATCTTCAGGATCAAGAAAAAACTAGTTCCACCTATCCCTACGGAACCTTTGCTTTCCATAGGATGCCATTCGGCTTATGCAATACACCTGCGACTTTTCAAAGGTGTATGCTAGCCATATTCTCTGACATGGTGGGAGAGTTTATGGAAGTCTTTATGAACGATTTCTCTATTTTTGGATAATCGTTTGACTCTTGTCTAACTAATCATGAAACGATTCTTAAATGATGCATCAAAACAAGACTGGTCCTTAGCTGGGAAAAGAGTCATTTCATGACACAAGAAGGCATCATCTTGGGTCATGTAATCTTTGAACGGGGAATCGAAGTGGATAAAGCTAAGGTTGATGCTATCGCTAAACTTCTTCCTCCCACATCTGTCAAACAAATTCGATCATTTCTTGGTCATGTGGGATTCTATAGGAGATTCATCAAGAACTTTTCGAAGGTTGCTCGTCCTCTGAGCAATCTTCTCGCCAAAGAAACGCCATTTGATTTCGACAAATCAGGCCGTAAGCATTTGATTTCTTAAAACAGTAGTCACATGCTCCTAGTTTACAACCACCGGTTTAGATAGCCCCTTTTGAGATCATGACCGATGCTTTTGATTATGTGGACGGGGCTGTTTTGGGTCAAAAAGTTGATAGGAAGCCCTCTGTCATCTACTACGCTAATAAAACTTTGGACGAGGCTCAGAGGAATTACACTATTACTGAGAAGGAATTACTAGACGTAGTATTTGCTTTGGAGAAATTCAAGGCTTATCTCTTAGGGTCTCACGTCATCATATATATTTACCACTCGGCCTTGAGACATCTCTTGGCCAAAAAGGATGCCAAACCCCGGCTTATTCGTTGGATTCTTCTGGTTCAAGAATTTGATCTTAAAATCAAGGATAAATCCAGGGTACAGAATGTGGTGGCACATCATCTGTCGAGACTTCTGAGTGATTCTTCTCATTCAGACATTCCAATTGCTGATACCTTTCCAAACGAGACCATCCTTACAGTTGTAGGTGTTCAAACCCCATGGTTTGCTGACATCATTAATTATTTGGCCGTTGGTCAAATCCCCCAGGATTGGACCAAGCAACAACGGGATAGACTCAAATCTGAGGCCAAATATTACTTCTGGGAGGACCCTAAACTGTACCGCATCAGCTCTGATCAAATTATTCACCGATGCATTCCGGAGAACGAATTCAAGAGTATACTCGAATTCTGCCATGCATCTGCATGTGGTGGACACTTCTCTGGGAAAAAACAGCTGCAAAAATTTTGCAATCTGGATTCTATTGGCCGTCTCTATGCAAGGATGCCCAAGATTTCTTAAGTTCGTGTTCCCGATGCCAGACACTTGGGAGCATAACCAAGAGAGATATGATGCCTCTAAACCCAATTCTTCCCATCTAAATCTTCAACATTTGGGCCATCGATTTCATGGGACCCTTCCTCCCTTCATTTGGACATCAGTACATTTTCGTCGCTATTGATTACGTGTCCAAATGGATCTAGGCGATTCCCACCCGAACCAATGACCACAAGGTGGTCATCGATTTTGTCAAGAAGAACATCTTCAACAGGTTCGGGATTCCGAGGGCCATCATCAGCGATGGTGGCACTCATTTCACTAATGCCTAGTTTCGTAATTTTCTGGCAAAATACGGGGTTAATCACAGAATCTCCACACCTTACCATCCCCAGACGAATGGACAGACCGAGATCTCCAATCGAGAGATCAAGAATATTTTGCAGAAAACGGTTAGGCCTGATCGCAAAGACTGGACTCAAAAGCTTGAGGACGCTCTTTGGGCCTACCGTACGGTGTATAGAACTCCCATTGGCATGTCTCTGTTTCGTTTGGCGTTTGAAAAGGCATGCCATTTACCCATAGAAATTGAACATAGGGCATTCTAGGCAATTAAGCAATGCTATCTAGATCTAAGTTTAGTCGGGAAGACCAGGAAACTCCAACTATCTGGGTTGGAGGAGCATAGAAATGATGGGTATGAAAATGCCAAGATCTACAAGGCTCGGATCAAAGCTCTTCATGACCAATTGATTTCTTGCAAAAGCTTTGAGCCGAACCAGAAGGTTTGGCTATTCGATTCTCGACTTAAGCTCTTTCTCGGCAAACTTAAGTTGAAATGGAACGGCCCGTTCATTATCGATCAAATATTTCCAAACGGAGTTGTTCAGATCTCTGACCCGAAGATGGGTAATTCTTTCAAAGTCAACGGTCAATGTCTGAAACCCGTTATTGACCATACTATTCCAGAACCCGTCTCAGACACGGTTGCTCTAGACAAGTTGTGACTTCTTTGGCAAGACTTCGCCTAGATGACGGCGTTAAACTCAGCAGTCGTACAATCTGACTCAGAGTTGACCCGAGCTTCATATTCAGGTGATATCTTCTGCACTCTACCCTTCCTTGCATGTCTTTTATTCTCAATGCGAACATTGCATCAGCTAGGCATGGGGGGGTGGATTTATTTCTGAATCATTTTGCCAGCTCTGTGAAAATTTTGTAAATTCTATTTGTCTTCTTATATATACATTAAAAAAAAAATTTGAATTAGGAAGGAATACTTAGACATTATAACCTTTCAATCTTAGGAAATATTACAGTATGATCTGAACACTAAGACCCTTCAGGTCTTTGGGCTTAACCAGCCCAGGTGTCCACTAAAATGTGGATTTGTTATCGAGTCCTCGCCATCCTGAATTATATTTTAATTTGATTAAATAAGTTTGGGTGATAAGTAAACGACTTATCAACCCGCCCTTTGATTTGAAGAAATATTAAGTCTAAGCATCTACACACTATTCGTCACTGACTCGTTGTTCGGCGGTTTTAACGAAAATTGGGTAGCTAATGAACCTTCTAGGGTGATATGGCTGGCAAGTTATCGTGGGTAACAGCCCATAGGTAGGTTGTCCAGAGCCGAGTCACCAAACCACTCTGTTCTTGCTGCCTTTAGGTAAATCTTAGACTAGGGAAGCCACTTACTTAAAAAGAAAAGAAGAAAGTCAAAAAGAAAAAGGAGAAAAGAAAGAAAAAGAAACAAAAGAAATAAGCCACACTTTGCCGCACAAGTATGGCTGGCAAGTTGTCGATGGTAACAGCTCATCGACTGGTTGTCCAGAACCCAGCTCAAGAAATGCACTAAAAATTCCCAAAACACATAAGAAGAAGCAGAGAAGTAGAATAAGCCAGGGAGATATACACTGGACTCACCCTTGTGTTGACCCCATAAAAAAATAAAAGTAAGGAGAAAGCTACCGGTCGTAAAGATACACCTTTAGATAGAACTGTCTTTTTAAGGTCACCTAGGGGTGTAGAAACCCGAAGTTCATTATGATTGTCGATCAACAAGTCTATTACATTCACAAAAAGGTGCTTAGAACTTAGGGTTCTCATCAAATCTTGGGTGGGTTGAGTGGCCGTAGAAAGCCACTCTGTAACCCTAAACTCAAAAATCCAAAAAAAAATTATAAAAGAAGAAAAAGAGAAAAAGAGATTTTTCTTCGAATAAGGCGAGGGCTTGAGGCGGTCTGCATTTTGGTAGATACCCGAGCGCTGTTGTGTCTTTGAAAGTTCAGGTCCTAAGTAAAAATTTCTTAATGTTGAAAATGATTTGTGCCTGAGTAATCCAACCTAATTCTTTTATAAATAGCATATTATTTTTGCTAGGGACTAGCAAAAGATAGGCATGGGGGTGTGATGTGCATACATCTGAATAACCTAAAATATCTATTAATGCATGTTCTTAATGTCACATTAGCATTATACATTGTAAATATTGCATAACATGCATAATCATGCATTTAGGTCAAGTTGTATAAATTGTATAGTAATTGTCTCCTTTTACGGTCAGGGATAGGATGACTTTTTATCGGGGCCTCAGATCGAAGATCCAACTGTACGGATCTAATCAGGGCGATGATTAGAGTTCAACGACTCAAAGATTGCCCTAATCGGATATCCGTAGCACCAGATAGATACTGAGGAAACCTAAAGATCAAGGTCCAAGATGGTGTTAATCCGCACCTCAGATGACAAATTTGACCGCACAGATCGACGATCACAGCCTAACGACGCGAAAATCGGTCCAATCCAACACCCGAGGTACCATCTACAACACTCAGAAGATGGATGGCCTAGATGGTTCCACGTAGCACCATCATAACTGCCTAGCACTGGCCGCAGCCCTTTTTCTTCACCCGCTCGACAAATCTCTACTGTTGGATGCCCATCCAACGGCCGAGGATGTGCCACGTCGCCGCTCATCCAGCGCCTCTCCTCATCTGAAAGCACAAGCAACGTTTGATCTCGATCGTCGGATGAAGATCCAACGGTCGAGATCGGCCGTGCGCAAAATCCTCAACGCGCCTCAACCGCACGCATAGCGCAGTGGTTAAGGTGCCGCGTAGGCGAATGGCGCAGGTTCTAGTCGCAGGTGGAGCGCCTCTCCTCACGTGCGGGAGACCAATTAGAGATGCGTGATTCACATCGAACGGCATAGATCAACCGATAGCGCCTAAGCGCGATCAGACGCGCAACGCAAACGCCCGATCGCATGCGAGTGCACGGTGCTAGCGAGGGCAGTTGAAGCCATCCGATCTCTTGATCGGACGGCTGAGCGTGCGTGGACGTGCGAAGGCATTGAGAGCGCGAAGTTGAAGGGTCACGCGAGCGGCGCGCACACGTCGACCATGTAGGCCTTTAATGATGGATAAATCCGTCACTAAAGGTCCTGAATTAATGTTTTTCATGTTGTAATGTCCAAAATACCCCCACTCCTTGCAACTATAAAAGGAGACCCCTACCATATGGATTTCTCATCCCTTCCTTCTCCTTTCTCCTTCTCTAAAGCTTAAGAAAAACATGTCCCACACCCGGGATGCTCCTCAAGAGCTAAAACCAAGTTTTCGCCCCAGTTCCGGAAGCGGATCCCGCAACGACGACGATGTGCTGCCTCATTCTCGTTCCTCCTTCTTCGTCCTACTTCCCGCTCCGTTCTTCGTCTTTCAGGCGATGTTCCGTCCGGCTCATCCTCCAAGAGATCGTCAAGGAGGATAACTTCTCTCTCCTATTCTTTTTACTGCTTTCTAGAGTAGAATTTTCCTGCTTTCTAGTTGTAAAAATTTCTCACTTTCTAGTGTAATCATTTCTCGCTTTCTTAGTTGTAAAAACATTATGCAATGTCAAGTGATTGTTCTTTCTCTCTCTCTTATTGTCTATATTTATTCTATGGTGATTATTTCTCCCTTTAAACAAAAAACACAAAAAAATAATTGCGAATTTTGATCGACGTAGCCCTCCTATGTTCAACCCGGAATATCTTTACAGATTTTTCAGTATAAATTTTATTTGTTGAACGGATTTCTTCGCGACTCGAACCACAACAATGGGTTTTCAAATCCGATTCCGATAGCGTAGTCTTCCGTCATTCAACAAGCTCCTGGGAGGAGCATTTGCCCCTAGCAGAGTTTGCATACAATAACAGCTACCACTCGAGCATTGGCATGGCACCTTACGAGGCTCTGTACGAACGGAGGTGTACTACACCCTTGAGTTGGATCGGGGTTGGGACCAAGTAGGAGGTTGGTCCCAGGCTGATCCGGCAGAGTCAGGAGGTGATAGAGCATATTCACAGACGACTCTTCACTGTCAGGAGCAGGCAGAAGAGATACGCAGACCGAAAATGTAGAGAGGTGCAGTTCGAGGTTGGAGACCACGCCTTTCTCCGTGTTTTGCCCTTAAAGGACCTGCAGCATTTTGGGGTGAAAGGGAAGCTTACACCGAGGTTTGTAAAGCCTTTTATGGTCCTGGAGCAGGTAGGACCCGTTGCTTACTAGCTTGCCCTTCCTCCCCAGCTTTCTGGAGTGCACGACGTGTTCCACGTGCCCAACCTCAAGAAGTACTTCGCCGATCCCAGTCACGTTCTGAGCCATAAGAGTGTCGAGGTGGGTAACGACCTGACCTACCCCAGGAGACCAGTATAGATACTAGACAAAGCCATCCAAAGTCTGAGACGGAGGCAGGTACCACTGGTGAAGGTCCTATGTAGAAGCCAGCGATACGAGGAGGCGACTTGAGAGCCTGAGGCAGCGATGCAAGAGCGGCACCCGGTGCTTTTTGGGGGTGCGTCTTTTTGGACCAACTTCGGTCCTCTTTAAGTTTGTTATGCATTGTTACGTTCCCTTTCCCGCACCCTAGTGATGAGAACCTCATCATGAACCCCAACTAGCACATTTTGACCTAAAAAATGAACAAAAGCTCCTACATAACCTAAAGGAGGGCCTAATTCAGGGTATTACCAATCTGAGGAGAGACCACAAAACAAGAGGTAAAATTGTAATTTTACCATTGCAGTGCTTCAACGGGATTTCTAAGGGTCTAGGCATAGGTTAAGTAGACTTAATAAGAGAAAAAGTGGGATGATTTGGTCAGAAAAGGGTTATGGCGAAATTTAGGAATTAAGTGACATTCTGTAACCCTAAAACAAATCCACTTTAATTCACAAGGTTCAAGGCAAGATAAAAATCAACTAAACCCTCTAAAAATTATAGAAAAATATCCCCTAGGGTTTAGGACCTTCAATTTCGCCTTCGGAACCTATTTTGACCTAGATTGGGGTCTATACCCAATTTTTGACCTAATTTGGGTTTTTATGCAAAATACCCAGTCAAACGTGGTCAATCCTAAAATCCAACTTTACCATTGGATTCCTTATGTCCAAATTTGGTTTATACCAAAATTTGGACCTAAGGAAAGGTCATCTTGACCCACTTTGCAATTTAGTCCCCAAAATTACTTTCTGACCCTCAAGTTTTTGAAACCATTACGATTACCCCCTCAGCTTCCTCGTTGTGTTCTTCACTTCAAACCCTTTTCCATCCGCAGCAGGACCCTTGCGCCTCTCCCGCATGGGGAGTCGTCCCCAGATTTGAAAGGGGAGCTCCCTGCGAAGCCTTCTACCGCATGGGCTGCTCCCCATGCCCTAAAACCCACCATACCTCTCTTGCGAACACGCGAGAGGTATGGGTCTCCATTCAGCCATACCTTCGACATGACTTTCCCGCCGCTCTCGCGTGCCTCTCGGCCGGCCTTTGCCTATTTAATGAACAGCAGACCATGTCACATCCTTCAAGCTCAATTTGGCCTAAGATCCCCCTCCAATTCATCTCCTCCCAACTCCGGCCGACTGCCCAGAGCTTCAGCGACTTCCTCCCCCCTCCCTCGTCGCTCTGCCACCATACCAATGGCAGAGCCTTCTCCGCAGTCCTCCACTGCGTCGCACCGTACCAGCACACACCCTCCAACCCCCTTCCTCGTCACCGTCTTCTTCCCCAGGGCGCCTTCGTCTCCGGCGATAGCAGGCACCAACCGCTCATCACCCGCCTTCCCCCTTTGCTCTGGACTCGATATATAAGTTTCCCTCACTCCCCTCTTTAGTTCCCCTCTTATAATTTGCACTTTCGACCCCTCGACACCACAGTCCACCATCACCCTCTCCACCTCCGACCACCAACTTCGGCGAGGTCGCTTCACCTCCACAAGCTGTTCCACCCCCGCCGACTGGTCCCTAAGCTTCACCATCTTCCACTAATCACCTTTCGCCCTTCCATTCACTGCACCACCCACTGGAACCTTCCCCCGAACACACCCACCTGCACATACATAGTTTGCCCTAGGCACGCACACTCCGGCAGCCCCACGCCACGTCGACCCCTGCAGTACACTCGTTGTGCCTCGGTGAAGCCTCCTGAGCATTCTAACATGGCCACGAGGCCGGTTGCGTGATTACAGGATCGGAGGGTCGCCACCATTTACGGTAGTAAGAAACTTGCTTGTGAGCTCGCTTTAGGTTCCCCCGCTTCAGGCCAGCAGTCCCAGGTGGCGCGGAATACTTCCGCGTACAGGTCCATGCAGCTAATTGGCACTGAAGGCTGAAGCATCAGTCGTAATCAAGCGAAGTTCCCTGCTGCAGACGCACACGAGGGAGGTGGGAAGATAGTCCCACCGCAGAAACTCTTGACCGCCCGCACCTGCATAAAAGGAAAAACTGTATAGGGCTTATCGCCTCAAAACCACGGGGTGAGGTCCCACTCACCTTCACCCGCCTCGTCTGTGACCCGACCTCCACGGGCTTGGCGTGACCCGTTTACCCGACCCTGCACTCCTTGCCCACCACCGTACGCTGGTGGACCTAGTCCCGGGCGTGTATACCCAACCCGATAACCCAGCTGGCTCTAGGAGAGCTATGACCTGAGAGAGAAATAGAGAGAGAGACGCGAGGAGGGTAGGGGTAGGTTTTGCTTAACCGTGTACCTATGCAGGGAAGAAGAAGGAGGAAGAGGAAGCAGAAGAAGAGGAAGAGGAGAAGAAGGGGCCAACTGAAGAAGAGGAAGAGGCTGAGGACTAAGACGCGCCAAGGAAGGAGCAGGAGCTGAAGAAGAGGAAGGCAGAGAAAGAAGCACAGTGCAGAAGGAGCAAGAGCTGAAGAAGAAGAAGACAGAGGAAGAAGCACAGTGCAGAAGGAAAGGAAGAAAAAGAAGAAGGCAGAAGAAGGAAAAGAAGAGAAGAAGAAAGAGCCAAAGAGGAAGAGAAGAAAAGAGAAAGAGGGAGCTGTCGCAAAGAGGAAGGCCAAGCAAAAAGGAAAAGAAGAGAAGAAGAAGAAGCCAAGGAGAAGAAGCAGTAATGGCAAATGCCAAAGAGAAGAAAGGAAGAAGAAGAAGACATGCACTGTAGCAAACGCCACATAAGGCGTCTGATTCCTAGAATTAGACGTCTGAAGACAAAGAAAAGAAAAGAGAGAGAGCAAAGAAGGAGAGAAAAGAAGAAAAAGAGAAGAAAAATTCTACTTTTAGTCTCTACTTTTTTTGTAAAACATTACAGTATTGTGAATTGTGATTTTTCTGCTTCTAAAATCGAATTTGCTCCCTGAGTTCGACCTCGAAATGTTTTCAAAATTCGAGTAATAAATCAATTAAATTGATAAATCAACATCACCTAGCTAGCTCAAGTTTCAGGGATGAAACTTCCTTTAAGTTTGTTATCATGTAATGACCTATTACATTTTCAGCCGGATAAGACGTTTGGAGTTTCAACCAGACGTCTGGACACGTGCCCGGACGACAGAAAGTGAGTTTTTTCGTACTGCACTTTACGCTCTGCACGCGGGCGGCGGCACACAGAAGCCGCTCCCTCTCTCTCTCTCCTTCACCCCCCGAACCCTAATCCCTCTCCTATATAAACCCTGCCTTCTCCGCTCCTCTCCTACTCATAGTACTCAGCCACCGCCACCTCCACCTTCTCCTGCCAGCCACGTTCCCCTCCACCTATGCTGCAGCTACGGCAAGGAAGGAGATCCACTGGCGAGTTGAGAGTGGGGAGGAGCGAGAGCAAGAGAGTGCGAGGGAGTGAGAGCGGGGGTGAGGAAGACGATCGCGGGAGCTCAGTGGAGCTCAAGAAGGAGCCGCAGGAGAGAGGAGGGCATCAGCGAGGAGCTGCTCAAGCTCCTGCAGCATTGGACCTGCCACTATGGGCGGAGGACGAGTGTGGAGAGCGACGTGAAGAGGTTCTGATACTGGAAGTTTTCCAGTATCAGACATCTGGAGTGAAGTTCAAACGACTGGCGAGGCACCCGGACGTTCGAAACTGAGGACGGACGTCAGAATGCATGTATATCGCCAAGAACGTATCCTCCTGCACCATGCATATCGTAGCGCAGGCGATGTCAGCTGACCGTTGCGTCTACGGGTGATCGTACGTAGGTGTAGGCTTTGCGAAGGCAAGAGGTGCGCTTTCCCAAGCACTTTTGGACGTCTGATCATGTCCCTAGACGTTTAGAGGTGCTTCTAGATGACCGGAGACCTTGTCCGTCGTCTGAAACTGCCCTCAGATGGCCACAGAGGGAGTCTGAATGTCTGAATCAGCCGCAGGAAACATAAGGTGAGTTCTGACGTCTTTTAAGATGTCTGGGATTAGTCCCAGACGTCTGATTTCGATCAGAAACCGCATTTTTGGCCTGTTTAAGGCTCAAACGGAATCAGATTTCCGCAACGAAGTACCTTTGCTTTCCACTCGAGTTCCTCTATATATTCATGTTGAGTATCTACTGTTTTGAGCCCGTCTAATATACATTGGTCACTAGTATAGGTTACCAACCAGTGGCGTGTTCCGGGCCCGCGGAGATGACGAGATCTGCCGCACAGGCCCCCATTTCTCCCGTGATGCCCAGTAGAGTGGTTTAACTCAGTTGTTAATATTTAATAAGAATGTACTTGATTGGAATAGTCGGATTGAACTCTAGGATATGGAATAAACCCCAAGGTAGAAATGAATGAGCCTGTTTGAGCTGTACTGTTTACTTGAATGCATGGTTAAGATAAATTGCTAGCAAATGCCTTTAATATATGGTACGTCGTCTTTGTTGATGTGGTTATTATAGTCGTTGTGGTATATAACAAAAATGGTTACCAGTCTAATACAATTTATTACTCGGAATGAAAAGTTTCCCGAGGTCGAACTCAAGGAGCAAACCAAAATTCCAGAAGCATATAAATTCACAATATATATAAGGCTTTGCAAAAAATTAAGAGAGAGAGGGTAATTGGCTTTTTCTTCTTCTCTTTCTTCAGCTGGCTCTTCTCTTCAACTTGTTTTCTTCTTCATTCTTCTTTTCTTCTTCTCTGCTTCTTCTTTCTTCTTCTTCATCCTGTCTTCTTCTTTGCGTCTTCTTTCTTCTTCTTCTTCTTCAGCATGTCTTCTTCTTTGCTTCTTCTTTCTTCTTCTTCTTCAGCAGCTGCGATTCCTCTTTTTTCTTCTTCTTTCTTTTGCTCTGGCCCTCCTTCTTCTTCTTTCTTTTCTTCTTCTCTTGCTGCTGACTCTCTTTTTCGCCGACGTCTAATTCAGCGCTCAGATGACTTAACTACTCGATTGCTACAGTGCAGCTCCTCCTCTTTTCCTTCAGCTTCTTTCCTTCCTTTCTTCGTCCTTGTCCTGCTTCTTCCTTCTTCTTCCTTCCATGCGGCTAAGTCCTGGCTGCTGCTTCTCTTCTTCTTTCTTCTCTCTTGCGCACACACGCAAACATCAGCGCAAAACCTACCCTACCGCTTCCACGCATCTCTCTCTCTCTTTGGATCTCTCTTTGGTAAGCTCTCCCAGAGCCGGGTAATCGGGTCGGGTCGCGTGCCCGGGTCCAGGCGCACCAGCGTGGGTGGTGCGCGAGGAGTGCACAGGAGGGTGTTGGGTCGGGTCAGATCCGTGTGGGTGAGCCGCGGACAAGACCCGGTGATAGGTGAGGGACCTCACCCCGTGTGTAATCGAAGGCAAAGAGACTATACCACTTTTCAATTTAAGTGGTGGCGCTCGCTCCTACACTTACGAGGTGGGACTAAAGTCCCACCTCCGCTCTGCTCGCCCACAGGCGAGAAGCAGCTGTCAATTGGGCAGCAACGAAGGCTTCGCGCTCCCAATTGAGAACTTGGGTGCCTTCGCGGACATGCCCCCTGTTTCCTGGAGCCCGCACCTGTCGTCGAAGAGACCTAGAGCTGCCTGCGAAGGAGCTCCTATAGCTCGTCAATGGCGATGAGGAGGGTGAACTCTGAAATCACGAAGATGGCCTCACGGCCACGTCAGACAACATAGGGAGCATCGCCAAAGTGTTGCGAAGTCAGTGTGAGGGGCGGCGTGCTGTGAGAGTGCCTGTGGTCGTGCGCCTAGGGCAACCTGCGTGGGGGGTGCTCAGAGTGTGGTGGGTGATGAATGGAGTAGGGGACTCGCTAGAGTGGAGTGAGGCGGAGCTTCTGGGCTTGTCGGTGAGGGGTGGAAAGTTTGTGGAAGTGGGGTGATCTCGCCGGAGATGGTGGCCGGAGGCGAAGCAGATGAAGGTGGTCATGGCAGTCGAGGGGTTTAAAAGACTAATTCAAGAAGGGAAAAGTGAGATGAGAGTAAAGAGAAAGTTCCTACCTACTTAATCGACGAAGAGGGAGAGGAAGACTGCCCGGCGCGTCCCTGCCGGAGCTGAGGAGAAGGTGCCCAGAGGAGGAGTGACGGCGACAAGGAAGAGATTTGAGGACGCCAGCTGGTGCGGCCTGGCGTGGGACGACAAGGCAGAGTGGGCTCTGCTGCAAGTATGGCAGCAGAGCGACGAGGAGGAGGAGGAGAGTTCGCCGAAAGCTAGGGTAGTCTAACCGGAGAGAGGGGAGACGAAAGAGAGGGTTTTCTCCGCCAGAAATAGTTGGAGTGGACAGCAGCCCTTGCCGCTCCTTATAAAGGTGCTGGCGAGGAGAGTGGCCCGAGGGAGTGACGTGGGGAGCTCGTCGGAGATGGCCGGAGATGGAGACCCATGCCTTTAATGCGTTCGCACAAGAGGCATGGGGGGTTGCAGGTCACAGGAGAGGGTCCCTGCGACAGAGGACGACGTAGGGAACCCCCCGTTCATTCTTGAGAACGGGCGCCATACCCTGTGCGGCGCCATCCTCCACGCAAGGTCGCCGGAGGTATGGCGTATGCGCAGAATGGCAGGGAGGACCGTTCTGCAAAGAATGATGAGAAAGATAGGGGGCCATGTGTAAGGATTTCAAAAGATAAGAGTCAAAAAGTAATTCAAGAGGACCAATTTGTAAAGTCGGTCAAGATGGTCTTTTCTTAGGCCCAAATTTTTATACCAGCCTAATTTGAACCTAAGGATTTTAATGGTGAAATTTGATTTTAGGTTTGACCACGTTTGATCAATCAATTTGCGTAAAAACCCAAATTAGGTCATAAATTGGGCATGGTTCTCATTTTAGGTTGAAATAGGTTGCAAAGGTCAAATTGAATGTTTTAAATCCTAGGGAATATTTTTCCATGAATTTTAGAGGATTTATTTTATTTTTATCCTACCTCAAACCTCGTGAATTAAAGTGGGTTTATTTTAAGGTTACAGAACGTCATTTACTTCCTAGAAGTTATTATAACCCTTTTCATATCAAATCATCCCACTTCCTTCCTCATTAAGCCTATTTGACTTGTGTTTAGACCCTTAAATACCCTGTTTGTGTACTGCATTGGTAAAATTACAGTTTTACCCCTCATGACTTGTTTTATTCTTCAATTCAGACTTCTCTGAGTTAGGCTTTTCTTTAGGTTTTGTAGGAGCTTCTTCATAGTTATTTAGATTAAATTATGCTAGTTAGGGTTCATGATGAGGCTCTCATCAATATAATTACGAGATTCATGTTAAAATACGATCTGCCTGTATGTAATTGAGAAATTGCCTGTGAAACCACAAGTTGCATGTCTTTGAGAATTGAATTATGAAAGCACGAGTTGCCTGTATATGGATGAGGAATGAATTATGAAACATGAGATCTGGATCTGAATAAATGAGGTGAATATGAGCATGAACCCTACGGGGAATTAGGAGTCGAACTCCTGTGGATAAACGGAATCTAGAATGTAGACGGGAAGTGTGCTGGCCCTTGTGTATGTGGTACCAAGGAGACCAATTGTCCCTTTTTAGTGTAGAGCGGAGCTAGCCTCCCTTTGGTTGAGACCCAGGGTTAGGATTGGCCACTCTACATCAACTCCTGTTAGCCCTCATGTACACTGTACCGAGGTGTGCTACTAGTGTAGGGAGGGAGCTAGCCACCCCACGGGGCCCGAGGTTCAGCTAGCCACCCTACACCGACTTTGTTAGGCCCTTTGGGCAAACAGGGGTAGTCAGACAAGGGTGCGCGGATTGTGGAGGGTGAGACCCCTGTTTGGTTCTGAGGGGCGAGACCCATGTTCTGAGAGGGCAAGGCCTTATACTGTTCCGTGTCGTACTTTGGGTATACCCACTAGCGGAAATGACTGACTGCGTGTCAGCGTGGGGTAACTACCCATGCACTTATCACGGGTGCCGTAGTCACCGCTACATCTCGACAATAACCTTGGGGTGGTTGATTGGGTGTAGGACTACCACGAGGGACTCTCTCGGCCAAGAGAGCACCACGTGTACCTTCTACTCTACCGAAAAGACTACAATCAAGATCATTCTCATGAGGAACATGCAAAATCAAGAAATACCTGAATACTTAAGAAATAAATGAACCAGAAACTCATAAATGAGATAGATAGAAATGAGAAAGAAACCTGTTGTTGTTTTACTGTACTTGGACTTAAATAATGTAAACACCACTCTACTCAGCATTCGCCGACTTTGTCTTTTCGTAACCCTGTTCTGGACCAGGAGTTGAGCAGCCTGAGTTTCCGGCTGCAGAGGGTGCTGGGCTCAGTCGAGCCCAGCCATAGTTGTTCTTTCAGCTCTTTCACTTTCCTCTTATTGTAGTGAGTAATGGACGCTTAGTTTACTGTTTCTATTACTTTCTGTTTCCGTTACATTTTCTGTTGTTGTTGTGGTGGATGTACTTCGTGTTGAGACTGTTGTTCTTCCTTCTTTACTGCTTCGTACTTTTCTTCTTTTTAGTTATATTGCATGTGTGAATGTGGTTTATTTTTCCTGCTTTTGGTTATTTCTTGTTGGAAAATTAGGTCTTAGGATTAGTCGAGGCGAGTCGATCTCAGGTCCTGTAGGGATCCGGGAACCGGGTCGTAACAAGATAGTATCAGAGCAAGGTCATCCCGAGAAATGAACCAATTGGCTTGAGAATAACCACTCACGTGCATATAACTAGGATAGCCACCACAATGTATCTCTTTGACTTTCATTTCTGAGTCTTTTTCTCAATGTAATCCGGTATCATTGACACTCTTGTTCTATATCTTGCGTCTCCTTGCAGGAGATGCCTCGTCGGGGAGTTCCCAAGCCAAGCCATGGTCATGGTCATGGATGAGGTTGGAGGGGTGGACGTGCCGGACCTGAGGTACCAGTTGACCCACCGCACTCTGACACTTCCAAACACGAGCCCTCCTTGCTTGGAGGCGTGCCCATTCCCCCACTGCAGCTATACCATGAGCTTTTCGGAGAGTTCCGGAAGCTGAAGCCCCCTTTCTCAACGAAGATGAGGACCCGTCTAAGGCAAAGGACTGGCTGGAGCAGATAAAGAAGGTGTTCGATACCCTTTGCCCTCCCGCGAAGTGCCGTGTGGCCTCTGACAAAGTACACAGGTCGCTGTGTTCCCCCTCGGTCATCGACTAGAACGACGTTGATGGTAGACGTGGATCCTGCCAGGTATAGTGAAAGGACCTCCCCGAGTTGAGGAGCTGTTAAAATGGGGGGACTTCAGAGTGCAGCTTTGACCTCCTCTAAGGCCTTCTGGAAAGAAGGGGTCTAGTGGGAGGTACTATATCCTTTGCCTTTCTTTATGCACTCAAAGAAAAGGAGGCATTTGTCGGAAGATCGAGCCAAGAATCGTCCGAACGAGGCGATCTTGTCAACCAACAACTACATTCCTTTCAGGGTGCCTGGTGGTTACAGGTCTATGATTGCCTGGATCTTGTCCAGGTTGGCTTCAATTCCCCTATTGGAGACTAAGAACCCTAAAAACTTATCGGTGAGACCCCAAAGGTACACTTGTTGGGGTTTAGGTGGAGGCAGGTGTTCCGTAGAATTTGGAATACCTTTGCCAAATATTCTAGGTGTTCAAGGAAATTGGATCCCTTTTCAAGCATATCATCTATGTACACCTCAAATGATTTTCCTATTATTTTTGAGAAAATCATATTTTCAATGCACTAGTAAGTTGCACCAGTGTTTTTCAAGCCAAAGGGCATGACTCTATAGTTAAACAGGCCTCTATCGGTAATGAAGGAGGCGAGAGGCTTGTCTGCCAAAGCGAGGCTGATCTGGTGGTACTCATTGTAGGTGTCCAAGAAGGACATATGGGATTGTCTACAATTAGAGTCCACTAGGGCATCACCCTGGGGAGGGGGAACTTGTCCTTTGGGCAGCTTCATTAAGGTTGGTGAAGTCCACGCACATGAGCCACTGGCCATTGGCCTTCTTCACCATTACCATGTTTGAGAGCCATGCCGGGTCTAGGGATCTTTCGATGAACCCTGCTTCCAGGAGCTTTTGAACTTCGACTTCAGCTGCTTGCCATTGCTCAGCCGATTTGTGTCGACAAGCCTACATGACCGTGTGGGTGCCCACCTGGATGTTCAGATGGTGCTGAATCAGGGATGAGTCTACCCCGGGCTGGTCGTTGGCGGACCAGGTGAAAACGTCTGCGTTGGCCCAGAGCAGAAGCAACAACTCTTGTACCTCGGAGGGCACAAGGTTTGCTCTAACCCAAATAGGCTTGGTAGTGTCGTCGGGATGCATTTGTATGGCCATGGCAGAAGAGCCTGGCTGTAGTCTAGAAGTCGCTGGCGAATCCACTAGAATTACCTCCTGTTGGATTGCCAGAACTTGGTTTCTTTTCTTCCTCTTTTTTTGTGGTTTGGGGGGCTTTGGCTCCATGGACCACTCAAGCTCGATCCTGAGGAGCTCGCGCCCAGCCGTCTGATCCCCGTGTACTATTCTTACTCCGCACGGAGATTGGAAAGGCACAAATTGGAAATATGACAAGGGGATCAATTAGAAGACGTGGGTAGTTGGATGGCCGAGGATGTCGTCGAATGACGCCGTTAATCAAACCACTATAAATGTGGCTGTACAGTTGAGGAGTTTGTTCCCATCGCAAACGGACAGGGGGTAGCTGATTTCTCCCTTTGGCATTACCGTGTGGTTGCTGAATCCTACAACCAGGTAAGTTGGTGAGGAGAGGTACTCTTCTATGAAACCCTATCAGTGTAGTGTTTTGGAGAAGAGGACATCCACAACACCACCCTTGTTAACAAGGAGCCAGGGTTGCTGTTGTCTCACCAGCAGGAGCGTCACCAGGAGCGGATCAATGTGCTCTGGCAGGTTTGGCAGGGAGGCAAACGATTGGGAGGTTGCCTGCTTAATGGGGCCTCTCTTACCCCACTGGAGGGTGGGGAACACACCACAAGCCATCTTCCTGGAGGGGGTGAGTTGTTAATCTGAGGCGGCATTGACCTCGAAAATTACTTCAACCTTTACACCTGCGAAAGGCTGGTGGTGAGTGTTTTGGGGAAATCCGGGCATAGTTGCCAGGATTTGGTGGGGGTACTCAGCCAGGGAGAGTAGGGGGGATACAGCCTATTCGAGGCTGCAGGCCACAGTGTCATTGGGCTCTCGGCCCTCGACAAGGACCATGTTGACCCTGTGGAATTGTTGAAGCTTCTCCTTGTGGAAGTCCTTTGGGCCCTCCATGAGCCCTTTGCCCTTATCCTAGCTCTCATTTTTCCTAATAAAGTGAGACAGATTTCCATGTCGGATCTGGGACTCGATCTGGTCCTACAAGTCCCGACAGTCTTCAGTGCCGTGCCCCCCAGCCTTGTGGTACTTGAAGTAGGGCCTGAAGTCAGCCTTCTTCTTCATCAGGTTCGGTGGGGTAGAAGGTCTTTATCAGTATACCATACTAATGATAACGTCATCATCAGCCATATCTAGCTTTAATTAGTCATAATCCATTGATAAATGCTCCTACATAACCTCCAGAAGACCGTAATTCACTACATATCCTTTCTGAGAGAGATGCATTAAAATAGGGGTAAATCTACAGTTTTAACAGAATATCCTAAATACAGAACAATCACGAGGTTTCCCAAGGGTTAATTAAAGGTCAAATGCTCATAAATGTCTAATAAGAGGGTCCATACAGAAAGAAACAGGTTTTTACGTGTTCCGAGAATTAATGGACATCTGAAACCCTAAAAATAGACCCGCTTAATTAACTAAAGTTTTGATCAGGATAAAATTCACCTAAATCTTATAAAAATCATATAAAAATATTCTATAAGATTTTGTACCTTTGACTTGACCATTGGAACTCATTTTAACCTAAAACAAAGTCTTAGACAGACAATTGCCCTAATTTGGGTTTCTACGAAAATTACCTAGTCAAACTTCGTCAAAACATAAATCTGACTTCACCATCACATTTTTCAGGTCCAAATTAGGTTTTTACCAAAATTTAGACCCAATTAGAGATCATCTTGACCTAGTTTGCATTCCAATCCTGTTCTGACTCTTTTCCTTACACATATACCCCTAACTTTTGAAATCCTTGCAAAAAGCCCCCTAACTTCATCAACTTCTTCGCACAAAAGTCTCTGCTGCCAGTGAGGTCAAACTCAACCTCCAAGCAACCTTTGACCGACCTAAATCCTACTCAAATGGTAATCAAATCCCACCAAAATTTGTGGGATTGATGTTCACACAGACGCATCATTTGGGATCTTTCTAGAGTTCCTAGTCTGCATAGATTGCTCGTGCGAATGCACGAGAATCTTGGGTCCTATTTCATCATTCCAAAGCCATGGAAATCCCTCTTTCCTGATCCAGAGCTCTCCCTAAAGCTCTATAAAGTGTCGGCGTGCACAACCTTCTCAACTTAGCTTGGTTTGGACCGGTTCCCCACCTTCTTCTTCTCGCTCTGGCCAATCCCACCGCAAGCTCCAGTGACCTCCATCAACACCCTTCTTCGTCAGCCGTCACAGACCTAAGCCAGTCAGTCTCTCCTCCTCAAGTTCCTCCGCCACTCGCAATACCAGCGGGGGTCGGCTTCCCCACTCTTCCTTGCCATTCTCCCTCATCGGAGGAATTCCCTTCTCCGACGTCGACTAATAATGCTACATTTTATGGTGATAATTCTGCCAATCGGAGTTTCTCTTAAGGATAACATGCACAAATAACACATCATAAATAAGCATGGGAGCATTACATGCATCGTACATTGAGATTGCTTACAATTCAATGCTAATGGCCATTTATACAAGTTCATGTCAAAATAGGCCTCAGATGAACAATTGAACCGCACGGATGGATTCAGAACGACGAACGGAGTCCAACAGATTCAAAATCGACCAAATCCGACATCCGAAGCTCTTGCAATTGGCTCAAGAAGTTGTGATCGTTCATCTGACGATCAATGGCCACAGAGCTACCATGTGGCACAAGATCGGCGCACTCCAGCCACCGCCCCACTTCGTCCATCAGTCACAGAAGATCGAACGGTTGAGAACAGATCGCAGCAAACACCCCGCCCACGCACAGCACCGCTTCATCGCGCAGGAGCAATCCACAGCTGTCCGATCTCCCATCGGACGGCTGAGGTTTAACAGAGAACGCGACCATCTCACTACCGTGCCGCAGCAGTCAGTGACCCTCCTCGCACACCAAGCGTGCGCATTCGAACCGCAATCGCTTACGTCCACACAAGCAATCAAAATTCAGCTGTTGATTCGCATGCGGACGGAGTAGATGAAGGCATGAAGCGCGATCGCGAGCGTTCATTCCAGACACACGCGATGACGTGCAGGGCACGCGCTGCGCAAGTGCTCTCCGCAAGCTGCCCTCCACACAATCTTAACCGTCCAATCTTTGATCGGACGACCCTCAAGGCACACACACGGATTGCAAAGGAGAAGAAGAGTAGGTGCGCACATTGGACCGGCAGGCAGGGGTCTACACTAACGCTTTCGGCATAGTTTTAGCGACGTTCCGGATGTCGGTAAAGCCCCTACCTAAATTAGAAAGCCCTTCTTCCTCTATAAACCCCCTCCAACTACCCATGTAAAGCATTCATTACACCTGCAAGCCTTCTACCTTACTCCTAGCAACCCTTAGCACCTTTTTGTATTCGCCGGAGTCAACGAGCCGCCGACGGAGCCCTCCTCCAACGCCGTAGCCACCTTGCCGTCTCCTTTCTCTTTCTCTCTCTCTTTACCCTAGCATTACTTTACTTTTGTTTAAGCATTTTCCTATTGTTGTTTTTATGAAAACTCAAGCTGCATGTTGAACGTTGTCAGCTCTTTTTTTATTAAGTCCTCTCTCATCGTAATTTGCATGAACGTTATGAGCAAAAGATTCTAACCCGACTCTTTCTCTCTCTCTTTCTCTCTCTCTTTCTTTTCTCCCCCGCATTTTCTAACGCGCAAGAAAAAAAAACCCGCCATTTCCGTGACAACTAAGTGACAGAAAAATCCACTTTCATGCCTCCCTGTGTTCGACACTTGGACTCACGTCCATTCTTATATTTGAAACCGGCGTTGCGAACGCGAAGCTACAACGACCTAGTTAAACAAACACGTCCCGACACGTCAGTTTTTGGCGCCGTTGCTAAGGAGACAACGAATTTTATTTGGCGTTTTCATTTTGCATCCATGCTCACACCATCTAACACATTTTCTCCCTCTACTTGATGGTTGTAGAAACTCAGCGCCTAGACAACGAAGGAGCACGACTCGTGACTTTGGGGATGGAGTGAACGCATCAAAGACCAGTTGTGAGTATCGGTCTACCCGTGGTTGTTTGCTTGCCTAAAAATCTAAAAAAAAAAAAAGATAAAAATCAGAAAAAAAATCGACGTGGTGAATGATTGCTAGATCCACATCTTAAACTCATCACCCAACAAAAAAAAATATACTCTAACATTCTCAAAGACATGATCTTTTTGGAGTGTTCCTTTTTCATTTTGAGTGATGTTTTCGAAGCCACCGTGATTTGATTTGGGCTGTACTGCCCACCCCTAAAATCAACTCACCTGGTAGAAATTGCACGAACACTAGGGTTGTTTTCTAGGGCCTAACCATTCTAAAGGAAATTCACTCTCGCCCGTTGTGTGCAAAACTTGGTGTGCACACTTGAAACTTGTCTAAAAATACTAAGACACGTCAACCCTAAAAGACACTAAACTAAGGACAAACGTTAAAAGACACCACATCTTAAATCCTAACTTGAAAACCATGTCTTGTTTGGCGCACACACATCTGAATCGGAGAACTAAGAGGCACCACCTCAATCAACACCTCATCACATAACCTGAGCACAAGCATGACCCTAGCCCCATTAAAATAGAATAGACGTGCCCTAGGTAGGATTGGTTTAAGTCTCGAAAGGTGTGATTTCGTTTGTTGGGCACTTGGCCTTCATTCCCTTAGTAGAACCTGGTGACTAGGTTGCGGGGAAGCATCAAACGACCGCAGTTGTGGGGTCTACGGAACCGGCGACACAAGCCAAAGGAAGAACCTTTCCCACAATCCCTTGTAATCAACCTGGCCAAATTAGCTTTGGGAAGGGCAGTCCCATGCCTACAGACTTGATCGTTCCTTTGGAGATTTCTAGGCCTCCTAAGGAATACATTGTAAGGACTAGGCTTGTCTGCTTGGTTGTGCACACACGCTTCTCGCATCACCACCTGATCCACCACAATTCCAAGGCCAACCTAGGCCCCTCCGCGACTTCTACGATCCTTTTGCGATTCGGATTGAACCGTACCTTAGGGTCCTCGAGGGGGAGATGATTTTGAGTTGAAACCAAACGTTCTGAGCCTGATTCAGAGCCACTTCCATGGGAGCTCAAATGAGGACTCCTTCCAACACCTAGAGGACCTTGACCGGATCGCCCGAACTATAAAGTCCAAGAACATCAGCCTAGACATTGTTTTGATCAAGATGTTCCCCTTCTCGCTGAGTGGCAAAGCGTCTCATTGGCTTAGAACTTTAGGAAGACCTATCTCCACCTGGGAAAAACTGAGGCATGCATTCCTAAAGAAATTCTTCCCCATAGGAAAGACCAATGCCCTCAGAAGAGCCATTACCACCTTTACACTACAGGGTGGAGAATAGTTCCATGAGTCGTGGGAGAGATTTAACGAATTATTGAGGAAATGCCCACACCATGAGGTTCCGAGGTGGCAATTGGCCTAGATCTTCTATCGTAGTCTAGACAGCAACCTTCGAAACTTCGTCGATGCCTCATGTGGAGGAAACTTCCTGAACAAAGATGAGGAGAGCGTGTTGGAGCTCTTCGAGTCTACGAGCGAAAATTCGCTCAACAATGCCTCCATGACCCAGTTCAGTTGATCCAATCAACCCTGTGGTGGGATCTATGAGGTACAACCAAATTCTAGAATGGTTGACATGGACATCTTTCCTAAGAAATTGGATCGAGTGGGATTGGTAGATAAAAAGATAGATGAGCCATTGAACCAGACCAAGAACCCTGATAACGGCGTTGTGACTAGGTTTTGTTGTTTTGTTATAGAAATTACGTTGTAGTACAGATAGTCATTGCCATTATTACAATTTTTACTCGGAAATGAAAGTTCTCCCGAGGTCGAACTCAGGGAGCAAGTTGTATTCTAGAGGTACGAAGTTTCTATTACAAAAAAATAAAGAGAGAGAGAGAGAGATTTGTCTTGTTGGCTTCTTCTTCTTCTCTTCTTTCTCATCTTTGTCTTCTCTTCTCTTCTCTTTGAGTCTTCAGTTTTCTTCCTTCTTCTTATTCTTGCTCTGTTCTTCTTTTCTTGTTTTCTTCTTGCCTTCTCTTCTGTTCTTCTTCTTTCTTCTCTTCTTCTTCAGAGTTTCTTCTTCTCTTTCTCCTTGTGTTCTTCTTTTCTTCTTGCTTCTGTTCTTCTTGTCTTTTCTTTCTTTTTCTTCTTGTTCTTCTTTCTGTCTGTCTCTTTCTTTTTCTTCTCCCTTGCGGTCCTGTTCTTCTTTTCTTCTCCTTCTTCTTTGCCTTCAGAGTGTCGTCTGATTTTTTAATCAGACGACTTAAGTAGCTGCTGCTACAGTGCGTCTTTTCTTCTTCTTCTTCTTTCCTCTGTGGCTTTCTTCTTCTTCTCGCAGTCCTTCTTCTTCTTCCTGCCTTCTCTTCTTCTTCACCTGTGCCTGCACACTCAAAGTTCGATCAGAGGGAAAAACCTACTCTACCCTCTCCCGCGTCTCTCTCTCTCAGAATTCACTCATAGGATAGCTCTCCGAGAGCTACCAGGTAGTCGGGTACGCGAGTCGTGCCCGGATCCAGGCCCACCAGCGTGCGGTGGTGGGCGAGGAGTGCAGGACGGGTAAACGGGTCGGGCCAAGTCCGCGGGGTGTGGTCGCGGAAGAGGCCGGCTCGAGCGGGTGAGAGGGACCTCACCCCATGCTCAGGAGGAAAAGAGCCTAAGGCACGTTTTGCCTTTATGCGGGTGCATGCCTCTCAAAAGTTTCAAGGTGGGACTAAATGTCCCACACCAATTGGGCACTGCAGCAGCTGCGGAGCTTTCTCCCCAACTACAGGCCTGGGCGACTGCGTGGCTGCGAACCGCGCATCCTGGCGAGTCGAACCTGGGCGAAGCGCGCCTGCAGCTGCAGGTTGAAGGAGCTTCACCGGCTCAGCAATGGCGACGGAGGGCGAGCAACCTGTCCACAGAAGAACGGCCTCTCGGCCTAATCAAACAAGCGGAGAACCTTCGCCGTGGCACGGCGAAGGCGGTGTGGGGTTTGGCAAGTAGTGGGGCGGAGCGTAGGGGCTGCCCTAGGTCAAGCTATAGCGCGGGAAATGGGTTTGTTCGGGGGGTCTGCAGGTGGCGAGTGGCGGGAAATGGAAGGGCGGAAGTTGACCAGGGTGAGGAGGCGGAGGTTCTGTGAGGGTCGGCGAGCCGTGTGGGGTGGTGGAATGACGGGAGCGAGTCGCCGGAGTTTGGCCGGAGATGGGGAAGGTGAGGGCGATTAGGCGCGGTCGAGGGGTGGTTATGCAAATTACAGTAAGGAAAAGAAAGAGGGGAGGAAGAGGAAAGATTGTACCTACTCGGAGGGACGAGGGGGGGCCGGAGCAGGGCGACAGTCGTATCGACTGTCGCCGGAGAAGAAGGTGCCCAGAGAGAGAGGGCGACGGCGAGGAGAGAGCGGGAGAGCGCCCGTTGGGTACGGCGCGACGTGGGAAGAGCAGGTGAAGGTAGCTCTGCTGCTGGTAGTGTGGCAGAGCGACGAGGAGGAGGAGGAAAAACCGTCGGAGCAAGGGGGCCTCTGTCGGAGTGGGAAGAGAGGAAAGGGGGGGATTTCTCCGTCAGAACCGAGTTGGAGAGAGCGGCAGAGCGTCGGGGGTTTTTATAGAGGCAGAAACAGAGAGGAGGGCGGAGGGAGACGACGTGCCTCTCTCGCCGGAGGACGCCGGAGATGGAGACCCATACCTTCCACGTGTTCGCACGAGAGGTATGGGTGGTTGCAGAGACCGTGATGTCTCTGCGACGGCAGAGGTCGCAGGGCACCCCTAGTTGACTTGGCAGAGGGTCCCCCTTACCCTGCGCGGCGCCATGCTCCGCGCAAAGTCGCCGGAGCATGGCGCTGCTCAGGGTTTTGCAGGGAGGACCCAAATGCAAAGAACAAAGAAGAGTTAGGGGCCAAAATGTAAGGGTTTCAAAAGTTGAGGGCCAAAAAGTAATAGATGAGGACCAAAATGTAAAGTTGGTCAAGAAGGTCTCTCCTTAGCCTCAAGTTTTTATACATACTAATTAGGACCTAACGATTCTGATAGTGAATTTGATTTCTAGATCAAACCTTTTTTGACCGGTTAATTTTTGCAAAAACCCAAATTAAGTTATTAATTGGGCATGGTTCTCAATGTAGGTCAAAATGGGTTCCTAAGGCCAAATTGGAGGCTCTAAACCCTAGAGATTATTTTTCTATGAATTTTAGAGGGTTTAGTCAATTTTTTATTTGCCTCGAACCTCGTGAATTGAAGTGGATTTGTTTTTAGGGTTACAGGATGTCATTTAATTCCTTGGAGTTGCTGTAGCCCTCTTTGAGTCATCTCATCCCACTTTTCTTCTTATTAGGTTATTTTGACCTATGTTTGGATCCTGAGTTACCCTATTTTCATATTGAATTGGTGAAATTGCATTTTTACCCCTTAGTTTCTGTTTTCTTTGCAAACTCAGAATTTCTCCGAGCCAAGCCTTTCTAAAGTTATGTAGGAGCTTTTTCTTGCAAATCAGGGTTAAATGGTGCTAGTTTAGGGTTTATGACGAGGTTCTCATCAAACCCGCTACAGACTCTCTCCCTAGCAAAAGGAGCTCACAATGTTGACCTGGTCCAGCCATTAAGCTAGATGCACCTGGAACAACCCCTGACCATGTTCCATGGAGGAACCTTTGCTCCCTCAACCCCCGACTATCCTCTTCCCTCCCCCTTGACACCTTCTATCTTTGAAGATGTCCAGGCTATCCAAGGTTATTCCAAACCTAACCCCTTCTCCAACACCTACAATGTCGAATGGCATAATCACCCAAACTTCGCTTGGACGAACCAGAAACCACCTCAATTTCAGAACTAGCCCAGGCCAAGGCATCAGCTAAACCAACCCTCCTATCAGCAAGGTCCACCGGTTAGACCCCCTATAATCCGAATAGGGAGGCCCCTCCCCCACAAAACCAAATGGACACCTTGATAAAAATGATGGCTAAAATGAACCAAAAACACCAGGAGGAAATGGCTTTAGTGAAGGGACAGTTGAGCCAGCTGTTGGATTGCAAACAACAGGGATCTCTTCCTTCTCAGCCACAGCCGAACCCACGAAACGTAATTAACAAAGGCCCTAATTTGCAAGGGTTCCAAGGCAATCCTGGGCAGGCCCACATGGTCCAGCCAGTCCCACAAACACCCCTTGAGTTTGGCGCTTCTTCTTCCTCTTATTCTCAAGGATCAACCCATGGTCCCAATGCCTCTGCAAATGCGGTAACCTTGAGAAGTGGCACTAAAACCCAGGATCCCAAATGGATGACTCCTCCCATGACTTCACCCCCTGAGATACCCGACTCTGAAGATGAGTAGGAAAAACCCAAGGACCCGGAGACGAACCCTATTCACATCCAGACACCATATCCTGAGGCCTTGGAGAAGATAAGGAAAAAGAAATTTGTTGTGGAAAATGAGGAGCTTTTGCAAATCTTTAAGTAGGTTCAGATTAATATCCCGCTCCTCGAGGCAGTCAAGCACATCCCAGTTTATGCTAAGTTCCTAAAGGACGCCTATACGCCGAAGCGCTAGCCACGACCCCAAGCACTTAGGAAGGTTGTGCTCTCAGAGCAAGCCAGTTCTGTGCTCTCTATCAACCTTCCGCTCAAACGAACTGACCCAAGAGCACCCCTAATATCCTGCAATATTGAGGACATGACATTTGATAGAGCACACCTGGACTTAGGTGCTTCAATCAATCTGATCCCAATGACTCTGTATCACCAATTTGGATTTGGAGAATTGACGCCCACACCTGTGACCATCCAGTTGGCTGATAGATCCGTGAAGATCCCAAAGGGGGTCGTCGAGGATGTGATTGTTCGGGTCAAGGACTTCGACTTCCCAGTCGACTTCTTGGTGCTCGACATGGAAGACCCTGAACAGCTACAGAACACACCCATCATCCTAGGCAGACCTTTCTTAGCTATGGCTAAGGCAAACATCGAATGTGACACAGGATGCATGGAAATTGCCTTCGGAGATAGAAAGATGCAGTTGGATATCTTTAGGGCGACCAAGTCTTTTGATTGCAACTGGATTGAGGAGCACGATCCCGTGGAGCCTCTGGTTGAGGAATGCCTCACCCTTAGCTCTGTATCAGACCATCAAACCCAACCTTGTGACGACTGTTCCAACCCATCCCCGTTTGTGCACACTGACCTCTGTAGAGCTGATTACCATCAGCAACAACTGTTCGAGGAGATTGATGCTAATCAACTCCCACCATTCCCCTATCTGTCAAGTGTTGTTCCACCCACACCCGAACTGAAGTCGCTACTCGAAAACCTAAAGTATGTCTTCCTTAGACCTGACCAAACCTTCCCGGTGATTATCAACGCCCACCTATCCAAGGATCAGGAACTCAAGTTGACCGCGACCCTATCAGAACATCGGGCCGCCATTGGATGGACTATCTCAGATTTGAGAGGAATTACCCCATCTATTGCACCCACAAGATTTATCTGGAAGATGGGGCTCGACCTTCCCATCAGATGTAGAGACGACTAAACCCAAATATGCGAGAGGTCGTTAAGAAGGAAATTATCAAATGGCTTGACGCTGATATCATCTACCCAATCTCTGATAGCCCCTAGGTGAGCCCCACTCAAGTGGTTCCCAAGAAATCCTAGCTCACCGTGGTCACCAATGAGCATGGTGAATCCATCCCCACCAGCACTACCACTGCATGGTGGGTGTGCATTGATTATAGGAGGCTCAATGAGGTGACCAAGAAAGAGCATTTCCCCCTGCCATTCATTGACCATATTCTTGAGCGATTGGCGGGGTAGAAATATTTTTGCTTCCTGGATGGATATTCAGGATACAACCAAGTTGCAATTGCTCCTGAAGATCAAGAGAAGACCACATGCCCGTATGGCAAATTCGCATTCCGTCGTATGGAAGTTGGGTTATGCAACTCACCCGCTACCTTTCAACGTTGCATGCTAGCCATCTTTTCAGAGATGGTGGGTGAATACCTGGAGGTCTTTATGGATGATTTCTTAGTATTTAGGAACTCATTCGACCATTGTTTAAGCAACTTGGAGAAAATCCTGAAGCGATGTATCGAGGTTAGCTTGGTGTTGAGTTGGGAAAAGAGTCATTTCAAGGTTTAAGAAGGAATTATCCTCGGTCCATCGTATCGCATAGGAGCATTGAGGTGGATCGAGCTAAAGTTGATTTGATTTCCAAACTTCCCCCACCTAGCTCGATTCGGCAAATCCGCTCGTTCCTTGGACATGTTGGCTTCTATAAAATGTTCATTAAAGACTTTTCCAAACTCTCGAAACCCTTGACCGACCTTCTGGCCAACGATGCGATATTTCACATGACACCTGATTGCATCTAGGCTTACCACACTCTAAGGGAATCAGTCTCCACCACACTTGTGTTACAGCCCCCAGACTGGTCCCAAGATTTTGAGATCATGTGCGATGCATCAGACTTTGCCATCGGCGCAATCCTGGGACAGAGACAAGACAAGAAACCCATGGTGATCAACTACGCGAGCAAGACATTGGGCGAAGCCCAATGGAATTATACGAGCACAGAGAAAGAACTGCTTGCAGTAGTTTTTGGACTCGAAAAGTCTCGATATTACCTTCTGGGATCCCGCGTGACCATCTATACGGACCACTCGGCCATCCGGCATTTGTTGGCCAAGAAAGACGCTAAACCTAGGCTCATCAGATGGATCCTACTCTTGCAGGAATTTGACCTGGAAATTCGCGACAAAGCTGGGTCCAAGAATGTTGTGGCCGATCACCTGTCCAAACTCCACCTGGACCACATTGGGCCCTCCTTGCCCTTATCTAACACCTTTCCCGATGAGCAACTTCTGGCTGTGTAAGACAAGAAACTACCATGGTATGCCGACTTCGTCAACTACCTGGTAGTAGGACAGACCCCACACAGTTGGTTCAGACAGCAACGGGACAAGTTCTTGACTGAAGCTAAGCACTATTTTTGGGAAGATCCCATGCTGTTTCGCCTCTGTGCCGACCAGATTATCAAGAGGTGTATCCCGGAGGAAGAAGTTCAAAGTGTGCTATCCTTTTGTCATGACCAAGCGTGTGGTGGCCACTTTTCAGGAAAGAAAACGGCTGCAAAGGTTTTGCAGTCCGAGTTTTACTGGCCCTCATTATTCAAGGATGCACACAACTTTGCTAAGACTTACTCTCGCTGCCAGACTTTGGGGACCATGACCAGGAAAGACATGGTGCCCCTCCAGCCTATTCTGATCGAAGAGATCTTTGACATTTGGGGCATTGATTTCATGGGTCCCTTTCCACTATCCAATGGCTTTGAGTACATCTTAATCTCAGTAGACTATGTCTCAAAATGGATTGAAGCCATTGCCACCCGTCGATGCGATAATAAGGCTATCATGGACTTTGTTAAGTAAAACATCTTTTCTCGGCTTGGAATACCGAAGGCCATGATCAGTGATGGTGGAAGTCACTTTATCCATGCCCAATTCCGTGCCCTCCTCAAAAAATACGGGGTTACTGACCGCATTGCCACCCCGTATCATCCTTAAACCAACAAGTAGACTGAGGTCTCCAAAAGGCAAATCAAGAATATTCTGCAAAAGACCGTGAGACTTGAGAGGAAGGATTGGTCCACACGACTGGATGATGCCTTGTGGGCATACAAGACCTCTTTCAAGACCCCGATAGGCATGTTGCCTTATCGCCTAGTCTTTGGCAAAGCTTGCCACCTTCCTGTTGACTTGGAACACAAAGCTTACTAGGTCGTTAAGCAATGTAACCTGGATTCTCAGTTAGCCGATGCACAGAGGACGCTCCAACTCCTCGAGCTCGAGGAAATTCATCGGGATGCCTTTGAGAATAATCGACTTTTTAAGGAAAAGATGAAAGCCGTCCACTACCGACTCATCCATAGAATGACCTTTGAGCCCAACCAGCAAGTCTGGCTTTTTAACGCCCGACTCAAACTCTTTCCTGGGAAGCTCAGATCTAAGTGGACAGGACCGTATCGGGTGGTCAAACCCTTTTCCAATGAGGCGGTTGAAATTGCAAATCCGAACATTGGGCACACCTTCACTGTAAACGGTCAAAGATTGAAGCACTTCCTTACCCAGGCTCCCCCAAATAAGGTTGTCACCCTCATTGAGGGCTAACACAAAGCATCACCCAGCTGGAGGCATTAAACTCAGCGCTTCCTAGGAGGCAACCCAGAAGATTCAGACTGATCAGGTATACTGCATTACTCAAGTGATTTCTTTCTGAACCCCCGTTGCATCAATTCATTTGTCAATGAGGACATTATCCAACTTAAGCATGGGGGGGTGGTAATTTTCACATTCTGAGTTCATTTTATCAGTATGAATAAAAAAAAATGATGAATTTAGGAAGAAAAACTTAGGCATTAGGAACTTGTCAACAGTGGAAAATAATACGAAAAGAGCCTAAATACTTAGACTTTTCACTCCTTCAGGCTTAATCAGCTCTGGTGTCCGTTAAAATATGGATTTAGTTTCAAATCCACACAACCTTAATTTATTTTAATCCACCAATAAAATAGGGTGATAAGTATAAGACTTATTAACCTGCCCTCTGACTTAGAGGGACTTTTAGTCCAAGCATCTGCACACATTTTTGCATTGACTCACTCCTCGGAGATTCTGACAGAAATTGGGTAGTTAATGAACCTTCTAGGGTGGTATGGTCGGTAAGTTGTCGTGGGTAACAGCCTATTGGCCGGTTGTCCAAAGTCCAGCCACAGGACCACTTTCTTCTTATTGCCTCTTGGTAAATCTGAGATCATGGAAGCCACCTACTAAACAATGAAAAAAAAAATAAAAAGAAAAAAAAAGAAGAGAAAAAGAAGAAAAAAGAACAAAATAAGACACACTTCACTGCACGAGTATGGCTGGCAAGTGGTTGTGGGTAACAGCCAATTAGTCGGTTGTCCAGAGCCCAGCTCACTAAATGCACAAAAAGATCCAAAACACTTAAGGAAGAAGCGGAGAAGTAGAGCAATCCGGGGAAATATACACTGGAAACAGCCTTGTGTTGACCCCAAATAAAATAAAAGCAGGGAGAAAGCTATCAATCGAACAGATACACCTTCAGGCAAACACTTCCTTTTTCGGTCACTTAGGGGCATAGAAACCCTAAGTCTGTCTGAATTACATTGAGTGAGTCTATCACGACCTTCACACCAAGATGCTTAACACTTAGAGTCTTTTTCAAGTTTTGGGTGGGTTGGGTAGCCATAAAAAGTTACCAACACACTCTCAACTCCAAAAATACAAAAAAATGAGAAAAGATGAAAAAGAAAAAAATATATATATGCCTTAAAGCAAGGATTCGGGCGATTCACATTTTGGCAGACACCCGGGCGTTATTTAGTCTCTGTAGATTAGGATCTTAGTATATTTCCTCCTGTTGACAAGTAACAAAATGTCTAAGTGATCAATTCCTGAATTCTGACTTAGAATAACGGCTAGGATGAACCTTGCTAGGGACTAGCAAAGAGTAAGCATGGGGGTATGATAACGCTACATTTTATGGTGATAATTCTACCAATCGGAGTTTCTCTTAAGGATAACATGCATAAATAATACATCATAAATGGGCATGAGAGCATTACATGCATCATAAATTGAGATTGCTTATAATTCAATGTTAATGGCCATTTATACAAGTTCATGTCAAAACAGGCCATAAATGAGCAATCGGACCATACGGATGGATTCAGAATGACGAACGGAGTCTAATGGATTCAAAATTAACCAAATCCGACATTCGGAGCTCCCGTAATTAGCCCAAGAAGTTGTGACCGTTGATCTAACGATCGGCCCACGCCAGCCACTGCCCCACTTCCTCCATTAGCTACAGCAGATCGGACAGTTGAGAATGGATCTCTGCAGACGCCTCACCAGCGCACAGCACTGCTTCATCGCACAGGAGCAATCCACAGACGTCCGATCTCCTATCAGATGGCTAAGTTTTAACGAAGAGCACAACCATCTCACGCACGTGCCGCAGTGGTCAGCGACCCTCCTCTCACACCAGGTGCAAGCGTTCGAACCGCAATAGCTCACGTCGACACACGCAATCAAAATTCAACCATTGATTCGCGTGCGGGCAGAGCGGATGAAGGCACACGGTGCGATCGCGAGCGTTCATTCCAAACGTGCACGATGACGCATGGCGCACGCACTGCTTAAGTGTGATCGACGAGCGCGCCCTCCGAGCATTCTCAACTGTCCAATCTTCGATCAGATGGCCCTCAAGGTGCGCACACGAATCGCAAAGGAGAAGAAGAGTAGGTGCGCACATTGGACCGACGGGCAGGGGTCTACACCAACGCTTTCGGCATGGTTTTAGCGACGTCCTGGATGTTGCTAAAGCCCCTACCTAAATTAGAAACCTCTTCTTCCTATATAAACCCCCTCCAACTACCCATGTAAAGCATTCATTACACTGGCAAGCCTTCTACCTTACTCTTAGCTACCCTTAGCACCTTTTTGTACTCGCCGGAGTCGATGAGCCACCGACGGAGCCCTCCACTACCGTGGCTGCCTCACAGTCTCCTTTCTCTTTCTCTCTCTCTTTACCTTAGCATTACTTTACTTTTGTTTAAGCATTTGTCTATTGTTGTATTTATGAAAACTCAAGTTTCATGTTGAATGATGTTGGCTCTCTTTTTATCAAGTTTTCTCTCATCGTGATTTGCACGAACGCTATGAGCAAAAGATTCTGACCCGACTCTCTCTCTTTCTCTCTCTCTCGCTTTTCTCTCCCGCATTTTCTCACGTGTAAGCAAAAAAAACTTGCCATTTCCGTGACAACTAAGTGATAGAAAAATCCGCTTTCACGCCTCTCTGTGTTCAACACTCAGACTCACGTCCATTCTTATATTTAAAACCAACGTTGCGAACGCGAAGCTACAACGACCTAGTTAAACAAACGCATCCCGACACGTCACTGGCCATACCATAACCGGTGCCATCCTACCTCCTTCGACCAATTAGATTAGGTAGCGAGGTTTGTTTCTTCCTCTCTTATCATTCCCTTTATCCAAAACCCAAAAATAACCCCTCGACCTAACCGTACGCCACCCTCATCTTCCACTCCAGCTGCACCTCCAACGAGGTCATCCGCATGCTACGCACCTCCCAACGCCTCGCCGACACTCCCACAAGCTCTGCCTCATCCACCCGCACAAGGCCCCTCTTCTATTTCATCCTCTCGTCCACTCAAACCCCCCGTCGAACAACCCATCCTTCGCATGCCGTCTCCGTCACCGAACGACCTCCACACACGCTCTCGCTCCACACAACCACCACTCACACACTTGCCGTGGTCCGGCAATGCTTATGAACTCTTTTAATGTGGCCGAGAGGCTATGTTGATGATTCTCAATTTTCGTTGGAGCTCTGCCATCGTCGCCACCTCGTTCTTCGAGTTCCAGGCCACAAGAGCCCCAGGTCTTCACTCAAGGACACGCGGACAAGCCTTAGAACCACTCCCAGGTCCTTCATTGAGAGTGTGAACCCCAGTGGCTGCTTCAATTGGAGACGTCTTCATCTTTGCTGTGCATGCGCAAGAAGGACTAGATTTAGTCCCACATCAGTGGGAGAAGGGCACTTTGTAGCAAATAAAGTGATTTCTGCATGCGGCTATTCGCCTCAACACTTGGGGGTGAGGTCCCTTGACCCATGGACACGACCCGACCACCTATACACTCCTTACTCATCACCACCCCTAGTGAGCCTGGAGCCGGTTACTGTGATCAACCCGATTAGCCTGGGTTTGAGAGGGGAGGAAGGAAAGAGAAAGAGAGAGCGGGGGAGGGGTGGATTTTGCTCCTTTGTGTAGATGTGCAACACCTAGTCGCTAGGAAGGAAAGGAGAAGGAGAACAGAAGAAGGAAAAGAAGAGGAAAGGGCTTTGAAGAAGAGAAGAGGAAAGGAAGAAAAGGTTCGTGGAAGAAGAAGAAGCTTAGGAGAAAAGAAGAGAAGAACAGAAGAAAGCTTTGAAGAAGGCACTATAGCAAGCAACATTTAAGTCGGCTGATTACCAAAGCAGACATCTGATCACTGTTCATTTGTTTGATTCATTTGAGTAATTGATATATGCTTAATTAAGGCTAATAATTGGTAATCTAAATCACCATTATTTTATCTTAAATATCTTTTTGGTCTCTTAAACTCTAGAAATACTCATGTTATGCATTGAATATCAATTTTGAGTACTTATTCATTGAATATTATTATTGGCTTCATTCATTGTGCTCATTTATATTATAATTAAATCTTAACGCGTGAATGGAATACATACTCCCTGTGTTCGACATCGAACTTCATTTCTAGATATTTGAGTAATAAATTGTATTTGTTGGGAGAGCTATTTAGAAGATTTTACTACAACGAGACACATTTAAACTCCTCGATAGACCCCTTCCAACACATACCTTCGCAACCACGTCCACCTGGTTTACGGCCAAGGGAGTGTACTCTTCCAAGTAATCCTACCTAGGCTGGCAGGGTCTGCTGTTTCGATCCTTAGTTGGCCTATCATTCCTCCACTCTAGGAAGCTAGCATTGTGCTTGTTGAAGCGGATGGAGATGGGGGCAGATTCTATTTGGGCCTGCCTCTCCTCGACCGGGCTGTCATTGTCTCCATATCCCTCTGCCAGCTGACTGTGGGAGCGGAAAGTGTCATTCTGCTCTGTGAACCTTGTAGCTCTGTCACAGAGCTCCTCCATATCTCTGAGTGGGAAATTGTCAATATAATACCAAAGCCTTTGAGTTAGGAGCCGTGACTTGAAGTATTGAATGGCGATGGCATCGTGAGGCCATTTATATTTGAAATACTAGGCCTTGAACCGGTCTAGGTACGGTCGGAAAGATTAGTTCTTTTGTTGCCGGATCTCTGACAGCCTTTCAAGGTTGTCTCTAACCATTTGCTACCTGGCGAAGTATTTGCAGAACTAGTCCGCCAACTCTTGAAAGCATGTAATCTGTCCGGCTGGCAATTCATTGAACCACTCATAGGCCATGCCGGACAGGTAGGACGGGAATACTCGGCAAAGTACCTGGTCGAGGCAACCATGCACCAACATCATTTGATGGTAACTCCCGACAAAGCTGTTGTGGTTCACCGTCCCATCATATTGGGCCATGACGGGTTGCTTGAATTTCTCCGGCAAGAAGGCCATCATCACCTCCTCAGTGAAGGGGTAGGTGGTGATGTAGGCCCGGGGGTGTATACCCTGCATTACCCTGGTGACCTGGCGGACAATCTCGGGGATTGAGCCACCTTTGCTGCTCGTCTTCGAGGCTTGACTGGCAGGGCTCCTCTTGAGGGGGTTTGCTAAATTCCTAGATCTGTTTAACCTCTAGGAGTTTCTCCACAACTGAAATCTCTTCAGTCCTAAGAGCCGCTAGCTTAGCCTGTTACTGCTCCTCCCTCGCCTGCAATTCCAGGAGGGGGTCATGCTCATGGTCCTCCAGAGGCTGGTTGGGGCTCCCTGCTTCTCCTTGCTTGGCTCGATTGGCTGAGGGTGTCTCTTGGACATCGAAACACTGGATTCAGCTTGGGTCGACGCTTTCTCAGGGTCAGCGCAGGAGGAGTTGCAAGTCGTAGGAGCCATTAGAAAGACTCTGAGAGCCAAGAAACGTTATCAACTGATAATCGTTCCCATAGATGGCGTCAATTAATTGAGCCTCCCTAATTGATTAGAGGATCCGACTTAATAACCCAAATAATCACATGGGAGACAAAGAAGTTGATGACTCAATTCTACCACAAGGGGTGTACGTATGGGGGAAGGATGATGCTCCCAAATATGCACTAATAATAAACAAGATTACAATCTCTCTTTTTCTCTCGAATTGCATGACCCCCTTGCCTCGAGGGCCTCTTATCGCTATTTATAGGGCTGGGGTCAACCCTTTTTTAAGATCTTCTTGCAGGATACGTCTGTTGTCAGAATATGTATGCTGTCAAGTTATTAATTATGGTAGCCATGTCATCATTTAATGGAGGCATGATCATGTTGGATTTTTTCCGTCGTCTCTTTGTTGGTGCCGGATCCTTAAGCGGGTCGGGTCCTCTAGATTTGCCCATATTCGATCCTTTCTGAGTGTAGTTGGGTCGAATCTCTGGACCTGCTTGTATTTGAGTATTTCCAGATGTAGGCACGTTGGATCCTTGGACATACCTGTATCCAAGTCTTTCTGAATATAGGTGGGTCGGATCCTTTTTGCTGAGCTTTCTGCAAAGTTTTGAGTCTGAAGGTATTTTTTACCCCTCGTCACCCACCTTACCAATTAGACCCATTGCTATGATGACATGACTGCCTTCATCGACCAAAACCTCACCGTCGTCACCCTCCTCGGGAAGGCCCCCCCATCAACGAGTGCCACCTCCTCATCGTCTTCTCCAAGCACACGACACACTTACAACTTCCACCACTTCCTTTACCCATTTATTTCCAAAAAAGACTTCAAGGACATTTTCACATTTTCACGAAAAAAAATTAAGATTTAATTCATATTTTTCAAAAGGACATGTAGTTTTTTTTAAAGAAATATATTTCTTTCTTTTTAAAAACAAGAAAATCAAACTTATCTCTATCTAGCATTTCGAAAAAAAGGTAGAACCTTAGACACGTTTGTAATTCATGCATAAAAAGAATTAGGATTCCAACAAGAAAATGTATTTTACGATATTGCATAAATGGAGATATATCCCCCTTATGCGTGTGGGAAATCATTAAGGTGAAAATACTAGTAAAATGCAACGATATATTTAAGTATTGTTGTTGATTTTTAATTATAACTAAAAATTACAAATAATATTTATTAAAATATAAAAATCATCAACAGTATGAGATTTACAAATTTAAAATCATCATGCTATTTGATTAAAGCATAAAATTTATCAGTAATATTTAATTTTGAGAGGTGAGCTAACCCACCAAATCCGTAATTTAGGAAAGATGAGCTGGCACATATTTTTTTTACAATATACATTACAAAATATGTTATAAAATATATTTCTTTATATTTTTGCAAAAGGTTGTTTCGTAGGTCAACCACAGATGTTGTCATGTCATGTAAACGATGTGCAATTTATATAAACATTTATGTCAATTTTTTTCAAAAATAATCTAAGAATGTGACAATTTAGTTATAGATGTCATTCATTCATCGTAAAGGAAATAATTGAAACAATATCGAAAGAATAAGAAATAAAGAAAATCATACAAAACTAATTATAATATGAAAGGAATCATCTAATTAGAGAATTTATTACATCTAATCTTTAAGTATAAAAAGATAACTTAGAACTCCTAAAAATCACCTCCACCAATCTTGATTTAATCGGATCCGAAAAAAAAAAAAGGTCAACCAATAGCATTAGTCAATTTTAATAAATAAGTATGTAATATCAACTCTAAGACATAAATTATGCCTTCTCTTTGTTTTTTTTGTTTTACGTCGTTCAATTTGATGCTGTGAATCATTTCTTCTCTCATTTAAAAAAAAAAAAAAACCTTCTCGTAAGGACCTCTCCAAACTTAATAAGGTCAATACACGAATTATTATTCAAAATATCAAATTCTCATCCAACCAAAAAATGTATATGATCAAGCATGCATAAATTATAATCATCATGAAATATTTTATGCTAATATTTTCCCTCGAGACATGTAATAGCTCCATCTAGATTTGAATGTCTCACCTCGCATCATATTTACTAAAGATAAACATGATGTTACATATCATCGCTTTCGTTTCTTTTTAATGGACATCAATGTTAATTGAATCATTTGCTACTTTGACAAGTCAAATGATCGAAGTAATGCAGAATATTTTATCTACAATAACTATTATGGAGATAACCATCTATTCGATTCGCAAGCAGAATATAAGTCTTACTTAGAACAATTCACAATTCTTACATTTTATAACTAATTCGTCAAGATTCATTGGTGTCAAAGATTGTAAAATCACAAAAAATTAATTCATATCTCGCATGTGTTCAAAATTATACTTTAGAATAATATTGAATTAATGATATTAACATAAGTAATCAACTTTAAAATATAAATGAAGTACACAACGTGTTTAAGAAAAGAAATTTTCATGTAATAAAATTTTTGAATTAGAAGTGAGGTAATTTTTACATACTAAATAATTATCCTTAATGTAACACTTAGTTGACTTACAAACTATCTAAGTAAAACAAGCATGTTGCATGGCATAATAAAATAACCTAATATATAAATATATCAATTTGAAATAATTAATCATAAAATATGACAAGTAGAAATCCATCACTACTATTTGTCACACTGAAAGATAGTTATATTTAATTAACCTTGGTTTCATAATTTTTTTTTTAATCTCCTAAGAAATTCCACAATTGATGTCTTGAAAATTGAGATTACACATATCTATATAATTGATTAATGAAAAAAAAATCACGTTCCAAATAATACCTTAATTCAATAAGTCAATCATCACTTAAAAAATAAAATTAGCAAGTACTAATCAATCTCATGACTAAAAAGATATCGTAAGTTCTACCCATGCCCAACGGTGTGTTTTTACTTTTTTTTTTAAAAAGACTCCTAACATTGAACCTAAATACTTAAAATATCATGAATCAATTCATTAACCTCAAATCCTCTTAATTTGTTGAAAGGGTTGTACACTTTCTCTTTTTTTTTTGCTTTTTTTTTCACCTTCTTCCTCTCTTAGAAACGGATGGCACTGAGGGACACTATGTTATTTGCCTATAGCATTCTTGCCTACCTTTTTCTTTCTTTTCCTTAGAGTGATGGATGGTCAACATGGCCAAAGCGTAACGTGAGCAAGGTTTTGTATGGTTTATTAAATTGAGATTTTAAGTCGTTACAACGTATAAAAATAGATTTGCTTTTAAAATTTATAAGACTTAAATAGTGAAGTATCTAGGGTCGTCCAAGAAGGTAAATTTGTAAAAATTAAATCTCTTACTTGGAAAATAAATCTCAACTTTATTTTTTATCTTTTTCAATATATCATTTTTATGTTTTTCAAATAACGGCGAATATGCGAGTTGTTGGCGAGAAAGTGACTAACACCTAACTCAATACACTACTCCTAAAGTGGCAAGTAGAGCCTCTCCCTAAGCTCACTCTAGGCAAGTGGAGGCCTAGAATAATTAGAGAGAGGGAGTGAAGAGTGCTAGAAACAAAGCAATTAAGAATGCAACTAAAGAAGGCAACTTGATTAATGAGAAAGTGTTGTACAAAAATCCTAGTAGTGCAAAGCTTCTACAACTAGAATTATAAGTACAAAGTAAAGAAACACTAATCCTCTAAAAATTGATGAAGAGGGGAGGCTCCTTGCTCCAAGCCTAATAGCTCCTGGGCTTGAAAAGAAGTTCTCCAACTCTTTGTCTTTGAAAGCTCCACCAAATTGATGTCCTCCAAAGCAAGCCCTAAGGGGGCGTGCCCTAAGCTTTTCTCCAAGGGTGGACGTCCACCCTAGGTCCTTCTCCTTTGCCTGACCATCCTCCTTGAGATGGAAAGGTCCTCCTCCTTAGCGTGGCACAAGTTGAAGAGAGTGGGGAGAAGAAGGCATCAAAGGGGCGGGTGATGTGCCCCCTTAATCTTCTTCTCTACTCCTTCTTCTTGGCCGTAGGTATAGGTGGGTATAGGTAGAATAATACACTAATGGAGGATGATGGAAATGGTGGTAGGTGATGGGTTTTTATAGGGTTTAGGAGGGGAGGGGTTAGCGTGGACACATGTAGGGCTAGGATGGACTTATAGGGTGGTTATGGGTGGCTATCATGATCCAAGGGAGGGGGTTATTTGGCGCCACCTTAAAGGGTGTTAAGGGGGTGGTTATGGTAGCCAAAAGGCACCTAGAGTTGGTGCCACTTTTGGCTTCTAGAATGGGGGGTTAGGTAGATGGCTAGATGTGGTTGTAAGGTTAGGTGTATGGTGGATATGGAGGTGGATGTTGGCGCCAAAAAGGGGGCTAGTTAGGGTTAGGTTTTGGCACCAAATTTGTGCCTTTTGGTGGTGATGATGGGGAGAAGAGGTGGCTAGGTGGTTGCGCCAACTTGGAGTAGGATAGCTAGCTTAGGTGAGCTTAGTTGGTGGAGCTAACTAGGGTTTAGTTGAAGGTGGTGGATGGCCAAGGGAGCTGGAGTATAGATAAGCTAAGCTAAGCTAGCTTAGCTAGCTATGGAGTACAGGAGTAGGTAATGTGAGCTAGGGTTTGAAGAGAGGAGCTGAGGAGGAGAAGTCTGGAGCTTGAAATGGAGCTGGCAACTGTTGAAGAGGCTAGCATGGGGCTACTCTAGCTGGCTTAGCTTACTAGTTCCTTACTAGTTGCTAAGCCAAGCTAAAGTGAGGTGGCTTCTGCTAAAGTGAGTTAAGGTGAGCTGGGTCTAATGCTCCCGGGGAGGATAGAGCTGGTTGAGGTAGCTAAGGTAGCTTAGCTCAACTAAGTTGAGTCCCCGGGAGCTGGACTTGAGCTTCCTGAGCTGGAATGAGGTCATCTTCTGTTGGCTGGAGTTGAGTAGAGCTGGATGCAGCTGGATCTGAGCTAGGGTGAACTCCAGTTAACTCAGATAAGCTAGCTAGAGCTCCTTGTGGACTAATGGGAGCTGAGATGAGCTAGACTCAACTAAATTGAGCTGGATCTGAGCTGACCTGAGCTGGAATGAGGTCATCTTCAGTTAGCTGGAGTTGAGTAGAGTTGGATGCAGTTGGATCTGAGCTAGGGTGAACTCCAATCAACTCAGCTAAGCTAGTTAGAGCTCCTTGTGGACTAATGGGAGCTGAGATGAGCCAGACTCAGCTAAGTTGAGCTGGATCTGAGCTGACCTGAGCTAGGGTGAGCTAAGATGAGCTCTCTTGAGCTGCCATTCAGCTGAGATGAGTTGAATGGAGCTAGGATGAGTTAACCCTAATTCAGATGAGCTAAATTCCAACTATGGTGAGTTGGATCAAGCTAAGTTCCAGCTGGTGAAAGCTTCCCCTTCACCAGTTGCCTTCCTAAGTGTTAGAGTTTTAGGGATCTGGCAATCTGTTTATCCCCAATACTCACAAAAATACATTAAAAACATAATAAAAAATGTAATGTATACCTAACCTAATTTATGCCTAAATGCAACCCAAAAACTTGTTTACAGAGCATAATCCTAAAAGTTAGATTTGTTTTAATGTATAAGAATGATGATAAACTGACGTTTGTCATAACATACGTCAACACCCTTCCATTCCTTCAATTTGTGAGGTCCTCTCCTTTCCTTAGCCATGCACATGGATAAATACCCTGGTCAATTTCATCCTTGCATTAATTTTACTGGTAAGAAAGTACCATCGATAAAATCAAGTTCATTAGTCATTTCCCCTCTTTTTTTTTTTTTTTTTAAAGAGAGACCGACCATTTCCACCCCATCTCCCCCACCCCCCCTTTGTTCCTAACATGTACTAAAAACCTTGTTATCGGTGAAGAAATTTCTAAACCTCAAATCAATAGCTTTCAAATTTAAAAAAAAGATAATGAAAGGAATCATTTTAAACGTCAGATTAGCTATTCATCGAAGCTAAACAAAATGAATAAGATGGTCAAGAATTATTTCTCATTGAAATAAAAATCGCTGTTGGACTTATTCTCTGTGACCACCGAAATCACTTCTCTTGCAACGTACGTAATCCCCGCTAGCAACCTGGACTTGGATTTGTGTTACAAGGATTATGTGGATGAAGAGAGGGAGTTTGATCAAGAATGTTAATGATGTGGATGTAGGTTTCTTGATGCTGGTGTATGAAACGATTTTGGTGGGGGGACATGGCAGGAGTAATAACAAATAAAAAAGAAATTTTTAATTTGTTAAAATCCAAGCCAATCTTTTTGCCACACCCAAAACCCAAGGAATTTTATGTCGTTAGCACTTACTCCGTTAAAAAGTTAAATTTCCGACAGGCCCTTAGATATTTAGGAGATTGCAAATGTTCCCGCCGTTAAAACACGAGATGAAATGCGTCATGCAAGGAGTGGTCAATAATTTTTCTCCGTCTTATCCACTATTTAAGTTCCAAAAGCCAGGGATCGCTATTCCATCCCTCGGAATCTAACCGTGCCAGCCATCACAAGAAAGCCAGCACACCTCCTCTTCGTCCACCTTCCTCCTCGATGAAACTCTTCCTCCTCCTCGCCCTCCTCTCGTGCTTCCATGGGATTGGAACATCTCAGCTTGCAACAGTCACAGACCCAACTGAAGGTACGTGCCTAACCCGACCTCCTTCCTTAGGAGCCGTTCCTTCCTTGACCTCATGTATTTTTACATGAGTTTTTTATGTCATCTTTTTACCTCTTAATTTCCCATTTAGATCTTTCGACCAACTGCTTCCCACAGAAGCTGATTGAAAATAAAATAGAAACAAAGCACGCCAAAAAATAAAGAGGAGGGGAAAAAAAATAGAAGATCTTTTTGGTGTTATTTGTCACACTCCTAATTTGTCAGAAATGGAAGGATGGCAATGGCCGTGACAAATTTTGCACGTTTATGTGGAGAGGTTTTGTCGTTTGTAGCATCATCAAGGCATGCTATTACTTTAACTGGGGATGCTCATATGGCCCTTGCATGTGCACTTCCCCTCCGTTTCTGTTTTCTTCTTCTTTTTTGTTTTTTAATTTGAGTAAAAGGATAATTGTATTAAACTCAAAAAAAAGGCAAACCAGCCTAATTGCATGGGGATCCCAACAATGATCGAACAGAAAAATTAACAAGGCAAAAACAGCCTAATTACAGGCAAATGACAAAACTGTGGCAGGAGAGCAACCAGAACATCAGAGGGACGGTCCTGCTACTTAGGAGAGACACAGCACACCAGGGGCAATCACCGGAGCTGACTATTTATCGTTAGAATGCAGCCTATTGTTCCTTTCTTTCCATAGCGTCCGTACGGTGGCAGAGAGAAGTCGACTGAAGGCCTCCACCTGAACACCAGTTTGCTGTACCGCCTCCCAGGCAAGGGAGGGAGAAGTGGGAATTGAACAGACTTGCAGCAGCTCCTCACAATCTGTCTCCCATGCACGCTGGTCATATGGAGGTCCAGCTAAAAAATAAGGATTTTGACTCGAATGTCATAAAAATCTTTTAAATTACTTAAATATTATTTAATTTACTAGATATATTATTAAAAAGTAACATCATTTTCAGTATTTATCACTCCATTAATTATAATTGTTAAATTTAATTATTTTAGATTGAATGTAATAAAAAATTAATTTTTAATTCTCAAAATTTTTTTAGTCATCAATTTTTTTTTAATCCTTAAATTTTATTTTTTAAATTTTCACCCCCCCCCTCCCCTCGTCACATCTCACTTCTTCCTCACCTTTGACTACATCATTCACCCCTACTTTCCAACTTCTGAAAACCTCTTTCATCTCCTTTTCTAACCACTACCTCCTCCTCCCAAGGTGACATCAAAAAGGAGGTCCTCGAAATCCACCACAACTATCACAGCATCTTTGGACACTTCTTTGACCACATACCCAAGAAGGGCATCGTCACAGACAACGAGAAGTTGAAGAAGAATGCCACCGCAGATGATAAGAAAACAATAAAGGGTGAGGGCAGAGTTATCACCTTGGGAGGAGGAGGTGGTCAAAGAGAGGAGGCAGAGGAGGTGGTTGGAGGTTTGAAAGTGGGGGCGAAGGAGATGGTTAGAGGTTAGAGAGTGGGGGTGAAGAAGGTGGTCAAAGGTGAGGAGGACGGCAGGTAAATTGGTGAGGGGAGGAGATGAAAATTAAAAAAATAAAACTTGAGGAAAAAAATTTTGGGGACTAAAAAAATATGTGAGGATTTAAAAATAATTTTTTAAAGACTAAAAAATTTTTTTTATTACATTTTAGTTTAAAATCGTTAAATTTAACGATTATGGCTAATAAAGTGGCAATTACAAAAACGGTATTACTTTTTTAATGACATATCTATAAGTATAATAAATTAAATAATATTTAACTAATTTCAAAAAATTTTAGTAATATTTATATAAAAATCCCTAAAAAAGTACAAAGTTGTTTTCACAGGTGAGGAGCCTATCTTGAGCTCCTAGCCAAGTGCATCAGCTCTATTTTGGCACAAACCCTTTTGCCCAGACAACATTCCAAATATCGACCTTAAATCCTCTTGAGTGGATCAGATCATAAGCCTTTCCTAGGCAAAACTCAGCCTTGCTGTTAAGAGGCCATTGCTAGCACCCATTGTGAAAAAAGAGGTTCTTTCCTCAATCTACGCATAGTGGGAGCTTTTTCCATTAGAGAGAATCGCCAAGTCTCCAAGAACAGGTCCAAAAGTCGTCGTATCTCCGTGCCATCCAAGAACTCCAAATTACGGGCAATTCAGGAGTCTCGAAATGCATTGAAGGAGGGCATGGGATTCCAAGGCCTCAAAGGAGTGGAGACCCAAACCCCCTTTGTCAATGGGTCGACAGAGGGCCTCCTAAGCCACAAAGTGGGTACCCCCATCCCAAATAAAATCCCCATCAAGCCTTCGAATCTGGTTGAGAACTCCTTTAGGGATGGAGGTGGAAAGATAATAGCGTAAGGATCAATCGAGATCCCAAGACACCCATTTTGCTCTACCCTTTCTCGCAAAGGATTTTATTTTCCACTCGGCCAACATCTCCTTGACCCTATCTTCAAGGAATTTGAAAGAGGCTTTTCCACGTCCATCCATCAAATTTACCCCGAGATATTTATATGGAAATTTACCAAGGGAAAGTCAAATTATCCATCATTCTTTAGCATGTTTTGAGATATACAATCAGCTTTTCCCTCCATTGATGTGTTGCCCAGAAATTTTCCCAAAGGCAAAGGGAGCATTCTTGATGTTGGTAGCAGTTCTCACATCTGCTCTTGGATAAATGAGGATGTCATCGGCAAACAAAAGATGAGAGGGAAACAACGTACCCTTAATATTGGCTTGCTTAAAGCGGCCTTTTTGCACTTGTAAATCAATCAGAAATGAGAGGGTGTTGATGATAAGTGTGGAAAGCAAGAGGAAAAGAGGATCGCCTTGGCGTAATGCCTTAGAAGTATTGAAGAAACTTGCTGGTGCCCCATTGACAAGGGTTGAACAATAATAATCCCACTTATACACTTCATCCATCAGGCTTTAGAGAAATTAAAGGAGGATAGATTGTTGAGGACAAAATCCCTTCTTACATAGTCAAACGCCCTTGAAATGTCTACCTTTATGCACATTCTAGAGGATATTCCCTCATAGTTAAACTTATTGAGGAATTCCTAAGCAAGGAGAGCACGGTCCATAATGGATCTTCCATGGATGAATGTTGTTTGATTACGGTCCACCAATTTTGGCATAATGAAACTGAGTCTTTTGCAAGTATTTGGATATACATTTATAAAGAACATTACAGCAGGTAATTGGTATAAAATTCGCTAGAGGAAATCGAATCACCATTTGGGACCAGGGTGAAAAAAGCAAGGTTCGAAATGTCATTTTCGACGCAATGTCAATGAATTTTTAAGTGTGTATTTTGTGGGCATGCCATGAAAATACCTATATTTCGATGACGGATTTAAACAATTTTAATGGCCTGAAAATAAGCCATTCCGGTGGCATGTCAAGGACATGCCAATGCATGCTGAAAAAAATGGTAGAAGTAGTTAAAATGATATAAATTTCAAGAAAATCAAATGCTTAAGCTTATTTATATACAAATAAGAGTGTTTTATTATTATATGCAACATGACCATATCATGTTCGAGTTCAATAATCAAATATAAAAACAACTAAAAGGTAAGAAGAAACCCAAACAAATTAAAGTGGGGGGGGGGGGGGGGGGGGGGGGGGGGGTGTCAATCCACAATGTAGATATGAAGCTAACAAAACCTATAAAGGGGGGTGACTCTGCAACATAGACACAAAACCAACGAAAGCAATTTCATTAAAGAGCAAAAACAACGATAAGGGGAGACCTCACCTTATGATCTTATCAAGGTAATCAGATAGAATGGTTTGCTCGAAGGCCCCCACGGTGGTTGTGCCTCCCACCGCCAACACTATCCACTTCTGCTGCTACTGTTGCACCATCTCCCTCCCTCCCTCTCTCTGAGTTGGATCGCAGTAGGCCAACAGCAACATATAGCGTGTGCCAGCAGCAATAGAAGCGGAGCGCAGCAGCAGGCAATAGCAGTGCAACAGCAGCAGCCTCTACAGTCAACATACCGCGATGTGCTAACCATACCGACGACATGCCGTGACAACTCAACCATGTCGATATGGGGACCCTCCCAACATGGCCATTTCGACGGCATGCCATCAACATTTTAATCACTGGAAAAAAGTATGGTTGGGTTATTTTACCAAGCTTCCTTCAGAGAAGAAATGGCAGATTCCATCAATGATATCCTTGCTAATCAGGTTCCATGTTTTCCGAAAGAAAAAAGCATTAAATCCACCCGGACAAGGGGCTTTGGTGGGCCCCATATCCCACATAGCATCTTGGATCTCAGTATCTCCAAGGATCCTGAGCAACCAAGCATTATCCTTGGGGAGACTTTCCTTAGGTAAGGCAGAGAGAGGTGCTCAAGGGTCGTCTTGTGGCTTGGAGAACAACTTCCCGAAGAAAGAGGTCACTTCCTGGCGGAGATCTTCATCCTTATCAATAAAAGAGCCATCCCCCTTGAGGAGGCAAGTTACAATGTTACAGTTCTGGCGGATCCTGGTGGTGGAGAAAAAGGAGGTGGATCGGTCTCCTAATTTCAACCAATTTACACAACTTCTCTGAATCCAATAGTCTTCTTCTTCGCTCCTCAAGGTGGCAAGCCTTTCATGCAGTGTACGTTCTTCTTCCTAAGCTTCAAAATCAGAAGGGGAAATATCAAGTTGATTATGAACAAAGGAAAGTCTTTGAGAGAGTTCTTCAATAATCTAAGGTTGCTACTTGTCTTTATGTGCCCATTTCTTGAGTTCTTCTTTAACTCTCCTAAGTTTGATGATGCAACGAAAGAGAGGGATCCTTTCAATAGGAGTCCTCCAAGCCAACTCCACCAAATTGTAGAAATCAAGCCGCTCTACCCAATAGTTTAGGAATCTAAAGGGCTTCTTTGTCTTTCTTCGGGAAGCAAGTCTAAGAAGGAGTGCTACGTGGTCACTACGATCAGAATGTGTGTAATCAACACACACCTATGGAAAGAAGTCAAGCCAGTGAGGGTTTGTGAACTGTCAATCAGTCTTTGAGGCAATTTTTCCTTCTTTAGTGATGAGATTGGACCAAGAAAGGGAGTTGCCCGAAGTGGAAAGCTCCTGGAGATTGCAAATAGAGATGCACTCATTGAACTCTTACATACTGCCCCTGGAGGCACTAGCTCTCCCAAATCGATCTTCAAAGAATCTTACAAGATTAAAGTCTCCTAATTCAAGCCATAGACCTTCGACCCATTGGGAGTCGAGACGGAGAGTAAACCATAGCTCGCGCCTCTGAGAGTGTGAGTTGTAGGCATAGATAAAAGAAACGTAAACCTTTAGGCCACCCCTGTTCAATGCATGCACTAGGATTGCTTGGTTGGTGGCATGAATCTTGAAGACATTCCAAGCATCAGTCTTCCAGACAACCAGAATCCTTGCATAAGATGCAAGGTCCTGTTTAAGAAATAGCCCCATCCTTTGGGAAAATTCTTCGTGACATAGTCCCAGCCCCTGTGCATCAACCTGGTTTCAAGCAGCCCAGCAACTTGCACTTGAAGAGAGCCAAGGAGATTAAAGACCTTAATTTTCCCCGAGGCGTTGAGCCCTCGAGTGTTCCATGCAAGTAGGGAAATTAAAGAGATGGGCTGGCACCTCCAGATGCCATCTCTTCCCCTTTCGCAGGCATAGTCAAGATCTTCTTCTTGGATTTTTTCTTCTTCTTTAGCTTCTAACATCCATCCTCTAGACAAGATTGGAGGATATGGAGAACATTCTTCATATGTTCTGCACTCTTTGTTTGAGGAGGGAGTGTAGGAGGTTGGGGGGGAATTAGTGGCAAATTCCCTGTGCATGGTGGGAGGGATATTTAAGTTGAGGGGAACGTGGTTGGTCCCCCAACTCAGGGCCTCCACACCCAGGACCTTCCACAAACCCCAAACTTGAAGTCGACACGATCAACTGTTCGTGGTCCCCCCCCCCCCCCCCCCCCCCCCCCGAATTGCAATCGTCACGGGGTGCGTAGACCTTTTTGCATGTCTTCTCGCAACCTTTCACAGGCAAGCTTTGAGAAGATGAAGGGGCGTGAGCCCCTTCACACCTTTCCACCATCTCATGCGTCCCAGTGTCCTTTCGGTTGGGCTTACCCTAAGCTCGCTAGGACTCCATCATTTCGACATCCGCCGCGATGGCATTCTTCGTCAAAGAGGGACATTTTGTGTCCTCGTGCCTGAAGGTGCATCACTGTTTGCAACTTTGTGGCCTCCAATCATAGGCTACCTTGACCTTCCCAACATTACTGTTAAGACCCATGAACTCAACCTCAACAGGTAGGTCCCTAGACACAAAGACTTTGACACAAACTCTCACATGGTTAAGAGAATCCTGAGCAATAGTTTTGCGATCACTCCCAAAGGGAATACCAATAGCACTGACTATTTTGCCAATAGCCTTCTTTGAATGAAGATGGAGAGGGAGATTGAGTAGCCTTACCCAAAGGGGAACTTCGATAGGATCTTGTCTTCTGATCTCCATGCCTGGAATCCACCTCCTCACTCCCAACCACGCTCTAAACAGGAACTAAGGGCCTCTGATGGGCACCGAGGCGCAGTCCTCCTTGGAAGTGAACTCAACGATGAATAACCCATCCTCCCTTGAGTGGAGATAGAATTTGTCCTTTGGTCTCCAAATATTAGCGATGTAGGAGTAGAGAGCCCCCTAGTAGGGTCTTCTCCCCACCAAAAAAATGAGAAGGGAATGCTCTCATCTCTTTAATCCCTTCTCTACATCTTCGACACCTAACTAGACTAGGAGTCTCTCGGGGTGGGGGGGTGGGTGGAAGACAGTCCAGAGGATCGTCGAGAAGAGTGGAGTTATCCCAAGCACCAGCGGAAAAAGAGGGAAACTTGCCCGCCCTTCCCGCCTTCTTCTTCCTATCCTTCCTCGGGAGAGGTCCTCCATCGCTTGCATCCTTGGCCCCCTTGTCTACCTTTGAGTTACCCTCACTCTCTCCACCTTCCCTCCCCCTCACTCATTTCATCTCCCCCTTACATTCTTTTTAAAAACAAAGGAGAGAATTCATAGGAACTCCAAAAGAGGCCGTAGAAAGCCACAATAGAGGAACAATCTGGATCTACTTAGTAGGGCCATTGGATCAATCTCATCCAAAAAGTAAAATCCCCTCCCTTAATAAATAAAGGGTCGCGATTACATGAAAAGCTATTAGATGAAAATCAACGATTTTGCTGCACTATATTAATATTGTAATACATTAGGGGATATATTAGTTTGAGATGTGGGCACAAAAGTATAAAAGAAGATGCATTCTGGAATGCATAAAGGTGGGAACGACAAAAAATAAAATGAAAGTGGGGATCACGTCACGTTTCTTCTTTATATAAAAAAAGTAATGCAAGTACATCATTGCTCAAACCAAAAAAGGGAATCATTTTACATCGATATAAACTACCAAAATCACCTTTGGAATTATTTTACACTGATGTTCAACCACCAAAATCATCTTTAGATCATTTTACACCGATGCAAAATCACTAAAATCAACTTTAGATTCATTTTGTATCATTTTGCACCAATGTAAAACCACCGAAATTATTTTCAAAATCATTTTACACTAATGCAAAATCATTTTCTATCAATGTGTTTTTATCAAGATAAAAAATCACCCTGTTCTATGACTCACAATGTGATGGTGCTTTTTCTAAGTGGGATGGATCCATCATGTAACAGAACTTATATTATTTTTTTTATTCCTTGACATTAAATACCAATTTTATGATAGAAACCATATTCCAAATACATCAAGTTATACATTTTTGTACATTTTGACAATAGTTTGCTTATGCTTGAGTGAGTATTCTCATTGGTAAGAGAGTTGGTGTTTTTGGAAAGGATGTGAATGCTACGAATAGAAATCAGGATGTTAGACATAAGATGGAACATATGGGAAACATTGCATGAGAGAGAGAGAGAGAGAGAGAGTCAACCACTCTTTTGGAGGTTTCGCTTCCTAATCTCTAAGGGCTAGTTACTTTGAAGGTTAAAAAATTGGTGTTAAAAAATGTAAAATTGGGGTCAACTTTCATTTTTGTTTACTGCAGAGTGGTGTTAACATCAGTTTTTATTTACTTGTACTGATGTTAAGCTGTGGTGTTAATTAATTCTTATGGTGTTTATTTCTAAGGCCTAATTTACTTGAAAGGTTAATACATCAAAAGGGGGGTTAACACCCATTTACTTTGCTACTTAACCTATTATCTGGTAACTCAAGTTTGGGCACTTTAACACGGGTTTGTCTAACACCAATTTTCATTGGTATTAGTCAAATACATGTTAAAGTCATATACCACTTACTCGTCTAACATTCCTCACGTTTCCTATTCCTAACATCACTACCAGGTAAATGTTACAAAGGTGAATACCATAACTTAATATCAATTCAAATTAATACAAATTAGTGTTAACACCACACTTTAAATAAACACAAGTTTCACATTTTTTAACATTACTTTTATAATCTTCAAAGTAAACTTGCCCTAAGGAGTAAGGTTTAGGTGTAAGAGAGTTATGAATTTAACACATATTTTGCCAATATCCCTCAAAACTGTTGTTACCAAAACCAACATTAGGGATTCTTAACTTGAATTTTCATGATACGAGTTAACCTCTCAAATAAACGATGACTAACCATTCTTTTAAAGGGTTAATTTAACAAATAAACTGTGACGACCCGATTCCCAAGTCCCTACGAGACAAGAGAACCGGACCGACTCGACTAATCCCAAGACCTAGTCGTCCAACGAGGAAGTAACCAAAAGAACAGTAAAATAAACCACATTCAGCATGAATATAACTAACAGTAAGAAAATACAGCAGTAAGGAAAGAAACCACTACAGTATATACCACCACAACAGTAGAACAACATTCTTAACATAATATGAACTGCATGTAAAGAAAAATACAGTGGTAACAAGAACTACTCACTACAGCGGAAACAAAAGGAAGTACAAGAGAAAAGTTGTAATTCTACTGGACCCTACTCGGCTCAGCATCCTCTGCAGCCGCTGACCCTGGCTGCTCAACACCTGGTCCTAAAAGGTAACGAGTGTAACATGTCAACAAAACACTGAGTAGAGTGGCAACTAAAACAAAAGTAACAGTAGAGTGTGCAGTAGCTGTTTTAATTTCTTTCTTTCTTTATTTACGTCTTTCTATTGTTTCTCCATTGTCTAATTCTCAGATCCTTTACTTGATCTTGAATTTCCTCGTGGGAACGATCTTGATTGCAGTCTTTTCCGAAAAGTAGAAGTAACACGTGAGGCTCTCCTGGCCGGGAGAGTCCCCCGTGGTGGTCCTACCTTCTCAGTCAACTGCCCTAAGGTCACTGACAGACGTAACGGTGACTACGGCACGCGCGATAAATGCACGGGTAGCTAACCCGCACTGGCACGCGGTCAGTCGTTTCCGTTAACGGGTGCGCCTAAAGCACAGCACGGAACCAGTACAGGGCAGAGCCCTCTCAGTAACAGGGGTCCAACCCCTCCACAGTAACCAAACAGGGGCCTTGCCCCTGAACAGTCCGCACACCCTCGCCTGACTACCCTGGTTTGCCCCAGTGGGCCTAACAAGTCGGTGTAGGAGGCTAGCAGAACCCCGGGGCCCGTGGGGTAGCTAGTACCTCCCTACACTAGTAGCTCTCCTCGGTACTACGTACACGAGGGCCAGCAAGTTGATACAAAGCGGCCAGTCCTAACCCCGGGTCCCTGGGGTGGCTGGCCCCACTCTGCACTAAACAGGTACAGGTACTTCCCTCGGTACTACGTACCCAAGAGACAGCACACAACTACATCTTTCTTTCTCAGTTCCATTCCTTTCTCTTTCCAGGAGTTCCACTCCTAATTCCCCGTAGGCATCTAGGTTTCACCTTTCCAGTTTCACATTCATACATCCCATATTCTCAGACATGCTCATTTATTCATAACAGGCAGCTGTTAAACCAATTTACAGGTAGCTATTATTTCCTTTCCACATTTTCCATGACTGCAGTATTCACATATTCCACTAGTTTTCCCGTCCTAGGATTCATGCCATATCCTAGGATCTATCATACAATCTAGTTTTCCATCCCTAGGATTCATGCAACACCTAGGATCTATCATTCAATCTATTTCTCATTCCTAGGATTCATGCAATGTCCTAGGTTCTATTTATGGTTCCATAATTTTAACAGATTATACTTAAAACCACTCTACCGGTTACAACAGGTGAACTGGGGGCGTGGTCGGGAATCCCTCGTGCCTCTGCAACCCCCGAGACTGCAACGGTACGGGGTCCTATCACAAGGATCAAACACAAGGAGTTTCTCAAAACAGTATATAGCTACTGTAGACGGGTAGAGGATTAAATTCCGAAAAGCACGCAACTCGAAATGCGGAAAACAGACTCCAAACGGGCCCTAAACGGGTCGAAAATGACGAAACAGTGCAAAATCAGACGTCTAGAACTTCTTCCAGACGTCTTAAAAAGGTGGATCAGGGATTACCTTGCTCTACGTGGTCTCTCAGACGTTCAGAAGCCTGCGGGGGCGTCTGGCCTAGTTTCCAGATGCCTGATAGTCACTCCGGACATCTGGAAGTTGTTTCCGTCGTCTGGTACTTCAGCCAGACGTCTGATTCGCGTTGGATGCGAATCTCAGACCCTGCGCGTACCCATTTCCTCTTTCTCAGTACGGTCAGTCGAAGAAAAGGAGGAAAGCCGGAAATAACTCACCTTTCGGACGTATGGTCGGTCTTCCAAACGTCGCCCTCGCCGTCTGCTAGAAGCCCAGACGTCTGATTCTAGAAAAGTTTCCAGAACCAGGGCGCGACTCGCCCTCCGCTCGCGACGTCCGCCTGCTGCTCAAGCTGCAGCAGTCCCCCTCGCGTCGCTCCGCGCCCGCTGTGCCCCCCGCCGGCCAGCCCTAGCAGCCCCGGCGAGCTCGCCCTCACGGCCGAGCACTTCTTCCCACATGCAGCACCTCCTCCCACGCTCACCGCGGCTGTCGCTGCCGCCGCTCACTCGCGCTCTCGCGCACTGGCTGGAAGGAGAAGAGGAAGGGGGCGGAGGTGACTGGAGTGAGGGAGAGGGCGTGGCCTTTTAAGGCCGCGCGAGGAGAGAGAGGGCGGGACAAAGGGAGTCTGCGGCCGCAGGAGAGAGGGAAAAAGAGAGGGAGAGAGAGAGTACGCAGGTCTGCTCGCTCAGGCGCGCAGACGAAACAAGCGTGCCAAAATAACCGATTTCCAGACGTCTGGAAATGATCGCAGACGTCTGGTCAGACGTTTGGAAGTGATTCCAGACGTCTAGTCCGACGTCTGGGCCACCTTCCAGACGTCTTAAAAGACGTCTGAAGTGGCTCATTCGTAACAATATAACAAACTCAAAGGAAGTTTCGTCCCTGAAACTTGAGCTAATTAGGGTGCGGGAAAAGACGTCTAAATAACCATAACAAACTCAAAGAGGACCGAAGCCTGTCCGAAAGGATGTACCCGCGAAAAGCTCCAGGTACCGCTCCCGCATTGCCGCCTCAGGCTCCCAGGTAGCCTCCTCGTACCGCTGGATCCTCCACAAAACCTTTACCAGGGGTACTTGCTTTCGTCTCAAACTGCGGACGGCTCGGTCTAGAATCTGCACTGGCCGCTCAGGTAGGTCAGGTCGTCGCCCACCTCGACGCTCCCGTGACTCAGTATGTGACTGGAATCGGCTACGTACTTCCTGAGGTTGGACACGTGGAACACGTCGTGCACACCAGAAAGCTGCGAGGGGAGGGCAAGTCTGTAAGCAACGAGTCCAACCCGCTCTAGGACCTCAACGGGCCCCACGAACCTCGGCGCGAGCTTCCCTCTCACCCCAAACCGCTGCAGGCCCTTCATGGGCGAAACACGAAGAAAGACGTGGTCCCCAACCTCAAACTGCACCTCTCTGCGTTTTCAATCCGCGTAGCTCTTCTGTCTGCTCCTGACAGTGCGGAGTCGCCTATGGATCTGCTCGACTACCTCCTGACTCTGCCAGATCAACCTGGGGCCAACCTCCCACTTGGTCCCCACCTCAACTCAACTCAAGGGTGCCGTACACCTCCATCCGTACAGAGCCTCGTAGGGAGCCATGCGGATACTCGAGTGATAACTGTTGTTGTATGCAAATTCCGCTAGGGGTAGGTGCTCCTCCCAAGAGCCCCTCCAGTCCAGTACACAGGCACGCAAAAGGTCCTCCAATGTCTGTATCGTGCTCTCAGACTGTCCGTCTGTCTGGGGGTGGTAAGCTGTGCTAAACCTCAACCGCGTCCCCAGGGCCTGCTGAAACTCAGCCCAAAACTGGGACGTAAAGCGGGTATCCCGGTCGGACACGATCTCCCGCGAAACTCCGTGTAGTCGTACCACATCACGGATATGCCTCTCTGCCAACTGAGCTGGTCCCAAAGTGACTCGGATCGGCAAGAATCGCGCTGTCTTTGTCAGTCTATCCACAATTACCCAGACAGCGTCGTGTCCTCGCTGGGTAACAGGTAAGCCCACCACCAAGCCCATGGTGATGCTCTCCCACTTCCACTCTGGCACTCGAAGCGGCTGTAGCGGCCCTGCAGGCCTCTGATGCTCTGCTTTCACCTGCTGGCACACTAAGCACTGCAGCACGAATTCACCCACATCCCGCTTCATCCCCCTCCACCAAAACTCGCATCTCAAGTCGTGGTACATCTTCGTGTTTTCGGGATGTATGGTGAATCTGGAATCGTGTGCCTCAGTCAGGAGCTCTCTCAACAGCTCCTCGTCTCTGGAACTCACAACCGTCCCCTCAAGTGCAGCACCTGGTCTGTGAAAGAAAAGTCCCCCGGGTCTCCCGATAGTACTCTGTCGCGCAAGGACTGCAAGTACGGATCAGCCATCTGTCCTGTGATGATGCAGTCTATCAGCTCTGGCCAAGTCTGCCGTGTCACAGTCACTGCCCCACGGTACCCCTGTAACTCTAGAGGTCGCCAGCTGCCCACCTCCTCCAAAAGGCTCCAACTCTATAACTGTAAACTGGCCAAGTGTGCGGGCGCCTTACGGCTCAAGGCGTCAGCCACCACATTGGCCTTTCCCGGGTGGTAGGAGATGCTGCAGTCGTAGTCCTTCAGGAGCTCCAACCAACGTCTCTGTCTCATGTTGAGCTCCTTCTGATCAAAAAGGTATCTGAGGCTCTTGTGATCTGTGAAAATCTCGAAGGTCTCACCGTACAAGTAGTGCCTCAAGGTCTTCAGCGCGAAGACAATAGCGGCCAACTCTAGGTCGTGGGTAGGGTAGGTATGCTCATGGGGCTTCAGTTGCCGCGAAGCGTAAGCGACAACGTGACCCCTCTGCCTGAGCACACCTCCTAACCCCTGCAAGGAGGCGTCCGTGTACACAACGAACCCGCCACTACTGTCAGGGATGGTGAGTACGGGAGCCGAGGTCAACCTCTCCTTCAGCTCCAGAAAACACGCCTCACAGGCGTCTGTCCAAGCGAAGGGCACGTCCTTCCGGGTCAACTGTGTCATGGGACCGCAATCTGTGAAAAACCTCTGATGAAACGTCTGTAGTAGCCTGCCAGTCCCAGGAAACTGCGAATTTCAGTGACTGAACGCGGTCTCTCCCACCTGAGTACTGCCTCAACCTTGGCTGGGTCCACCGCCAAGCCATCTCTAGAGATCACTTGACCTAAGAAGGTCACCTCCCTCAACCAGAACTCGCACTTGCTGTATTTGGCGTACAGCCTACGTCGTCTCAGAGTGTCCAGAACCATCCGCAAGTGCTGTCCGTGCTGCGTCTGATCTCGAGAATAGATGAGTACATCATCTATGAAAACCACCACGAACTGGTCCAAGTACGGTCTAAACACCCGGTTCATCAGATCCATGAAAGCAGCGGAGGCATTGGTCAGCCCAAACGACATGACCAAAAACTCGTAGTGTCCGTACCGGGAGCGGAAAGCTGTCTTGGAGACGTCGGTCTCCCTGATCCTCAACTGGTGGTATCCAGACCTCAAGTCGATCTTGGAGAACACCGTGGCACCCTGCAACTGGTCAAATAAGTCGTCAATCCTCGGCAGTGGATATCTGTTCTTGATGGTGACCTTATTCAGCTGTCGGTAGTCCACACAAAGGCGTAAGGTCCCATCCTTCTTCTTCACAAACAGTACCGGGGCTCCCCAGGGAGACGCACTGGGCCTCACGAAACCTTTCTCCAAAAGGTCCTGCAACTGGGACTTGAGCCCTCGCAGCTCAAGCGGTGCCATCTTGTATGGCGCGGTGGAGATGGAGCTGGTCCCTGGTACTAGTGAGATCTCAAACTCGATCTCACGCTCGGGTGGTAGTCCTGGTAACTCATCTGGGAACACGTCAGGGTACTCTCTGACCACTGGGATGCTCTGGAAGTCTGCCACAGGGCTGGGCTCTGCCACCACACAAGCTAGGAAGCCCTCACACCCCTGGCTCAAAAGTCTCGCCGCCCGAAGTGCCGAGATGCACCTGAAACCTCCGTCCACTGGCTGTTCGTGAAACTCGAAAGAAGGCAACTCCGGAATGGAGAAGACGATCTTCCTCTCAAAACAGTCCACCAAGGCGTGGTAAGTGGACAGCCAATCCATCCCCAGAATCACTCCAAAGTCCTCCAACTGTAACATAATCAGGTCAGCTGGCAGGCTATGTCCCCCAACGCTGACCTTGCAATCCATGTACACCTCCTCAGCTACAAACAGCTGACCACTCGGACCTCTGATTACGAAAGGATTCTCTAACAGTGTATAATCCTGGTCCAAACTAACTGCGAAACTGGCTGCGACAAAGGACTGTGTAGCGCCGGAATCGAAAAGTGTGTAAACGAGTCTGCCGGAAACTGAAACCATACCTGCTACCACCGAACCCAAAGCTCTGGCGTCCCTGTGTGTCAGGGTGTTGATACGCCCCTCAGCTCTAGGTGCGGACGAAGTAGCCACACTCTGCGTCGGACGGGTAGGTGCTGGCCGGTACCCTCCTCGCGACTGCTGTACTCCTCCTCGCGCCTGGGAACCGCGGCCTCCTGCGCGCCCTCCAGTGCTCTGCACGGGAAGTATCTGCTGACCTCCTGCCCTAGACAGGCATCCCTCCTGATGTGGCCCGGCTGGCCACACTGGTAACAGAGGGGAACCCGACTCCCGCCCTCAGTGGGTCCCTGCTGTCGGCTGGGCGGGGGTCCGGTGCTGGCGACTGGCCCCTGTCGAGGGCCCCCAAAGGCCACTGATGGCCCTGCAAAACGTGACGGCTCTCCTGCGGACGCCACGTGTCTCCTCTCTCTCCGGCCCTGAGAAAAGTCTGGCTGAAAGGGCCTCTTCCGCCCGCCGTCAGTGTCTCGCGCGGACGGGTTGGTCTCCTCGTAAGTCATAGCTGCCTCTACCACCCTCGAAAACGTAGGCAGCTTCAGGGGTTTGACATACCCCCAGATCGCAGGCCAGAGCCCCTCGGTGAACCTCCAAAGGCGCTCCTCCTCGGTGGCTACCGCTGTCGCTGCAAAGCGGGATAGCTCCAACAAACGCGTGCGGTATGCGCTCACAGTCATCGTCCCTTGGCGGAGAGTGTGGAACTCCCGCCTCCTCTGGTCCTACCACGTCTGGGGAAAGTACTGCTCGCAGAAGAGAGTGACGAACTGGTCCCAGGTCGGCTCATCCCTCTCGTGTCCCCGGACCGCCCTCCACCACCTATGTGCCGCACTCTCCAACTGGTACGTGGCAAAGGCCACGCGGCACTCCACCGGGGGCCGAAGGGTGTCGAAGATCTTCTCTAGCTGCTCAAGCCAGTCTTCTGCCTCGGTCGGGTCCTCATCCCCCTTGAAGGAGGGGGGCTTCAGCTTCCGGAACTGCCCAAAAAGCTCGAAGTGGCGCTGTAGGGGAGGTGCTGGTGCACCTCCAGGCGAAGGTGCCTCGTGCACAGAAGTGTCTGAGGAAGGTGGGGGCGGCAGCGGCCCATCCCCTCCCCCGTGTCCGTCGTGTGGTCCCACAGATGACTCCCCCTCCGCAGCCCCAGGAGGAGGCGCTCGGGGCGGTGGGTGCAGCTCCTCCCGTACAATGTCCCGTATCAGCTGGACGAGGTCCTGGGCCTGGATGCCCGGAAGTGGTGGCTGGTCCACCGAGACGTCAACAACAGCACGTCCACCACGCCGACCTCGTCCTCAACCGCGCCCGCGGCCAGTCTCGCCAGTCCCGCGACAAGGCATCTCTTGCAAAGAGATACGAAACAAAACAAAAAACGTCAAACAGACGGTACCTAACGAAACGTCTAAGAGCCCATGTCAAAAGATATGTTGTGGTAGCTACTCTAGTTATAGACATGTGAATTGGTTATTTTCCAGTAAGTTGATTCACTTCTCGGGACGACCTTGCTCTGATACCATCTTGTAACGACCCGATTCCCGAGTCCCTACGAGACAAGAGAACCGGACCGACTCGACTAATCCCAAGACCTAGTCGTCCAACGAGGAAGTAACCAAAAGAGCAGTAAAATAAACCACATTCAACATGAATATAACTAACAGTAAGAAAATACAGCAGTAAGGAAAGAAACCACTGCAGTATATACCACCACAACAGTAGAACAACATTCTTAACATAATATGAACTGCATGTAAAGAAAAGTACAGTGGTAACAAGAACTACTCACTACAGCGGAAACAAAAGGAAGTACAAGAGAACAGTGGTAACTCTATTGGACCCTACTCGGCCCAGCGTCCTCTGCAGCCGCTGACCCTGGCTGCTCAACACCTGGTCCTGAAAGGTAACGAGTGTAACACGTCAGTAAAACGCTGAGTAGAGTAGCAACTAAAACAAAAGTAACAGTAGAGTGTGCAGTAGCTGTTTTATTTTCTTTCTTTCTTTATTTACGTCTTTCTATTGTTTCTCCATTGTCTAATTCTCAGATCCTTTACTTGATCTCGAATGTTCCTCGTGGGAACGATCTTGATTGCAGTCTTTTCCGAAAAGTAGAAGTAACACGTGGTGCTCTCCTGGCCAGGAGAGTCCCCCGTGGTGGTCCTACCTTCTCAGTCAACCGCCCCAAGGTCACTGACAGACGTAACGGTGACTACGGCACGCGCGATAAACGCACGGGTAGCTAACCCGCACTGGCACGCGGTCAGTCATTTCCGTTAACGGGTGCGCCCAAAGCACAGCACGGAACCAGTACAGGGCAGAGCCCTCTCAGTAACAGGGGTCCAACCCCTCCACAGTAACCAAACAGGGGCCTTGTGTAACGAACGCGTGCCCCAGACGTATTTTAAGACGTCTGGGAGGTGGTCCAGACGTCTGACCAGACGTCTGGGATCGTTTCCAGACGTCTGGAAATCCGTTATTTTCGACACGCGCGAGTCGTCTGCACGCCTGAGCGCGCAGACCGCATATTCGCCTTTCCTTCCTCCTGCGGTTGCAGATTCCCCTGCCGCGAATCCTTCTCTCTCCTCTCCGCGTGGCCTTAAAAGGGCACGCCTCCCCTCACTCCGTCACCACCGTCTCCTTTCTCTTCTCCTTCAGCCAGAGCGCGAGAGTGAGCACGAGGGCGACAGCGGCGGCCGCAGTGAGCGCGGAGGAGGTGCTGCGTGCGAGAGCGGCGCTCTGCCATGCGGGCGAGCTCGCCGGGGCTACTAGGGCCGGCCGGCGGAGGGCGCAGGGGGCGCGGAGCGACGCGGAGGGGGGACTGCTGTGGTCTGAGCAGCAGGCGCGCGAGGTGCGACGCGGGCGGCGTCGCGACCGGAAGCCGGGTGGTGCCCTGTTCTGGAAAAAAATTCCAGAATTAGACGTCTGGGTTGATAGCCAGACGGCGAGGGTGACGTCTGGTAGATCCTCCAGTCGTCTGAAAGGTGAGTTTTCCGTCTTCTTCTTCCTTCCTGTCGACTGACCGTACTGAGGGAGGGAGATGGGTGTGCGCAGGCTCGGTGATTCGCCATCCAACGCGAATCAGACGTCTGGCTGTTGTACCAGACGGCGGGAGCGACCTCCAGACGTCCGGGGTGACCATCAGACGTCTGGGAGCTAGGCCAGACGTCCCCGCAGACTTCTGGACGTCTGGGAAACCACGCTGAACAAGTAATTCTCTGATCCACTTTTTAAGACGTCTGGAAGAAGTTCCAGATGTCTGATTTTGCACAGTGTCGTCGTTTTTGACCCATTTAGGGCCCGTTCGAGTTCCGTTTTCCGCGATTCGATTTGCGTTCTTTTCAGAATTAATTCCTCTACCCGTCTACAATAGCTATACACTGTTTTGAGACTCTCCTTGTGTTTGATCCATGTGATAAGACCTCGTTCAGTTGCAGTCTTGGGAGTCGCGGAGGCACGCGGGATTCCCGATCACGCCCCCATTACTCCCGTTGTACCTGGTAGAGTGGCTTTAAGTTATTAATAAAATCTGTTAAAGTATGGAACCATAACTAGAACCTAGGACGTTGCATGAATCCTAAGAATGAGAAATATATGATAGCTCCTAGGTGTTGCATGAATCCTAGGGCTAGAAAATTAGATTGTATGATAGATCCTAGGATATGGCATGAATCCTAGGATGGGAAAAACTAGTGGAATGTATAATACTGCAGTCTTGGAAAATGGAAAGAGATATAAAGCTGCCTGTAATTTGAATTAACAGCTGCCTGTTGTGAATAAATAACGTGGTTGAGAACATGGATTGTAAGAATGTGAAACTGGAAAGTGAAACCTGGATGTTTGAGTAAAAAAGGATGGAACCCTACGGGGAAGTAGGAGTAGAACTCCTGGAAGGTGAATGGAATAGTTTTGGGGAAGTGAGCTGGCCCTTGAGTACGGAGTACCAAGGAGAGCGACTGTTCCCCTGTTTAGTGCAGAGCGGAGCTAGCCGCCCCAGGGACCCGGGGTTAGGACTGGTCACTCTGTACCGACTTGCTGGCCCTCGCGTACGTAGTACCGAGGAGAGCTACTAGTGTAGGGAGGTACTAGCTACCCCACGGGCCCTGGGGTTCTGCTAGCCTCCCACACCGACTTGTTAGGCCCCCTGGGGCAAACCAGGGTAGTCAGGCGAGGGTGCGCGGACTGTGGAGGGGCAAGGCCCCGGTTTGGTTACTGTGGAGGGGTTGGACCCCTGTTACTGAGAGGGCTCTGCCCTGGATTGGTTCCGTGCTGTGCTTTGAGCGCACCCGTTAACGGAAACGACTGACCGCGTGCCAGTACGGGTTAGCTACCTGTGTGTTTATCGCGCGTGCCATAGTCACCGTTATGTCTGTCAGTGACCTTGGGGTGGTTGACTGAGGGTAGGATCACCACGGGGGACTCTCCCGGCCAGGAGAGCACCACGTGCTACTTCTACTTTTTGGAAAAGACTGCAATCAAGATCGTTCCCACGAGGAACATTCGAGATCAAGAAAAAGATCTGGGGAATAAATGAAATAGTGAGACAATTGAAAAATGTGAATAAAGAAAGTAATAGAACAAAACAGCTACTGTACACTTTACTGTTGTCTTTAGTTTTAGTTGCCACTCTACTCAGCGTTTTGCTGACGTGTTACACTCGTTACCTTTTCCAGGATCAGGTGTTGAGCAGCCAGGGTCAGCGGCTGCAGAGGACGCTGGGTCGAGTAGGGTCCAGTAGAGTTACTACTGTTTTTTGTACCTCTTTGTTTCCGTTATAGTGAGTAGTTCTTGTTTCCGCTGTACTTTTCTTTACCTGCAGTTTATGTTATATGATAAATATTGTTCTACTGTTGTGGTGGTATATACTGTAGTAGTTTCTTTCCTTACTGCTGTACTTTCTTACTGTTAGTTATATTCATGCTGAATGTGGTTTATTTTACTGCTCTTTTGGGTACTTCCTCGTTGGACGACTAGGTCTTGGGACTAGTCGAGTCGGTCCGGTTCTCATGTCTCGTAGGGACTCGGGAACCGGGTCGTTACACCTTGTCCCTCCACAGTCCGCGCACCCTCGCCTGACTACCCTGGTTTGCCCCAGTGGGCCTAACAAGTCGGTGTGGGAGGCTAGCAGAACCTCGGGGCCCGTGGGGTAGCTAGTACCTCCCTACACTAGTAGCTCTCCTCGGTACTACGTACACGAGGGCCAGCAAGTCGGTACAAAGCGGCCAGTCCTAACCCCGGGTCCCTGGGGTGGCTGGCCCCACTCTGCACTAAACAGGTATAGGTACTTCCCTTGGTACTACGTACCCAAGAGACAGCACACAACTACATCTTTCTTTCTCAGTTCCATTCCTTTCTCTTTCCAGGAGTTTCACTCCTAATTCCCCGTAAGGTTCCAACTCTCAAACATCTAGGTTTCACCTTTCCAGTTTCACGTTCATACATCCCATATTCTCAGACATGCTCATTTATTCATAACAGGCAGCTGTTAAACCAATTTACAGGTAGCTATTATTTCCTTTCCACATTTTCCATGACTACAGTATTCATATATTCCACTAGTTTTCCCGTCTTAGGATTCATGCCATATCCTAGGATTTATCATACAATCTAGTTTTCCATCCCTAGGATTCATGCAACACCTAGGATCTATCATTCAATCTATTTCTCATTCCTAGGATTCATGCAATGTCCTAGGTTCTATTTATGGTTCCATAATTTTAACAGATTATACTTAAAACCACTCTACCGGTTACAACAGGTAAACTGGGGGCGTGGTCGGGAATCCCGCGTGCCTCCGCAACCCCCGAGACTGCAACGGTACGGGATCCTATCACAAGGATCAAACACAAGGAGTTTCTCAAAACAGTATATAGCTACTGTAGACGGGTAGAGGATTAAATTCCGAAAAGCACGCAACTCGAAACGCGGAAAACGGACTCCGAACGGACCCTAAACGGGTCGAAAACAACGAAACAGTGCAAAATCAGACGTCTGGAACTTCTTCCAGACGTCTTAAAAAGGTGGCTCAGGGATTACCTTGCTCTGCGTGGTCTCTCAGACGTCCAGAAGCCTGCGGGGGCATCTGGCCTAGTTGCCAGACGTCTGATAGTCACTCCGGACGTTTGGAAGTCGTTTCCGTCGTCTGGTACTTCAGCTAGACGTCTGATTCGCGTTGGATGTGAATCTCAGACCCTGCGCGTACCCATTTCCTTTTTCTCAGTACGGTTAGTCGAAGAAAAGGAGGAAAGCCAAAAATAACTCACCTTTCGGACGTCTGGTCGGTCTTCCAGACGTCGCCCTTGCCGTCTGGCTAGAAGCCCAGACGTCTGATTCTGGAAAAGTTTCCAGAACCAGGGCGCGACTCGCCCTCCGCTCGCGATGCCCGGCCGCGCCGCGCCTCGTCCGCCTGTTGCTCGAGCTACAACAGTCCCCCCCGCGTCGCTCTGCGCCGGCTGCGCCCCCCGCTGGCCGACCTTAGCAGCCCCGGCGAGCTCGCCCTCACGGCCGAGCACTTCTTCCCACACGCAGCACCTCCCACGCTCACTGCGGCTGTCGCTGCCGCCGCTCACTCGCGCTCTCGCGCACTGGCTTGAAGGAGAAGAGGAAGGGGGCGGAGGTGACGGGAGTGAGGGAGAGGGCGTGGCCTTTTAAGGCCGCGCGAGGAGGAGAGAGAGGGCGGGACAGAGGGAGTCTGCGGCCACAGGAGAGAGGGAAAAAGAGAGGGAGAGAGAGAGTACGCAGGTCAGCGCGCTCAGGCGCGCAGACGAAACAAGCGTGCCAAAATAACCGATTTTCAGACGTTTGGTCAGACGTTTGGAAGTGATTCCAAACGTCTAGTCCGACGTCTGGACCACCTCCCAGACGTCTTAAAAGACGTCTGAAGCGGCTCATTCGGAACATAAACTGACCCTAAACATTAACACATCACTATCATTTTTTATCTTTCAATCCATATCCATGTAGACTTTCTTCCACTACCCACTAAAAGATGTCACCATTTGCCAAAATTAGACAAAAATTAATGTTTCTAATTTTCATTTCCAACCTCAAATTACGTTATTTTGGGCCTATTCTTAAGATATTTTGCCGGGCAGATTGCCTGAAACATCTCCGAAAGTCTCACATCACCTATTCGCCAATCTTTTTCCCACGATGTGCTCATAAAAAACTTGCGGAGGCAAAACGTGTGCACAGGAACCCAAAGCAACCAAACCTCGTGCATTGTCTACGTGACCAGTCCACGATCATTAGCGAAAAAGTTGACTTTCTTGATGGTCGACGTCTTTGAAGGACACGGAGCTGCCGATGCTTTGCATTCACGTGTCTCAAACCTTGATGGGTTCATTTGCGTTCATACATATTATAGACCAAGTTGGATGACATCTTGATGGAACCCAAACGGATAAGAACTATGTCAATATTTCTCAAATATTATATATATTAGTGGTGGGACTTGAATGATACAATTAAAAAAACAAAGAATGATATTATTGATGTGATCTGGAGCTCAAGGATAAACTTAAGATTAAGGTGTAAGTTTAGGGACTTTTATGCAGATTATTTAATAGAGAAAGGAAATCAAACTCCAATCCTCGCCCACATGCAAACATCGATCTCCAGAACCAGGTTTAAACCTACACCCATGCTGATTGTTTTTTCAGTCATCCGTGTAAAAATAAAGAAATTTTAGTTGTGTTACAAGAAAGGAAAAAATAAACAAATTATAGCCTTCTGAACATTTAATAAAAATAAATGTCAAGATTTAACCTGCTATATCTTTTCGGGACATTTAATCTTCAACTATTATGACATTTTTAAAAAACATTTGAATCAAATGTCTCGAAATAATGTTGTTAAGATAGATTCTACGTATCTAAATTAATGATTGACTAGAATTAATGTCCAGAAAAGTTATCTTTCTTGCAGTGTTGATATGAATATTCACACTATAGCATATAAATTATAAGAATTACAGGTCCTATTGATTTTGGAGCTTATAGCGAAGAGATAATTCATTTTCATTGAATTTTTAGGAGGAAAATTATGGGAAATAGTTGGTTTTGAATCAGCCTAAATATATTATTCATGAATTTACACTCTGTCACCATTAACCGTTTGGCATTAAAATGTGAAAAATCAACTCTAAGATTATCGAGAGCTGTTAATTCATTATCAACTTCTTCTTGTTGTATCCTTCCTAGAGTCAAATTCTTTGTTTTTGTAATAGAGAATTCACAATAAGGATTTAAATTCTTGCTATTGGTTTTAGGAAAGGATCTTCTTATGGCCAGAAGAGGGAACATATTTGTATTTTGTTCATTAATATTAGCTCCTAGAGGTAGAAGGTGAATTTTCCTATTTAGCTATGTGCACGTATGTGCTTGCACGCTTATGTGAGAGAGAAAGAGAAAGAAGATGCATTTTCCCTTTTCAAAATCTTAATAATTAGATTAGTATCACTCTTTTCTTTTTTAGATATAAAAATTGCCATGACCGTGAGCTTTTGCAATGTTTAGATCCCAATATTGTCATTCTCCTTTCATTAAGTTTTTTCATACTTTTGCTTGGATCTTGATTTTTAAATTAACATCAAGATCTCATTTAATCCTAAGCTCGATGCAATTTCACTCAAGTATGCTCACCCTTTAACTCAATTTAGATGCATATGTACAATATCAAATATTTATAAGGACATCTACCTTAAACCTTGTACTTTCCTTTGAGGGATATTTTAATTCCTCATGTTAATTTCACCTACTCTTTCTTTTCAACTAATTTTCTTTTTATTTCACTAATTTATTAGACAAAACAAACACCTTAATTGAAATAAAACTCCTTAATTCCTTTGTTAAAATAATAAATTCAACCAAACATTTAAACAGAATAAAACACCTCAATTCCTCTACTCCTCTTACTTCTAATTTTTATTCCTTCTTATAATTCTCTGTATCAAACAACACCTTGGAGTATCACTTATATAAGTGTGCTTTATTATGCAAAAGAGAAGATTGGAAATCTAATGAGAACCTTGTGCATTCGGCCACACAAAAAATTGATGGTTTCTATTTACGTTAGGCTTGATTTCGCTGAGCTACGTTGGCTTTCGGTTACTAAGTCCAATATCAGTTCACGCTCTTCATCATTAACTTAAAAGCACTAAAAAGACTCCTTCGTAATTGAAAACACTAAACAGGTAAGTTCGGTAGTCTCCTTAATTACTGTCATTACGCAAACGCCAACATGAACTTGCACTTTGGTAGATGAAAACAGTGACCTTTCCTTGAAAGTTGTAATGCAACACTCGAGATCTAATGACTTCATTTGGGAATTTGGTAAATGCAATATATAATTAATAAGAACCTACCAAGGGGTATTGATTTACGCATAATTAGTTTCAGTAATTGGTGTTTTGTTGTTTACATGGTATATATATGCCAAGTGTTATATTAACATAGACGATGTTTGTCCTGAACAGCAAAGGCAGTGAACACGATATTTATGAAATGGAACATTTCGGCCAACATGTCTCACTTCAAGTGGAATACGAGCAGTGACCTTTGCAGTGACGTAGCGCTTGAGGACGGCGGTGGATCTGTCCAAAACATATACGATAGAGATGATTTCAGCCCTGGCATCATATGTGACTGCAGACGTGATTCTGTTTGCCATGTAACCAGATTGTATGCAATCAATTGCTCTTCCGGTTAATCTTGATTTTCCAGTACTTTCACCTTAAGCTGTTGCCTTTCTGGGAGAAAAAAAGACCAAAAAAGATTCGAATTTAAGAAGGTTGCTTAGTATTTATTTGGTGGTGGATTTGGTTTTCCAGGAAAGCAGAAAATCTGAATATTACAGGAAGGCTTCCGATGGAGTTGACGAATCTTACGTACCTAAATAACTTGTGAGTACTCTTATCTTCATAAGTGCACAACAAAGATTAGGGTTTTTTTCGCTAAAGAACAAAAGAAAGGAAGTGTTGCGGTTTTATAAAACCGAAGATCTACCCAAAATCCGTATATGTATTTACGTTATAACCGAACAGTTTATCTTTTCAAGCAGTGAAAGTGGAGGCGATTTGACTCAAGGAAGAAACTTGAGGGATTGAAGTGATGCCCGTGAAAAGGACGGGGGCAACCGGCGCTAGTTGAATTTTCCTCTATTTTTTTAGTTAACTTAGATGCAAATTTCAGAAATAATTCTTTCAATCTTTTTCCAGAAAAAAAAAAAAACTTTCAATTATGTACATGCAGATTCTTTCCCCTCATGCACATCCCCTCTCCTTCGGCGCCCCTTTTCCCTTCCGCGACCTTCACCCCCGAGCCTCCTTGCCCACCACTGCGAGGAACAGGTCCTGCGCCCACCGAGCAAAAGGAGATTTTGCATGTCCGTCCCCCTTGAGATTCTCTTTTTTTTGCGAGTACCCAAAGATTTGCTTAAATCGGTTGTTATCAGGGGGTTAAAAATCGTGCTTGAGGCATGGGTTTTGAAGGCTTGGAGACCAAGGATAGAGAGGCTGGTGGGTACGAGAATGGAATCAATGATGAGATGTCATGGATATAGTAGAGGTTCCACGATTGGAAGTTAACGCAAGGTGATCTGCGTGGGAACAAGGAGGGTCGAGGTGTTCTTCTGGGGGGCCGTGTTGAGATTGTAGGGTACTGGAGTTGGTGGAAGTGAATCAACAACCACTAAAGCACACATGGACCAGAATGTTTTTCTTACTTTCATTGCATACTCATGCGTTATATATATAAAGGTCCAAAAGATATAACATTCAAAAAGACAACCATGCTTCTCATCGGAAGCCATATCTTCCCCCGCCTAAGGCAATCTTTCCTTCCTGGTGAATCGTAGCTACTAAGTCAAAATGGGTTGTTGTTGTTAACTGAGAATGGTCTTGACACTTCTGGTCTTCCAAGGATCTCCAGCTATCCTCCTCATTTGACCCACTTTGTGACATTCTGCAGGCTGCATGCTTCAGCGAGGCTGGTCTCCAACATTGGCAAGAGCAGAGATCATGTGCCCTTCCACCTTGGGCTCTGCGTGCAGATGCACCAACGTGCATCAATGGCTCCCACCCTGGAAGTGCACATCGTCCTTGAGCGCCCAATCTGGGTAGAGGTTCCGCAGAGCCTGATAATCCTCCCATGTGGCGGAGGTTTCGTCGCCATCATTCCAAAGGATGAGGACTTCAGCTGCTGGTGCATTGTGGTTGTGAATGATGCGGCGAGCATGGATGTGGTCGGGGTAGCGGCCCTGATCCTCGTAAGGAGGCCATTCAGTAGGGGGTGGGGGCTGGGGGGATGATGACCATGGTGAAATTTAAGTTGGGAGATGTGAAAAACAGGGTGAAGGTGGCAGTTAGTGGGAAGTTGTAGCTCATAAGCTATGGTGCCTATGCGACAGAGAATGGGAAATGGATCGTAATATTTGGGAGATAATTTGTTACATGGTTTCTTGAGAAGAATCCCAGAACGAAAGGGGGATAGCTTGAGATTGACCAACTGGCCTTCTTGGTAATGGACGTCACAACGGTGGCGATTGGTGAGGGTGCGCATATGGTCTTGAGTACAACACAGATGCTCCTTGAGTTCTCGTAGGATGGCATCCCTGGCTACGAGTGTGTGGGCCACCTCGGCAAAACGAGCCTGACCATGGACATAATCCTAGAGGCAAGGTGGTGGGAGACCATAGACGGCCTCAAATGGGGACATACCTGTGGACGAGTGGTATTGGGTGTTGAAGGAGTACTCCGCCCATGGCAACCAGCGAACACGGGAGTGTGGGTGCTCTTTGCAGAGGCATCGGAGATAGGCACCTACACTTTGATTGACCACTTCCGTTCAGCTGTCTATTTGGGGATAGTAGGCAGAGGAGAATTGCAACTTGGTGCCTTGCAGTTTAAAGAGTTTCCGCCAGAAGGTGCTAGTGAATATTGAATCGCAGTCGCTAACGACAGTGCGTGGGATGCCATGGAGGCGGATGACTGTGTCAGCGAAGAGCTGTGCTACGTCTGTTGCCATGAATGGGTGACGCATCGGGGCCAAGTGGATGTATTTGGACTGGCGGTCCACTACAACGAGTATAATGGTGTAGCCATGGTCAGGTGGCAGTGCCTAAATGAAATCCATCGAGACGTCCTCCCATATGAGGTTGGGGACTGGGAGGGGTTGTAGTAGTCTGGTCGGGGCTTGTGTGGAAACTTTGTTTTGCTGGCATGTGTCACATGCATGGGTCTAATGATGGACGGTGCGTCGCATTGAAAACCAAAAAAAATCGCGACGGAGTCTTTGCATTATCTTGTCACAGTCCGCATGCCCAGCTAGGGGAAGCATGATATTCTTGTAGTAATTCAGAGATAAGAGGAGAGGATGAGGCCACGAACAAGCGGCCCTTATAATAAATGTGTTCGTCCTGGAGGGTCTAATGCCGGAAGTCCGGCTGGTGGTCGGACGCGAGGTCCAGTGCATGGGCGTAGTCGTTGTGGTGTGAATATTCCTCCTTCAGGCGATTGGCCCAAGTGACTTGGACGACCGAAATGGCAAGGGTTGTTTCTGGAGTATCGCGCCTGGTTAGGGCATCGATGGCGCGGTTGAGGGGTCCTTGCTTGTACACAATGTCGAAGTCGAATGGCGAGAGGTGCGCCACACATTTCTGTTGGCAGGCTGAAGTGAGGCGTTGATGCAAGAGGTGACGGAGGGTGTAGCGGTCGGTGTGCACGATGAAGTGGCTGATGAGGAGGTAGCACTCTCACTTCACAGTGAGAACAAGAACGGGGAGCTCCTTCTCGTAAGTAAAGAAAGTAGATTGGTAGGGAGTGAGAGGCCAGCTGAGATAGGCGAGGGGGTGGTTGTTTTGCATCAAAATTGCACCCACACCATGGTCGGAGGCGTCGCACTCCACCACAAATAGGAAGCTGAAGTTGGGGAGGGCAAGGACAGGGGTGCTGGTGAGGGCCTTCTTGAGGGCTGAGAAGGCTAACTCTGCGTCCGATGACCAAGTGAACTCCCCCGCCTTGAGGAGCCGGTGGAGGGGGGCAGCTATGAGACCGTAGTCACACATAAATCTTCGATAATAGCCAACGAGGCCAAGGAACTCGTAGAGGCCTCGAAGTGTGGTTGGCGTTGGCCATGCCACCACCGCTTTAATCTTTTGGTGGTCCACCTCAACGCCACGTGCTGAAATGACATGTCCTAAGTACTCAACGTGGGTCACGCCAAAACGGCATTTGGAGGGCTTTAGAAATAAGTGTTGGAGACGAAGAGCGTCGAGCACGACGCGGACGTGGCAGAGATGAAGGTCCCACGTCGAGCTATAGACTAGGATGTCATCAAAGAAGACGAGGACAAAGATGCGGAGATAAAGATGGAACAAATTGTTCATGATACGCTGGAACGTCGAGGGGGTGTTGGAGAGGCCGAAGGGTATCACGAGGAATTTGTAATATCCTTAGTGTGTCTTAAAGGTCGTCTTGAACATGTCCTCCTCTCGCATGCAAATCTGATGGTAGCATGATCGGAGGTCAAGCTTGGTAAAGTAGGCAACGCCGCGGAGGTCATTGAGAAGATCATTGATGAGAGGAATAGGGTAACGGTCCTTACCCGTGCGCTTGTTAAAAGCACGGTAATAATCTACACAAAAATGCCATGTACCGTCCTTCTTGCGAACGAGGAGTACTGGTGAGGCAAATGGGCTTCGACTTGGCCGGATTAGCCCATCATGGAGAAGGAGCTGCACCTGACGCTTGGTCTCGCTTTTTGAGCCTAGTTATGTTCACTGGTTGAGCATCGGGAAGGAGGAGAATGGAATGGTCGTCAACTCAAGGTGGTGGGAGGCCATGAGGCTCTGTTAGGACATCATCGAACTTGTCCAATAGGGCTTGCGTGTCCGGACGGATTTCTGAAGGGGGACCCGGCTGAGTGGTGCTGGCAATGTCCGCCCGGAGCAGGTAGAGTTCTTCTACCTTGGCCAGTGCTTGGCGGAGTTTGTCAGCCATGAGGATGCCCCCGCCAGGTTAGACACGTTGGAGGATGAGGGGTCCTTCAGGTGTCCGATAGGTAAGAGTAAGGACATTGAGGTCCCATGATGTGGCATCGAGGGAGAGGATCCATGGCACGCCGAGAATGGGTCGAAGGTCCAGAGCAGATGAATGTATGTGTCGATTGAGAAGGAGACCTCCTATATAGTGAAGGGAAGATTTCGTACCTTGGTGGAAGTATGGAGGTTGCCCCACCGCCCCCCCCCCCCCCCCCCCCCCCCCCCCCCCCCCTCCCCTCTCCTCCTCTGCCATGACAATGTGGATTTGTTTGCATAAGGTGAAGCGAAGGGGGACCAATTCTGGGATGACAAAGTTGCTGGAGATCATGGAGTTGACCAATGCCAATCTGCTCCCTGCCTCGGTGGCGATTTCCAATTTAATGAGGGCGGCGTTGGAGTGACCGGAGATGGCGTGGGTAGACACCTATTTGTTCATGTCCATGCCTTTAACAGGGTGGTCGAGTGCCTCTTCCCATTCCTCGACGTCATCGAAGAGCATATAGAAGGCGTTGGCCTTGCAACGATGACTCGGAACATAGCTCTCGTCGCAGTTGTAGCAAAGATTTTTCTTGCGACGTTCCGCCATTTCCGCCGGAGAGCTTCTTGATGGTCAGTGGGGTGGTGCCGGTGGTCGTGCCCCTTGATTGTTGCTGTTGCCAGGTGGGTGCGGGTGGGAGGGCCGATGAGGGTTGGGAAGCGGTCCACGAGCTGGGTGTTTTGGTTCATTGTGCGTTGCACTCCTCGAAGGCTCATGCATATCTCACCTTTTGGGCCATTGTCTTGGGTTCCAAGACAAGGATCTCGTGCGCACCTCCTCCCGTAGGCTGGAGATGAAAATTTCCACAAAGCTTTTTTCCTGCATTGGTGGGACGAGGTCCTGCAAAGCCTCGAACTTAGTATAGTAATCATCAATGGATGTTACTTGCCTCAGGCGGTAGAGTTCACCCAATGGTTGTTCGTAAGTGCGGCGCCCAAACCAGGCCAAGAGCATGTCATGAAACTTTCCCAGGTGTGGATGCGGCCATTGGTTTGCCCCTAGTGCAACCATTGACTAGCTTCCCTCGTGAGATGGAGTAACGCGAGGGGAGTCCTCGCATCTTCTGCTACTCTGTGAAAGGTCAGGTGCTTTTCAGCCAAGCAAAACCATCCAAGGGGGTCCTCCTTCCCATCATAATGCGACTGAGTTTAACTACCTTGGTGATGTCTCCTGGTTCGCCTCCCCCACTCGAGATGGAGGCACGAGGAGAGCCTGCTTGTGTGCACTGGTGTCCTCCCCTACTGGTGGATCCTCTTTCTTGGACCCGTGTCTCCTTTAGCACGTGAATGATTTCATTCAGTGCGATGGATTGCTACTGCATGAGGCCTATCATTTCTTGTTATGAGCACACCATGGCCTCGAGTCGGTCAATCGATGAGTCCATCGACGACTGTTCCATGAGGCACGGATTGTCGGGCTCTGATACCAGGTTGATAGGGCCCGATGATAGGAAGTTAAGGCAAGGTGATCTGCGTAGGAAAAAGGAGGGTCGAGGTGTTCTTCTGGGGGCCATGTTGAGATTATAGGGATACTAGAGTGGGTGGAAGAGAACCAACAACCACTAAAGCACACATAGACCAAAATGTTTTTCTTACTTTCATTGTATACTCATGTGTTACATATATAGAGGTTCAAAAGACATAACATTCAAAAAGACAACCATGCTTCTCATCGGAAGCCATATCTTCCCTCGCCTAAGACAATCTTTCCTTCCTAGTGAATTGTAGCTACTAAGGCAAAATGGGTTGTTGTTGTTAGCTGAGAATAGTCCTGACACTTCTGGTCTTCCAAGGATCTCCAACTATCCTCCTCGTTTGACCCACTTGCGACATTCTGCAGGTCGCATGCTTCAACAAGGCTGGTCTCCAAAATTGGCAGGAACAAAAATCACGTGCCCTCCCACCTTGGGCTCTGCATGCGGATGCACTAGCATGCATCAGGCTCCTATTGATAACTGCAATCACTTCATTTAGATTCGATCTCTAATCCCAGGTGGTCAGTAGCGACTATTATCATGCAGTGAACAGCAAGGGATGCCAGCGATGAAGGAAAAAGCCGACAGGGAAAAAAAGAAGGAAAATAATGGCATGTCTTGTGCATAAAGATTAGATCTGTTCAAGGTGCAGGACAAGCCAACATTAAAAAATATCTCTGCTCAAACTTGTCCCAGCTCGATCTACAGGCTGAAGTTTTTGGTTTAAGCCCAACTCATTATAGGTTGGGTTGGGTCACATTGGGCTGGCCCATGGGCTAACATGTCTATCTGGTCATAGTCTTTAATTTCTTTGGGAATTATCTTTAAGACTAGTTTGGATGAATGGATGGATTTAATGGAATAATTTTTTTGCTATTGGGTTATCTTGCATATTTATTTGGAGGTCATAAGGGTTATCCTGATGGGTTCTATGAATGTTTGGAAAGTTTTTAGATTAACTTGTGAAAATACATGAGATAACTCACAAAAATAGCTTATCCTACATTAACTCTAGCATAACTTATCTCTGGTTAAGTTCTCTTAACACAGGTCAAAATATCATTCCTATCAAATAAGATTAACTCCTATTTTGATGAGTTATCCTCCTTTTCAAACTAGACCTTACAGAATACGTATTCACCTTACTCATTTTCTTAATCTCAAGAAAGAAGGGAGAGAGGATGGCATAGGGGGTAGGGTGGGGAGGGAGTAATAGAGGGATTTTCGCAACTAGAGAATGGGATCTGGTGTCATTCAGCCCATGCTTGGTGGGATGAGTTCTGAAGTATTTCTTCTCTGTACACTATACTTTGTGGCCTTTGAGTCTCCTGAAATTGTTGAACACTAGGACAGTATAAATAATTTGCCTGTGCTCTATATTAGTGACTCAGTTGGGGGGTTTCCAAGGAATATAGAACACCTCTAGTTTGTCTCAAATTTGGCCAGGATATGGAATTACTGGTAAATTACAACTCTATTGCACAACAATTGGTGCATTGGTTTTTGCGACATTAATGGTTTTTGCATTGTTAACCCTTCTCCTTGCTTCTGCCATCACCCTCCTTAGAAAGTGGATTATTTGTTAAACTTGGGGTGTCTCTTAAGTTTCTTGAACCTGAGGCTCTCTTGCACAATGACACTTCCAGGATTTTCCTTCCCCATTGGATCTCCCACGTATCTGGTCTTTCGATATTGTTTGTGGTGATAAGTTAGCCTGCCTTAACTTGGTTCAGGTTTTGGCTATCAAAATGTATGTCCTTGGGAATCAACATCCTTGATTTAGAAGGCTCCATGCCCTTGAAGAAGTAATCTTACTATCCAATCATGCCTAAGGGGAATTCATTGATTGAGTTGAGGCTTTCAAACTTAGACAAAAGGGATTGTCTTCCTTTTCCCCCGTTTGGAGTAAGCATCAGGTTTCAACCTCTGGGGTATTCGTCTTCCCCTTCCTTACTGAATTGTCCGAATCTCACTTATTTAGTACCATCATTTGCTTCACCGTGTTTGTCATGGTCATTGGAAAGTCAGCCAAATAGTTCAAAAAAGGTTGATCCTCAACTTAAAAGTAGAGGGAAAAGTTTGGCGCGGGGGGGGGGGGGGGGGGGGGGGGGGGGAGCGATGGATGAATATAATATGGATGAATAGGATATCAATGGAGTCTCTTTAGGTTGGTATGGATATATGCATGATTCAAAATCGATTCAAAGTCAACCAAACCACGTATGTGACAAAATCCAACTCACGAATATAATGTGTTCGTTGTAAGATTACAAAATTACTATCTTTTCATTAAGCTTAAGCATTTTCGAACTACATTAACTCAATATGCTACCACCCAACCATTTGTGTGGGATTTTTTTAATTATACTTGAGTATTCTTTCCGATGTTTTGGTATTGTACAATTTATAGGGTTCATCTTGCGTGGGTTCTTATGACATGGTAAAGCAACTTATTCTCCTCTCAACCTTACGCGTCGGATACTTACTTTGATGCGAAGGTCATCTCATGTTCCCATCATGAGAAATTAGTCATGTCCTATAGTTTATTATAAAATTAATGCACGCCAGAGCGAGTAGCAAGCGACCCTATTGACCAGATATCACCGGAAAAAAAACGGGGAAGACACTCTTGCAAGGTTCCCATTTCTCCGATCCTCAAAAGTGGTCTTGGTACCGTGACCTGATCCTTAAATTTTTCCTTTCCAGCACAAGATCCCTTCTCCGTTGGGGCTCTAGTCGATCAATGCGTTGGTCGGGGACTCCCCTCTCTCGTGTCGACCACCATGCCTATCCTCCCCACTCTCCCTCTCTTTCCGATGTGAGCTCCGTTCGAAACAACTTCTTCGCTGCTCGACTACCCTCCACCTCCGATCGTCCTCGTATGTGTTGGAGGTTGCAGTAGTCTCATCACCTAGTGAGGTGATAGTTACGGTGGCGGTGGTGGTGTCATTATCGAGTGAACTTATGTTGTGGAGGTCCTCCACTTAATGTCGATCTTTAGCTTTGTTTCATCTTCTCCACGATCGATGTCATTTTTGAAAAATGGGGTGATGTCGAATCCGGTCTCGCCACAATCAGGTGCTAAGTTGGAGTCATTCTGGTCATCCGTCACCTGTTAATGCGGTTCGTCGATAATATCAACGACGCTTCATCGTATCTACTACGTAGTACAAGTTTCTCCCTACATCAAAAAAGATGTTAGGCTGCTTGTTTTCTTTCTGATAGATATTTTTGGAGTTTCCCTTCTTGAGGAGGGACTACTTTTCCCCTCTTTGAAGGGTGTAGGATCTCCTTCTCCCTTATCTTTCGGACTACATCCTTATACCTTTTTCATTTTCTTAATAAATGAACATTTAACCTTTCAAAAAAAAAAAATGGTGGGGATGACTTCTCAGAGTTGTGAATACAAAATAGCCTTATTGTTAAGCCACACTAGATGAAGAGGTAAATACATTAAAATGAAAAAATCTTTTTTTCAAAGACATTGTTCGAAACTTATAAGATTATTTGGGTTCAAGAGTAGGAATATGCTCGTTCAACAAAATAATGACATAAAAAAGATAAGAAAATTGATCATTTAATTTCACTTCAATTGATATACATTTGGGGAGAGCATGAGGACTTAAATTTTACTAGGTGCTTAAGAATACAAAATACAATTAGTGCTATCTTGCTTTCTCAGTGCGTATGATCCTTTTTGGTCAACCAATCTTGATATTCAAGAGTTACGCCTCTCTAGAATCCACGTGACTAGTCATGAGGTTTTCAGGTGACAGAGATTGTGGTCAATTGACTAACCAATTTGGGTTAACACGTACCTAGTCACAATCTTCGAAAGTTGAGGTAGTGGATGTGTAGATAACCACCTCCTTACTGGCAACTACCTCATGGTCGCACCTAGCCAGAGGAGGAAGTGATCTTCTCTAGTTGAGCACTTTTGACGGTCATGCGTCATTAGCCTAACAAGCTTATTCAGCTAGCTATATTTGACCATTGATCTCATCTAGATTCACATGTAGATTTTGCCAATTGATATTATTCACGTAGGTCAATTTTACTGGGCAAACGAGTCTTTGATCTACATAGTTATGACCAGATCCAAGTAATTGAATGTAAAAAAGGCTAATTATTGATTTTTTACGAGCCTTGCAAGATGAACGTAGCAAAAGTATTTTACTTTCCTCATCAGATATTGACGTAAAATAATAAAAAAAGTTTACAGGTGCATGCAAATAAAAATTTGATAGAGAAATGGAAAGGTCAGTGATTCCTGTACATATGAGTGTGAATACCGATCTGTACACACCCTCCTTACCGGTTGGTCGGTGGGGATGCGTGTGACAGTTTTCCAAATCAAAGGTGAGCCGTGACTTTTACCCATCTCATCCTATATATTTAAAGGTTCCCACAAGTGCGGATTCTCCTCCACAGGCCACCAATCTCCACCACCACTTTCCGTGATGACTATCTTCCTCCTCCTCGCCCTCCTCTGGTGCTTCCACGATGGTGGTGGGATTGGAACATCTCAGGCAGCAGTCACTGACCCGAGGGAAGGTACGTAGTACCCAACACAACCCAACTACCTTCCTTGAGAATCTTTGCATAATTTACACGTGTACTCCATGGGTTTGTTTTTACCCGTTTTTCCATTTAGATCCTTAGAGCAGCTGCTTCCCCATGGGACTTGCGTTCAAAATAAAGTAGAATCAAAGCAGAGGTCCAAAAACAATAAAGACAAGGAATAACTTTGGAAATAGTGATTTTTTCAACTGCTGTGGTGTTCGTCTTTCTTTCTGTTTGTTTTGTTTATTCACAAAGGGCAAACTACTTCCCTAAACTGGCAAAACATATGGAGGAACGGTATGCTGCGTTTGGAAAGGAGGAATCTCTCCTGAAATGGAACCTATGGATTCTCTCCCAATCCCAACTGGTTGGCTATTGCATGTGCAACGTTTCACTTTATAGAGTGGGGGTGAAGATTGCTTTTTATACAGATTTCCTCCCAATCGCAATGGACTGGATGCGAGGTGCAATATTGTTACTTAATTTACATGCGAGGTGCCTTGGCTGCCGTAGGTAAAACCTTATCTTCATGATGTGAAGGCAAAAACTCTCCCACCACATCAATAATGCAGAAGACGTGTACAAATTGTTGTGTACTTCACACCAGATTTCCCTTTGTAAAATAGAAGATATCCCTATATTTTTCGTGGTACTAATTAACCCAGCTTTGTTACAACGCCGGTTAGGGACGTCGGTTTGCAAAAATCCGTTCGTGTTTGTGGAACCCGCAGGTACGTTACTCCACGTGTAAACAACCCCAAAGTCGGTTCCGATCCACATCTATATGGTATATTATTGGTGTAGTCGACCTCTTGCTTCGTTGCAGGATCGACGAGGGAGGTAAAATATATATATATATATATATATATATATATATATATAGAGAGAGAGAGAGAGAGAGAGAGAGAGAGAGAGAGAGAGAGTAACGTAATTAAATTTATCTTGAGATATATTATAATTATTTGTTAAAAAAAGATATATAAAAATATATAATTTATTTTTGAAGATTATATTTAAATAAGAAATAATTATTAAAATTAAGTGATGTATATCATTGATTTTTTTTCCTTTATATTTAATTTGATGAGAGGAAAAACAAAAAAAACAAAAGGGAGAGGGAGTGGGGGGAGGGGCGTGGGAAGAGCTGGGATGGTAAAGTGATTGTGTGCAATAAAGTCAAAATAAAAGCATTAGTCTACTGCAATTATTGTGAACTCATAAAAAAAAAAATCAGAGATTTGAGTAATTGTTATATAACCAATGAAAACTCATTTGCATCGTTCATGAAACTACATCGAATTATATAAATCACGGCTACGACATGGAATAGACTCTTGTTTCGTTGTTATTAGGAAACCAATTGGCGTTTGGCATAGCTGCCGGGTCCCAAGTGTGATTCATTCGAAGGATAATTTGAAGTGGAGGATCTTTGCAGCATAATTAGCGGAAACTTCTCCGTCTGAATATTCCTTTTTCACGATAGGAAAAAAATTCGAGCTCGTGGTCATCCTAGAAATATCTAGAAAATCTTTATAAAAAAATAAATATCTAAAAAATGTTAAACTGGGTTGTGTAGTGTATCGAAGCATTTGAAAATTTTCAAGAGTTGAGACTTTGTTTAGATTGCAGCATGTAAGAAAAAGGTAGTGGGAGGGGCGGGGGTGAGAGAGAGAGAGAGAGAGAGAGCGTGGGGAGAGAGTTGGGGACGGGGGGGAGAGCGGCACGTGGCAGGGGTTAAACCCATCTTTAGTTATTCAGGAAACTGGATGGATATCTAAAGCTGGCGCAAGCAACCTGCCGCCTCTCCGTAGTTGACACAAAAAAAAATAAAAGTATAATTATTGAAGGGCATCCGAGATCGCGTAGGAGGCCGCCAATGACCACCAACAATTTTAAATAACGTGGAAAACAAAATACAGTCGTTGACAAAATAAAAATAATATATGCAATCACATAAAAGTCTGAAGTTATTAGTCTAATTCCACTTTTGATAGGCATACGTCAAGAAGAGGAAATTTATTCCTCAATATCTACAAACATGAAATAGTGAGTTGCAGTCATTTTATGTTGCCCTCGTTGGCTGTCACCATTTCTATATACATAGGTGCGAGTCATTTATAGAAAATAAATGCAGGCGGCTATATTTTTCAAGATATGTAACCATTAGATTAATGATGAGTTATGAAGAATAATGGAAGAAGTTATGGAGAGGATAATGAAAAACAAATGAATTTACTGTTTTTTTTTTTTTTTGAGTCTCGGATAGATTAGATTTAAGTATGTTTCGTTTTCTAATCATGAGTTGATTTAATTTATTTTACAAAGTTAATTTCTTTCTTCATTAATTATATAATAAATTATTTTTATATTTTCATACAAATTATATTTATTATTAATTTAATATTTATTTTGTATAAACTAATCAAGCCAAGCCTGCTATGAAATTCATGTGCTTTGTGACTAGTAACTTCCTTACACGATATCATATAGAAAAATATATGAGTAACCTCTCACCATGAAAGAATTTTAAAAAGATTGTTTGTCCCTACTTTACAACTATTAAATAGATAATAAATCATGGATGCCGTACTTTTATGACTTTTTTTCGTGAAATTTAAAAGTAAAATTTATTGCAACCTCAAAAGTTACAAGAAAACATTAGCCAACGTCATCAATGCCAAAAACCGTACACATGAGCATCAATGCAATACTTAACGAGATTATGAACCAAACCAACATGTTCCCTAGAAACATTAATAAGAAAAAGCACAAGAGCTCTATGGAGTAAGGATTGATAGTCGGTAACAACGTGCTTTGACCTCCATTGAGGTTGTGAGAATTTTAGTGTTTGACTAACGGACCAGCAACGTCATCGAAAATAGCGTCTACATCATTAGCCAAATTTAAGGTGAAAAGAATGCCATAATGAACGGCAAGAACTTTTACTTCATTAAGATCAGTAGTAGAAAGCAATTTGGCCCTACAAGCAATGATCCCATCATCATCATTCTTGATAACAGCAGCTCTGCATGAATGTGTCGCTCTTACTGCAGATGAACGAGAATGACAGTACCTCCAGACATGCCCCTTATACTGACTGCAATTAGAATGTGGAGTTGGCATTGTTAAAAGCGTATCATTAAATTTAGAATAATATTTTGCCATATTTTTGGCCTTATTGATAGAGTCCGAAAGTAGCTACTCGTGACCTCTCATGAGATGTTCTCATCTTTGCAGCCACAGAATGTGCAGAACATAGAAAGGAAGAAAGCTATTTGCACCCATAGTTGTAAGAGGATCCCCCAATGAAATATAAATATCTATCCAAGATCCACACAAGGCTTCCACACGAATACCCAGCGTCAAAGTCACTTCACATCTGAAAAATATGTGCTCTAAATCTTTGAAATTAGAGCCACAAAGGTCACAACATGAATCAATATTGGGCAAACGTTGTGCTAGAATAGCCTTTGTTGGCAATGCTGAAGTACATACCCTCCAAAGAAAAATTTCGTGTGAGAAGCTAAAGAGTAATAGGACCAAATCTTTTTACGGATTTGGACAATCTCAGGATTATGAAGTTGATACTTCCCATCATGCAGTAACAAGGCTTGATAAGCAAACTTGATGGTGAACGTGCCCAACTTATGCAGTGTGCAAATCAATGCATTGTGCTCACCTTCTAGAATGGGAGTGTTGTGAATCTTATTGACCACTACTTCATAAAAACTTTGTTCTGGCTTATCTATATCCCATTCCTTGGAATCAATGATGAAGTGCCAAAGATTTGCAGGAAGATTTCCATTTCTTGTGCCTAACAGAATAGGGGAATTCCAATCCTTAATCAAATTATCTCTCCACATATTAATCTTTCCACCATTGCCCACTTGCTTCCGAGAATGGAGAAACAACTGTCCCCGGACTTCAGCTAAGGCCTTCATAAAAGGTGAAGCACTCTGATTCGGGGAGAAATCCCAAATGGAAGAGTTAGAAAAATATTTAGCTCTCAAGTAAGATTGCCCATGCCCTTCATCCTCTGTTAATAATCCCCAGGCCATTTTCAAAAGAAAGGCACAATTCATATAATAAGGATCATAGAAAACTAATCTGACCAAGCTTTACCACACATGTCTCTTACCATCCAAAAATCCCCACCAAAAGTTCCTAACAATTTTTCCAATTTCCAAGCATAACTTTCTAGAAAAAAGATTTGTAAACACCAAATAGCAGGGGATAACCAAAAGTGAGGACTGAATAAAAACCCCCTTGACAGCCTGAGAAAGCATTCTTTCCTTCCATCCAGATAACTTCTTATGACATTTGGATAGGACCATATCCTTAAGCTTCTTTTGTGACATTGAATCAAGCAATGGGTAGGTAGCCGAGATATAACTCCTCCTTCATCATTTCTTTCACTCCTAATACAAAACAGATGGTGTCCTGTATAACCGAAGGAACTCCTTTACTAAATAAATTCTAGATTTTCTATAGTTGACACTCCGTCCAGACACTACCTGGAAGTTATTGAATATAGTCTTCAAATGTAGTGCTTCTTGGCAGGATGCTGTTGAAAAAAGGATAATGGGTAAGGAAGGACATTTTCTTCTCCAATTTATACCTTGAAATGAGATTGTTAGAAAGGGAAGAGCGTAAGGAACGAGATAGAAACTCCAAGTAGAGAATTAATAAATAAGCGGAAAGAGGGAAACTTGTTTTACAACACGTGAAGAAAAAATAGTACTAGTTGTACTACTATTGACAATTATCTCAAAAGACATGATTAAAGATATTAATTTAAGAGGAAAATGCAATTGAACTAAACATGCATTCACAAAATTCCACTCAAGTCTATCAAAGACTTTTTCCATATCCAGTTTCAATGCCATAGACCCTCTTTTTGACTTGTACGACTTCGTAGAGTGGAGGACCTCCCTCGCTAAAAAAATTGGATTGATTCGGAGAAACAATTCTCAACAAGACTGATTGAAACCTTCTAGCTGCTAGATCAGCAACTAACTTATATAAAGAATTAGTGATACTGATCAACTTGCAATCTTTAGGCTCAATGGGATCATTAAGCTTAGGGGCGATAGCCAAAAAGGTTTTACTCATAAGAGTTGGCATGGAAAAAGTAGCAAAACAATCTTTAACAAGCCGCAACACATCATTTCCAACTATATTACCTTGGGCTTTAGCAGTGGATGCCCTACTTTTATCTTTTTCTTGTTCCATCCAGTAGTTTGAACCACATGGAAAATTGCATCTTGTTATTTATATATTGCCACTAAATCGAAAGCCTCTGGTTTTGTTTTAACTTCCTCTTTGACTTTCTCTCGAGATATAGGCTTTAGGCTATGTTTAGGAGGTGGGATAAGGGTTAAAAGGGGGGTTTGAAGTTCTCATCAAAATATTTTATATTTTTCCATTTTATATCAATCATTACTATTTTCTATATTACATCAATACTAATATATGTTAAAATATATTTATTTCAACTTGATATACCCACCCATACCATATCATAATATTAAAATATTATATATTAAATCACATCATCATACCAATCATTGCAAATCTATCAAATAAATATCTTTCTTACCTTGTTTGGCTTTAATCTAAACCCTATTTGCCCAAACTCTTAATCAAAGTAGCCTTCTCAAATTCAACTTTTCCCCTCAACTATCTATATAGATTGCTGAGGTAGTGGGATCATCACCCTTTACATGGTCCAATCAAACTGTGGGGGCGGGGTGGATCGCTTGTCATTTAGATAAAGCTGTGGCCAACCTCGCTTGGTTCGATATGTTTCCTTTGGTGTAATTACACTAAATACCATTTGAGAGAAGCGACCATGCCTTGATAAAAGTTCCCATTGTCTCGAGTGCAAGGAAAAAGTGACCGTTCCACTTCTTCAATCATTGGTTGAAGCGAGATGGTTTCATGAACCTTGTTCGTCGAGTGTGGGAGGAAGACGTTTCAGGCAAACCCCCGTGCTTGTTGTGTGGCTAAATTGAAGAAGGGTAAAGAACACTTGAAGCATTGGATAAGAGCGGATCAGGACTGCCAATCCTCATCGTACGACTAAGGGAGGAACTCCACGCTAATGCTACCGCATTGGCTGCTAACCAAGGGAACCAGCACCTTCATATTGAGGAACGCCACATCAAAGGGGAATTAGAAAAGCTTATGTTGGAAGAGGAAAGTGAATGGAGGCAAAGTACTCACATGCTTTGGCTTGACTAAGGCGATTGGAATACCCAATTCTTCACGACTGCCACCCAAATGCGGTAAAACATGAATGCCCTGTTACAACCCGATTCGGCTCCATACAGAAACTGGGTCAGACTGTGTCACCTATCCGAAGATCCAGTTGTCAAACGAGAAATAACCAAAATCATAAAATTATCACACATGCAACATAGCAAGAAAATAATTAACAACAGAAAGAACGGAACAAGATCCAAGTACTAATATCCATCTTAAGGAAATAAAACAACGTACTAGCATAGCCATCACAAAAGAGATAAGTGCGAGTATCGGATAGTAGAGATTCTGAACAAAAGTACTCACTACGACGGGAAAAACACTGTGCTACAACCGAATGAGAAATAGAAACAGCTAAGGTTAGGCTCGGCTTGGTCCAACTCCCTCTGCAACCGGTGAAGCTGGCTACTCAGTCCCCTCACCTGAGTAAAAGTAGTAGACGTTAGCACAACGCTGAGTAGAGTAGCAGGCAAATAATTTACGAAATATGAAGAAAAGAAAATAAACTGCAAGTTGGTGACAAAAACTGCATGCTTTTAAAGTAAACTTACTGTTTCGTTAACTACTTGTTATTTGATTCTCAAGAATTTCCAACACATGATCATTCTTCCCTAGCGTAACGATTTTGTCGAAGTATCCTCACAATGCAGGATGCACACGTGGCACTCTCTTGGCCGAGAGAGCACCCTGTTCCCGTCCTACACTCGGATAACCACCACGGGGTCATGGTCGCGCGTAGTGGTGACTACGGCGCACGTGATACGCGCACAGGGGGTTACCCCGCTGTTGAAAGGATAATCCCCGGCAACGGCACCAAAATGTTGTAGTGGAAAAATCGTCGCAAACGGATTTGAGTTTTGAAAACTCGTCGTTGTAATACAATTTGCGAGAAAAAATCGTCAACAGATAAATTTAACCGAAACTCGAAAGGAATTCCAGGTCAAACACAGGGAGGTAGATATTTGATTAAAAATGTCACGTTTGTTTTATTGTCATGAAGCAGATTAACTGATCAAATTAAATCTAAACTAGCTATCTACTTAAAGAATAGTAAATAGAATAGAGAAAGAGAGGATATTACAATTAAAGACAAAATAGAGATAGAATAAATAGATATTTCATAACCACAGAATAATGTCTATTACAACTAACAACTACTCGTTACACTAGAAAACAGTAAATCTACTCTAGAAAGAGGTAAAAGAGAAGGTGGAGAGAAGTTATCCTCTTCGACGGGTGCTTGGAGGACAAGCCACGTTGACGGAGTGCCCGGAAGAACATGGTGAGATGCAAGACGAAGAAGAACGACAATGGATGATGGAGAACGAGGGAGGGCGACGTCGCAGCGGGATCTGCTTCCCGAATGGCGGTGAGAGGACCACTACAGAATGCTCCACGAATAGGATGAGAATGTGTAAAAATTATATTTTTAACTCTAGAGGAGCATCCCGGGTTTGGGACAAGCTCTTAGAGCTTTGGAGGGGGTGAGAGAAGAGAGGAAGGGATGAAGAAAGTGTGGGAGTCGTAGGGCTATTTATAGGTGAAGTTTGAAGGAGCAATTAGGTCATTTCAAGTTGAAAACATTAATGCAAGGGCCTTTGGTGACGGATTTAAGCGTCACTAAAGCCTTGAACGTGGGCTTAGTGCATCCACCCGCCGCTCCTCCTCTCCCCACGCTCAAAACGCCTGCGCATGAACAAGCGCTCTCGCGATCGGATGACTTAAACGCACCGTGCCTCATCGCGCGCTTGCATTAAGAGGCGACACGGCCTCTTTCATCGCCGTTGGATGCGAGGATCAACGACCCAAATCCATGCTTGCACGCCTTCACAAATCGCACCTCCCGCACGTTTGATCGCGCGTTTGCGCTCCTCGCATCTGGGCGCGCCACGTCGTTGCCTCCACCGCCGCCCAATCGCCATCCAACAGGAGAAATCAACCGTGCCACACTCATGCCTTCAATTTGAGGTGCACGGAGGCTTGACCCTGTGACCTTCACTTTGCGAAAGCGTGCTCGCCCAACGCGCTACTCACGTGTTTGAGGCAAGATTTGATTCAAAGCGCGCGCTCTCATGGCCGTTGGATCAAGATCCAATGATCTAGATCTAATGGCCAGTTGAGGAGAGGAAGTGCAACGGTGATCCAAGGGCGGTTTGGGCAACTGAGATGGCCCCATGTGGCACCATCTTGGCCGTCCACCTTTTGTGACTTGTAGATGGTGCCACGGATGTCGGATTTGACCGATTTTCGTGCTGTTGGGTTGCGATAGTCGATCTGCACCCTCCGTGCAGTCGGATTTGTCATATGATGTACGGATTTACACCATCTTAGCCCCATGACCTCTGACTTTCTCGAACTGCATCTGATACTACGGAAGTTCGATCGCGGTGATATTGGAGTCGTTGAACTCCAATCGTTGCCCTGATCAGATTCGTACTGTTGGATCTTCAATTCGAGGCACCGATAAGATATTACCCTATTTCCTGATCAAAAAAAGAGAAAATTAACCTAAAATTTATACAATCTAATCTAAATGCATGATGATACATGTTATATAATATTTATAATGTATAATGCAACTTTACGTCTAAGAACACACAAAAATAGATGGTTTATGTGATATAAACGTGTTTACATCACACTCACATGCCAATCATTTGCTAGTCGTAGCAAAACTACATGCTATTTATAAGAGAATTAACTCAGATTACTTGGGAAAAAGTTATTTTTCAATACTTAGAGATTTCAACTAAAACCTGAACTACAGAAACACAATAGCATCCAGGTCTTTGCCAAAATGCAGACCGCCTCAAGCCCTCGCCTTATTCTAAGAAGGATCGTTTTTTCTTTTTCTTCTTTTCTTTTTTTTTTTGGATTTTTGAGTTTAGGGTTTTGGAACAACTTTCTACAGTCACCCAACCCACCCAAGATTTGATGAGAACTCTAAGTTCTAAGCATCTTTTTGTGTGAAGTGCTAAACCCATTAATCGGCAATCAGAACAGACTTCGGGTTTTTACGTCCCTAGGTGACCTTAAAAAGGAATTCTGCCTGAAGGTGTATCATTCGACTGGTAGCTTTCTCCCTACTTTTATTTTTATGGGGTCAACACAAGGGTGAAACACAGTGTATATCTCCATGATTTATTCAAGTTCTCTACTTCTTCCTAAGTGTTTGGAATTAAACGTGCATTTCTTGAGCTGGGATCTGAACAACCTACCAATGGGCTGTTACCTACAATAACTTGCTAGCCATACTCGTGCGATAAAGTGTGGCTTATTTCTTTTTTTTCTTTTCTTTTCTCCTTTTTTATATTTTTTTCTTTTCTTTCTTTAAGTAGGTGGCTTCCCTGATCTAAGATTTACCTAAAAGTAGCAGGAAAAGAATGGTCGTGTGACTGGGCTATGGACAACCGACCAATGGGCTGTTACGCACAATAACTTGCCAGCCATACCATCTGGTGGTCTACTCCGGTCAGCTTGTTTATTACACTTTAAATTACAGTCGTTATAGTATGTAATAAGACAGCTACCAGATTACCATTACAAAATTTTTTTACTCGGAAACAGTTTTCCCGAGGTCGAACTCAAGGAGCTACTAGAATTCTAGAAATATAAAAGTTCTCTATTAGATTACAAAAATAAGAGAGAGAGAGAGTCTGTCTTGTTTCTTCTTCTTCTCTTTCCTTTCTTCTTTCAGCTGATCTCCTCTTCTTGCAGAGTCTTCCTCTCTTCTTCTTTCTTTTCTTTTCTTCTTCTGCGGCTGTGATAATCTTCTTCTTCTTCTCTGACTTCTTCTTCTTCTTCAGCCTTCTTCTTCTTCTTCTTCTTCTTTTTCTTTCTTCCCTTGCTTGCGGCTTCAGTTTTCTTTCTTCTTTCTCTTTTCTTCTTCTTTTTCTTCTCTGCTTCCTTCTTTCTTTTCTTGCTCTACAGCTCCTCTTCTTTTCTCTTCTGGCTGCTGCTCATCCGTCGTCTGGTGTAGTGGTCAGATGACTTAACTGTAGGTTTGCTACAGTGCCTTCCTTTTTTCTTTTCTTCTGTTTCTCTCCTTCGGTTCTTCTTCTTCTTCTGCTGCCCTGAGCGGCTGAGGCTTCGGCCGCCTCCCTTCTTCTTTTCCTTCCTTCTTCTCCTTCTGCTCCTGCACGCTCACACAAGGATTAGAAAGCAAAACCTACCCCTTCCCCGCGTCTCTCTCTTTCTCAGATTTCTCTCTTAGGACCGCTCTCCCAGAGCCGGGTAATCGGGTGCGGGTATCGCGCACGAGACCAGGCCCACCGGCGTGCGGTGGTGGGCGAGGAGTGCGTGGTTTGGGTAATCAAATCCGGCCCAGACCCGCGGGGCGTGAGTGCGGGTGAGGGCGAGCGAGCGCGTGGCGCGCAACGTGCAGGAGGGACCTGACCCCTGTGTTCGAAGGGGAATAGCCTTAAACACTTTTCTAATTTAAGTGCGGGCGCTTAGCCACGCACTTCCGAGGTGGGACTAAAGTCCCACCTCCCAAATTGGCGCTTGCAGCTGAGGGAGCCGCAGGCAATTTCAACAACTCGCGAAGCCTTCGCCCGCGCTGTAGACCTGGGCGTGTTTGCAGAGGCAACCCGTGTGTCCTGGGGTGTTCACCTGGGTGGGAGAGCACCTGCAGCTGCAGGTGAAGGAGCTGCAACAGCTCGGTAATGGCGGCAAAGGGGCTTCGACCTGAAAACAAGAATACGGCCTCTCGGCCCAATCAGAAGATGCAGGGAGATTCGCCGGAGTGCGACGAAGGCAGTGCGGGTGGTGGTGAGGCGTGAGGTCGCGTGTGGAGGTAGCCCTAGGTTGGACTGTGGCCGAAGAGGTGGGTTTGTTTGGGGGTGGTCGGGTGGTGTTTGGCAGTGAATGGGAAGGGGGAATCTGTTGAGTGGAGTGAGGGGAAGCTTTTAGGGTAGTCGGCAAGGGGTGAGGAGGTCTGTGGAGGTGGGATGGGCTCGCCGAAGAGGGTGGTCGAAGACGGAGCAGGCGAGAGTGGAAGTCGCGTGCGGTGGAGCAAAAAGGTAAATTGAGAGAGGGAAAATGTAAGAGAGGAGGAGAGGAAGCTATTTACCTAGGTTTTGGACGAAGGGGGAGGGCGAAGCCGCCGGCTCGTATCTGCCGGAGCTGGAGAAGAAAGGGCCCTGTAGGAGGAGTGCGGCGACTAGGAAGCAGGCGGAGGGCGCCGGCGGGTACAGCCCAGCGCAGACGAGAGGGCAAGGAGAACCCTGCTGCAGGTAAGGCGACAGAGCGATGAGGAGGAAGAGGAGGAAGTCGCCGGAAGCTGTGGGCCTTCTAACGGAGGAGGAAGGGATGAAGTGGGGGGGTGTTCTCCGTCAAAGAAGAGCTTGAAGGAACCGGCAGGGGGTGCCGGTCCTTATAAAGGGGCTGGCGCAGAGGGAGGAGCGGGGCTGGCAACGTGCCAGCCTCGCTGGAGCGTGGCCGGAAGGGACACCCATACCTTCCGTGCATTTGCACGGAAGGTATGGGGGTCGGCAGAGAGCATGGCCGGGTCCCTGCGACAGAGGACGTCGCAGGGAACCCCGCTTCTGCTTTACAGGGCGGTAACCCTCCTCTGCGCGGTGCCATGCTCCGCGCAAGGTCGCTGGAGCATGGTGCTGCGCAGAGTTTGCAGGAGGGACCGTTCTGTAAAGAATGATGAAAAGTTGGGGGCCAAAATGCAAGTGTTTCGAAAGATGAGGGTCAAAAAATAAATAAAGAGGACCAAATTGTAAAGTCGGCCAAGGAGGTCTCCTCTTAGGCTCAAGTTTTTATACAAGACTAATCTGAACCTAAGGATTTTAATGGTGAATTTTAATTCTAGGTTGGACCAAATTTGACCGGCCAATTTGTGTAAAAACCAAATTAAGTCATTAATTGGGCATGGTTCTTTTTTTAGGTCAAAATATGTTTCTAAGGCTAAATTGAAGGTTCTAAACCTTAGAGATTATTTTTCTATGAATTTTAGAGGATTTAGTTAATTTTTATCCTGGCTCGAACCTCGTGAATTGAAGTAGATTTGTTTTAGGGTTACAGAATGTCATTTAATTTCTTGAAGTTGCCATAACCCTTTTTAGATCAAATCATCCTACTTTTCTTCTTATTAGACTTGTTTGACCTGTGTTTGGACCCTTCATTACCCTGTTTGCCAACTGCATTGGTGAAATTACAGTTTTACCCCTTATGATTTGTTTTCTTCTTAAACTCTGAATTCTCTAAGTTAAGCCTTTCTTTGGGTCATGTATGACCTTTTTTTCACATATCTGGGTTAGATTGTGCTAGTTAGGGTTTATGATGAGGTTCTCATCACCATCCTAAAAAGTTCATTGGTTACCTAATTTCCGTAAAAATCGTCAAAAAGTAAGTCAGTGCAAATAGTGTGCAGATGCTTAGACTTAAAGTTCCCTCAAATCGGGCGGGTTAATAAGTCATGTACTTATCACCTCAACTTATTTAACCAATTGAAATTTGAATTTAGAATGGCGAAGACTCGATAAGCAGGTCCACATTTTAATGGACATTCGGGCTGATTAAGCCCGAAGACCTGAAGGGTCTTAATGTTCAAATCATATAGTTTTATTCTCTAAGATTGAAAATTTTCTAAAGCCCAAGTTCTCTTTCCTAATTCAACTTTTTTTTTTCCAAAATAAAGAGAAAATAAAAAGAATCAACGGAGCTAACAAGATGATTCAGATAATGATATCCACCCCCTCATGCCTATCTAAGGCTATCCTCACTATATTAAAAAGACATGAAACAAAGTGGAGTAGAGTAGAAAACATCTGAATTGTGTGAATAATAGGTCGGCTCCGAGATGAAAAGAAACTATATACGTGCTGAATTTAGTGTCTTCAGCTAGGCATACTATACAAAGAAGAATAAATAAAAAATTCACAGATGCAGGTCAGAATCAGAATAAGAAAATTTAGCTTTGGACCTACTAGGAGAAGATGTCCACAGATGTGGACTAGATTGTGATGCAAACCTATACCCCATGGTCGAGTATAACTAAGGTTCTTGATAAAAATTGCCTAGAACTTAAGATTAGTATGCAAGCGAGGTCAGGCCTGCAATTTGTGAGGATGCAACCCAAGGCCAAAATGTCAGGTTATAGGAAAATTAAGCTTAAAAGGATAATCAATGATTGTGCGCTTGGGTTGGGCATCCTCTGAATCAAAGATGTCATAAGAGTCCTGGTAGAAGGTTGGTGGTTTCAGACAAATAGGCACCCTTAGACTTGGTCTTCTGCTTCCTCCGAAATTGGCTTTTTATATCATCATTTCCCAATTCCTATCCTCTGCAATCAGGACTTCAGATTCTGGGACCTCTTGCATGATAATCACCCCATTTAAAATTTTCAAGTCCAAGATTAATGGTTGAATCAAAATTGACTTGGGTCTAGTGATCTCAAAATCAAAATCATCAATATGCTCAATGGGGTGTGATTGAGGAATAGGGCTATGAATTGAATCCTTCGTGAAATCAGGATCTGAATCCACCATACTAGCCCCTAATAAGATCAATTTCCTCAATTATTGGGCCATTAAATTATTCATCGAATTCCTCAGGCCAAGTTGTTTCACTGAAATCGTGTGTTGTAAACTTAGGTGAGACTTCACATAATGATTCTTCACATTCAAAATCAAAGAATTCTAAATCCGCATTAATGTATGTCTCAAAATCATCAATCACTTTCTATTCCATGGAGACATACGTTTCCTCGTACCCCGGCCCAGGGATCTCAGGTGAAGAAATCAATTCATCCTTATTTGATTACTCTAGAACAACCTGGTCAACCCTAGTCTCGTAAAACGTGTCCCCCTATAGGTGCCTGAAAGGTGGTTGAGCGACGTGGTGCTTTGTATTTATTATAGTATAGTCGTTATAGTATAAGCTACGCTTGTCACCATCACTTTCAATTTTTACTCAGAAATAAAAGGTTTTCCGAGGTCGAACTCTGGGAGCAAACTATAATTTTAGAAGTACAATGTTTCTATTACAAAAATGAGAGAGAGAGAGAGAGAGATAGATTGGTCTCTTGACTTTTTCTTCTTCTCTTCTTTCTCTCTTGTCTTTGTCTTCTTTTTCTTCTCTTCTTTCTCTTCAGTTCTTCTTTCCTTCTTCTTTTCTTTTTCTTCAGAGCGTCGTCTGATTTTTCAATCAGACGACTTAAGTAGCATTTGCTACAGTGCTTCCTCGGTGCTCCCTCTTCTGCTTCTTTCTTCTTCTTCTTCTCTTCTTCCAGCAGCCAAGGCTTGGGCTGCTTCTTCCTTCTTTTTCTTCTCTTCTTCCAGCAGCCAAGGCTTGGGCTGCTTCTTCCTTCTTTTTCTTCTCCTTTTTCCAGCAGCTAAGGCTTGGGCTGCTTCTTCCTTCTTTTTCTTCTCCTTCCTCTTCTGCGGTCTTCTTTCTCTTTTTCTTCTTCTGCCTGCACACTCACATAGCCTGGTCAGAGCAAAAACCTAACCGTACCCTCCCCCGCATCTCTCTCTCTCAGAATTCGCTCGTAGGATCGCTCTCCCAGAGCCGGGTATTCCGGTACGGATTCGCGCCCGGGTCCAGGCCCACCGGCGTGCGATGGTGGGCGAGGAGTGCAGGTCGGGTATACGAGTCGAGCCAGGTCCACGGGGGGTGGTCGCGGACGAGGCCAGGTGAAGCGGGTGCGGGACCTCACCCCAGTGCTTTCGGAGGCAACCAGGTAAAAGCACAAAATCAATTTATCGCAGCGCGGCGTTTCGAAATCCCACGATGTGGGACTATGTTCAGCACTCTTCTCACGTGCGCCCGCAGCAGACCGCAGCTTCGCTTCCTCAGCTGCAGGCTCTCTTCGCGTCGATTGCTGGGTTAGCTGCCTTCGCACTACCCTCCCGCCCTCACAGCACCTGGAGCCTTGGAATCCTGAAGCCTGGAGCGTGCGTGGAGCTGCTTCACTGCAGCGTCAATGGCGGCCGGATGTCGAAACTGCCAGACACGAAAAGGGGCCTCTCAGCCTAATCAGATCAGTGGGGGACCTTCGCTGTGGCACAGCGAAGGTGGTGCGAGGTGCAGAAGGTCATGGGGCGGTGTCTGGCTGCGGGGATAGGTCGGACTGTGGTTGGGAACATGGGTCTATCCGGGGGGTCTTTAGGTGGCGTGTGGCAGGGAATGAAGAGGGGGAAGCTGTGGAGTGGAGTGAGGGAAAGCTTCTGAGGTGATCGGCGAGGAGTGAGGGGGTCTGTGGTGGTGGGATGGGCTCGCCGGAGAGGGTGATCGGAGACGGAGCAGGTGGAGGTGGAAAGTGTGGTTGAGGGTTTAATTGAATGAAAAATAGTGAGGAAAAGAAAGAGGGGGAGGTGGGGAGAAGTTCTGACCTAGTTGTAGGGACGAAGGGGGCCGGAGTAGGGCGGCAGTCGTATCAACTGTCGCCGGAGAAGAAGATGCCCAGAGAGAGAGGGCAGCGGCGAGGAGAGAGCGGGAGGGCGCGCGCTGGGTACGGCACGACGCGGGAAGAGCGGGCGAAGGCGGCTCTGTTGCTGGTATTGCGGCAGAGCGACGAGGAGGAGGAGGAAGAACCGTCGGAGCTGGTGGGCTTCTGCCGGAGTGGGAAGAGAGGGAAAAAGAGGGTGTTTCTCCGTCAGGACCGAGCTGCTTGCTTCTGCAGGCGGAGGCAGCTTTTATAGAGGTGAAAGCGGAGAGGTGGGCGGAGGGAGGCGACGTGCCTCCCTCACCGGAGGACGGCCGGAGTAGGGACCCATACCTTCCATGTGTTCGCACGGAAGGTATGGGCCGCTGCAGAGACCATGGAGGTGTCCCTGCGACAGCAAGCGTCGCAGGGAACACCCCGTTGAAAGGGCAGAGGTCCTCCCTCACCCTGCGCGGCGCCATGCTCCGCACAGAGTCGTCGGAGCATGGCGCTGCTCAGGGTTTTGCAGGGAGGACTTAAATGCAAAGAACGATGAAGACTTAGGGGCCAAAATGTGAGGGTTTCAAAAGTTGAGGGTCAAAAAGTAATAGATGAGGACCAAAATGCAAAGTCGGTCAAGAAGGTCTCTTCTTAGGCTCAAGTTTTTATGCATGACTAAATGTGACCTAAGGATTTTAATGGTGAAATTTATTTCTAGATCAGACCTTGTTTGACCGGTCATTTTTCATAAAAACCTAAATTAAATCATTAATTGGGCATGGTTCTCAATGTAGGTCAAAGTGGGTTCCCAAGGCCAAATTGAAGGTTCTAAACCCTAGAGATTATTTTTCTATGAAGTTTAGAGGGTTTAGTTAATTTTTTCTTTGCCTCGAACCTCGTAAATTGAAGTGGGTTTATTTTAGAGTTACAGGATGTCATTTAATTCCTTGGAGTTGCTGTAGCCCTTATTGGATCAAATCATCCCACTTTCCTTCTTATTAGGTTAGTTTGACCTATGTTTGGACCCTGAGTCACCCTATTTACCGATTATGTTGGTGAAATTGCATTTTTACCCCTTAGTTCCCATTTTCTTCACAAACTCAGAATTCTCTGAGTCAAGCCTTTCTATAAGTTATGTAGGAGCTTTTTCTTGCAAATTTAGGTTAGATGGTGCTAGTTTAAGGTTTATGACGAGGTTCTCATCAGTGCCTGAGAGGATTCTGACATTGGCTCTCCTATCAGGGATTCATCCTAGGAATCCTCCCAAGATTGGACTAGAGCAATTACAAATCTCATCCTCAATTTCGATAACTTTCCAAGTAAAAACTCACCCGAGCCTTTATCCTTAACATCCTCGAGCCAATCCAACAAATATTTGTTAAGATCGTCAATCATTTTAATCAAAGGCTCCAATTCTTCAGGGCAAGGTGTTGGCTGAGCTTCTAAAGATTGTATGGTATTCCTTAAGTTAGCCAACACCTTATCTTGGACCTAGTTAACCTGAACCAAATGGTTTGGTTCAGGGTTGGGTGGGTTTGGGTTCAATCTTGGGGAGTCAAGGAATTGAGGTTCTTGATACCCTCCCTTGTAATAGGTCATTTTAGGTTCTCCATAAGGAGGTGATGACCTATATGCAGTGTAATCCAAGGAAGGGTAAGGATCAACATATCCTTCTTAATTTTAGATCATATTAGGTTGTCCAAATGAGGGCAATGATCTATAATCGATGTAGGTCGGAGAAGGATAAGAATCAAGATCATGGTGTCCAGAGTTAGACCCTGAACACGGAGGTCCAAAATTGTATCTCAAATCCGAGTTATCCCAACTAGTAGATGGTTGATTACAGCACGAGTTGGGATAATAATCATATTGAGGATAAGACGTATTAGGAGGGTAAGAGCGAGAATGCATCTAGAATGTGGAAGGATTCATGACAAATAGAAAAAAGAAAGGTGCCCTGCAATACAAACAATCAAACATGTCCTTAAGTGGGATAACCTGAAGACCTACAGACTCCCAGAACCCGTCTTGAGATAAAGAAACAATCTGATTTACTTCTTTCCAGTCAATCCAAGCAGTTAAAGGGAGGGGCTGGGGAGAAGGTTCTTCCTTTGGCTTGCGTCGTCGGTTCCTAATGTATCCCCTAACCATGATCGTTTGATTCTGCTCCCCTAGCTAGACATCAGATTAAATGGTAGAAGCAGACTAATAAAAAATAATCTCGATCTGGGCTTCTAAGAGCGAGTCAAATCCTTAAGGTCAACGTCTACTCTATTTTAATTAGGGATAGGTTTGAATGTGCTTTGGAATGTGATGGGCCCTTTATCTGGGTTGTGCCCTTAATGATTAATTGATATGTGCATGCGTGTGCAACCAGTGATTTTCAAGAAAGATTATTTTTGGATGTGATGAATTTTAGGGTTTAAATCTTGTTTAGTAGCTTTTAGAATTCAACTTTAGGTGTATTCAATCAAGTTCAATTGGCACACCAGGTTTTGAAAGCATAGGTGAAGATGTTTTCCGTTAAAACTTAAAAGAATGTGGAGTGCCTGATAAATCCCTAAAAGTTGAACCTATTTGGCAGCTACTTGATGAGTTGATTTTAGTTTAAGTAGTGCGACGCAAATAACTCAAACAATTAGCCTGATGCACCACTTAATTAAGCACATAAGTGATTACCTAATTTGATTTCTACTCAATTATGTGTTGATGAGTGTACCGGTCCTAAAGATCGGGTTACCGGTTGAGTATGAAGAATCAGAAGAGGTTGTGTACCTCTATGAGATTTTTTAAAATTTTTCTTTATATAAGCGGAGGGTGAGGTAGGTGGAGTTGACAAACAAACAATCAAAATTACCCTTAGAGTTTATGCAAGCTCCTAGGTTAATTAGGGTTTGTGTTATAAGGTGATGCAATGAAATCTAGTGGGTAGGGAGGTGAGGGTAAACTTATAGACCCTTCAACAACACTTTACTCTAATCTACCGCCTTTGCTCGCCTCGTAAGAGTACCTGCAATCACAATAAGAAAGAAGGGAAGTGAGGTAAATGATAAATAAGTCGGGAAAATGCAAAAAATCAAAACGCGTTGCCTCTGCGGCAACGGTGCAAAAATGTTGGAGCAGAAAATCTATACAAAAAGGAGTTTGTAGTGCGATTTGTAAGAAAAACTGTCAACAGATAAATTTAACCGAAACTCGAAAGGAATTTTGGGTCGAATACAGGGAGGCAGACGTTTGATTAAAAATCACGTTTTATTTGTTTGTCATGAAGCAAATTAGCTGGTCAGAAAACTAGCTACTACTTAAAGAATAATGAATAGAAGAGAGAGGGGGAATATTACAAATAAAGACAAAATAGGAGTAGAATACACATGGATTTCATAATCATCAAGTGATGTTCATTACAACTAATCATTACACTAGAAAGCTGGAAAGATTACAATTATAAAGCGATAAATCTACTCTAGAAAGTGGTAAAGGGAAGGTGGAGAGAAGTTATCCTCTCTGACGGCTGCTTAGAGGATGAGTTGCATTGACGAAATGCCCAGACAAAGATCGTGAGATACGAGACGAGGGAGAACAAAGATTGACGACAAAGAATGGGGCAGGGCGACGTCACACCGGGATCCGCTTCTCGAACAGTGGTGAGAAGACAACCGTAAAATGCTCCACAAATGGGATGAGAAGGTAGAAAAATTATATTTTTAACTCTAGAGAAGCATCCCGGGTTTGGGACAAGCTCTTAGAGCTTTGGAGGGGGTGAGAGAAGAGAGGAAGGGATGAAGAAAGTGTGGGGGTCGTAGGACTATTTATAGGTGAAGTTTGAAGGGGCAACTAAATCATTTCAAGTTGAGGCGCATGGGAGCTAGACCCCACGACCTCCACTTTGCGAACGTGCACTCGCCAATGCGCTACGCACGCGTTTAAGGCAAGCTTTGATTGAAAGCACGCGCTCTCATGGCCTTCAGATCAAGATCCAATGGCCCAGATCTGATGGCCGGTTGAGGAGAGGAAGTGCAGTGGCGATCCAAGGGCAGTTTGGGCGGCTGAGATGGCGCCACATGGCACCAACTTGGCCGTCTATCTTCTGTGACTTGTAGGTCAGATTTGTCATCTGATGTACGAATTTACACCATCTTAACCCCTTGATCTCTAATCTTTCTCAGACTACATTTGATGCTACGGAAGCCCGATCAGGGCGATCTTGGAGTCATTGAACTATAATCATCGGCCTGATCAGATTCGTACGGTTGGATCTTCAATCCGAGACCCCGATAAGATATTTCCCTATTTCCTGACCACAAAAAGAGAAAATTAACCTAAAATTTATACAACCTAATCTAAATGTATGATGATGCATGTTATGCAATATTTATAATATATGATGCAACTTTATGTCTAAGAGCATGCAAAAATAGACGGTTTATGTGATATAAATGTGTTTACATCACCTGCATTGGTACGTAGTCAGTTGTTTTCACTAGGAGGTACACACTAAACCGTACAACACAAAACAGAGTAGGGTTTGTGCCCCTCGCAAGTCTGCATACCCTCGCCCGACTATCCCGGTTGGCCCCACATGGGCCCAACAAGAGTCGTTGTAGGAAGGTCATGCCTTCCTTGGGTCTCCACCCGAGGAGGCCAACTCTCTCCCTACACTATTTAATAGTCAACTCTCCTCAATACACATGTACCCGAGGGCCAGCTCATCCCTTGTTAAGTTTCAACCCAATTGTATCTAATTCCCCCTGCATTGGATGAGCCCACCCAATCCAATCTAACTAGTCTACTGTCGAACCCCAATAGTTGGGGTAGTATTTTAAGCAGGTTTTAACAACAACATGTCAGTTTGTACAATCACTAAAAAGAAGGTAAAAGTACTACGAAATTTATGATCTTGGATGAGCATGAAATCCATATATATACCACTTGGCAATCATAAGCAATGCATAACCTTAGCCTCCTCAACTTCCTGTCAATTTGTATGACCTTATAATTGGGATACCAATTAATCCACATATTATGCACTACAAATGTCAACTCTTGATATGATGTGAATAGGTAAACGTGATGTCGTTATAGCTACACATTCTTCTTTTGTTTTTAATTCTACGGATGACATAAAAACATGCAGAGACAATACATCAGAAAATTCATTTCAAGAAGCACAATATGGTATTCATGGTTACATACACCCTAGCTAAAAAGTGAGCAAATTGGAGGGAAACACCAGCTTGCAAGGAATCAGTCTACCATCACCACATTGGCCACTAACCATGGTAAGATATACTAGACTTAATTATGTAAAAGGGAGGTGATGTACAAAACCACTCTACCCAAATGTTCCGGGAGATATGGAGCACGCAAGTTGACTCGGGCGCCTTTACAGATCCTACTCGCCCTTCAGGGTAAGTCACATCTGCTTGGGACTCAAACCCTACGTCAAACCAGTGGTCAAATTAGGCATTAAATGGTTTGAACGAAAGTTTAGTAGAAACAATGCATGCTAACAGGGTTAAATAGGGTACTAAAAGGTAGGAAATCTTGTTAGTTTTCCAACAATACCTTATTTGCACGATTCCGAGGCTAAATAGGCCCTGAACTGACTGAAAAACAGCCTCTAGTTCGCGTTAGCCGACCTGAGATGGTCGAGTCTAGCCGGTCCAGGTGGGCTAGCCGCACCCTTCCCACGTGCCTGACACGTGGCACACGCGTATTGGTGCCTAACTGCACCCACGAATCGTGGTACCCACCCCTTGCCTTGGCCGTCTGATCGCGCAGCTCACAGCGATGGCCGTTGGATGGCCCTCATGGTCCCCCGCATGTCCGCACAAGCTCCCACACGCTCACCTCACGCCACGTGCTTGCCCCCTCGCGCAACACACCCCCTCGCACAACGCACCCCCTCGTGCATCCAGCCAAGCACTTCAACTCGCGCTGCATGTCCGCCTTGTCCACTGCGCCCGCCTTCCTCTTGCGTGCACACGAGCATGAGAAAGAGGAGAGGGTGCGAGGCTTAAGTTTGCTCCCCTTCTTCTCCCACTCTCTCTCTTTCTCTCTCTTCGCTCCCTCCCTCTCCTTCTCAACAATGAGGCACCACTCGAGGGTTAGGAACGAAAACGAGCGGGTGGGGGGAGCGGAAAACGAGGAGAGGGTATTTAAGGGGGTTAAGGTAGGGTTTAGGGGTTTTGTGGGGCCATTGAAATTGCAGTAAAACCCTCAGGTACTCATTTTGAAGTGTAAATTTGTAAAGACCTCCCCAAAAATTTTGAAAAACCTGCAAAAATCCCCAAGGTCATTTCATGCCCTTAGCTTTTCAACTATCTTTGTAGGGGGCGTAAACTTGGAGGTGCAAGGTCGGAGCTTCCCCATTCCCACGAAACAGAGGATCATGCCTGAGGAGAATGATGCCTTGATGCAACCCGCCACCCTCCAAGAGGTGAAGATGCCCCTTGGTCAATCAGGGTGGATAAAGCCCCTGGGCTCGATCGATTCAATGCAGCTTTCTTTAGAGCTTGCTAGGGCATCATAGTAAGATATATTCATGAAGCGGTAGCATTCTTCTTGGCTGGTGGGATAATGGTCAAAGAACTGAATAGTGCATTCCTCATCCTCATCCCCAAGGGGGGATGCGTCTCCTCCATTGGGGATTTCCGCCCTATTACATGTTGCAACATCTTATAGAAGATCATCTCCAAGCTGTTGGCAATGAGACTTGGGAAGATCTTGTCGAGGTTCATTGAACCTAATCAAGGAGCTTTTGTCCATGGAAGGAGGATCAAAGATTGTTCCTTGCTTGCCTCAGAATTCACTTGAGGATTCAACGATGGAGGAGTGAGAAGGTTGCGCATCAAAGCTAGCCTATTGAAAGCTTTTGACACAACTAGTAGGCCCTATGTATACTTCGTTCTTGCTACTATGGGTTTCAATCCAACTTGGAATTGATGGATGCATGAAAGCATGGAGAGACCAATTGTGGCCCCACTCATCAACGGTGTCCCGGCCAATCTCATAGGGACGTCGAGGGGCCTTCGACAAGGAGACCCTTTATCGCCTTTGTTATTCACATTAGCCATGAACTCATTATCTCTCCTCTTGGAGGCCTAGCTTGAGAGTGGATGTTTGAAGACCCCAAGCGTGGGAGGTGTAGAGTTTGTCTCACATCTACTCTTTGCCGATGATGTCCTCATCTTCGGCAAAGCAGAACATACAACAGCAGCGGTTATTAGGACTCTTGATGTATTTGGCTTAATGTTAGAGCTTTATCTCAAACTCAGCTTCATCTCAAAAGGGCATCTACTCTTTCTTGACCCTTGGAATACTCGAAGGTAGACTCCCCACCAAGTACCTTGGCACCCCTCTCCATGAGGGGGCTAAGAGGAGTGGGCCTTTTCAACCACTCCTGGACAAAAGTGATTGGAAAAATTGGAACATTGAGTAACAAGGTATTGTCTAGAATGGGGAGAGCTCAACTACTCTACTAGGCTATGGAGGGGATTGCCAGCTTTTGGATTTAGACATTAGTGGTGTCCACTTCTATTTTGAAAAAAATTATGGCCATTGAGGCCAGCTATCTTTGGGAGAATAAGCCCAAACTCCCTCCATGAGCAAAGTGCAAATCTCATGCAAACCTTCTCCCAAGTCACCAAATGGGTACCCCCATCCCAAAGGAAGTAGGCTGCCATATCTGATGAAGTTCATAGTACCTTAGCAAGAATCACCGTCGCAAAATGCCAATAAGAGAGGAGTCCTTCAAAGGCCCATTTAATCCACTGCACCATTCCCATTCCAGAGAGTAGTTCCTTGCCACGAGGCGAGCCTTCTCCCAATCATATCTTCAAGAGCTCAGGAAGTGCTTACCCTCACCGATCCCACAAATGGTGATGTGCCCAAGTAGGTGGTGGGGACTTTCCCCTTACGTACAAATCGGCCAACAGTCTTTGGTTGCCTTGTTCAAGTCAACACAGCTATGAGGAGGTCAATTTCATCCTCGAAAGGAGGCCAAATTACCCTCCACATCCCTTTTATTGAGATGCAGTCTCCTCTTACCAGAATAAAAGCATCATCAATTAATAAAAAATGGGAGACAGATGAAACACCCCAAACCTTCGGCCTTACCTACCATGGGCTTTGTAATAGTTGCTTTTCTATTTTAATGGACAGATGAAACACCTTTTATTTTGGCAAATGGCATCATTCATTAAACATGAGGAAAAGCTAGATACAAGGGTACGCAACCCAATCAAGGTCAGGGAGGGAGGAGGGTAAAGACAACCTAGTAGGGAGGAAAACTCATCAGTCCGATAGGGGAATTGCCATGCTTGAAAGAAGGGAATTCAAAGACAGAAACAAACACAAAATAAAGAAAATATAATAAAAAAAAGGAAATATCCCAAACTAAGCAGCTTTTTAGCGATATCCATACTTAGAATATAGTATATGCCTTTGTCTATAGCTCATTTACGTAGAGGATCCTACCATGTGATGCATAAAAAATGGAACCCATAAAAGAAAGATATGAGAAAACTGAAAGCAAATTACAAACTGATATAAACATATCAAATGAATTTACTCCTAACATGCCCTTCTATGTTGAGCACGTAATCGAGGGAAAATTAAAGAGATGATTCTTCTGTTTGTTAGCATGGATCGATTTCAAAGAAAACTTAGGTTTTCTTCTTGGGTGCTTATAACTGGCCTGCTTGCTCACATTTAATAGTTTCCTTGTTGGCCAATTGAAGCTAAATAAATAGAATTTTGTTTGATGCCAATGAAGAGCTTACTTCGATGACGAGTACGATCAATGACTCATAGACAATATCCTATAAGCAAAATTGGTCATCTATTGGGACTCAAATTATCTTGTACCTGCTGTAAGAAGCTAAGCATAGTCGGCCTTGCTTGCCCACAAGGGCCAACTAAGTATTTATCCTTATGCCGTGTTTGGATGAGGTATAAATTGATAGGTTAGATGACATGGCAGGGGTAAGGTGAATAATGCCACGATCTAAGCATAATTTATAAAAAAATATCATCTCAAATCTCTTCACACAACATTAATTCACTTATCATATCTTACCCTCATTCATCCCACTTTTTAATGTAACAACAATATAAAATAATTGAACATCAAATATAAAATAAAGAAATCACACCTCTCTCTCTGTTTAAACCACATCAAATATAAAATATAGTTCAACATTACATTCCATTATTTATTTCATCACTAAACTCAATACCATCCAAAATATAGTCCCTTTTAAAATTTAGTGCAGGTTAAAAGCCAAACCATATCCAAATGTAACCTACACAGCCACCTTCATTCTAGTCTTGGCTGGTTGCATTGGAGGCAAAAATTTCAGTCACTCAATTTCATTTGGTAAGCATAATTGAGCTTCCAATTTTGCCTTTGGTAACATTAATGTTGGCATCAATGGGACTTGGGATCGAGCCCTTAAATTCAAAATTGAGGAATTCCACCACCTTAAAACCATTTTGTTCCATTGATAACCTCACCACATCAGCAACCCTAATTTCACCAACCATGCCTATTTCCTACGAATGAGCAAGTGAGCAACCACTCCATCCTCCTCTTCCCTGATCACCCCCTTTCTCTATTGCTACAGCTTTTCTTAGTTGAAGTATATCTCTCTGGATCGATGAGGAGATGCAATATTGTCCTAGCCTCAAAAGAGCATTGGTGGCCCAAACACAGCTACGAATAGCATCATTAAATATATATGTCCATCATCATATTATTGGATTATTTTCTTCTTTATTTTCTTGGTTGATTTCTTGTGATTTACGATTGTTGTGTGTTTGTCTCGATGTGTTGATGAGGTTGTTGGATTTTTGCAATTAGGAGCTTTAAATAAAATTGATTCTAGGGTTGGTGTTTCAACTTGATCTTGTAATAAAGCCCATCATAGGACTTGTAGTCTACAAAATGACTCGGACTTTTAACGAGAGGTTAGGACTTTTAGCTCTTCCAATAAATTTAAGTAATATTTAGTCATAAATAAATGATATGTGAAATATCACTGGTGATATTCAATTCTAAACCAAATATCACTAGTGATATTTTATCACCGTGATATTTGAAATATCATATGCGACATTTGAATATTTCCATTCTGAATCAAAGAGTAATTTTGTTCATTAGTTACTTTCCAACTAACTTTTTTTCTTATTCCATTAAACAAAATAAGATCTCTAATTCTTCGACGAACACGAATAAGGAAACATGCATTGTAATGCATTCTGCAATGCGTTGTACCTTATCCATGCCCTTGTTAAACAAAAAAAGTAAAATGTATCGGTTGATAATCAAGACATATGGGTTGAAAACTAAAACATTGGCTAAAAATTAAATTCCACTAGTTAAGAGCAAAATAGATCGATCGAAAATCAAAATACATATGTTGAAAATGATTTTTCATCGGTTAAAATTCAAAACATATCGATTGAAAATAAAAATACATTGATATATTTGACTTTCCATTAATAAAAAATAATATTTTATTTAGAAAGTGATTTTTCACTTATATAAAGTAACTTTTCACTTGAAAATAATTTTTTCTTTACTACAAGTGATTTTCATTGATAGAAGTTCAAAATAAACCAATTGAAACCACCACATACAGTGATTCACCACGCTCTCTTATTTCGTGCATTGCAAAACGTGTTGTAACGTTTCTTTCTTTACTTTTTTCACTTCTTTGACAAAACTCAAATTCCAAACCTCTTAATTCTCCCCCATTCCTTTCCTCTTTCAATTTTTATTTCTTGTAATAATTTCTCTTACCAATTGAGCCCTCAAGGGACCTATGACGTGAAAGGCTGCGGCCGATCATCTTCTTCCTCCGAGCGGACAATGCTATCGACATCTCACACCATTGCTTTCTTGGTATTTCAACTACTTCCTCATCCAGTCTACACCTTCCATGGCAGCAACACCAAACCTGGGAATAACCACAGTAGGTGTACACGTGCAAATCAATGAACTCCAGGATAGGCCTACCATCTGTTCGACGAAATGTCTACAAGAGTCTTGGCTGAGTTCCAAACAAGCAAGTCCACTTTAAAGCCAAAAACTGTACTTCCTGCCATGGGTTTTATACGAAATGTTAATGGGTGCATGTCTCAGGACAAAGGCCCATCATAACCTGCTCAAACAAAGTGCTTGGATGGAAATATTGGCTTCCTGGGAGAGGACAGACATGGGAAACCGGTGGTCGAGATGAACATGCCACTATCTCTTTACGTAGACAGCAGAAATGGAGATTTAACGACTACTTGACTACGAAAATGTCCCATGTTGCTCATAAAAATCTTTGTTTGAAGTCTGAATTCATGAAGGAAGTTGATGCTCCCTTTTCTTTTTCCTTTTTTTTTTATGAGACTGGATATTGCACAAATTAGAACTTGCATAGGGACATCGGTTGGAAGATTGAAGGGGGCCATTGTATATCATTGGTCATTGCTTGTTTATAGGCACTTGAGAGTCAGGCTTAGCACGTAAATTATGTGTCAGAATGGCCATGTGGGTTTCCATGTTGAATGCTCATAGCTCATTTATGCTTCATATGGCTGAGGTTCTATAAAGTGTGCACTAACAAATGGAAAATGTCAAAGATAACCGTGATAGCCATAGTATGGCCAACTGCCACTTAGGTTCAGCACCTGTGAAATGTTGTTGAGAATGGTTCTCTCACTGACGGAATATTTTTCTCCTTTCTGCCTCTTTGTCACCCTTTTGCCGTGATGCTTATGCCACATTTGAGATTTATATTGTAATTCCTGGTGTTATCATTGTTATATGTGTGCAATAGCTGCATGACATTTCTTTAATTATTAACATAGATGATGTCCATACTGAACAGCAAATGCAGTGAACTCAATATTTAAGAAGTGGAACATTTCAGCCAAGATGTCCCTACAGAAGTGGAATATGAGCGATGACATCTGCAGTCGTGTAGATTTGGAGGGTACCGGACCCGTCAGTTCTACATATGATAGTGTCAGTTTCAATCCTGGAATCATATGTGACTGCAGATATGAAAGTGGTTCTGTCTGCCATATTACAAGATTGTATGCTGTGAAATGCTCTTCTTATTGATTTTAATCTTGCACTACTTCACACTGAAGCTACTTTGTACAAAGGAGAAAAAAGAAGGATATAAAAAATCATCTGTTTTGAGAAAGCTGCTTACAATTGCTGTTGTGAACTATGCTTTTCAGGAAAGCATTTAATTTAAGTATCACAGGAAGTCTTCCGATGGAGTTGATGAACCTTACCTACCTAAACAACTTGTATGTGTATCTATCTTCAGTTCTCACTATTTGCTTATCACTTCTTCTAAAAGTTTGCAGCTATACTTATTACTGTGGATAAAGACCATTTTGATACTTCAGGAAAAACAACTATTATATTCTTAAGTGGAATTCAGCATTCCCTTTTTATTACTTGAAACAACCTTTTATGTAATTGAATGAGAGTAGATTTATGATGTGCTTTGATCAAGTCAATGTCGCATGTTCAAGCACACATTTAGTATATGCAATCTCTAGTACCTAAAATTGTTAGTAGCATGTACTATTGCAATTGTTTCTCAGATTCCATTTTCTTGCACCAGATTCTTTTTAACCATCTGTATATTGTTCGACCAATTAGAGGGGACCAACAATGGGTGCCTATTACTTCATAGGGGAACTACTGGCAAGGGAAATCAATCTATTTAGCTTCATATTCTGAGGCTTTAAAGCACATTTATTTGGAAATCACAAACACTATGCTATCTGCTTGTAGGCTAAATTCGACAACCACGTCCTTATGACAATTTTTTCATTGCAAACATGCTCTTTTTGACTTGGTAATTTATAACAGCTTGTTAAATGGCTTTTCTCTTGTTGCTTCACTGAATTTGGTAATGTGATTTCAGTATGCACAAGTATGCTTAACGTGCGTGGGTTGGTTCTCTATGATGCAAGAATATCTATCCTACCTATTCACGAACCTAATGGATTTCTGGAACAGATCTTTGAATGAAAGAACTTGCAATTCAAGTATTTAATCCTTCAAAATTTTGTCTCATTATTACTTTTCAAAAAAAATTTGTCTCGTTATTCTTTTCCAACAAAAATCGTGTTGTCACTTTTAGTGTAAAGCAAGGACAACCTACAACTTATCTAGGGATGCTTGCCTGATGTTCCTGCATGTTGACGTAGATATTGTGACCTGGAGATCCAAACTTGACTGCACCTGTGTCCGTCTTATATTTGATAAAACAAAGCTCTCTATTAGGATGGAGTATGGCTATTACTTTTCCTACAATATCTGATTTTCTTGTAGATTTGTTATCATGTTCCTGATTAAAGTAATTCTACCGCGCAACTTATATCCGATGTGTCTGCCGAAGATTTTAAGTGCCGATACTGATACCATTTCACCATGTCAAAAGAGGCATGCCCTCATGTTGAAAGGGCAAGTCAGGGGCATGCCAATGGGCCTGTCTGCACCATAATTATAATATTTTTTATTAAATAAATATGATGTACTTTGTGGGAAACTGTACTTCACTGATGAAATCTTTTTAGGAACAACCAACTTTTCTTTTGTCCTTTTGACATTTAACAGTTCATTTAAAGGTGAGTTTCGCATTCGCACAGGGAAATTGGAAGAAACTACTTTACTGGTCCCTTGCCTACATTTATAGGGAACTTCTCAGATATGGAATACATGTAAGGGCCTTTTAGAACCTTAAAGACATACCATTTCAGAGGCGTTTACTTGGTTTTTATTGTAATCATAAGATGCACTTCTAATCTTCAGCTGCTATTATTATAGAAGCATAGGATTCAATTCATTCTCGGGAGAAATTCCAAAAGAGCTTGGAAATCTCAAGAAACTTAAGTCACTGTAAGATGCTTACCCTTGTCCAAAAGTAGGCCAATTTTCTTCCTTCTCTATGTAGCAACCAGAGGTTCTTCCTTACTCAGTCTATATTTTAAAAATTCAAAATTTCATGCTTGTCAACGATAACCAAGACATTTTAAGCTGACCCATTTCTCACTTTGCAGGGGCATGGCCATAAATAATTTCACAGGGCAACTTCCACCAGAGCTTGGGAATATCACCGATCTGGAACAAATGCAAGCTACATGAGCATCCTAAATTTTTCTTTGCTTCTTTTCTTCTGATTAATTAATTCCTGCCAACTTCACTCTTCTTATGTTATAGGTACATTAACAGCATTGGTGTTACTGGTAGCATACCTCCATCATTTGCAAACTTCAAAAAGTTGCAGTTCATGTAATTGCATCACATTAATGCTTTTAGGATTTTTCCCAAGAAAATATTAAGGAAGGGTGTAAAAAGAATCATGAAAATGTTATTTTACGCATCATATTTGGTTTCAGGTGGGCAGGTGACAATAACTTTGGCCAAAAACTACCGGATTTCATTGGAAACCTTTCGAGCCTTCAAAGTGTGTAAGGAAACATTACTGAAATTGCATGCCTTTTGTTTTACTGGATCTGTTAGCCCTTGTTAACCCCAGTGTAACCTTTTCAAGAACAAAAGAGAACCTATTTTCTTAAGGGCCTCCATGTACATTTCCACTGAATCCTTTATGTTGAGAAAATACTTGATAATTTTTGTTGTATTGAAAATGAGGCCTTGACTCTCTTTACATAAAAGAAAAGACTTAAGCAGTCAAGGAAACCACAAAAACTTGCCTGCTAAAAATAACATGAACTAAAATAGAAAACAGTAACTTACCTACTAAAAGTAACAATGATCAAAATAAAAGGATATCCAACATATCTCTAATTTTATTTCTTAACACTCTCACTCAAGTTGAGATGTAGACATCAGTAAGTCTCAATATGTCACACAGAAAATCATGCCTCTTCTTCTTGAGGGCCTTGGTGTGAATGTTTTCCAATTGAGGCTCTAAGGAGATATATGGTATACTAATCCTCTCTTCCATGACTGCATTTTGGATGAAATGGTAATCTACTTCGATGTGTTTAGTACTCTCATGGAAAATCGGGTTGAATGCTATATATGTTGCCGACTGATTATCACAATAGAGCAGAACTGGTAGCTACACCTCCACACCTAGATCCCGTTGGAAACCCACAACCCACGTGATCTCACATGTGGCATGGGCCATGGCATAATACTCAGCCTCAGCATTGGAACAGGCAACCATACTATGTTTCTTACTCCACCAAGAAACAAGGTTTCCACCAAGAAACAAAGCATATCCCGAGGTAAACTGGCGATCCTCAATAGCCCCACCTTGTTAGCATTGAAATAGGCCATGATGTCCATGGACCTATTTTCTCTATAGTAAAGTCTCTGACTTGAACTTCCCTTGAGGCACCTCAAAATAAGGCATACCTTATGCCAGTGATTGTAGTTTGGTGCCTGCATATGCTAACTAGCTCTACTAACAGCAAAGCTGATATCCGGTCGTGCGATGGTCAAGTACAGAAGCCAGCCAACTAAGCTGCGATATGTGGAGACATCTTTATAGGGATGATCATCCTCCTCGGTACTATGAACTTGCTGCACCTCAACAGGAATACCAGAGGGTTTGTCTCCCACTAAGCTAGCCTCCTCAAGTATCTGGAGGGTAAATTGTCTCTGAGATAATGACAGATGAGGCCCTGTCCGAACAACCTCAATCTCAAGGAAGTATTGTAGATCTCCAAGGTTCTTTATCACAAAGGTGGACTGTAGGAAGGCCTTGGTGTCACGCCCAAAAACCCAGTCCCCTAAATGAGGGTTGAACTTCCAAGGAATGACAACAAAAGAGGTGTTAGTTTATTTAATTCAGGTTATACCTAAGTCAAGGTATAAAAGAGTTCCATTTACTACATAAAATGGAAGAAAGTACGAGATGGATGGCACAAAATTGATATAGAAAAGTAGTAACAAAACAAAATTTTACTATAAACCAAAGCATAAAAATTTTACCTGTCAACAAGGCATACACAAACTCGCACAGCGACAAATCCCGCACGTCGACTCATGACCATGACATCTTGAAAGTGGGTCATAAAATAGGGATGTGCAAGCGGCTCAGCAGAGAACAAACATCTACTATAATTCAACCAAATAACATAGTGTACAACTTCATTTACTGGCTAGTTCCTAGCCCAAACCAACGCTTTAGGTTCTAATTCCCGAACCCTATCTAGCACGGCTAACCACCGTGGTCCAAATCCATTGGTTAAGTTGCCCGAAATCCTTCCCATGATTTGATATTATTAATTTATTCTCATTCGCCTCAATGATCAAATTCTGGAAATCATCCCTCTCTACCAGAGGAGATTGAGATGCATCATTTCCTTTGAATTCCAGCCTGACAATCTCGCCCTGGCCAGGGAAGAGGCTAGCAGTCTGTTAATCCTCTAGAAAGACATGCCCATTTTTGACGTATCGAGTATGTTGTTGACATCAGTCAGAAGAGTTGGACCTCTTAGCAACTACCCAAGCCTATGGCTTGTGATCACGAAGCACAAACTCAATTCGTGTCCAACAAGGACTAATCACAGATAAAACCAGATTATCATCGCAGGATTGGCCATAACTGTCAAACCACACCAATGCTCCCGCCTGGAGCAGCTCCTCGTAGGAGTGCAGTCTATGGGTGTGCTCTCTTAATCTACCGCCGGATAGGGTTACAACCAATCCCTCACAGTGCCCAGGCAAGTTCCATACATATGGTCGCCAAGTGAGCCTCTAGCAAAGTACTAGGTACCCTCTACGTCCCCCATTACGCCTACGAGCACATACAGAGTCTAGAGCCACGAGTACCTCATCATCGAGTCGGATTCACGTACATTCAAGTACCAAACTCCAATGATAGCCCAAGGCCTGTCACTGAACCTAGGAACATTTCCTATTTCAAGGTACATCTCCTTGGTAGCCTCTTGCTACCGTAACAACTCGGGTTCAATACCTGAGTAGTGAACCCGTGGTTCACCAACTCTAAGGGTGCAACCTTATGAGCTCACCTAGTCGACTTACCATCATTTGATTTCATTGGGTTCCGTGTCCAGAACAAATTCCTAAGGGGGTCTTACACAAGACCTTAGTATGCAAGCATTTTCTCTTATTGGACTTAGTCGAGTCGAGCCACAGATACCATTATGTGCGGTTGAAGTCATTGCTTAACCAATTTAGGTTAAATTAATTTGTTTAGGGAGCTTCACGTTCAAATTAAAGGTGCACGCACACACCCCCACACCTGATACACACATACCTTACCCATTCAGGGTCTCACTGCAATTTTCACCATTCCTCTTTGTCCATTGGGATACCTACTAGACCCCCAAATTAGGGTCTATCGTTACCTGGGATTTTTAGTATCAAAATCACACAATTTTAGGCTAAATAACAAGTTGAACAAACTATCTAACATTAGAGATTTGTTACCTATCATTAGTAAACTCAAACATGCACTTGTTATTAGGTAATCCTGACCTATCGCTAGGTCAAGATGCCTGTCCAATTTAGGATTGCAAAACTCACCTTTCGTCCTCGAAACTCGAGTTTTGCACCCTCAAACCCTCTGTAATCTCAGCCACCAATACCCTCACACATCTATACCTCGAACCCAAGAGATCTTTGATCTCAATATTTTGATTTCAACCCTTAACCCGATTTATTCAATTTATCTCCTCTTAGAGTTCAACGACATGGAACAAGTACAACAGTACTGGTCCTGGTCTTAGGTACCGATGCTAAGCATCCTCCGTCCCCATAAAGCTATAGTGTACCAATACCGATACCAAGCTTTACCACTGGTTACTGTGTGCCCACATCACAAATCCAAACACCAGCTAGTATCGGTACTGAATGCCTATGCCAGTACAAAGCACCTACCAAACCTTTCCAAGTACTCCAGCCAGTACCAGTACTGAGTACTCACTGCCATGGCTACTACCCATCCAGTACCGGTACTAGGTGCCTTCGGTACCCAACTTAAGTTCCACCTCTAGCTCGTGCTAAGCCAACTAGTACTGACACTGGTCACTAGTATCGGTACTAGGTGTCTCTAGCACCAAGTTTTGAGCTTAAAACCTTCCATTCAATCTCTCATGTTTATCATTTAACCTCACAAATTTAGAACACCAATCTAAGTATTTATAGGCATGGAAAGAACATGAGTAATTAGAGAGATCAGGAGAAAGATCCTTTCATTTGTTTACCCAATCATACAATTAACGAAGACGTGGGTACGTCCCACATAATATATTATAACAACCCTGATGTATAGTTAAGGATCCATATAAAACTCATTTTAGCAAACTATTACCTGACTTGGGCCACCTCCCACCTCATATAGTTTAAGACCCCATGTCCTTATCATTAGCAAGGTTCTTGATAGAACTTCGCTCTATCATCCCAGAGTTGTGCTCACTTAGCCAATCAGAGATTCTACACCCTTACTAGTACCCATTTAAACTTAGTTTAAATCACGTATCTGGCCGTGCGAGTATCTTGGCGACATGACCTCATGCATTCACTTTAAAATGTTCTCTTTTACGTTTCCTAAATAAGATTTGTGCCCCCAGAGGGCGAATTAGCTATCATAGATCCTAATTATACCAAAATCCAAGCTTATAACATTAAATACCAACAAGAATTAATAGCTTCCAATCATTGGTACTAGACATGGATTTAACTACTTAGATTAGATTCCCGATCCCCGTGGGGAAATTCTGCTGTGAAACAAGACCACACGTCTCAAATCAGACGTCCAATGACAGGTGTCAAACATCTGAAATTGAAGTTTAAGTCGTTTGGCATTAAGCTTAGGCATCTAGAAATAACAACCAAGGAGATCCGTTCTATGCCACCAGTATTGGGCGTCTAGGCTGTCCCTTGGATGTCCAAAGACCAATCTGGACGTCTAACCATAAGTCCAGACGTCCAAAAGTGGTTCCCCACACCTGAAGCTTCAAGTAGCTACAGGTGACTATCTGATTTCTTGGCTAGACGTCCAAGTAAGCACATTAGATGTTCGATGAATGTTTCAGATGTCCAATGTCAAGAGGGCATAGTCCCTGAAACCACAATCAAGTTGCAGAGACGTCCAATCCAAGACATCAGACGTTTGATGATCTCATTAGACGTTGGATAACCACCCAGAACCACATCCAAGTTTTGAACAAATTCCTCATCAAACCAAACTCACTCCCACTTAACTCTAACTCCAAAAGACCAACATCGACAACCTGGATTCAATTGGTAAACACATGAACCACATGGATCTCCTAGATATAATAATCAATCTCAAACTGAAAAAGGAAACCCCCAATTAACACATTCACAAGAAATAGCCCAAATCTAAGGCACAACCAAACCAAAAAAAATTTCCAAAGTACGATAATTAGGGAATTATATTTGTTAAGTACGGTGGGAAGAGGTAAGTTTCAGGATTCTCGATCTTGTACAAAACTTGCCTCTTCAAGCAGTGAGTTTTGCCCTTTGTACTCCCCCTATCCCCCTTTCACTGCAGCTGGTACTTGAGAAACTCGCCTTTTGTAGTGGCAAGTTTCTCCTAGTTCTTTCTAGACATCCTTTGCTATTTAAGACGTCTGACCTGTCGTTTGACACTTATATATTAGAATCCTATTTAGATCCAATGGAATCAAGGAAGAACATGATGAAAATCAGATATTAGTAGACGTCCAATTTTTGGTCTGGACGCCTTATTCGGGAAATCAGACCTCTGACACTATCAGTAGATGTCTTATTTTATGGGTGAAAAGTGATATGAAGAGGCGAGTTTGGGGTCTTTTAGGTAATACATAACTCGCCTTTTAAAGAGGCAAGTTTAATGGAACTCGCATCTTCAAGAGGCAAGTGTTTTTTTTTGCATGTTAACTTCTGCTGCTGAGTGGTGCAACTACTTTTGCTGTTGCTGAAAAAAATGCTACTCGTGCTGATGCTGCATATTGAACATTAAGTCCCATGCTCTTAAGTCCATGTTTTGGGGAGTGTTGAATCCATTCAAATCATAGCCTACCCCTCCAACTATTTGGTATACCCCTACAACTAAATGGTATACCTGCCCCTCCATTACCCCAATCACCACATCCATCACCCTAATCCCATTCCACCTAAATGATGCTGCTGGTGCTGCTGCTCTGGCTAATGCTGTTGCTGTTTCTTCACCATTGTTGTTGCTTATATTCTTTCAATCACACACACTAACCAAACATTTAATGACAACCAAGCAAGAGTCACACCCAAGAAATATATGACAACCATCTAGAATTTCTTTTACATTCATTGATATTTTGTTCAAACTTTTTGCATGATAATACTTGCATGAAAGTATTTCCCAAAATTGGTGAGATATTGTAAGGATGCAACATAAGTGCAATGTTTACAACTAAGTCTCACATTCAACAAAAAAATCATAGAATAAGAATGATTATTTTCTTCCCCTTCTCTATCGAGTGTATGTCTTTCGAGGGTTATGAGAATCATTTTGAAATCGTTCTGAGTCTGTCGATCTATTTCATCAATTTGTGTGCCAATAGCTCCAAAATCCAGAGCTGTTGGAGGTGATGGTGGGGCACGAAGAGTAACATGTGAAGTCTCTTCCCCGAAGTATATATCTTCTGCCTTTCTCGTAAGTGAAACTCTTAGTGTTATCTTGGAGATAGTAGGTAACTCAATGGCTGGAGTCATGAATGAATCATCAGTTTGACTTTGCTACAAGGAAAATTATTAAAGTGTCAGTGTATTGGTGAGATCGGAAATATTAAAATAGTTGCAACCTCTTACCTCATTGGCCATGTAAATCCTATAGTGGGATTCCACCTCCAATTGATCCTGAGAGGCTTGGGAGGATTCTTCTAGGTTGCTGCATGAAAAAATTCGAAGTGTGTCAAAAATTTAATAAAAATGAAACTATGAAAATCTTGTAGACTTATATGACCTGAAATGTGGCCTGTAGATCCTAATGGGGTTCCAACTCCGATTGATCCTAAGAGGCCTGGGATGATTCTTCTTGCATAGGTTGTTGCATAAAAACTTTTAAAGTGTGTCAAAAATTTGATAAGAATAGAATTATGAAAATCCTATAGACTTATATTACCTGAAATGTAGCCTGTAGATTCTAGTGGGGTTCCACTTTCGATTGATCCTGAGAGGCATAAGAGGGTTTTTCTTGCATAGGTTGCTGTATAAAAAAATTTGAACTGTGTCAAAAATTTAATAAAAATGGAACGATGAAAATCCTGTAGACTTATATCACCTGAAATGTGGCCTGTAGATCTTAGTGGGGTTCCACCTCCGATTGATCCTAAGAGGCCTGGGAGGGTTCTTATTGCATAGGTTGTTACATAAAAAATTTTGAAGTGTATCAAAAATTTGATAAGAATAGAATTATAAAAATTCTGTAGACTTATATTACCTAAAATGTGGCCTGTAGATCCTGGTGGTGTTCTACCTTTGATTGAGCCTGAGAAGCCTAAAAGGGTTCTTATTGCATAGATTGCTGCATGTAAATAATTGATAAAAATTTCCAAGTTCATGAGAAGGAGAATATTATATTAATCAACCATTTTTACCTCATAAGGGGACTATCGATCATGGGGATGTTCCACCTCCATTAGATGTTCCTGCAAGGGAAAATTTTAATGTGTCAATATATTGATACCAATCTAAATATTATATTTAATAAAATGATTTTACCTGAAGTAGGCCATCTTAATCCTGGGGTAGTTGTGCATCAAGTAGTGGGTGTAGGGCCTCTGGTGGATGGCTTGCGGCCTCCGGTGCAGGATCAGGATCATTTCGTTGTACCCTCCTATGTCCTCTCCCACGTTCCCTTGCCTTTGTCCTCTACCATGTCCTCGACCCCGCTCTCGCCCTCGCCCTCGCCCCTCCCATTCTACACCCTCCTGCAAGTGCATCATCCACATCGTATGGTGCTTGAGGCTGAGGGGATTTAAAATTATGTGCTAGTGTGTTACTGTTTATCTTTATTACTTGGCAAACTAGGTTATGGATGTCTGCAAAGTCAAGGTGATCACGCGTCATCTCGAAAACTCGAACCCACATATTGAACTGCAAAAGGAAACGATAATGTCTACGAAATTAAACGAGCAGACATATAATTAACAAATATTAATGTATAAATATTATCTAATTATGAAGAATTGTATAAGGATTTATGTTCTAATCCAATAGTGCACCAAGTCGATTAATAAACCTCCTGGTGATCCTATTATACCAAGCCACGTATTCCGGTATAGTGGTAGGCTATCTGTTGGTGTCAGTGGAACGATATGTTCTGCACTCACCCCCTAATCTTGAATGTACAACACATGGTGTCGATGCTAATTAATCTCAAATTTCCCCCTCAAATCTATATCATAGAGATGGTTTTCTGAATCACATTCCAAAGAAGCACCTTGAAGACCTCCAACTTGCATAAGGACGCGATCTGAGAAATGATGCTCCACTATGTGAAAGCATATCAAGGGGACTCGTGTAGACCAGATCTCCCTCCCAACTAGGTAATATTCGGTAGGTTTTGTTGTATATCTTACGTGTAAGGCTACCATAGAACCTGCGTAATCACACAAATATAATAATTAAAACATGTTTGCTAATGTAATAAATATGGTGGAAACGTTAAATTAGATACCTAGTCTACACTTTGAAGGTCAAGTGCATCCCTATACGAAATCACAACGTTTGTTGACTGCTTTCGGACATCAAAAGCAACCACCCAACGAGCACCTAATGGTCGTCCTTGCCACTCCGGACGATGATGCATAATAGGTGCTATGTGGAGAAACCTCTCCCACGCCCAAACTTGTAGCACGATCAATGCTCCACCAATCTCGTCAGCACGAACAATGCTCCACACCCAACCTAATATGTGAATGTTTTCCAATTGTGGCTTTAAGGAGATATATGGTGTACTAATCCTCTCTTCCATGACTGCATTTTAGATGAAATGGTAATCTACTTCGATGTGTTTAGTACTCTCATGAAAATCAGGTTAAATGCTATATATGTTACTGACTAATTATCACAATAGAGCGGAACTGGTACCTATACCTCCATACCTAGATCCCGTAGGAAACCCACAACCCACATGATCTCACATGTGGCATGGGCCATGGCACAATACTCAACCTCAACATTGGAACAGGCAACTACATTACATCTCTTACTCTGCCAAGAAACAAGGTTTCCACCAAGAAACAGAGTATAACCCAAGGTAGACTGACGATCCTCAATAGGCCCGCAATGTCAACATCGAAATAGGCCATGATGTCCGTGGACCTATTTTCTCTGTAATAAAGTCTCTGACCCAAACTTCCCTTGAGGCACCTCCAAATAAGGCATACCTCATGCCAATGATTGTAACTTGGTGCCTGCATGTGCTAACTCTACTAACAGCAAAGCTGATATCCAGTCGGGCGATGGTCAAGTACAGAAGGCGACAAACCAAACTATGATATCTAGAGACATCTTTATAGGGATGATCATCCTCCTCAGTACTATGAATCTGCTGCACCTCAACAGGAATGCCAGAGGGTTTGTCTCCCAATAAGCTAGCCTCCTCAAGTATTTGGAGTGTAAATTGTCTCTGAGATAATGACAGATGAGGCCCCATTCGAACAACCTCAATCTCGAGGAAGTATTATAGATCTCCATGGTCCTTTATCATAAATGTGGACTGTAGAAGGGCCTTGGTGTCACGCCCCAAAGCCCATGCTCCTAAATGAGAGTCGGAGTTTTAAGGAACGGCAACAAAAGAGGTGCTGATTTATTTAATTCAGGTTGTACCTAATTAAGTCCAACTCCTAAAAAAGTTCCATCTAATGAAATTAAGTCATTTCAACCAATTTAGTATCAGAGCACCGATCATAAACCGTAACTCTAAGTATCCCACCCCTCACAGCCTCCAAAACCCTAACCACCAAACCCTAATCCTCTCTTTCTCCCTCGTGAGCAGCAGCAACTCTTGACAGAGATCCAGCAGTGCGAGTGAGCTTGTGCAGCACTGTCAACGGTGCTCAGGCGGCGCTACGGCGAGGTTGGGGGGTTTCATAGTGGCTCTGCGACACCTTTGGTGGCCCTCCTAGGTCTCGATTGCAGCGCAGCAGCACCAAGGACCGCTCGCGATGGCGCTGCGATCCCGTGGAAGTCAATCTGACCTCCGACGACGACACAGCAACGGTGCTACAGCTGCTCGCGACTATGCAGTAGCTAAGGCAACTTGTTGGGCCGACGACGGTACACTGCAGGTGGTGCAGACCTCAGACGGTGGCAGTTGTCGGCACAGATCAACGGGGAGGCAGTTTGCCATGATCTTATCCATACGCCATGATTGAAAAGGGATTTTTTGTCCTGATCTAGGAACATAAGTCCATGATGCAGCTCTAAATTTGTTTGATTTCAGATCTGTGGATGATTTTGTGGTGATAGAAGCTTGATCGAGGTTTCCTGATTGCAAAAATGGCTTCAGATGATCAGTCCGAGGTGTCCTCGAGCTCAATTTTCGGTACCAGGGTACTCAAGAACCCTTTCTTTGGTTCTATTATCAAGCTGGATGAGACCAACTACCCACGGTAGTCCCAGACCTTTCTTACAACCATCAGGGGTCAGAAAAAGAGCTATATTTTTACGAATCCGGAGCCTAAGAACAAAACATGCACAAATGCTAATTGGGATAGCGACAATGCCATGGTTTGTGCATGGCTGGTGCAGACAATTGTTCCCTGCATAAGGGATGAGATCATGTACTACATTACTGCAAAAGAGATGTGAGTCTTTGTGTGACACCTATTCACATGCTATTCACATGCCAAGAACTCCGCACGAGTTTTTCAGGTCTTCTATGACGTTTTCTATCTACGTCAGGAGGGACACACGCTGTCATAATATTACTCCTTCATGAAGGGAATGTTGGAGGCACTACTACTTGCCGGTGTGTGCTTGTGAGTCCTGAAGGAGTTTTAGGAGACAATTAATTGTTTCTATTTTCTTGGATGGCCTAGGAACTGAGCATGCAACAGCCACATATCAGATCCTCATTACTCCTAAGCTTCTTACTATGGAGGAAACATATAGTAGGCTCAGTAGAGTTACAATATAGACTCCTACTCCTGACACTGTTGCTCAGTCGTCTACACTAGCTGCGATCCCTGCACAGTACAGACCCCTGAGGATACCCATCCTTCACCCAACAACGATCCACTGTATGGCCATTTATGTGATAGTACTCATGGAATAGGGAACACTCCATCCACGACCTCGACCACCTCAGGCACCACCAACACCACCACCATGTCCACCTCGACCTCTTGAAGAGGGATTACCACGACCACGACTTATGGAGGCCATGGCAGAGGAATCAGAAATAGATACAGGTCGAAAGTCTCCAATTTAGACAAAAGAGCATAAATCTGTTCAGGCATCGGAATCTCATCTATCATCATGAATTGATCTTTAACCCCCTTGTATTCAAGGCCAAGACCAGATAATAACTGAATTGACCAAATCACCTCCCACTGTTTGCCTGTGACTATAATAGTAGTTGATATGGGTTGATGTATATCCTGCTCATCCCATAATTTTTTCATAGTCTCATAGTACTCTGCCAATAGCATGGAACCTTTCCCGGAGGTGTGTAACACTTCCACAACACGGTAAAGCCAAGTAATATTGCTCTTGTGAGAGTATATCTCATGTAACACCTCCCGCATTTTTTCCACTGAGGCATATGCCATAATTTGTTGTGCAATCATCTATGTCATGCTATTCATGAGATATGTAGCAACCCAATCATTTTCTGCCTCCAAGTAGATTTCACAACATGCTCATCTTGATAAGAATATACTTTTTTCAATGAGATCCAACGACCTGGGAAAACGACCTAGACCAGAGTAAGAAGTTGGATCCATCCAACTTTATAGAGATCCCCTACATGTGTGGGGGTGCGCTCGTGGTAGACACTTTCCCCATCAAGTCTCTCATAGAATCCTTCTAGTTTGCCATGTGCACCCAATTAGCGATATCACCCTCCATTGAAGTTGTTGTAGCAAATTCAGATCATGTGCTCACAATAGAGCAAACCACGGTCCAAAAAAAAATATTTCATCACATCTAGGGCGTAGATGCTCCTACTGAGGTAAGGTGGGCCCCTAAGCAAGGCAGCCTCTTCCTCATAGGCCTGAGCTAGAGAAGGAGGAAGGAGGGTCTACAAGACCCCTACCGAGGGAGAAGGCCTCACGCATGCGCCCAAGGGCCCTAGGTGATGTTGCTAGAGTAGGGTCCCACACAAAGAAGCCTGCATAGGCAGTGCTACAGGCTCTCTACGGTGGTGGGCAGCAACGCAACAATAGGGAAACCTCATGCGACGATGCTGGAATGATGCTTCGGTGAAGAGGTGATGAAGGGAGGTCCTTTATGGTCCCAGTGACAATGTTGGGGGGAGAGGGAAGCTGCTGGTACCAACCCTCGTGGCCAGAGGTGTGTCGGTGGGACTGGCGACATAGAGGAGGAAGAAGAAAGAGGTTTCGGTGGAGGGTTGGAGGCTAGGATTTGTGTGCAATATCCAAGCATCGAACTAAAACCACTGTTGTTCGGTTGTCACGCCCTAAAACCCAGGCCCCTAAATGCGGGTCGATTTCAAGGAATGGCAACATAAGAGGTGTTGGTTTATTTAATTCATGTTATACCTAACCAAGTCAAGCTATAAAAAAGTTCCATTTATCATGTAAAATGGAAGCAAAAGCAAAAAGGATGGCACAAAGTTGAAATAGAAAAGTAGTAACAAGACAAAAATTTACCTGTCGACAAAGCCTACAAAAACCTGCACAGCGACAAAACCCGACGTCGTCATCTCACGACTGCGTCAACCTAAAAGTAGGTCACAAAGTTAGGATAAGCCAATCGACTCAATAGGGAACAAATAACTACTGTAATCCAATAAAACAAGATAGTGTAAAGTTGAACTAACCGGCTAGATCCCTAGCCTAACCCAAAACCCCAGGTTTCAACCCGAACCTAGATAGAATAACCTAACCAACCCTCGTTATCCCAACCCATTAATCATTCACTCGATTAAAGCCACATATACTAATGCAACAATCCTAATGATCCAAGATCGCCACTCCGAGTCCTGGAGTGATTAAATCATCCCTTCATATCGAAGGAGATCTCAATGTACCCTTCCTAATGGTACACTTGTACCCTAGCCCCTCCTTGGCCAGAGGAAGGATTAGAGAACTCATGTCCATCAGACAAACGATACCTGCTCCGATCACCGGAACATTGATTGTATTTAGAGTCTTGGGAAAGCTATTCTACACAAGCTCACGCATTTCCCGATGTCTGAATCCCGAGAAACTATTCAACACAAGATTCCCTACATCGTTGCACAATATCTTTGGAAACTATTCTACACAAGATCTTACATGCTCGCAACCATTGGGATCTTTGGAAACTATTCCACACAAGACCCGCATGGTCCCCGTCACCCGAGAATCCCTGGAAAGCTATTCCACACAAGACATCCCTGAGTACCCAATCCAAAAGATTCAACAGGAGCAACTCCTCGCTGTCCGTGATCCCTGGAAACTATTCCACTTAAGATCATGTATTTCCCGATGCTGAAATCCCTAGAAGACTATTCCACACAAGATGCCCAGCATCGTGCATTAGATCCCTGGAAGGTTATTCCACAAAAGATCTCACGTGCTCACACCCGTCTAGATCTCTGGAAACTATTCCACACAAGATCCGTATGATCCCTCGTCACCTAAGAATCCTTGGAAAGCTATTCCACGCAAGATTCCTCGAGTCACAGGCCTAAGATCCCTAGAAACTATTCCACACAAAATCTCAAGACGCCTCTCATCGACTCAGACTTAAGACAGTTCCTAGTGCCTCATTTCCATGACGGCACCTGGAAATTCCCCAACCAGGAACTATTCTCGTTCCAAGGTTAGACTTTGGTAGACAACTAACAACTCCTGCGTCTCTAACCCGCAACAGTGAACTCACCATTCACCAAGTCCCAGTGTCTCACCCAACGAGCTTATTTATTTGACTTAACCGATCCTAATTTTTTTCCCCCAATCGGTACCTGATCAAGCAATCCTTAGAAACCTACTGGATCACCTGAGGTCTTATCCAAAACCTTAGGATCCATCCATGCATTTCCTCATCCACGCATTTCCTCTTATTAGGCTCTGGCCAAGTCATTAACTAGTTGAACATTTTGGATTCAATCCTTTACTTAGCCAAATTAAAATGGACTTTTAATCATCTTCTTAGAGCTTAAGAGTTTCTTGCCGCTTAGCTCAAATAGGGTGGAGCATGTACACCAGTACCCAGTATAATACAAATATTCCACACCAGTACTGGTACCAACCACCAGTACTGATACTAGGCGCCAACAACCTCTTTCAAGTACCCCAGTCAGTACCGGTGCTGGGCAGTCCCAGCCATGCCAACTGAATACATCCAGTACCGGTGCTGGGCAGTCCCAGCCATGCCAACTAATACCGGTACCTACCAGCCGGTGCTAAAATCAACTAATACCGGTACTAGGTGCTTCCAACATCTAGACCAAAGTGTCAACCATCCACTTTACCCATTTACAAGGTTTAATCCAAATCTAAGGCAAAATCCTACCATTGGATCTATACCCAAAACACCCTTTTTCTACCATTCCTAATCTTAGGGAACAAAAGAGAGTATCAAGGAGAGAACCCTACCTGCAGTGAGGAGCTCTTCTCCTTCCTCCTTGCCTTGCAGCAACAGCAGCTACAGCAGCAACAATGGCAACAGGATCAGCAACAACACCAGCAACTGCAGCAACAGCTCACCTCCTTTCCTTCTCCTTACTTTTCTTCACGCAGCAGCAGCCCCAACAACAACACAGCAGCGGCAATAGCAGCCGGCAGCAGCAGCCGGCCCTCCTTTTTCTCTCTTTCTTTACTCCGCAACACCAGCAACTTCACCAGCAGCAACAGTAGCTGCAGCAGCAGCTACAGTGCCTGGAGCATCACCGACAGCAGCCGGCAGCAGCAGCAGTTTTCCTCTCCTTCCCTTCTTCTTTCTCTTCTTTTCCTTTCTTTCGTAGAGGCAGCAGCAACATCAGCCGGCAACTACAACTGCAGCCAGCCGCAGCAGCAGCCACAACATCAACTCCTCTTCTCTTTCTTGTCTCTTTCTACACGTAGCAACAGCAGCAGCAACAGCCGGCAGCGGCAGCGGCAGCAGCAGCTCTCCTTCCTTCCTCCTCCTTCCTCTCTCTTTCTTCTCCTCACGTACAGCAGCAACAACGACAGCCGCAGCAACCCCAATGGCAGCAAAGAGAACAAGGAAGGGGAGAGGAGAGGAGAGGAGAGGAGAGGAGAAGAGCCCTGCCTTCTCCCTTGCCCTTTCCTCTCTTTCTCTCGTTGGGAAGAAGAATTAAGAGGAGGAGGATGGCTTGGTGGCTAAGAAGAGGGGGGAGAAGTGGCTTCTCGAGAAAGCCAGAGAGGAGATGGCTTCTCAAAGAAGCCAAACAAATATAATAAGAGGGAAAAAAAAAGGAAGAATTGTGGGGAAACCTCCTCCACTTTGTTGCTACCTCCCAAAAGGGTCCCCAAAACAATATTTCCATGCAATTAGCCCTTCAACTTTCTCATTCTTTAACATTTTGTTAACGTTTTTAAGGTTTTTCATAATTCCAAGGCTACCACCATTAAATTAAGGTTTCCAAAACCCTTAATCTCACATTAAGCAATAATTAAGATTTTAATTAGCCCATTAAAGGTATAACAAATTCATACCCTTACAAATATCACGTTGAAAAAATAAATGATCTGATTACTTTCTGAGAGCCATAGAACCTTTATATAAAGATGTATAAGAGAGAAATAACAAAACAAACCAACATAGAAATAGAAAATATAAATAAGCCATTAATACAACTCAACAGTTTGAGTTTGAAAAAATAATTGTTGAGAATTTTACAAACTCAATCAAATGTTTCGGAAACAAACAAGACATCTAAAATCATAGGTAGATTAAAATGAGAAAAGATGAAGTAAACTGTCATATTTTTCAAATTTGTGCATATATTTGAAAATAAATATAGATGTCCAAAATCCTAAATAGATGATAATGGGTACTTATAAGAAAGACAAGCTTTGAAAATATAAATAGATAACTAAAGAAATAAGTTAGACATCTTGAAGTGATTGATCATATGTATAAATGGAAAAATAGATGTTTGAAAAATCGGAAAAATAGATGTTTGAAAAATCATTTTTCAAGATCTTAAGGATAGTGATTAGGTAGGCTCTAAGGCATATCCTATCGATACTTTCAAGAGAGAAGGATCTTTTTACAATCTACAAAAGAAAATAACACATCAAGATAAATCTATGCTCTATCTTCTTCAAATCTTTTTAAGCTTTCCTCCTTGACACTTTTTCTCCGTAACTCCATCCTTTCAATGTTTTTATAGAGTTTGAGCTTGAACTTGAGCTTCCATCAAGCTTCATCAAACTGTTAATCTTGCAATATTATCTCCAAACACAATGTTAAGCATAACTTATTTTGTTATCATCAAAATCAATGATCATTGTGTTTATGCACCAGCACATACTTTAGCTATTCTTGTGCTTGTTATGGATGTGCTTCATACTATGGTTGCTCGTCTACCTATTTGTACCACATTTGCCACTTCGTCTTTGATCTCGTGGTTGTACCTAATCTTGGACTCATCCTCGTCGCTATACTTGATCTCGTTCTCTCACTCACCTTCGTCCTCTTATGGGTTCTACTATATTTCCACCTTCGCCTTTGTCCTTATCCTTGTTAGCATGTACAGGGACCTCAACCTTAATGCATTGTCGATTAACCTCTTCTTCCAAAGTCTATGTTGCTTCTAATGTAATGACTCTAATATAATCAAGTTAAGTCTATTAGCAATTAGCTTCAAAATCTTATTTCAAATAGAGACTTGAAATTAAAATTGTTAAGAAAAAAATTAAGATCTAATTATTTGAAATTTCAATTTCCTTATTTTAATCTATGTTATTTTTAATAATTTAGTTATATTTTCTTATTATATCAAATCCTCTTATATTCTCAATATGACATTAGAACAAATTATTCTTGGATTCATTCGTTAAAATATTATTATTATATCTTTATTTATGTTATTGAATTATTCGAGGAGATGCCAAATAGGGCATCTCGCATAGCAACAGCCCAAGGTGGAGTCGCGAGGCGCGCTAGGCATGCCACGTGGAGAGGCGGAGCTCGACCGGAAGACGAAGCTCCACGAGGAAGGTGCCTTATGATGAGAGTTTGCGTCAGAGATTGCGATGGGGTCCTAGCACGAGATTGCGCAAAGTCGGAGAAGGAGAAGAGCGCGTGGTGCAAGAGAAGACCTCGATGGCAATGGCGATGCTTGCAGAGGAGGCACTCACGGAGGAGATACGCGCGAGGAGCTCATGCGTTGAAAAGAGCCTCGCGATCACAAGACAACACAAGAGGTGGTTTCTACGATCCGCAAAGCATCGCGGACCTGCCACGGAGACACTGCAATGTCACTATAGGCGGATCAATGAAAAGGAAGCGCTGCTGGGTGCTGGTGGTGAGGAGAAGAGACCACAGAAGACGCGCGAAGAGGACCAAAGCGAGGAAGCTTATGCGAGAAGAAGGCGGAGCAGCGGTGTTGGTGTTGATCTTTGATGACGCGAGGAGGCGCTGAGCAACAGTGACGAGCGGTGCTGCTCATGTGAAAGCTGCGATGAAGCATTTGGGGTGTGAAACCCTGAAAGCTTTTTTGTAAAATTGCAAAATCTATCCTTGTATGTATTTTTTTACTTGTTAGCTTTGTGAAACGAAGAAAAAAAAGGAAAGAAAAAAAGAAAGAGACAGAAAAAAATAAGGAAAAGGTGAAGAAAAATTAAAAGAAAAGAAATTTTTTGAGAAGGATTAAAATAAGAATGATGATAGATTTTCAAGAGAAGAGGGGAAGAAGCTCTTCTGTATGTTTATTTCCTCTCCCATACAAGTATGGGAGAAATGGGGAGTATGAGAGGTAATTTGTAATCCAAGGAGAGTCTTTTGTTTTTGAGGTCCCAACATGAAGAAACTGCCTTTCTTTGGTGGTCTCTAAAGAACAGAGGATCATTATTTTCAATCTCTAGAGGAGAGACCTCTTTTTTTTGAGTTTCCATGTAGGAGAGGCACAGTCTCTTTGTCTCCATGAGGGGACAACTCTTTAAAGTTCTCAAATGGGATGGCACCAGCATTAGATCAATTGTCTATGTCTCATCTCCAAACTCCTACCTACACCTACCTACAAACAAGTTGAAGATGCAAGGAAGCTAATGACACAAAAGGCATGAAGAAGTCGTGACCCAATAACATCATTTTATTTGTGGTGTTTTTTGCTTTGTAGAGTAGGAATATCTCTTGTACAAGTTGAGCATTTCATGCTCCAACTTGAGGGGGAGTGTTGAGGGATGTATTTGTTGGAGTGGTACGCTTAGTTCCACATAGTGGAGTGAAGAAAAGAGTGATGTGTGGAGCCTATAAATAGGTTGTTGTACCCTATTTGTCCTTGGTGGCCACTAGATTTGAAGATCGCATTGAAGATGTGTTGGTTTATATGATGAGTCACCTTTGACACATACCAACCTTGGCAATGAGCCTTCTCTCACCTATATTACATAGAATTCTGCTTCTTTACATGAGGAGTCTCCTCTCATGTGAGAAGCACCCCGTTGGCCCCATAAGAGGGTTAACTTCAGGCCTACAGGGACTTGCATTTGCAGCCCAAGGCAACTTGAAGAAGCAAAGGCAAAGATCTGTATCGTCACGTAGATGGGATGCACTCTTTTGCATTTAGAGCATTTCGGTTGGCTTTTGAGGCATAGGAACAATGGCAGTGAGGTGGCCTTATGCACACCTAGAGAAACTAAGCACGGTACGCTAACTTGCAGGGTGTAGAAGCAATGGTACCTGTGTGATCTTATGCGCACTCAAAAAGACCAAGTGTCGTTTTCTTTGGACTCTTGACATAAGAGCAATAACACTCGAGTTGTAGTCATGACTTTTCATGTACCCAGTGCCTTACGTAGGATGTACAAGGAGATACACGACTAGTAGCTGCGAATGCAAATGCCAATTACTTCGTAATCTATAGTTGATTGCTGACTCTCGTCTACCATTGTCATTCCTCCAACTGCCTAGATTAGGGGGGAGCCCCTCATTTGTCATGACTCCTTCAAGTTGGACATTGCACGCTCTATCTAGGGGGGAATGTTGGGAAATAAATTAGGATCTAATTAGTTAGGAATTTAGTTGTCTTTCTTATTTTGATCCGTGTTAGTTTTAGTAAATTGTTATATTTCCTTCTTGTACCAAACCCTCTCTCTATATAAAGAGGGGTATGACTTACTTATTTCAATAAGAAAAATCCATCCCTCTTAACAGAAATGAACTCAACATGGACACAGTTTATCAAAATCACAATTATATTTGTTAATATCACAAGTAATCTACATGCAGTGGTTAGACATACCTCAGTCCATAAGCATTTGCCATGGTGGCCTATGCACCTCTTGGTGATCTGATGGTACCAGGCAGAATAGTGGCAGAAGCTTCACAAGCTGCTGTCAATGTGCACCCCATCTCCATGTCTCTATATGTCGTGCATGATACTGACTCCAGTCCACATCTGTCCTCTCTCTGAGGTCTAAAGCACGAAGATCCACATCAGTTTTGCATTTTGTGGGTACCTCTTGTAGAAAGATAAAGGGGGCAACTCTTATATTAAGGTTTTATTTATTATAGAAGTAAAGACATTAGCATTAAAAAACCGTCTACATAAGACTTTTCTTCAATCAGGTTGGTAGTTTCTTAGATGGGACACCATTAGATTCAACAACTAATTTGTGTAATACTACTTCTATTGGCAAAAGCAAAGCAGTATAAATGATAAAACTAAATCATAATGCATGTATGTTACCCTATCATGATTTCCAACAGGCGAAGGTGCATTCTCTTCGGAAGGTTGCCCCATGAAGGGGTTATGGGATAAAAGATTAGAATAGGGTACAGACTTTATGAAGAGTTCTAAATCTTCACTCAATCTTCAAACCCCAAAGTAAAAACAGAAAATGTTTAAACCAAAAAACATCTAATCATCCATAAATGCTAAACTAATTAGAAATACAACAATACAATACTCTAATCTAACCTATTCCTGTGCACACATCAACCTAAGAAACCAAAAAACCCATAACACAAAGCACATGTTAGAAGAAAGATAGGGGGGACACCTCCAATGTAGGTTGGCGCAGTGCTAGGGAGGGTCAGTGGTGGTGGTAAGCAACAACGCTGACTTGCTAGAGAAGAGGGAGGGCGGAGGAGGATTGTCAGTGGACAGGAGGGGCAAAGGGAAGGTCGTGGGGCTTGGTTGGGGGAAGGAGGAGGCGTTCCGCTTGGGGGAAGGAAGGGGATGCCATTAGCTCTTTAAAATGCAATCCCATAGACGTTGAGTCTACAAGGGACAACTTTAAGAGGCTCATGCACGCCAAAACAAACATATAAAGCTGAATCTTGAAGAGTCAATTTTATAATATTACTCCCTATTTTAAATTTTCTAGGGACCTAAATGGTAATATATATTTTCCAGGGACATGACGAGGAAATCATAGAATTTTATTAAAATTATTATAATTGTATTGAATCCATATGATTATGCTATCAAAACTTGGTAAATATTTAAATATTGATCCCATGAAAAAAATTAAGCATTGAAGCTTGAGATTTAGCAATCTAACCCTATAAAATATATTGATGAAATAATCGTAGATCTAGTAACCCTTGGATTAAGTGATCTTAACAATAGCCTACCAGAAAATCCATGGATCTACAAATTTAATCCTTAATAGTTCAATCAATCTAGGAATTATAACTTAAATATATATTACAAAACAAGAAATAATTTCTATTTTGCTTTAAAGAAGCCAACATACCTCAAAGATCTAATGGAGAGAAAACTATTGCAAGAGCTCTTCTCACTTAGTTGAAGAATATAATAAATGGAAGCGAAATATCAAAACAACAAAAGACGTTTGGGTTTACGTGAAAACCCCATTCACATAGAATGAGGAGAAAATCATGGGAGAAGGCTCCGATAGGGCGTGTTCCTATATTGTTCTTCTCAAAGGAATATGGGAAGAGTACACGCCTATTTATATGCCACCACATACATAACAAAGACCACAACTCACGATGTGGCACTAACCACACTACAATTCTCTCAGCACTCCTCCTTAAGCTGGAACATGGAATGCTCAGCTTGTAACACAAAGAAACTCACTCTACACAACAGAACACATCTCTCTGGACTGGTTCTTGCTTGTAGGTGGGAATACGGGTTGGAGTTGCTGGATGAACTGTAGCTGGCTCTTAAAAGAGGCCTCTCCTCTAGAGATCTGGTGCTGGTGGCTACCCATTCAATATCCCTGAAATGGGGTCTTCCTTTGAAGACTTCGAAGGTGGATCTCCCTCTCTGGAGTTCACGAAACTGAATCTCCCACATAGAAACCTGAAATGAGTCATTCCTTCGAGGACCTCGAAACTCTGGACCTCCTAGAGTTGGGTTTCTCATGTGTAGTTAAGAACAACAGGGATTCCCAAATGGGGGATGACTACAACAGGCTCCCACACAACTCATTTCTCTTATACTTGTATGGAAGAAAAAATAATAATGAGAAGAAAATAAAATAATAAAAACAAGAGAAGACTTCACCACCTCTTCTCTTAAACATAAACCTTATCATTTTTTTTTATTTTTCTTTTCTTTTCTCTTTTTTTTTCACTCCTTTTTTTTGTTGCCTTTCTCCTCTCCATTTTTTTTTAATAATTTGCCTGGGCCTCTTCATTCCCCTTCCCCTATTCCTTTAAATGTGGCTAAACAACGGAGGGGAAAAAAAAAGAAAAGGCATACCTTAGGGTTCGGAACAACCCAATTGCACAGTTGCCCTGCTACATCTAGCACGCCTCCGGCTCCCGCGTCCGCTCCGGCCGCCACCACCAGCCGCGTCCGCTTTGGCCGTCAGCGCCATTGGTCTCCCCTTCTCGTCGACAATCCTGGAGGGTCTTCTCGACGACCTTGCACCTCTTCTTGGGTCTCTGGGGCAGCTTAGTCCGCTTCATGAGTAGGAAGTCCTTCCTCGACAACGTCAGTTGGATCTTCGGCAACAATGCTCTCTCCGCGGTGACTGCCTTGAAGCTCGACGGTGGATTTGTTGCATCGGCGTCGTCGTTGCCGGCCCTCATCGCTGCCCTCTGCGTCTTCTCCACATGAAGGGGAGGCGATCTCTTACCGTTAGAGCACTCGTCGATCTCATTGCCTTTGGCATGGGTCTCCTCGGCCTACTGTGCGGGTCGACCATGCCTCTCATGAGCTTGGTCTGCTCCCTCCTGCCGCCCTTTTCTAGGGTTTTGTGGCCACCACAGGCTTCCTCGCGAGATCATCTTTTGCAAGGAAGATCTTCTCGACAGGATCTCCATATTGCACGGAGAGATTAGGGTTTTCCTCCCTTTCTCAGGATCAGAGATAATATAAAGAAACAAATAACAAATCTCAAGATAACAAAAGAACCTAAGATCAAAAAACTACTCTGATACCAAGTTGAAATATATAATAAGCGGAAGTGAAATATCAAAATAATAAAAGAGGTGCATAATGCTTGGGTTTACGTGGAAATCTTACTCACAAAGAGCGAGGAGAAAAGCACGGGAGAAAGTCATGATAGGGCGTGTTTCTATGTTGTTCTTCTCAAAGGAATATGGGAGGAGTAAACGCCTATTTATAGGCCACCACATACATAACAAAGATCACAACTCACGATGTGGCACTAACCACACTATAATTCTCTCAACACACTCCAACAAACATGCAACAATAATTATGGATAGAAATAGACTATTGTGTCACCTACAACCTCAAAGTATGGTAACGGTGCAAAAGTTGCACCTAGTTGCATCCATTTTGCTAAAATTATCGGCACACTGATGAAATTTGGCAAAATACCAATGATACTTTGCATTTTGACACGATGTCATAAAAAAGGTCATTTTGTTAGCATGCCATTGATGCATTGTAGGCAGGTAGAACTTGGCTATAGTGCCTAGGACTTAAGTTGTGGGAAGAAGAGCTAATGAGTTGGCAAATTGAAGTTGTGGTTCTCTTCTACGCAACTACTCAGTGTGTCACTCTCTAGCAATTCAACCTCCAAGTATCAACCTTTTCACCAGCATGATCTTTAAAGCATTTGGTTGTCTAGTGAGCCATGATTGGTTTGTAGGCTATACTCATCAAAGTTAGTGGGCTATGGCCATGATACACCATATTTGGAAATTTCAGTTGTTAGCAAGCTGAGGATTACAGATTTAAGATATTACATGCTCAGCTTGAGAGAGTGAGTATTAAGAGAAATATGTGTTATTGAGTCATTTGACCCCTTTGAAGAGAGAAGCAATAAAAAAAGATCTGCCAAAAATGGCTTATCATGTGATTGTTTCCCCTTCTCTTCGTGAGAAATGTTTTCCATATAAACCAAACTTTTCCCTACTGTGATGTGTGTACATCCAAAAATATGTAAGCCATAAATTAAGAGAAAGTTCTTGCGTAAAATATATGACATCCTAGAATGTGGACCATACATTTTTAGTAGAGGAGTAATTCAATGCTAACCGTTAACTAATATGTGGCCATGCAACTGCATACTCAGGCAAGTATTTGTATTTTCTGATGTACCCTGTCAGGTCAAGTGATTGTGGCAACTACTGGATACACAGTGCCTTCCACTGGCCAACCATGCCTTGTAGATGAATTGCTAGAACACTGATACTTGGAATCATGCCTTTAATCACAATTAATGTAAAAACTCAAGGCCTGTTTGGTAGAGGTTTAAAGGGAGGTTTTATCCTATGTGTAAAAAAGTTTTATTCCCCACCTATCACATCTACCATCATCTATTAAATCTATCTCTCACCAATCATATCTACCCCGACTAACCCACTCTTTTCTATCACATTCACTTATCACATCTATTCTACTAACCCACTCCCAATACAAATAACAACAAAAATCAATAACAACATATCAACTCAACTATCACATCCACACCCACTAACCCTCCTATTACCCATCCACTTATCCCTCCTTAAAACTTCATAAACTTCAACCAATCTTAAACTTTAAACATCTGCCAAACAGGGCCTAAGTGTATGCTTTCTGTAATGCTAGTGCCAAAGCATTGCTGGGCAGTGAAATAGTTTCTTTTAGTGCCTAATGATGAAGCATAGGTGCATGCTATTCAAATATATTTTTGTGTGCTTTCCTAGTTATTTTGAGCAATGGAATATTGCATATAACTACCATACATGATTGTTTTTGTTTTATTCAGGTCCTAATATATTTCTAACTTGCCTTGCGGATTTCAATGATTTATAGGAAGCTTATGGGTAACTCTTTCAAAGGTCCAATACCTTCCAGCTTTGGAAATCTAGTCAACCTCAGACTTTTGTGAGTCCTGGTTATTATATGATCAGTCTAAGTTTTCAAATGCTGTTTTTTTGGGGACAGAATAGAGTTCCAAGTATCTCTACTGCTTTTTATCTTGATCTCCGAGTCCCTGTTTGAAAAAAAAATGTTGATCTCTGAGCCTATACTAGAATTTATAATAACTGATACACATTGTATCCCACAAATTTGATGATTATCGGTCCCTTTATTTTAGATTGCTTACAATTTGACATGCAAAATGCATATTTTAGACATCTTCTAGTCACATATTACTAGCAAGTAGAGCCCGCACTTTGTTGTTGGGATGACTCACTTGATCTATATGTCAAAGGAAGCAGCTGGTATTAAGCTAATAGGAAGTATAAAATTATCATTCAATCCAATATAAGAACTAAAAGTAGTTCAATTCATGTACTTATTCAAAATTGCAACTTTTCTTTTGTGGGTAGGCATAAAGTTATAGCTTTCTACATGACTTGCGGATATGCTGGACCTAATAAGTACCTAGAGATGAAATGAGTAATTTATCCCATTGTTTTCTATTTCATTAGATTGACCTAATATAATTCAACTACATCCTAAATCAAGAAAAAGTGACTTTTGGCATACATGCTGAAAAACTAAGGAAGAATTACCTAGAGAAGGAATGAGTAATTTATTTCATCATTTTCTATTTTGGTTAGGTTGGTTAATGAAAAATAAAGAACTTTCACTTTTCTATCATTAATTTTGGTTCATGTAGAAGGAATAATAAAAAATACCTACTACTTCTGAGAAAGAAATAAGGAAAAAATAAGCTAATTGATAGAGTACTCTAGTTATCTAGTTTGTTTATTATTTTGGACTGATATGTTGTGTTTTGTCCTGTTGAATTTATGTTGTAATTTTTCCAACACTTCTTCCTATATAAAGAGGTGTAGGAATTCATTTGAGAAATAAGATCTCTAACTTGGTATCGAGCTACAATCCTAGATCGACGTTCCAGTATTCCATCCGCACAAGCCTTCGTACCCTTCCGCCAAATCCCTAATCTCTCTTGAAGGCACTCAGAAGAGCCTCCACCAGCAATCCACCGACCTCTGTCGATCACAGCATCCCGCCACCTGGCCACTGTCGTTGCTAAAGCGCACCACCGGCCTTCGCTGCCGGTCTACCTGCTTCGGCAGGCCATCGCCTAATCGATAGGGCTTCGCAACCATGCTGTAGACCGCCGCTAGTGCTGCCTCGGGCTTTGCCAGCACCACCAGTGCCTCCTAGGGCTCTCGCCAACACTGCCTCGGGCTCCACTAGCGCCGCCTCGGGCCCTTGCTTCCCCTCTACTATCGACATCCATTGTTGCCTGCTCTGTGTAGCGGGTAGTGGTGGTTGGTGGCGTGATTTTCTCGTCGAAGAGGGGAAGTAGCACCTCTAGAAGCGTCGTTAGGGTTTTCCCTGTACCTTAGCATGCGCTAAGCCACGATTTAAGGGATGCTTGTGACTCTTGGAATATTATCTAGGGTCCTTAGATCTTAGATCTCATGTTCAAGAGATCATTTTTCCTCTGATTTCGAGATTCTTAGATCTGAATATTGATTTCAAATCGTCTCTGTGATATCTTGTGGCAGTCCTAAGGCATGATGGCCTCTTCAGGCTCTTCAGAGGTGTCTTTGAGCATTGCTATGAACAACGAGAGTTACAAATCTCCTTTCTTTGTTCCTATCGCCAAGTTGAATGAGGCCAATTATACCAGATGGTCTCATACATTCCTCATAACTGTAGAGGGACATGATAAGGAACATCTTTTGTTGGAGTTGGAGCCACAAGATAAGATAAGGAAGAATGCCATGTGGAAGAAAGATAAATCAATGGTCTATGATTGGATCATGAATTCAGTGAAGCCTCAGATCAGTGATGGGATTATGTACTACAAGACGATCAAGGAAATGTGGGACTCTCTGCGTGACATGTACTCTCACGAGAAGAATTCCAGCAAGGTGTTTGAGATTCACCATGATAATGGTCTCAAACAAGAGGGCAGTTGCTTTCTCAATACTATGCCACTTTGAAGGGGCTCCTTGAGAAGTACAGCACTTGTCCTCCTGTCTACACCTGTGCCACTTAGAGGGCACGCAGGAAGGAATATGTTGTCCTCTAGTTTCTTAATGGACTTGGACTAGATTATGAGGCTGCGAGGTCCCAGATCCTGACTCTGGCTGAGCTTCCATCACCTAAGGAAGCTTACAGTCGCGTGAGTAGGGTGGTGGTTAAGCCATCCATGTCAGAGGTTTGACATACTCCTGTGCTTGTTGCTCCTATACGTGGAGGATGTGGTGCTCCATCTACCAGGGGGAGAGGACGTGGTGGTTGGGGTACAAGTGGTAGACCCCACATCATTAGCTCTCATTGTAGGAAGATTGGCCATTCTGAGGCCTCTTGTTGGATGAAGCATGGTTGACCTCCCATTGCCAACCAGGCTGTTTCCTTAGAGGAGGTGAGTGATATGGTGTCCCATGTTGATTATGATGTTGTTATCCAACACCTCTCCTAGTTGACCCAGGAGACCACCACTACTGCTGATACTGCTGCTTTACCCTCCCTAGGTATAACTCTTGCTTATAGATCTGGTACTGGTAGTTCTGACAGTGCCTTGTGTCTGGTGGATTCAGGTGCATCTTAGCATCTCAGTGCTGATGAGACATGCTTTAGACAGATTCAGGATGTCCCCTCAGGTAGATCTGTGCATATAACAGATGGCAAGCAATGCCGAGTTCATGGCAGAGGAGATGTGGCAGTGACTCTTGCACTGACTCTTAGTCTTTGCCTAATGTTCTTTATATTCCAGAATTTCCAATTAGTCTTTTGTTCGTCAGTAGAATTACAAAAGACCTGTATTGTCATGCTATATTTGATGAACTGGGCTGTATTTTTCAGGACAAGCTCACGAGGAGGATGATTGGTGGCGGACATGAGGTGGGGTGTGTATTGTTGTGATCCAGACTCCATTTGCTGCTGTGTCAGGGCAAGGTTGCTTTTAGTGCTGGTATAGCTTTTCAGTGGCATCGTTGTCTTGGGCACCCTTCACTTAACAGGCTTCAACACGTCATCCCTCACATATCGCCTGCTATCGAGATTTTGTGTGATGCATGCTAATTGGGGAAGCATCATAGAGCTAGTTTTCCTTCCAGTTTCTCTTAGAGTTTTGCTATTATTTTTGATTTTCTTCATATGGATGTATAGGGTCCTAGTAAAGTATCAGACAAATTTGGTCATAGATTTTATTTATTTATTGTGAATGATTTGTCCAGGATGTCCTGGCTATTTCTTTTGAAGAATAAATCTGAGGTTGGGTCTGTGATTGAAACATTTATTTTGGAAATGAAGACTCAGTTTTCTACCAATGTGAAAATTGTACGATCTAATAATGCTTTAGAGTTCTGTACGGTTGAGTTAGCAGGCTTTTATAAATCGCCTGGAATTGTGCACCAGACATCCTTTTCTTATACCTCGCAGCAGAATAGTGTAGTGGAAAGAAAACACCGTTATGTGTTGGATGTGGCCAAAACACTACTGATACAGCATAATGTGTCACAGGTATACTGGGGAGATGCAGTGTTAACTAAATGCTATTTGATTTACAGATTGGCTAACTTAGCTATACAAGAACAAGTTCTGTGGTAGGTACTCTATCCTGAGAAGGATTTATTTACTGTACTGTTGCTTTGGAAAATCCTACGCAAAAAGGTTTGAGTTTCGAAAACTTGTCGTTGTAGCACGATTTGCGAGAAAAACCATCAACAGATAAATTTAACCGAAACTCGAAAGGAATTTCGGGTCGAATACAGGGAGGTGGACGTTTGATTAAAAACTGTGCTTGTTTTATTTGTCACGAAGTAGATTAGCTGGTCGAATTTATTCAAAACTAGCTATCTACTTAAAGAATAATGAATAGAAAAGAGAGAGAATATTACAAATAAAGATAAAATAGAGATAGAATAAACAGATTTTTCATAACCATAGAATAATGTCTATTACAACTAACTAATACAGTAGAAAGCAGGAAATTTATACTAGAAAGTGGTAAATCTACTCTAGAAAGCAGTAAAGAGAAGGTGGAGAGAAGTTATCCTCCTCGACGACTGCTTGGAGGACGAGCCGCGTTGACAAAGCGTTCGGACAAAGGTGGTCAGATGTGAGACGGAGAACGACGACGGACGATGGAGAACAGGGCAGGGCGATGTCGCAGTGTGATCCGCTTCTCGAATGGCGGTGAGAGGACCACCGCGGAATGTTCCACGAACGAGATGAGAAGGTGCAAAAATTATATTTTTAACTTTAGAAGAGCATCCTGGGTTTGGGGCAAGCTCTTAGAGCTTTGGAGGGGTTGAGAGAAGAGAGGAAGGGATCAAGAATTTGAGTGATAGGGGTCTCCTTTTATAGTTGTAGGGATTGAGGGCAATTAGGTCATTTTATGCTTAAAAACATTAACTTAGGGTCTTTAGTGACGGATTTAAGCGTTACTAAAGTCCCTGAACATGGGCGTAGGTCACGCGCACGCCGTGCCTCATCTCCTTGCGTGCTCAATGCATATGCATGATCGTGCGCTCTCAGCCGTTCGATCACGAGATCGGGCGGCTTAAACAGACGCCTCTCCTCTTCACTCATCGCGTGCCTGTGCGTGTGATGGCGCGTCATCGCGTGCGTTCGCGCTTGGCGTTCATCCGTCGCGTCACGTGGCGCTCCGTCTGGCCATTTGCTTGCCATCCAATGGCTCAATTGAGTCGATCCTGCGCCTGCGCTTGATTTGAGGCTTGCGGGGCTCGACCCCGCGACCTTCGCTTTGCGTGAGGGCATTTGCCCACTATGCCAAGCCACCCTTTGAGGCACGCTTTTGGTTTTGAGCTCAGGCACCCTCGGCTATTGGATCAAGATTTAACGACTGAGGTTGATCAAGCCGCTGATGAGGGAGAGAGGGTAGCAGGTGTTCATGGCTGGTGTGGGCTGTTGAGATGGCGCCACATGGCGTCATCTTGGCCGTCCATCTTCTGTGCCTTGTAGATGGTGCCACGGACGTCGGATTGGATCGATTTTCGTGTTGTTTGGCTGCGATCGTCGATCCAAATCCATCCGTGTGGTCGGATTTGCCATCTAATGTGTGGATTTACATCATCTTGGCTCCTTGACCTATGATCTTTCTTATACTGCATCTGATGCTACTGAAGTTCGATCAGGGCGATCTTGGAGTCGTTGAACTCCGATCGTTACCCTGATCAGATCCATATGGTTGGATCTTCAATCTGAGGCCCCGATATGATATTGCCCCATTACTTGACCACAAAAGAGAAAATTAACCTAAACTTTATACAATTTAACCTAAATGCATGATGATGCATGTTATGTAATATTTATAATGTGTAATGCAACTATATGCCTAAGAACGTGCAAAAATAGACAGTTTATGTGATATAAATGTGTTTACATCATGTACCACCTTGGGTGTTTAGCTGTGTAGCCTTTATTCACCTTCTAGGACTTGGCGGGGACAAGTTGGCCCCAAGAGTAGTGAAGTGTGTCTTTCTGGGTTATAGTAGCACCCAGAAAGGATTCAGATGTTATGACCCCTAAGGCAAGAAACATTATGTAACTACAGATGCCACATTTCATGAGCATATTCCATATTTCTCTACAGATGGTCACCAGGTGACATTTGAAGGAGGCCCAGCTCCTATGCCTGTTCCACCAGTTCCTTTGGAATAGATTCTAGTCACTCATGGTGAGCATACCACTACCACAGAGACTTCTATGAGGCAGAATGCTAAGATCACTCAGGTCTACGGGTAACCTGTGACATACAAATAGCATGCATGGTGAGAAGAATACAACCCCCCACCATCTCAGCCATGTTTCCTCCCCTTGTCAGGTATAGGTTGATACTGGCATGAGTTGTCCTAGCGGTGCTTGTGCAAGTCCCTTAGATGAGTCTCCTCTTATTACTGCTGAGCCTATAGAGGAGGATCATGACCTTTCAATTGTTATTCGAAAGGCTCTTCGCAACTGTGCCCATTACCATACTACAGGGACAGTCTCTACTACCAATCTTGGCAATTCTTTTGCTACCTTCACAACTGCTCTCTTTGAGACACAGGTTCCTACATCCCATTAGTGAGCTATGATGGATTCAAAATGGCGTTAGGCCATAGAGGATGAGATGGTTGCTCTATGCTTTAGGGGAACATGGGACTTGACTACTTTGCCTTCTCATGCCAGAACAGTAGGGTGTCGTTGGGTCTTCGCTATTAAGTACAACCCAAATGGCACGATATCTTGCTATAAGGCGAGACTGGTGGCAAAGGGATTTACCCAAACGTATGTGGTAGATTTCTTTGATATCTTCTTGCCTATAGCTCGGCTATCTATCGTTCGGATTTTGATGTCTGTAGTTGCTTATTACGACTGGCATCTCCATTAGTTGGACGTGAAGAACGCGTTCTTGTATGGAGATCTTCAAGAGGAGGTCTATATGCAACAACCCCTTGGGTTTGAGACTCAGGGGGAGTGTGTATGTAGAATGAAGAAAGCCATCTTTGGCTTGAAGTAGAGTCCGAGAGCTTGGTTCCAGAGACTTTTAGAAGAGGTACAGATCATGGGATTTGTACGGTCTTCTGCTGATCACTCCTTATTTCTCAGGAAGAGCAAAGGGGGAGTGGTTGTATTCCTTGTTTATGTGGATGACTTAATCCTTACTAGAGATGACACTGATGGGATAGCAGAGGTGAAAAGGAAGCTGGCTGAACCTTTTGTGATGAAGGATCTGGGTGAGCTCAAATACTTTCTTGGCATTGAAGTGGTGCACAACAGAGAAGGCATTGTTCTTAGTCAGCGTAAATATGCCCTTGATGTCTTTTAGGAGACAGGGATGATGGGGTTCAAACCTGCTAATATACCTATGGATCCTAAAGGGCACCTCTATGATGCAAAGTCTTCGCTTGGAGATGGCAAATTTTATAGGTAGTTGGTTGGTTAGCTATTGTACTTTACTATTACACGTCTTGATCTTTCCCTTGCAATGGGAAAACTCAACCAGTTCACGGCCAGACCAACCAAGCAGCATTGGGATGCTGCTATGCAGGTGCTTAGATACGTGAAGAAAGCACATGGCAGAGGTGTCTTATTTTAGAAGGGCACACCTATGAGCATTGTTGGCTATTCTGATGCAGATTATGCAGGATGCATGGAAGACAGGAAGTCAACAGTTGGGTTCTGCACTTATGTGGTAGGAAATTTAGGGATGTGGAAGAGCAAGAAGCAACAGGTGGTATCCAGGTCTAGTGTAGAGTTCGAATATCGGGCTATGGCTTTAACAACTACAGATATGGTCTAGGTCAGATTAGTGCTACATGATCTCCATGTCCAGGTAGAGGGACCAATGGAGATGAGATGTGATAATCGTGCTGCTACATACATTGCAAATAACCCGATGTTCTATGAACAAACAAAGCATGTTGAGGTTGAATGCCACTATATCAGAGACTTGATATATCGTGGTGTCATCTACACTACATCTGTACCTTCTGAAGATCAGATTGCAGATATATTCACGGAGCCTCTTCCAAGATCCACATTTGATAAATGTTGCTCCAAGCTGAGCATCATTGATATAGATGCTTCAGCTTGAGGGAAAGTGTTGGTAGAGCACTCTAGTTATCTAATTTGTTTATTGTTTTGGACTGTTATGTCATATGTTTTGTCCTATTGAACTTATGCTTTAATTTTCCCAACACCTCTTCCTATATAAAGAGGTGTAGGATTTCATTTGAGAAATAAGACTTGTCATTTTCTCCAACTCTAACATTCACGTATGCTACTTTCATCTCAAAGGCTTGGCCTATTTATTGTGGAATAACAAATCTATTTCCATATATTCCGATTCCAAAATATCTTTTTCCAAAGAAAAATGTTTAAGCTATATATCTTCCTTGGTTCAGTTAGGTGATATATGATGGGAAGAACATTGTTTTTTGCCACAATATGTCCATCCAAACACTACCTGAGAATTCCTACCAGTTTCAAGGTGTACACACACACACATGTATGCATGTATGTATGTATATGTATGCTGTGTATACCTATATATCTGTATATATGTATGTATATATGTGTACGTATATTTCACGTTAAGATATTGGTCCTTGATTGTGTAATTTTGTAATGCTTATTTAAAATGTGAATTTTCATGCATGTTAAAGATCCAGAAAAATGCCTTTTTTATGTTGTTCTGGTGCTTGTGGAACTTAGCTCCACACACGTTTGGTCTTCTTTTATGCAATATTTTGTCCTAATTAAAGATAATTATGTTGTTTTAAATACTCTCTCTGATGTTGGAGGGAATAAAAAGATTTGGTCATGATTATTGAATAGGTACTTATTGAGGCACTCTTTCTGGCTCGATTAGGTGTTTGCTTTGCTCATGCTTGCCTTGACAGTCTCGAGAGTAGTGTTAAGAGTCTTTGGCAGGTGTTTGTACAAGGATTCATGGCAGCGATTTTGTTGTGTGGTTTACCTTGGGTAGCCAATCCTACGATTTGAAGGTCTTGCATGTCGTAAGTTTTCCTATGGAGCAATGGAGGTTGAAGGTGCTCGAGAAGGTTGTTGTTGGTTTCAAAGTTCTATGGCATCTTGTTGGTGTCCACTATGACCCTCTTATCCATGTTGGCATGGTGCATGGGGTTCGCATTCCAGCTGTGTCTTGGCTGTGTCTTGGGTCCTCTCAATTGGAGGAGACAAACTTATGGAGGTGAGGCTGGAGCTAATCTAGCTAGGTGGAGACAATGATCTCCCCATTAGAGGAGGTAATGGGGGGATTTTAGTAATTTTTTCTCTCATATTTTGGTTTCCTAGTAGATAATGTTTGGGAAGTCTATGAAGTCATGCAAAGGTGGCAGGGGATGAATGTTTATTGAAAAGTCTAGGCCTGTCTTTAGGACCTTCTTGTGCTAGCCCAATAATACCTAATTGGGCATGCCCCACTACATTTACTATTTTATTAATGCCATTGTTTGTTAAAAGTGGGCCTCATATATATTTTTGTGAATTTGGTTGGAATTTTGGGGACAAGCTATACATAAGCTCTTCACCAGGTCGGTCCTCATCCTGTTTTGGATCGAGGTTCTCTTTCGGAGCTGGGTTCTCTCATGGACTTCCATGAAGCAGCTTTAGTTCCAGGCATGATCAAGTGCACTACTTTGAGTACAAGGATGTGCAAGGTGCACCCAACAGAACTTAGCATTGGTGGGATTCGGAGGGGTATGTAGACCACGGAATCATCCCCCGCTCTTGATATGAAAATGTTTTAAGGGAGCCTTATTATTTTTCATTCTTGGTCATAGCACATGTAACTTTTTTCTTTTGTGGGTGGTAATGAAGCAGATGTCTACTACTAGTCAACTTTTTTATTTTTTAAAAAAAAACCTTATCCCCAAAATCCAAAGGAAAAAGGAAGATAAATATCAAAAACAAAAACCTGACATCTTGCAAATCCATCAAAACAATCCATAATATCCCCAAAGAAGTGTTCGCTTTAAATCATCACACACTTAAAGAGCTCCTCCAATAACTAAGGATAGCTCCCCGACAAAGGCCTTGCTAATTCCACCCAAATGTGATCATTAGTAAACAAAAATTCTCACCAAAATAGTGGAACTGAACAAATAAAAATCACCATTTGGAAATTAACAGCAAGGGAAGATATGGATGACACTAATAGGGCACTACAAGATCGAGCCTAGGAGCCTACATGCCATTTGAAAAAGGGAGATTGCAAAGGAAGAGTAAAAGATAAGGAATGGGTCTCTTTCCCATCCTTTCCTTTACTCTCATCCCTTTTCTCTACAAAATGGTTCTCCATGTCAAAGAGAAAGTGACTTTGTTGCAACTTAGTGATAAGGAGGGCTTTGGCTGTGAAGGCACTGGATCATTTGGTGATGGCATTGAACTTTTCCATTTGTAAGTGGAGGTTGAGTAGGGGGAGGATGGGAGGAGGCCGCCAAAGAGGCAATTGCGGTGGAGGGAGAGGAGGTGAGAGATACTGGAGGGGTTTGGAGAGAGTTAAAGTAGAGGGACATTTATTAAAGGAAGGTTAGGTTACTAAGGGTGTTGCTTAGGATTGTGGGGCTGAGGGAGGAGCCTATGAGGCATAGGGCGGTGAAGGTGAAGTTTAAGCCATCGCATGTGACATCGTGTAAGAGGTAGAAGTGGGTCGAGAGGTCCTATAGGAGTAAAGCGAGGTGGGAGTGATGGATGATGAGGAAGATAGAGCTCTTTAAGGAAGGCAATGAAGAGGAGAGGAGGAAGATGTCACTATGGTGGATGGTGGTGGTGTGGAGAGTTGGCATTGATCAGTTGTGGTGAACATATGTTACGAGCCGACTCGGGTCCATACAAGAACTGGACCAAATTGTGTCAACTATCCCAAGACCTGGCCGTCCAGCAAGTAATAGACTAAAACATAGAGTAATATCCACACATGCAACATAGCGGAAATAAAATGACAGGAAAGTAGTAAGAAGAAATTTAAGAATTAACATCAATATTATGGAAAACATTTGGTTCACGCCGTTGCCATCACGATAACAAGAGTAATTGCAAAAGCTGACAAGTTCTAAAGAAAAGTACCAACTACTACAGAAAGTAACGATAGTCTAAGCTAAACTATGGCTGAGCGTGACTGAGCCCAGCTCGGTCTGCAGCCGGTGCAACTGGTTGCTCACTCCCCTATACTAAATACAAATAGTAGGCATTAACAAAAAGCTGAGTAGAGTGGCCATAGAAAAATTTAACTTGTGTAGGCATTTAATGCTGGTATTTAACTTATTTGTAAAGGAAAGGATATTTAAGTAAATTGATTTTATTCTTAATGGTTTAATTAACCGATGTTATCTCATTAGAAACCTTACCACGAGTTGCACTAGAATCGGATCACATTTTCTTATTCACATGTCCCCTATCGGGACGATATTATGCGATATTCTCATGATGCAGAGTGTACACGTGGCACTCTCCTACTCAGGAGAATACCCCGTGTTTGTCCTACATCTAGTCTACCACCTCGAGATCATGGTCGCAGCATAGCGGTGACCACGACGCATGTGATGAATGCACGAGAGGCTACCCTGCTCTGTCATGTGATCAGTTGTTTCCGCTAATGAGTATGTGCTAAACCGTACCACACAAAATTGAACAGAGATCATACCCTCAAAAGTTTGCGTACCCTTCCCCGACTATCCTGATTGGCCCCACGTGGGCCCAATAGGAGTTGGTGCAGGAAGGTTGTTCCCACCCAAGTAGGTGGGTGCACAATGGGGTACCCTTCCCCGACTATCATGGTCGCTGCACAATGGGGTAGTCAGCTCTCCCTGCACAATGGGATAGTCAGCTCTCCTCAATACACATGTACTAGAGGGCTAGCTCATCCCCACATTCTTAGTTTCATTTCACAATTAAGATCATCTCTATTTTGCCTTAAGGTTCAAGACAATCCCCTAAATTTCTAACAATTGCGATGTCATTTATTTCGGTAATTCACATATTACCACAACTAATTCTTCTTAAGGGTTTAGTTGCACTCCTAATCTTGTTGCTAATGTGTGTCCAGGCAAAGATATTTGTTTAGAGAGGAACTACAAAATTAGCCAAGCTTAAATTTAATGAGACAAATAATCAATAGTATGTATACCTAGAGCATTCTGTTATACATAGGAAAGAGCATACAAGCGTATCACAGTAAGTGGAGGTAGTGTGCATGCATAGCGTTAAACTTAAACACTGCAACACTTGGCTGCCAGTTCATGGTGGGTGGATTGGGCCTAATTTGCATGGGGTATCCTAGAGCATTAAATCATAATGAAAAGAAGACAATTAGATGCACCACTCTCCCTTGGGGTTTCTGGAGGTATGGGGGCTTAGGTGGCTTGGTTGCGCCTCCAGTAGGTGTTGCTCACCCTCCCCCGCGTGGTGCACCGCACTCGGGCATGTTACCTAGGTTACCATAAGGGCCAAGAACATTACTAGGTATGTTAATCAATTTTTCAGTGTGCCTAATGTGCTTTGAATGGAGTGGGAAGGGTACTAAAACGTGGGAAATTTAATTATCTTTCGAACAATACCTTACTCGCGTGATTTGGAGCTCAAACGGACCCTGAATTGGCCAAGAAAAGCCTCTGGTTCACGTGAATTGGGCTATATCGGTTCAGTCTAGTTGGATCGGCTAAGCCTCGCAAGTCGAGCACACCTCACGCTCTCCTTTCATGCAGCGTGTGTGAGCACATGCTTCTAGGCACTTGTGTTTGCTGCCTTGCACACAGTGCCACTGCAATGCCCCTCGTTTGCTGTGCCAACCCTCGCCTCGTCACGTGTGCGCGTGCGCGAAATATGAGAGGCGTAGGTGGCGCGCTCCCCCGCTCCTCTCTCGATCTCTCTTCCCTCCCTCTCTCGGTAGCTGTATGAAGAGGATGGGGAGATGAGGGCAAGTTGGCTCGTTGTTCAGGCGAGGGAGGTGGGTGCATGAGCCCCAAGGAGTGGGGTTTTTATAAGGTAGTGGGGTAGGGTTTTAGGTGGGATTTGTGGGGTTGGGAAAAGTGTGAGTTAGGTCCTAAAGTTTCACGAATTTTCTAAGGGCCCCTAACTTAAGGAATATAGGAGTGGACAAAATGCAGAAAACCCCCTTGACGAGATGGGGATTTGCACAGGGCCCCTAGCACTCTCTTTAAGGTGGAGAAGAATTGCGAGAGACGTCCCCAAGTGCTAGCGTTCCACGCATGGGTCCCTAATGGGTTTTTAGGGTGCAGAAAATTGCGGAAAACCCCTCAAAGTTTAGAAAACTCCTCGAAGCCATTTGGCAACGTAATTAACGCGTAAAAATTGTGATGAAATTCTTGGGGTCTAGAAATTCTCAAGATGACCCTCGGGTGTTCATTTGAATGTGTGAAACTTGCAGGAAACACCCCGATGGTCCAAAAATCTCACGGAAGCTCCTAAGAAGGGTCATTTCATAGAGTCTACAAGTTTATCAAAAGATGGCAAGGCAGTGGAATGTAAGAGGACACAAGAAACCAAGAGTGCGAGAGTAGGAATGAGCGTAGAGCCAACAGATGGCATGTGGCAACCTTGTTTTAGACTTTAGTAAAGGGTATACTCGTTGCTTGAACCTGCACCTTGTCACGACGACATACCAATTTTTGTTTTGAAGTATTATTCAAATAAAAGTGCTATTAACTAATTTGTAACCTTAGGACAAAATGATCCAAGAAATTGATTTTTCCAAAAGAGCTTGGCATGCATACATTTTGAACTTCCACAATTATATATAATTATATCCAAATAAAAGTTATAAATATAATTCTATCGGCATTATAATTTAGTGCTTCATTGCATATAAATAGATCAATGTAAAAAGCTGTAAACGTAATTCTACTAATATATACTTTATAAATCCTCTTTTGAACTGCACATATACGCTTTTTCATTAACACTAGCAGAGAATTTAAGGTGGATTGCTGCGCAAAAGTACCATTCCATTTCAATATGGTAGGCCATCTCCTTTCTCATGAGATTTTTCTCCTCTCACTTCCATTTTTGTACTCAGGACCTTTTACATCCTTCTTAAATGGGATTCATATCAATGGGACCAGGAGGAGGTAATAGAACGATCAAACACCTTTTCAATTGATTCCACCTTGGCATAATGTTAAAGAAGCTATATTACACATTTGCATTGAAGAAATGTACTTTATATATAATAATTACATATAATAGATACGATATAATTATCATAAATATCATATTTAACCATTACAAACTATGGCATAATTGTTCCCAGTTGAACCCAAGCATCCAGTTGGATAGCACCATGGTCTGGTTTGAACATTACATTAAAGATCTTTCTTGAAATTTGAAATGGAGGAAGGTTTTTGTAGTGAATGTTTTGTCAATGAAGTTAAATTGATTTTTTTTAAATGGGTTTGATGAAGAGCTTTTATCTATGATACGCCATTGTAAAATTCCAACTTGGTTTTTTTAATAAAATTCATGTTGTAGGTGGAGTATGCCTGACCTTTTTGTTTGATGGGTTATGGAACAAAAGCGTCGATTTTTTATTTTGCATTCCATGTTTTCCTTCTATCTAATGAGCTTTTTTGTATCTAAAATGTTGTTGAATTAATGGAGTAAGGTATTTTTAGGTGAGGCAGCATTCTTTATCTTTGAAGAAGGTTCAAGGATCTTCTCTTCTTGATGATTTCATTTTATCTTTTTAAGTAGATTCTTCTATTTTGGCCTTTTAGGATTTTTTGTTTCATACTCTGTATTTTGTTTCTTACAATTGGCTGGAAGCTCCAAGTTTGTTTTCTTTTTCAAAGACAGTATCTGCATATAATTCTTATGTATACGAATAAAGGAATTTACATATCCAATACTCTATAACACAATAATCGGATATTATTAAATTACAAATAGTAATTTATTAAGTATTATAAAAATTATAATTACTATAATTTAGTTATTTTATAATGATCTTGACAATGTAGTAATTGTTATTTCTTTGTGTTTGCTGGCGATCCGGTGATCTCTGTGGTCCTTTTATTATTTTGAGAAAAAATAAGAAGACTATCAGCATTTTAGTAGTCATCCAGATCTATTAAAATTAAGCTAAAAGTAAATATAATAGGCATAAGAAACCGGCTTCATGGTCACAGTAACGAGAGCTCACCTATAGGACACATCCTTCACAAGAAAGAAATTAAAATGAGGGCACACTACAGTTATCTCTGTGGTCTATTTTAAGTATATATGTTTACATAAATGTTTGGAATGGGAGGGTTAGATTGATAAGGGAAATTAAAATAGGGGCATTTGGAGACAAAAAGGATAGAGAGATTCGTGGGGGAGAAAGAACAAGGAAGGGGCAGAAAGTGATAAGAGAGAGTGTGTGGAAGGAGATGGCTAAACATTCTGGTAGTAGGGACAGAAAAAGATGATCATGAAATGAGAGGTGGATTGTTCAAAGAAAAGTGGTTTGAATGTGTGTAGAAATAAAAGGATATGGCACTTTGTTTTAGTATATTAGATAGATGGATATAGAATTATGGAAATAGAAGTGTTAGCATAATTTATTGTTAAGGAGGTTATTTCTATTTTTATATTTTTTGTGGGCATCCTTGTAATTTTTGCAGTAGCTCTCTTCTATAAAAGAGTATAGGATTCCTCTTTTCAAATAGGACATTTTATTTCCCTTTGACATGATATCAAAGCTGCAATTCTAGATGGCAGCATTGCCGCTAGGATCACCAGTAGTGGCACCACCACTAAGACAAACAACGACGCCAACGTTGCTGTAGCCATCGTAAGTAGCAGCAATGTCGCTGTTACAAGGTCAGGCAACAATGCTGCTACTGCTGTAGTGGTTGGGGGTGGAGGCGCTGTTGGCGTTGAAGTTGAGACAATTATTTGCTCCTTGTTTGGTTGTGTGATGAGTCTTCTCTCACATGTTGGTTCTAAGTTTTGTGTAGGCATGGTGATGTCGGGCAAAAAGTGCCCTTGGATCCAAAACTCCGCACCTGACCCGGCAAAGGATCTGGTTACCCAGACTAGAGGTATACACAGGCGGAACCGACACCCCGTCCTGCCTGAGGCCAGCCGGATCCTAGTCAATGCAGGCCTGGTCTGCCAGAAGATCCTGCGCAGCAAGGGTAGAAGGTATGAAATGATGGGCCTGATCAACTGCACCCTGTTAGCTACTGCGTAGCCTAACAAATAGGGTTACCAGAGCCCATCAATGAGAGTTATCCCCATGTTATAAATAGAGAGGGAACCCTCCGAGAGAAGGGGACTTCGCCTCGTCGAAGGGAGCGAGATCATGTAGTATCACTAAACCACCATGAATTCTAGTGTATAGTTGGAAGTCCTATCCTCCCACCAGACGTACACTCCTTAGGGTGGAACTGGGTCACCAAACCTTTATCTCCTTGTGCGTTTGCTTGGTGATGGTCGATTTCTCTCCCTAATTGACGGATGCCGATGGCTAAGTAGCGCCTCCTACGTTAATAAATCTCTTGGTAGGACTTTCCGAGGCCCATCAAATGGCGCCGTCTGTGGGAAGTATCAACAAAAGAGCCGTCGCTCTTCAGAGCATCCGATTCCTAAGAGCAAGGTCCCTTCTGACGCCCTGCTATGGCTCCCCGAGTGAGTTGTTGTGGTGGTCGTAACCACCCGTGGTCCCACTCGAGCCTTCCTCCCTTCGGAGGGGCCCAGTTGGGATGTGGCGTCTGTATGCCCTGGTGACTGCGGCTAGTCGCCTAAGGTCCCCAAGCTGGACCCTCCTTCTCGGGGGTGCGACCCGATCAAGAGGAACTCGGAGCCAAGTCCGGTGGTCCCAGATACATGCCTATGCGTGTGCCGCTTGCCTACGTGGGAAAGAAGGAATGGAGGCCCCCCGTTGGAAGCGTCTGGAACGCCAGCCATGGTCCAGCATGAAAGAACGGTAGACCCTGCCTCACTCATCGCTCCTTGAGGAACAATCCTCGAGGCGAGCCAGTGCTTGGCCATCCCACGGGAACTTCCCACTGGGCTCCTCTAGTAGCTCCCGCCCGGTGCGGGCCCACGTGCGGACCATTCCCTGGCTAGTCGAACAACCCCTCCGAGGGTGTGAAGAGTAGGCCCTGAGAGCGCTTCGCCAAACACTCGGGGACCAGGGGCAACCCCAAGAGACTATCGGGAGTCAAGTAGCAGAGGACCAAGCCCACCCAATCTTACCTGGTGTACCTCGAGGCTCGGCACTATGACGAATGAGACCCCGTGAGGCGGTAGACCCGTGGCGCCCCTAGCGAGTTTGCCTGCGTCGCAAGCGTGGGTGCAGTGCCCCCGACCACGCGGCCAAGTACCCAATAAGGAACCTTGGAGGGAGGAGACTCCCCTCGTGGATTACTCGAACGACGCGGTGTCAATGACGACCGTCGCTAAAGGCGAGCATGCCCCCAGATAGACGGGTCCTGATGCCGGCCTATGGAAGAGGCTTCATCCACCAGCAAAGAGCAAAATGTACCAGGCGACGAAGTCCTACGTTTAAAGGAGAATGCACTCCTAGCGCCAAGCGAACGTGCCTGAGGCGGATTGGTCTGTGGAGAATTGCCCTCAGGCGGGCCAATAGGATTCCTCGGTGGATGCACCCCCATTGACCATAAGTTAGGTGGGTGTGCTTGAAGGGGGACAAACCTTGGACTAAGGTTCGCTGCTCCCAGGCCTTGTGAGGCCAAGGAACGAAAGGCCCGTAGGGCACTTAGGGGGTCACCCAGGAGAGGGGCCCCAGAAGCTGTAGGTAGCTGATGCTGCCTTCGCTGCAAGCTGAGAGCTAGGCGGGTCAACACCTCGTCCAAAGGGATAGGTGATGTCACCCAGATTCCCAGTCGGGTGGACATCGCCATTGAAAGCCTGGCAATAGCGCTCATGCCACTCGAGGTCCTCTCCTATCGCCTGAGCCTATCAACACAAAGGTTAAAGTGACCTTGAGTCAACATCATGCTAGCAGATTAAGCCCCCCCTCCTCTTAGGTCGACTCTCCCCAGGTACCCTCCCTCGATCTCCATTAGGTCAAGGAGGGGTACAATAAAGCCTCCTCGCGTGTTCCGGTGGTGCATTTTAGGCTTGCTTTAGCAAAAGCCTACCCTGTCAGGACAGCTCCAAGCCCCTCGAGAAGTGCGCTTCCCTAGCCATTGACCAGGCGGAAGTCTCCACGACGCCCGCAGGTAACCGAGGACTTCGCCTCCGGCCTCTCGAACGTGTCAATACGGAAGTCGAGGTGACCTTTGGGAGCGATGTCTGAGACGAGTCAACAACCCGCGTAGCTTCCAACAGCAACGCCTGCAGTGCTCGAAGATGCTCAGGTTAAGCTGCCATCCAAGCCACCCCTTCTGGGTCGACGTGCCCTTGGTGCATCCCCCACTACGATAAGAACGCCTTCCTTTCCTCTCATCGGCCATTGGACCCTTCGGCAATCGAGAGAACAGGAGAGAGAGGAAGGGCATGACCCTCCGACGTTCCAACTCGTATGGGGATGGACACCCTAACCAGGTTGCCGTACCTAAAGCGGCCAGGCTGGCGATAGAATCAGGTGGCTCAGCCAACTGTCCCCGGTACGTGCCCGCCGCTGGGGATCTCCTGTCGCATATTTGACCCCCTCATAAGGAGGAGCTCCAACGCAGAGAAGCCGTAACCTGGCGTAGGTCCCCAGAAGTCGGGGCGAGGCAGCCAAAGAAGCCCTCTTGAAGGAGAAAAAGCCGAACCAAGTTCGTGCAATCTAGCAAAGGGCTATCCCGACTGATCTGCCAAGCGACTTCAATCATAGCCTAACTCGTCAGTCGCGGCTTCCCCCGCCTCCTCTTTGTTCCTCACGACGCCAACCAGGCTTGTCGAGGTTAGGGGAAATCCCACTCCCTCCAAGGGTCCAGGGACGATAACCCCTGAAGGGGCTAACACGCCCAAAAACAGCCTTGTAAGGTTGTCAAGGACCGTAGCGCTCTCTGGAGTCCAGCAAAGGCGAGCTCGCCTCGTGAGGGTCGCTAACGCTGGATACCCCCGACGGACGCTGTAGTCATCGTGCGAGGAGCAACCCTAAAGGTCATCAAACTCGGCATTCGAGGCCCCTACCTTACTGCAACGGTGATAGGAGGCCCAACCTGTCCTTTCAAGGGTGAATGCCAAGCGAATGATCAGTCGTCGCCTGCAACAGGCAGTGCTCGCCTAATACCTTCACCCGACAGTTCGCCACAGGGGTTGACTGGGGTCGGACATTGACCAACCAAACCACCTCCTAGGGTGGGCTGAAATTTGGATGGACACGTCCGACGTCCCACGTACTGCCGTCTCTTAAGGCCAGCAAGGCACCTCTTGAGGTCGGTGAGAACTCGGACGGACGCGTTCGATATTCCAACTATTGCCGCCTCTTAAGGTTGGCAAGCCACCTCTTCAGGTTGGCGAGAACTCGGATGGACGCGTCCAACGCTCTATCCATTGCCGTTTCTTAAGGTCGGCAAGCCCCCTCTTCAGGTCAGCGAGAACTCAGACGGATGTGTCTAACGTTCCATCCATTGTCGACTCTTAAGGTTGGCAAGCCACCTTTTTAGGTCAACGAGAACTCGAACTGGCGCGTTCGACGTTCCTTCCATTGCTGCCTCCTCAGACTGGTAGGCCACCTCTTCAAGTCGGCGAAAACTCGGATGGACGCATCCAACGTTCCTTCCATTACCGCCTCTTAAGGTCGGTAAGCCACTTCTTCAGGTCAGCGAGAACTCGGACGGATGCGTTTGATGTTCCTTCCATTGCCGCCTCTTCAGACTGGTGGGCCACCACTTCAGGTCAACGAGAACTCGGACATACGCATTCGACGTTCTATCCATTGCTGCCTCTTGAGGCCGGCAAGATACCTCTTCAGGCTGGCAAGCCACCTCTCAAGGTGGACAGAAACTCAGATCGGCGTGTCCATATGTTGCCGTCTCTTCAGGACGGCAAACCACCTCTTAAGGTCGACACGAACTCGGGCGAATGTGTCTAACCCTTTTTAGCCGTCCCTTTGAGACGGCCACCCACCTTATCGGGTTAACTACGACCCAGATGAATACATCCGAAGGGTTAATGTTAGCCACCTCTTACGGTCTGTGAGAACTCAGGTGGATGTCCCCGACATTCCCCTCTCTACCACCTCTCAAGGATGGCAGGCCGTTTCTGAAAATCGGCCCAAGCTTAAGCAGACGTACGACCGCCCCTCGAGACCTGCTTAGCCACCTCTTAAGGACGGCACAAACGGGCCCACACAACGCTCTCTTATACCATTGCCTATTCAGGTCGACGGGTCACCTTTCCGAGTCGGCTGGGGCAGATCCGCCCCGCTATCTTGTCAATTACCGCCTCCTAAGGTCGACAAAGCTACTCCTGACGGCTGACATGAATTCAAACAGAGGCACTCATGTCCTGCTTATCGGTCGCCAGAACTTCATTCCCATAGAATGGCATAATCGAGGCTCCTACAGCCCACTCACGGTGATTAGGACATCAGTTCCCTAGGCTGGTAAGGACTAAGGCCTATGCGACTGAAAGTTCCACACACCGCCCACCGACAAAGTCTTTGCCGCTCCGCGAGCACGTCGCTGCCGGAGCGAATAGTGTGGGTTTGGGCTGTGTCACCCAATGGCCGCCACGCCGGCCACCGGAGGTTGAATCGAGACCTTAGTGTCCCGTGCCACAGGTGGTGCAACGTCGCACAACACCCGCAACACAGCTTGGACCCTGCATTCCAAACCCTGCTCGGCGTGCCTCCATACCTTCGCTAGCAAGAGTTTGAGCGCTCACTTCTGGCTCTCAACGGCCACCTTCAGGGGCCAACCCACGCGAGAATAACCCTGGCCCTCACCTTGTTCGGAGGCACAACTAGGCAGGTAGGTACCCGACGGTACCACGCCTTGTGGCTACGATGATGATAAGGACGAGCCCAGTAGCAGAAGGGTCGCGTTCAGAATGTGGCCAAGCCACCAACCGTCTTCATGGAATCTGTAGGCCACTCAATGGCCAACTCCCATGCCCTCGCCTTCGAAGAGAGGCCGAGGTAACGAATCGCGGTCCATTGCTTGGGCTCGAGCCAACCCTCACAGGAATTTCGCCAAGCTGTTTTGCCTCGGCCACTCGATTCCGTCCTGACGACGCTGACCAGCCCGTCTAGGAAAACGATCTCCCGAGGGAAACAACGGTCTCAAGCAGCACACGTGCACAAACCCCAATAGTGGAGCCTGCCTCAAGACTCCCTCATCAGGGAGAGGCGTTCAGACACTCCGGCGAAGGGTACCTTTACCTTACCCCCAAGAGGGACACGCAGCGAGTATCATTGAAGATGGGCTGTAGTTTAAGGGGGTCTCCTAGGAGACGTAGCTGAGCACCCCCCAGAAGGAAGGGCATGGCTCAGTAAGAGGAGCCCTAACTCCCCCTGGTCCTTAACAAAAGGACAAGGGACGACATCGCCAGGGCAGCCATAGCCTTTTGCCCCCTGGGCACCATCAAGAAGGGCTCGGGTGGCACAGGCGCAGTCGGAGCACCCTCTTAACCCCACTCGGGGAAAACCCTGTCAAGTGGCGGTTGATTCCAACCCTAAAGCGTCTGAGGCTAGCAGGGACTAGCCCCTCAAGTCGGTGAGGACCCGGGCTCATGTGTCCTAAGGTTCAACATACCGCCCACTAGCAAGAGCTTGGGTCACCTTGCCCTCAAAAGGCATTTGCCCATCAAAAGGAAGGACAAGGGCCCAACCCGCCTCCACTAACGATCGCCGTATCACGAAGGGACAAGGAAGTGGGACCATAGCACTCCGTCCCCTAGGCGACGCGACGCCACAAGAAGGCACAAGCTTGGCTTCCAGCGCCCAGAAGCCACTTTTCCATCTTGGCCACCTCCTAAGGTTGGGCCCCCTCTTGGCCATCCTTCAAGGAAGGCCCTCATAGGCAATCGACCCCCAGAGGAACACGTAAGTGGGTCGGAGCGTCTCGCTTAAAAAAGGCAAAGGACAAGCCGAGACTCTCTACCCCCTCCTACCGTTGCCTCACGAGTAGAGTCAGTCAAGGGCAAGGTACCCATCGCAGATGCCCTTAGCCCAACCATTTCGCGGACAAGCGCTACGCACCAAGTAGCCTTGATGCAACTTCTCAAAGGAAAATGTCCCCCTCTTGCCCACTGAGCAGAGCGGCTGGATCAGGTGCAGGGTAACTAGTTGGCCTATAGAGGCCACAGAGAAAGCCTCCAAAGGCAACCCATCTACGCATTTGCGGCCCCAACCATAGGCGCCCGGCCACTACTATGGATGGCCCTCTGCACTTGCATCCCCATGGGCCCCGCCAACAATAAGCCGGAAGAAAGTAACAGGAGGAGCTTCTATGCCAAGTTACTCGAGTAAGCGAAAGAGATCAAGCCAAGCCTCCGAAAACGCGGTTCACGAAACCCATGCAAGCGAATCCCACACAAAGAATACATTCTCACACTTGGCATACAAGCAGTCCATACAAGGAATAAAATAATATATTCTTTTATTTCCCTTACAACAAACATCGATTGTTACATTCCCCGGATTATCATTTCTGGCTAAGCTACAGCTAAAAAGAGACATGCTAGCAAGAAAATACTGGCAACACCACTCAGTAGCACCCACCTATTCACTATACAGGATGAGGGTGACACTGTGGGGCATCACGACCCCTACAAGAGGGGCGGGTACTTCCAGAACTTGTGCCTCCTTCAGAAGGAGCATGCTACGGAAGGCAAGCAGCTGGGCAAGTCTAGAAGGACCTCGGCCCTTGCAACGGGGACCTCATCTAGCTCTGTGACCGGTAGCCAGCTTGGCCGAGAAAGTCACCTTGTCCTACGGCAAACCTTGCCTAACTCCTTCGCAGACGGGACGCTCCACCTGCCTGTTCTTGCTGAGGGTGGAGCCCAGTGTCCGCCGCATTCGACGCCTTCCTAAGAGTCATCGAAGACTCCCCAAAAGGGCGAGCAGAGCTGAGGCGTAAGGACTGTGACGTGGGAAGGACTACGTTAGAAAGCACTAAAAATCCCCAGTTGAATGCAGAAAGGGCTAAAGGAGGCCTCACCATGAAGAGGCGAGGAAGCAGGACGTAGCCACATCCTCTGCTCCGTGATGGAAGGGCAAGGCCAGAACGGGGCGGATCCTAGGAGCTGCAAAGCCTGCTGGCTTAGGCGGGAGGCATCATCCGACATCATAGCCAGCGCCACCTCCTTAGACGAGGGACCCCCGACAAGCGGTCCCCTTAACTGGAAGGATCTACTCCTACTAACGCCCTTGTAGAGCCCCGCTCTGCCCGGGCAAATACACTCCTACGAGAGGAGCTCCTGGCAACATCAACCCCTACCCAGGAGGCCGTCAAGACCACCTAAACGTGCAGAGTACCCTCCAATATATCAGTGAGGGGCCCCACGTAGTCAATGCTGCCAGGCCTTCAGCTGGCCCTTCCGTAGGAAATCCCTAGACGAGCTCTACTGTTTGGGAAAGCGTCGCGAGCGTCGCCTGGTCTGCACCTCGCCTCTGTCCGAGCAAGTACACTCCCGCGAGAGGAGTTCCCGACGATAGCAGCCCTTGCTTCGTCCTCACGAAGTTACTAAGGGAGCTGTGCAGGGGCACCAAAAGGGGCTTACCCCCATCCAAAGAGCCACACAGCTGCTCTTCGATTGCTTCGCAAGACAAACAGAAGTTCGATGACAGAACTCTACTCGAGGAACGAATGAGGTCACAACTGTCCCTTAATCCTCAATTCTCTCAAACGCAATCAAGGACGATGAAAGGCGGTGAAATAAGGCCCACCTCGAGCCTCTATTTATAACCCCGCCCCCCGTGCCCCCGAGAGAGGTAATGTCTTTTTACCCCCTGCGGCTTGCTAGTTCCCAAGGTACCGAATTCCTCGGAACACAGCACTGATCTCGTGATAGCGTAACCGCACCAATAAAATCGCCAGTCAAGAACCCTTCGCATTATTATATGTCGGGCGTTCAAAAAGCCTTTCATGCCCCTTCGAAAGGGGCACGATGCTTCGAGCCACGACCTCCCACGGCAACAACGGAGTCTGCCTTAGCATCTCGAATTGGGAGAAACGTCGACTCCTAAGGACAACACTCGCTCGGGCTTATACACTCCACGCCTTACTTCTGCCACCTCAAAAGGCCGGTACTGCCGCCTCTTAAGGTCAGCATCAGCTTGGGCTAACACGCCCTATGCCTACCTTCTATCACCTCCTAAGGCCGGTAAGGGCTCAGCTCATGCGCACCACCCTGAAGCCGATACCCGCCTCATGCGACCAGCTCGAACTCGGGCTTACACGCCCCGCGTTCTGCCACAGAGCATGTCACTACCTAAAACCAATGCAAGCTCGTGCTCATACACCCTAACAAGAAACCTCTTTCACACAATCGGAAGCGGGTGAAGGTCACTTAACTCCCCAAGCATAAATGTTCCCCTCGCTGCAGACCAACAGGACAAACATCTGAGGGTATCACCAACTGTCGAGTTTTGGCCATTCTCACTACTTTCTCAGCAGTTCACACTAGCTAGAGAGGGGGGGCATATGATGTGGGGCAAAAAGTGTCCTTTGATCCAAAACTCCGCACCTGACCCAACAAAGGATCCGGCTACCCAGATTGGAGTTATACAGGCGGAACCGGCACCCCGTCCTGCCTGAGATTAGCCGGATCCCAGTCAATGCAGGCCTGGTCGGCCAGAAGATCTTACGCAGCAAGGGCAGAAGATACAAAATGATGAGCCTAACCACTTGCACCCTGACAGCGACTGCGTAGCTTGACAAATAGGGGTATCAAAGCCCGTTAATGAGAGTTATCCTCATGTTATAAATAGAGAGGGAACCCTCTGAGAGAAGGGGACTCTGCCCCGTCGAAGGAAGCGAGATCATGTAATATCACTAAACCACCATGAGTTCTAGTGTATAGTTGGGGGTCATATCCTCCCCTTCAGATGTACACCCCTTAGGGTGGAACTGGGTCACCAAACCTCTATTTTCTTGTGTGTTTGCTTGGTGATGGTTGATTTCTCCCCCTAAACGACGGATGCCGATGGCTAAGTAGTGCCTCCTAAGTTAATAAATCTTTTGGTAGGACCTTTCGAGGCCCATTAGATGGTGAGCCTTTTCTTATGCAAAAATAGTCCCCTTTGTTAAAAAAAAAAGCAAAATTCAGATTGTTGCAGTTTTGGTCTTTTGGTATATGAGAGATCTACTAGAAACCACAAGTGTCTCTTACTTTGGATCATTGATTTGGGTGCCTTGATACATCTTACCAAGAATACCGAGTAGTTACAAAACCCATCCAAGTCACGTGGAATTAGGGAAGTCAGAGTGGCTAATGGAGCAACATCCTCAGTTACCATAGTCGGATAGGTCCAGGTATCCGTTGCTCTACGTATTATTAGAGATGTGCACTACGCCCCAGAGTTCCTTATGAATCTGATGTTGGTTAGCAAGATATGCAAGGACCTCAAGTGCAGAGTTGTGTTCAACGACCAAAATTGCTACTTCTAAGATAGGAGTACCAACGAGATCATTGGTAGTAGGATAAGGAGAAATGCCCTTTATTATCTGGATACTCCCACATTGTTTTTTGGAGCGGTGTCCATTGCTAGTGATCCTTGGTTATGGCATTGACGAATAGGACATCTATCAGTTGGGATGATGCGTTAGATGTATCCTGAGTTGCCAGCCACGTTGTCCTTGGAGTGCGAGAATTGTCAGTTGGGCAAACATCACAGGAGCACCTTTCTACAGAGACGTGATAAGGTGAATACATTGCCATTTGCCTTGGTCCATTGTGATGTGTGGGGACCAGCGAGAGTTTAGAGTGTTGGTGGTCATAGGTACCATGCAGTCTTCGTTAATGATTACAGCTATCTTACTTGGGTCTCTCTAATGAAGGCCAGATCAAAGATTTCATAGACTGTGGAGAGGTTCTTTGCAAAGATTTGGGCACAGTACACTACTATGCATGTTTTCTAGAGTGAATGCTCTAGAATTTGTTCAACGTGAGATTGCTAACTAGCTAAGATGGGGTTTTCAAATTGTTTTGTTGTAGCACTGCCGAAATAGCTCGATAACAAATACAATTTATAACTCAAAGAATTGCAAGAAAATCTGAAGTCGAACATAGGGAGCAAATATGGAATTCACGCGCTAATCTCAATCAATGTATAAATGAGTACAAGAAATTAAGCCAAATACAAGAGATTCAATGAATAACAACTACCCAATTTTATGTTCAATGTCAAGCATGAGTATTTCAAGAGTTTGATATGACAAAATGAATTCTAAGATAAAATAATGGTGATTTAGATCACCAATTATTAGTCTAAGCATATATATATATATCAATTACTCAAATATATCAAATAAATGAACAGTGGTTTGAACCACTTAAGCCAATTTCTATGCCAGCAACTACTTCCTCAGTATCATGCCTTAATGCCTTATCAGACGTCGGTCATGAATATTAGACGACTTAAACATCGCCTTGCTACAGTGCCGTCTTCTCTTCGTCAGGCTTTCTTCTTCTTTCCTTCTTCCTTCAGAGCTTCCCTTTTCTTACAGAACACAAGGGCTCCAAACCTCTTCAGCGACTAAGTGTCGCACAATGCCTGCAAGAGCAAAACCCCCTCCCTCCTCTCTCTTTTTCTTCTTATTTCTCTCTCAGAATCGGGCATACATTCGGGTAATAGGATCTGGGTAATTGGGTTTGGACCAGGCCTGCGTGCTATGCACGGGCGAGGAGTGAGGGCGCGAGGAGGCACGTGCGTGGGGGACCTCACCCCCCATGTGCTTGAGGCAACAAGGCTTATGCACACATTCAATTTATCTGCAGTAAGGGCTTCAGCACTTTCTGAAGTGGGACTATCTTAGACCGTTCTTCTTGCGTGCAATTGCAGTGAGATCCTCGTCTAATTGGTGTTGCAGATGCGGTTGGGGCTTCCAATTGAGGACCTGGAGACCCTCCTGGAAGTAGTCTGTGTCTCCTGGAGTTGAATTTGGTGAAGAACATGGCCGTGGCGCGATGAACAACGCCGAAGAAGACGGTGGCGGTGATGGTGCTCCGGTGGCGACCTAAAATGAAGAATATGGGATAAAAGCCCTGGTTAAAATGCTCAGTATCGTCGCCGAAGGATAGCGAGTTCGTTGGTGGTGGTCTCTTGGTGAATTAGGGCATGTGGAGGCTTGTGGAGGTCAGCGAAGGTGTGAGAAGGAGGTGGTGTTCGAGTGGACGAAAAGTGAAATTGATAGAGGGCTTTTGTGCGGGAAGGTGAGGCGGAGGTTATGGAGGTGTTGGCGAGGCATTTGGTGGTTTGTGGAGTCGGAGAAGCCTCGTCGGAGGTGCGGCTGGACGTAGAGAAGATGACGGTGAACGGTGGTGTCGAGGGTCGAAACAAGAGTTGAAAGGGAGGGACTTAACCTACGGAGCTAAAGGAACCTAACTACTCCTAAACTAATGGATGAAAGGGCAAGATGGCGTCGGTTGCGGTATTGCCGGTGCCGGAGAAGGAAGGACCTCCGGTGAGGGAGAAGCGGCGAGGAAGAGGAGGAAAGGGGCGTTTGCTGGTATCGTGAAACGCGGAAGAACAAGAGGAATAAGACCCCGCCAACTATTGTCTGTGGCGGCAGGTGAGGAAGGCGGACGGAGAAGCTTGCTAGAGCTTGCGGAGGAGTTGGTCGGAGAGAGAAGGGGGTATTCCGGTCCAAATCAAGCTAAGGAGGTCGGCGATGCGTCCTGGGTCCTTTTAAAGGGCTTAGAAAGGCATTCTAAGCTTGGAAAGCAAGCTTGGAAGCACGTGAGCTTCGCACGAAAAAGGAAGTCAAACCTTTGAAAGGTTCGCATGAGCTTTTGGGCAAGAATCCGAGCTTAAGATGCGGCTCAGATTGAAGAGAACTTTAGGAATTCCCCTTCCAAGTTTGGAAGGGCTTCGTCATGAAATTAGAGAGAAATCTCTGATTGAAGTTTGCCAGAGTAGGTGGTTCCTCCACGATAATGATGGAGGGACCTGATTGCAAAGAATACGAAAAACTTAGCGACCCATTTGCAAGGAATTTAAAAAGCTAGGGGTGCGTATGTGAGAAAAAGAGTTAGACTGGATCAAAATGCAAACTAAGTCAAGATGATCTCTGATTGGGCGTAAATTTTGGTACAAAGCTAATTTTGGACCCAAATAATATGATGAAATCGAATTTTTGTTTTGACCAAGTTTGACTAGGTAATTTGCGTAGAAACTCAAATTAGGGTAACTTTCCGTCTGATACTCTGTTTTAGTTCAAAATGGGTTCAGATGGTCAACTCAAGGGTATCAAACGTTATAGAATATTTTTCTATTAATTTTAGAAGGTTTAGGTGAATTTTATCCTGACCTGAACCTCAGTTAATTAAGCAGGTCTGAAATTAAGGTTTCAGATATCCATTAATTTTCGTAATGCGTGAAAACCCATTTCTATCTGCACGGACCCTCTTATTAGACTTTCATGACCATTTGACCTTTGATTAACCCTTGGGAAAACACGTGGTTGTTCTGCATTTAGGATATGATGGTAAAACTATAGATTTAACCTTGGTTTCATGTTTATCTCTCAGAATGAATATGCAATGAATTACGGCTCTTCGGCGGTTATGTAGGAGCATTTATCTGTTGATTATGACTAATTAAAGCTAGATATGGTTGATGATGACGTTATCATAAGAGATGTAGAAGTTTTTTAGAGCTCATGGGACGATCCACTAAACTTCTTGCACTCACACGTCTCAGTAGAATAGCGTGGCAGAGTGGAAGATGAGGCACCTTCTCGACATTGCTGGAACCTTGATCCACATGAAGGTGCCTAAACATTTCTAGGGAGATGCCATACTTACCGCTGCATACCTGATCAATAGGGTTCCATCTTAAGTACTATAGGGGTGCATTCCTTACTAGGTTTTGCATCCAAACTGTAACCGACCAGGTTTTGAGAGTGTTTGGGAGCACTTGTTTTGTTTAAGCACTTAAGAACTAGAATAAGTTTTCTTTGAGAGTAGTGAAGTGTATCTTTCTAGGTACTCACAGCCCAGAAGGGATACATATAGATGCTATGATGCAATTCACAAGTGCTATGTGGTGATTGCAGATGTTATATTTTTTTAGAGAGTGCCATACTATTTTGAGGAGAGCATTGGTCTTGACTTGGCCCCCAAGGAGATATAGGTGCACCATTGTCATCCAACCATCCTTCCTAGTCCTCCTTAGGCCCATTATACTCCTATTGTTGCTATTCCAGATGACTTAGTTTCTGATTATGAGAGGCATATTGCATTGAAGAAGCCTACTTACTCTTGTACCTTGCATCCCATGTCTCATTATATTGGGACTTCTTATCTGTAGGGGGAGATTAGATAGTTTGCCTTTGCCATTACTACTATAGTTATTTTGAGGGACTATGCCCAGGCGTCACAGGTCCGCATATGGCGTGCTGTTATGGACGATATGGAGGCTCTCAGGTCTAGGGGGACATGGGAGTTGGTCCCATGCTTCAAAGATGCTACAGTGGTGGATTGTCGATGGGTATACACCATCAAATATCTTACAGGTGGCACAGTTGACAGGTACAAGACAAGACTGGTAGCCAGAGGTTTTACTCAAACACATGGGATTAATTATGTGGAGACTTTTTCTCTGGTGGCACACATTTCCTCCATTCATATTATTATCTAGAGGATGGAGATTGTGCCAGTTGGATATCAAGAATATCTTTCTATATGGTGACTTAGCTGAGGAGGTATATATGAGACAGTCATCGGGTTACAGGATACAAGGGGAGCATGTGTGTAGGCTAAAGAAAGCTATTTATGGCATGAAGCAGAGTTCTCGAGCCTGGTTTGAGCATCTCAACATTGAGATTCAACATATTGGATTCCAGAGGTCATCCTCTAACCATTCCATCTTTATTTGGCGCACAGGCACAGGTTCTTGTTGTTGAGTTGTGATCCTGGCAATATATGTTGATGACATGATTTTCATAGGAGATGACATAGAGGGTGTCTGTTAGACCAGGAAGTTTCCACAGTCTATCTTTATGCCGAAGGACGTTGGTGATCTGAGGTACTTTCTTGGTATTAAGATCGTTAGGTAAGGATTACACCTATCTATGTCCTAGAGACAGTACACCTTACGGATCCTTGAGGAGGCAGGATTGCTTGGGGCCAAACCGTCTTGTATTCCAGTTGAGTAGCAGTAACATATCGATGGAGATGATACATTATATGAGGATGTCACGCGATATAAGAGTCTAGTGGGGTGACAACTCTACCTAATATTGACTCATCCTGATATGAGCTTCGCTGTTAGTAGAGCCAACTAGCATATATAGGCTCCATGGTATAGCCATTGGTGTGAGGTATGTCTCATTTGGAGATACCTCAAGAAGAGTCATAGTCTGAGACTTTCTTACCGGGATAATGGATCCATGGATGTCATTGCTTACTCTGATGTAGATTATGTGGGCTCCATTGATGATAGGAGATCTACTTTGGGCTGTGCTTTTTTTTTGTGGGAATCTTGTGTCTTGGAGGAACAAAAAGCAAGATGTTGTTGTTTGCTCTAGTGCCAAGGCAGAGTATCGAGCTATGGCCTCTGCCGCATGTGAGATCATGTGGATTGTGGGTTTTCTATAGGACCTGGGAGTTATGGTTGAGGGATTGGTTCCACTCTTTTGTGATAATAACTCTGCCATGCATGTTGCCTCCAACTTGATCTTCCATGAGTGGACGAAGCACATTGAAGTTGATTACCACTTTATTTGAATGGGTTGAAATGACTTAGTTTCATTAGAAATCCTAGGGCTCTTTTATATAGAGACTGTAGGGTAAAAAATACAGAAATGTCCCTGAGGGACAAAACACACAAAACCCTTACAATAAGAAGAGAAATAAAAGACCACACAACATAAGTTAACACTCTCCCTCAAGCTGGAGCATAGATATCTATCATGTTCAACTTGGATATACAAGATTTAAATGAAGATCTGGCCAATGGCTTGGTGAAAATATCAGCAGTCTGCTCCTCAGATGCAACAAAAGTGGTATATAGCAACCCTTTCTGGATAATGTATAGTGACAGTCAACCTCAACATGCTTCATCCTGTTGTGAAATGCTGGGTTGGCAATAAAGGTAGCTACTCGATTATCACATCACATCTCCATGGGACTAGAAAATTGCACCTGTAGGTCAATAAGTAATGATCTGATCCACATCATCTTAGCAGTTGTCTAAGCCATAGCTTTGTACTCAGTCTCGGCACTGGATTTTGCAACTATGCCCTATTTCTTGCTCCTCCATGTGATCAAATTTCCTGTTAACAATATGCAGAACCCAATAGTAGATTTGCGATCCACATGGCATCCAGCATAGTCTATATCTGAGTAGCTAACCAACGTCATAGAGGACCCCTTTGAGAAGAAAAGACTCTTTCCAGGAGCCTTCTTGACATATATAAGCAAAATTAATGCTACATTCCAATGTTGATGTGTTGGCTTGGTCATGAACTGACTCAGTCTCCCAATTGCAAAGGAGATGTCTAGCCTCGTGATAGTAAGATACAACAGCTTGCTTACAAGCTGTTTGTATCGTCTGCTGTCCACCACCTGTGCATCCTCATCATTGAGTAGCATCTTGGGGCCCATAGGAATATTAGCCTCCTTGGCCCCAAGCATACCAACATCTTGGAAGATATCTAAAGCATACTTCCGCTGAGACAAGGCCATACCCTCCTTGCTACGAGCAACCTCAATACCAAGGAAATACTGTAAAGCTCCCAGGTCTTTCATGACAAACTGCTCTGCTAGGATGTGCTTAACCTCAACAATACCCTACACATTGTCTCTTATGATGATCATATTATCAACATAAACAAGAAGTACCACAGTACCTCGTTTAGTCCTGATAAAAAGTGAGAAATCAGCTGTTGATCTCCTGAATCCAGTTGCCTCTACAACCTGTGACAATCTCTGAAACTATGCTTTGGGATTCTGTTTGAGGCCATATATAGCCTTCCGTAATTGGCATACACACCCCCTTACTTTCAAAGCTAGGTGGCTGCTGCATCTAGACTTCCTCTTGGAGATCACCATAGAGGAACGCATCCGTCACATCTAACTGGTGCAAGGGTCAATTTAATTGAATTGCCACTGCAATCAACACCCAGACTGTGGGAAGTTTAGCAACTGGGGAGAAGGTGTCAAACAAGTCCATCCCATAAGTCTGGGTGAACCCCTTTGCCACGAGACGTGCTTTGTATTTAGTAACACCACCATCAGGATTGAACTTCATAGTAAATACCCATCGACAACCAACAAGTGCAATGCCATTAGGAAGTGGAGTAAGCTCCCAAGTCCTACGACTTCTAAGAGCGACCATCTCATCTTCCATAGCTGCCCGCCATTTTAGATCAAGTATGGCCTCACGGTGAGTAGTTGGAATCTACGTAGTAGCTAACACCTGAGTACATCTAGTAAATCCAGGAGGTAGACTATTAGTAGTAAGTGCCTCCGTGGTCGCTTCCGAATGGCTATCGGAAGGTCTAGATCATCACCTGACACATCACTTGCCCTGTCCTTGTGACCATCACATGGCAAGCATACGTCAATGTCTAAAGGACTCACTTGAGAAGTCGATGGCGAAAGCAAGGATGGGGGTCCCTGATAGGTAGCATGAGGGCGGACATATATCCGGAGTAGCCTAGTCAGGCGTGGAAAGGGATGCGTAGCAGGAGGTGGTGGCGGTGTGGTGGGGACATGAATCTCATGAAAGCTCCAAAAGCGAATGGAAGAATATGGCATGGCGCTATATCACCCTCAGGAGGCATCTTAGTAGCCGTCACAGAAAAGAAAGGTATAGTCTTATGAAAGGTAACATCCACTGAAACATAGTGTCGGGAAGTAAGCAGATCAAAACATTGATACCTTTTTTGAGTCCGGGTATACCCAGGAAAAACACACTTAACTGCTCTCGGTGTTAGTTTATCCCGACCTAGTGCCAACAAATGGACAAAGGCAACACAACCAAAAGTTCGAGGGGCGACGTGAAACAAGGGACGATCAGGATACATGACCTGAATATGAATCCGTTCATGCAATGCAGCATTAGGCATCCGGTTAATAAAAAAACAAGCAGTCAAAACAGCATTACCCTAATAGAGAGAGGGGACAGAGTGGTGAATCAACAAAGTGCGAGTAATATCAAGAATATGGCAATGTTTCCTCTTTGTAACACCATTTTGTTGAGAGGTATGAGGATAAGTTGTCTCATCAATAATGCCACAACTAAAAATGAAATTGTGTAAACTCAAAGTGCAAAATTCCAAAGCATTATCAGAACGAAAGCGCTTCACCAAACAAGAATGCTGAGTTTTTATTTCTTTGATAAAGTTCTTAATAATTTGTTGATAAACACCAGTTTATCATCATTTTTATGCATTAAAACAAACCTACCTCTTAGGGATTTAACTCCGCAAACGAGTTTTTGGGTTGCATTAAGCACAAACTAGGTTAAGAATGCATCACACATTTTTGTTGTCTTTTTAATGTATTTTTGTGAGTGTTAGGGATATACAGATAATCAGATCTCCATAACCCTAGCACTCGGGAAGGCAACTGGTAAAGAAGAAGCTCAAACCAGCTGGGACTCAGCTTGACCAGCTCACCATAGCTGGATTCTAGCTCACTTGGATTAGGGTTAGCTCATCCCAGCTCCATGCAGCTCATCTCAGCTGAATGACAGCTTAAGATAGCTCATCTTAGTTCACTTTAGCTCAAGTCAGCTCAGATCTAGCTTAACTTAGTTGAGTCTAGCTCATCTTAGCTCTTATCAGTTCACTGGGAGCTCTAGCTAGCTCAGCTAAGTTAACTGGAGTTCACCTCAGTTTAGGTCCAGCTATATCGAGCTCCACTCAACTCCAGCCAGCTGAAGATGACTTCATCTTAGCTTAGGAAACTCAAGTCCAGCTCCCGGGGACTCTGCTGAGCTCAACTTAGTTGAGCTAAGCTACCTTAGCTACTCCAACTAGCTAAGTCATCCCCGGGAATATCAGACCCAGCTCACCTTAGCATATTTCAGCAGAAGCCAGCTTGCTTTAGTTTGGCTTAGCAGCTAGCAAAGAACTAGCAAGCTAAGCTAGCCAGAGTAGCTCCATGCCATCTTCTTCAACAGCTACTAGCTCCAGTTCAGCTCCAGACTTCTCTTCTTCAACTCTTCTCCTCAAACCCTAGCTTCAATCTCTTCCTCTACTCTACTACTAGCTAAGCTAGCTTAGCTTAGCTTAGTTTAGCTGCGCCTCAGCTCCCATGGCCATCCACCATCCTAAAACCCTACCTAAATAGCTCCACCAAATAACCCTAACCCTAAGTCCACCTAGCTACCTACTCTTACTCCCTTTTGGCGCCACCACCATCACACCCTTTCACCCCATTACCACCACCAAAAGCCACCAAATAGTTGGCACCAAAACCACCCTAACTACCCCCCTCTTTGGTGCCAACTTCACCTCCCATCTCCACCATACACCTACCCTACAACTCATCTTGACCTTCCACCTACCACTCCTTCTAGAACCTTTTTTAGTTGGCGCCAAACCTAGGCTCCCCTTCATGGTTGGCGCCAACCCCACGCATCCTTTAGCCACCCATAACCACCTCCGTAGCACCCCTTAGGTGGTGCCAACCATCCTTAGCCAGAGGATCACTAAACACTATCCTAAACCTTAATCCTAGCCCTATACCTATCTCCACGCCAACCCCCCTCCATTCTACCCTATAAAAAGCCTCCTAACTACCACTAAATCCCTATCCTCCATTAGTTATTTTCTTCCCTACATCCACCTTAACCTACGGCCAAGGAGAAGGAGAGAAGAAGATTAAGGGGGCAACATACCCGCCCCCTTGGTGCCTCCTTCTCCATTCTTTTTCTTGTGCCACGCCAAGGAGGAGACTCTCTTCAACTTAGGAGGACGGCCAGGCATTGGTGGAGGAGAAGGGTGGTTCACGCCCACCCTTAGAGGAGCAACAAAGGTGGAAGCTTCCACCTTGGAGGAGCATAGGGTACGCCCCCTCTTTTTTGGGCTTGCCTTGGAAGACATCACCAAATTGAAGGAGCATATCAAGGAAGGAGTTGGAGAGACCCTTTTCAAGCCCAGGAGCCATTGAGCTTGGAGCAAGGGCTCTCTTCTTCACCAACTTCATAAAGACAATTAGTGCTTTCAATTTTGTACCTTTATATTTTGTAGGAAAAACATTCCTCTATTATGGTTTTTGTAAAACACTTTCTTTTCCTAATTACAAAGGTTGCCTTTCTTTTGCATTTTTATTCTTGCTTTCCTAGCACTTTTTCACTCCCTCTCTCTAATTATCCTAGGCTTCCACGTGCCTAGGGTGAGCTTAGAGAGAGGTTACTCTTGTCACCATAGTGTTAGTACTTTGCTCGATAAGTGGTCTTTTCCGCTAACAATTTTGCGATTGCCCCTTTATTTCAAAAACCACAAAAAAATATATATTGAAAAATACCAAAAAGAAATGTGAATTCCGTGTTTTCAAGTAAGAGATTTATAATTGCAAAAAATTACCTCCTTGGACGACCTTAGATACTCCACTATCTAGGTCTTATAAATTCAAAAGTGAAACAATTTTACGCGTTGCAACGACTACTAAAACCATAATTTTACAAACCGCGCAAAACTCGTATCATTTGTCCTACATCAAACTTATTTTTTAAGAGACATCCAAGACACACGAGAAAAGTCATCAACTAAAATAAGATAATATTTGTTCCCAAGTCGATTAGGAGTACGATTGGGACCCCACATGTCCATATGAATCAAATAAAAAACAGCAACAGATGAAACAGAAGTAGAACTGGAAAAATTAGCCTTGTGGTGCTTGCCATGTTGACAAGCATCACAGGTGAAAGCAGTAGTGGAGGGGATGTGTAGTAGAACATGTTTGAGGCGATGAATAGGTAGATGGCCAAGGTAGTGGTGCTACTGGAGAGGAGATCCAATAGAAGCAAGGTCCTAGGTAGCAGAAGCAGCAAAAACATTATGACTCAGATGGTACATCCCATGTTCCTCACGTCCTCCACCAATCGTCTTCCTAGTGAATTTACCTTGCAAGACACAAGAAGACGCATCAAAAATAGTTTAGTAGTTTAGATCTCTATTGATGCTGCTAATAGACAATAAACTTAAGGGAAAATCAGGCATATAATAGACATCTGCAACTCTCAAAGTAGGAGATGATGACATCTCCCTTGCTAACAAGTGGCGAGTGTCTCCTATCAGCCACCTGTACTGTCTTGGTGGGTGTAACAAGTGCTAACTGAGAGAAAGAGCCCCGGTCACCACATAGGTGCTTGGATGCATCAGAGTCAATCAACCACTCACTAGAAGACAAAAGTGATGACATATCAATCGCAGGTGTCTCTGACGAGGAGGCCATAGCTGCAATGTCTGGAATCTGAGAGGAGGATGCCTAAGTCAATTGAGCAATCTGTTGCTGCAAGTTCTCAATCTTGGTGCTTAAGGAACTAATATCAAAAGTAAGAAGAGCTGCATCGGAGATCTCAGTTGAATGATTGGCCAAAGGTGGCCTACCATGCTTCTGTCAGCATGTAGTCTTAACGTAACCAAGTCTACCACGGTAAGTACACGGAGTCCTGGTACGTGTACTAGAAGAGCGGCCATGTCCACGATCACGTGCAGCGTAAGTAGTACCCCTGCCATGTCCAGGGATCGTAGCCAGTACAGACGACTGAGCAACAGCGTCAGCAGTAGGAGTGCGTACTGTAACTCTCCTGTGTCTACTATATGCTTCCTCCATGGCAGGAAGCTCAAGAGCAGTGAGGATCTGATCTCTGGCTGCCGCATACTCAGTTCCAAGGCTAGCCAAGAAAAGAGAAACAACTAATTGTCTCCTAAAACTCCTCCATGACTCACAGGCACACCATAGCAGGTAGGAGTAATGCCTCTCCAACATTTCCTTCATGAGGGAGTAATACTATGACATCGTGTGTCCCTCTTGTCGCAGATAGAAAAGATCATAGAAGACCTAAAAAACTCGTGCGGAGTTCTTGGCATGTGAATAGTGAAGATTCCTACGGGAGGGGGGTGAGATTTGCGTGATGCGAAAAATAAGTGGAAATAATGTAAACGATCTCACAACAATCAATCAATCACAAATGCATAAGGATATTTAGGTGGAAACCTAAACTCGGGTAAAACCACCACCTAAGTCTCTTGACTTAGGATTTCCCAATCAATCGAGCTGATCAAATCTACTAACGTACTACTTAAACGAGGGTAGTACAACATCTTACAATCACACTACTTTATACGAAGGTAGTGTACCTCAAATCTCTCTTCACGAGGAGTATTTAGTCTCGCGAAAAAGGTGGGAATTCGCAAGGCGAATACCCAACCAAAGACAATAAAATACAACGATCCTATAGAGCCATAAAGATTAAAACCTAGCTACTATAGGAGTTAGGAAACTTCCCTTTGGTGGAAGTGCGTCGGCTTGATGCGGATGCGTGAACCACGCAATGGCACTACGACGCTCTCGTAATGACAGTAGGAGAGTAGGTGCGTGGCTGGATGATGCTCTCTTGATGTAGAACTAAGGCTTGGAGAGCAACAACTGTTTTAATGATTAATTAGACACAATATAGTGGATAACAGTTTCTCAAGGTGTGTATTTGCAAGGTAAGGGTACTCCTCTATTTATAGAGGGCCTAGGAAGGCTTTGGAATGCCTTGGAAGACTTCCGTAGCCGTTGGGAATTATCTAAGGCAGAACAGGCCATAATTAGAATCATTAATGATTCAGACAGGGTCATCAGACGTCTGGGAAAAAGATTAGACGTCTGGAAGTCATGTTTAAGACGTCTGGAAACTAGATCAGACGTGTAATACTATATGGATTCCCTTACTAACTTTCATCAGACCTAAACAGGGTTCTAGTGTAAATTAATCAAACTACATATAGGACATCTGGCACTAGGTCTAGACGTCTGGAAACCTAATTTACTACGGGAATTGATTTCTCAAGATACAAACGGCTATTAGTTTAAAGAGAAGTAATTTCGGCTTAAACGAGGGCTAACGGTCACTTATCAGATGTCTGAGATCCTCTACGGACATCTAATAGAAGCCTGAAGGTCATTTTTCAACGATCATATTCTTAAGCTAGTGTTCCATTAATTGAACGTCTGGTCAATTCATCAAACGTCTGGACTAAGGGTCAGTCGTTTGAAATCAGCAGACAGAATGTTCTAAGACCAGCCCTAAAAGTTTGGACGTCTGATTCAACATTCAGACGTCCTAAAGTTCGCTATCAGACATCTGATTATCAGATTAGACGTCTGATAAGGCTGTCTAAAACCTATTCTGGTTTTTCTAAGTCTTCTACGAAAAATCTAACTATCCTAGAGTTGTGCAGGTGTTCCTAGGACTACTATGAGGGTACTTTAAGGCTCTTTAACATGAATCTAAGAAAGAAAAAATAAAGAGCAACAAAAGAAAGATACATAGAGCAAGATGAATGAAAATCTATCCTAATCTTCATCTCCTTCAAGCTTTCGCTCCTCGCGAAGTTCCTCCGTCAAGCTCCTCCAATTCGCCACGGATGCGAGCTCAAACTTCGTCTTTACACTTGTATCCATTTGCAATTGTCTTGAAATCTTGGACTTAAAAGCAAATGTTAAATAACAAGTGTTTTGTTATTATCAAAATAAACGATCGTGGTGCCCTTGCACCAACAAATAGGTGTCACGCAAAGACTCACACATCTCTTTGCAGTAGTGTAGTATATGATCTCATCCCCTTTGCAGGGAATAACTGTCAGCATTAGCCATGTACAAACCATGACATTGTTGCTATCCCAATTAGCATTTATGCCTGTCTTGTTCTTAGGCTCTGGATCCGTAAGAATATGGCTCTTTTTATGACCCTTGATGGTTATAAGGAAGGTTTGGGGCCATCGCGAGTAGTTGGTCTCATTCAACTTAACAACAGGATCAAAGAAAGGATTCTTGAGTATCCTGGTGTCGGAAACAGAGTCTGAGGACACCTCAGACTGATCATCAGAAGCCATCTTCGCAATTTGGAAGCCTTAATTAAGCTCCTATCACCACGAAATCATCCACAAATGTGAAATTAGACAAATTCAGACTTGCATCGCGGACTTACGTTCCTAGATCAGGACAAAAGCCCTTTTTCAAGCGTTGCACAGGAATTGGCACACGGAAAACTACCTCCCTATCAATCTGTGTCACCAACCGCCGCTGCCGAAGGTCAGCACTGCCTGCAATGCTCTTGCAGCATTGCTGCAGGCTCAACGAGCCGCTGCTGCGTTGCCGCCGGAGATCAGATCAACCTCCAAGGGATCGTAGCATGGCTGCGAGCGGTCCACGATGCTGTTGCGCCACCGTCGAGACCTAAGAGGGCCGCCAAAGGCGTCGCGGAACCACCACAGTGGCCCACGACACTGTTGCGTCGACGTTGGAGGCCAAGAAAGCCCCCAACCTAGCCGCAGTGCCGCTGCAAGCCCTGCCTGAGTGCCGTTGATAGTGCTGCAGGCTCACTCGCGTCACCGCAGCACCATCGCTCGTGTTGCAACGCACTGCTGCTCTCCGTCGTGAGCTGCTACTGCTCACGAGAGAGATAGAGAGGATTAAGGTTTGGTCGTTAGGGTTTTGGAGGCTAGGGGTGGGACACCTAAAGCCACGATCCATGACCGATGTTCGATACCAAATTGATTGAAATTACTTAGTTTCATTAAAAACCCTAGGGCTCTCTTATATAGAGAGATATCGTAGGGTCAAAAGTACAAGAATGTCCTTGAGGGACAAAACACACAAAGCTCTTACAATAAGAAGAGAAATAAAGACCACACAACATAAGCTAACAATTTGCAATGCTGTCATTGAAGGGAAGATAAGCACTCCACATGTTATTTTTGAGTTGACGTTTTCACCACGATGCTTAAAAGGAAAAGACATGAGTTTTTGCATGCCACGTTGAAGCTTACCGACATATATGTCCTAACTTAAGGGGGAGTGTTAGCATAGTATATTGTTAAGGGTGTTATTTCTATTTTTATATTTTCTGTTGGTATCTTTGTAATTTTCCCCGTAGCTCTTTCTATAAAGAGAGGCTAGGATTCCTCTTTTCAAGTAGAATATTTTATTTCCCCATCACAAGTAGGAAAGCACTTTTTTATTGATTTTTTTTTAAGGGTCTTTTAGAGAAATTTTCTGAGACAGATTTTAACTTTGGTTATGCTTCGAAAAATTGGAGAATATCCTCATTCATCCATCCATTTTATAGTCTTTGGACCCGCAAAGTAGTCTTTAGAATTGTCTTGGACCTTACACCACTTTCTTTTCAAGGACATTTACCTATCATGTTCAATGACAAAATAAATGCCGAATAGCCATACTTATCAAGTATGATCAATAATTTTTTATATGAGCGAACCTCTTGTATATTGTATTATTAGGTGAACACTTAAAATTGTTCTTCACTGAAACTGCATTCTCTGCAGATTATATGTATAATCTTTGTACCCAAGTATACTTGTTTCAGGATTTTGCAATGTTCCCATTTTAATATTTGTCTATTTAATGTTGCTTAAATCCCTGGCAATCAGGAGACTGAAATTTCAGCAAACATTATAACAGCCGAATTGTTTAACTAGCTGTTACCATTTCAAGTTAATATTGATCTGATTTTGGTTAACCGGAACCGATGTGAAGCCATTTCATATATTTTACAGGGCTGATTAAACCAAATTGTTGTTTCAAATTATTTTCCCTGGTCAACTGTGATCAAGCAACAGGAAATCCCAAGCAGTGCCTCATCCGAAGTTATTTCCAATTAGCCCAAAACTTCTACTGAAATTATTATTATGTTTTTCTTTTGCTTCTCTTTACATGCATATTCTATATATATTTAAATTGACTTAAATTGCATAATTCTAAGTTCAAATTCACCTTTGTTAGAGTATTAGGATTAGTTAATTATGAGTCCTATTATAGTTAGGTTGGAGTCTGTTTAGTTAAGTTGAGAGTCCTAGTTCTTTCTCTATTCCTATTAGTTATTTCCTATTCCTATTGGGTCCCTTACGTAATTTTTTTAACCCAACTCTCTATATAAAGGGTTAGGGTTCCTGCTTTCAATAAGAATTGGACTTTGTTTTCTCAAACAACCTTAATATTGAGTATGCAGGTGGCTGTCTGACCTGCTAGTTGAAAGCTCATCGTTGATGTTTATTGAGAACATGACAGATTTGACCGCCTTGTATGTTGCTTCCTGTAATGCACATCTTACCGATATATATAATTTAGCAACTACACTCATTTATGAGATTTACCATGGTAACTTTTCTATGTTTCATGCCAGAATTCTAAGAAACGACAAACTTTCTGGTGTTATCCCATCAAGCATTGAGAAGCACACAAAGTTGACTTATCTGTAGGTTGAACTTTTGTTAGTCTGACTTTCTGTGGAGTCTTGCTTGAAATGATGCACAAAACTTCTGCTTGTAAACCCTGATCGTTTGCAGGGATTTGAGCTTCAACAATCTGAGTGGCCAAATTCCCCAATCACTTTTTAATTTGCCTTCACTTGGATCCTTGTAAGTTACAAGATTTTAATTGAATGTTCATTTAGTGATTAGCATTTGCCTGTCATGCTTCCGATATCTTGATCTTGGGATGCAGGTATCTTGGAAACAATAGTTTCACAGGTGCCTTGCCTACACAAAAAGGCAGCCAGCTTCACACCGTGTAACTTTCATCTATTGTTTTTTCATATGATTTCGTTAAATCTGCTTGTTCTTCAATATCTCTCTGGTTCTTTCATATAAATAATTCCTATTTTCTCCATGTTTCCAGTTATCCACTTTTCCTATTTTTATGTTTGCATTTTTCATCACAATTTGTTCCTAAACAGACCTAATTTTCATTGCAGTGACCTCTCCTATAATGATCTCTCAGGGAGCTTGCCTACATGGACTGCTGAAGACGATTTGCAATTGTATGGTTCCTCAGAACTTAGTGGGAGAAAATGATTGAATATATTCATCTCAGAAACCTACCTCTCTTTATATATAGAGAGAGGTGGGAACAATTACAAATCAACCCCACAAAAATAAAAATAAACATGGACATAAGCACATCACTGAATTATAATACTAAATGATCGAAGGAGCTCAACACTCCCTCACATGCTGGATCATATATATCAATCATGTTCAATTTGGAACAACAGAATCAAATGAAGAACGAGCCAAAGGTTTGGTGAAGATATCTGTCGTCTGATCATCTGAAGTCACTTGAATGGTATATAAGAAAACTTTTTGCGGACATCTGTAGTGGAAGATGGAACAAGAGAGAGAGGGGGGGCGAGCGGGAAAGGGAGAAGGGGTGAACGAGAGAGAAAGAGAGGGGGCGAGCGAGAGAGAGGAAGAAGGGGCGAGGGAGGAGGCAGGGGGAGGACCTGCTCGTCTGTGAGGCGGTCGGGCGGAGGGCCTCGGGGTGTGGAGAGTGGTCAAGCGGAGGAAGAAGAGGGTGGAGGCTCGCGTTGAGTTGGATCAAGGGAAGGATGGAGTGGATCGATGCTTTAAGTGTCTGGGGCTGGCCACTGGGTGAGAGACTGAAGGGAGCCTGTGCGATGTTAGGGCTATCAGGGCCTTGGACATCGGCGTGCGCGCTGTGGTGGGATGGGGCGGCGGGTCGATTTCGTGGTGCGGAAGTGGGGTGTCCTCCACCACCTCCACCGATGGTGGTGCCCTTGGCAGAGGTGGAGGCACCTTAGTCGACGAGCGCAACGAATCTGAGTACCCTTATGGGTGGAGGTCTACTAGGCGAGTTGGTCTCGGGGAAGCTGAGGATGTCTGAGATTGTGGAGGCCCTCGGTGGTTGTTCATCGGTGTCTGGAGTGAGGATTCTTCCTTCAAGAGACACGGGGCTCTCGTGGTTGGGCTATTCACGGCAAAATCGGAGGAGCTATGCTTCAAGGTCTCGTGCTTCAAATCTGGAACGGTGGCACAGCGGAGGACTTGCGTCCACGATGGGGTGCGGAGAGAGCGACCGCTGGTGAGATTGCCGATGGTGCTGGTGGTCGAAGGGATACCGTGGTGTTCCGTACGGTGGAGACTCTTAAGGTAGCGGTATCCTCGTTCACACGCCTTCGACGATGTAAGGGGATTGGTCTCTCTGTTGGTCAGTTTGTGGCGGAGGTGGAGATGAAGGTGGGGGTGGCGGTGATGGAAAAGGTCCTTTGCTACGGAGGTTTCTGTTGGGTGGTCTTGTGCTCTTGCATGAGGGCTTATAGAAGGAAGTCCTCGTATGAGGAGGTGGCCGGAGGGGTGGTGAGCTCGGGTGGCGCGACGGTGGCCTAATCTAAGGTTTCACCCATAGATCGGGAACCCAAGCGTCTGAGCACTGACGTGAAGCCGACCCCATTGATTGCAGAGCAGCGACCATTGATTGCGGACTTTGCGACTGCCTCGGTGGAGACGTTGCGGTTAGAAGGTGAGGAGGTGCTGATTGCGGTGCGGTTGAAGGAGCGGGAGGCGTCGCCTGTTGCATGCGAAGATGAGGGCCGATAGCTGGAAGACGCGTCGACAACCTCTTTTAAGGAGTTAGGTGTTCGGGTCGGACCCCACCCGGATTCGATTGATGGAGGCAACGGTTTGGGTAACGGTCAAAACCGTGACTTGACCCCAATCTTTGCTTCGGAGGCTCGGAGCTCGAATATCCCCCGTCTTCGGTTGCGGCTCCGCTCGACAACTTTGCGCCGGTCCTTCCCGATGAGGTGGGGGCTGCTATTACTGGAGGAGGTCGGCCTCCGATCTTGTTGGGCGCTGAAACGAGGGTGGTTCTCATTGGGCAACACTCGGCGGAGGAGTTGGAGACCAAGGACTTTAGTGCGGCGACGGTGGAGCAAGAGCTAGATCTTGATGGACGGTCGGTGTGGCAGCAAACCAAGGACATCCCCTTGGCGGAAGGCGATAGAACAGTGGTCCCCCTGTCTGGGTGGAGACCGCGCGTGGTACATAATGGTCGGGGGGGGAGCTTTCCGTTATAAATGGAAATGGAGTTACCGGGGATTAAGCCAGGGTTAGTGGGTGATAGTAGATGGCCATGACAAAGCGCCACAGCTTTCGACAACAGCGACCTAGATCATGGAGATGAGGAAGTACGTCGGATTGTGGAAGCATGTGGCTTCCATTTGACGATGAGGGAGACATCCACCTATCCTACATAAACGGTGTTACATGGAATGTGAGGGGTCTCAATGACCCATCGAGGAGGGCGATGCTGGGATAGTACATTCGCTTGTGGAAAGCATATGTTGTGCTATTGCGGGAGTTGAAGCTTTCGGAATGTGATGTTAGAACTTGGAGGGAGATTGGAGGCTCTTGGATGGAGGGTTTTCGTTATGTTCGAGCAGCTAGCCACTCTGGAGGGCAGATACTGGGGTGGCGGGAGGATGTCTTCTCCTTGGTAGACTGCTTTGAGGGTGAGCATGTCATCTCAGTGAAGTTGTTGCGGAAACTAGGAGGTGCTAATATGGTGATCACAGGGGCCTACGGTCCGTCGAATACTCAGGCAAGGGGGGTGATGTGGGAGGAACTTACGTCGGTGGCCGCGGAATGTCATGGAAGTCCCTGGTTGATTGGAGGAGATTTCAACATTACCTTGTAGCTAGAAGACAGACCGGGGGGGCAGGGGAGACATGGCCCTGGATCTGGCAAATTTGTAGAGTTTATGGCCACGCATGGCCTTATAGATTTGTGTCTGATGTCCTGTGCCTTCACATGGAGGAACAACTGCGGTCAGATATCCAGGATTAACAGGTTTCTCTCTAACGTGGAGATAGCAGAGGTGCCCCTTTTGGAGAGGCCGTTCTCTGATCCTACTCCCTTAATATGGTGACCTAATGAGGGGCTGCACTTGGGCATTTACTTCAAGTTTGACAGATCTTGGCTGCTGAAGGAGGGTTTCCGGGGTATGGCGAAGGAGAGTTGGAGCTCTTTTGTGGTGGAGGGATCGGCTACGCTTCGTCTAGCAAAGAAATTGGCTATGCTGCTGGACTGCCTGAAGGAATTTAAGAAAGAAATCCTGGCAGCCAAGAGGGGAAGAACGGAAGAGGCTCTGATTGAGATTGCCAAGATCGATAGACTGGAGGACTAGGCTCCTATCTCGGTTGAGGATAGGGAGGTCAGGTTAAAGATGACACAGGTGGTATAGGAGGAGGACAAGAAGGTAGAGATAGAGTGGAAGACGAGATCGAGACAGAAGTGGTTGAAGGAGGGTGATTTTAATACCAAGTTCTTCCACCAAATGACATCCGCCAAGAGGAGGAGGAACTGGATAGAGGTTGTTGATCCATGGGGAGGCTTTCTCAGGTAGGGAGGAGGTGGGTAGAGCTGCAGCGGACTACTTCAGAGTTCACAGGCAGACGCGACAGAGGCTGTTGGCAATGGAGGGGGGAGACGTACGATGTGTTACTGATGCCCAGGCGGAGAGCCTCATGACCATCTTCTCAAAGGATGAAGTGCGGTGGGCGGTTTGGGGGTTAAATGTGGATGGATGCCCTAGACTGGATGACTTCCCTGTCTTCTTCTTTAGGGAATTCTGGTCTTTGGTGTGGCGGATGTGATGCAAATGATGGAGGAGTTCGCAGTAGGGAATAGGGGGTTTAACAAGCTGAACAGATTTTATATGTTTTGCTGCCCAAGAGGGATGGTGTAGAAGAGATCCAGGATTTTCGTCCGATCACTCTTTCAAATGCAGTCTACCTTATTGTTGCTAAGGTCTTGGCGAACAGACTCAAAGAACTTCTTGGAGACTTGATTTCCCATGTGTAAATGGCCTTCGTGCCGGGGAGGGGAATCTTGGATGGATTTGTCGTTGCTATGGAGGCTTTGGCTGCTTGGAAGAGGGAGAGAAAGCAGGCGTTTCTGTGGAAGGTAAATTTCAGTAAGGCATACAATTTGGTACAGTGGGACTTCCTATGGGCATTCTTATTGAGAGGCTTTCCTGTGATGTGGATCAACTAGATGAAGAGGTGTGTGACGACGACGTCTCGGTGTAACCTAGGAGGAAACCTAGGAGAGGGGTCAAACAGGGGTGCCCTTTAACACCTATGCTGTTCGTGCTGGCGGCAGATGCCTTGGCAAGGGCAATTCGCAAGGTATGTGATACGAGTCTGATTGGAGGTTTCCGGGCTGGAGAGAATGAGCAAACGGCAATCCTGCAGTATGCTGATGATACCCTGTTTCTGGTTGAAGGAAAGTGTCAGGAAGCTAGGATGATGCAAATCATTTTGGAGCTCTTTGGTGTTGCGTCAAGATTGCAGGTTATCAGAAATCAACATGTCTTGTTTAACATGGTGGCCGAAGAGGTGGAAGCGGTAGGTGGTGCACTTGGGACAGAGGTGGGATCTTTACCATTGGTATACCTGGGCCTCCCTTTGTCAGATAGGAGGCTTAGGCTACAAGATTGGCTTCCTTTGCTGGAAAGGATGGAGAGGAAATTGGTAGGGTGGTCATCTAGACTTTTGTCTAGAGGTGGGAGATTGGTTCTGGTTAAGGCTGTTCTGACGTCCATACCATCATATTTCCTCTCTGTTTTTAGGATGCTGAGACAGGTTGAAAAGAAGATTTCCGGGTTGATGAGGACTTTTCTGGTCTAACATAGGGACGGGAGGTAGAGGGGTGAGGCTGGTGGCCTGGGAGGAGGTTTGTAGGCCGGTACAGGAGGGGGGCCTGGGAGTTAGGGAGGTTGACAAGGTGAATATTAGCCTCCTTACGAAGTGAATTGCTAGACTTGTGGGCCGTGAGCAGGGGTTATTTGGTGATGTCATGCGGCATTACTACGGGTAGTTTATACCTTGGGGGACCCTGGATTCTCCTCCTTCAGGGGCCTCTGTCTTTCTCAGGGGGCTGGCAGCAGTGGCAAGGAAGGTACGATCTTTCTTTTTCCCCACGCTGGGTGAGGGAGATGTTTTCCAGTTCTGACTGGATGACTGGCAGGGGGTTGGTCACCTCTTAGTGTTAGGTATCCTCGTCTCTTTGGGAGTGTGGTGGACCCATCGACCTCAGTGGGGGACTGCTGGACCGGGGCCTGGTGTCTAGTCTTTCGGGGGGGCCTCTCTGACTAGAGGTGTAAGGATTTCCAGTGGTTGTTGAAGGAGCTGGATGGATGGGAGCCAGAGGAGGGTGGTGATTCACATTCTTGGGAAGAGGGCGACTTTTAAGTGGCGAAGGTCTTCCGTAGGTTGAGTAGTGACGTGGGTAACCCGGATGTTGACTTCATGAGAGACTGCAGACTTCTCTGGGAGGCGGAGTGCCCATTGAAGGTGAAGATTTTCGTGTGGTTGATGAGGAGGGGGAGGATTATGACTATGAGGTGGAGAGCGAGGTAGGTCCAGATGGATGATGTAAGTTGTCCCCTACGTGGAGCAGCGGAGGACATTCAGCACTTCTTCCAGTGTCATTTTGTGGTGCAGGTATGGCAGAGGATGGGGATCAACTGGATTGACCTTCAGGACATGACTAGCTTCTGGTCTTCTTTCCGCAGGGGGAATGCACGAGAGGGACAGATCTCTTTTAGATCCAAGAAAGATTGAGCTAAGATCTCGGCTGTCTCATGAGGTGTTTGGCTGGGCAAAAATGGGGTTCTTTTTAGGGGGAAGAGACTCTATGTTGAAAATTTTCTTTCTTCCATTAAGTCCCAGGTGGAGTTTTGGAGAACTAATTTGTAATTTCTGATGTAATTTTTTGGTGAAATGGAATGGAATGATTTTGGGTGGTTATTGCTTGGATAACTATCCTTTCGTTTTTCAAAAAAAAATATAAGAGACCTTTTTGGATCACATCTTGTGTATAATGGCAATCCACCTCAACATGTTTGGTACGCTCTATAACATGAGGTTGTTTGTGATGTATGTAGCAGCTCGATTATCACATCGCATTTCCATAAGTCCATTAATCTGCACATGTAGACTTGTCAGTAGGGATCGCACCTGTATCAGTTCTGCAGCCGTTTGTGCCATCACCCTGTACTCAGATTCGACACTTGATCTGGATACTATCGCATGCTTTTTACTTCTCCAGGTAACCAAATTCCTAGCCACATACGTACAGAAACCTGTGGTGGATTTCCTATCATTTAGGTAGCCTGCATAATTGGCATCAGAGTAAGCCACCATCGTTATCGATGTCCCTTTCGTAAAACAGAAGCCCCTATCCTGGTGTTTTCTTCAAGTATCTTAGCGCCATCATGGCATCCTAGTGCTACTTGGTTGGTCTATTCATAAACTGACTAAGCTTGCCTACTGCAAGTGAGATATCTGGCCTGCTCATGGTCAAGTATAATAACTTTCCAACTAATTGCCTATACTACTTACTATCCATCGCCTCTGACTCTCTGTTATATAGTCGTGCCTTGAGGTTCATAGGAATACTTGCTGGTTTGGCACCCAGCATACTAGTCTCCCTCAATATATCCAGTGCATACTTCCTTTCGGACAGAACGATGCCACACCTACTGTAAGCTACCTCTATCCCAAGTATTTAAGGAGGTCCAAATCCCTCATGACAAACTGCTTTGCCAAGCGCTGCTTGATCTCTGTAACACCTGCAGCGTCATCTTCTGTGACTATCAAATCATCAACATGAACCAGGAGTACCACTACCCTTTTCCTCTTTCTAACAAACAGGAAATGATCAGCAGACGATCTTTGGAACCCACATACTCCACAACCTGGGATAGCTTTTGGAATCATGCTCTGGGACTCTGCTTAAGGCCATGGATGGTCTTTTTCAACCTACATACACACTCCCCCTGAATCTCATTAACCAGGTGGCAGCTGCATGTATACCTCCTCTTGTAAATCATGATACAGGAATGCATTCTTCACGTCTAACTGGTGAAGCTTCTAACCATTTTGCACTACAACTGATACAAGAATCCAGACTATAGAGAGACGAGCAACTGGAGAGAAAGTGTCAAAGAAGTCCACTCTGTACGTCTAAGTGAACCCTTTAGCTACTAAGCAAGCCTTGTATCTGGCAATCGACCCATTTAGGTTGTACTTCAAGGCAAACACTCACTGGCACCCAACAACAGTGACTCCCTCAGATAGCGCAGCAAGCTTCTAGGTACCACGAGATCGTAGAGCAGCCATCTCATCATCCATGGCCTAGCGGCAGCTTGGATCAAGCATGGCTTGCTCATGATTGGAGGGAATCTTTACAGCAAAAAGAGCCTAACAAAACTAGCCAAATGCAGTCCCCAAACCATATGTAGGAACTGCTCCTAGTTAAGGATATTTGGGACAATAGTAAGGCGCCTTCTGAGTGGCAATTGGAAGGTCAAGATCATCTAGCAAGGCCCCCTATAAAGGCTCTAAAGTAGATGCATGTTGGAACTGCTAGACCTGTAGGATCACCACTAAGCATAGTATCATCAGTAAATAAACTATTAGTGCTCACCTGTACAAAAGGAGAGCCTCCATTATCATCCTGGGAACTTCCTACATCATCACTGTGAACATCTCCTGTGGGCCTCATCACTGTGAACATCTCCTGTGGGCATCATCACTGTGGGCATCTGAGGCTATGGTGGGGCAAGATCAAAGGAAGAGGATACCTGTCGATATGCAACAGGAAGCCTGTAAGTGACGGAGGCTCATGAAATCACTCAAGTCTAGAGGGTGTTGGCTCTGACGGTATAGACCAGTCTCAGTGATATGAATAGCTCCCAATGGTATAGGTGGAATGGGCATAGGAGCCTCAATAAGCTCAGGAGAAAGACGTTTCTCGACAGTAGAAAGTACAGAACCGACTCATGAAAGATGCATATGCACATAGTGACGTTCTCCAATCAAATCATAACATTGCTACCCTTTTTGAGTTCGCGAATACCCAAGAAAAACACACTTGACTGCACGAGGAGCAAGTTTATCCTTGTTGGGCCCATGGATATGCGCAGATGCAACACATCCAAAAACTCGAGGAGGCACTCCATATAGAATAGTATTAGAAAACAAGATGGAGTAGGGAACTTGCTCATCGAGAACTTTGGATGACATCCGATTGATGAGATAGCAAGCAATCAATACCGCATCCTTTCAGTATCTTCAGGCACACTGTTATGAATCAAGAGTGCTTGTGCAACATCAAGAATGTCTATGCTTTCGTTCTTCCACACCATTCTGCTGGGAACGATGCCATGCTTACGATAAAGAGTGCACAATGAAGTGGTGTAGAATTCCAATGCATTATTTGATCTAATGGTCTTCACCTTTGCCTCATACCGAGTCCTGATCTCTGTTAAGAAAGCACGAATCATGTCACTTGCCTTAGATTTAGCCTTTAACAGAAATATCCAAGTTGAGAGAAATCATCCACAATAGTTAGATAGTATTTGTGTCCCAGATGATTTGGAGTCTGACTAGGGCCCTAAATATCCATATGGAGCAATTGGAATAAGACTTGGGAACTCCAATGCTGACTCCTAGGAAAGGTACTCCTATGATGCTTCCCAAGTTGACATGTCTCACATTTAAAAGTAGCAGTAGGAGAAATATGGAGCAGCATTCGTCTAAGTTTTAGTAAGGGGAGATGACCAAACCTGAGATGCCACAAGTAGCTAGTGGCACCTCCTGATGAGAGGGAAGCATGTCCAGCATAAGGCTACTACAAAAGGCGATAAACACTACCTTCCTTACAACCGCACCCAATAGTGTGTCTAGTATGAATATCCTCAGAAGTAAGAGACAGAGCATCATAGATCTCCCTAGAATTCAACTTGTTCGTAATCTTACTCACTGATAACATATTCAGTGGGAAGTCAGGGGCTAAAAGAACATTCTTCAACTTTAAATGCGGGGCTACACGAACCTCCCCCTGACTAGATATAGGGTGCCTGCCTCCCATCAGCAACCTGCGTAGATCTACCTGGTAGAATCGGGTGAATAGTAGTGAACTATCTCTCATCACCACAAATATGCTGAGAAGCTCCTGAATCAAGAAGCCAATTTACATCTCCTACTTGAGACACATAAGTGGAACGTGCTTAGGAAGCCTCATACTGCCTATATAGCTGAAGTAATGCCTCATATTCACTCCTAGATACAGTAACAGTATCAGATATCTCTCCTATCACCATAGATGTTGCATAATTTGTGATTGAAATTATCTTCTCCTTATATCATGATCATGACTTCCTATGGTTATCCTAGACATCTGTGACCATCGAGAATAATTCAATTCATTTGGTTCCATCCTAGGATCAAGAAAGAGGCTCCTACATGCCTTAGATTTAGACATCATACTAACTTCAACCATGAAATCAAAGAATGCATGGAGAAACACTAGGCCATCAGATCATTGAACATAGCACCATAAAGAAACTTTCCAGATCATATTTTAATAAACATAGCAATCAACATCGGAATGCTAGAAATTCCCAATGAAGATTGCTTCTTCCTTCGTAAGGCCACTACACCCTTGAATAGAAGGGGGCGATCAACCGCCCCTACCAGCACAACTTCAGACCTGAAAAGACAATTTTCAGATCATAGGAACATGTGAAAATCTGATTTTAGTTCTTGGATATGGATTCTGTTACGATCCAGTTCCCGGATCCCTATAGGATCCGAGACCGGCTCACCTCGACTAATCCCAAGATCTAGTCGTCCAACAAGAAATAACCAAAAGCAGGAAAATAAACTATATTCACACATATAATATAACTAAGCAGAAGAAACGTACAAAGCAGTAAAGGAAATAGAACAGCTGTCTCAGTACATACCATCACAACAACGGAAAGCGGAAAGGAAACAGTAGTAGTAGAATAGTAACTAAGAGTCCATTACTTACTACAACAGTAGAGAAAAAGAAAGGAAGTGCTGAAGAAAAACTACGGCTGGACTCGACTGGGCCCAGCAACCTTCACAACCGAAAACTCAGGCTGCTCAACTCCTGATCCTGAACAGTATTATGAAAAGATAGAGTTAGCGAACGCTGAGTAGAGTGGTATCTATATTATCTAAGTACAAAACAGTAAAAGCAACAGGTTTAATTCTCATTTCTATTTATCTGTTTTATATATGTTTGTTTCACCCATTTCTCTCAAGTATCCAGATATTTCTTGATCTTGGATGTTCATCGTGGGAATGATCTTGATTGCAGTCTTTTTCGTAGAGTAAAAGGTACACGTGGTGCTCTCCTGGCCGGGAAAGTTCCCAATGGTAATCCTACACCCAGTCAACCACCCCGAGGTCACTGTCAAGACGTAGTGGTGACTATGACACGTGTGATAAGCGCACGGGTAGCTACCCCGTACTGACATGCGGTCAGTCGTTTCCGCTAGTGGGTACGCCTAAAGTATAGCATGGAACAGTATAAGGCCTTGCCCTCTCATAACAGGGGTCTCGCCCCTCCATAGTCCATGCACCCTCTTTTGACTACCCCGGTTTGCGTAAAGGGCCTAACAAGTCGGTGTAGGGTGGCTAGCTGAACCCCAGGCCCCGTAGGGTGGCTAGCTCCCTCCCTACACTAGTAACTCGCCTCAGTACCACGTACGCGAGGGCCAACAGGAGTCGGTGTAGAGTGGCCAATCCTAATCCCGGGTCTCAACCCAAGGGAGGCTAGCTCCGCTCCACAAAAAAAGTGGACAGTTGCTCTCCTTGGTACCACGTACTTAAGGGTCAGCACACTTCCCGTCTACATTTCAGATTTCCATCTATCCACAGGAGTTCTACTCTTAATTCCCCGTAGGATTCATGTTCATGTTTACCTCATTTATCCAGATCCAGATCTCATCTTTTATAATTCATTTCTCATCCATATTCAGGCAGCTCGTGTTTTCATAATTCAATTCTTAATAACGTGCAGCTGGGATTTCACAGGTAATTGTTCATTAAATATAGGTAGCTTCTATTTTAACAGGCAACTCGTAATTGTAGTACATGTATTTGCTAGCACTTTATCTTAATCACACATGCAAGTAAACCATACAGTACAAACAGGTTCATTCATTTCTCTACCCTACGGTTCATGCCACATCCTAGGGTTCCATTCGGCTATTTCCACAAGCACATTCTTATTTAAATATTATTAACGGAATTAAACTACTTTGCCAGGAAACACGGGAGTAATGGGGGCTTGCACCGCAGACCCAGACGTCTCTGCAAACCTCAAATGCACAACAGGTTGAAACCCTATACCAGAGAATACATCACAAAAGGAGAGTTTAGAATAGTGTATAACAGACTCTAGTACGTAGAGGAACTCGAGAGGAAAGTGCAGGTATTTCGTTTGCGTAAAACGGACCCCGATCGGACCCTAAACAGGTCAAAAACATGCCTACTGTTCAAAATCAGACGTCTGGGAATAATCCCAGACGTCTTAAAAGGCGTCAGATCTTACCTTATGTTCCTGCGGTATCCTCAGACGTCCAGACCTTCTCTGCGGTCGTCTGAAGACAGTTCCAGACGTCGGACAATGTCTCCGGTCGTTTGGACGCGCCTCCGGACGTCTGGTGATGTGATCAGAAGTCCAAAAACACGTGGAAAAGCGTTCCACGCACCTTCCCAAGGACCTTTACCTGCGTACGAAATTCGCAGGTCCAAATCAGGCTGGGCAAATCTTCTACGGTGAGGCCTGCATGGTTGTAACTGTGCAAAAGCACGTACCTCAGTACTGCGCGTGCTTTCAAACGTCCGGTCCCAGACCCGGACATCCTGCTGCTGCCACGGTCGTCTGGTCGACTCTCCAGACGTCTGATATTGGAAAAATCCCAATATCAGAACCTCTCCCGCGAGCTGTCTCCTTCGAGAGCTCGCCCGCAGGAGCTTCCGCAATTCCTCCCATGGCTGCAGAGGGTCGGAAGCCGCCTCCCCGAGCCCATCCGAGTCCCACCGAGCCTCCACCGGAGCTCCGCTGAGCTTCCACCGAAGCTCCACCGAAGGTCCACCAACCTTGGGCCTCCTCCTCCCATGCTATCCTCCTTCCTCCCTCTCGCTCTCCTTTGCTCGCCCTCCACTCGCCTCACTGGAGATCAGGAGGTGGTGCTGGCTGGGGTGTGAGGAGGAGAGGAGAGGGGAAATGAGGGATTTAAATAGGAGGGTGTAGGGTTTAGGGTTCGGGGGTAATGAGGAAGAGAGAGAGAAAGGAACGGTCTCTGCGCGTCGCCCGCACATAGAGCGCAGTGTGCAGTACGAAAAATTCCACTTTCAGACGTCCGAGAACGAGTCCAGACGTCTGGACAGACGTCTGACTGAAACTTCAAACGTCTTAAATGGTTAAAAGTGTAACGGTCATTACAGATTCCAAGGCAAACGAGACTCGGAATCCACAATCGAGAACCAAAGCGGGAATCCCCTCGGCCAAGTGCACACACATTAGGGCATCACAGGCCCCAACGTTGCCGATTGGAGGACCCCCTCCTTTCACCGAGTGCTCCTAGGTGGCCGACAGCCACCGGCGGTGTTGGCTGCCACTAGTCGAGGAGGGGAGGCATCGACGACAGTGGCTGCTGTAGGCACAACTGCTGGCGGTGCATGGCGAGAAAGGAAGGGAGGGGTTCGATGGAGTTTTGGAGGGTTAAATTTTTGGTTGGATATGGCCTAGGACCATAGGTCTGATACCAAATGGGAGAAAATGATCAAATCTATTTATCTTAGAAATCCTATATCTCTTTATATAGAGAGAGAGGTGGAAACAATTACAACTCAACCCCTCATAAAAATAAAAAAAAGTACGGATGTAAGCACACCACTGAAATATAATACTAAATGACCTAAGGGGCTCAACAAACTTCCATACAAACATTGTCAAATTAAAATTTTGTACTCAAGGGTTTTTTCCTGATTTGAAAGAATTTTCCAATTGTTTTGATGCAAGAAAAAATTTATCACATAACTTGGTGATTGTACATAGAAATAAAGAGGACCTCCTTTTTTTCCCTGCAGGAACTTGGTGGCCAACAACTTCTACTCTAATAGGTGCAGACTAGTCCTTTACATGTTCAATATCTCCTTATAATTGAATTTTTAGTTCATATTACTTTATTTCCTCTTATTTAGTGATCTTCCTTGGGGTTTGGACTGCATACAGAAAAACATTCCATGTTATCGTGGTTCTCCCATGTGTAAGTTTATTCTCTAGTCTGGTTCACTAATGGTTCCTATATGCCTTTGTCATGTCTACAGAAGATTTTCCTGTTTTGCAGATTCCTCATTTGCAATTAATTGTGGTGGAAATGAAGTGTCATTGCCAGATGGAACCATCTATGAAGCTGATGGTGAAAACCTCACAGCAGCTTCTTATTTTGTAAACAAAAATACAAGATGGGCAGTTAGCAGTATTGGGTCAGATTTTGATGCTCCAAATCTTCAATACACACAGTTCAGTTCATCCATGATTCTGAAAACTTCAAATCAGGAGCTATTTCAGTCCGTAAGGACATCACCTTCCTCATTAAGATACTACGGGCTTGCACTTGAGAATGGGAATTATACTGTAACACTAAAATTTGCTGAGATAACCTTCCTTCATACACAACCATGGATGAATCTTGGCAAGCGGATTTTTGATATCTATATCCAGGTATGCACATTAAATACATAATTATGTAATGGCTCTTTTCATAATTTTGTGTATTGTTGTGGACAAGATAATGACTTTTCCAAACCTTCAGTTAAAGTAGAATTTTGTTTCTTCTGCAGTTAAACGAAGCATAAGTTTCTTTACAGCTTTTTGTGTTTGGATATTCATCAATGCATTAAAAGGGCAAACTTGTTTACTTTTAACAACATATCTGCCAAACCTAAAGCATTGGACCATTGTTGACTTGAACTTCTATGAGTCATATGATGTGAATGTAAATTGTCAACGTTTAAAGACATATAAGAACTTTTCAAAAAAAGACGTATAGATGCTACTATCAAGATTTTAATTGGCATAGAATACAGGCTTGCTATCATGATCATTTTGCTTTATTTACAAATGGAATTACTGTAGGTCACTAGTATCATGACCCTACTATCACGGGTGTGCAAGAGGCCATTGACTAAATGAAACAACCTTCACCAGAATTTGCATTCTCAATTCTGACAGGCTGCTATGATTAAACTTATGGATTGCAATTATCGAAGCAAACATTTAGGAAGTAACACTACCCCTTAAAATATGAAACCTTAAAATAAAAGTGTTCTAGCACAATATAGACTCATAAAAGTGACAGTGTATGGAGCCCAAGTCATGTACAACAAAAATCAAGCCTTTTCCTACACTAAGTGGGGTCGATTATATAGATTCTTTGCCTCCACTCATATTTATTTTGAGTCATTTTTTGACTTAAATTAAAGTAATTGAGGTCATACTTTATAGTTTCCTTTCAACACTTCTTTGGTCTTCCTCGCCCTTTCTTAGTGGGTTCAACCTTCAACTCCTCACAACTCTTGACTAGGGCATTTAGTGGCCTTCTTTGCAAATGTCCAAACCACCGTAGACGCGTCTCTCATTTTATCCTTTATCGGTGCCACCTCAAACTTTTCTCGAATAAGCTCATTTGAAATCCGATTCTTGTATGATCACACATCCATCTTAACATCTTCATTTTTGCTATAGACATCTTTTGCACTTCAGCTATAATTAACCGCCCAACATTCAGAATCATACAACATGACATATCTTACAGTAGCTTGATAGTACTTTCCTTTAACTTTTAAAAGGACCCTCTTATCACAAAGAACACCCAATGGTCTCCTCCATTTCAACCACCTTGCATTAATTCTATGTATAACATCTCCATCAATTTCACCATTTTGTTGAAAAATGAATCCCAAATACTTAAAAACATCTTTCATTAGAATGCACTCTTTTCTAATTTTTACATGCATCCCTTCATACTTTATAGCCTAAGTCATGTGCTTGTATTTAATATGGTGCATGTATTTCTCGTGTAAGAAAGTATAGGAAACCATCTGTGATCTTCTGGTTCTTATTTTCTCATATTCACATGAAAATTAGATTACAAAGTTAACTTTAAAAGGTGCACCCTTCCATAACTGCTTTTCTGACATGGATTGTCATGTTTACATCTACTCAACAATAGATGGACAGTGTCATGCTTTGAGGGCTAGATGAGGCCATGATAATCTTTTTTTAAAAAAACATTGGAATTAAGCTCACAATTTGAATGCTTAATTGATGGCCAAGCCTAGAGTTCAACTTGGGACTTCAGGGAGGCTATGATATTCTTCCTGATTAGTTTAAAAAATCATTCTCAGGGGATTCTTGTAGCAAAAGATTTTGATATAAGGAAAGAAGCTGGTGGAAAGTCATTCACAGCTACCTCAAGGAATTATACGGCTCTTGTATCTAGCAACTTTTTGGAGATACATCTGTTTTGGGCTGGAAAAGGTACTTCCTCAATTCCGGCAGATGGCAACTATGGACCATCCATTTCAGCCATCAGTGTTACTCCGAGTACGTACCAAACCTAAACTTTACTCCTCTCCCTGGGAAATGATTTTTCCTTCATTTGATTATTGATGTTATTTATCAGATTTTGTGACTACCGTAAGTAATCGTCTACCTAAGAAGAAGAACAAGGCTTTAGTTCCTGGAATTGTAGCTGGGACTGGTGCAGCTCTGCTGTTGTTTCTTATCCTTGGTATTCTCATATGGAGGTGGAAGCATAGACAAATATCAGAGGAGGAGGAAGAAGGTTTTTTTTTTCAATCTTTAGCATATTCAGATGAAATATTCTCTATGCAATTTTTAAGGGCACATATATAAGTGGCATAGATAATTGACAGGTTTTGTATTTACTAAGAGGTGCTGTGTTTCGTTGTTCAAGTTTCTGTTGGTTTTTATTTTCTGTTGGGCAGCTAATGCTTTAGTTTTAATTGTACAAAAAACATTTTTTAGTAAATTAGCTTTAAACTCCTTGCTCGATAATGCAGCTTTAGAGGGGTTGTCAGTTGAACCCAATCACTTCAGCTTTGCAGAATTGAAGATGGCAACAGACAATTTCAGCCCTGCCAACAAACTAGGAGTGGGAGGATGTGGGTCTGTTTTTAAGGTGAATTTTAGTTTTACAATGGAAAGCATATCTGCATATTTAAATGTCTTACCATCAATGATAACCTTCATCTACCATCAATGATAACCTTCATCTGCAATGGCAGCTTTTGATCCAAAGCAAGCCCAATTTGCTTTGAATATGCTCTGATCCGCCAGTCGATGAATTATGCCTACCATTGTCTCTTTAGGTAGACAGCTTGACTAAAGCATATTTAAGACCTTGCATTTGACATCTATTAGTTGGTATAAAGTATTGGCCTTGTAACAATTATGATGTCACTTTCATATTGCATGCTTGCCTCCTGGAGAATATCTAAAGTATATTTTCTTTGAGACATAATAATACTCTGCTTACTCGTAGCAATTTCAATACCAAGGAAATATCTTAGTTTTCCAAGGTCCTTCATAACAAACTGCCATGCTAAATACTATTCACCTAAGAAATACTAGCCAAGTTATCTCCTGTGAGTATAAGATCATCAACATACACAAGTAGAGCTACACCACCACTACTGGTTTTCCTTACAAACAAGGAATGATCAGACAAGGATCTCTGCAACCCAACAACTGCCAATGTGCCAGATGCTGAAATCAAGCTCGGGAGCTCTGCTTAAGGTCATTAATGGCCTTTTGTAGCCTATAAACACACTCCCCCTGAATCTCAAAACTAGGAGGTTGCTGCATGTATATTTCTTCCTGAAGGTCACCATAGAGAAACATTCTTGACATCCAGCTGATGTAATAGCCATCTATAATGTGCTGCAATAGAAATAAGAATATAAATAATGAAAAGACGTGCTACAGGGGAAAAAGTATCAAAAGACCCATCTAATACCAACCAGATGTGCACCAACAAGTAACTAAGTAAGCTCTCAGGTTCTCCTATCACATAATGCTGACATCTCCTCCATGGCCAACCTCCAATGCAGATTCAGAAGAGCCTGCTGATATAAAATAGGTATCTCAGAGCTAGAGACAGCAGCTATGAAAGCATGAAACTCAACACTTAAAGAATCAGTAGCCACATAGTACTAAAACATTAACGAGGAGCCTTTCGAATTGCAATAGGCATATCATCATCCGTACTCTTGAAGATAGGACTTAGAGAAGCAACAATAACAGAAACACTATCAGTAGCCTCAACACATACTTGAGCAGGGGAGGACAGTGGTGGCTCAGTGGGAATTGAGGTAGGGTGTAGCTTCTCTCTATAATTGACAAGTGCTGATACGTGGTACCTTTGAAAGAATTCTCATCTGATGGTATTATTCTGAATGTTCTCGCAGGTGGCTCTGAAAAAGTAGGACTACTACCATGAGAAAAATCCTCTATGGCTGCGGGAGGCACAGGCATAGGTACAACCATCTCTACATCTCGTAACTAATGAGTTGATGTGGAAAAATATGGAATGAACTTGTAAAATGTCACATCCACACTAACATAATGCCTCTGATTTATAGGATCAAAGCATTTATATCCCTTCTGAGTGCGTGAGTAGCGAAAAAACACACTTAACTGCTATAGGGGCAAGCTTATCACGACCAGGCCTAAGCAAATGCACAAAGGCAACACAGGCAAACATTTTCGGGGGCACTAAAAACAAATCTGCATTTGGATACAAAATTGGCCAAGAAACCTACTCATGAAGTACAGAGGAAGGAAGCCTGTTAATAATATAACAGGTAGTAGGAACTTCATCTCCCCAATAGGTATGTGGTACACTATTCTAGATAAGCAAGGCTTGAGCTATATCCAGATTATGTTGGTGTTTCTGCTTTGCAACCCTCATTTTGTTATGATGTATTGGGGTAGGAAGTCTGGTGCACAATACCAAGTGAGCCATAAAATGATGCGAAATGCTCGATGCAAAACTCCAATGCATTGCCTGTTCTAATAGTCTTAATGGACACCAAATTGGGTTTTGACAAAAGCCACAAATTTCTGAATAATAGTGCCAACTTTTGATTTATTACGCATAAAAAATAACCATGATAGACGAGAAAAGTTATCAACAAATAACATATAGTAACGATGAACCTGTCGGTCTACCACACGACTAAACCTCAAACATCACAATGAAGTAAATCAAAACATGTTGAACTATTATGCTGCATAGAAACTAGAAAGTTGGCTCTATGATGCTTCTCCAGCTGATAGGCATCACACTGAATCTTCATGGCAGGTGAGAGATGTAGGATGATCTGGCATAGTTTGTCCAGAGATGGATGGCCTAGTCATCTGTGCCATTGCAAGGCACTCCCAGCAGTAGTACTCATCTTACATGCTGCAGCAACTGGACTCTGCACTAGTTGGTATACACCCCTCATGTCCACCACAATTGTCCTCCCCATTAGGCAATCTTGAAAAGTACATCCAACCGCATCAAAGATAGCACGTCAATTCAATTTCTTTGTAATAGTACTAATAGAGAGCAACTGCATTGCCATGTCAGGTATATAATAAACATCAGAAATGTGTATAGTAGGAATAACAAACACCCCCCTTACCACAGATAGGGGCATGCCTACCATATGCTAGTTGAACTAAACAGTCCTGTGACACATTCTACATATCCTCAAAACATTGAAAATTCCCAGATAGATGATCTGAAGCACTAGAATCTATCAACCAAAAATTAGTTGTACCTGATGCTGAAGCAAAAGTAGCTGTGCTTGAAGATTGGGGTTGGTCATGAGTCAACAGTGTTAGACGCTGTGCTACTGCATCATAATCTGCCTTTGCAAGAGTAAATGTCTCAATAGAAGTCGTTGGTGGAGTAGTTACAGTAACTTTGTTGGTAACAATAAGCAATCCAAGTTTATTCCAGCACTTGGCCTCAACATGGCCAATTCTCTCGCAATAAGTGCAAGTAGCCTTACTGCGGGCACCATCACCACGTCCCCTGCCTTTGCCTCAGAAAGATTCACTTCGTCCCCCAGAGTACTCATAGCTACGTAGGTAGAAGCAGTGCTACTGGTGACAATCTCATGAGTGGACTAAACCTGCAATCTACTAAGCCTCCTGTATATCTCCTCAATAATAGGAAGCTTAGATAGTGTCAAAATTTGAGAATGTGCAGCAACATAATCATCATTGAGGCCTGCCAGAAACATGTAAGCAGAAAACTCCTTCCTCTGATCTCTACACATGGTGTAGATGTGCACATGGATCATAAGCATTATATTTTTTCAAAAGTACTTTCATCGTAGAATAGTACTGTGAAAGGCTCATGGACTTTTGCTTTAGATGGCAAAGATCATAATGTATCTAAAAAACCTGAGTGGAATTCAACTCATGAGAGTAAGCATCTTTCATACCATCCTACATTTGTTTAGTCGTTTTATATTACATGATTTCATCTCTAATATGGGGTATCACACTGTTCAATATCTAGGCTCTTACCATGACATCATTTTCTACTTTGGTGATGCTTTTGTAAGGACACGTTGCTTTTCATGCTCTTCCACAATAACAAGAGAGGTTTGAGAGCAACGGGGGTCATTGATTTAAATGCTGACGGCATGCCGTCGACAAGGCCATTTCCGAGTAAGGGTCGTGTCGACATGAATAAAATGTCGATTTACAGGGATATCATCGGCATGCTGTCGGCATTGTCGGCATGCCCTCGGCACGGTCGGCATGCCGTCGGCATGCTGGCAAAATTGGTGCCCATGCCGAGGTTGGTTTTTTTAATTACTTTTGCTATTTTTGTCGGTATGCATCGACATGCGCTCGGCATGCCCTCGGCATGCTCATCGGCATGCCCATCGAAAAACGGGCAATATCACGGCATGCCCTCGGCATGCCCACGAAATGCACACTTGGAATTTCATCGGCACGGCATCGAAATCGGCATTTCGAACCTTGACGGGGGTAATTGGTCTCATCTAGCTTCACAACCGATGCAAAAAATGGATTTTTGTAGACAACAGTTTCTCCACTGTCTCGAAGTCACCTTAGTCTCTGATGATGAGGCCATAGTGCAATCACAACACAAACAACCTCAAACAATCACCGAAAAACATATATGATTTTGAATAAAACTGGGGAATACACACCCAAAAAATCTTATCAAGAAAGGGGAATGCACACCCCAAACAAACTCAGAAGTCTAATTTTATCATACCATATAGTAGAAACACTTCAACACATCTCCTGGAGGATCCTGGGCCTTAGCAAGACATTAAACCAAGGTCACGAACCTTCCCAGAAGACAAAGCAACAGTGTTGCCCCTCCCCCCTTGTCGCCCAACAGGGGGAGGCGGCGAGAGTAGGGAGCGTTTGCTCCAAGCGGCGACGGCATTGCTGCTGGTGGTTGGCGACGCTGCTGGTGCTGCTGGCTACTGGCAGCAGCGACGGTTGAGAGGGAGAGAGAGGGAGAGAGGGGGGTTGGTGGTGAGGTTAGGATTTTGTTCGATGGCATTCTCAATTTGGCTCTGATACTAAGTTGAAGAAAATGAAAGTTCTTATTTTATTTAGTCCTACATCTTTTTATATAGAGAGAGGTGAGAGAAAAATATAACAAGAGTCCAACAATAAATACAAATAATAAAATAGCCCTCAACATAACATAACAGAACCAACATGCCATTTTTTGGTGCATGTGGTGTGTGCTTGCACTTATATACCTTACTAATTGAATCTGGAGGTTGTGCTGAAAACATGGATGCACCTGTATCGAGCGACATGGATCTTCCATGGCATGCAGTAACCAAGTACTGGCGGCAGGTTGGTAAGGTTGCTAGTGGAGGATGGAATCATTCCTGACAATGACACAACAGTCTTCCTCGTCAATGACACTCCACTTCGCAAGTTTTTGAATATCCATAGATATTCTTCCCATCTGCTCCTGCCCCTCAATTTTGAGGTTGCCAACTTAGTTGTAAGACTGCATATAGATTACGGGAAGAAATATGAATAAACAACCTGGGCCTATGAGGACGATGCGAAGCAGGATAGAACAGTGAGCTATAGGATAGTGAAGAAGGATCAATCAACTGAAGAGCTGACAGAAATGAATGAGCGACTGCAGCATAGAGTGCTTGCTGATAATTTACAAGGGAGAAGTCTCATCTTTTACAGGGACCTTCCAGGTTTCTCTTTCCTATCATCTCATTAATGGCTCTTCTTCATTTAGGGATGGGAGAACAATGGAGTATGTTTCTGTTCCCATTAGTCTTTAAAATGCAGGAAGATGTTGATACGGGGAGGTGGAACTTCTGTATAGCAATAGAATCAAACTCACCATGACTGATTTTGGGCATGTCTATACTAAACCACCATGGTAGGTGTAATCCCTTGGATATAAAAATAAGGTCAACTCAACTGAAGTCTCCCTTGACAACTAGTATTGCAAGGAGTATGATTTTGTTTTACGTTTGAAGGAGGTGTCTTCTTAATGATATCTTTACATTAGCATCTACTTGATTACACTAGAGACAGTTTAATGCTCCCATCCAGCACATCGTCATGGGTGGCTGATACTCAACTGTTGTAGCTGTAACCTCCCTATCATTTGGCCATGCATTAGTTCTGTTTTTGGATCGAGAAAATTGGTTATCTATTGATTGTGCCTCGAACTTGTGCAAAATATTTAGTTGTTTGGATGATTTCAAGATTTGACACAGTTTCAGATGGATCCTGGTATATGACCAATGGAGGCCTGATTAAAGATTTGTCTGTGTCACTCCCTCTGGGTGGCTGCGTGTGTGTGTGTTAGGGTTTGGTGGTGATTCATCATCGTCATTCTTTAGGGAGTCTATGTTGAAATTTCTCTAGGTTTTTCATTATACTTACATGTCTGGGTATTATCAAGCCGCAAATGACATGCATAAGTAACAACCGCCAAGCTTGTTCCCATATAAAGTAGGGTTGCCTCTGTTCAGATTCTAGGTCATTCTAGTTCTTTGCATTGAAAGGCATTTATCTAATGGACTATCTCAAATGAGTCTCACTCATTTTATTTTCAATTGATGTCACAGCAATCTTCTCTTACAACCTCGTTGTGCCTTCAAAAATTGCATGATCACACATCGACCTACTATCACTACCACCACTATCACCACTAAATCTTGCCAATTATAAATTTTTTTTTTTAAGAAAGAAAAGGAAGATTACCTTAGGATGATAATCATTCAGTAGAATATATTTATAGGGAAAAAAGAACGAACTTACAAATTATTCAGCCAAGACTCAGACATATTATTTGCCTTTCTCACAATATTTTCAATCCAACATCTCTCCCCTCTAAAGATACTGCCATTCCTTTGATTCCATATACACTAAATAATAGCAAATCCTTTGATCCATCCTGAAAGATCGAGGACATAGTCTTCTCTGAATGCCTATCAGAAATTGTTGTCTGCAGTAGCTACTGTGGGGAGACTAAATTGATGCCAAATTTACTTGGAGAAATCACATTCAAAGAAAAGATGTATGTCTTCATCATGATGCTGGAAAAAAGGGCAACTCATATAAATATCACCGAACCATCTTCTAAATACTTTCGTAACAATGCGCTCCCTTCTAAGAAGCCAAAGGAACAATTTGATTTTCAAAGGAATTTTAATTTTCCAAAGCATCTTTAGAGGAGTGAATGGAAATGATCCACCATCCGTAGGAGGGAATTCTAAAATTAAGTTCATCAGGTTCTGAAATTAAGTAAAAGAGGTTTCAGAGAGTCCCTGAGACAGTTGTTTATCCCATGCGTTTAGCTGAAAATCCCACATTTCCCTGATTGTAGTATCTTTGGTGGTAGCAAGTTGAAACTGAAAAGTTGCCATTTTCATGCCAATTGTCCAGCCAAAACTTAAACAACCTGTCCCCCAAAATCGGGGAGAAGAAAGATGCATATTCATTGATTAAAGGTCGAAGTGATTGCCAAAAGGAGGAAGCAACTCTCATTGAGTTTGGTCTTTGCAACAAATCCGTATAAAAGCCATAGGAATCTCTCAAATTTAGAGAAACCATTGATGTATCATTAGACACCACTTTTACCACCCAATTCAATAAGAGAGCCTTGTTAAAAGGGCATAGTTGCCTAACCCTAGTCCACCTTCATTTTTGGGTTTGCATACGTCTACCCACGGCAGCAATTGAGCAAAACTACCAGCTGAATCCGGTTCTTTCCAAAAAAATCTCTCTTATCAAATCTACTTGTTTGAAAATCTTCTTAAATGGACCGATATGAAGAAAACTGGGATAGATGTCAAAACAGATTTGAGGAGAACCAATCTCCCTCCTTTGGAAAGCAATTTAACACTCGAAGCGAATGGTCTATTAGAAATTCTATCATAGGATTCCAATATGAGGAAACCAATTTTTTTCCTTTCAGTGATACACCCAAATATCTAGTGGGCAATCTTACCACAAGGGTCTCCAAAATAGTGGCAATACCTTCTTCCTCCACACCTTGGAAAGCAAAAGGTATAAACACCGATTTCCCTCTATTAATGTTCAACCTAGACATGCCAGTGAAAATCTTCACCAAAGCAGAGACATGGGTTCCCTCTCATTCTCCTCCTTCAATGAAGAATGTTGTATCGTCTACATACTGTAAAATAGGCATAATCAAATATCCCTCTCTTCGGGTAGTGAAGTACAAAAACAAATTTCCTCTACATGCTTAAGGATAAATAAGCCAACGTATCTACTGCTATGTCAAATAACATCGGGGCCAAAGGACAACCCTGTCTGACACACCCCTTTGTGGTTGAATCTATTGGTACAAAGGCACCTTGATTGTTAATTTTGATGATAACAAAACACGTATAATTTAACATTTGCATTGAGTTTGTAGTTTCAGTATAAATGCAAATGATATCAAGAATGAAGGAGCTTAAGCTCATGTCCATGGAGGAATGGAGGAGCTTAACTTATGGAGAAAAACATCAAGGAGCACGGAGTAAGAGCTAAAGCTTGAAGAAGAATAAGACTTAGAAATGTTTTATTGTAATTTTTATGCTGTTGCTCTTTTCATTTCTTTTAGATTTATTGTTAAAGAGCCTAAAATATATCACCTTAAGTCCTAGAAATGCGTATACATTCCTAGAACACTTAGGCAAAATCTAGAGTTGAATTAGAAAGTCAAAATAGGAATCAGACAGACAGATCAGACATCCAATATGATTACCAGACGTCCAGTCAGACGTCTGACAACCTTGATAGATGTCTAATAATAGGATCGTTAGCCTCTCAAAGCAATATCTTCACAAATCCACATAAAAATATTTTATTATTATTTCCAGACATCCATAGAGACTCCTAGACATCTGTTAAAGAGACGTTAGACCCAAATCATGATATATCAGACCAAATCCAACCATTAGCTCCTAGGGAATCAATTCCTGTAGAGTACCTTTGTCATCAAACGTCTAATAATCTGTCCAGATGTCCAGTAAGACGTCTGACCCTTAAACACGAGAACCCTATTTGGATCTGATGGATTCCAGGAACAAACCCCATATAATTAGACGTTCAATAATAAGCCCAGACATCTTAAAAACCTAACTTAGACATCTAACTAGGTCCCTGTCTAGATCCAAATAAATCCAGGGAGATCGTTCTTCAGGATTAGACATCTAGAACCTTCATCAGACGAAGTACTGGACATTTGATACAAAAATTAACCAATTGATTTAGCTGTGAGTCATCATGACTCTGATTTCGGCCTGATTCTCTTGGGATTTATTTCCAACAGCTATGAGGCCTCTCCAAGGCCCTCTTGAAGATTCCCAAGGCCTCTATAAATAGAGGACCTCTTCTTTGTTTTTTTTATACACCCTTGAGAAAATACTTTCTACCAATTTAGGCTTAGTTTGTGAAGAATATCAAAAGTATTCAAGCTCTCCAAGCCTTATCTACACATCTGAGGGCACTGAAACTCTGTCACATTTCACGCCTACTCTCTTTCGCATAAGGGAAGTCAATTAGCCTATAGTAGTATAGTTTAATATATACTCTGTGGCTCTATAGGTTGCTTTTGTGTTTTCGTTTTCTTGGGTGGGTGTTCACGTGGTGAATTATCGTCTCCTTCGTGAGACAAAATACTCTTCGTGAATATGAGGGGTTTGAGGTATACTACTCTCGGTTAAAGTAGTGTGGTTGTATTGAGATTTATTACCCTCGTTTTAAGTAGTAAGGTTAATGGATTTGATCAACTCAGTCGATCGAGAAATCCTAAGTCGAAAAGCTTAAATGCTGGCTTTTACCCGGGTTGGGTTTCCACCTAAAAATGTCTCTTGTGGTGAATGCTTAAGTGATTGATTTTTATTTGCATCTATTTTTTATTCTGCATTATTCACGCCCCCTCTAGTGCACCTATAGAATCCACCTTCCATTGAACCGTCCATTAACTATAACGGAAAAGGAGGACGTAGTGATGTATCTCTTTATCAACTGTACCCATTGATCTGAAAGCCTCCTCTTTTTAGGATGTCCCAAAGATAATTCCAAGAGACTGAATCATAAGCTTTAGAGAAATCAACATTCTAAATAAAAACTGGACATTGTCTTCTTTTCCATGCTGCCACCATCTCCTCGGCCATTACAATGGATTCTTGTAGAGACCTCCCTTTAATAAAAGTTGACCGTGTCGGTGAGATAATCTCAGGCAAGATATTCCGTAATTTGTTTGCCAAAATCTTTGCAACCAAAACATATATTGAATTTGACGGTGCAATAGGTCTAAACTCTTCCATTTTTTTTGCCCCTGGTTTCTTTGGTAACAAAAACAAATAGAAGCCATTCAACCTTTCAAAACCTTCATTACCCTTGAAAAATTTTCTGATCATAGCCCCCACATCTAGACCAGCCACATCCCACAACTCCTTATAAAACATGATCTACAGACCATTCGGGCCAGGGAAACCTTCTTTTAGACCTCGCAAGGCAGCAGTAACCTCTTCCACCTCAGTCATTCATAAGCGAAACTTTCATCTCATTTACTTGGGTCATATCGAAATCCCTCATCCGCGAATCCCCCATTGGCTTTATTTTAGTGAAATCATGAAAGTAAGAACAGAATGCATCACATATCTGATTCCTATGGCTAAGAATCTCCTCTCCTACCTTCAAGGTGTTGATCATATTTGACCTCCTTCTGGCACTAGCAGTCAAATGAAAAAAATGTGTATTTGCGTCCCTTTGATGTGGGACAAAAATTGTCCTCACATAATACGTCTAGTCGACTCATGAAAAGACCGGTCAAACCCGCTTGGACTCATTCCGTGCGGGAAGGCAAGGCACCATCCACATAGCGGTTATGAGGAAACATTTTATCTCTCAACAACTCGTTATCTCTTCTTAACAACCTCCCTCTCATGTATTCTATAAATAGCCCCTACCTACACATGGTAAGGGGGGACCTGGACCCGAAGGGAGGAAGCCAAGGCTCTCAGCCTACCACCCGATATGTACTTTTTCTCACCGATAGTGGATATTAAGGGTTGGATCCCATCCTTACAACTCTTGAGGTAGAACTAGGTCAACAATCGCCATATGCATGTGGTTGCTATTTTCGTTTCCTATGCAAACAAATTCTTTGATGGCCCTCTGGGGCACATCACCCTCCTTTAACCATATTTTCCTAGACTTCTGCCTCCAATCCATCTCTTATTTATGGTCCTCAAAAATCACTCCTTGCTTCTTATTTCTTTCAACATGCTCCTCCTGAGATAGGGGGTTGATCTCATTCCTATCAAGAGTCAAAACTTTCTATAGTGCCTCATTTCTCCTCTTCTCTCTTCGTGACCTCAAGTCACATTTAAACTCCATCATAAACTCTCTAACAACCCATATTTTACATGCCAAAGTTTGGGTGGCTGAGCTAAAACTTGGTGTAGATGACCATCTGCTCCTTAAAACGTGGTTCTTTGAGCCAAGATATTTGGAATTTAAAATATGTAGAGAAATTAGTATCTTCGTTACTACTACGCAAAAGAGGTGTGTGATATGAAAATGGTCTATCACAGACACCAGATCTGCACCATGAAAAGACTCTACCATAGAAGTGTTACAAAGAAATCTATCTATACATGACGCCGCCCCACTGCCATTTCTCCACGTATATCGGGCTCCTGAAATAGGTAAATCCATTAGTTCTAGCTCCTACAGTGTGTGCTGAAATTGGCCTATGGATCTATCACTTCTACTATCCAGCCTGTTGTCAGAATATAAAGTAGTGTTAAAATCACCCCCAATAAGACATGACATCTCGTCAACAAAAGTAGAGGATTGATGGAATTCCTCCCAGAATTGACTTCTTGATGTCTCATCACAAGGGTCGTATACAAATGAGACAGAAAATGAGCTACCATCCACCTTCCTCGCGAAAATAGCTGTTACCACCCTACTAGTTAAGTGAGAACATAAATCAAAATAATTATTGTGCCACATCACAATTATACCTTCGGATCGTCCTTCCGCCCTCACTTGTAGGCAATCAGTAAAATGATCTCCACACAAACTCACCTTCAATTGAGGCGTCAAAGTGTCTAAGTGTGTTTCCTGAAGGCAAGCAATATCAACTTTCCTGTCCCCCAAATATTTCTTTAGAATTGTTCTTCACCCATCGTCCTGAAGACCCTGAACATTCCATGAAAGGACCTTAACCATTAACGCTTTTCTTCACCCCACCATCATGCACTCTCTTGGCCCCAATCAATTTTGCAACTCGATCATCAACTTCACTTATCACTGCCGACCCACCATGGCTTTTCACAACCAAGTTCTTTGTAGGCCTTTTCCTTCTATAACACGCACTTAATATCATTTTATATTTCTGAGAGATTGCCCTCACTGGCCCAGATGGTCTGCTCGATGTTTGCTGACCCAAGCTCGTTGCAACATCGATCTGATTTCCAGATCGCTTGCATTTCCCCTCCGTCTCTAAGATTGCATCTTCCTGCTTAATCATCCTGTGTACTTCCATTCCCATCTGTTCTGCATCGCTGAGACCTTTGCATGTTATATTCCCCACACCACCGACCATATCACCACTAAAAATGGACCTAAACGCAAGTGGTAGAGCTTCATCCTACAGGTCATCAGCAGGAACAACATGTCGCCGACCAACTGGGGAAAAACAAAAATCTTTTGAAAGGTGCAAATGTGCATTAGTGTTGAACTCACCACGACCGAACCCTAGATCAGGTCCAGTATCCACTTGCTGCGCGTCCAAAGCACATTTGAGTTTCTCCACTCCTTCAATGCGAGCATCCATTCGAGCTGCAGCCTCCTTCCGATATCTACGCCCACTACATCAGGATATATTTGTTCCAAGTCCTGCACAATAACACCTATCGCAGCAGCAGGGAGTCCACTGAACACCAATTGTTGAGAAGAAAATTTGTTTTTGTCAGGAGGGTTAGACTCACCACATCTGGATTCGTTTACGGATAAACGGATTCGGAAGCCACCTGTTTAGGATAGTGAATATTCTCTGCCAACTCAGTTACCATTTTTGGATTGCAGTCCAAATATGGAAAATCATTCTCCTAAAAAAAGGAAGGCCAGTGCATCTACCCCCTGATTTCACGCCAACTGCAATAGGAAGGTTCGAATTTCGAAATTCAAGATCGTTTCTCTTCACTGGGCTCTAGACCTTCCTCGACTACTGTTTTTGCACTTTCGAGGAGATAAAATATGCGTTCGTTTTAGTATCATCTAAATAGCTCAATCAACAGATAAAATTTATAACTCGAATATCAAAAAATGAAGTCCGAAGTCGGACACAGGGAGCAAATAGGAATTCACACGTTAATCTTTAATCAAATTATAAATGAGCACAATAAATGAAGTACCATAAAGATATTTCAATGAATATTAATCTGTCACATTAAGTATTCAATGAAGATCAATGTATCTAGAGACAAAAAGATACTTAGAACAAAATAATGGTGATTTAGATCACCAATTATTATCCTAAGCACATGTATATTAATTACTCAATCATATTAAATAAATGAACAGTACTCTGATCTGAGAATCGGACGACTTAACTATCACCTACCACAGTACTCTTCTTTCTTCTCTTCTTCGTTTAGCCTTCAACCTCTTCTTCTGCCTTTCCCTTTTCTTCTTCACTTTTCCTTCTTTCTACCTTTTTTTTTTCTTTCTTACACACAAGCCTTCTTCTTCTTCTTTAGCCTTCTCTCAAGCCTTCTCCTTTTCTTTTTCACTTCTTTCTGTCTCACGCACAAGGGAAACCAAGGCCTTCAGCAATTAAGTGTCGCATAGGCCTGCCTATAAGAGAGCAAAAACCCCCTACCCCCTCTCTTTTTCTCTTCACAAATCCTCCTCTGTTTCTCCTCTTTTCTCTTTCAATCCAGGACAATCGGGTATATGGATCCGGTTAACCGGGTTTGGCTAGACCCGCGTGCATGTGTGCACGGGCGAGGCGTGAGGCGCAAACCGCATGAAGAGGGGGACTCGATCCTCCAGTGTTCTTGGGCAAACAACCTAGAGCACAAATCTCTTCTATCTGCTTCTGCCTCTTCTTTCCTTCACGAGGTGGGACTATTGTCCCCCTCCTTCCTTCGCATGCGCAATACTGATGGCACCTTCAATTGAAGTAGCTGCTGCTGCTGTGGTCTTCAATTGAGGACCTGTGAAGGGTCCTGAAGGTGGTGTGCGAGGCCTGGGAGTAATAGCAACGAAGAATAAGGTCGGAGGAGGGCGGACTTGGCCGAAGAAGGCGACGGTGACGGCAAACTGCAACGAACACCTGCAAGTCAAAATATGGCCTCTCGGCCCAATTAAACTAGTGCAAGATGATCGCCGCGAGGCGAGGAAGTTAGTGACGATGGTGGTGAGGTGTTTTGAGCTTTGTGATGGCCGGACAGAGGCGGAGAAGGTGGTCGGCGATGGGTTCGTTCGGTGAGGAGATGGAGTGGGCAATAGGCATGGAAAGGTTAGGGCTTTTATTCTAAGGCCACGATGGAGGTTTTGGCGGTAGTGGTGTGATGTTTGGTGGCGTGTGGTGGTGGCACGGGCTCACCGGAGCCCTTGTCGGACTTGGCGAAAAAGGGGGAGAGCGTGAACGGCGATCGAAATTGGAGTTTAAAGAGAGAGTAGAGGGGAAGAGGGATCGAGGGGACCTATAATTATGGACGAAATGAGGGAGACTCCCACGTCGGTGTGATTGCCAGACGTGGGGAAGATGAATCCTTCGTTAGAGAGACGACGATGAGGAAAGGTTCGAAAACGACGGGGCTTTGGCTGGCCACCGTCGGAGGAAGGAGGGGAGGAAAGCTGTGCCTCCAATTTGATGGTTGGAGGTGCGGACGAAGGAGAGCGAGGATCGTTGGAGCGTAGGTCGGAGGAGGCCGGAGATAAGGAAAAGGGGAGATTGTTGGGGTTAAACCTAGCTAAGGAGGTAAGGCATGCGTCAGAGGGTCTTTTATAGGCCATAGAAGGTCCCTTGGAAGCTTGGGGCGTACGCACATATAGGACACCTGAACCTTCAAAAGGTTCGCACAAGCCTTGGAGTAGGATTCAGAGCCTCATACATGGCTCAAATGAAAGGCAACTTCCTCAGGAATCCCCCTTTCTATTTTGGGAGAGACTTGTCGATCAATTAGCGAGAACGCTCCAATCAAAGGTCACCGGTGAAGTAGGTTTAGGAGCTCTGTAGGTATGGAGGCGGTGGGGACCTTTTTGTGAAGAAGATGATGAAGTTAGGAGGGTTTTGTAAATATTTCAAAAGCTGAGAGGCTATTTGTAAGAAAAAGAGTCAGAACATGATTAAAATGCAAATTAGGTGAAGATGATCTCTGATTTTGCCTAAATTTTGGTACAAACCTAATCTGGACCTAAGAAATCTGATGGTGAAGTTGGATTTAGGTTTTGACGAAGTTTGACTGTATAAATTGCGTAAAAACCTAATATTAGGGCAACTGTCTATCTGAGACTCTGTTTTAAGTCAAATTGGGTTCCAATGGTCAAATCAAACATACCAAACGTTAGAGAGTAGTTTTTTATGATTTATAAAAGGTTTAGATGAAAATGCGTGAAAATCTGTTTCTGCATGAACCATCTTATTAGACATTTATGCCCATTTGACCTTTAATTAATCCCTAAAAAACCTGTGATTGCTCTACATTTAAGATATTATGTTAAAACTACAGTTTTACCCCTGCTTTACTGTTAATCTCTTAGAAAGCATATGTAGTGAATTATGGTCTTCTGGTAGTTATGTAGGAGCATTTATCAATTGATTATGACTAAATAAACCTAGATATAGCTGATGATGACGTTATCATCAACTGCGCCACCGGCTACCCAACAGCCTTCTTCCTCGTTGAACTACACCACCTCACCACAACAAGTTCATCAGTGATCTGACGATATAGAGCCTGTTCCCTGTTGGAGGCCACCACCTGGGCATATATCATCTTTGAATTCGTCATCTTGTCTTTAGCAAATGTTACAACAGAAGCACAACCCCCAAATCTGAACACCTCCTTGTTTGGAATAGATTTCCCCACCAATAATCTTTCAATCGTGATAAATGTGGCATCACCTTCATGTAGGCCTACATCAAAACATCTCCACACATAAGTAAAAGGCAAACAAATAGAAATTATCGCCCCCACCGATCTCAATCTAAGCGATATTCCAAAAATATGAAAATGCACAATCAGTCGTAAAGGAATCCTTTCTTCCGTGGCAGAATTGTAAATGCCCAATGAAGACCAACGAATAGAAACATCACCAACAAGAACCTCCTTAAACTTTAAATGGTCAATCCCTTAAGCGTTCAAATAAAAAAGTATCACCTTCTCTGAAAACGAAGCAATCTTCCATCTCGATGATGACAAAGTCAAAGAAGAGATAAACTTTCTAACCTCCTTTAGTTCAATCGTGCGAACAACAAAAACCCCAATCATGGACCTCTCCAACTAGGAATCTAATGCTTGTACCTCTTGCGACCATGGAAGATCCACTCCCAGAGATGGAGCTTCGCCCGATGGTGGTGGAAGAGCAGACACCCCCACCTTGCACCATTTTCGAGCAATATCTCCTCATTTGGCAATAGCATCAGTGATGTAAACACGTTTATATCACATAAACCGTCTATTTATGCGTGTTCTTAAGCGTATAGTTGTATTATGCATTATAAATATTCCGTAACATGCATCATCATGCATTTAGATTAGGTTGTATAAATTTTAAGTTAATGGGCCCGCCAGGTGGTGTAAATCATGATTATCATCAGATGCAGTCTGAGAAAGATCAGGGGTCAAGGGGTCAAGTGGTGTAAATCCGTACTTCAGATGACAGATCCAACCACACGGATGAGTTCGGATCGACAATCACAACCCAACGACACGAAAATCGATCCCAATCCGACATCTGTGGCACCATTACAAGTCAAAGAAGGTAGACAGCCCAAATGAAGCCACGTGGCACCATTTGGACCACCAAGGCCGCCCGCCCAATCTCTAAAGCCCCTCCAATGTGCACTATGGACCGTTGGATCGCCATCCAACGGTCTTAAGTGCGCCACGTTACCCCCTTCATCCGCACCTCATCTCCAACATCAAAACTGGGTCGTTGGATCTTGATACAACGGCCATGAGAGCGCACACCTTGAATCAAAACGTGCCTCAAACGCGTGCATGGCACATTGGTCTTGACGCCGTTCATGAAGAAGAGGGTGTGGGATCGAGTCCCGCCCTCCTCAAATCATGGCGTAGCTCAAATTCAGTCGTCGGATCAAAAGCAAGTGGTTAGGATGCAGGCGACGTGGCGTGAGGGATGAGTGAGGATTGCACATGCGCGTGATGACGTGCCATCGCACGCAGGCGGGTGCAGGCGTTGAAGAAGCAACGATGTGTGCGTTTAAGCCGTTCGATCTCGCGATCGGACGGTTGAAATCACGTGATCGTGAGTGAGGCATTTGTACGCAGAAGAGGAAGCGGCGGGTGCGTGCGCGGAGCTTTAGCCACGTTTAGGATTTAGTGACGAATAAATTCGTCACTAAAGACCTATTCATTTAATGTTTAACAATGAAGTGACCTAATTGCCCCCTCTAATCTACACCTATAAATAGCCTTACGACTCCCACATAGTTCTCATCCCTTTCTCTCCTCTCACCCCCTCAAAGGCTCTATGAGTTTATCCCAAACCCGGGATACTCCATTAGAGTTAAAAATATAATTTTTCCACCTTACCCCGTTCGTGGAGCATCCCGTGATTTTCTCACCACCGTTCGGAAAGCGGATCCCGCTACGACGTCGCCCTGCCTCATCCTCCATCGTCTGTATTCGTTCTCCCTCAGCCCACATCTCACCACGTTCTTTCGAGCGCTCCGTCAACGCGCCTCGTCCTCCATGCAACCGTCGAGAAGGATAACTTCTCTCCAACTTTTATTACTTTCTAGCGTAGATTTTCTGTTTTCTAGTGTAACGAATAGTTGTAGTTGTAATGAACTTCATTCAATGATTATGAAATTCATGTTTATTCTTTCTCTATTTTATCTTTATCTATAATATTCTCTCTCTTCTATTCATTATTCTTTAAGTAGATAGCTAGTTTTGATTTAATTCGACCAGCTAATCTGCTTCGTGACAAACAAATCAAACGTGATTTTTAATCAAACGTCCGCCTCCCTGTGTTCGACCCGAAATTCCTTTCGAATTTCGGTTAAATTTATCTGTTGACGATTTTTCTCGCAAATCGCATTATAACGATGGGTTTTCAAAACTCAGCACCTTTTTTCGTAGATTTTCCGCATCAATATTTTGGTGCCGTTGTCAGGAGGTGACATTCTTTGATTTTTCACATTTCTGACTTATTGTTTACCTGACTTCTCTCTGTCTTATTGTGATTGCAGGTACTTTTACGAGGCGAGCAAAAGTGATAAATTGGAGTAAAGTGCTGATGAAGGGTTTGTAAGTATATCCTACCTCTCACCTACTAGTTTTCATTCCATCACGTAATAACACAAATAAAAATCAACCTAGGTGTTCTTATAAATCCTAAGGTTAGTTTTGATTGTTTGTTTGACACCAACACCCGCCTCACCCTCCACATATAAAAGAAAAATTAAAAAAAAATCACACAGAAGTATACAACCTCTTCTGATTCTTCATACTCAATTGGTAACCTGATCCTTGGGAATGGTACATTTATCAGTACATAATTGAGTAGAAATCATATTAGGTAATCACTTGTGTGCCTAATTAACTAGTGTATCAGGCCAATTGTTTGAGTTGTTTGGGCCGCATCACTTCAACTAAAAATAACTCATTAAGTAGCTGCTACATAGGTTCAACTTTTAGGGATTAACCAAGCACTCCACATTTTTATGTTTTAAAGGAAAACATCTTCGCTTGTACTTTCAAAACCTGGTGTGCTAACTGAGCTTGATTGAATACGCCTAAAGTTTAACCCTAAAAGCTACTAAGCAAGATTTGAACCCGAAAATTTACCGCATCCAAAAATAATCTTGCTTAAAAACCCTGGTTGTGCACGCACAAACATTTCAATCAATCATTAAGGGCACAACCCAAATAAAGGGCCCATCACATTCCAAAGCACATTCAAACCTAATCCTAAATAAAATAGAGTAGACGTTGGCCTTAAGGATTGGACTCACTCTTCGGAGCCTAGATCGAGATTATTTTCTATTAGTCTACTTCTACTGTTCAATCTGATGTTTAGTTGAGGGATCTGAATCAAACGATCGTGGTTGGAGGGTATCAAAAGAACTTGAGGCAAAAGCCAAGGGAAGAGCCTTCTCCCCAGCCCCTCCCTTTTAACTGGTTGGATTGACCGAAAAGAAGTTGATCGAATCATTTCTTCATCTCAAGATGGGTTCTGCGAGTCTGTAAGTCTTTAGGCTAACCCACTTAAAGACAGGCTTGATTATTTATATTGTAGGGCACCTTTCTTCCTCCCATTCTATCATGAATCCTTCCATATTCTACACGCATTCCCACTCCTACCCTTCTGATACATCTTATCCTTAATATGATTATTATTATCCCGATCGTGTTATAATCAACCATCTACTAATTGGGATAACTCGGATTAGGGATACAGTTTCGGACCTCCATGTTCAGGGTCTGACCCTGAACACCATGATTGTGATTTCTATCATTCTCCAAGCTATAATGATTATAGATCTCTACACGTTAATAATCAATTTAACCCGATCTACAATCAATAAGGATATCCTGATTACAACTATTTCCCTCACACAGATTACACTGCATATGGGTCACCACCTCTGTTTGAACAACCCGAAGTGACATATTATCAGGGAGGGTATCACGAATCTCAATTCATTAACTCCCCTGCACTGAACCCAAACCTGCCCAACCCTGAACTAAACCATTTGGTTCAGGTTAACCAGGTCCAAGAGAAGGTGTTGGCTAACTTGAGGAATACCATACAATCTTTAGAAGTTCAACCAACACCTTGCATTTAATAATTGGAGCTCCTGATTGAAATGATTAACGATCTTAACAAGTATTTGTTGTTAGATTGGCTTCAGGATGTAAAGGATAAGGACCCAGGTGAGGTTTTACTTCGAAAGTTATCGAAATTGAAGTGAAATTTGTGGTTGCTCTAGTCCAATCTTGGGATGATTCCCAGGATGAACCCCCTTCAGGAGAGCCAATGTCAAAATCCGTTCTGGCACCTGTAGGGGGACACGTTTTACGGACCAGGGTTGACCAGGTTGTTCTAAAGCAATCACATAAGGATGAATCAATTTCTTCACCTGAGGTCTCTAGCCGGGGTATGAGGAAACGTATGTCTCCATGGAACAAAAAGTGATTAATGATTTTGAGACATACATTAATGCGGATTCAGAATTCTTTGATTATAAAGGTGAAGAATCATTGTGTGAAGTCACCTGAATTTGAGGAAGATAATTTTAGTGAGACAAACAGGCTCGCAGAGTATGATAAATCATTTGATGACCCTAAAATTGAGGAACTTGATCCTGTTAGGGCTCGCATGGTAGATTCAGATCCTCCTTTTCTGAAGGATTCAATTCAAAGCCCATTCCTCAATCACACCCCATTGATCTTACTGACGATTTTTAGTTTGAAATCACTAAACCCAAGCCAATTCTGATTCAGTCACATCTTTTAGACTTGGAAATTTCAGACGTGATTAATATGCAGGAGGTTTCGCAATTCGAAATTATGAATGAGGAGGATAGGAATTGGGAAGTGAAACTTTGGGAAGTTAATTTCGGAGGAAGCAGAAGATTGAGTCTAAGGGTGCCTACTTGTCTAAAACCACCAACCTTCTACCAGGATCCTTATGACATTTGTTTTAAGGAAGTGCAACCCAAGCACAAATTCATTGATTATCCTTTTGAGCTTAATTTCTCTATTATCCGATTTTTTGAACTTGGGTTGCATTCTCACAAATCGTAGACCCGACCCCGCTTATATGCTGATCTTAGGTTTTGGATAATTTTTATCCAAAACCTTAAATATACTCGACCATGGGGTATGGGTCTTGTTAAGGCGGAAAACGTACGCAAACAGGATTGAGTTTTGAAAACTCGTCGATATAGTATGATTTGCGAAGAAATTCATCAATAGATAAATTTACCAAAACTCGAAAGAATTCCAGGTCGAACACAGGGAGGCTACGTCGATTTAAAATCCGTTATATATTTTTTTGTTTTTGTTTAGAAAGCGGGATAATTACAAGAAACTCGATATAAACAATAAGAGAAAGAAAACAATCACTTTAATAAGCTTGGAAAATGTCTTTACAATTAGAAAGCGGGAAATTTTACAGCTAGAAAGATGGAAAATATGAAGCTAGAAAGCGGGAAATTCTACTCTAGAAAGCAATAAAAAGGTGGAGAGAAGTTATCCTCATCGATGGTTGCTTGGAGGACGAGCCGGACGGGGCGACGCTTGGAAGACGGAGGACGAAGACGGAAGACGGAGGACGAAGACGGAAGACGAAGAACAGAGCAGGAAGAACTGGGGGTGAGGTAGGGCGTCATCGTCGTAGCGGGATCCACTTCCGGAACAGGGACGAGAGAACTTTGACTCTAGACAAGCATCGCGGGTTTGGGACAGCTTCTTTAGAGCTTTGGAGAGGGAGAGAGGTGAAAGAAGGGATGAAGAAGTGGAGGGCGTAGGTCCTTCTATAGATGAGGTTTGAGAGGGCAAATGGGTCATTTTAACATCAAAACATTAATATCAGGTCTTTAGTGACGGATTTGTCTGTTACTAAAGGCTTGACATGGGCGACGTGTGCGTGCGCGCCGCGCTCCTCTTCTCCTCGCGCTTCAACGTTTGCCCACGTTCTTTTCATCTTACGATCGGACGACTTAAACGCACCGCGCCCGCGCTTCATCGCACGCTTGTGTGCGCGATGGCACGTGCAGAAGCACGTCATCACGCGGATGCTGCGCAGTCTTCATCTGGCGCGCCACGTCGCTGCCTGCATGGCCGCTCGATGAGGATCGTGCGGCCGAATTTTGATTGTGCGCGCTCGTTGCTGCCTTCGCCCCCTCGCCGCGATTCGAACTCGCGCTCGTGGGTTGAGAGGCGCGCTCAAGACCATTGCGGTGTCTCCGCAAATGGTCGCAGTTACGTTTTAAGGGTGAGGCGTCCATGGCCGTTGTATCAAGATCCAACAGCTGAGATCTTGCCTCGCCCACGCCTTCAGAGGTCAAGAAGAGGTGCTGCGGTTGGTTTGGGCGGCTGTAATGGTGCCACGTGGCGCCATCATGGCTGTCCATCTTCTGTGAGTTGTAGATGGTGCTACGAATGTCGGATTGGACCAGTGGGCTGCGATTATCTATTCGAACTCATCAATGCGGTCGGATTTGTCATCTAAAGTGCAGATTGACATCATCTTGGCCCTTGATCTCTGATTTTTCTCAGGTTATATTTGATGCTACGGAAGTCCAATCAGGACGATCTTGGAGTCGTTGAACTCCGATCGTCGCCCTGATCCGATCCGTATGGTTGGATCTTTAGTTCGAGGCCCCGATTAAAAGTCGCCCTGTCCCTGGCCACCAAAAAGAAGAAATTACTATAAAATTTGTACAATTTGACCTCAATGCATGATGATGTATGTTATGCAATATTTACAATGTATGATGCTAATATGATACTAAGAACATGCATTAATAGACATTTTTGGCTATTCAGATGTATGCACATCAAGTTTGCACCACAATTTGGTCCACATCTGTGGACATCTTCTCCTGACAGGTCTAAAGCTAGATTTTCTTATTCTGATTTTAACCTATACCTATGAATTCTTTATTTCTTCTTTATTTGTATAGTGTATCTAGCTAAAGGCACTAAATTCAGCACGTATATAGTTTCTTTTCTCGGAGTTGACTGGATAATTACAAAATTCAGGTGATTTCTTCTCTACTATGCTATTTGTCATGTTTTTTAATACAATGAGGACATTGCATTAAATAGGCATGGGGGGGTGGGTATTCATTTCTGAATCGTTTTGTTAGCTTCATCTTTTTATTTTGAAAAAAAAATGATGAAAAAAAAGTTGAATTAGAAAAGAGATCTTGAGCTTTAGAAAAATTCAATCTTAGAGAATAAAAGTATATGACTTGAACACTTAAACCTTTCGGATCTTCGAGCTTAATCAGCCTGGATGTCCACTAAAATGCGGATTTGTTTCTCGAGTTCTTGCCAGTCTGAATATAGTTCTAATTTTGTTAAATAAGTTGGGGTGATAAGTAAACGACTTATCAACCTGCCCTCTAATTTGAGGGAACTTATAGTCTAAAGCATCTATACACTCGCTGCACTGACTCATTGATTGGCGATCTTAACGGAAATTGGGTAGCTAATGAACTTTCTACGGTAGCATGGCTGGCAAGTTGTCGGTGGTAATAGCTCATCGACCAGTTGTCTAAAGCTCATCCACAGGACTAGTCTCTTGTTGCCTTTAGGTCAATGTTAGGTCAGGGAAGTCACTTAAAGAAAAGAAAAAAAAAAGAAAAAGATCCAAAAAGTAAAGAAAAAGAAAAGACGAAAAGAAAAGAAAGAAATAAGCAACACTTCACCGCACGAGTATAGCTGACAAGTTGTCAGTGGCAACAGCTCATCGGTCGGTTGTCCAAATCCCAGCTCAAGAAATGCATGTATGTTTTCCAAACACTTAGGAAGAAGCGAAGAAGTAGAATAATCCGAGATATACATTGGGTTTGCCTTTGTGTTGACCCCATAAAAATAGAGTAGGGAGAAAGCTACCGAACGTATAGATACACCTTTAGACAGAATTTCTTTTTAAGGTTACCTAGGGGCGTAGAAACCCGAAGTCCGTTCTGATTGCCGATCAAATAGTCTATCACATTCACGAAAAGATGTTTAGGACTTAGAGTTCTCTTCGAGTCTTGGGTAGGTTGAGTAGCCGTAAAAAGCTGCTCCAAAACCTTAAACTCAAATAAAAAAAATTAGACAAGAAGAAAATGAAAAAGAAGAAAATCCTTTTTGTTTTGAATAAGGCAAGGGCTTGAGAGGTCTACATTTTGGCAAACACTCGGACGCTGTTGTGTCTTTGTAGTTTAGATCTTAGTTGAAATTTTTAAGTTTAAAAAAAAAAAAACTTTTGCCCAAGAACTCTGATTCTAATTCTTTTATAAATAGCATGTAGTTTTGTTAGGGACTAGCAAAAGATAAGGATGGGGGTGTGATGTAAATACGTTTATATCAAATAAATCATCTATTTATGCGTGTTCTTAAGTGTATAGTTGCGTCATTGATGAGACCACATTTGTTGGCTAATCGAATATATAAAAACCTAGATATTAGAATGATGTCTACATGTACATAGCATACTTAGATTTATAAATAGATTAGTTTATAAAAATGCTTGCATGCATATTTTATACATTGCATCCACGTGTTAATTCGCTCTGAAATGGGTTTCAAGATTGTTGCATTGTAGTATGATCGAATCAGTGCAAAAAACATATAATATTTATACTTGAATGAAAGTCCGAGGTCGTTCGTTGGGAGCAAATATTGCATTCACGCGCTAATCTCAACATATAATATAAATGAGCACAAGAAATTGAGCAAAGTATAAATTTTCAATGAATAATAACCTGTTACATTAGTTATTCAATGAAATCCAATGTATCTCAAGAATATGAGGATAAGAATAAAAGACAATGGTGATTTGAATTACCACTTATATCCTCTAAAGTTTAAGCATGCATTCAATCATCAATTATCTCAAATAAACCAACAGTAGCTTGAATGCTACAGTGCCTCAGACGACAGGCTTAACAGTTAGACATCTTAACAGAAGACAAGCACAAGCCTTCTCGTCTTCTTCAGAACCTCTCCTCTTCTTTGTTCCTTCTTTGGCTCTATCTCTTCTTCCTTCTCTTCTTCTTCTATGGTCCTCTTCTTTTTTCCTTTATGCATGGGGGGGAGGCTTCGATTTTTGGTTGTGTTAGCCAATACACAATAGAGCAAAACCCCCCTTAACCCGCGCTCTCTCTCTTCCTTCTCCTTCTCTTCTCAGGGATAACCGGGTCGTCGGGTATCAGATCAAAGCGCACCCGGGACCAGGGCTGCGGGCGTGGTCGCAGCCGAGGCGTGCGTAGGCGTAGGCGGGTATATGAGTCGGACCAGGCCCGTGTGGAGTTTGTCACGGGCAAGGCATGTGAAGGGGTGCGGGGGACCTCACCCTCTTGTGTCGTGGCAAGCAACCTTATTTACTTTTTCCTTTTATGCGCTGCCGCTGTTGTTGCCACTTCCGATGTGGGACTAAAGATAGTGCCTTCTTCGCGTGCGTCTACGGCTGAATCCGTGGCTAATTGGAGCAACTGCTGCAGGGGGAGCTCCCAATTGAAACCCTGCTTCGAAGGCAGGAGACTTTCCGCGCGATCTGGGTGTATCACCTGGAGCTGCAGGTGCTGAAGAAGGCTTCAAGTGAGCTCTAACTCTGCCGTTAATGGCGAAGAAGCCCTGGTTCCTGAAATCCACAAAACGGCCTTTCGGCCACGTTAAATGAGCTCAGAGGCTTCGCTGGATGATGGCGAAGGTGGTGGAGGCAGTTTTGTGGTGAGTCGAGGCTTGTGGCGGCCTAGCGGAGGTGGAGATGGCCGGAGGAAGTGTGTTTGTTCGGGGGCGTGTTTGGGTGAGCGGTGCAGCGAAATAGGAGAGGGGTTTAATTGGTGGAGTCGTGTTCGACGCGTAAATTCGCGTTTTAAAAGTTTAGTTATAGTATAGCGCGAAAACACGTCGATAAATAAATTTATAAAACTCTGGTGAGTACCGGATCGTTCGCAGGGAGGCAATCTCGATTTTTAATGGAAGCTTTTTAGAAAACTAGTTCTAACAGGTATTTATATATGTATATATATATATATAAAGAGCAGATATTAAGCATTCAGAATATCAGAATTTTATTGCATTCATAAATAGTTTTCAAAGTAGAAAGTACTATGCTAAAGAGAGAAAGCAGATAGATAGGAGAGGGAGATAGAGATAGATAGAAAGTGTAGAGAGATGACGCCGCTTGTAGGATGCTTGTGCGAGGTGCGGTAGCACCTCAGATCCAGAGCACCGAGACGAAGTTGCAGAGGGACGGAGAATTGCAGAGAAGACGGCTGAAGAGATCTGGAGTTGATGGGAGAGAGATTCTAAGTTGATGCCTTCAACTGGGGGGCCCTAGGCCTTCTTTTATAGTTTTGATGCAGGGCAAAAAGGATATTTTAACCCTTAATCTTGTGCAACAACCCTTTGGCTAATTAGATCCGTCGATCGGGAGATCGACTCTGATTCGGCCTCGAAATAGCCTTCAAAAAACCTTCTACGCTCGGATTTGCTTTGGTGGCGACACGTGGCAGCCGCTGGAGCGATGGATTCGAAGATCGCATGGCCTCGCTTCCTCCTCACGCGCCCTTCGTCTTTTCCTTCTCGTCGTTCAAGCCTTAATCCCGCCTTAACGTCAGCCGTTTGATCATAACGAGCGCCGTTGCCTTAGCGTCGAAGCAACCGCGTGAGATCACGCGTACCTGCTACGCACTCTGATAGTGCCATGTCACCGCGCTTCAGTGCATACAATCGCACGCAATTGCGCCCGCACGTGCTTGCTCCAATTTTGCGCAGTGCAGGGCTCGAACCTGCACCCCGCGCATGCACGTGCGCACGCGAGCCACTGCGCTACACAAAGCTTTTGTTATATATACTTGTTTATTTGTATTTATCCTTATCCAGTTTGGGCGGGCGACGTTGCGTGCTCATGGCCGTTGGATGAAGATCCAACGGCTCATAGCGTGCGGTGCGGCCTTCCTAGATGGGGTGGTGGTGAGGGAGCGGCTGTGATGGCACCACTCGATCGGAGGTCTACAGCAACAGATACAAAGAAAAGATGGACGGCCATGATGGCACCACGTGGCGCCATCATGGTCGTCCATCTTTTCTTTGTATCTGTTGCTGTAGACCTCCGATCGAGTTGATTTTTACGCCGTTGGACTGCGATCGTCGATCCATATTTATCCGTGCGGTTGGATTCTTCATCTGAGGCTCGAATCTTTGTCCTTTGGCTCCGTCATCTTCGTTCTATGGACTGCATACGATGCTCTGGTTGTCTAATCGGGACGATTTCAGAAGCGTTGGACTTCCGTCGTCATTCTGATCAGATTTGTCTGGTCTGATCTGGCATCTGCGATTAAAATCATCTCTCTTTTAGGCCATAAAATGATGATATTATCTATATGACTAATAAAGTAACTAGTATGCGAATTGCGATGCTTATGCATGCATTGATTGGAAGTTATGCTATAATCTAGCTCAATTAAGGTATTTTAGGTTGCATGATTGATGTACAATCAAGTCGTGGCGAAGGTTTTGGGAGTTGTGGCGAGGCGTGTGGATGAGTGTAGCGATGGGGCGCCTCCCCGAAGGGATTGCTGGAGACAAAGTAAAATGAAGGTGATCAGTGTATTTGAGGGGTTCTTTTTGGGATTTTTGGGAAAGAAACTAACTTACGAATCTAAAGAAGCTAAACTAACACTAATGTAATGGACGAAAGGGGGAGGACGACTGTGCCGGTGGTATGTCGGCGTTGGGAAAGAAGATGCTTCGGTGGGTGGTAACGGCGACGACGACGAAGAGAGAGACGCTGGCTAGTATAGCATGACGCGGAGGAAGATGAGGAAGGAGGATTTGCCGCCGGTATTGCAGGCAGACGACGAGAGTAGGCAGAGGGAATCGCCAGAGCTTTAAGAGCCTTTTGGCCGGAATAGGAGGGAGGAAATGAGGGTAGATCTGGCCAAAATCAAGCTTAGAAGAACGGTGTACAGTGGGGTTCCTTTTACAGGTCTCTAGAGGGTGATTAAAGCTTGGGAAGCAAGCTTCCCAAGCTTGGAAGGCCGCCGGAGTTGGAAGCTCAAGAGATATCCAAATCTCTTATGCGAGAGATTGGGAAGGTCTTGGAGGGCAAGATCTGATTCGTTGAAAAGGGAATTCCATAAGGAGTCTCTGGTTCTAATTTGAGACTGTTTCATCAATCAATCAAGGGGAAATCCTTGGTTGATTGTCGCCGGAGCTTTAAGATTAGGAGTTCATGTGCGGCGGGGACCTTTTTGTGAAGAAGACAAAGAAGCTGGGGGGCTTTTTGTGAGGAATTCAAAAGCTGAGGGGCTATTGGAGATAAAGTAAGATTTGGACCAAAGTGCAAAATAGGTTGAAACAATCTCAGATTGGGTCCAAATTTTGATACCAATCTAATTTGGACCTAAGGAATCTAATGATGAAGTTGGATTTTGGTTTTGACCTAGTTTGACTGGATAATTTATGCAAAAATCTAAATTAGGGTAAAAGTTTGTCTGTGGCTCTGTTTTAGGTCAAAATAGGTTCTGATGGTCAATTTAAGGATGCCAAACTCTAGATAATATTTTTCTATGAATTTTAAAGGGTTTATGTGAATTTTATCCTGACTAAAACCTCAGTAGATTAAGTGGGTCTATTTTTAAGGTTTCTAAAGTCATTTAATTCTCAAAACACGTGAAAACCCATTTCTATCTATATGGACCTACTTGCAAGACCATTTGGCCTTTAATTAACCCCTGAGAAATCCTGTGATTGTTTTGCAATTGAGATATGTTAAAACTGCAGTTTTACCCCTATTTTACCGTCTTTCTCTCTGAATGATTTGTAGTGAATTACATCTCTCTCGCGGTTATGTAGGAGCATTTATTTTGTTATTATGACTAAATAAAGTTAGATATAGCTGATGATGACATTATCATGTAATAGAAGATAATATGCATTATGGTGTCATGCATGCATTACATGCATTATTTTGGATTATTTTTTGTAAATAACCCAATTTCTTTATGTTTTCTTCCCCACAGAGTCCACAGCTTCAACGCACCACACTCTCATCGCCAGACTTCTCGCGACAGGATGGCTTCAACGCAACGCCTCCCCAACGGTTTAGATTTACTCGTTGAGTTGCTGGTCGAGATTCTCGGTGGGAGAAACAAATGGGAGAGGCATTTAAAAGAGAGGCGTAGCGACCATTGGAGGGGCTTCCTAGCACCTTCCACCGTGGAAACAGAAGGGCACCATGGACCCAACTTGCACCGTAATTTGAGCCTACTCCTTCGCTCGCCCTCAACCTCCTATGCACAATGACAACGTGTACTTCCCTCTCTGCTGCCCACCACCTACCCTTCTTCTCCCTCTTCATCCACCGTTCCCCTGCAACTCCCCCAAAAGAACCCAAAGCTTGCAGCCATCACTCCACGCTGCCGCCCATCTTCGGCCGCCCGATCTCTTCACCAACACCTCCAGGACGGCCTCCCTCGAGCGCTCCTCAACAGCATTCACGCAAATCACCAGAAGCCTCCATCGCCGTGGCCTGAGCTCTCCGCCATCTGGCCACTTCAACACCGACCGGCCACCTTCGGTCGTCTCGACCCTTGCCTCTACCACTAACGTGTACCTCTCCTCCAGTGGAACTCCACCAAAGCAAACGGCCGACGACCCCTCTTCCATGCACGCAAGGTAGAGAGAGACTCGATCCTCTATTTTAAAGAGAATTACTATTTACATTCAACTGCCATTGACGAACTTTCAATTTTAATTTTAATAATTGGTATATTGGGCAAGTTGCAGCCAGAACCTTCATATTCTCATTATTTCTTCTTATCTGATTACATCTATCTAATTCCCTAATCTATAAGTCGCATACCGTTACATGGTACTATACTTAGGGGCAAATATTTGACCATCATTTGCGAATTAATTTGGCCTGTTCCTCCCCATGGAAATGACCTAATCATTGTGGTTAGAAATATTTAATCTTTGATCGAGAGATTTTTCACCACATAAAAACGGCATATTATTTTATTGCTATTATCTTCTTAATCAAGCGAAATTCTCTCTATCAATCATACATTATAAATATTGCATAACTTGTATCATCATGCATTTAGATTAGGTTGTATAAATTTTAGGTTAATTTTCTCTTTTTGTGGTCAGGTAACAGGGCAATATTTAATCGGGGTCTCGGATTGAAGATTCAACCGTACAGATCTGATCAGGGCAACGATTGGAGTTCAACAACTCCAAAATCGCCCCGATTGGACCTCCATAGCATTAGATGTAGTTCGAGAAAGATCAGAGGTCAAGGGGTCAGGTGGTGTAAATCCGTACTTCAGATGATAAATCCAACCACACGGATGGGTTCGAATAAACAATCATAGCCCAACGATGTGAAAATCGGTCTAATCTGACATCTGTGGCACATCTACAAGTCAAAGAAGGTGGACGGCACATATGAAGCCACGTGGCACCATCTGGACCATCCAAGGTCGCCCCTCAATCTCTAAAGCCCCTCCAATGTGCACTGTGGACTGTTGGATCGCCATCCAACAGTCCTAAGTGCGCCACGTCGCCCTCTTCATCAGCACCTCATCTCCAACATCAGATCTGGGCCGTTGGATCTTGATGCAATGGCCATGAGAGCGCGCGCCTTGAATCAAAACGCATCTCAAATGTGTGTGTGGCGTGTTGGTCTTGACGCCGTTCATGAAGAAGAGGGTGCAAGATCGAGTCCCACCCTCCTCAAATCAAGGTGCAGCTTAAATTCAGCCGTCGGATCAAAAGCGAGCGGCTAGGATGCAAGCGACGTGGCGCGAGGGATGGGCGAGGATTGCGTATGTGTACGATGATGCGCCATTGCACACGGGCGAGCGTGGGTGCAAGCGCTGAAGAAGCGACGATGCGTGCGTTTAAGTCGTCCGATCTCGCAATTGGACGGTTGAGATCACGCGATCATGCGTGAGGCGTTTGTGCATAGAAGAGGAAGCGGCAGGCGCGTGCACGGAGCTTAGCCACGTTTAGGCTTTAGTGACGAATAAATTCGTCACTAAAGACCTATTCATTTAATGTTTAACAATGAAATGACCTAATTGCCCCCTCCAATCTACACCTATAAATAATCCTACGACCCCCACATATTTCTCTTCCCTTTCTTTCTTCTCTCATCCCCCCAAAGCTTTATGAGCTTGTTCCAAACCCGGGATGCTCCATTAGAGTTAAAAATGTAATTTTTCCACCTTCTCACCCCGTTTGTGGAGCATCCCGTGGTTGTCTTCTCGCCGCCGTTCGGAAAGCGGATCCCGTTGCGACGTCGCTCTACATCGTCTTCCGTCGTCCGTCTTCGTTCTCCCTCGTTCCGCATCTCACTACGTTCTTCCAGGCGCTCCGTCAATGCGTCTTGTCCTTCAAGCAGCCATGGGGGAGGATAACTTCTCTCCACCTTCTCTTTTATTGCTTTCTAGCGTAGATTTTTTGCTTTTTAGTGTAACGAGTAGTTGTAGTTGTAATGAACTTGATTCAATGATTATGAAATTCATGTTTATTCTATCTCTATTTTGTCTTTATTTGTGATATTCTCTCTCTCTTTCTTCTATTCATTATTCTTTAAGTAGATAGCTAGTTTTGATTTAATTCAACCAACTAATCTGCTTTGTGACAAACAAATCAAACATTTCGACTTGGGATTTCTTTCGAGTTTCGATTAAATTTATCTGTTGATGGTTTTTCTCGCAAATTGCTTGACGGATTTTCGAAACTCAACACCTTTTTGCATAGATTTTCCGCATCAACAATCAGCAACGAAGACACATCCATGGATCTGGGCAATCCCGTGCCTAGTGCCCCCCACCTCTACATTTGAAGCAAACATCTTCACACAGATGACGTGGGCAAGCATCCCCCTCATCGCCCCACCCCACACCTCTTCGCCCTCTCATCACCCTCCCAAACCCCCTTCAGACAAGATTGTAATATTGTATAACTTGTAGTTCCCTCTTGCCAATTATAATTTCAGCTTTCAGTGTTCGTAATGAATAAATTCTAACTGACACGGGAAATGTATTAATACTTGCACTAAGAATTTTGTGTATTTGGACGTAGAAATCTGATGATATTTATGTCTTTCCACCTTTCAAGCCTCAAATGCCTTTGCATGGCATATAGAGTTATGTTACCACAACCACTACCACCATCACTAAATATTTGCCAACTACAATTACAGATTTAAGTGAACAGTAATAAATAAATTGTTACTGACATGGGAAATATATTCTTGAAAAGAAAAAGGTGCACAATCACAAGAATGTAACGATATACATGGAAAACCCTTCTCAACGATATACATGAATGGGAAAAAACACAGGAATGAATACCTAGCACTCACAGGTGGCGAGGGTTTTCTTTTCTTTCCAACCACTCAAATGTTGGGAGGTGTTACAATATTAATAGGTTCTAGGTTAAATGGATCCACCTCTACGATCCAATTACCTGGTTACAGAATATAACTCAACATTGTTCCTCAAGTTGCACGTAGATATCAAGCATGCCCAACTTACCCATGCACTCTTCAAAGCAAGATATTGACACTCCCTTTGTGAAGATTTCTACAACCTAATCATTGGTCTTCACATATGGAAGACATAATAGCCTTGCATCAATCTTTTCTCTAATTAATTGCCTGACCAACTTGGCATGTTTGGTTTGATCTTGAATCATGGGGTTATTTGTAAGATTAATGGTAGACTTGTCATAATAAAGCATCATGGGGGTCTTTGATGGCAATTCAATATCCAACAAGATAATCCTGATCCATAGCATTTCGGTAACTCCTAGTGCAGCAACTCTATACTCAACTTCTATACTAGACTTGGCAACCATTGATTGTTTCTTAATTCTCCAAATTACAAGGTTTCCACTGAGGTACATGTAGTATCTTGAGGTAGACTTGTCATTAACAGAACCAACCCAACATGCATTAGTGTAAGCTTCAATTTTAACTCCTCGCTTAAAGAATTCTCTTTCCAATACTTTTCTTTGGGTAAGCCAATATCCGATACATAGCCTTCATATGAACACCAGTGGATGTATGCATGAACTGGCTCACTATGTTGATAATGTATATAATGTTAGGCTTAGTGAGTGTAAGATATAGGAGTTTTCCTACCAATCTTTGATGTCTATTCTTTTGATAATTTACCAACATAACTCCCTCTTTAAGGCTTAGCTTGTGATTAGCTTCAATGGCTGTTGCAACAGGTTTGCACCCCAGTTTTTGAGTATCCTTTCGAAGGTCAATAACTTATATTGTGATGCATCACAAGATCGTCTTTAGATCTTGCTACCTCAATATCAAGAAAGTATTTGAGGTTACCAAGATCTTTGATCTCAAACTGGTCTGCAAGTTTATCCTTGAGCTGACAAATCTCATGTTTGTTGTCTCTAGTGATAATCATTTCATCCGCATAGCCCAACATAAGGGTTGCAACTCTATTGGTCCTTTTCACAGACGAAGTGTGATCACCATTAACTTCAGTAAACTCAGTTTCTTCATAGCAATTTTTAGCCTCTTAAACTAGCCTCGAGGAGATTGCTTGCAACCATATAAGGCTTTCTTCAATTTGCAAAGTTTTCCTTGTTATTTCATAGCCGGGTGGCATCTACATGTAAACTTCTTCTAGATCTCCATTTAAGAATGCATTCTTTACATCCAACTAATGAAGCTTCATGAGAATTGTATGACAAGTGCGAGAATGTTATGTTATATTGTTAGGATTTTTTATTATTTTATTTTTTCTTGTAGGACCCCTTTATAATTTTTCCCTCACCTTTATATAAAGAGGTGTAGGGCAGACTTGAATCTTCAACTTGATATCAGAGCCAAGTTAGGACAGCACTAAGAAAACCCTAACCCTACCACCAAACCCTCTCATCCTTTGAAAATAAAAAATTTTGCCTGCTTAAGAAGAGGTAGGCTTATGATGAGAATGTGGAGAGGTAGATGGGTATCGGAGGTAGAGAAGACTTGTCCGCTTTGTTGTTTGACAGAGGAGGATGTTGACATTTATTCTTTGGATGCTCTTTTTCTACTCATGTATGGAGGCATTTCGTTTTGAGTGGCTTGATCATTCAAGCTTTGTTGATTTTTTGAGGTCCTTGAGGAGTGGCGGTCGGAGGGGGAGTCAGAATGTGTTTAAAACAAAGAAAGAGAAGGCAAAGGTGTTGGTAGTCCTGTAGGGCATTTGCTAGGAAGGAACGTAATTTTTTTTAAGGACTAGCACCCTTATCCGGAGAATTTTATTGCTTGTATCTTCTTGTTGTCAAATTTTTGGGCTTCCTACTTGTAATCTGGCCATGTTCATGGGCCCCTATTAATATAATTTCTAGAAAGTTATTAAATGGATAACCACCCTTTTTCTTTTCAAAGAAAAGTAGGGGCAACAATAATGTCTTGTTCATTGGGCCTTTGGATCAACTCGTCATACTCATCTCTTGAGATAGTAGCGGTCTTAAATATTGACTCTAGGGCTACAATAGCTTGGTAAGCATTAGCAAGCTTCCAATGCTTGGTGCAATAGGTCTCCTATGTGTAGACAAGCTTCTTGCAATAGAGCATTGGGGTTTAGCATGTTCCTAACCGCCATACCATTCACATCCACGACCTCAAATGGATGGCGTGGTGCCTCTAGCTCTTCCTTGAGAGGTAGCTGTAGTTGATGTATGCTTCCAATAGGGTGAGGATGAATGAGCAATTGTAAGCCTACTTTATCTTTCGTAAACCTCCTCTATAATTAGAATCTCCCACGATGTAAGCATTTGGAATGCATTGCCTCATATGTAGAAGCCAACCAGGTAAGGAAGTGCCCTACCATGGTTTAGGCATTGTACATTGTTTATGACTAGCAAGAGCATATATGGGTATAGGCATTCAACCTCTCAAGTTTCATCTGTGAGTTGAGTAATACTAAGCAAAAGAGTTGTCATCTTGTCTCATGTAAGCAATCTCATTTTGATACTAAAGGATACGAGTCACATTCTTCTCCTAAGAGTACTTTTGATGGAGTATGTCATACATCTCCTCTGCAGTCTTGTAGTCTATAATTTCCATGGTAATGCGCTAGATAATGGTATTCATGATCAACCCTAAACCATAACATTGTTTGATTTTTGTGTCATATATTTCCCCACTTTCTCCTTGAGTTCTGATTCAGTGAAAATGTACTCCTTGTGATCATGTTCCTTGACAACATTGAGAATCAATTGTGACCATAATGTTGGTGCAAGGGCACTACGATCATTTATTTTGATGATAACAAAACACTTGTTATTTAACATTTGCTTTTGAGTCTAAGATTTTAGGACAATTAGAAATGGATACAAGTGTAAAGACGGAATTCAAGTTCGCATCCATGGCGGATTGGAGGAGCTTAATGGAAGAGAATGAGCTTCGCGAGGAGAAAAAGGTTGAAGAAGGAAGGAGATGAAGATTATGATAGATTTTCATTCATCTAATTCTTTGTATTTTGTTTCTTTTGTTGCTCTTACTTTCTTTCTTAAATTCATGTTAAAGAGCCTCAAAGTTCCCTTACAGTATCATAATCTCTAATTACCCCTAATTAACTAGTTTTCCTAGTTAATTAGCTAAGGATATGAGTATATATGGGTTAATTATAAAATAAGGGATATATAGTAAAGGACCTTAAAATAAATTAAAAATGAGATTTTATCATTCAATTAATATTATTAATAATTTAATTAATAATTGGACTCGAGATCTTATTAATCATACCTTTAATTAATAAGTTAATTAACTTAAACATAATGTATACCTAAGTATATAATAACTTAAGTAACTTTACCTAATTTAATAAATTAACCTAAAAAGGTCAAAAATGTAAATTCAAGGTATAAACATAATAATTACCTTATTTATAATCATATATAAAAAGTTGAAAAAGATCTAAATTAAAATAAACTTTTAAAACCTGAGTTTACATTTAGGTCCTTAATACTCATTTCAATCGGGTCCTTAATTTTCATATAGGTCCTTAGGTTTCATCGCACAAAGGTCCCTATCTTCTTCTTCCTTCAGCCGGTTGGACGGCTGACTACAGAGGGTGCCTCCACCACACGATCACCGCACATTCGACGTCGTTCCACCTTCTCCAAGCTCCTGGAGCTTGTGCTCACCATCCCATTCTCATCCATCGGTCTGGATGATTCTTTAATCCTAATTTTAGGTGGGAGTTAACCTCACTGTCGTCGAAGACGACGCCGGTGGTTAACCTCCCCTAGCTTCTCCTTCGTCCAGACTTCGCCGCCCTCTTCATCACCGTCAACTATAAATAGACCCCCACCCCCTCGATTTCTGTAAGTTGGCTCCCTTCTTCACTGTAGCCGACTTCGATAGGCTATTCCCTCCGCAACTCCGGCAACTTTCCACCTCATCTTCTGACTTCCTCCATCCACCTTAATTAGCTTTGGAACTTCGCCGAGGTCAGCCACGTCTTTGGACACAGGCGCTGACCAAGGAGCTCCTCTGCTTCACCTCACAGTCGCCGCCGGAGATCTTTCGACTACCCTCTGATTTCACTCCTCCGTTATGAGCCTTCGACGGAGTTCCCTTTACCCCTTCGTCCAGGTAACAGTAGATAGGAGTAGATTAGGAGTAGGAGTAGGATAGTTTAGGTAGTTAGTTACATAGTTTAGTCGTAATTTCATATTTTAGACTTCGTCTTCTTCGACTCCGGCGAGCTCCTTGAGTTCGCCAGAGCCCTAATTTCGTCTTTTTAAGTCATGTCCACCTTCTTCCATCTTCCATGATCATTTCTATAGTCATTAATTACTAAATTGATCACTTAATCACCTAAACCACCTCCACCAACTACTCCTGCTGTCCATGGTAGCAGTAGTTGAGTTAATTACACCTTCACTGGGGTCCTCCACCACCTATTCATCACCTAAGGACCCTGTTCTACATTTTAATTTGAATAATTACCACATATAACCTAAACGCCCAATCTTAATTAAGCTCCTGAGCTCGCTGTCAATGGCGGCTCAGGAGTAATTAAAACTTAAAATTAATTAAGTATTTATGATTGCAATTACATTTAGATTTGTCTCAACCACTTATTTGAGTGGGAGACCAAGTCCTGAGCCTCAACCAATCCAGATTCTTTAAAAATGGAATTAACTGATAAATCTTAATTTTAATGATCAATTGAAGAATTTAACTTGATCCTGAGGTTCCTTACAACCTCAGGACCATTTTTAAATAAAAAATGGCACGATTCACTTCTCTGTACACGATTTTGAATTTTTCTGGACTCACCGGAGCTCGTCGGAGCTCCGGCGAGTCAATATTGAGCTTCAGCTTATAAAACTTGTTGAAAAGCTCTAGATTGACATGATATTGATTAGTGAGTAGTTTGAGGTCTTTAATTTGGGATTTTAACATCTGGAGCTGCATATTAGGTTTCACCGGAGTTGGAGAAGCCTACACAAGATTAAAAGATGTTTTTAAGGGGTCTAGAAGCTTCAGTGCAGTGCACTGAAGCCATTCATGTCCTTAGAACATTGTAACAACTTCCCAAACCTTCTGACGAACAAGGCACTTTTAGAGTCCAGGCGATGAGCCTGGAACCCTAGTTTTCAAGGTCAATTCATCTGTTTAAGAAGTTGAACGATTTCCTGAGGTTGTTAGGATTCTATTTTAGGCTCCAATTGCTTGTAAAAAGGCATTAATTAGAAAGTCAATTTTTAAGCCTTTCAGTCAAACCTGAGGAGGAAATTTTGATTCTGAGCTCGATCTGAGGAATTGAGGAGTTAGAATTGTTTTTGAGATCTTGTTGAATGATTTGAGAGAGATTTAAGTAAGCTCAAACTTGTAAATTTGTTGGAATTGACAACCTGCTAGTTTAGGTTATTTTCGAACCCAAACTGATGATAGTGTCATTTTGATGAGATTTGATTTCAAATCCTACCCAGATTAGTTTGTTTTAACCCTTAGAACTTGTTGAAATTGATTAGAAATGTTCTTAGCTGACTGCTACACATATTAGAGTTGGAAATTTTGTTCTCTGAAGCTTTCAGAGAAGCTTAAGGCTTCTCTGCGGTTTCAGAAGCTTTAAGAGCTTCAGGATCCACTCCTACAGATGCAGAATTACCTGCAGAGTTAGCTCAGACCCTTAGATAAGCTAAAAAAATCATCCTGAAGGCATTATAAGTTTAATTTCACTTCCAGGCATAAATAACCCGTAGGAACCCCCTAACTTTGCCTTTCAAATTGAAGAGGAAAACATCCTCTAAACCTAAAATTGACCCTATAATCTTATAAAGCCACCTTAGAGCTTTCCATCAAGCTTTGAATCGCTTGATTTGGAGCTCTGAGTAGGGAGAAACCTTCACTTGAAGTCGGGTCTGGAGGGGGAAAACAATGTCCCACATCGGAAGATTCTGAGTGCGCGCGTAGGTATAAAAGGATTGTGTTTTATGCTCACCAATCGTCAAGCACTCGGCACGAATTGAACCTCTAACCATTCTGAGCATAGCGTGTGTATGTGTGCGGGCGTGTGCACCTACAGGTGTGCACCCGAGTGGGCGTATGTGCGATTTGGCCCAGGGAGAGCGAGGCCTGGGAGGCGGTTGAGCCGGTTCAACTCGAGAAAGGGTCGGTTTGGCTCAAGAAAGAAAAAAAATAAAAAATGAACCCTAATCAAAGTAGGCAAGGACCGAGTAGGGTCTGGTCCGACCCTCACAAGGGTGCTGTGTATCCTCGAAAGGACTTCGCCGTAAACCTTAAACCAATTTTTGGTTGAAGGATAAACCTGGTTCAGCTGAAAGGAATGAAGCTAAGGAAGAGCAGGTGTTGTGCTGAGAAGGCTAAGTGTTGAAGGAGAAGCTAAGGGCTGAAGGAAGCAGGTGTTGGAGAAGCTAAGGAAAGGTAAAGAAACAAGGGAGAAAGGAGAAGAGCAAATAGGTGCTAAGGAAATACTGAATAAGAAGAATAAGGGAGAAGAAGAAGGCAGGAGCAGAAGAGAAAGAAGAAAAGAAAGAGCTCGAAGAGAATAAGAGAGAAATAAAAAGAGAAAGAGAAAAATAAAAGGTAAATAGAATAAATAAAATAAAGAGAAGAGAAAGAATAGAAAGAAAAAGAACGGAAGAGAGGCTGAAGAAAAGAGTTTAATTTCTTTAATTTCTTTTTGTAAGAATTTGTTGTAATTGCTTTTAATTGTCATAAGGCATGTTTTGAATAGGTACTTTTATTTGCCTTTAATCTTTTGAAATAAATAGATTTCAAAATGGAATTTTGCATGTTACTTCAAATTAAATCAATTTTTGCAAAATTCATGTTTCTATAATTAATTTAACTATACCTCCTATATTTATAAAGAAAAATAAAAGATAATTAGTGAATTTAGAATGCATTATACCTCCCAGCGAACGACATGGACTCAACCAGTTAAAAAATTCTAAAATATTAGGTTAATTCGACCCTATACTACTAAATGACACAATTTCGAGTTAACCTAAGTTACTTTTCTCTACTCTTAATTAAGTAAAATTAACTTAATTAATTGAGTTGAGGTAAGAAACGACCATAGTCTTAGGAACACTTGCATAACCCTATGATACTTAGGTTTTTCGTAGAGAACTTAGAAAATTAAAATAGTCTTCGACAATCTTTTCAGACATCTAATCATAAAAACAGACGTTTGATAATATACTTTAAGACGTCTGATTGTTAAATCGGACATCCGATCACTTAGGCTAGACTTAGAAGGTTCTATCTGTTGAATTCAGACGACCAGCCCATAGTCCAGACGTCTGACGTCTTGGCCAGACGTCCAATTAGACGACTGTTGGCCTTAGCAAGCTATTCTTAGAGGATTAACCTTAATCTGACATTTTATTAGATTCCAGATGTCCAACATGATGCCTAGACGTCTAATAAATAGATGTTGAGCCTCGTTTGACCCCAAATCTCCTGTGTCAGATCTTATAGCCATTAACCTCTCTTGGGAATCAATTCCTGTAGAGATATTAGTTTCTAGATGTCCATATCATGTGCCAAACGACCGACCTGTTGTCTAATCACTAAGACCTGGAACCCTATTTAGGTCTGGACTCAAACAGGAGGGAAACCCGTCTAGAATTAAACGTCTGACCATATGTCCAAACATCTTAAAAGACAACATTAGACGTCTGATTTGATCCAACATTGTCCAGATGATTAACCCACCTAGAACAGACGACCGACCCTAGAATCAGACGACAACCCAAACATCTGACTTTAAGTCCAGACGTCTGATAACCCTGTCAGAATCATAAATGATTCTGATTCTTGCCTAATTTGCCTTGGGTTTGCACCCAACGGCTACGGAAGCCTTCCAAGGTCTTCCAAAGCCTTCTTAAGCTGCCTATAAATAGAGGGGAAGCCTTCCTTTGCTAGATACACCTAGAGAATCCAATTCTACATCCTTTGTGTCTAAAAGGAAGAAGATCAACTTAGAAGAGTTGCTGCTCTCTAAGCTTTAGTCCACATCTCTAGAGCATCATCCAGCCGTGCACCTGCTCTACCTCCGCGATTACGAGAGCGACGGAGTGCTTATGCATGATTCACGCTTCTACGTTAAGCCAACGTACTTCCAACAAAGGGAAGTATACTTTACCTATAGGAGCTAAGTTTACCTATACTTTGTTGGCTCTATAGGTTGTGTTTGTATTTATCTTTGTTATTGTATTGGGTATTCGCTTTGCGAATCCCCATCTCCATTAAGGGACAAAATACTTCTCGTGAAGAGGAGGGGTTTTGAAGTTACGCTACCCTCGTACTTGTAGCGTGGTTGTACTGAGGTTCGATTACCCTCATTTAAGTGACTGGGATAGCGGATTTGATCGACTTAGTCGATCGGGAAATTCTAAGTCGAGAGGGTTAGGTGGTGGTTTTCACTCGGTTTGAGTTTCCACCTAAAAATACTTGTGCAATTGTATGATTGTCATTTTGCTTCCGCACTTTACTTTATCTTCCGCAAATCTCACCCCCTCCCGTAGGAATCTACACAGTGCATACATAATTAGTGTTGTTGAAATTCATGATTGGGCTAAGAAAGGGGTTCTTAAACTCCTCATAGGTCTCATCTCTCTGAGTGGGTGAGTGAACAATTTTGGACGCCATGTTTCAGTCATATCGGAAACTCATAGCAAATAATCAAAGAGGAAAGACTGATATAAACTACATCAATGTTAAAAGACACTTCCCATCAGTGAATAAGGTAGGCTCTTCAATCACTAGACACCCCCTTGTGTTGTACACTCTTCCGCGACGTGGAGAGACCTTAAAAGACCCTAATGGTGAGGAGGATGAAGATTAGACCCACAACAAGGGCTCTGGTGGAGCTACAGATTCCTTTACACCACTTAGTGGTACAGTGGTAAGGAAGAGATCAGTGGGTGAATTACAAGTAGCCCCTTTGGTGACGATGCTATTAATGCACCGCTGGTTATTAATGCACAAAAACGGGGTTTTAAGAATACTTCGTTGCAGTATAGTCGTAATAGCGTTAAAACAGATAGAATTTATAACTCGAATATCTAAAAATGAAGTCTGAGGTCGAACACAGGGAGCAAGTGTTACAATTCACGCGCCAATCTCACTTAATATATAAATGAGCACAAGAAATCAAGCCAACAATGATTTTCAATGAATAATACCTACTCAAAATTGATCTTCAATCAGAAACAAGAATATTTCAAGAGTTTAATGAAGTAAAAAGATGTCTAAGATAAAATAATGGTGATTTAAATCACCAATTATTAGCTTAGATACATATATACTAATTACTCAATTATATCAAATAAAGAACAGTAACCAGAACCACTTAAACCAAATATCCACGAGGGCAAATAACTCCACAGTGGCTTCTGTCATAAGGTATCAGACGTTGAAGCACAATATCAGATGGCTTAAGTTAAACCTTGCTATAGTGCATATGTACTGTTCTTCATTTCTTCTTCTCTTCTCTCTTCTTCACGAAGCCGCCTTCTTTTTCTTCTACTTCTTTCTCTTTCCTTCTTCAGCCTTCGCTTCTTTCCTTCTTTCACGGCTGAGTGTTTAGCCACGCCTCAACACAAGAGAGCAAGAACCCCCCTTCCCTGCTCGCTCTCTCTTTTTCTTCCTCCTTTTCTCTCCAATATAATCGGATCCTACAAGGGTATTCAGGTAATTGGGTTTGGCCAGACCCATGTGCATGTGTGCATGGGCGAGGCGTGAGGCGCGAGGAGGCACGTGTGGGGGACCTGACCCCCCTTGTGTCTCGGGCGATGGATGGTATGCAAGGAAACAATTTATTCGCCTCTGTCTCTTTCATCTGCTTACGATGTGGGATTATTCCCACAACACTTCTTCGTGTGCAGCAGCTGGTGACCTTCCTTCGAATTGAGGTAGCTATGCTGCAGGTTCATCTCAATTGAAGCTACGCCGCGTCACCTAGGCATGGAAGCGGGGATGAATTTGGCTGGAAACTCAATGAAGACCGGAGAAGGAGGTGGTTGCAGCAGTGCTCCTGCGTGGACCTGAAGTACAAAGAACGGCCTTGCGGCCATATTAGAAGCATTCAAGACTATCGCCGAGGGACGGCGAGTGTAACGGTGGTGGTGGCGTGGTGTTTAGAGCTTTGTGATGGCCGGACGGAGTCGATAATGGCGAAAGGGTGATGGGTTGTTCGGTGGATGGTTTAAGTGGTCGAGGGGGCCAATAAAGTTAGGGCTTTTGGTCTAGGGCCCCGGCGAAGGTTCTGGGAGTTGTGGCGAAGCGGATGATGGCGTTGGGTGCCAGTGCAAGCTCGCCGGAGCTCTCGTTGGACTTGGAGAAGACGGGGGGAAGACGGTGATATTGTGGTCAGATTAAGAAGATAAAGGGAGGAAAAGAAAGGAGGGAAGAAAAGGAATCTATAGGACCTAATTTAGGGAAGAAAGGGGAAGGAACTCGCACCGGTGTGCCTTGTCGGACACGAGGAAGATGAATTCTCTGTTACGGAGGACAATGGTGAAGAAAGGGGAAGACGACGCCTGCTGTGATCAGCGAAGAGCGAAGGAAGGTGGATATAAGGGAGAACCAGCCAATTTGGTTGTTAACTGGTCATAAGAAGAGCTCGAGGAGGTGTCGTCAGAGCTAGGTCGGAGATGGCCGGGGAAGGAGTTGAAGAGGTTATTTTAGCCTAAAACCTAGCTAAGGAAGTCGGCGAGTTGTCGTAGGTCCATTTAAAGCGCTTAGGAAGGCATTCAAAGCTTGGAAGCACGTGATTCTTGCGCGACAAGGAGACTCAATCATTCAAACGGTTCGCATGAGCCTTTGAGTAGGATTCAGAGCCCCATGTGCGGCTCATATTGAAGGGAATTTCACAAGGAATCCTCCTAATTTTGGAAGGGATTCGTCAAGAAATCAGAGAGAAATATCTAATTGAAGGTCGCCGAAGTAGGATTCCCTCTGCAATAATTGCAGAGAGACCTGATTGCAAAGAACGACGATAAACTTAGGGACCCATTTGCAATTATTTTGAAAGTTAGGGACATAAGTGTGAGAAAAGAATCAGACTGGACTGGAATGCAAACTAGGTCAAGACGATCTTTGATTGGGTCCAAATTTGGTACAAACCTAATTTGGACCCAAGGAATCTGATGGTGATGTTGGATTTTGGTTTTGACCACGTTTGACTGGGTAATTTGCGTAGAAACCTAAATTAGGATAACTTTCCATCTGAGACTCTGTTTTCAGTCAAAATGGGTTCAAATGGTCAATTCAAATGTTCCAAACCTTAGAAAATATTTTTCTATGATTTTTAGAAGGTTTAGGTAAATTTTATCCTGATTTGAACCTCAATTAATTAAGCGGGTCTGTTTTTAGGGTTTTAGATGTCCGTTAATTCTCTAACGCGTGAAAACCTATTTTTGTTTGCATGGAACCTCTTGTTAGACTTTAATGCATATTGGACCTTTAATAAACCCTTGAGAAAACCCGCGGTTGCTCTGCATTCATGATGTTAAACTCTCAGAAAGGATATGCAGTGAATTACGGTCTTTTGACTGTTACGTAGGAGTATTTATCCGTTGATTAAGACTAATTAAAGCTAGATATGGCTGATGATGACGTTATCATCATTGGTCAAAAGTGACTTGGCAATGACATTGCCGGTTGGAATAGGGCCCCTAATGGAGCTGTGGAGGCTAAAGGCAGTTTCTTAATGAAGCTCCTTTGTCAGATCAAAGGTAAAGAATTCCTTAATTAGGTACATAGTGCACCCTTCACTCATGACCTAGTAATGGGCATTGATGCCTTTGGGCATGGTCCTAGTTGGGTTGGATCTCCATCTCCCTCAATGAATCACAAATCCCAATGTAAAGAGAGGATGAAACCATAACGAAAGATTTAGTGGAGAGAAAAGAAGAGGACCAAGAAGATACAGAGCTTCGACTTAGGATCGTCGCTTTTGAAACCATGTAAAGAAGATGACATTTTTATAGATTTAAGAAACCCTAGGTCTCTCTATATAGGAGAGGTTGGGGGACGATTACAAGCAAGCCCTCAATAAATATAAGATAACAAGAACCTGTTAAAGAAACAACAAAAGAAATAAAGACTTCTTTCTACGAGTATGTTTTATTTGCTAAAAGTAATTCACCTTTCTATTATAATCGAAAAATCATTAAAGTCTTTTGGATTCATTAATCATATTGAATTATGTATTTTGATTCAATCCAACTTAAAAAGACGATACCATGAAGATCCTTTGGATATCCTTTTTGTAGTTTCTAACGGAGGGATGAGATTTACGTGATATGAAATAATGCGGAAATATAAATGAACGATCTCACAAAATGCAATCACACAAGCACACAAAGGATTTTTAGGTGGAAACCAAAACCCGAGTAAAAACTACCACCTAAACCTCTCGGTTTAGGATTTCCTGATTGACCTAGTCGACCAAATCCACTATCCGAACTACTTAAACAAGGGTAGCTCAACCTCAATACAACCACGCTACTTTGAACCGAGGGTAGCATACCTCAAACCCTTCTACTTCACGAGGAGTATTTTTTCTCATGATGGAGATGGAAATTCACAAAGTGAATACCCAATCAAAAATAAAATACAAAAATACACAGAGCCACAAAGTAGGGATAAATCTATGCTAGTATAAACAAGGACTTCCCTAATACGGAAGCGATTTGACGTGAATTTAATAGAGTTTCGGTCCTCTCAAGTGTATGAAACAAGGCTTGAAGAGCAAGGTCACTTTTTAATGATTTCCTTTTCCTTTACACAAGTGGTGGAAGTAGTGTAACTATTTTGTGTTTAGCTTAAGAAGGGTCCTCTCTTATTTATAGAGGTTCTAAGAAGTCTTTGGAAGGCTCTTGTAGCTATTAGGAACAAGCCTCAAAAGATTGGGCTAAAATCCCAACGAAATCAGGGTTAATAATGAGTCTGACAGGGTTATCAGATGTCTGTGATTCTGGTCGGACATTTGGGGCTTTGTCTGATTTGAAGGTCAGACGTTTAATCTAGAAAGGTTGATAATCCTAGACTAGGTTGGATCTAGACGGACGTCTAAGAAGTCATATTAAGACGTCTTAAAAACTAATCAGACATTTAATTCTAAGATGGGTTTCTTCCGGTTTTGGCTCGATCGAAACAGAGTTCTAGTGTTGGTCAGAAAACAGATCGGATGTCTGACATAATACTTGTCTGAAAGAGGATTCTTTGCGGGGATTGATTTCCTGATGCTCAAACGGCTATAAGGGTCTGACAAAAGTATATTTGAGTTAGATCTAACCTAACGTCTCTTTATCAGATGCCTGGTCATCTCTACAGATGTCTATTAATATTATTAATGCAATCATAAGTCAATCTTCGAAGATATTCTCTGACAGGCCAACGATCTTCTAATTGGATGTCTGGCAAGGTTATCAGACGTCTGGACTATGGGTCGGTCGTTTGAAAGCATGGTCAGAGAAGACTAAATCCAACCTAAGTATTTGGACGTCTATACAAACTATCAAGCGTCTTAAAGTTCAAAAGTAGACATCTTAGGTCAGTATTGGACGTCTGATAAGGCTGTCTGCAACCTATTCATGTTTTCTAAGTTTTCTATGAAATTCCTAAGTGTTTGCCTAAGAGTCTTAGTGTAGAAATAGCGTTTCTAAGACTAAGGTATGTTACTTTGAGCTCTTTTACAATGAATCTAAGAAAATAAAGAACAAAACAAATAAAGAGTACAAATACAAAGATAAAAAGACATCTATCATGTTCATCTTGTCTTCAAGCTCTCGCTCCAAGCGAAGCTTCCATCTTCTCTTCTCCTCCAATCTGTCATGGATCCGAACTTGAGATCCTTCACATTTAATTCCATTTACATTTTTCCTGAAACCTCAAACTTAATGCAAATGTTAAATACCAAGTATTTTGTTATCATCAAAATCAATGATCGTGGTGCTCTTGTACCAATAATCTCTCCCTTGTTGATGATGACAAAATCACAAACAATAATAAAAAATATTGTCCCCCTTTTTGACATTATAAAAAAGGTTTAATTAATTCTAATCATTTATCTTTTACTCTCCGTTAATATATGCTCTTCTAATTTGGGTTAATTCCCCTTTTTGATATAATAAAGTAAGAACATTCTCCATCTTTTGTCATAACAAGATAGCTATTCATTTTATTCATTAACTCCCTCTTTCTAATGGAAATATAGCTATAATCATTTTTAAAAACTCCCCCTTTTTAATAGAGTCCAAACATATAAGAAATATTTATATGGACATATATCATGTAAATCTTTAACACCCCCCATCTGGATGCTATTTATCCAAAAATTAGGGTAAAGGGTTTACCTCACTTACCATGGCCAATAAAATGGCCCTTAAGGTGGTTTTGCATCGTCCCTATAACACGAAGTCAGTGGCTTGAAGCCACATCCTCATACACAGTTTTCAGTAGGCGTAGTTGCTCTCATAAAAGTAGGGTGGTCAGACGGTAGACTACCCTTCCGCTTGTCTCGTGGCGAAGATGCTCCCCTTCATGTTGCTCGCCGATTGTGATGCCGTAAAGCAAGTATCTGCTCTAATACTAATTGTAGGTTCTAACGGAGGGAGGTGAGATTTGCGTGATATGAAATAATGCAGAAATATAAATGAACAATCTCATAAAATACAATTACACAAGCACACAGGATTTTTAGGTGGAAACTCAAACCTGGGTAAAAATCACCACCTAAACATCTCGATTTAGGATTTTCCGATCGACCTAGTCGATCAAATCCACTATCTAAGCTACTCAAATGATGGTATCTCAACCTCAATACAACCACGCTACTTTTAACCGAGGGTAGTGTACCTCAAACCCTCTTCACGAGGAATATTTTGTCTCGCAAGGGAGACATGAATTCGTAAAGTGAATACCCAACCAAAAATAAAAGACAAAAACAAATACCTATAGAGCTACAAAGTAGGGATAAATCTATGCTACTAAAGGCAAGAAGGATTTGCCTAATATAGAAGAGATTCGACGTCAATTTGATAAAGTTTCGGTGCTCTCAAGTGTATGGAACAAGCCTTGGAGAGCAAGATCACTTCTTGATGATTTCCTTTCTTTTCCTTAACACAAATGATAGTAGTGTATCTTTTTTGTGTTTAGCTTAGAAAGGGTTCTCTCCTATTTATAGAGATCCTAAGAAATCTTTGGAAGGCTTTAGAAGTCTCTTGTAACCGTTGGGAATAAGCCTCAAAAGATTGGGCCAAAATCCCAACGAAATTAGGGTTAATAATAAGTCTGATAGGGTTATCAAACGCCTTTGATTATGGTCAGACGTCTGGGGCTTCATCTGATCTAGAAGGGTTGATGATCCTAGACTAGGTTGGATCTAGACGAATGTCTAAGAAGTCATATTAAGGTGTCTTGGAAACTAATCATATGTCTAGTTCTAAGACGAGTTTCTTCCTATTTTGACTGGATCGAAACAGGGTTCTAATATATGCTGGTCAGATGATAGATCGGATGTATGACATAATGCCTGGTCGTCTGGACAGAGGATTCTCTGTGGGAATTGATTTCCCGAGGCCTAAACGGCTATAAGGGTTTGACAAAAATAGATTTGGGTCAGATCTAGCCTAACGTCTCTTTATCAGACGTCTGTTAATATTATTAATACAATCATAAGTCAATCCTCGAAGATATTCTCTGGCAGGCCAACGGTCCTTTAATTGGACGTCTAGCAATGTCATTTGACATCTTGTAACACGTTTAGACTATGGGCCGGTCGTCTGAAAGCATTGGTCAGAGAAGACTAAGTCCAGCCTAAGTGTTTGGACATCTGTACAAACTATCATGTGTCTTAAAGTCCAGAATTAGACGTGTGGTGTCTGATAAGGTTGTCTGAAGCCTATTCAAGTTTTTAAGTCTTCTATGAAATTCCTAAGTGTTTGTCTAAGAGTTCTAGTGTAGGAATAGTGTTCCTAAGATTAAGGTATGTTACTTTGGGCTCTTTTACATTGAATCTGAGAAAAGTAAATAGCAAAACAAATAAAGAGTACAAATACAAAGATAAAAAGACATCTATCATATTCTTCATGTCTTCAAGCTTTCGCTCTAAGCGAAACTTCCATCTTCTCTTCTCTTCCAATCTGTCATGGATGCGAGCTTGAACTCTTTCACACTTGATTCCACTTGCATTTTTCCTGAAACCTTGAACTCAATGTAAATGTTAAATACCAAGTATTTTGTTATCATCAAAATCAACGATCATGGTACTCTTGCACCGACACTTTTGACATAAAATAAAGTCATGGTGACAAAATCCTTTAGAATTATTTAAAAAAAAAAAAGAAATTTGAAGTGTTATTTATTTAATTTTATAGAAAAGATCCTTTACATAATGTTACACTTTAGAGGATGTCTGTCTCAAGATAATCTAGTCTTGGATCACCAAAAATGCATAATAAAAGTAATTGCATAATTTTTATATATCTAATATCACAATCTATAAGGAGCTAGATTGTTGTAGTCAAGGTGAAGCCTAATGCAGGGATTTGGATGTTGCAATTCAGTTGATTATTTATGTCCCGAGGGAAATAATATTAAAAATATTTTGATTTATTCGATTCTTTTAATATAGGGGAATGTTGGTTTGAGGATCATTCCCTGTGTCAAAAATAGTTGTCTGCATATGAGACATTAACTTTTAAATGGAATTAGATCTTCAATTCGGAAAATGAATCTGTGTTTTTGAAATCTCAATGCAGCAGAAGTGCTTTGCATTTGAAAATCCGTGTTCTACTCACTGCTACTTATCTGGTCAATCAGGTCCCTTTATATTTCCCAACGGGAGAGATCCAATTCCAATTATTGCACCTTGATGTGGATCAACCCTTAGCTGCTTCGCTACATGTCTTCGGATGTGCATGTTTGTGCATGCCTTTGGGCAACAAGACAACTTCTCCCCATGAGCACTTAAGTGTATCTTCGTTGGCCACTCTTATACTCAGAAGGGATGTCGATGCTATTATATGAGCAGTCGATGCTTAGTCTTTACAAATTTGACCTTCTTTGAGAAGGTTCTTTTCTTCTCTGAAGAGGGAACCGATATTGAGTTTGTTCCTTGCTGGCTACAAACATATCATAGACAAGATAGGGAGCCACCTCCCATCCCACTGCTTACTAAGCCAACTCTTTCTCCTGATGATAGTATTACCATGCCTTTGCAGACAGAGAGTCCGAGTAAGGAGGTTTATAGACTACTTGCTCTATGGAAGGGTGTTCGCTCCTTTCAACTCCATCCTATCTTTCACTTTGTCCACAGCTCATTTGGATCCTTCTGTACAACGACTTTCTAAAGCATTGCTCAGCATTGTCATTTTACGTGACTACTCAGAAGCCGCTTAGGATCCTCAGTGGAAGGCTACTATGGATACTGAGATGGAGGTCCTTACTACTCGTGGCACATGAAAGCTTGTGCCATGTCCATAAGGGTCTAAGATTGCTGACTGCAAGTGGCTATATACGGTAAAGTACCTTGTAGATGGCAACATTTACAAATTCAAGTCAACACTTGTTGCCAAGGGTTTCACATAGACCTATGGAGTGGACTACTTCAAGACCTCTCCTGCAGCTTGAGTTGCCTCCATACATGTCATCCCTGTCTGTTGCTATCAACAAGAACTAGCCTCTATATCAACTCGATATAAAGAATGATTTCCCTTATAGAGATTTGACTGAAGAGGTATATATGCGGCAACCTCCTACTTACAAGGTTGAGGGCAGCATATATGTAGGCTAAAGAAGGCCATATTTGGCCTCAAGTGGAGTCCCTGTGCTCGATTTGATAGATTGACCACGAAGGTGATGAAGATTGACCATGGTGGGTGTAGAAATCTGATGATATTTATTTCTTTCCACTTCCTAGAAACTCTTTAAGCTTCCTGTTGGGAGATGTGCTTATTAGAGTGGTACGTTTAGTACCACATAGTAGAATGAAGGAATGTGTGGTGTGTGAGAGCCTATAAATAGGCTATTGTACCTCAATTTGTTCCTTGAGAAAAATAGCAACATCAGTCCTATCGGAGCCTTCTCCCGTGATTTTCTTCCTGCTCTTTGTGAGTGAGGTTTCCACGTAAATCCAAGTGTTTTGTATTGTTTATGCCTTTGATATCTTGCTTCCGCTTATCTATATTATTTAACATGGTATCAGAGCAAGTCAATCTTTGATCTATTTGTTTGTTCTTGAGATTATACGAGTTTTATCATCTTTTTATTTTGAGTTCGTCACAAGGTGCTACTGCTCCACCATAAGAGTTGAGCAAGGATCCACATAATCAAACAAGGATGAAAAAGAGAAGCGACGTCATTGACGCTACAATGAGGAACTTGACGAGATTGTGAGTTCGAAGGAGGTCTTATGCTGATCGAGATCGCGGCACACGATGTGAAGAAGCGATGGTGAGGAGACTTGTCGATATGGCGATGCTAGGTGGCGCTATAGGTCTAGCGTGAGATGAAGATGGTGCAAGCGGCACTGGACCAAGGGCGCAACCCTTACGCCCCTAGCGGTTGCGTTGCAAGCGATGCAGGGCCTAGGACAGACCAGTGGTGACTTGCAGATAGCATAAGCGGTACGACAGCGAGACGAAGGCGCCGGCAGTAGCTGTCACGAGGCCGAGGATCGAAGAAGATGGCAGCGAGATTGGGCTGCAGCGGTGCCTAGATGCAATCATTGGCAACTAGAGGCAACGCGGTAGGGAGAGGTAGCGCCAATGAGGGGCGCCCGGTGAAGCTGCTAGAGGCGGCCGGACGATGGAGGAGGCTCTTGCAACTATGGAGATGGCAGTGAAGAGGAGCGACGGTTGTGCTGCTGCTATGTTGGGTTCTCCTGAATCCTAAGGCTGCGTTTGGCAAGGGGATAGTGCTATACCAGGATAGAATAGGAGTGGAATAAGTGTAGAAGGTGTTTGGTTGGTGGGATTGTAATGATTGATAGGATTGTAATAATGGGTGGGATTGTTAATGATTGGTATGTTGGTTTTGTAAGAGAGGAGAGAGTGGATTTTGATGTGATGAATTGTAATTATTAGGTAGTGCTTTTTGAGTTATATGTGGAAAAAGAGAGTATTAATAGGTTTTGATGTGATGGGAAGAGAAAATATATGTGGGAAAAGAGAATTTCTTGGAACTCGTGCTATTCCTATCCTATCCCACCTGCTATTCCTTATCCCACCTCTTAACCTTGAAGCAAATGCAGGCTAAAGGGGAGGATAAGTGATTTTAGGTTTGAGTTTTTATTTTTTGGTAATTTTTCTTGGTTTTATTTTTTTTTAATTTTAGATCCCTGTATTACAAAGGGGTAGGAAGATTGTATTGAGTAAAAAAAACAAAAGGAAGAAGAGGGCAGTAAAAGAAAAGAAAAAAGGGGGAAAAAAAAAGAAAAGGAAAAAAAAGAGAAAAGAAAAAAAAGGAAAAAATGATGATGAAATTAATGAGAAGAGGAAGAAACTCTTCTCCCTATTCTATTTTTTTTCTCTATATCTATTTTCTTCTCCCATGCTTGTATGGTAGAAAGGGGGAGTGTGAGAGCTTATGTTTCCACCAGCACTAGATCAATTGTCTACGGTTCATCTTTAGACTCCTACCTACACCCATCTACAAGCAAAGTGAAGATGCGAAAAAGCTGATGACACAAGGTAGCTGTGACCTGGCAGCAGCAGTTGAGGATGCAAAGAAGCTAGCGACACGAGGCATGAAGAAGCTGTGACCCAGCTACATCATTTTATTCTATGTTGTGTTTTTTGCTTTGTAAAGTGGGATTATTTCTTGTGCAAGCTAGGCATTCCATACTCCAATTTAAGGGAGAGTGTTAAGAGATGTGCTAATTAGAGTGGTACGTTTAGTACCACATAGTGGAGCAAAGGAATGTGTGGTATGTGGGAGCCTATAAATAGGCTATTGTACCCCCATTTATTCCTTGAGAAAAATAGAAACATCAACCCTATTAGGGCCTTCTCTTGTGATTTTCTCCCCGCTCTTCTTGAGTGGGGTTTTCACATAAATCTAAGTATTTCATATTATTTATGCCTTTGATATCTTACTTCCACTTATCTATGTGATTTAACACTTCCATTACCTATGCATGGCATATAAAGTTGTTACTTGCTGTCTCTGTGTGGGCAGCTGCATGAGATTTTTTGGCTTCTTTACATGAGATGTTGCAAGGACTTTTAACCTTTTTAGCGGAGGCAGGGGTGGGATGGCCCCTGCCTGTTCTCCTGTATTGCTCATGGTGGAACCTCTCTGCTGTTCTCAGTGCAGCAGTAGTGCTTTGCATCTGAATGGAAAATTTATTGACAGCATGGTTCTATTGGATTGATCAATTGTTTCAGGGTACACTTTCTGATGGAAGGCCAGTTGCCATTAAACAACTTTCAGCAAGCTGTCTCCAAGGGAAAAAACAGTTTGCAACTGAGGTTGCAACTATTTCAGCAGTTCAACATCAAAACCTCGTTAAGTTGTATGGTTGCTGCTATGAAGGGAAAAACAGACTCCTAGTTTATGAATACTTGGAAAACAAAAGTCTTGACCATGCTCTTTCTGGTAATTCCTTTGCTTAAGAATACATGTGATGATGTCTTACTCTTATTACAGATTGTAACATGACCCTGGTTGATTTTGATATATTTCAGGAAAAAATGGCTTGCATCTTGATTGGTCTTCTCGTTTTGATATTTGCTTTGGCACTGCAAGAGGGCTTGCATATCTTCATGAAGAATCAAGAATAAGGATTGTACATAGGGACATCAAGGCTGGTAATATCCTCCTCGATGCCAATTGTAATCCCAAAATTTCTGATTTTGGCCTAGCCAAGCTCTATGATGACCAAATGACTCATATAAGCACAAGAATTGCTGGCACATTGTAAGAACTTTCCCAATTCATCCATGATCTGCAACAAAAGAAGAAAGGCACCTGATCTTTCTGTGTATGTGCTGATAGAGGTGACGTTTTCTTTTCTTTTCCTCTCTGCAGTGGTTATCTTGCACCAGAATATGCGATGAGGGGTCACCTAACTGAAAAGGCTGATGTTTTTGGATTTGGTATTGTTGTTCTTGAGATTCTGTCAGGGAGACCTAGTTTTGGGCGGAACTCAGATGGCATGAAGGTCTATCTTCTAGAATGGGTATATGGTGACTGCCACCATAGATTTGGATAAACAATAAGTCAAATGATGATAAATGGGAACTAATGCTTCTCTTTGCTCTTCTTTTTGCTTGTTCACAGGCCTGGCAGCTTCATGAGGATAACCAAGGCCTGGAAATTTTGGATCCATCATTGTCATCCTTCAATGAGATGGAAGCCATTCGAATGATACGGATAGCTTTTTTATGTACCCAGACAAAACCCACATCACGCCCAGCTATGTCACGTGTTGTAGCAATGCTTGTCGGGAATGCAGAGGTAGGCGTTGTTTCTGCTAAGCCTGTTTACATGACAGAATGGAAGGACGCCGGGTCCAGCACTGAGCACCTTACCATATCAACCTTTGCTTCTACACCTGCTGACTCTTTCCCAGAAAGAAGGTGAAATTCTGTTGGTCCGGAGTGGACAAACTATCTTGTCCGAGTAACTGGTCATGCGTGGTGTGTTGTTCTGTCATGTATGCCGGCATTAGCTTAGTTATTGTTGGCTGACAAGAATAAGAAGCGATCTTTGGATCTGTAGCACGCTGGAGATGTTTGCAAGAGGGTTACTATTTAATTCTGAAGTAATTATATAAGATGCTCCTAATGTTTAAACGTTCATCATGAATTGCTTTTTTTATCATATATATATCTACTGTAGAGTTAGACTTTGGACTTGCTTCGTAGGCCCCAAGTTATTATGTGCATTCCTGTCCAGCTGTAGACATGAAGTAGGCATCCTCCCAAGTGAAGCGGAGGTTACTTAGTCTATGGTTTTTCCGGACCTCTCCTCTCTCATAAATGTTAGATTTTCTGCCAATGGAACTGGTTTATTTGTTTGCAACATGCATGAAATTGCATTATCTTTCATGCATTACAAAGAAAGCAGACTTGTGACCTAAATGCTAAGGTCCCAAAAAAATTTGTTCCAACCATGTGTTGTACAAAATGTCAGAGACTTCATTTAGTGATAAGTCAATATCTTGTAGTTAATGTTTCCTATGAAGAGGAACTAACCCAAACTTTTCCTCTCACATGGGAGGCTGGTTAACTTTAACCCCCTCTTTGCATGGGTTAGGAAAACAAAGGATGCATCTCTTAAAAGTGGTGGGTTATCCACCAAAATTTACACGGCTTGTGTTAGGATAAAGACTGTTCCCTATTATGATTTTCTTTCTATATTATTTTTAAATTTCTCTAGTGGCAATAATATTGTCACTTTAAATTTTCCTTTTTATTATATTCTTATTTGTATTCCTTTATAGAAGATGTTGTGGTACTAGAGGAAATAGAATAAAAAGTGAATATTTCATCTTCTTTCTCATATAGAACCTCCTCCTCTAAGCCTATAAATAGGGCCCTCTGTCATCCTTTAGAAGCACACAAGCTCAAGGGCAACTACTTCTCACTCTCTTTATGCTCATTCTCGCAATTCTAGCTTTCTGAAGCTCCCATGGTCCTTACTCTAGTTTGCTCTAGGTGTTTAGTTCACTCTAGTTCTTTTAGTGTGCTTGGCCATATTAGTCCTTGCATCTCTCTTCATCCTATTGCATAAATAATGATTTCTAATTAACAAAGGAGGTTATAAGATTTTTGTTGTAAGTTTAGAAGTACTTGTATACAACTAACACCTTGAGCATATTGTTTTCATTTTTGTATTGGTACTTGTATTGGGTTGGGTTGAGATAGTCTGTTAATTATTTCATAAAGTTTTTTATAGTGGATTTGGGTCTCTCTCTAGAGAGAGAGAGATTTGTGTTTCAAAATCTTAAGTTAAAGGGCTTAGTAGTGGTTTTCTTGGTTAGGATTTTTCATTATAAATATCCACGTAAATTGTGTGGTTTGATTATTTTAGTTTTTCTACGGTATTTATTTTTAATTTTTTTTATCTCACACACTATTCACCCCCTGTAATGCATGTGCCTAGGTTTTACATCCAACATGGATTGCATGAGACTTGGGATCTAGGCGAATCTAATAGTACAATCAACTAGTAAATAAGTTAGCACTCAATTGGTGATATAGGGACAAGGTCTGATGGACCTATCCCAATAATTAATACATAAGTTAGGATATGACAAGCTAGAGTTATAATCAATGGCTTGAGGTTAAGAAAGTAAGCTGTTAGTTATTTATACAAGAAAGAATCATACTACTAAGAAGCAAAGGATCCTAATATGACATTTGTGCTAGGAATTCAAAATTCATGGGGATTCAATAATAAGTGCTGAGTTTATTATGAGATAAGAATTATGAACATGATTAAGGAAAATCCAATAGGCCCAGATTACTGATAATAACATTTGTGATTGAATCCAAATTGTGAACAATTGATAAGAAAACTAAACAAACAAAGAATTAATGAGAATATTATAGTAGGTAGTAAGGATCTAAGAACAAAGTATGAGACAACTAGAATTTCTTATTTTCTATTACATATCCTCTACTAGGCAACTTTGCGTATTCCTATTATACCCTATTTCAAATTTACAAGGAAGATCGAAAGGACTAAAGTATGTTGCATGGAGATCTAGGTGTTGGAAAAAGAATATTGAAAGAGATTGTTAAGAAAAACATATTGGAGAATGTTGAAACATTAAGGGAGAATGTTGAAGAAAGTAGATTGATATCAACTTAGTAATTTTTATGTTAACAAAATATTTGAAGATCACTTGAGAACAACATGGATGCAAAAGTTGAAGGGCTAAAGTGTAATTTTTATATAATTGATGAAACGTAAAGTTGCAAAATATTATTAGATGGATCAATAAAGCATAAATGATTGAAATATTTGTGATTTATACACTGGTGACCATGATTATTCATGATTACATCTATATAGAAGATTTTGCAAAGAAGATAGGTGTATATGTGCAATATGCAAAAATATTTGTGTACAATTGAATGTGATGGACGTTGTAGATTGAAAAATTATGCACATCACATTAAGAATCAAAGATTACAAGTTGGAAGATATAATTGGATAAGAAGATTGCATTGAAGACAAATTTAATTGAATATTTACATTTTTATTTAGTATATTGCTAAAGATCAAATTGATAACATCATGATATGAGCACCAATCGGGTTGATTTAACCAATTAGACTTGAACTAAATCATATAGACATAAACCATGGCTATAGAGAGTGAAATATTTAAGTTAATTCAAATTTGGAGTGATTAATTATCAAATTACACCATTAAGAAACCATTAATTACTTTGATTTAAGGAACTAGCTATTATATACAAAATTGGCAACTTTGACCAACCAACAAATTTCCATCCTGTTGACAACATGTTTCAGCCATCGAGGAGAATAATTAAGATTTGAACTTGATTTGAGAATATCATCATTCAAGAGCATTTTAACATATATGTTAAATTTCAGAAAGGGAGTGATTTGCCCATGGTTTCTAGTTGTTAGAAGGACAGTCATAGGTTATTTTGAGAGGTAAGGCACACCTATAAATAGAAAAGAATTTGGAGTTTTTCAACACATAACACAAGCCATACAATCTCTCTGTGGTAAAACTCTATCTCTTCTTCTCTAAGCTCTCTACTACATTTTGATTCTAATTCTAATGAGAGTGGCCTTGGTGCTTCTAGAGAAATATTAGAGAAATTTCTAAAGGAGATTCTCCAAAAGCAGATACAAAAGAGATTCTAGTGCTTTGAATAGAGAAAGATGATAGAGGGATATTTAACAAAATTAATTCTAGTGAAAAGAAGATTTTAGAGGAATTTCTAATGAGCATATTTTAGGAAAAGTATTTCTAAAGAAATCTATTATTAGGAATTTGTTTCAATATCCAAGGATGAAGCCCTATCACTATCAATTTTCAAGATTTGCTTATAGCTTCTCGAAGAGTAGTAACTCTGAGCCTTTGAATTTAAGCTTCACAGAGAAGCATATTTGATAATTGTAATAGCTAGTGCTAATATCTTTGTATCATTTGCTTGAGCTATAGGATTTGGAGTTTGGTATTACTGAATAATTCCTATTATGCTTAAATTGTTATATACTTGTTCTAAATAGGATAATGATGCATGGTTACTAGTGTGTTGGTTGAGAAGTAACCGGGATATCCCTCATTTAATTATGTTGGGTTGAGCTGCCCATAAACAAGCTTGATTGATTGGTTGTGGAGCATTTGTTGGGAAGGTTTAGGTTATACCTATAAGTAACCTGCTATTCTTGTAATATTTTGTAATGAGAAGTTATGGGGAAATTTTGAGTTAAGGAATCTTAGGTAGTAGATTGACTTTGGAAAAAGGATCCACTCTAAATATTGGTGTCGCTTGTGGTTTGCATACTTGAAACTCGATATTCATGGATACTTGTGCTTGATTTACAAATTGATACTTGAATTGACATTCAAAGATACTTTGATATGGTTATCTAAATAAGCTAACTCCTTAAGAATTTTCTATTCAAGTTGAAGCGGAAGACGAAGCACTATTCACTACCCCTCTAGAACTATTCTACCCTTCTTCACACCAACACTAGGAAGTTTGATAAATAACTAGTATGAAATTTAAATGCTACTTTAACTTATGGTCCTTATTTTCATTGCTATTCATTCTTCAACTTAGAGAATTAGTATTGGACAAGAAATCGAACTTTAGTGCCTTGATCTAGACTTGTTTGTGAGGTAGGTTGGGTTAGAATGTTATAAACTAGCATGCTATCCTTAGCCCTTAAGCTGGCCAGTTGGTTGGCTATGCTAGTGAAGTTTGGAAATGAAGCATCTAAACTCTTAGGTCCTTGTCTTTTAAGCATAACTTTCTTAAAACTCATCTAGTTTAGGTGCTTGTGTTTGGTATAGGTCAAGTTAAATCGATTGCCAAGCAAGGATGGGGGTAAAACTTGGATAATATATCTTATTTCGCCTTGGCTTGTTGCACCTCTTAAAGTGATGATCCTCCTTCACCAAATATAACTCTAGCCAAGACACATGCATGGCACCTTTTGGAGAGTTTCTATCTTCATTGAGAAGGTTAGTTGTTGGGGATAGACAACAAACTCGATAAGTTTGAAGAGTATCCTCCCTACCATTCTTGACCAACTCAATTCCCTCGTCAAATCCATCATCGCCATCCCTATAAGGTTCCCTACCTTTGAATCTCGTTAATGTAGGAGATTCAACCATGTGTACTCTATCTTAACCTTTCTATCACCTTTGGCCTACTATAATGCCGCCACCTCCTTATTGGCATCACACCAGTTCCCTTGTCCTTGATGCCTACTTCATGTTTGTAACAAACTTGTTACACCCATTCCTTGATTTTTTGAGGCTAAGGTCCTCTCAACTGCATGAAATTATAAAAGTTAGTTAAGTGGTATTAACACATATGAAAATTAGGTAGATATCAATAATGCAGCTACGTCCACAATCTAAAAGAGCCCGCAGAAAACCTAGGTGGGCGGCGCAACCTCCTCCCCTTGATCCTGCCCTCGCCGGCGGCCAGACGTTGTTGCATCCTCGGGTAGACAGCCTTAGGCATCTCCCGCATGGTAGTGGGGAGGCTCTTGTAGACGATTCGTAGCACAGCCATGTCAACCTTCATGTACACCTCCAGAGGGTGCACATGGTGAGAGGCGGTGGCGCTTTTGGGCGAGGTGGGTCTCAGCGACTCTCCGGTGGCCATGGGGAGGAAGAGACATGGAGGGGTGATCGTGGTGGAGGCGGTGTGTGGAGGGGCGACCGTGGAGGAGGAGAGTGGAAGGATGTTCATGGTGGAGGGAGAGTGAACCCTATGTGCTATCGATGTAGGGAAAGGGGCCATATGGTGAAGGACTACAAGAACACTCTTGTTTGTCTCGCATGTGGCGGTCTTAGCCACAAGCGGGCATCATGCAGGCGAGCATGGAGGGGCCCTAATGGTGAGGAGGGGCAGAGGGCGCAACCTAACCCTAGTGTGGGTGTTCGTGAACGCGAGGCCAGGTGGGAGCGTGGACCTGTATACCCTGGCACGGAGGAGTGGAGAGGTAAACCACTGCCTCCACCGGTTCCCCCTTCGTTAGATGTGGAGGTTCCCCTCTCATTGGAGGTGCTCTTATGTGGGGAGTTGATTGGTGAAGTCATGTGCGGATCTTCTTCATTGGAGCATTTGCGCAAGATAGTAAGCTCCCTCTCTCTTTCTTCGTCAATGTGGAAGATTGCCATGTTGGGTGCATCTCATTTTCTTATCTTCGGATTGTGTGATGCCGATGTAGAAAGATGGAAGTTCCGATCCTCCTCGGTTAGAGATTTGACAATGTGTTGGAGATTGGTCTCCCCCTTTAATAGTGCCCTATCGAAGCGGCCACCTCAGCGAACTTCCATTAGAAGTGGATTGGTCCACATACGTGGTTTGCCTATGCATCTTTGGTCGACAGCAGTGGTATCGCATATGGTGTCGATGTTCGAGCGCGAATGAGGAGATTTATGAAATGGTCGTTGTAGTACACTCCTCAAATCACACAACAAACACTTAAATTTATAAAGCTTAGAATATAGTTGGAGCCTGAGGTCGTTCACAGGGAGCAAATGGAATCCACGCACTAATCTTAATTCAGAATAAATGAGCATTGTAAATCAAGCATTAGATAAAAGATATGCAATGAATAAATTACTCACATTAATTTTCAAATATAAAGCAATGTACCTCAAAAGATCCTTGGGATAAAAAGAATTAGAAAAGCAAAACAATGGTGATTTGAATCACCAATTAAATCCTCTTAATTAAGCATGCATCTCAACTATTCAAATAAATCAACAGTGCTCAATCAGATAATCCACGTCAACTTAAGAACTTAAATGTCAAGCACAGAGTTTCGTGAGACGTTGCCCTCCTATCTCAAATGACTTAAGTGGTAAGGCACTAAGCCTCAGTAAACACACAAGAACAACAGCCTCTCAAAGTCTTCTCAAGCACAGCACAAGACCAACCTTCTCCTTCCTCAGAGGCTAAGTATCAAAGCCTTCTCTTTAGCATGCATCCCAAGGCATGCGTGCACAGATCTCAGAGCAAAACCCTCCCCCTTCCTCTGACAAATCCTCTTCTTTTTCTCAGAACCGAGGATAATCAGGTACATAGTCGGGTTAATGTCCAGTGATGAGTCCATATTTGTTGGCTAATTAGTTACTTAAATGCCTAGACATTAGATTAATATTAACATATAAATAGCATATAATAAGATGTAAATAGATTAGTCTAATTATTCACTTATTTGCATATTTCATGCATTGCATTCATATCTAAATACATTTAGAATTCATTTAGAATAACATGCATTGAAATAATTAGTCTTTAGGTGGCATTACATTGATGTATTAGAATAAACATTTTATGTGAGGGTTTACAGATAAATAAGCCATCATTTCATTTTTTATCTTATTAATCTTTTTTTTTTCTTCTTCTTCAACGACTACTGCAGCTTCCGCAATGCATGTAATGATGGCTGCAGCGAAGAGGAGCGAAGAATGTGGATCTCGACACTCCAAATTCAAGCAGTTGCAACTACAAAAGAGAGCGGGAGACTGCCATGCTCGGGGAGGCCACCACCCACTCCATCACCGTGCTCCGCTCCCATTGCTAGCTTCCATGGATGAGTTCCACCACACGGTGGGCTGATGAGGTGACAGCTCGCCGTGTCAAATTGATGGACTTGTGCCAACATTGTGCGTGAACCTTCACGGCTCCACCTTACCGTGAGCACCTTAGCGTGCACATCCCTCCATGCTGCAACAGCGTGCACCACCACCATCACCACCACTGCAGCCATGCACTAGCAGCCATCCACGCGCGTTTAAGACAACTAGGAATGTTCCCAAACGTCTGAAGACCCAATGCACCACTCTTTATCTTCTCCCCTGACACTTCACCTTCTCCTTCTTCTTCATCTCCTACTATTGCCTGAGAAACCCACCACCACCGTCACCAACATCGCAGCCACCATTAGAAGCCACCCCCCGCGAACCCTCCATTGCCCCCTCCGTGCAACCACCTCTCCTCGCGCGATCCACCCTCTCCCTTGCACGCTGTCACACATAGCAGCAGGCACCCACCGCGCACCACCTCCAGCAGCTCCCCTCGGCACACATTGCCTTCCCGCACTCCATGCGCAGCTAGTAGCAACTCCAGTGCACAACAACAGCCGCGCCTTCTCCTTTGTGCGCCGCACTTCCTTGCGCGGCCAACAAATCGCACGCACCACCTAGCCGTGCACATGCAATAGCAGCAGCGATCGGAACCCACCTCCACTGTAGCTCCGTTCGGCCACCTTGGGCTACCCCGCACTTCGCCACGACCGCCATTGTGGAGCCCTCGATCTAGAGATCCTCCTCCAAGCTTCACACCTCCGACCATTCCCTCCTCCTCGTGCACGGTCACGGGGAAGAAATCCCCTGTTTTGGGTTGTATTTCTATTTACCATTCCATGCCATTGTCAAACTTATTTTTCTCATTTAATGAATATTATAATGTTGGCTATTTTGTGAAGATAACCTCCTTCCTTTCCTTAATTACTTTATCAGCATATGTGGGCTTTATGTGCCTCATTTGAGAGCGATTTTGGCATCAAGTTTCCGCGATTTCATTTGTGAACATTAGTTTTTGAACCTTACGAGTTTTAATAGACACGTTCCTTCCTGTGGACACGACCCGCTCCTTATTGAGTGGTTAATTTTAATTCAATACTTTGATTAGTCGATTTTCCACCACTTAGAAATATAAACGACAAATCATTATCATCTTGTTAAGCGAAAATCGACTCGTCAAATGGCGTCATTGCGGGGGAGGCAACAGGCTTGCTAAACATGCACTTATCCATTTATTTGTTCACATTTTATTTGAGGCATATTTAATCTATTCTATCTGATTTGGTGCGAGGCACGCATATTACATACAAGTTGTCACACTGGCCTCAGCAACACCGTGGTAGACCTTGTTTCCACCGCTTGGAGGAGAGATCGAGCTTCGCATCTACGAGGAGCTTGAACATTGGTGAACCTTGTTGCCACTAACTAGGAGGACATCCGAAGTGATCATCTTCATCTCCTCGAATTTTCAGTAGATAGAATTTAGGTTTTAGAACTTTATTTTTCTTTATTTATTTTCTTGCACATTCATTTGGTTTGAGACCCTTGTTTTGGGGTAAATTTTAGGGGTTTGTTCCCTGACTTTCTTTTAGACCTATGTTGGGTAATTTTTCGGGAGTCTGTTCCCATTTATTTAGACTTAGGTTTTTATTTTCTTTCGTGAATTGATTTTATTTTTCTTGTTTGTGCATAACTAAGTTAGATATAAAACAAAAAAAAAAAACATTACGAATTGCCTACTAGAAGTTACATGCCCTAGGACAACCATTTAGGTGTATATGAGTAACCTCTAAATTTATTTTGCATTTGCATACATTTCATTGCTAATTGCTCAAGGCAAGGTACGTTTTCTCTTTCTTGCATTCTATCTTGTTCACGCATTTGCATCTGGATTTAATTGCAAGACCACCTAATTGAATTGAAAAGATCTAACAAGTGGTCACATATTTTTCTTGAAAAATGACTTTAACTAAAGGAAGAACATTAAAAACCAAGGATTTGAATTGAGAACTTGTCGTGCGATTCACAAAACTCAAACTCAAAATTTTACGGTGAATGCACACGTGTATGATTGTGCACCAAGGCACACATTTAGACATTGTTAAGTTTTTGACCTGCTAGGAAAGAGCCCTCCTACCATTGGTTTTGAAGTGCTTGAAACTCAAAATCAAAGGTTTCGTAACTCCAAGGAGGGGGATACCCTGTCACGGATTTTTTAGGGTAGTTAAGAAGATCTGCGAAAGCAAAAGAAAGGCTTAGGCCTACTTGCATCCCTCGATCTTTCATCCTTGGAGTACTTTACCATTTGAACTTTAAGGAAGAACACCTAAGTTCCAACTAGGCCTTTTTGGGCATTCCGTAGGTCGACAATAGGCGCGTAAATTGATTGAACAAATTGTATTGTCACCTATAATCTGACTTAAAACCAAATTCCTAAATGGGTAAAGACCTAAAAAGTCCTTTGATTTGTGTTTGTATTGGGAAGAATCTGACTTGGGTGTGACTTAGAATGGACCAATTTGATCACATCTCTTTCACCTCTTGCCTACACTCTTACCCCCACTCTGCAATCTTCGATCTCATATGCCGAGATGGTCCATTCTTTGATGGACATAATGACAATAATTGGGATCCTTTTCACTCCTACTATAAGAGTATTGGCCTAGTTAAGCCCCAAATTAGTGAGCAAAACTTAGGAGTGAGATTTGCCTTGCCCAATATCCCACACACCAAAGAAATACCCAACCCACCCTCCCTGAATGATTTTAATGGTTGGACAGAAACTCCTAGGTACTATAAGGCTAAGCCTAACTTCTCTCCTGATAGAAATAATGACCTCTCCTCCTTGAAGATGGAAATACAGAAAATGCAAGACGAAATTATTGAATTATTATGAGAATCTTCGAGAGCAGGCCAATAAGAAAAAGAAGAAATTAGCCACCCAATCTACCCTATTGAGGATGACGTGCACCCCTCTATGCTAGATGCATCTCCCATGGGAGAGCCACACCCTAAGTTGGAGGGGAATTTTGGGGATTATGTAAGGGAGAATAGCTACTTTTCAAGGATTGATTTCAAAACCTCCTTACTAGATGATACTTCCTTGAAAGGTCCACGCGTTAAGTGGGAGGAGGATATGAATGAAAGTACCTATGCATTGGATGAAGAAAGGTGGCAACCCGAAGAAGATGATGGTCAAGTTGAGTATCCACTTGAATTATATTGGAGTCAAAAGAAGGGAATGATGGTACCATTGGAAGACCTCGACCCAGATGACAATATTTTCGTGGCATTTGATGAATGGGTCAAAGTCAAGTTATTAATCCCACCCTCCCTTCGATCACGAGATGGAACTCAAGCCCACCCTTAGGGAACCTAACCCTGAAGAAATTCACCTATCTGAGGAGTCTAATGTTACTAGCGTGAACCATTTACCCCAGATAGAGTACCCTAGGGGACTTGTTGAGATTTTAGATGATTCTAGACCTCGAGTACATGATGAATTGTATGATGAGGAGAAGGATGAATTAAATGAGGAACCTACATTCAAGATTTGCAGTGACACTATGGGTGATTATGTCTTATTTGAAGAATTAGCCCTTGAGGATGTCACAAATTTAATCAACTTAAGTTTCCTCTGTGCTCCTATTGATGATATCCCTTCTCATGATGAAATAATGGAAAATGTGGAAGCAACTTCTGAGATTTATGTGAATTCACATATGGACTCCGGGGAGGATTTGATAAAAGAATAAGAACCCAAGGATGAGATTGATAGGATAATCCCTAAATCTGTTGCTTCCAACCTGCCTTCATTTGATTCGGAGTCACCCTTTGATTCTCCTATGTCTAAAGGTGAAATTTGGACTCCATACCTTGAAATGATCGTTGATGAAGTGTAGGTAGATACTTGTGATAGTATAAGGAATGCTAGGAATGCAATTGAGGAATTAGGAAGGCTGTTAGGAATGGACACTAAGCCAATTAGACCCAACTTAGATCTTATGGTCGTCCCGCAGCCTCGAAACTTGGTCACCCTAGACAATCCCTGGATTAGAGATCTGCTCACTTCTATTCTGACCGGGGGGCTTAGCAAACCAATTTCTTTTGTAATGGGGTACCGAGTGTGGATTGATGCTTTTTATGGTCAGTCCATCACCCTAGGGGTTTATCTTTGCACCATCCCTTCCCTGTCTCTTTTGGAGGGTCCTTGTCATCCTCCTACCCATTTAGAGGTCGTTATTCTAGCCTATCATTTAGAACCTCCTCTAGTGACCTAGGAAGATTTTATTCCCATCTTTGTTGGGCAAGCGTTTGCTATTGGGATTCATCATCAGCTCACCAACATCCTAGGTTATCTATTTTCTAGGCCTGCGTTACTTTACTCATTTTTAGGGCCTATTACTTTGGTTTTGGAACCTAACTTGCAAGTTCTTTGGCTACTCGGCTTCTAACAAAATAACAATAGCCCAACTCTGACCCAGGTAATACCCTTCGATGCAATGGGGACATTGCAGATTTTAGGCATGGGGGGATGTACTTAGGGGATATACATAGCATTTATACATAGTGCATTCATGCATTTAGTTAAAACATTCTACATTGCATACATTTGCATTGATTTAAAAAAAAAAAACTGCATTTAGGCCTACAGTAAAGTTGAGTTTAACTGGCTAGGCCCTGCATTCTTAGGCATAAGACCAGAACTTTAGGTTAGACTAAGTTGACTTTAGGTGTCTGACTTTAGAAGCTAAGTTGAGCTACTAGCTTTAGACCATTAGGGTCCTTTGTGGACTTAAAAACTTAAGTAGGAGTTAAGTTGCGGACCATTCCTCAAGAGGTTGAGGAAGGAAAACTAAGGATTGAGTTAAAGGCTAGGTAGTACCTGGTGTCTTTTTCTACCTTTTGGTTTGCAGGTCCTCGTAACCTAAGCATTCACATTTCACATACACTTGGTCTCGTGTAAGTAATGATCACCTTAATTTCTTAAAGAAAATTTGGCTCTCTTAGTTCTGACTTAGGAGAAGCTTGAAAACACAATTTGATTGGACGAGTTCCTACTGCAGGAGAGGTGGAATATAAACTCACCTTGATGATGCGATGATAACATGTCACCTCCTCAGCACTTGTCTCTTAGGATAACTATCCTACTGGGGGCATGTAAGTGCATTGTGCGATTCAGGTACCATGGGCAGCCCTATCTTAAAGTGTCGATTGCAACAGGCCTAAATTCGCTTAAGAAATCCATGGGCGATACTATCACGTAGTGTTGATTGCCAGTAGTTCTTGGAATCGCTATGGGCGGTGCTATCTTGAAGCATCGAAAACCAGGCACCCTTCGAGATTCGATGATAGGGACAATGAATCCGACACAGACCGTGTTAATAGTTGATTCAAGGTTAGACTTAGAGGAATCAAACAAAAAATATATATATATTACAAAAAAGAATCCTCTTACTCTCTTTCTAGGTTAGCAATCATACCAACCTCAAATGACTTAGACCAATGCACATGCATGGATGCTTTAATCTCTGGGACCAATAAACCCTAGGGTAGAGTTAAAAACTAGGGAAACTTGTGCCAGCAACTTGTCCTTATCCAACCTAGCCTATAACTTAGCAACTACTTGGGAACCTTAGGTCTAAAATCTTTAACTTAACATGTTTCTAAGGGAAGACTGATTGGGTTGGCTAGTCTATTTGGAGAGCTGGGCTATTTCTTGAGCTTGCTAGGGACTAGCAAAAACTAGGCATGGGGGCATTTGATGAGCCCATATTTGTGGGCTAATTAGTTACTTAAATGTCTAGACATTAGATTAATATTGACATATAAATAGCATACAATAAGATGTACATAGATTAGTCTAATTATTCACTTATTTGCATATTTCACGCATTGCATTCATATCTAAATACATTTAGAATTCATTTAGAATAACATGCATTGAAATAATTAGTCTTTAGGTTGCATTACATGGATGTATTAGAATTAACATTTTACATGAGGGTTTGTGGATAAATAAGCCATCATTTCATTTCTTATTTTATTAATCTATTTTTTTTCTTCAACGGCTGCTAGAGCTTCCGCAACGCATGTAATGATGGCTGCAGCGAAGAGGAGCAAAGAATGTGGATCTCGACGCTCCAAATTCAAGCAATTGCAACTACAAAAGAGAGCGAGAGACTGCCGGCCTACCGCCGACCTCCATGGACGAGTTCCACCACACCGTGGGCTGATAAGGTGACAGCTCGTTGCGCCAAACCAGTGGATTTATGCCAACACTGTGTGTGAGCCTTCACGGCTCCACCTTACCGTGAGCACCTCAGCGTGCATATCCCTCCACGCTGCAACAACAGTGTGCACCACCACCATCACCACCACCGCAGCTACGCACCAGCAGCCATCCACGTGCATTTAAGACATCTGGGAATGTTCCCAGACGTCTGAAGACCCAACGCACCACTATTTATCTTCTCCCCTGACACTTCATCCTCTTCTTCTTCATCTCCTTCTATTGTTGCCCGAGAAACCCACCACCACCATCACCAATATCGCAGCCATCACCAGCAGCCACCCCCCACGTGCCCTCCATAGCCCCCTACGGGCGACCACCTCTCCTCGTGCCACCAGCACCTCGTGCGATCCACCCTCTCCCTTGCACGCTGTCACACACGCAACAGTAGGCACCCACTGCATGCCACCTCCAGCAGCTCCCCTCGGCGCACACTGCCTTCTCGCGCTCCACGCGTGGCTAGTAGCAAGTCCAGTGCACAGCAACAGTCACGCCTTCTCCTCCATGCGCCGCACTTCCTTGCGCAGCCAACATACCGCATGCACCACCTAGTCGTGCACACGCAGTAGCAGCAGCCACCAGAAACCACCTCCATCGTAGCTCCGTCCGACCACCTTAGGCCGCCTCGCACTTCGCCGCGGCCACCATCGCGAAGCCCTCGATCTAGAGATCCTCCTCCAAGCTTCACACCTTCGGCCATTCCCTCCTCCTCAAGCATGGTCACAGGGAAGAAATCCCCTATTTTGGGTTGTATTTCTGTCTACCATTCCATGCCATTGCCAAAATTATTTTTCTCATTTAATGAATATTATAATGCTGACTATTTTGTGAAGATAACCTCCCTCCTTTCCTTAATTACTTTATCAACATATGTGAGCTCTGTGTGCCTCATTTGAGAGCGGTTTTGGCATCGACTTTCCACGATTTCAATTGTGAACATTAGTTTTCGAACCTTATGAGTTTTAATAGGCACGTTCCTCCTTGTGAACAGGACCCGCTCCTTATTGAGTGGTTAATTTTAATTTAATACTTTGATTAGTCGATTTTCCACCACTTAGAAATATAAACGACAAATCATTATAATCTTGTGAAGCGAGAATCGACTTGCCATCCGGGTAATCGGATCTAGGCAGAATTGAGTCCAGGCTCATCGGCGTGAGAGGTGAGTGAGGAGTGAGAAATTAAGTGCACGGGGACCTCACCCCCGTGTACTTGAGGCGAACAACATATTTCACTTTTGCCTTTTATACCGCACAAACAATTCTTCTGCTTACGATGTGGGACTAAGTCCCTCGCCCCTCCATAGCGAAACAACGGCAGATGATCCTTCCAAATCGACGCAGCTGCTGAGGCTCTGTTGTCCAATTAAAGCCTTGGGAAGCATCTTCAAGTGCTTCTACATTAATTGAGAGTAGGGACGAGACCAACGGTGGTCGGATGGCGCGTCGCGACACCAGGGAAGACGACAACGATGGCGAACAACGACGAGAACCTGATATCACAAGTACGGGCTCAAAAGCCCTAATCAGATAGCTCTTGAGCTTCGCCAAAGCTCAACTGTTGTACGTGCTATCTATCAGGGTTTTAAAAGATGCATTCGTTGTAGTAATAATTCCTCAAAAATAGCTCGAACAACAGATAAAATTTATAACTCAGATTTACAAAATGAAGTCCGAGGTCGTTCACTCGGAGCAAATATGGAATTCACGTGCTAATCTCAATATATAATATAAATGAGCACAATTAATTACTCAAAACTAATATGTAATGTGAAACATGAGTATATGAAGAGTCAAAAAGAATTCTAGACAAAATAATGGTGATTTGGATCACCAATTATTAGTCTAACACATATAGCAATTACTCAAATATAATCAATATGAAGGAGCTGATAATCAAGAAATCAGACGTCTTAAAATGTGTTGCTACAGTGATTCCTCTTTTCCTTTGTTGCTGCTATTCTTCTTTGGCTCTGTGTTTCCTTCTCTTCTTCTACGATCCTCCTCTTCTTGATTCTTTGCCTTGCCTCTTCTTCAACCATCTGTTCTTCTTCTTCTTCTTTCTTTACGTGCACAGGCCCTCTTCCTTCTCCTTTCTTTCTTCCTTAGCTTCTCTGCCTTGCCTCTTCTTTCCTTCTCTCCTTAGCTCTATCTCTTATGCACAGGGGGGGGCACCTTCAATTTTTGGCTAAGTGTTAGCAATACACAACAGAGCAAAACCCCCCTTAACCCCACACACTCTCTCTCTTTCTTCCTCTGGGTTTGCCTCTTTCTCACCTTCACAAGGCCATGCACAATACCAGGTATTCGGGTATCGGATCAGAGCGCACCCAGGACCAAGGTTGCGGGCGTGGATCGTAGCCGAGGTGTGGGTATAGCTTAGGCGGGTAATCGGGTCGGAGCTAGGCCCGCGTGGATAGTGTCATAGGCGAGGCATGTGAGGAGTGCAGGGGACCTCACCCCCCTGAGTGACTTGAGGCGAAGAGCCTCTGTCACTTTTTTCTTTTATGTGCTGCCACTGCTGTTGCCACTTCCAATGTGGGACTGTTACGACCCGATTCCCGAATCCCTACAGGACACGAGAATCGGACCGACTCGACTGATCCCAAGACCCAGTCGTTCAACGAGAAAGTAACCAAAAAGCAGTAAAATAAACCACATTCACCATGCATGTAACTAACAATAACAAAAGTACAGCAGTAAATAAAAGAACTACTACAATATATACCACCACAACAGTAAAGAATTAAAAACAATTACAGAAATATGAAGATTTCAATAAAAGAGTACAACGTGAAACAAAAATACTCACTACTACAAAAATACGGTACAACAAAAGTACAACTACTGGGCTCTACTAGGCCCAGCACCCTCCACAGCCGCAGGCTCTGGCTGCTCAACACTTGGTCCTGAAAAAGGTGACAAATGTGACACGTCAGTGAAATGCTGAGTAGAGTGGCAACCAGCTAGCTAAGAAAACAGTAAAGGTGGACAAGTAGCTGTTGTTTTTAATTTCTTTCTTTATTCCTCTATTTACTCTTTCTTGAATTATTTCTCAGATCTTTCTCTTGATCTCGAATGTTCCTCATGGGAACGATCTTGATTGCAGTCTTTTCCGAAAAGTAGAAGTAGCACATGGCGCTCTCCTAGCCGGGAGAGTCCCCCGTGGTGGTCCTACCCTCAGTCAACCACCCCAAGGTCACTGACAGACGTAACGGTGACTACGGCACGCGCGATAAACGCACGGGTAGCTACCCCGCATTGGCATGCGGTCAGTCATTTCCGTCAACGGGTGCACCCAAAGCACAGCACGGAACCAGTATAGGGAAGAGCCCTCTCAGTAACAGGGGTCCAGCCCCTCCACAGTAACCAAACAGGGGTCTTGCCCCTCCACAATCCGCGCACCCTCGCCTGACTACCCTGGTTTGCCCAGTGGGCCTAACAAGTCGGTGTAGGACGGCTAGCTGAACCCCGGGGCCCGTGGGGTGGCTAGCTCTCTCCCTACACTAGTAGCTCTCCCCGGTACTGTGTACGCGAGGGCCAAAAGTTGGTACAAAGTGGCCAGACCTAACCCCAGGTCCCTGAGGCGGCTAGCTCCGCTCTGCACTAAACAGGGGGACAGTCGCTCTCCTTGGCATTCCGTACTCAAGGGCCAGCTCACTTCCCCAATCCCATTTTATTTATCTTTCAGGAGCTCTACTCTTAATTCCCCGTAGGGTTCATACTCATATTTCTTAGGCCAAGCCATACTAGGTTTCATCATTTCAGTTTCATTCGCAAGTAGCCCAGGCTTCCAACATTTAATATCAATTTATAAGTAGCTCAATTTTTGTTTTCAACAACAGGAATCACATGTAGCAATTACTAGCAACAGTACTCTATATTTCACAGGCAGCTGTTATCCCATTACAGGCAAATGTCATTATTCTATCTACTTTTCCAAGACTGCAATTCATGTATTCACGACATTCGTTTCAGTGTTTCTGTTCCTAGGATTCATGCCACACCCTAGGATCTATCATTCAATCTAGTTTTCAAGTCCTAGGATTAATGCCATACCCTAGGATTTATTATTCAATCTAGTTTTCTGATCCTTGGATTCATGCCATACCCTAGAATCTATTGTTTATCTCAAAGATGCATTAAAGTTGGTAAATAACTAAGGGGAGCCACTCTACCCGCAAAACCGGGAGTAATGGGGGCATGATCAACAGGTCCACGTGCCTCTACAACCCCCAAAGCTGCAACGGATCGAGGTCCTAACACAAGGATCAATCACAAGGAACCTCTTAGAATAGGATAAAAGTATTTTAAACAAGTAGAGGAATAATTTCTGAGAAGAACGGAATCTCAAACGCGGAAATCGAACTTCGAACGGACCCTAAACGGGTCAAAAATGACAATTCTAACTCAAATCAGAGGTCTGGAACACCTTCTAGACATCTTAAAAGGTGGTCCAGGTCAAACCTCACTCTGAGCTGTTCTTCAGACGTCCAGGATCCCGCTGAACCATCTGGACCTAGTTCCAGACATCCGACTATCACTCCGGACGTCTGGAGACTCTCTCCGCCATCTGATGCTATGCCCAGATGTCTGATCTGTGTGGGAGCACGTGTCCTTGCGCCTTCCCGAAATGAAACCTGCATGCTCGATGAAAACCTCCTCATCACGACATGTCTCAGCCTTCGGCGGATCGGCCTGCATGGCCATATCCGCAAAAAAGGAGGAAGATGAGAAATATCGTACCTTTCAGACGTCTGGATCTCTCTCCAGACGTCGCTTGCGTCGTCTGGACATAGGTCCAGACGTCTGATTCTGGGAAAATTTCCCAAAATCAGGACCTCCTCGCCTTCTTCCTACTGCGCACGGCCTCGCCGCGCTCGCCCGCCTGCTGCCTAAGCTGCACCTGCACCAGGGTAACCTCCCCAGCACCATGCTCCCGCTGCGCGCCCATTGGCCGGCCCTGGGCTGCTCCGACGAGCTCTCTCTCTCTTCCTCATGCGCTCTCCCTCTTCTCCCCTCTCGCTGCACCTCCTCCTCCCCGCACGCACCCGGCAGCAGCTGCTACCCTCGCTCTCTCACTCTCACACTCACGCTGGAAGAAGGAGGAGACTGTGGAGTGGTGGGTAAGGGAGAGGGAAGGGGGGGAGGTAGGTATTTGAAGGCGTCAAGGAAGAGAAAAAGCGCCTGCAGGTTGGCGGGTTCAGTCTGCGCGCGCACGTGCGCAGACTCGCAATCATACGCACGCAAAAATTTATTTCCAGACGTCTGGGAAGGCGTCCAGACGTCTGACCAGACGTCTGGACCAACTCCCAGACATCTTAAAAGTGTTTGATGTCTCAGTCTTAACAGGGACTAAAATGCTACTTGATGAGAGCCTCATCATGAGCCTTAACTAGCTCATTTTGACCTAAGAAAGAGAATAAGAGCTCCTACATAACCTAGAGAAGGGCTTAATTCAAAGAATAAGTGTTTTGAGAAGAAAACATGAAATCAAGGTTAAAACTGTAATTTCACCATTGCAGTACATAGATGGGATTTCTCAGAGTCAAAACATAGGTCAAATGGTATGAATAAGATAAAAAGTAGGTTGGTTCAGTCAGAAATGAGTTATTATGCAATCCAAGAATCAAATGACATTCTGTAACCCTAAAACAGACCTGCTTAACTCAACAATGTTTTGGTCAAGATAAAAATCAAGTAAACCCTTTAAAATTCATGGAAAAATATCCCCTAGGAATTAGAACCTTCAATTCGACCTTGGGAACCTGTTTTGACCTATATTGTGGTCCTAACTCATTAATTGACCTAATTTGGATTTTTGTGCAAAATATCCAATCAAACGTGGTCAAACCTAAAATCCAACTTCACCATTGGATTCCTTAGATCCAAATTAGGTCTGTACCAAAATTTGGACCTAAGGGGAGGTCATCTTGACCTACTTTGCAACATAGTACACCCAATTACATTTTGGCTCTTATCTTTTGAAAACCATTGCACAAGCCCCCCTAACTTCCTCGCCACTCTTACAAACAGGTCCCTCCACCATTAATGGGGAGAAATCCTACTCCGGCGAGGAATGGAGGGGGAGTACTCCTTGATTCTTCAGAGATCTCCTCCCAGATTTGGAAGGGAGATTCTCTGAGGAATTCCCTTCCATCGGAGCGTGGTTCTAATCTCTAATTCGCACCCAATCTCTCGTGCGAACGCACAAGAGATTTGGGTCTCCAACAGTTTCCATCTCCGGAGAAGTCTCTTGTGCTTGGAAGCTTGTCTTCCAAGCATTAGAGTCCCTGCCGGCAACTATAAAAGCACCACCACCTCCGATCGCATTTCTTCAGCTCGACTTAGCCAGAGATCCACCCCAATTTCATCTTCTTCTCCTCCGGCCAAGAAGTCCAGCGAGCTTCTGCGAGCCTCCCTCCTCTTTCTTGACGCTCTGCCACATTACTAGTGGCAGAGTTGCCCTCACCATCTTCCTCCGCGTCGCGCAACACCCGCATGTGCACCTCTAAACCCTTCATCGTCGCCGCTCTCCCTCCACTGGACACCTTCTTCTCTGGCGACAGCAGGAATAGCCAGCCGCCAACTCTCCCCCTTCATCCACTTAGTTAGGTTAGACTTACTCCTCTCTATCCCCTCTCTCTATTTTCCCTTTCGAGCCCTCGCAACCACTGTCCACTGCCATCTTCTCCATCTCTGGCCACCCACCGGCGAGGTGCCTCCATCACTCCACACCTCCACATGCCTCGCCAAACACCTCACCACCTTCGCCATAGTCCACTGATCATCATCCACCCTTCCATCGACCACCCACACTACCATAAATGCCCCCCGACCTAACCCATAAGCACGGCCACGGGGTGACCTAGGCACGCACGCTTAGGCCGCTCCGCGGCCTGCCACCTACCGTCCCACCTTCACCTTGATACGGCGAAGCTTCCCATGTGTTTTAATGGGGCTGCAAGGCCGTGTTTGTGTGTGTCAGATCTCACCACCTGCCGCCATTGAAGCACACAGTGAGAAGGTCGTGAGCTTCATCCCAGGCTGCGCGCTCCAGGCGTCAGAGTCCCAGAGGAAGTAGATGAGTGCGCAAACTCATACAACCGAGCAATTGGTTTGGCAAGCAACCTAGTAGCAGCAATTGAAGGAGTTCCTGCGGGCACGAGCACAGAAGTGGGCGGGACATTTAGTCCCACCTCGTGAACGCAAGAGCGTAGCACGTAGGATAAATTGGATTTGTGTTTTATGTTGTCAGCCTCGAGAACACAGGGGTGAGGTCCCTCGCCCTCACTCGCCACGCCTCATCCGCGACACTCCCATGCGGACCTGGCACCCAACCCGATTACCTATCCAAGCACTCCTCGCGCATCACACCCGCGTCGGTGCGCCTAGACCCAGGCATGCACCCGACCCGATTGCCCAGCTCTAGGAGAGCGTACCGAAGAGAGAAATAGAGAGAGAGAGACGCGAGGGAGGGTAGGGGTAGGTTTTGCTCTTCAGTGTGTGCAGGGAAGAAGAAGGAAGAGGAAGGCGCAACCGAAGCTAAGGCACGGTGAAGCGAGGCTAAGCAGGGAAGGAAAGACTTAGTTGCAAAAGGAAGAAGAAGAAAGGAAGGCCAAAGAGAAGAGAAAGTCAGAGGAGAGCTAAGGCTAAAGGAAATCAAGGCAGAAGCTAAGGAAGAAGAACAAAGGCTGAAGTCAAGGGAAGGAGCAGCACTGTAGCAGAGGCAAGGTTGAGGAAGAAAGAAGAAGAAGATCGCAGAGGAAGAAGAAGGATAAAGGCACTGTGCAAGAGAAGAAGGAAGAAGAGCAAAGAAAAGAATCTGCAAAGAAGAGACAAGGAAGAAGAAGCAGACGGCCAAAGTCAAAGAAGAATAGAAGAAAAAGAGCTAAGGAAAATTAGAGAAAGAAAGAAAGAAGAAGAGAAAGCAGAAAGGAGAAGGAAATAAGATAAAAGCTTAAAGAGAATATCTTTTTAAGACGTCTGATCATGGAATCAGACGCCCAATTTCTCTATTTTTGCGACAATTGACACAAATTCTTGCATTTATATTCTGAATTAGGTTTTGAGTAACTCTAAGTGTTCAATTACATTATTGAGATTAGTGAATAAATTCCATTTGCTCCCTGTGTTCGACCTCGAATACTTAGGTTTTCGAGTAATAAATTCTTATTTGTTGTGAACACTTGGTCACCTATACTACAATGCGACTGACTTAAAAAGCCCGACAAAGCGTTGCAACACTACTCCTTCACTTGCGAGCAGCTGCTAGGATGGCTTCCATTTGAAGCTAATGAAATGCTCAACGTTCCCAAGTGAGCACCTAGATGGATGCCTGGGTGCCTTCCACTCAACCTAAGGGTGTCTCCTGGGGCTTCAGCGGCTGACGAGAGCTTCAAGCTCCGCTCCAGCTCGATGCTACTGGCGTAGAGGAACTCGACACCTGAAAATCAAGAAAAAGGGCCTAACAGCCACGTCAAATAGTTCAGTAGGATCGCCATGGGACAGCGAACATGGTGGTGGGTGTAGCATGAGGCAAGGAGCGTCATGGAGGTTTGACGACCTAGAGGGAGATGGCTAGAACTGCGTGAGTCGGGTGAGGAGTTTGGAGGGGCAATCGACCTAATTAGGTTGGGGCTTTTGTTCGTGAAGTTGAGGTGGAGGTGTAGAGGGTTTCGGTGAGGTGAATGGAGGGGTGTAGCAGCGGAGACGTCTCGCCGGAAGAGTGGCCGGAGATGGAGAAGATGAAGGTGGTCGCGTGTGTCGAGGGTAGAAACAAGGATAGAAGGAGGGGAATCTAATCTATTGAGCTAGGGGAATTAATCTAACCTAGAACTACAGGACGAAAGGGGGAGAATGACCGTGCCAGGGGTACGTCGGCGTCGGGGAAGAAGATGCTCTGGTGAGTAGGAAACGGCGAGGAAGACGAAGGGAGAGAGACGCCGGCTAGTATTGCATGACGCGGAGGAAGATGAGGAAGGAGGATCTGCGATCGGTATTGCTGGTAGACGACGAGGGTAGGCAGAGGGAATCGCCAGAGCTTGAGGAGCCTTTCGACCGGAATAGGAGGGAGTAAATGAGGGTAGATTCGGCCAAAATCAAGCTTCGGATCGACGGCGTGCACTGGGGTTCCTTTTATAGGTCTCTAGAGGGTGATTAGAGCTTGGGAAGTAAGCTTCTCAAGCTTGGAAGGCTCGCCAAAGTTGGAAACCCAACTCTTTGAAGGATTCTCATGAGAATTTGGGTGATTTTTAGGACTTCGGATCTAGCTAAAAAGGAAGCTAATTTCTTGACGAATTCCCCTTTCAAATCTGAGAAGGATTCGTCATGAAATCAAAGAGATATTGCCAGATGAAGCACACCGGAGTTGTAGGATTAGGATTCTAGGGCGGTAGGGACCTATTTGAAGAAGAAGATGACAAAGATAGGGGACTTCTGTAATAAATTCAAAAGCTGAGGGGTTATTTGGGAGATTAAGAGTCAGACTTGGACTAAAATGCAAACTAGGTCAAAATGAACTCAAATTGGGTCCAAATTTTGGTGCAAATATAATTTAGACTCAAGGAATACAATGGTGTAGTTAGATTTTGGTTTTGACCTAGTTTTACTGGGTAATTTATGTAAAAATCTAAATTAGGGCAAAAGTTTATTTGTGGCTCTATTTTGGGTCAAGACGAGTTCTGATGGTCAAATTGAAAGTACCAAACCTTAGAGACTATTTTTCTATGAATTTTAGAGGATTTATGTGAATTTTATCTTGACCATAACCTCAGTAAATCAAGTAGGTCTATTTTTAGGGTTTCAGATGTCATTTAATTCCTGAAATGTGCAAAAACCCATTTCTGTCTGAACGGACCTACTTGTTAGAACATTAAGACCATTTGACCTTTAATTAATCCTTGAGAAATCCTATGATTGTTCTGCAATTGAGATATGCTATTAAAACTACAGTTTTACCCCTATTTCCTTGTTATTCTCTCAGAATGGAATTGTAGTGAATTACGGTCCTCTGGCTGTTATGTAGGAGAATTTATTCCTTAATTATGACTAATTAAAGCTAGATATGGATGATGATGACATTATCATCATCGGCGAAGATAGTGGCGGTGATGATTTGAAGTTTTGTGGTCGGGTAAGGTCGGATGGAGTCGGGGAAGAAGGTGCGGTGGTGGGTTGGTTGATGGAGTGTTTCAGTGGCTGTGAGGTGGAATTAGGTGAGGGGTTTTGTGATAGGATCTAAAATATAGGATATGGCTACGCGCACAAATACTTAAACACAATATTAGTAATAACAAGAAAGATTTGCACAAGCACTTCAAACCACAAAGGATACAAAATGCGTAGTGGTTCCCTTCCCTTGGGTACTCCACTACCTAAGCCTCCCAGCTTAGGGTTTTTAACTCGATTCCCTCAACCCCGAGGAAATCAATTTACTAATCAAGGTAATTCACGGGTTACCTCAACCTAATTACAACAATGGGTTTGTTACAACCCAATGAGCAACAAGCTCAAATACAAAAGAAGTACAGGTGTAAGAAAGACAAATCTTACAACTAAGTTCCTAAGCCTCTCAACAATAAATAAAATAATATTACCGATTTGAGAGCCTAGTGAAGACGTGAATGCCTTGAGAATGTGTGAACAAAACACATCGATGTGTTTGCTAAACCCCTAGCGAGATTGAAAAGCAGCAAGCTATTTCTTTCTCTTTGAATATGGTGGAATGTATGAAATATAGCTCTAGGATTATTTTCTTATCTCTCTTATTTTTTAGCTCTAGGATTATTTTCTTATCTCTCTTGTATCTCAAGTGTGCAACCAAAGAGTCCTAGGGTCATTTTACGTAGTTTAGGACCTAGGATACTCGTCTACTAGACGTTGGGATTTAATTCCCAACGTTCACATAGCCTAAATAAATTTTCTAGCCGTTCAGAATTGGGCTAACGACTAATTGGTACCGGTACTAAAGTACCTATACCGGTACTAGCAGCTCACTGCCACCAGTACATGAGTCCTAGTATCAGTACTCATCATTGGTATAACTCCCAGGTTTGGAATTCCTTGGGCACAGTAACCTACCTATACCGGTACTCATCATGGGTACGGTACTTGTAAGGTTCAGGCCAGAAATAAGGCATCAACTTGTGGCCAACATGTACTGGTACTCATGGTTGATACTGGTACTTGTTGTTCACAATTTGAGACAAATTCTCAAACTTATGCTTTGCAAATACCAGTACTGATGAACAGTACCGGTACTTGCTTACAAGTACCTGTTTTAAGTGTTTTAATTCATTATGTACTTTGAAAATGTTCGCAATATAAATCATAATTTATCTCTAACTGATTTTACGACCTAAGTTATGATTCTTTGTTAAGAGGCATATACAATCTATAAATATAAAATCTAAACTAGAAAAACTAAAGGTCGAAGATAATCTTCTCCTCCTCGATTCTTCCTTGTCATCTTGCCTCCTTCTTATCATGATCTTCTCCTTTTCATCAAGCCTCCATCATTTCCTATTTGCCTTGATCCTTCACCTAAATCTGAAAAACACTTAATGGCAAACATTAATCCATAATAATTTTGTTAACACCAAAACAAGATGTGAAACAAGGTTCCAACATTTTGATGGCGGAGGCGAGGGGGAAGTTTTGGGAGTGACGCGATGGTGTTTGGTGGTTTGAGGCGTGCGGAAGGCTTCGCTGGAGCATCACCAGAGTGAAGAAAGATGAAGGGGGAGAGGGTGATTAGTTGATCGAATTGAGGATATAAGATGTGGAATCTAACCTAAAGAAGGAGAGGGAGATGAATAGCTTATCTAGGGACGAAGGGGAAGAAGCTCCAGGCCGACTTTGATTGGCTGGCACCAAAGAGGATAAAGGTTGCTTCGTTGAGGGGAAGTAACGATGACAAAGGGATAGATGACCTCTACTTTGGTTAGCGAGAGGCGGAGGAAGAAGAGGGAGGTCGTGGCCTGGCCAATTTGGCCGTTGGCTGGCCTGAAGAAGATGTCAAGGAGGGTCGCTGGAGTCGAGCAAGAGGGCGGCCGGAGAAGGAAAGAACTAGAGGTTTTGGGCCTAAACTCGACTAAGGAGCTAGGCCTCACGCGAGGGATCCTTTTAAAGGCCACAAGGCGTGCTCTAAGCAAGGAAGGAAGCTCAAAAAGCTCGAAATCTCAAGGAAGAGGATCCCTTAATTCACAGAGTTCACATGAGCTTTCTAGTGCAAATCGAGGTCCAAGACTTGGTTTAATCAGAAGAGGATCTCCTGAGGAATGTTCCTTCCAATTTTAGGAGGATTTAGCTAGGTATCGAGCGAGAAAACCTCGCTTGAATTTCGGCAAGAAAGCTCCGTTCACACCAAAGGCAGTAGGGACCTTTTTGAAAAAATGATGACAAAGTTAGGGACCAGATCACAAATATGTCGAAAGTTAAGGGCTTAATTGAGAGGAATAGAGTTTAAATGGACTAAAATATAAACTAGGTCAATATGGACTTTGATTGGGCCCAAATTTTGGTACAAACCTAATTTGGATCCAAGAAATCTAGTGGTAAGTCGAATTTGAGTTTTGACGAAGTTTGATTAGGTAATTTGCGTAGAAACCCAAATTAGAGCATAATTCCGTCTAAGACTCTGTAAAAGGCCAAAATAGGTTCAGATGGTCACACCAAGGGTACCAAACCTCAAGGAATATTTTTATATGAATTTTAAGAGGTTTATACGAATTTTATTCTAACCAGAACCTTTTCAATTCAAGCAGATCTGAAATTAGGATTTTGGGTGCTGATTTGATTCTCGAAACGCGCGAAACCCCGATTCTGTCTATGTGGACCCTCTTATTGGAATTTAATGCTCATTTGAATTTCAATTAACTCGTGGAAAATCCTGTGGTTACTCTGCTTGCATGATGTGATGTTAAAACTACATAATTAACCTTATTTTAATGTTTTCTTCTCATAATGGATTTACATGGAATTATGGCTATCAGGTGATTATGTAGGAGCATTTGTTAATTAATCATAACTAAATAAAGATAGTTATGGCTCACCAAATATAGTTACCATCAGTCGGGATTTGGCCGTTTGAAGGAGAGATCTATGGTTGGTTTGCAGGAGGATGATGGTATCGTGGTACAAGTGGAAGCTGTCCTCAAACAGGAGGGACCCTTTCCTAACAAGGTCATCTTGAGATGTGGGGAATCACCATGGCATGTCTTCAGGTGGAGGTGCAACCGGTTTACCCTCAAAAGCCAGTGAAAGAGAATGCAGGTAGGGGCTCACAGGAGGATGTGGGGGCGTAATGGAGGGAGGTGCAGCGTGAGGAGGGTAAGGATGGTGGTGGGGGCATGAAGAAGAGGAAGGTTGTGCCTGAGGAGGTGAGGGAGAGTTCGGAGGGGGATGCAACTACTGCTATGGAAGGGGTGATGGGGACTAGTACATTAGTGGTGATAGATGAGGGGGCTGGTAGTAGCATGCAGCCTGATGGGGAGATGGAGGAGAAGGGTGATGAGTTCACCTATGCCGAGGCTGGTGTAACCTATGAGGTTGGGTCATCTTCCTAGGAAGGAGGCAATAGGCGAGATAGATACAAGTCGAGGAACAGGGGTGCGGTCAGTGTGCCTCAGGTTGATGAAGAGTCAGTTGCCAGAGTTGTTGGTGTGGTTCACACAAGAGGTGTAAACTCGACCTTCTCATGTTGAGGGTCTTGTCGTGGAACATGCGTGGGCTACGCGACAGGGCTAGGTGTGGGGCGCTAGTCAAGTACTTGAAGGAGTGGAGGGTGGATTGTTGTCTTCTGCAGGAGACGCATGTGGAGGGAGAGGGTGCCTCTGTCTGGCAATCGTTGTTTTTGGGTGGTCTTGCACAGGCTCGACACGTCCAAGATTTGGGCAATCAGGTGGTTTGTGTGTGTGGTGGAAGACAAGCACCTTGTAGTTGAAAGACATGTGGTCAGGCTCTTTTTCCATTACATGTAAGTTTTGTAGGTTCTTTGATGACAGAGACTTCTTTGTGACATGCATGTATGGGTCGTGTGTGCAGAGAGACAGACCGCAGTTGTGAGATGAGTTGAGGGAAGCAACTAACCAGGTGCAGGGAGGGGCGTGGCTGGTTGGTGGGGATTTCAATGCCATGCTACTTTCCTCTGATCGACCGAATAGGTGTATAGATTCGTCCACCTTTGAGTTCCAGATAGTAGTGGTTGAGTTGGAGCTAGTAGACCTTCCTGTTGCAGGAGTCTCGTACACGTGGTGTAACGATAGTGGACAGATGTCTAGACTTGACAGGTTCCTTTGTAGCATGGAAATGATGGGACTCTTTCAGTTGACATCGGTGGTGGCCATGACGAGGCCTTTTTCAAATCATACTCCCATCCTTTGGGAGAGTGGAGAATGGGCTTCTACACACACTTGCTTTAGATTTCAGCACTCTTGGTTGGGAGAGTAGGGGTTCAGGGAGATGGTGTCGTCCTGGTGGGAGTCACAGGATGATGTTGGCACGACCACATAGAGTTTGGCATCCAAGCTCATGGGGTTGTGTCATGTTCTCTTTGAGTACCGCAAGTCCATCACTGCATCAGAGCACAGAGGCGTCAGGAGGCGTTGGATGGTGTGCACAGATTGGATGTGAAGGAGGAGGCGGATGTTCTGTCAGAGGAGGAAATTGCACAGCGAAAGGCATTGCAGGAGGTTGTGGCATTGGAGGATCTAAAAAGGGAGATAGATTGGAAGCAGAAGTCCAAACAGATTTGGCTGAAGGAGGGCAACTTCAACACAAAATTTTTCCATGGCATCGCCAGTGCCAGAAGAAGGCAGAATTAGATAGTGAAGTTAGGGTATGAGGGAGAGGTGGCTGAGTCTGAGGGGGGATATTTGTGAAATGGCAAATAGATATTTCTTTGGTATGTTCAGAGTTGATTTGAGGGGTAGATGGAAGCTCCGCTCATCAGATATGCCAACCTTGGGAGAAGAGGTTGATTGCATGCTTTGTAGGATGGTGTCTGAGGTGAAGGTAGTGGAAGCACTGAAGGGTCTTAAAGCAGAGGTCTCCCCTAGGCCTGATGGTTTCCCTGTCCTTTTTTACAGAGAGTTCTGGTCAATGGTAAGAGGGGATGTGATGAGGGTGATGGAGGAGTTTAAGAGGAGGAATGCAGGCCCAGAGAAGATTAATAGATTGTTGCTTTTTTTGCTTCCCAAGAAGTCGAGGGCGGGGAATGTTCACATTTCTGTCCTATTGCCTTATTAAACTCCATTTATCTGGTGATTGGTAAGGTGTTGGCAAATAGGTTGAGAGAGGTTTTGCCAAGTTTGATTAGCCCGGTCCAGTCAACCTTTCTGAAAGGCCACTCTCTGCAGGAATCTTTTATCTTGGCGTAGGAGATGATCTCAGGTTGGGGTCGCAGGAGGAAGGTCACCTTCTTATGGAAGGTAGATTTTTCTAAGGCATATGATTCTATCTCGTGGCCATATCTATGAGAGATCTTCAGGAGGATAGGCTTTCCTGAGGAGTGGGTGCAATGGATGAAGAGATGTATTATCACTTCGTCTTTTTCCTTACTGGTGAATGGGGAGCCTACTGGTGAGTGGATCCAGCAACATAAGGGGGTGAAGCAGGGATGTCCGCTTGCACCTTTGGTTTTCATCTTGGTTGTGGATACTTTGGCATGTCTTACTTTTAAGGCATGCGATGGGGGGTTATTTCATGGCTATACGTTGAGGAGCAGTCGGGCTTTGATGCCCATTTTATGGTATGCTGATAACACGGTCTTCTTCATATAAGGGGGTACTAAAGAGGCTGAGTGCATCAAGTATCAAGTAGATATTTTTGGAGACCTCTCTGTTCTAAAAATTAATGTGGCCAAGTCATTGCTCATTTGTCTTAGGGGAATGACACATGCACAAGAGGACATTTCACAGATTTTGCAGACACCAGTGGTGTCATTGCCTATTCGTTACTTGGGCCTTCCTCTGCGTTCCAAGAATATGAAGAGTTGGGACTAGAAGGACCTCCTTGAGAAGATGTCCTTGAGGTTGGCCGAGTGGTGCAGTAAGCTTTTTTCCAAGAGGGGACGGTTGGTTCTATTGAATTTTGTTCCCTCTGCCATGCGGGTTTTCCTTCTTTCGATGTTCAGACTGCCAAATGTTGTTATTAAAAAGATGGAGGTGATGAGGAAGCAATTCTTCTGGAAAGGGGCTGGTCATGATGGGCATTTCCTACAACCGGTCAAATGGAGGACCCTTTGTAAGCCGAAGAAGGATGGTGGATTGGGAGTGCAGTCCTTCAAGGAGTTTGATGATTCTTTGTTATTAAAGTTGGATATCATTATTCTCAAGGGGGAGGATTGATTACGCAGCAATCATAGGTCTTAATTGACCTAAATTAGGTTAGGACTTAGCATAAGTTAGGGTTATTCATGCATGCATACGCATTATCTGCATCTTTACTACTTTCCTTTAGCTATGCATAAAATAATGTTATAATATGCTGATTAAGTGCATTATGTCGATTGCAGGGAATAAGCTGATCAGGAGCTGGATCTGAAGCTGGATCATGAATAACGGGAGTTGTAGCAGAGCTGGAGCAGAAGGCTTAGTTTAGATGTAGGAATAATAATGTAAGGGGGTTAAAGGTTTTCTATTCTATTAAGTAGAAATAAAGCAGTAAAATGTGAAGAGCTTAGGTCCATCCTAGCCCTAGGATAGCCTAGAGACTTCCCCAAGCCTTAGCCACCCTTAGATTAGGTCACAACACCCTAGGAAGCCCTAAAACCCTAGTTTCAACCCTTCTCTGGACGTCCAGATAAGTTTTAAGATGTCCAGGACCCTTAGCCAACTCCCACACACTTCAAACTCACTTCTGCAGTGTTATTGGATGTCCATACACTTTGTCAGACATCTAATTTCTGCAGAATACCCAAAACAGAACCTGAAATCCTTCCTGACTCTGATTGGACGTCCAGACAACAAGTCTGGACTTCTGATTTTTGAGTATAAGACGTCTGATTCTATTATTAGATGTCTGATACTGCTCTCCAATTCCTGTTTTGAGATTTAAACCTTGATCTTGGATCTCTAGGTCCCTAAACCCAATTCCAACCCCATAGGAACCTAAACTAAGGTGCCCTAACCCTAGTACATCACCTCTAGACCTCCCTAAGGACCTAATTAGGTCCTCACTAAACCAAATTGACTTGGATCTTAGTCAATTCCATCAGCCTATTCAATTGGACTCATTGAGTCCAATTGAGCCCTGATCTCAGCACACATTGTCCAATTGGACTCAGTGAAAGTTCAATTGACCTAGACCTGACTTAATTGAGTTGTTTTACTCTCAATTAAGTTTTCACACACCCAATTAAACTTGTATTAAGTTTAATTGCACTTTACCTTAGTGAATTAGGGTTTATAACCCTAATTTGAGACATACCTTGACCTATACCCACTAGAACCTAACCCAATCAACCTAGCCACCTAAGTTTCGACCCACACACACCCACACACACCATCCACACGAAAATATCTAGCCTAGAGTTCTCTAGAACTCTCTACCATGTGTGGTTGCCTTGGTTGCCAAAAATAGCAACCAAGAGCCATTCAATTTTTAGATCCACATTTGGTGGATCTAAAAACCACCATCCACCCTCTCTCTCTCACTCTCCCACGAGCTCCCACCATAGGCCTCTCTAGAGAATTCCATAATTCTCTAGAGAGCTTCCCTTAGGTCTATAAAATGATCCCTTGGGTGGCCATTTGCACCAATTCACTTCCTTGACACTTGCAATCCATTGGTGCCTTTCACGCCACCTCCACTTAGATAGTCACTCCACCTCCACGAGCTCACTACCACCACCATGGAGGACACCATGCCGGGATGCTGGATCAACCCTACCTCTCTCCAAGGGCCGGCCTAAGTTCCATTGGCCGCCCCTCCTTCTCTCGACCACTCCAAGGCCATCGGGGACCACCCCTGAATGCCCTCTATTCTTCTACCTTTAAATCATGCTCTTCATAATCTTTATTGCTTTCATTTACTGCTTAGTAGTGTAGTCTTACTTCTCCCCCAATGATGCATGTGAAATCCCCCCGTTGATTCTAGTATGCAATCATTTTCTAGTAGTTAGGTTTAACTTTTAAGCATTCATGTATAAGCTTTCCTCTATATTTCCTTGTGCAACAACTCTCCAATGATGAATGAAATTGCATTATATATATATATATATATCTTATGTGTTTGAAATCACCATGAGCTGAATGATTATCGTATTTGCGTAATTTAAGTGCCTGTTCTTTAACTGCCTATATATTACGCACCAGCATGTCGTTTAAATAAAGTAGAGCGGCTTTAAGATCGATTTCAAAAGCAAAAACAATGCCTCCCAGAGACGAACGACCAGGACTCAAAGTCTCGTTATTTTTATAATATCTTTGTTGGATCGTATTTCGTAACTATACTACAACGCTTTTATCAAAAATGCGATCTACGATCTCCCAACAAGGATGGCCTTTGGTAATAGTTGGTTAGAGATTCATATGGGGAGCCAGACACTTTGGAAGGGGTGGTGCACCCATCCTTGCCTTCTCCTTTTTGGGTGTCTGTGTGTACGATGGTTCAGAATCAGATGTCTTCTTTTTCCTCGAAGTTAGGTGATGGGTGTATATTTCTGTTCTGGAAAGATAATTAGAGTGGACATGGGTGTCTTGTGGACTTGTATCCTCGTTCCTATGGCAGGGCAGAGAATAAGGAGGCCAGGGTGAAGGATTGGTGGGATGGTGAGTCTAAGAGGTGGAGGACGCCAATGCAGGTTCAACACTATGCGTGTAGGGCAATTGAGGAGTCTGGCCGGTTGATGGAAGCATTGGAGGCTTTTCGTCCACGGACTGATGTTGATTGCTTGGTTTGGAGGGAGGGTGTCTATATCCCCTCCAAGGCTTACCATTCAATGCTCCCTAGTGTTGACGATGATGTGCATTCGCAGGCTTGTCATGCGATGTGGAAAATTAAAGTTCCTTTGAAGGTGTAGATCTTCCTGTGGCTTGCAAGAAGAGACGGGCTGGTGATGAGATCTTTCTGACATAAGGTCATGGGGACACCTCTTACTCCTTTGCTCTCTTTATGGATTTGGTGATAATGACATCTACCATTTGATGGGAATGTACTTAGTAGTTGATGATGTGTGATGCAAAACCTTCTCCACCTCTCTATTGACGTGGGATGATCTATGGAAGGGGCTATGTGATCGTCTAAGCCCTGGGTCCACATGATTGCAGTGCTTTGGGTTGTGTGGAGGGCCATGAATGAAGTTATGTTTAATAAAAATTGGTGTTAGGTGGAGAACATCTGTAATGATGCGAATGTATGTATAAGTTTATGACTCTCTAACTTATAATTTTTTTTATTGATATAATATAAACGGACGACTAATACTTGTGGTGGTGGTCCTCTCTTCTCTTAAAATAAAAAAAAGAGTTATAGAAAAGGAAGTGAAAAATAAAGGTCAAAGGTTTATTGATGGTCTAATAATTTTAACGAGGAAAGAGTGAATGGGAGGAGGAGATATTGGGAAAGAAAAGAGGGAGAAATAAAAAGTGAGACAAAACTAGAAGAGTGATAAAGGAGCAAAACAAACACATGACGTGGTCGAATGATAAAAGTCTTTTAAATTATCTATACTATATTTGAAATGGGGTAAAGTATTGGATTTTTTTGTTATTTTAATGAAATGCTTATCTTTGAAAGGAAAAAACACCGAGTTGCAGTGCACCATGTCACCTCACGTGTCCACCCACGTCACCTATTTTAATCTTTATCCTCCTCCATCCTCTCAACTCAAGCAACCCACTCCCAAATCAATACAATATTGCAACAGCCATGACTCTCCCGTCCCTCTCTCTTCCCTACCTTTCCATTTCAGACTCCACCGAAAATGTTCTCCCTCTCACCTACCTATACTATATAATATAACTAAATCTTTCTTTTTAAGCAACGCCTCCCCTCATCTCTTTCTTAAATCAAGTATTACATATGATATATATGTTGAAATAAATATATATAGAAAATAAATAAATACATATATTTCCAACATTTTTATATAGATCAAAAATATTAAATCAAGTAACTTAAACATGGTTTGATAAGATCCACAATAAAATAAATAACAAATAATGTGTAACAACACAAATAAATAAAACGAGAAGAGACTAGATTTTACTCCGATCGAAACGTCCATTAAAGACTTCCCTTAAAGAAGGTATCGCCTCCCACAATATCGATGTATCGGAATCTGACGAACTCCTTCCAGGATACTATGATCCACCTCCAAGATTTGGTACACTTCGATCTTGAACGTCCTCGAAAATCACCTCAGGAAAACGAAATCGAGACAATTTAGTTTCTAACCAAATTCCTGATTGATTTACCAACTGAATGGTTTGATCAACCAAAAACTTCTCGTGAATCTCTCAATCTTCTTGTGCAAGATCGACAAAAGTGATTGAAGATTTTTCTACCAATCCAACGTCGAGCGAATGCACCAAGAAAGCTAGAAAAGAATGAGAGAGAAGGAGAAAGAGTGGAGAGAGCTTTTCTGCTCTTATGTGTTGAATGAGAGTCCCCTTGTGGCCCTTGTATCGAGCCCACGATCAGACATTTAAGAAAATCCCGTTTTATGGAAACACACCAATTGATCGATCAATTAAGTTTATTGATCAACCAAAACAATTGGTCAACCAATTTTACATTTTGATCGACCAATCTAGGTCAAAATCGTGAGATTAAAAATCTGTAGCAAAATGAGTCAAAGTTCCAAGTTTCAAATTGATTCACCCGAGCCCGAGCCCGAGCCGGAGCAGGGCAGGGCACGCATGTGTGCATGAATGGTCCCTAGCCCCCCTCTCACTCTTTGCTACATAAGCTGTGGGAGGCAAAAGTTTTTTACACCCACCAAGAGGTTTATCCACTTCCAGTATGGGACTAAAAACCTCTCCCAAATCTCACTGATTTCAACATGAATTCCCACGTCACCATATATCAATTATATCCCAATTGATGCAATTAGGCTCTTAAATCCAACAATCCCCCATAAATTTATCGTTGAAATTCAACGATAAATTTCTCGGCTACCACACTCTACTTTCAGTAAAGGTACCTTTCGATTTGAACCCTTACCTAAGTCATTCACCTTTACCATTACAGGAATAAAGTGAAACTAGTCATGAACTCTAAACCTTTGATGTGAAGTGTATAGTGGTGACAACAGAATGAAGTTCTTGGTGATAATCTTCAGGGTTGGTGCTCTTAAAGGCCATGCACTCTTTCCTGTTTCATGAGTGTAATCGGGAAAGATCCTATTCCCTTACCTACGGCCCACAGTAACACTCACATAGGTGGCGTTCTCTAAGGATTCACTACTCACATCCTGCCATAAAGGCTTGAACCAATTCAAAGCCTTTGCTCTTCCTAAATTTGCAGCTTAAGGCACTCAGGCTTCCAGGGATTGGACTCAGATGTAAAAACATCTAACAATGAGTGCCAACCAGTTCCCTATACAGCTTGTTGTTACCACATTAAACCTACTTTGTGGGATCTCCACTCAATTAGGTTGGGTTGCTGCTGCGGGTGAACTCCCAATAGGTCTCAGTCTCATCCTAAGCCTAGACTTAAGAATTAAAGATCTATCAAGTCCTTTAGTAAACGGATCTCCTGTATTATCCTTGGATATTATAAATTCCACAGCAATCACTCCTTGGGATACTAAATCCCTTACAGTCTTGAGTCTGATTTGGATATGTCTCCTTGTTTTCTGATTAAACTTTAAACTCTTAATCTTTGTTATAGCAATCATGCTATCACAATGCAAAGATATCGTAAGAATTGGCTTACGCACCATAAGGATTTATGTAAGAAGTCCCTTTAACCATTCAGCCTCAATTTTAGTGGTGTCCAAAGCACATAGCTTAGCCTCAAAGGTAGATCGGGCTAAAATGGTCTATTTTGCAGATCGCCAAGAGACTGCACCACCTCTAAGGGTAAAGGCATATCCGGTAACACCATTACTCCCAGAATCTCCCATTTGATCGATCCAACTTGCATCACTATATCCTTCCAAAACTGAAGGCTATTTACCATAATGCAAATTAAGGGAAACAGTTCCCTTTAAGTACCTAAGTACTTGGCCTAAGGCATCCCAATGAGTATGGTCAGGATAGCTTGTGTATCTACTCAACTTAGACATGGAAAAAGGAATATCTGGTCTAGTACAATTAGGCAAATACATCAAGCTTTTGATAATATGTGAATATCTTAGTTGAGAAACAAGCATTCCACTTTTGTTTTTATAGAGAGTTTTTGATGAATCAAAAGGAGTGCTTATAGCCTTGCAATCTTCATAGCTAAATTTCGCAAGAATCTTCTCAACATAATGAGATTGAGAAATAGCTATCTTCTCTACTGACCGAATCAGTTTGAGGTCTTGGATCACATTTGCAACACCCATATCCTTCATCTCAAACTTACTACTCAAGAACAACTTAGTTTCATTCACAATTCTAATGTTTGATCAAACAATAATATATCATCTACATATAGGCATAGAACAATAAACATATCACCCTTAATAATAGAGAAGACACACTTGTCAGATTTGTGATCTTCAAAGCCAAAAGATTGTATAGTCTTATCAAACTTTTCATGCCATTGCTTGGGTGCTTGTTTCAAACCATAAAGAGAATTAACAAGCTTGCAAACCTTTTTCTCGTTCCCAGGAGCTACAAATCCCTCAGGCTGGTCTATATAGATCTCATCCTCAAGATCACCATGAAGAAAGGCGGTCTTCACATCCATTTGGTGGATAGTGAGATCATAAATAGAAGCCAATGCAATAAGCATCCGAATAGTAGTTATCCTAATTACTGCAGAATAGGTATCGAAATAATCAATTCCTTTCATTTACTTGAATCCTTTGGCAACAAGTCTAGCTTTGTATTTTTCAATAGATCCGTTGGGCCTGAGTTTTCTCTTAAACACCCACTTGCCCCCAATAGTAAAAAACTCTGGAGGTAAATCAACCAACTCCCAAGTGCCATTAGAGATGATTGAGTCCATTTCATTCTTAACGGCATCTTTCCAGTGCTTAGCTTTAGAAGAAGCCATAGCATCACGACAAGTGGGGGGATCGCCCTCAATTTGGTAAGTAATAAAATCACTTCCCAAATCATTGGCAATTCTTGGTCTTTTGCTTCTCCTAGCTTCAGACTCTTCTACTTGATTCGGTCCAGAACAAGAAGAGCTAGCTCCCACATTAGACATCCTTTCCACTTGATTAGGAATAGAATCAGATGTGGTGGCTAAATCATCTGAAGTTACATTTTGAGGTAATCCAATCTTCATAGGAAAGACATCCTCAAAAAATATAACATCGCGAAGCTCAACAATAATGTTGATATTTATACCTGAAATATTAGATTTTATAACCAAAAATCTATAGGCATAACTATTATCAACATAACCCAGAAAGGCCGCGTTAACTGTCTTAGGTCCAAGCTTCTTCCTCTTGTGTTTTGGGATAACCACTTTTGCAAGGCAGCCCCACACTTTAAGGTATTTCAAACTTGGTTTCATGTTTCTCCAAATCTCATATGGACTACTTTCCTTACGCTTGTGGGGAACTCTATTCAGAATATGGCAAACCGCATTCAAAGCTTCTCCCGACATGTAAGTAGGTAATCCTAAGCTTTGCAAGAGAACGTTGACCATGTCAGTTAGGGTCTTATTCTTTCACTTCCCTATCCCATTAGATTGAGGGGAATATGGCGCCATCACTTCATAAACTATACCAAGAGCTTGGCACTGTTCATCAAATAAATTAGACGTATATTCTCCTCCTCTACCAGACCTCAGTCTCTTAAGAGTTTTCTTAGTTTATGTTTCTACTTCTTTCTTAAAGATGAGGAATTTACTTAATGCATCATCCTTAGACTTAAACAAATACACATAACAATATCTGCTACTGTCATTTATAAATGTGATAAACTATTTTTTATTGTCCTTAGTCAACACATCGTTAAACTCGCAGATATTCGTGTGCACCAAATCTAGAACCTCAGTATCTCTAGTAATAGAGTGAAAATGCTTCCTAGTTTGTTTAGCTTGGACACATATCTCGCATTTCTTAATTTTATTTATGGTGTGTTCAGGAATCATAATTAATTTCATCAATCTTTTTAAATAATTAAAATTTACATGACCTAATCTACCATGTCATATATCACAAGATTCAATATTACTGCAAATAGATTAAATCGAATGAAAACTAACATTATTTAGAGCATTTTTAGATGATGCATCCACATCACATCTCACTTAAATAATAGATCAAAATCTGTTAAATACTCATTTCCATAAAATATTCCATGTCTCAACATAACAACTTTATTACATTTAAAGTTTAACTCAAAATCCTCTCTAACTAGCAAGGAATCAGAAAGAACAATCTTTTTCATAGCAGGAACGTGCAACACCCTACGCAGTGTCCAGACTCGCCCCGAGGAAAACCTCAAGTCCACGTGTCCGAATCCTAGCACCTTAGCTGTAGAGTCGTTCCCCATCTTTACAATCCCGCCACTGCAGGTCTGATAGGAAGAAAAGAACGATCTATCAGTATAAATATGTACATTGGCTCCAGTATCCACGAGCCATTCAGTAGGATCGTGAATAACATAGAGTTCGAGTTTTATTGAGACATACCCATCATTAGCCCCGACCTCCTCGGTGATCACATTCACCTGAAGATCCCCATCTGTGATCTTCTGTTGAGCTTTATTAGAAGGACAATCCTTCTTCCAATGCCCAACTTGTCTACAGTGCCAGCATGGTTTATTCTTGGATTTCTTCTAGATCTTAGGTTTGACTTTCATTTTATTTTTATTGTTCTTATTATTATTCTCCTTACCCTTAGATGTCATGATATTCACCTTAGACTCCACAGGCATTACAAGTTTCTGTTTCCTATGCTATTTCTCAATAGCAATGGCTATCATCAAGTTATCTAGATAAATCTTTCCTTTCCTATGCTTGAGAGTCATCCCAAAGTCTTCCCAAGATTTAGGAAAATTTTCAATGATAGACGTAACTTGAAACTTTTCAAGAAGCTTCATTTCAGCCTTTGCAAAGCCATGGAGTAATAACAGAAATTCGTGTGCTTGCTCCGATACTGATTTACCCTCAACCATTTGGAATTTAAGGAATTTTGCGACAGGGTATTTTTCAATACCAAGGTCCTCGGTATTATACTTCATGTCCAACTCCTCCCATAGCCCCTTCGCAGTGGATGTGGATGTGCTGTACATATCAAACAGCACATTGGACAATGCCAATAAAATGCAACCATGACAAATACGGTTGCACAAATTCCACACATCCACCGCTTTTTTGGCCTTTAAGAGTGGATTTTTCCTTATCCAAAATCAGGCAATTGATTTCCAACACTGAGATCAAACCAATGGTGGTCAACCAAATTCTCATATGTTGTTGCCAACACTTGAAATTTTGCCCACTAAATTTTTCGGACATACCAGATAAGTCTACTCGTGATTTAAAGGTCATTTCCGACATCCCAAATATTTTAGATCTAAGTGATACATTCTCTAAGATTGTTGAAATAAATGTATATAGGAAATAAATAAATAAAAATATATGCATTTCCAACGTTTTCGTATATATCAAAAATATTAAATCAAGTAAGTCAAACATAATTTGTCAAGATCCAGAATAAATAAAGGATAAATAACATGCAACAGCACAAATAACCAAAACGAGAAGTGATTAGATTTTACTCTGATCGAAGCGCTCATTAGAAACTTCCCTTAAAGAAGGTATCGCCTCCCACAATACCTATATGCGTTTATTCAATAAGTGTATAAATAAATAAAAATATATGTATTTATTTCAACAATATATATATATATATAGTTAAAGAAGATAAATAATATATACATTATTAATATATTTTTACATATTAAATTTTCTAATAATTATGTTTTACGTATTAAGTGATGGAAGATCAATTTAGCATCACACTTTACATCAAAATTTATAATTTACCTAGTTGTTGAACGTCGGGTTGCTACGCTAACGTGTTTGATTTTGAAAACCTGTCGTCGTAGTATGAAAGCGAAGAACTTGTGTTCAACAAATAAAATTTATACCAGAATGAAAATCCCGGGTCGAACATAGGGAGGCAGACGTTTGATTTAAAAAAATTTACGTTTGATTTATTTGTCACGAAGTAAATTGATTGATTAGAACTATCTAACTATTTACAATAAATAGAAGAGAGAGAGAGAATAAGGGAGAGAGAATAATACAAACAAAAATCAAAAGAGATATAGAATGCACATGGAATTCATTATCGAAAGGATTGTTCATTACACTAAATATTACAACAAGAAAGCGGGAAAATGATTACACTAGAAAGTAGTAAATCTATTCTAGAAAGCAGTAAAAAGAATGGGGAGAGAGATATCCTCCTCGACGGTCGCTTGGAGGATGAGCTGAACGAGACGGCACCTGGACAAAGGAGGACAGAGCAGGACGAAGGAGGGCGAAGCAAGAAGAACGAGAACGAGGCAGCACGTCGTTGTCGTCGCGGGATCCACTTCCGAAAGGGGATGAAAAATTGACTTTATCTCGCGAGAAGCATCCCGGGTGTGGGACAAGCTTCTCTTGAGCTTTAGAGAGGGAGAGAAGAGAAGGAATGGATGCAAATTTCGTGTGGAGGGGGTCTCCTTTTATAGTTGCAAGGAGTGGGGGCAATTTGGTCATTACAACTCTAAAAACATTAATTCAGGACCTTTAGTAACGGATAAAACCGTTGCTAAAGGTCCGAACGTGGGCATAGTGGGCGGCGTGCGCGTGCCTCTTCGCCTATCGCGTGCTCAACACACGTGCACGTCCAGTCGATCTCAACCGTCCAATTGTGATCGGAAGGCTTAGATCGCGCCTACGCCCGCCTCCTCTGCGCCCCATCACGTGTGATGTTGCGTCTTCGCCGCGCGTCTAATGGCGCATGAGCGCACGCGCTATCAGGCGCGCACGGCCGTTCGATGACGATCCGATGCTCCTCGTGCCCACTCGCCGGCGCCCTGCGAATCGAATGCACGTCTGAATGCGGACGAGCGCCTTATCCACTACGCTGCGCGCGTGGATGGGCGGGCGGCCGAACTTTTGAACACGCGTTCAGGACCGTTGGATCAAGATCCAACGGCCCAGATCGCGCGTTGGATTCTCTTTGGAGAGGCAGCGGTGGACCTGAGGGCCGGTTGGATGGCTAATGTTGAATGATTTACGAACCTACGCTAACGTGTTTGGTTTTGGAAAACCCGTCGTTGTAGTTCGAAAGCGAAGGATTCGAGTTCAACAAATAAAATTTATACCGAAATAAGAATTCCGGGTCGAACTCAGGGAGGCTACGTTGATCTATATTCGCAATTATGTTTTTTTTAGGATTTTTGATAAACAAGGCGAAATAATTACAATGGAGCTATCAAACTGAGAGAGAGAGAGAGAGAGAGAGGGAAAGAGAACATGCATTCAATATTTCAATTGTTTATACAAGCAAACGAAATGAAAGTTACACTAGAAAGCGGGAAATCAATTACACTATAAAGCAGGAAAATTCTACACTAGAAAAGCTGTAAATAAGAATGGGAGAGAGAAGTTATCCTCCTTGACGGTCGCTTGGAGGATGAGCCGAACGAGACGACGTCTGGACGAACGAGAACGGAGAAGGACGAGGGAGGACGAAGCAGAAGAGCGGGAACGGAGCAGCACGCCGTCGTCGTCGCGGGATCCACTTCCGAAGGGGGAAGAAAATTTGGACTTTATCTCGCAAGAAGCATCCCGGGTGTGGGACAAGCTTCTCTTGAGCTTTGGAGAGGTAGAGAGGAGAAGGAAGGGATGAAAATTTCGTATGGAGGGGGTCTCCTTTTATAGTTGCAAGGAGTGGGGGCAAAATGGACATTACATCTTCAAAATAATAAATAAGGGGTCTTTAGTGACGGATAAAACCGTCGTTAAAGCCCCGACGTCGCCGTCGTCGCCGCGCCCACGCGCGCCCGCTCGGCTGCCCGCGCGCGTAACGCCTACGCACGTCGCTTGATTTTCAGCCGTCCGATCGCGAGATCGGACGGCTTAGATCGCGTCCGCGCCCGCTGCGTAGCGCACCGCTCGCGTGTGATCGCGCGTTACGCCCGGCGTCCAATCGCGCGTCGTCCTGATTGAGCGCGCGCAGCCGTTGGATCTTCATCTGACGCTCGTCCGCGCCCGCTCGCCCGCGCCTTCCACCCCCTCACCGCGGCTCGAACCCGCGACCTCCGCTTCGCCCGCAGCTGCGTCGCCGCTGCGCTACGCGGGAGAAATGGTCGCGCGGACGCTTTTAAGCGCGAGCGACCGCAGCCGTTGGATCGAGATCCAACGGCGGAGAGGAGACGGTGCGCGGTCTTCACAAGATGCATGCGGCCGATTGGGTGGCTGAGATGGCGCCACGTGGTGCCATCTTGGCCGTCCATCTTCTGGAAGTTGTAGATGGTGCCACGGATGTCGGATTGACTCGATTTTTGTGTCCTTGGGCTGCGATCGTCGATCCGAATTCATCCGTGTGGTCGGATTTGCCATCTGAAGTGCGGATTTACACCATCCTGGCCCTTGATCTTCTAGGGTTCCCCGGTCTCTATCTGATGCTACGGATGCCTGATTAGGGCGATCTTGGAGTCGTTGAACTCCAATCGTCGCCCTGGTCATATCCATACGGTTGGATCTTTGATCCGAGGCCCCGATAAAATATTTGCCCTGTCCAAGCACATAAAAGGAGACAATTAACCTCCATTTTATTCAAACTACTCTAAATGCAAGATGATGCATGTTATGCAATATTTATATTATGAAATGCAATCCTATGCTTAAGAACATGCATAAATAGACATTTTAAGTAGTGTAAATGTGTTTACATCATACCCCCATGCCTATCTTTTGCTAGTCCCTAGCAAAAACTATATGCTATTTATAAAAGAATTAGGTTAGATTATTTGGACCTGAGTTATTTTCAATCACTAAGAAATTGTCTACTTAAGAACTGCACTTTCAAAGACACAACAGTGCCCGGGTATCAGCCAAAATGCAGACCGCCTCAAGCCTCGCCTTATTCAAAGAAAAATTTCTTTTTCTGTTTGTTTTTTTTTTTTTTTTTTTTTTTTTTTTGGATTTTCAAATTTTAGGGTTTAAGAGTGGCTTTCTACGGCCATTCAACTCACCCAAGATTTGATGAGAACCCTAAGTTTTAAGCATCTTATTGTGATTGTGATAGACTCGTTGACCGGCAATTAGAATGGACTTCGGATTTCTACGCCTCTAGGTGACCTCAAAAAGAATTCTGCCTAAAGGTGTATCGTTACAACCGGTAGCTTTCTCCCTACTTTTATTTTATTTTTTTTTTAACGGGGTCAACACAAGGGTGAATCCAGTGTATATCTCCCCGGTTTATTCTACTTCTCCGCTTCTTCCTAAGTGTTTTGGGAATTTTTAGTGCATTTTCTGAGCTGGGTTCTGGACAACCGGTCGATGAGCTGTTACCACCGACAACTTGCCAGCCATACTCGTGCGGCGAAGTGTGGCTTATTTCTTTTTGTTCTTTTCTCCTTTTTGATTTTTTTTTCTTCTTTTTTTTAAGTAGGTGGCTTCCCTGGTCTAAGATTTACCTAAAGGCAGCAAAGAGAAAGGTCCAGTGACTGGGCTCTGGACAACCTACCTATGGGCTGTTACCCACGATAACTTGCCAGCCATATCACCCTAGAAGGTTCATTAGCTACCCAATTTCCATTAAAATCGCCGAGCAACGAGTCAGTGCAAAGAAAGTGTGTAGATGCTTAAAACTCAAAATTCCCTTAAATCAGAGGGTGGGTTGACAAGTCGTGTACTTATCACCCAAACTTATTTATTCCAATTATAATATAATTAAGATGGAGAGAACTCAAAGACAAATCCACATTTTAGTAGATACACAGGCTAATTAAGTCCAAAGACCTGAGGGGTCTTTGTGTTCAGATCCTAATGTAAAATTTCTTAGGATTGAAAAGTCCTAATGTCCAACTAATCCTTCCTAATTTTCTTTTTTTTTTTTAGAAAGAGAGCAATTTATATGGATTTCACAAAGCTGACCAACTAATTCAAAAATGAATCCACCCCCCCATGCCTAGCTGATGCAATGTCCTCATTGAAAAAGAGACATGAAAGAAAGGGTAGAATATGAAAGATGTCACCTGGATATGAAGCTCGTATCAGCCTTGTGTTATATGTACAACTGCTGAGTTTAATGCCGTCAGCTAGGCGAAGTCCAGCCAAAGAAGTCACAGAATGGCTAGAGCAATAGAGTCTGAAATGGGTTCTGGAAGATTATGGTCAACAACAGGCTTCAGACGTTGACCGTTGACTTTAAAGGTGTTACCCGTCTTTGGGTCAGAAATCTGAACGGCACCATTTAGAAAAATCTGATCAATTATGAATGGGCCACTCCATTTAGATCTAAGTTTACCAGGAAAGAGCTTAAGTTTAGAATTGAATAACCAGACCTTCTGGTTTGGCTCAAAGCTCTTGCGGGAAATCATTTGATCATGTAGAGCTTTGGTCCGAGCCTTGTAGATCTTGGCATTCTCATAAGCATCATTTCTAAGCTCCTCCAACTCAAATAGTTGGAGTTTCCTGGTCTTCCCAGCTAGATTTAGATCTAGATTGCATTGTTTGATTGCCCAGAATGCCCTGTGTTCAATCTCTACGGGTAGATGACACATCTTTCCATACACCAGACGGAATGGAGACATGCCGATAGGTGTTTTATACGCCGTACGGTAGGCCCAAAAAGCGTCCTCAAGCTTTTGAGTCCAATCCTTGCTATCGGGCCTAACCGTTTTTTGCAGAATGTTCTTGATCTCTCGATTAGAGATCTCGGCTTGTCCATTCGTTTGGGGATGGTAAGGTGTGGAAATTCGATGATTAACCCCGTATTTGGCCAATAAACTCCGGAATTGGGCATTAGTAAAATGAGTGCCACCATCACTGATGATAGACCTCGGAATCCCGAATCTACTGAAGATATTTTTCTTGACAAAGTTGATGACCACCTTGTGGTCATTGGTTCGGGTGGGAATTGCCTCAATCCATTTAGACACATAATCAACAGCGACAAGAATGTACTGATGTCCAAATGAAGGGATAAAGGGTCCCATGAAATCAATGCCCCAAACATCGAAAATTTCGACAGGAAGAATAGGGTTTAAGGGCATCATGTCTCTCTTAGTTATGCTCCCGAGTGCCTGGCATCGAGGGCATGACCGTGAGAAATCCTGGGCATCCTTGAATAAAGACGGCCAATAGAAGCCAGATTGCAAAATTTTTGCAGCCGTCTTTTTCCCGGAGAAATGTCCACCACACCCAGATGCATGGCAGAACTCAAGTTACTGTTGAATTCATTCTCCGGTATGCATCGGCGAATAATCTGATCAGAGCCGATGCGATACAGTTCAGGGTCCTCCCAAAAGTAGTATTTGGCCTCAGATTTGAGTCTATCCCATTGTTGCTTGGTCCAATCCTGGGGGATTTGACCAACGGCCAAATAGTTAACAATGTCAGCAAACCATGGGGTGTGGACACCTAAAACTGTAAGAATGGTTTCGTCCGGAAAAGTGTCAGCAATCGGAATGTCCGGACAAGAAGAATCACCTAGGAGTCTCGACAAATGATCCGCCACCACATTTTGTACCCCGGTTTTATCCTTGATTTCAAGATCAAATTCTTGAAGAAGAAGAATCCAACGAATAAGCTGGGGTTTAGCATCCTTTTTAGCCAAGAGATGTCTCAAGGCCGAGTGGTCGGTATAAACAATAACATGAGACCCCAAGAGATAAGCCCTGAATTTTTCCAACGCAAATACTATAGCTAGTAATTCCTTTTCAGTAACAGTGTAATTCCTCTGGGCTTCATCCAAAGTTTTACTAGCGTAGTAAATGACAAAGGGCTTTCGGTCAATTTTCTGACCCAGGACAGCCCCGACCGCGTAATCAGAAGCATCGGTCATGATCTCAAATGGGGTTGTCCAAATAGGTGGTTGCAAAATTGGCGCACAGGTGACTGCCGTTTTTAGGAAATCAAATGCCTTTTGGCATGATTCGTCAAAAACAAACGGCGTTTCTTTGGCAAGAAGATTGCTCAAAGGGCGGGCAACCTTCGAGAAGTCCTTGATGAATCTTCGATAAAATCCCACATGGCCAAGAAATGATCTGATTTGTTTAACTGATGTGGGAGGAGGAAGTTTAGCGATAGCATCAACCTTAGCTTTGTCCACTTCAATTCCCCGTTCAAAGATTACATGACCCAAAACGATGCCCTCTTGGGTCATGAAATGACTCTTTTCCCAGCTAAGGACCAATCGTGTCTTGATACATCGCTTAAGAATCATTTCCAAATTAACCAAACAAGAGTCAAATGATTCTCCGAAAACGGAGAAATCATCCATGAAGACTTCCATAAACTCTCCCACCATGTCGGAAAATATGGCTAGCATACACCTTTGAAAAGTCACAGGTGCATTGCATAACCCGAAAGGCATCCTACGAAAAGCAAAGGTTCCGTAGGGACAGGTGAAAGTAGTTTTTTCCTGATCCTCGGGATGGATAGGAACTTGGTTGTATCCCGAGTAGCCATCAAGAAAACAGAAGTACTTCTGCCAGGCTAATTTTTCCAGGATTTGATCAATGAAGGACAGGGGAAAATGATCCTTTTTAGTGGCAGTGTTCAGCTTCCTGTAATCAATACAAACTCTCCAAGAAGAAGCTGAACGAGTTGTGACAGATTCTCCTTTCTCATTAGTCACAACAGTAATCCCGGCTTTCTTTGGAACAATCTGAACGGGACTTACCCAGGGACTGTCAGAGATTGGATAAATAATTCCTGCATTGAGCCACTTGATGATTTCCTTTTTGACCACTTCTCGCATATTTGGATTCAATCTCCTCTGCATCTGGCGAGAAGGGCGGGATCCATCTTCCAAGAATATTCTATGATTGCAGTAAGATGGCTCGATCCCCCTAAGGTCATGAATGGTCCAACCAATTGCCTCCTTATGTTCCTTTAGGACCTTAATCAATTTAATCTCTTGCTCCTTTGTCAATTTAGCACTGATAATCACAGGGAGCGTATTCTGAGGTCCTAAAAATTGATATTTCAAATTCTCGGGCAATGGTTTCAATTCGAGCTGGGGTGGGGTGATGATTGATGGTCGGGTAGATGCTGAAGATTCAACAAGAGAGAGAGGTTGTGAGTGGACAAAATCAGTAACCTCTTCCGAAGATGTTAAGTCAGAGGGTTGCGGGTCAAATTCATCAACCAAAGAGGAACTTTCAATTGAAGAAACTGTCAAACAAGTTTCAATATTAACATTATCCTCATCAAGTTCCTCAATAACTCCACAATCCTCAAATTTATTGATCGCCTTAAAAATATCTAATTTCATACGTTGGTCCCCAAAGGCGATTTCCATGCTACCGCTTTCACAATTAATGTTGGCCTTTGCTGTAGCCAGGAACGGACGCCCCAGAATGATGGGCGTGTTCCTTAGATTATCTAGTACATCCATGTCAAGGACAAGGAAATCTACAGGAAAATAGAAATCCTTGACCTTAACTATAACATCTTCAATAACGCCTCGCGGGTTTGTGACCGAACGATCCGCTAACTGTAGCGTTACTGAAGTTGGCCGAAGTTCGCCTAACCCAAACTTCTCGTAAAGAGAAGTCGGAATTAGGTTGATGGATGCACCGAGATCCAAAAGTGCTCTATCAAATGTGTAATCTCCGATAACGCAAGAAATCAAAGGAGCACCAGGATCTCTCTTTTTCTGAGGGAGGTAGTGCAGGATAACAGAACTAGCCTGCTCGGAGAGTACCACCTTCCTCGGAACAGATTCTCTCGACTTACGCTTTTGTGTACATAATTCCTTTAAAAATATTGCGTAAGTTGGTATGTGCTTGATAGCATCAAGGAGCGGGATATTGATCTCAACATTCTTAAATAAATTCAGAAGCTCCTCATTGCTATCAACAGACTTCTTCTTCTTTGCTTTGGTTAAGGCTTCAGGAAAAGGAACACGAGTCAGATCTTTGGAATCGGATTCCTGAGCCTTGATTTCTCCTTTAGAATTCTCTTCTCTCTCCTCAGATTCTTCAGGATTCAAAAGATTAGAATAATGTGGTTGTGGATCCTGAGTCTTCTTACCACTTCTCAAAGTGACAGAATCTGCACAAGCGTAAGAATTTGGGTCTTGGGGAGGGTTAGGAAAGATTGGAGGGGCTTGATTGACCATGAATTGTTGATTTACAGAAGAAGAAGACGAGGAACCCTGCTCAACCACCTGAGCATGCGCGTGTGGGTCCCTCTGATTTCCGTACCCTTGGGCTTGATTGCCCGAATTCGTAATGTTTCGTGGGTTGGGTATGGGTTGGGATGGTAGAGATCCGGGTTGACGAGAGTTAGCAATGAGCCCGGATTGCAAGTTGTCCAGTGAGTTTTTCATTTGCTGCATGAGCTGGAGCATAGATCCTTGCATCTCTACTATTTGATGGCTCAAATCAGCCTGCCCTGCGGGTTGACGGGCATTCCAAACTGGCTGATTGACCTGATTCGGAGGCAACTGAGTATATACTTGACCCTGACCCATTGGTCGTTGCGGAGCATAATTGCTGGGTCGGAATTGGGTCTGTTGCCCCGGATTTTTCCAAGAGAAGTTAGGGTGGTTTCTCCAACCTGGATTATAGGCATTCGAGTAGGGGTTGGATCTAACATTCTCTTGTACAGCACAGACATCCTCATAAAGTGAGGATGGAGAGAAAGAAAAGGAAGGATTAGAAAAACTGGGATCAAAGGCCCCAGTTGGGAACCCATGGGGTTCCGAAAAATGCTGACTCATAGGTTGAGTCGCATCGAGTTGATTCACGAACTCCCGTCCAGAAAGAGCTCGTGAAGAATGGAATCCCGAATTTTGGGATTGAGTGGATTGAGAGTTGTTCATAGAATTGCCAGCCATCCACTCTTCCATTCTTTTAGCAACCAAGTCCACTTTGTCAAGTTTATTACAAATCAATTCCATATCAAATGAATGAGAGTCATGGACTTCATTGACATTTGATCTGGGTTGTTGGGACCGGTTAAAAGTATCCATGGAGGCATGATTAATTGAATTCTCACTCATTTCCTCAAATAAATCATGTGCACTATCTGCATCTTTATTAAGGAAATTGCCTCCGCAAGAAGCATCCACATGGTTTCTGAGTTGCTCAGTCAACCCATGATAAAAAATCTGCACGAGTTGCAATTTCGGCACCTCGTGGTGTGGACACCTCTGCAATAAGTCTTGGAATCGCTCCCAGGCCACATGAAACTGCTCCCCCGGCCGCTGGGTAAAAGTAGTGATTGCCCGTCTCAAAGCATTGGTACGACCGACTGGGAAAAATTTCTTCAGAAAGGCCGATTTCAACTCATTCCAAGTTGTAATTGGTCTTCCTATTGTCCTATACCAATGCGCGGCCTTATCCCTAAGAGAGTGGGGGAAGAGCCTTATGATCATTTGCTCCTCGTTTACGTTTCGAGACTTGGTGGTCTGGACCAAAGTGGTCAAGTCCTCCAAGTGTTGAAACGGATCTTCGGAGCCAAGCCCATGATAATGTTTAATCAGGCTTAACACCTGGGGCTTGATTTCTACGTCACCGGCTGGAATCTGGACGCCGGGACGTTCCCCGTAATTTGAAGGATCATAAAAATCCTTCAAGGGCTGAGCGCCCTGCATTCTCTGGAACCATTCTTGCATTCTCTGCATTTGTTCCAGCTGCCTTCGAAATTCTTCCTGTGGATTTCCAGGCAGAAGAGGTTGTTGTTCGGCCATGGGATCAAATTGACCAAAATCTAACTTGCGCCTCCTAGAATGTTCTAATGGTCCTTCCAATCGGGGATTCAATGACCGTCTTCCCAGCATAAACTAGGAGTAGGTCGGAAGGACCGGGGATAAGGACCCTGCAGTACAACAAAACAAGGCTGTCCTTAAGTGAGGTAGCCTAAGGATCTACTGACTCCCAACACCAGCCTTAAGACTGTAACTGATTTACTCTACTTGCGTCTGTATAATCCAACCAGTTAGAAGGAGGGACTGGGGAGAAGGTTCTTCCTTTGGCTTTCGCCTCCGGTTCCTAGTGTACCCCCCAGCCGCGGTCGTTTGACGCTACTCCCCTAGCTAGACATCAGATTAATCAGTACAAGTAGGTTAATCAAAAACAATCTCAGACTAGGCCTTGAAGAGTGAATCAAACCTTAGGGCCAATGTGTACTCAATTTTATTACGGCCTGGGATTGTGGTGCTTATGGAATGTGATGGGCCCTTACAATGGGTTGTGCCCTTAATGATTGATTGAAATTTGTATAAGTGCGTGCACAACCAGGGTTTTCAAGCAAGATTATTTATAATGTGTGAATTTTAATGTTCAAATCCTGCTTAAGTAGCTTTTAGGGTTTCAAATTAGGTGAATTGCAATCAAATTTCTAGGCAAACCAAGTTGTAAAACACGGGTGAATATAGTTTTCCTTTAAAATCAGAAAGAAAGCGGAGTGCCTAGAATATACCTAGATTGAAAACCTTAAGGAGGAGCTACTTGATGAGTTGGTTTTAAATAAAGTGGTGCGGCCCAAACAACTCAAACAATTGGCCACAATTGCACCACTAAGTTAGGCACTCAAAGATGGTTAACCTAGAATGATTTCTACTCTGTTATGTGTTGCTCTGTGTGTACCGATTCCACAGATCAGAACCCGGTTGAGTAGAAAACAAATCAAGTTAATCAAGTGCCTTGAATGTGGGTGTGTGTTGTGTGTTTGTTGAAAGTTACCCCACAAAATTATCTTTTTGTTAATATTTTTTTTTTATGAATGAGGGTGAAATGAGTGTGAGTAGAAATCCAAACAACCAAACTATACCTAGGATTTATGCAAACACCTATGTTAATTGAAATTTGGATTTAATGTGCCGAATGAAATCTATGGAGGGGGAAAGAATGGGGGAGCACTTACAGTTGTCTTCAACTGCACTTTACTCCAGTCTACCGCTTGTTGATTCCTTGATGGAGGTCTCTGTAGAACAATAGACACAAGAGAAAGCTTAGTTAGAAACAAATAAAGTGCAAGAAATGCGAAGAAAAGATCGGAAATCGTTGCCTCCCCGGCAACGGCGCCAAAATGTTGAATGATTTACGAACCTACGCTAACGTGTTTGGTTTTGGAAAACCCGTCGTTGTAGTTCGAAAGCGAAGGATTCGAGTTCAACAAATAAAATTTATACCGAAATAAGAATTCCGGGTCGAACTCAGGGAGGCTACGTTGATCTATATTCGCAATTATGTTTTTTTTAGGATTTTTGATAAACAAGGCGAAATAATTACAATGGAGCTATCAAACTGAGAGAGAGAGAGAGAGAGAGAGAGAGGGAAAGAGAACATGCATTCAATATTTCAATTGTTTATACAAGCAAACGAAATGAAAGTTACACTAGAAAGCGGGAAATCAATTACACTATAAAGCAGGAAAATTCTACACTAGAAAAGCTGTAAATAAGAATGGGAGAGAGAAGTTACCCTCCTTGACGGTCGCTTGGAGGATGAGCCGAACGAGACAACGTCTGGACGAACGAGAATGGAGAAGGACGAGGGAGGACGAAGCAGAAGAGCGGGAACGGAGCAGCACGCCGTCGTCGTCGCGGGATTCACTTCCGAAGGGGGACGAAAATTTGGACTTTATCTCGCAAGAAGCATCCCGGGTGTGGGACAAGCTTCTCTTGAGCTTTGGAGAGGTAGAGAGGAGAAGGAAGGGATGAAAATTTCGTATGGAGGGGGTCTCCTTTTATAGTTGCAAGGAGTGGGGGCAAAATGGACATTACATCTTCAAAATAATAAATAAGGGGTCTTTAGTGACGGATAAAACCGTCGTTAAAGCCCCGACGTCGCCGTCGTCGCCGCGCCCACGCGCGCCCGCTCGGCTGCCCGCGCACGTAACGCCTACGCACGTCGCTTGATTTTCAGCCGTCCGATCGCGAGATCGGACGGCTTAGATCGCGTCCGCGCCCGCTGCGTAGCGCACCGCTCGCGTGTGATCGTGCGTTACGCCCGGCGTCCAATCGCGCGTCGTCCTGATTGAGCGCGCGCAGCCGTTGGATCTTCATCTGACGCTCGTCCGCGCCCGCTCGCCCGCGCCTTCCACCCCCTCACCGCGGCTCGAACCCGCGACCTCCGCTTCGCCCGCAGCTGCGTCGCCGCTGCGCTACGCGGGCGAAATGGTCGCGCGGACGCTTTTAAGCGCGAGCGACCGCAGCCGTTGGATCAAGATCCAACGGCGGAGAGGAGACGGTGCGCGTTCTTCACAAGATGCATGCGGCCGATTGGGCGGCTGAGATGGCGCCGCGTGGCGCCATCTTGGCCGTCCATCTTCTGGAAGTTGTAGATGGTGCCACGGATGTCGGATTGACTCGATTTTTGTGTCCTTGGGCTGCGATCGTCGATCCGAATTCATCCGTGTGGTCGGATTTGCCATCTGAAGTGCGGATTTACACCATCCTGGCCCTTGATCTTCTAGGGTTCCCCGGTCTCTATCTGATGCTACGGATGCCTGATTAGGGCGATCTTGGAGTCGTTGAACTCCAATCGTCGCCCTGGTCATATCCATACGGTTGGATCTTTGATCCGAGGCCCCGATAAAATATTTGCCCTGTCCAAGCACATAAAAGGAGACAATTAACCTCTATTTTATTCAAACTACTCTAAATGCAAGATGATGCATGTTATGCAATATTTATATTATGAAATGCAATCTTATGCTTAAGAACATGCATAAATAGACATTTTAAGTAGTGTAAATGTGTTTACATCAGCTAAGATGGCACCACGTGGCTCCATCTTGGCCGTCCATCTTCTAGATGATGTAGATGGTGCCACGGGTGTCGGATTGAGTCGATTTTCACGTTGTTAGGCTGCGATCGTCGATCCGAATCCATCTGTGCGGTCGGATTTGTCGTTTGAAGTGCGGATTCACACCATCTTGGCCCTTGATCTTCTAGGGTTCCCCAGTCACTGTCTAATGCTACAGATGTCTGATTAAGGAGATGTTGGAGTTGTTGAACTCCAATCATCACCCTGATCACATCTGTACGGTTGGATCTTCAATCTGAGGACCCGAAAAAAAGTTTGCCCTATCCATGAACATAAATGGAGACAATTAACCTCCATTTTATTCAAACTACTCTAAATGCAAGATGATGCATGTTATGCAATATTTATAGCATGCAATGCTATCCTATGCTTAAGAACATGCATAAATAGACATCTTAAATAGTGTAAACATGTTTACATTATACCCCCATGCCTATATTTTGCTAGTCCCTAGCAAAAATTATATGTTATTTATAAGAGAATCAGGTTGGGTTATTTAGGCTTCAGTTTTTTTTCAATCATTAAGAAAATGTCTACTTAGTATCTGAACTTGCAAAGACACAACAGTGTCCGAGTATCTGCCAAAATGCAGACCACCTCAAGCCCTCGCCTTATTCAAAGAAAATTTTATTTTTCTCTTTTTCGTCTTTTCTAAATTTTTTTTTTCAAGTTTTAGGGCTTAAGAGTAACTTTCTATGGCCATTTAACTCACCCAAGATTTGATGAGAACCCTAAGTTCTAAGTATCTTATTGTGAATGTGATAGACTCGTTTACCGGCAATTGAAAGGGACTTCGGATTTCTACGCCTCTATGTGACCTAAAAAAAAATTCTGCCTAAAGGTGTATCTTTACAATCGGTATCTTTCTCCCTACTTTTATTTTTTTACGAGGTCAACACAAGGGTGAATCCAGTGTATATCTCCCCAATTTATTCTACTTCTCCACTTCTTCCTAAGTGTTTTGGGATTTTTCAGTGCATTTATTAAGCTGGGTTCTGGACGACCGGTTGATGAGCTGTTACCATCGACAACTTGCCAGCCATACTTGTGTGGCGAAGTGCGGTTTATTTCTTTTTTTCTTTTCTCCTTTTCTTTTTGATTTTCTTTTTTTTTAAGTAGGTGGCTTCCCTGGTCTAAGATTTACCTAAAAGCAGCAAAAAGAGAAAGGTCAAGTGATTGGGCTCTGGACAACCTACCTATGTGCTATTACCCACGATAACTTGCTAGCCATATCACCGTAAAAGGTTCATTAGCTACCCAATTTTCGTTAGAATCGTCGAACAACGAGTCAGTGACAAGATAGTGTGTAGATGCTTAAAACTCAAAATTCCCTCAAATCAGAGGGTGGGTTGATAAGTCGTGTACTTATCACCCAAATTTATTTACTCTAATTAAAATAGAATTTAGGTTGGCGAGGACTCGAAAAATAAATCCACATTTTAGTGGATACACAGGCTGATTAAGTCCAAAGACCTGAAGGGTCTTTATGTTCAAATCATAATGTAGTATTTCCTAAGATTGAAAATTTTCTTAAATCCAAGATCTCTTCCCTAATTCCAAAAAAAAAAATTTTAATAAAAGAAAATAAAATAAATCTATGGAGCTGACGAATAAATTCAGAGATGAATATCCATCCCCCCATGCTATCTAATGCAATGTCCTCATTGTATTAGAAAGACATAAAACAAAGTGGAATAGCGTAGAAATCACTTGAATTGCGTGAATGTCAGGTCGCTCCGAGATGAAAACTAAAAAGAACTGTATACGTAATGAATTTAGTGCCTTCAGCTAGGCACACTATACAAAGAAGAGAAATAAAGAATTCACAAGTACAGGTCAGAATCAGAATAAACAGAAGAAACCTCTGACCTGTCAGCAGAGGTCCACAGATGTGGACCAAATTGTGGTGCAGACCCATACCCCATAATCGAGAATATCTCAAGTTCTGGATAAAAATTACCCAAAACCTAAAATCAGTATGCAAGTGGGGTCAGACCTGCGATTTATGAGGATGCAACCCACGACTAAAAAGTCGGGTTACAGAGAATTCAAGCTCAAAAGGATAATCATTGAATGTGTGCTTGGGTTTGACATCCTCAAAACAAATGTTGTAAGGGTCCTGGTTTGATGGTTTCAGCTTAATTGGAACCCTTCGACTCAGTCTTCTATTTCCTCCGGAACAAGCTTCCAAAATCAGAACTTCCCAGCTCCTATCCTCCTCATTCAGAATGTTAAATTCTAGGACCTCTTGCATATTAATCACCCCATCTGAAATCTCCAAGTCTAAATGATGTGGCTGAATCAGAATTGACTTGGGTCTAATTATCTCAGAAACAGAATCATCAATAAGTTCAATGGGGTGTAACTGACAATCAGGGCATTGGATTAAATCCTCCAGAAAATGCAATTCTGGATCCATAATGTGAGCCCTAATAAGATCAGTTTCCTCAGTTATTGGGCTATCAAATGATCTATCAGATTCCTCAGGCCCAATCGTCTCACAGAAATCGTGTTCAGTAAACTCGCGTGAGACTTTGCAACTTGAATCTTCACCATCAAAGAAATCAAGTTCCGTATCAATATATGTCCCAAAATCATCTATCACTTTCTGATCCATGGAGACATACATTTCCTCGTACCCCGGCTCAGGGATCTCAAGTGAAGAAATCAAATCTTCCTTAATTGGTTGCTCTAATTCAATCTGGTCAACCTCGTAACACGTGTCCCCCCCAACAGGTGCCTGAACGAGTTTTGACATTGGTTTTCCTGAAGGAAGTTCATCCTGGGAATCATCCCATGACTAAACTAAAGCAACCACAAATCCCATCCTCAATTTCACTAACTTCCCAAGTAAAAACTAACCCGGGTTCTTATCCTTAACATCCTGGAGCCAATCCAACAAATACATATTCAAATCATCAATCATTTTAGTCAAAGGCTTCTATCTCTCAATGCAAGGTATTGGCTGAACTTATAAAGTTTGTATGATATTCCTCAAGTTAGTTAGAACCTTATCTTGAACCTAGTTACCCTGAACCAAATGAGTTGGTTCAGGGTTAGGCGAGTTTGGGGTCAAAGCAGGGGAATTAACGAATTGAGATTCGTTATACCTTTCCTGATAATAGGTCATTTCAGATTGTTCAAAAGGTGGTGATGACCTAAAGACAGTGTAATCAGAGGATGGGTAAGAATCAATGTATCATTCTTGATTGTAGATCGTATTAGGTTGTTCATGAAAGGGTGACGATCTATAATCGTTGTGGCTCTGAGAAGGATAGAAATCACAATCATAGTGCTCAGGATTAGACCCTAAATATGGAGGTCCAGAACTGTATCCCCAATCTGAGTTATCCCAACTAATTGATGGTTGATTACAGTACGAGTCGGGATAATCATCATGTTGAGGATAATTCAAAACAAGAGAGAAAGAGCGGGAATGCGTGTAATATGTGGAAGGATTCATGAGAGATGGGAGGAAGAAAGGCGCCCTGCAATACAAACAATCAAACCTGTCCTTAAGTGGGCTAGCCTAAAGACCTACAGACTCCCACAACCTGTCTTGAGATAAAGGAACGATTTAATCTACTTCTGTCTGTTAAATCCAACCAATTAGAAGGAGGACTGGGGAGAAGGTTCTTCCTTCGGCTTGCGCCTCCGGTTCCTAGTGCACCCCCTAGCCACGATCGTTTGATTCTACTCCCCTAGCTAAACATCATATTGAACAGTAGAAACAGACTAATCGAAAATAATCTTGTTCTGGGCTCTGAAGAGCGAGTCGAATCCTTAAGGCCAACGTCTACTCTGTTTTATTTAGGGCTAGGTTTGAATGTGCTTTGGAATGTGATGGGCCCTTTATATGGGTTGTGCCCTTAATGATTGATTGATTTGTGTATGTGTGCACAACCAGTAGTTTTCAAACAAGATTATTTTTAATATGGTTAATTTTAGAGTTCAAATCTTGCTTAGTAGCTTTTAGGATTCAACTTTAGGTGTTTTCAAATAAGCTTTTGTTGGCATACCAGGTTTTGAAAGCATAGGTGGAGATGTTTTCCTTTAAAACTTAAAAGAATGTGGAGTGCCTGGTAAATCCCTAAGAGTTAAACCTAAGTGGTAGCTACTTGATGAGTTGATTTTAATTGAAGTGATGCGGCCCAATCAACTCAAACAATTGGCCTGTTGCACCACTTAATTAGGCACACAAGTGATTACCTAATCTGATTTCTACTCAATTATGTGTTTGGATGTGTGTACTGGCTCCAAAGATCGGTTTACCGGTTGAGTTTGAAGATCAGATGAGGTTGTGTACCTCTGTGAGATATATATATTATTTAAATGTGGGGGTTGAGGCGGGTGTGGGTGTCAAACAACAAACAATCTAACCTTAGAGTTTATAAGAACACCTAGGTTGATTGATGTTTGTGTTATTATGTGGTGGAATGAAATCTAATGGGTAGGAGGTAGGGGATAACTTACAAAACCTTCCATAGCACTTTACTCCAATCTACCGCTTTTGCTCGTCTCGAAAGAGTACCTGCAATCACAATAAGAAAGGAAAGAAGTGAGGTAAATGATTTGTAAGTTAGAAAACGCCAAGAAAAAAAATCAAAGAGCATTGCCTCCCCGGCAACGGCGCCAAATTGTTGAATGTCGGGTTGCTACACTAACGTATTTGGTTTTAAAAACCTGTTGTAGCATGAAAGCGAAGAATTCGTGTTCAATAAATAAAATTTATACCGGAATGAACATCCCGGGTCGAACACAAGGAGGCGGACGTTTGATTTAAAAAAATTCGCGTTTGATTTATTTGTCACGAAGTAAATTGATTAATTAGAACTATCTAACTATTTACAATAAATAGAAGAGAGAGAGAGAGAATAAGGGAGAGAATAATACAAACAAAAATCAAAAGAGATATAGAATGCACATGGAATTCATTATCGAAAGGATTGTTCATTACACTAAACATTACGACAAGAAAGTGGGAAAATGATTACACTAGAAAGCAGTAAATCTATTCTAGAAAGCAGTAAATCTATTTTAGAAAGCAGTAAAAAGAATGGAGAGAGAGATATCCTCCTCGATGGTCGCTTGGAGGATGAGCCGGACGGGACGACGCCTAGACGAAAGAGGATGGAGCAAGACAAAGGAGGGCGAAGCAAGAAGAACGGGAATGGGGCAGCACGTCATCGTCGCGGGATCCACTTCCGAAAGGGGACGAAAAATTGACTTTATCTCGAGAGAAGCATCCCGGGTGTGGGACAAGCTTCTATTGAGCTTTGGAGAAGGAGAGAAGAGAAGGAAGGGATGAGAATTTCGTGTGGAGGGGGACTCCATTTATAGTTGCAAGGAGTGGGGGCAATTTGGTCATTACAAATCTAAAAACATTAATTCATGACCTCTAGTGACGGATAAAACCGTCGCTAAAGGTCCGAACGTGGGCGTAGTGGGCGGCACGCTTGCACCTCTTCGCCTGTCGTGCGCTCAACGCACGCGCATGTCTAGCCGATCTCAGTCGTCCGATCGTGAGATCGGATGGCTTAGATCGCGCCTTCGCCCGCCTCCTCTATGTGCCCCATCGAGTGTGATGCCGCGTCTTCGCCGCGCGTCTAATAGCACGTGAGCGCTATCGGGCACGCACAACCGTTTGATGACAGTCCGATGCTCCTCGTGCCCGCTGGCCCGCGCCCTGCGAATCGAATGCACATCTGAAGGCGGTCGAGCGCCTTATCCACTACGCTGCGCGCGTGGATGGGCGGGCGGCCGAACTTTTGAACACGCGTTCAGGACCGTTGGATCAAGATCCAACGGCCCAGATAGCACGTTGGATTCTCTTTGGAGAGGTAGTGGCGGACCTGAGGGCAGGTTGGATGGCTGAGATGGCGCCACGTGGCACCATCTTGGTCGTCCATCTTCTGGATGATGTAGATGGTGCCACGGGTGTCGGATTGAGTCAATTTTTGCGCCGTTAGGTTGCGATCGTCGATCCGAATCCATCCGTGTGGTCGGATTTGTCGTTTGAAGTGCAGATTCACACCATCTTGGCCCTTGATCTTCTATGGTTCCCCGGTCACTATCTGTTGAACTTCAATTGTCGCCATGATCACACCTATACGGTTAGATCTTCGATCCGAGGGTCTGATAAAAAGTTTGCCTTGTCCATTAACATAAAAGGAGATAATTAACCTCTATTTTATTCAAACTACTCTAAATGCAAGATGATGCATGTTGTGTAATATTTATAGCATGTAATGCAATTCTATGCTTAAGAACATGCATAAATAGACATCTTAAATAGTGTAAACATGTTTACATCACTAGTCTACGGGGGAACTCTAACCTTTGAAATTATGTTATAATTCGAAATATATGCCCCCAACAAATGTAATAATAATATTAAATATCACCAAAATAATATTGACCCACACTCAACATCGAACATACTTATGCAAGTTATCCGATGCACGTGAGAGCATCATTTCAGAGGGTTACCTACTCTCCATATGTTGGATCTCTCCTTATGTATATAAATACATATTTAGTTACTGGCGTGGATTTCTTTTTTTTTATTACAAAATTACACTTTACTGATCTTCCAAATCATGAAAAGAAATCATGGTATCATATTAATCAGTACGAATGAAAGGCGAAAAAGAATAACGAAGGATCGATGGTTAGGATTGAATATTTTTTAAATATTAACTATTGATTGTAAGTCGCGAGCCTATGTTTTGTTGAATGATAGTATAAATAAACCTACATAATAACTTACAAATTGTTAGATGATAGCTCAAATAAATCTTACACGAAATTAAACCCAACTATACATCTTATAGTAAATTTTTTTTTACAAATATGCGGACTACATTTCTACTATTTAAAAAATGTTACATGTAGCACCCAAAAAAATCACATAGAAAAATTCTCACATTTCCTACAAAACAAATCTCATGGACAAATCCTCACTTTTCCTTCAAAACAAATCTCACATAAGACTCTAACGTTATATATTTTTACTCCAAAATCAATCGGATGACAAATTCCATAATTAAAAATAAAAGTTGGATTATAACATCGCCTTGATGTCTCAAGTGGTGGTCGACACTTTCATACCCATCAATGAGAGAATGGAGGGTCACGAGTTTCAATCTGAGATTTACTGATGAAGTGGACAAGCAATGATTTTCATTGTCACCTGGAATTTACCTTAAGTTTTAGATTGAATTTTATTAGAGTAAATTTTTCAAATAATTAATCATACATCATATTTTATAATTAGGCATGTAAAAGTTTCACGATCTTACGGTCACCGGCTCAAAATAAGAAGGACGAAATGTGTTATTGGGCAGCTCACGTGAGGCACCCACCCCATCTCCCGGTCCTTCTCTCGGAAGCAATAGGTTGCTTCGCGATAACGCCGGTAGCTCCTTATCCACAGGACAGGCGCCAGCCCTCACTCATCTCCTCAGCTTTGCTTCGCGATAGCTTCTCTCCTCTGTACATTTCGCTTGGGTGGAGTGGGGTGGGGAGAAGAGGAGAGGCAATGGCGATTTCGATGACCTCCGCTCTCCTTGCCATCAACGGTAGCAGCAGTTGTGGTTATCGGGAAGCATCAACTATATTGCCCTGCCGCACCTCATTCCTCGCGCACTCGCTTTCCTCACCTTCACCTTCGTCTTTATCTTCCCCTTCGAGATGTAGTCTGAAAGCTGCAACGATAAGGTGCCAAGCTGCGAAGACGAAAGAGGCGGCCCCCATCATACCCTCCAACCAGCTCTGGATGTTCGACGAGTCCCAGCTCAACGGACCGGTGATAATCCCCGCTCTCCCTCTTCTCTTCACGGTCACCCCCTTCTCAACCGTAAAAGATGTTAAGGCTCCCTTTTTGTCGTCGGTGGCGGTAAATAGAGCCGCTCCCGTACGCCATCATGGACGCCACACTCTCCCATCCTCCTTCTTTACCCCCTTCTGCCGCTCATCCCCCCTCACGCAATCTCAGAATAGCAAATAAAGCAACTAGCGGAACGTAAGTAGCACAACACAACCGAAATGCAACTAGCACAATAGAATCATGGTAGCACGACCCGAAAAGCGTAATGGTAAGATCACAATGCAACTGGCACAATTGAAATAGCGTAATTCCAATTAATTGGTGATTGAATTACCGGTCCATCACCGCGATCTTTATGCTATTTTCATCTGTGCTAATCAGATTGCGATTATAGCAAAATGTAATCTGCTGGTTCATGAATGAGGTATTGTGGTATTTAGTTGTGCTTCTCAGATTGTACCATTTTAGGCCTTGGTTAGGATCGGCACAACCTATTGAATAACACAATATGAATGGCATATGGGAGCTATAACGACGACAGTTTAGATTGTGTTATTCAGTTGTGCTGCTGTTCAGATTTTGCGCTACTATCAATTGTATTGTCCAAATTGTCCCACTATCCCACTTGTCTCCGTCTGCAGTGCCACCATCTTAGATGGTCATTGCTGCAACCATGGTTGTCATCATTGCCACCATTCCCCATTGCCACCCTCCGCGGTCAAAATTCGAGTGGAGATCTGTCATAGCAGAAGAATCCAATTAGTGGGATTTGTACAATTAATATTAATTTCTTTTTAAAAATTAATTTATATTAATTAGAATGGTGGGGATTTGTTAGGCTAAAGCAAATTGGTTGATGGGGGCAATCGAGTTGGGATTGTCGGTACAGTGAGCAGGAACCAATGGGTCTGGAAAAGTGAACAGGGCTTAATGCCTTGCTAAGTGCTCTCGTCAGGTATTTATAGAGTGATTTCAGAATCGAGTTTGTTACAACTGACTCCAGCTCACTATACTCTGCAACAGACACCCAACTCACTCGTTTGTGTGATAACAACTTCCCAGATCTCTTACACATGTACACTTCCCAGCTCTCTCATTGCTTCCTGCTTGAGATGGCATAGATCATAGTGAATTTGGAATACTTTAGTTGAATTCAACTCATGTGAATAAGTAATCTTCAAGCCATCTCGCATCTCCTTAGCCGAGGTGGAATATATAATTCCTTCTCCAATGTGGGGAATAACACTGTTCAAGATCCAAGTTCTCACCATAGCATCATCCCTATTCTAGGTTGCATACTTCCATGTTTTCTACTCTGTTAGTGCTTCCATAAGCACATGTTTTTTCTCATGACCTTCTACAGTAACAAGGAAGGTTTGATACCAACGGGGGTAATTGATCTCATCTAGTTTCACAATCGAAGCGAAGAAGGGGCTCTTGTACACCCTACTTTCTGTACTTTGTCTTGAAGATACCTTAGATTCTGCTGATAAAACCATGCTAACTCCAAACACACAAAAAAGGACACAAACTGCAGGTCTGAAATCCTGTATCAAACACCAATATCGGGGGAATACACACCCCGTAATCCACACAATATCTTCAACATTTCATTGGGGAATACACACCTCAATAATCATGCAATAAGGGGCATACACACCCCAAAAACCATCAACCAAGGGGAATACACACCTCAAAATCAGACCACAAATCTGGAAGAAATCATACCACAGCTAGGAAGGTTCTTGATCTAAAACTTCATCACCAAGACACTCAAGAACCTTCCTAGGGACTTCCGAGGGCGGCACAACCCCCTCTCTGGTGGCCTGAGCAGCGGTGCAGAGAGGCGGATGCGTTATTGCAGTGTGCGGTGGTGGTAACCGGCGGTGTTGCTACTCAACGTGTGGTGGTGGCGCCCGACAGTGTTGCTACTGTAGCGGCGATGGCGCCCTGTGGTGGCACTGCAGCTGCTGCCACGGCGCCAGCATTGCCGCTGATGGTGGCAGTGGTGTCAGACGGTGATGGCGGAAGCAGGTTTGAGGTAGAGTTAGGGTTTTTTCTTTGGTGAAGTCCCCAACTTGGTGCTCTTATGCCAAATTGAAGAAAATGAACTTTCTTATTTAGAAAGATGGTCCTACACCTCTTTATTTAGAGAGAGGTGAAGAAAAAATATAGAAAGAGTCTAAAGAAATAAAAACATGACAAATAGACCATCATGACATAATGTAACATATACCAATTGTTTGATAAGTCAAGGCTAAGAAGAAGATGAATTGTGGTTGGCTTGATGACTGGACTAAAAATCTCATGATAATCTATTCCCTCAAGTTGATGAAAATCTTTGTAACAATCAATTGATCCATTCGGACTTTCTCTTAATCTTGTATATCCATTTGTTCCCAACTAAGTTCTTCTTGGATGTATAAGGAACAAGAGACCATGTTTGGTTCTTCTGAAGAGCTGAAAACTCATCATTCATGGTAGCCACCCAATGAGGATTTCGACTTTCTTCGGTATAAGAAGGTTCCTGCTGGTTGTATAGAATATGCTAAAAAAATTTGAAGGCAACGGATGACATGTAGCTGAATAAATCTTTTTCTTTGAAATTCCATGCATAGAACGTGTGAGCATGGGATGAGTTCTAGTTGTTATTGGCTGAACTGCTGCATGTTGGGAATTAGATGGTGGAATTGTATCAGATTGATGAATGGTAGTTGTTGTTTGTGGTTGTTGAGAGTGGCTATTGTTGAGTCGTCTGGTCAGAAGACGAATTTGGAGATATAGTGGCAGTAGAGGGATGAAGATTGCTGGAAATTGGAGGGTATTATAGCAGGTGATGCTGGGACAGGTGGTAAGTAATTTGGTTGGGTGCTAATGGTAGATGGAATAGGTAGAAGTGTAGTAAGAATAGAATTATTGTCTGTAGAAGCTGGTGTAGTGGATGAAATAGCTGTTGGTAGTTTGAAGGGAAAAACATGCTTATCAAAGATAACATGACAGGGCAATAATAATTTTCCCATTGAGAGGATTTAAGCACTGATATGCCCTGTGGGAACTGCTGTAGCCAATGAAAACATGAAGTGAGGAGCGTAGCTGCAGTTTATGCTTATTGTATGGCCGGAGTAACAGATAGCAAGCACAACCAAACGTGCGAAGAAAGAAATAGTCTGGATCATTCTGAAACAAAAGCTGATGAGGAGATTTATTTTTAGTGACTGCAGATGGTAATGAATTGATGAGGAAGCAGAGGCGATTCGGGGGATTTTAGGAAGACTGCCTGGTTCAAGCGGTCATTCTTGATTCTTGTGTATTGACTATGATACAAAAGATAAGTTAGAGGAACTGGGGCCATTCAGGGGAGTTCAATTTGGCAATTTGTACTGATTCAAACGGTGGTTCTGCTGCGTTGGTTATTCAGAACAGGAGGTATGTATCTGTTTTGCTGATTCTTGTGATTTGTTAAATTGGTTAGCGTGTTTGTTGAGATTGGAGATGGCAGTTCAATCTGCTGGTATGAATTCTAGTGACATGAATGGGGAAGAGTTTGCGGGTTGAGAAAAGGAGTTACGCAGAGGTTGTTCGGAAGAAATCTTATGCTGCTATGATTTGTGAAAAGGTTTCTCTGGTGGTTTGTAATTCTTCTATTAAAGTCAGAGAGCTGAAGGTTGTTGATGGTTGGAAGGTTGTTGTTTTTGATGAAAAGGATTTGAAGATTTTAAGGAAGCCTTTTGAATTCTATTTGATTGGGAAATTTCATAAACAAAGGCCAAAATTGGAAGACCTGCATGATATGTTGCAACAAATATTGAAGCTTTGAGATTATTTTCAGTTGGGTGCTGTTGATAAATATAATGTTTTGATTCATATGAAGAATATTGAAGATTTTGTGTATAAGTATTCTATGAATTCTTTGAGACTGGGAGAGTTTAAGATGTGTATAATGAAGTGGAATCCTTTTTACAATCCAAGAAGAACATCCTCAAGAGTTGCGATCTGGATTGGTCTCCCTGGTCTTGGTTTTCAATTTTTCAATGAAGAAGCTTTGCGTTCTATTCTTAGTCCATTTGGAGAATTATTAATGCTGGTTAAAGATGTGCATTTGATGTTATGACCTGGATATGCTAGAGTTTGTGTTGAAGTTGACTTGGCTGAGCCTTTTCCGGATTTTTTGTGGATCCAGAATGGAGATGAACTGTATTGTCCTTTCTTTTGTTGTAATTGCTGGGTTCTTGGACATGAAACTAATTGTCATTTTAGTAATATCCATTCACATAATCAGAAATGGAAATGGGAAAAGGAATAGAATATTACTGTGAACCAGGTTTTGGCAGAGGAAAAATTCGGTGGAGGTGCAGAATCATAATGCGAGTCGACAAATAGATGATGGGAAGATACAGATTGAAGACATTCAGTTTGACAGGCAGTCTGATCAGGTTTTTGGTTCTCTCAAGGAGTTCTTGGCAGAAAAATTTTTGTTTGAAGGATAGATATGGGTCTGCTGGGGATCAAAGACAACAATTTAATGTTGATAAGGAGGTTGATCAGCAATCTCAGATTGAAAGGGTTAGACTGGAAAGACTTAAGATTAGTGATGTTATTGATGATATGCTTTCCAAAGGGCAGAGGAAAGATAGTATGGGCAGCATGGGTTCTGTGGGAAAGAGGTCAAGGAGACTGTTTAAAAATCAGAGATGGAATTCAGCAGATTTAAGTTTGAAGTTTTGAGAAGTTCATTTGGGCAGCAAAGGTCTTATCGTGGGTTTTTAGCAGATGATGATGTTGAATATCAGTATGGTCAAGGGAATGCTAAACAGCAATATAATTCTGATTTGGAAAGGAAAACTTCTAGTTCTCCAAATTCAATTTCTGAATTTTTAATGGAAATCAGTCAAGGGAAGGATATCTCTCAGAATCATGAGGAATTTGGCATGAATTTAAGAAGGCCATCTAGATTGAGGAAAAGATTTCTGACATCAGAGTTTAACATTGATTCATGACTTCAATTATTTGGAATTGTCATGGGATTTTTAATGAGCCTAGCATGGTATTTGAAGAAGCTTTGTAGAAGAAATGATGTGCTAGTGGTTGGCTTACTTGAACCTATGGTTGATGAGTCTAAGACGGAGAAGATCTGTCATTCTTTGAATCTTTGAATATGTCATTCATATTGTAATAAAAAGAATGAAACTAAGATGTGGCTGTTGACTAAAAAGAAAGTCAATTTTGTTCTTCTCAATGACACTGATCAGGCTGCTACTTTTAAGATTCCAAGTCTTTTTCAGAACAGCTTTCAGTTTACTTTGGTTTATGCTTCTGTTAATTATGTCAAAAGAAGAGTTTTATTGGAGGATTTGAAAGAGATTGCTTCGAAGATGATGTTCCCTGGATTATTGGGGGAGATTTTAATTGCTATTGTTCTGTGGATGAGAAAATCAGAGGTAATTATGATGATAGATCAGCCTTTGAGTTTCATCAATGTATAAATAATTGTGCTTTGGCTGAACTTAGACATGATGGTGACTTTTTTTTTTGGTGCAATAATAGAGAAGGCATGGAAAGGATTTATGAAAGGCTGGATAGATGTATTGCTAATGAGGATTGGTTCAGTTCTTTTAATGTGGTTGTTAGCTATTGAAATAGAGTGAATTCTGACCATTCTCCTATGCTTTTAAGTAGGGGACCTAGGGGTGCTAATTGAACCAAACATAATCAAACATAGGTATGTTTGAGTTCGAGTTGGAAAAAAATGTTCAATGTTCGAGTTCGGTTCGAGTTCGTTAGGTAATCGATTACCCATGTTCGAGTTCGGTTCAATAACAAAATCAAAAGTTCGAGTTCGGTTTGTTACTAATTTGTTTGTATTGTTCGAACAAACATGTTCGATTAAGTTTGATAATATATTCGATAACAGTTCGTTCGATAATATGTTCAATTGGTTTGATAATAGTTCATTCGATTAATATTTTATCTTGAATGTTTGATAACAGTTGGTTTGATTGTGTTCAAAAATACATGTTGGGATTAAATTATAGCTAAAAGAGGCCAACTTAATGGTACTGAAATCAGAAAATTATTTCCCTTAAATGCTATGGTTTATCTTTGCCTATGGTTCCCACAATTGGCCCCAAATTAGATTGACAAGGGTTGCAACCAAAACTCATTTGGATCTTTCAACATGGTGAGCTCAGAAGTAAAACTGTGATCTGCTAACCACTATAACAAAAGGAATTAGATGTTGACTTTGATGGCTACAATATTTCTTGTAAAAAGCAACGAAGGAAACCCTGAGAAAAACTGATGTGGGTTGGCAGTCTTATAGAGCTGCATCCTGGAACTCTCTGTTGCTTATCACATGCTGCCTGTTCTTCTGGCTACCTTTCCAGTTCTGTTGATTTGAAGGCCTTTCTCAGGGTAAGTGAACTGCAAGTGCTTGTTTCATGCTTGCTTGGCTGCACTTTGTATGTTTTGAATGCTTGGTGTGGAGATCTTCACTACAAAAGTTGGAAAGGGTGGGAATTTTGGACCTTTTGGCTGAGGCTTGCTTTCTTCTAATATTCTGGTAGTCTTTTGTTTGCTAATATGCCATTAGTACCTCTCCACCCAAGTTATAGGGGGATGGCAGTGAAAAATAACCAAAAGCCACCAAAGGCCAAGTGTCTGCGACCTCAGCTGGAGCTGGTAATGTCATCTGTGTCTCCACTCTCCAGAATGACCATGAAGAATTATAGTCCCCATCTTTCACACAGATGCGTTCTGTTACAATGAAAGCATTCATTATGAGGGGGTATAGCTTCAATCAACAAGTAGCAAGGTCTAAACAATTTTGTAGTGATAAACATCCACAGTTTATCCATGTGCCACCTCCTTTTATGTTTTAAAAACAATAAGAAAAAGATATATGAAAAGGCATATCCTCTTTAAAAATCCATGACAAAGTAAAGGACAAGATTCCATCACAGAAGGAAACATCTAGTAAAAGATGGAAACAATAGGAAAGTTATGAAGTATAACAATCATACTTGTTGAATGCAAGAAATAAATATTAGCTCTTCTTTCATTGAACTAAAGATTAGGTTCTGGAAGATAATTTTTATGCCTGCCGACTAATTTTTCATTGTACCACGCCCTCCCCCTTTCCCCTCCTTTCCAAAAAGACCACTCCTCATAGCATCAAGTTTCCTTTCCATTTTCAACAGCATCTCAAACACTGAAATAAAGTGGGGATAGTCAATGGTACTGACTTGAGAAAATTTTCCACACAAAAGTACCAACTTGAGCAGGACCAATCTCCCTTCATTTGACAGGAGCTTCAACTTCCAGCTCTCCAAGCACCTTTGCACTCTTCAAAGGACACTTTCCAGTCACAGGCCTTTGATGAACAGTTAGCAAGGAGCAAGTAGTGTAGTGGGAGAGATCTTGTAGGAGTACACAGATGAGCAGCACCTATGGAAACCTTCTAATTGGATAGGCCAATAGGGACAAAGGATGATATTTCCCTATTAACCTTTAGCCTAGAGATGTGTCCAAACAAGTCCCAATGAAATGGACGCATTCTTTGCCCCCTCCCTTTCCTCAGTGAAAAATATCATACCATCCACATGCTGTAGCAGAGGAATACTGCTGGGTATCCCATTTGGGCTGAAACCTCTAAAGAGGCCCTGCTCACTATGCCTTGAAGGTGCAAACTGCAAGGGACTTTACTGGAAAAACAAAAAGCCATGGTGTGAGGGGGTGGCTCTGCCTCTCCCCATGCTGAATCCAACAACCCTCTAGTATTCCCTTAACTAACATGTAGAAAAAAGTGGTTGTCACACATCACTTGATACAGTACACAGGTCCACAGCAACCAAAGGAGGTGCTCCAATGGAACTACTTCATTTTGTCCCATGTCAGGAATGACGCACCAACTAATAGCCCTGGAAAAAAAACATGTTGTCATTTGGAAGATGGACTTCTCATCACAAAACCAACAACATACCAAACCAATCGGTTATAGGCAATTGCCAAAGAGAATGCTTAGGTTTTGTAGAAGTTGCTACAACATGAAAAATGTGGAATTCCCATTTTCAAAGAGATAATTACCAAACAAAGGAAAAAAAATTGAGGTTGGAGGGTGGGTGGAGCCTCGGAGGGTGCAGGCCGGGGGAGGATGGAGGAATGGAGGGTAGGGTAGGAGGGAGGTCTGGTTGGAGTGTGGAGGGAGGTAAAGCAGGCCAGAGGGTGGTCGGAGGGCGGAGGGGAGGAGCACCCTTGGTGCCTTGGTACCTTGGTGACGTTAGTGGGTGGAGGGTGGTTGGAGTAGAGGGGAGGGGAGGAGGTTGGTCGGTGACTCAGTGGACATGAGGGCGGAGGGTGGCTGCCGGTTGGAGGAGGATCGGAGTAGTAGGAGTCTAGGACCGGAGATGGAGGTTCTTACCTTGTAAGCTCGAGGACAACATTGACGAGGGCGGAGTCGATGATGGAGGAAACGGGCAAACGTTTGGGACCTTTGGGTAGCGAGTGGAGGCGACGACGTGGTTAGGAGTCTTAGGACTTAAGGCTAGGCTTTGTGGGAGTCGTGGGAAAGTGGTAGGGGGAGTCTGGTTTGGGGACTCATCGTGAGTCGTGAGTGTTTAGGGAGGGGTTGAGAGCGGGGCTGCGAGGGGAGTAGGCGTGAGTGGTGTGGGTTTGGGTTTGGGCCTTTTTTTGGTTTTTTATTTTTATTTTTTTTATGGCTTTTGAGGTTGGGAGGGGAGGGTTAATTTTTTTTAATCAAATAATTTTTTTATATCTACATAAATGCATAATTATATCACACATTTTTGTTTGTATGTATTTTCGAACTCGAACTTTTATCAAACGAACATATACTATATTTATGTTCGATTCGTTAAGCTAATGAACCTAATTTTAATGTTCATGTTCAGTTCGATTTTTTTCGAACAAACTTTTATCGGATATTTTATCGAACGATTTTGAGTCGAATACGAACTGTTCAATTGGATTAGCAGCCGTACCTTTAAGAATGGAAAAGTCTAAAAAGGTGGGTACTAAACCTTTTAGATTCCAAAATATGTGGTTGCTGCATGAAGGCTTTTTGAAGGTTGTCAAAGATGCTTGGCCTGGCTATCAAACAGGGAATGGCATGAGGAATCTTGTGCAGAAATTGAAAGATCTTAAGCTGGTTCTTAAAAAATGGAATAAGGAGGTTTTTGGTGATATTGAGATTCAACATGACTTGATTCTGAAGGAGATTGATGCTCTTGAAAAGAATATTCAACATTCATGGGATGATGACAAGGCCATTCTTTTGAGTGATCTTAAGCTTAAGTTTGTTGATGTGGCTTTCAAATATGAAACTTTTTTAAAGGGATCCAGAGTTAATTGGTTAGAAGTGGGAGATAACAATACGGGGTTCTTTCATGCTTCTATGAGTGCTATTAAAAGAGTTCATACTTCTACTTCCCTGTTGAATATTCCTAGTTTTGATGGCTCTTGGGAGAAGGTTGCAAAGGCAGGAATTGATTTTTATTCTCTTCTGTTCAATTCTGAAATTACTATGTGGCCAGAGGATTTATTGTCCCTAAGGTTATTACTGACAAAGATAACAGGTTTCTTATTGTTGTCCATGCGTGCAAGGCCTACATGCATGCTATTGCTTGGTGTTCTCTTGCAAGTTGGAGACATCCAACTTGGGGGGGGTGGTGTTGGAGATGTCGCGAATCTCCATGTTGGAGATCACAATATCCCACGTGGAGTAGAGGGCAAGGAAATCTACCTTGCCTAAGTCATCTTGTTTCCTTATTTTGCTTTCTAGTTTTAAAGTTGTCATTTTAGGAAAGTTTGTTATGTTATAAATTTGTTATGATTAGAGTTATGTTTTTCCTATTCTAAAAGATTGTATTAGGATTAGAAAATAGAATTAATCTCTCTATATGAAGAGACCAAATCCCATTTCTATTTGAGTTCTACAATAATAAAACTTCAAGTTCCATTTTCTTCACAATATGGGTTTTTGGAGATAACCTTAGTATATTAGTTTTTGAACTAACTATCTTAATATTCAAGATGCATACCTCGGTAATTCTCCTGAACTTCCATCTCCTCCAATGCTTAAGGAGGTCTTTCAAGCTAAGCAATTGATAGTAGCTTCCTGAAATAGCAAAATCAGGCTTGACTTGACGAGAAGGTTCTTTCTACTTAAAAGTTACAAGTTAAGAAAATATCCACTCTCATATAATTTGCTGTCCTTTAGTTCATCCATACCCTTGTGCGCACATTCTGCAACACTTTTTGAACCACAAGCAAATTTAATAATGAAAATGCAAATCATTTCAAAAAGAAAATCAAAGCTGCAAGTATTTTTTAAGCTGCTATCTTCGTTATCATTTTCACTTTTATACAATTTTGTAGTTCGTGAAACTTGTGTGTACTTTTTCACAGGACATATGGAACAAAACCTGGTATCCTAAGGCTGCTGACCATAGAAACTCTGAGAAAACATGGTATATTGTTGATGCAACTAACAAGATTCTTGGGAGATTAGCATCAACTATTGCTGTGCATATTCGAGGGAAGCATCTTGCTACTTATACTCCCAGTGTGGATATGGGTGCTTATGTTATAGTGGTATGTAGAATGCTTGGAAAATTTTACCGAACTTCGTTGGCTTTAAGTTGCTCAAGTTCAATATGATTTAATGCTATGTCCTAGTGATAATCTTAATGGTTCATTCCACCTACATTGTAAATGTGGTGTTTCACATGCAGGATTTTATTTTCTGTTCTTATTTATTATTGTCAGTTTGTAATTTCTAAAATTATATCCCCAGACATCCCCCCTCATTGTCATTATTCTAATTCTGTATGCCTTCTGTCTCACTTCATGGTGATCAGATGTGACTTCTGTCCCTCTTATCGTATTGTCTTCTTATTATGCTAACCAGTTTTTTTGAAAATGTATTGTTTTAACGGGTTAACCTTGATATCTTGTTAGTGTCGTTAACAAGCTCAGCACAATGTCCCGTTCAGCTAAGCTTCCATCCAAAAGACAGTGTTCAAATAATTCTTACCCTTTTCCTTCTCATGTGGTGTCACTACGCCTTGGACAAACAAGCATGCAAGAACAATCACATATAAACATCAATTTATGTGGAAAACTCTCCACAACAACGTCCCTTTCCATAACCCTTTCCACAACGAAAAGGGAAAATCACAGGAGCATACCCTAGAGCCCACTAACCATTAAAATTATCTTTCACTAAGCCTAAATGTAAGGGTGGGGTGTGTCTAATATAGACGGACAATGTAAACAGCTCTGCATTGATCCATGTACCCAAATATAACTTAGTACTCCCCTCAAGTTGGACATGGTGCCAAACTTGCTAAATATTTCTTTAAATTGGGAGGATGCAAGCTCCTTAGTGGAGATGTTTGCAAATTTGATTACCAGACTTTATTAAATTTTTTTATAGATGCATTACCTATACAACTTGATGTGCTTCGTGTGATCATGAAGTACTAGACTGTTGACCAGATTGATGGTTGACTTATTTTCACAACAGAGCATCATAAGAGTTTTCAATTGAATACCAATGTGAGAGAAGAATTGTGATGCCTATGCACTTAACCTTGTTAAGTGGCTTTAATGGGACCTGTCATTATCACAATGAAAACCAAATGTAAGGTAAGATTTTTTTTTTCCATCACACATATATGGTTAGAGAAAATAACAAATCTTATTCCAATAAGAAATCCTACACCTCTTTATATAAAGAGAGGTGTGGGAATAATTACAGTACATAACCATAAGAAAATAAAAACTTGCAATAATGCTCATAAAATATAAACTAGACTGAAGGAGTATCTCAATGCTCCCTCCCAAGATAGGAGTATAGATGTTAATCATACTCAACTTGAAACAATATATATCAAAAGTAGAATGAGGAAGGGGCTTGGTAAATATATCTACAATTTGGTCCTCAGAAGTAACAAGAGTGGTGTAGATGACTCCGCGTTGAATCAGATCTCGGTTGTCGTGACAATTAACCTCAACATGTTTAGTGCGCTCATGAAACATCAGGTTGTTTACAATATATGTAGCAGCACGGTTGTCACACCGCATCTTCATGGGCTCTACCTGAACATGCAAATTATGCAAAACAGATCCCACCTAAACCATTTTTGTGGCAGTTTGAGCCATAGCTCAATACTCAGACTCTTGCGTTGGACTTGAAAACAACTCCTTGCTTTTTGCTTCACCACGTGGCTAGGTTTCCAGCAACATAGGTGCAAGATTCAGTTGTTGACTTCCAATCAACTAAACAACTTGCATAATCTGCATCAAAATAGCCAACCACTATCATGGATGTGCTTTTGGAGAAACGTATGCCACTACCAGGTGTTTTCTTCAGATATCTGAGCACCTATATCACTGCCTCCTAATGCTGTTTAGTTGGCCTATCTATGAATTGATTCAACTTTTCCACTGCAAGGAAAATATCTGGTCTAGTAGTGGTGAGATATAATAACATGTCCACTAGTTGCCTTTAAGATATGCTGTCCACAGGTGCTAACGTGACATCATACAAGTGCCCTTTAGGATCCATGGGTATATTAGCAGGCTTAGGCCCTAACATCCTAGTCTCATGTAATACATCAAGGGTATACTTGCGTTGAGAAAGAACAATGCTCTCTTTGTTTGTCACCTCAATACCTAGAAAATATTATAATTGACCCAAGTTTTTTATTACAAATTTATCAACCAAGGTCTTCTTCACCTCAACTGTCTTGATCTCGTCATCACTGGTGATGATGAGGTCATCAACATACACAAGGAGCGTGACTTCTCTCTCACTCTTTCGAACAAACAAGGAGTGATGCAGAAGATTTCTGAAGGCCTATTACCTGTAGCACCTCGGATAGCTTCTAGAACCATGCACATGAGCTCTGCTCGAGGTCATAGATAGCCTTTTGAAGCCTACACATGCTCCCCTTGAGTCTTAAAATTGGGAGGCTACTGCATGTAGACCTTCTCTTGGAGATCGCCATACAGGAAGGCGTTATTCACATCAAGCTGGAAGAGAGGCCAGTTGAAATTGGCAGCAACAGATATCAAAATCCGCACCATTGGTAGGTGTGCCAATGGGGAGGTGTCAAAGAAATTTACCCCATAAGTCTAGGTGAACTCCTTTGCAATGAGGCGAGCCTTATGTCGTGAAAAGATCCATCAGAATTGTACTTCAGTGCAAAGACTCAACGACAGCTAACAACACAAGTTCCTAGTGGCAAGGTGGTAAGATCTCAGGTTCCCCTAGATTGAAGGTTCACCATCTCATCTTTCATGGCCTAATGCCATTTTGGATCAAGTATGGCCTGCTGGTACGTGGAGGGAATTGTGAAAGTAGACAAGGCAGATGTAAAGAGGCCAAACAACCTCCCCAGGTTGGCACTGGTAGTAGCTTGAATAACTTGATAGTGGGCACAGCTACATGAAGCCTTTCAAATAGTAATCGGAAGGTCCATATCATCTAGGTCGACCTCCTGAGAAGGAACAGGAGGAACCTCCACACTAGTATCAACCTTAGAAGTACTTGTAGTATCATCACTAGAAACAAATACATCAGTGCCATTAATACATACCTGATTTGGGGAGGATGGTGGCGTGTGAGGGGGAAGGGGGTTGTGCTGCCTATAAGTAACTAGCAATCTATAAACAATAGGAGGCTCACTATATGGTACTCTATCACTGTCTGAATCATCACTAGAACCATTGTGAGTAGTAGGCATCTGCTCTAGAGGAACTAACGGTATAGGCATAGGAGTAGACTCATCCTCAACAGACAACTTGTGGCTCATCGTGGAAAATATAAAATTGCCTCGTGAAATGTTACATCGACATTGACGTAATGTCTCTTGGCTGAGGGTCGTAGCACCTATAGCCCTTTCTGGGTGCTGCTATAACCCAAAAAGATGCACTTGATTGCTCTAGGTGCCAACTTGTTTCGTCCTGGTCCAATACGATGGACAAATTTCACACAACCAAACACCCGTGATGGTACATGAAAAAGTTCCTTTCAGGATAGAGAACATGCCATGGAATCTGCTCATGAATGACTAAGCTAGGGATCCTGGTAATAAGATAACAGGCAATAAGAACTGCATCCCCCCAGTACATAGATGGCACATTATGATGAATAAGTAATGTCTGGGCCACATCCAACAAGTGCCGATGTTTGTGTTCGTAACCCCATTTTGTTAAGATGTATGGGGACTTGATGTTTGGTGAATAATACCATGTGACCTGTAAAAAACAAACAATCATCCTATACAGAACTCAAGCATTGTCGGAGCGCATAATCTTAATAGTAGAACAAAATTGATTCTTTATTTGCAGCACAAATGTCTCAATCATAGAACCAACATCTGACTTATTCTTTAACAAAAATAGCCAAGACATATGGAAAAAATCATCTACTACAAGTCTACAACCAAATAATAATGGTGACCCAGTCGATCAAACAAACGACTTGGGCCCAAATATCCATAAGCACTAAGTCAAAAACAAAAGTGGAACTAAAATTGAAATTGTCAGAATAACTGGAGTGGTGATGCTTTCCTAACCAATAAGCATCATATAATATCTCAGTAGTGGGACAGATGTGAGGAATGATATGTCTGAGCCTGTCCAGAGATAAGTGTGTGAGTTGTCGATGCCATTAGAGTGCAAGACCTGCTAAAAAGACAACTTCACCTCGACATGCTGCTGCAACTGGTGTCTGGATCAAGAGATACACATCCCCCTCATGTTTGACACTATCGTCCTCCCTGTAAGCTTGTCCTGAAAGATACATCCCACATCATAAAAAATAGCATGACAATTTAAATTTTTGGTAATTTTGCTAACAGAATAAAAGGTTGATAAGAGAATTAAGACCAAAAAGAATATCCGGTAATCTCAATGTGGGGGTGATTGCCACCTCCCCTTGATCATCAATCCTAGAGTGCCGACCATCCGCAACCTGTATTGTCTTACAAGGATTGACAGACGGAATATGCTGAAAGTAACTGTGATCACCGCACAAGTGCTTAGATGCTTGTGAATTTACCAACCGCATGGTACTATCACCATATCTACTACATGTACCAAAGATAAAATCTATACCTGAGGAGGCAAAGGCATCAATATTTATGGATGTAGTGGACTCCTGTGTCACCTGAGACGTTGAAGAACGGCATCATACTCGGCATGTGGAATAATATCTGACTGCTTTTCGAAAGACGTGACAACTTGATGAGCCATAGGAGGTCTACCATGCTTAGACCAACATGTAGCCTCCACATGACCCACATTACCACAAAAGGTGCATATCGTTTGAGGTCTGCTAGCTTGCCCTCAACCATGTCCACAACTTCTAGTAGGACTCCTTAGCCACCACGACCACCAGTAGCAACAAGTGCTGATGTCTGTCTAACGATGTCTGCAGAGGAAGATGGCGTAACAATTCAGCTGAGGTGAGCATAAGCTTCCTCCAATGTAGGAAAGCTCAAAAAGAGTCAGCATCTGGGAAGTGGAACAAGCTGCTTTATATTTAGGACCCAATCTTGATAAAAACTGTAGTACAACGACCTCTCTACGGTACTCTCTTTGTGCAACACACGTACACATAGGTCTGTAAGAGTTATTCTTCTCTAGGAGACCCTTCAATGTGGCGTAGTATTGAGGTAGAGATTGCCCTTCCTACTGGAGAATACTTATCTCACGATAGATCTAGGAGACTTTGCTAGAGTTCTTCTCATGAGAATAGGTATCATGTAGCGAATTCCACATCTCCTTTGCAGTCTTGTAGTACATGATGCCATCTCCAATGCGAGACACAACTCAGTTCATGATCCAAGCTCGCATCATTGCATTATTTTTCTTCTATGTGGCATATTTCCCAATCTTCACCGTTGGGTCCCCCTCGAGTAAAATATGTTTTTTATCATGATTCTCAACCGTCATGAGGAACATTTGAGACCACCTAGCATAATTGGTCTCATCCAACTTAGAGATTGGAACAAAGAACAGATTCTTATAGTTCCCTACATCAGTAGCAATATCCGATGTCACCTCTGAGCCACTTTGTGATGCCATCGTGCCCAACAAAGATGGAAATAGCCACAAACATAGCTGTAGAAATCGACGGTTGGTATTCAGTCGGTGAGGTCACCAACTAAGGAGTATATGATATGCGGGTGATTAATCGAGGATTGATTGGTGTAATATTCTTTAGTATTTAAAATTTTAAATATAATTATATATACCATTATACATATTAACTATACATATATATGAATTGAAACATCACATATATATTAATATTATTTTTTGATATACATATTCTCTTAATATAGCTTCTAGCAAATAACTAGCAATATCACAACACATAAAATAAGACAAATAAATTAAGATTGGTGCGTCATAAATCTAAAAGAGACAAGTTGGGGTAAAGGAGACAAGAAGATGGACTCAGGACTGAGGGTTTTGCCAAGGGTTGAGGCTTTCATGCATTGGGAACTTGGGGTAATGGGAGAAGTTGGTTTAGTTGGATGTATTTAGGCATTGGGTTTAGTCGGATTTTGGTTTGTGGGTGTATTACACGTGCATCAAAGCTAAAAAAAATTGAATCCTTAAAATTGACTCAGTCGATTAATCAATTGATTAATCGGATAATCGGTCGATTAATCGAGTAGACCGACTATAGGGTCGAATATAGGTACTCGGTTCGTTTTTGGACTGCATAGATCGATGTTTGCACCTTAGCCACAAGAGTAGATTTGAAAACTTATTTCAAAAAAATGATCTTTTGATTATGAAATCTAAGCCAAGTCAGCTTGGAAATTAGACCAAAATCTCATCAAGGGCCCTTACGACTAGAATAGGCAATGCTAAGGCATAGGGAGAGACCTCAACGTTGCTACCTGAAACCCTTAGACCCCTTCGCCGCCATTGCAGCACCCACCGATAGCGCTGTTGCAAGCCAATGGCACTGCTGCTTTCGCCGCCACTGTTGCCGGTGAGGGTGGAGTTGGCGACATGACGAGGAGAGGAGATGAGAGGGATAAGGTGGACAAGTTCAGAGGCTTGTTTGGGTGGGATACCAAAGTGTCGACCTATGACCGCCGCTCCGATACCAAGTTGAAGAAAATAACAAGTCTTATTCCAATATGAAACCCAACACCTTTTTATATAGAGAGAAGTGTGGGAACAATTGCGGTACATAACTATAAGAAAACAAAAAACTTACAATAGTGCCTACAAAATATAAAATAGACCGAAGGGGGTATCTGAACATATATACTTCCATATATACATTAGAGTTGCATAGTATTTGTTACATATTGTATACAAAGTATTATCTTAGAACATGTTATCAGTAACCCACCATAAGGTCCCTTTGGCCTCTAGGTTGCTCCATAATTGGATCTTCTTTCCTTCATCGACTATCAAAGAACATGTTAGTCCTTGGTGGGATGGAGATTGTGAGAACAAACATGGTGCGAGAAAAACAAAGGACAAGAGTGTAATAGGTGCTACCACCATTTGTCTGTAACTTGTTAGGTTGGAGTTATTTCCCGTATCCTATTCTTTACTTAGTTCTTTTGTATGGGAAAACTAATAGCCGCTTGGAATCATTCCTTGGATGTAGGGGGATCTCAATGCGATTGCTCACAAGCTATCCAATGTTGATATCCCTTACTAGCCAATGAGCATCCAAATGACCTAGAGAAAGTTGTTAAGACCAACCCTTGTGATGGATGTGAAAATCGTGGGAAGGCTTGTTGCCCCTTCCTTACATACAATCATGAAGCCTTGACTGCAGACACAATTTCATTTAAATCTAAACCATAGAATAACTATCAGTAATTATGTCTAATTACCTTAATCGTGGTTAACATTCATTAGATGTGATTAGTCTTTCCTAATCATGATTATGAGTTCTTAGACATCATTAGTTTAGCCTCCCTTAATCATAATTAACTAGCCTTAAACGACTTATTCTGGCTTAGCATATCATTATTATGCTTCCTACTTTTTATTTTGGTCTTTAGTGATTAAAAGTAATAAAAGTATCTACTTTTGAGACCCTCAAAAGTTTCTAGAAGGTCTCTCTACTTGCATACAAGTTTTGGTAATATACATACCCATTTTGTGACACTGATGCCATTTTTGAAAAGAACATGGGTTGTTTGATTATTTGGAACTTTTCTTACTTTTCTTAAAGCATAATTTACATTCCCTAATGCAAAAGCCTTGTATTAGCTTCAAGACTTGACCTACTGGCAACAACAGATTTCTTCTTCATCCTCCCTCCAAATGACAAGGTTTCCTCCTGGATATAGGTAATGACTAGATATACAATCTGTCATCACTTGAACTAGCCCTACCCCTTAACGTTAACTCCACCTTTTGTGTACAAAAGATCCTTTTTTCCGGATGTTTTGTCAAGTACCATAATACCCTGTAAAATGCTTGATGGACAACGTTATTGGGCATGCATGAATTGAATCAGGACATTCACAACATGAGATACAAGCTTGGTCAAGATGAGATAAGTTTTTGCACCAGTTTTTAGCATCTATTCACTTGTTACTTGAGAGTGGAAACATGTTTATATCCAAGTTTTTTAGTTTCCTACAATAGTTCAAGTACATACTTTCCCATGAGTGCATCTTTAGAGATGGCTTAAGCTTGCATTCTTGAGTTTGTAAGGTCCCTTCCATTCATATATATGGAACAAATAAATTGCTATCTTATTAAGAATAGAGTTCCTTGGCCTCTTTATATAGAAAGTCAGGTTGCAAAAATTACATAGTAGTTCTAAAGAAAACAATAAACAACAAACAAGAAATAGAAGCCTATTACTAACTAAATCTAGTGACTCTTGACATTCCCCCCCAAGTTGGAGTGTACAACACCCAACTTGCAGGTGGAAGACAAAATTGACTCCCTCCAATGAGGGCTTGGTTTCGCTGGAGGAGGAGGTAGGCAGGAAGTTGGAAGTAGTCGTCTCATATCAGTGGAAACCATTTTTCTTTATTCTAAGAGAAGGGAAAAAAATCAAAAAGAGGCATTTAGGCAAGAAATAGTAGGTAGTCGATAAGAGTCGATCCCAAGTAGAGGCATGCAAATAAGGCCTAGTTGCAAGGAAACACCCTAGAGGTGAAAAAAAATCACCAAGGCAGTAATAGGGTAGGAGACAATTCCAAGCAAGCAGGTAGTAAGTCATAGCAATTGGAGAAAAGAGCCTTGCTTAAATATCCCACTAGTCATTGATGTTACATGGTAGACCCTTCAACTCCCATGAAAAAAAATCCAATTTTCAAAGTGGAGCCCTCTTACGGTATGGATCATTTTAATCACGATAGTAATCCCCATGGATCCCAAGTCATTAAACTGAGCAATTGGAGTAAATTGCTCTCTTATTAAAAGTAGAGTTTCCTGACCTCGTTATATAGGAAAACTTACATAGTAGTCCCAAAGGAAACATCAAATAGCAAATAGGAAATGGAAAGCAAATTAGGACTCTTAGCCTAATCGAGACAAACCTATAACTAATTAAATCTAGTAACTCTAGCAATACCCAAGTGGCATGCATACATACTTCCTCCTACAAAGTCCCATTCAAAAAAGTATTCTTCATCTCTAACTAGTGCAACTGCCATAGATACTTAACAACGAGTGAAGATAATTTTGCCATTATTCATGTTTTCCATTGGTGCAAAGCTCTCTAGGTACTTTATCTCATATTTTTGAGTAAACTTGTTTGCAACTAGTCTTGCTTTGTATCTGGCCATCTTATTAGCTAAATAGTTAATTTGAATACACCCATTTTGCTCCCACTATATGAGCATTCATTCGGATGCCAATAACTTTCCATGCCAGGTTTTTTACAAGAGCCTTCATCTCTTATGTTGTGACCTACTTTGGTTCTTGTTGGACTTCAACTATAGATTTGCAAACATATGATGAAGCAAGAGGTGATGAAAGCACTTGTAATTTGAACTTGGATGAGGAGGGTAGTATATTTGTTGATAGGATGTCAGATTCACTCTCTATCTCCCTTTTAGAGAGCAATGGAGACAATGTGATGTCGTGATCTATGTGCCTGAATACTAATCAGCATATATATGTTTGCACACATGTATGTTGTACGTACATACATATATATTTATATATCTACCGGCATATGTATGCATATTTGTATTCATATGCATGGGTGTGTGGTGTGTGGGTGGGTTCATGCATTCAATGCGTGCGTACATGCATGCATGGTGCTTGTCAGTAGGTGGCATGGCGTTTTGTGTGTGTGTGTGTCATGGACATTGCTTAAATTACAATATCATTGCCTGGCTAAGAAAGATTCTTATTTTCCTTTAGCAATATGGATCCTATGATTAACTTCTCAGTTGACTATGAAGGTTAATGCTGAAAAAGTTGCTGTTACTGGCAAAAAGAGGACTCAAAAGGTGTACAGAAGACATTCAGGCAGGCCAGGTGGTATGAAAGAAGAGATATTTGATCATCTACAGAAACGAATTCCAGAAAGGATAATTGAACATGCTGTTCGTGGCATGCTTCCAAAAGGAAGGGTAAAAATGAATCTTATAAAATGCTCTTACTCTTTGATTACGAAACAAAATTCTTATCTGCTTTTCTATGCTAAATTGTTTCTGTAATAAACATTGTTGTGTTTATGGTTCTTTAATGAAAATATGCAGAGTTTATTTCATTATTCAGTTCATGCTCTATGCTAAATTGCTTCTTTAATAAGCGTTGTCGTGTTCATAGTTATTGAAAAGTATAAGCCAGTTGAGTGCCATTTAATGTTGTTGCCATTTATGAGTGTAAGATAGAAGCTTGGTAATCGAGGGAATGATAAATGCAAACACAAAAATGTATGTAATGCAGACACACCCACAAACACATAAATACATATGTACATGCATATTGATGGATGTTAGTGGACTTGCTGTAGAGGGTGAGCATCGAAAGCAAGTGAGAGAGAGAGGGGAAGTGAGGAAGGGATGGAGAGAGCACAAGCAAAACCATGAAGATGATGTGGGTGTTGAGGAAAGCTTACAAGGCACTGAGGTCCCTTTTGGTGGAGAATCGAGGAGTTTCTTTGAGAGTGTAGGTTAATATGTGTTAATGGAAAAATACAGAATCACTTTGTTGAGAAATCCTAGGGGTCTTTATATAGAGAGACATCCAAGGGACAAATTATATAAGGATACCTTATACAATGGACCAATAACAACAAAGGGACCTTACATAATAAAACACAACTCTCAACTCTCTCACTCATGCTGGAGCATAGATATCAGACATGTTCAACTTGGAACAAAGGTACTCAAGTCATAGTTTAGGAAGAGCCTCGGTGAAGATGTCAGCCATTTGGTCCTTAATAGAAATATATGGGGTAGAGATCTTCCCTATCATCAGAGCAGCGGTTTTAGATCGATGCTTGGGTATCCCACCAAAATCCTAGCCTTCAACCCTCCACCAAAACCCTCCCTTCGTTGCTGGTTCTCTCTCCAGCAAGGCCACTTGTCCCCATTGTTGCAGCAACCCACTGGCAACAACCAACATTACTGGTAGGGATGCAAGTTTTGGTAAACCCAATCTGAACTTGACTCAACCCGACCTGAAAAGAATGGGTAAAATCTGACTCAAACCCAACCAGGTTCGGGTATGGGTTTTATCCAAAAACTCCAACTGGGTATGTGTATGGGTATGGATATATACCCGATTACCCGACCCGAGTACCTGAATAAAATCTCCATTTACCCGAAATATATAAATCACATCCTAAGTCTCTCATTCCCCCAGCCCTATTCTCTTTTATGATTCCTTCCATGATTTTGAAGGGTAGGAGTGCTTGTGAAGCTTCCATTGAACATTTATTTCAAGGATAGAGATCTTTTATTTGAAATATACTTGTATTTTATCTTTTTTTGTATGCTTTGTTTTTTGCTTTTGATATATTCCCTATAAAGGGCTCTTTTTATAATAGTTTCAATGGGGATCAATAAAATTGGAGCAACCTGCCCTTGTGTTTTAGGCTTATTAAAAATAGACAATTGATGAATCATGTTATAGACTTTTTTTTTCTTTGATTTTAATTTAGGCACGATTTGATTGCAAGATCAATTTATAAATGGGTACAACACCCCCTGCACGAGGCTGTTGGGCTGTTGGCTAATGTGCAAGGTCGTCGATGGCTTCTTGTTGCTGGTGAGGAGAGAGAGGGGGACAATGGGATGAGAAGAGAGAGAGAGAAAGAGGTTTTTCTTTTTCTCCCTTACGATTTTTCGGTGGAGAAGGTACCTAAGCGTGAAAAATCTAGAACCTACCAGGAAGAAAAGAAATAAGCATCTTATTCAAGAATGTAACCCTAGGGCTTTTAATATAGAGAGACCCTTAGAAAAATTACATAGTAAGCCCAAAGGCAAGAAAATAAAAACATACACGCCCCTTTACATATAACTCTAACAACTACATTACTTTGCGGACAATCTTAGGACGGGATAGTCCTCCACTAGACTAGAGAGCCCATGAGCCGAATTGTTCGTCTGATTCTTATGGAACAAGTGGGGGCAGCAAGGGCTACAACACCTCGCCTCCCGTGTGCCTAATCTCGCACTTAAGCTCTTCTATCTACTCATGAAGGCGAGGATCCTCCGTGACAACATGGTGCCACTGCACCTGCTCATCCAACTATTCTTGAAAAGGAGGTGGGCTTTACTGAAGGGTCTCTTTGCGCTTTTGCACATTGTGGAGATAACCTATGATCGCCTACTCTGCCCATAGGTTCAAGAGTCGCTTAAGGTACTCTCGCTCCTGTTGAGCTTGGCAGAGCGAGGAAAGGGGAGATTCCTCGAGCTGGATGACCTCCTACTTAAGGTTGCTGCCCACTATTTGGTGTTGGCGGTAAGATTGGGTAACGTTGGACTTCCTCATTAAATGCCTTGTTGGCATTATTCTTGGAGGCGCCTTGGTCGTTGTAACCATTGGTCCTCGAGGGTCTTGAAATATGATTGGGAAAATAGATAATAGTTAAAGCTAAAATTACTTCCCATGGTGTCAATTAGTTGGAGGCCTCAAGAAATCCCTATCAGGTTCGTGGTAGGGTGAGGATTCGATTAACAAAATCGAAACAATCAAACTAATGAACATAGGAATTGGTAACCTAGTTCCACACTTAGCGTACGTTTAGGGAGGGGATCTAACCCTCAAAGTTTCCACTCAATATTGTAGAATAGAGTGAGCAAGAGAGAGTACAATAAGTATTTTTCTTATGCATTTTCGCATGTCCTGCATCCTACATTTACATGTTCTTTTGTAGGGTTTGCCCCTAAAATTTCCGGTAACCATATCTCGTTACCGAGATGTTGGGGATTATCCTTCCATAACGTTCATGCAATATCCGGTACACGATCTATTTGTTCCTTTGATTTTGCTACAACTAGATTGGATTATGTCAGTGGTGCTTAATTGATGTTTGGGCGAACCCCTTCCAAGATCGGTCCACCTCACCCATCCGACCAACCAACAAGGTTGGGTTCGCTTGAATCCTTTGTCGTGACTTCGGCAAGATCTGTTGCCTAATTTGATGTTAGTCGAATAATAGGTCACCTGTTCTAGGCAGAAAGCTTATGTTTGCTTGACCGGTTCTGGTGATGGCCATTTAACCTTTATTATTGGTTTGCCAGTCACCTTATATGAGGTGATGGATTCATTAGCCTTAATTGGGTTAGGTGGTTTCCCTTATTTGGGTTAAGGCCTGATTCGGGCTTTTAGTTAATGGGCTCATAAGAGGAATTCTTCCTCATCAGTAATGTAAGTCTGCTCTCCTATTAATATAGTTGGGGGAGTGGGGGAGTTGCTGGGCTCAAGCTACTTCCCTTCTATCTCTAGAGAAAAGTCACCTTGGGGATAATAGAAGCTTTGGCTACAATTGCCAAGTATCCACAAGTATCTCTAGAGCATAATACCTTTACGATGTAAGGGCAGTAACATTGACAATCTCAATGCCCCAAAAGTACCTTGATTCTCAACATTCTTGGTAACATAGACACTTTGTAGAAAATTTCTTAAGCATTGCATCTTTGCATTATCCAATTTTATAAACATAAATAGTAGCAGTAATATCTTGCTGAATGATCAAGGATGTTTTGTAGAAGCCAATCATTTCAATTTTGTTGCGTAGTTCATCAAATCAACCTCATGGACTTTGCTCAGGGCTATATATTGCCTCATGTAATCTCAACCCTAGCTAGCTCTCCATATGGATGAGCATTTTGAACGTTTAGTTGATAGAGTAGCTAGCCTTTAAATTCAAGAAAAAGTAGAATCTTGACAATCTTTACTTAAATGTTCCAGGCTATAAGAAATTTCTCAAAGTAGATAACGTCAAAAGCCTATGTGCAGCCCTTGGCAACCAATAAATTCTTCAAATGCTTTGCCAACTAGAAACACTGGGCCATATTCATTGAGCAAAGGAAACGATCTAGTTTGGACCATGCCCCATCGGTACTTCTCCATATAATATGGGCCTCCAAAACATGGATATCATATAGCTCCAACTTGTCCACTGGGTTACTAAAAAGGTTCCATAGGCCTATCCCCTCTGTCTGTTGTCAGGTTTGTCACCTACAAACAACATAACATTGAAATCTCCATCGAGTAATCATGGTCTTCCATTCGCATAGTACTTGCCTGATGAAGTTCCTCCAGGAAATTTGGCCTCGGATTATCTTGACATGGACTGTAGATTGCTGTGAGAATATAGGTGAAGCCATCTGACACTCCTAAAATATCTTGTCACCATCCATCTCAGTTTGTAGTGGTCTACAAGTTCAAAATCTGCGTCATTCCAACCAATTAATATTCCTCCAGATCTGCTTACTGCATCCTTATGTAAGAAGCTTTGAAATAGATGATCCCCAATTTGCCTCCAAGTGCTTCCATCCAGGCTGTCTACCACTCTTTCTTGCAAAAGGAAAAAATCCACCTTTCATTCAAGAAGATAATTATGTGAAGGATCTCTTCGCGATTGATCTTGGATATCTTTGACATTCCTTGTGAGGACTTTAACCATCTTGTCTTGATGAAGACCCCATCGATCTGCGACAACAATATCGTTGGCCCCAACAATTGGGGCCAACAAGTTCTCCACCTTATCCGGTTCCCTTATCGCCTCAATCAAGCTAGGAGCTGCCCCTTGATCAGTGCAATGTCTGAACTGTCTCCTGTTGTAGATCAATTGAAGTGGCTAAACTTAAGGTCTTCAGGTGGTGTACCTTCCCTTGGTATTGCCACGTTGATCAGCATCGCCAGACAATAGCACCATTTCCTTGTTGCTAGAAGGTCTTTCTTCCCTAGTTGCATTTGGCAAGTTAGCCATCTTGTCCCGAACCCCACCTTAATGCTCCTCGATTAAGGTCGGAGTCAGGAAGGGGGAACAACCAACACAAGAGGTAGCACGGGCCCTGGGTGATGGTACTTCTATTTTGATGCACCAAAATTATGTTATCTGTTAAAATTAATCTCTCATGACTCTATCAAATGACTCATGGAAAGGAATAAAGCTCTCCAAAGTCTTCTGTTGAGTCTTTTCTTTTATTTAAGTATAGATTACTTGTACTGAAACCTCAAATAATTTTCATGTTAAACGTAATTTTTCTAAAATCAAATTCTTAGATTAATTGATCGACCAATTAGTAAAATGATAAATCAAACTACTTTGATCGATCGATTAACTTAGTTAATCGATAAAATAGTCAAATTAAAAAGTTCATTAAAATACCTTTAATCAATCAAATAGCTTAATTAATCGACCAATAGGTGATCGATCAAATAACTAGTTTGACCGATCAAAAGTATTTTGACCAACCAAACTACCTTAATTTATCGACCAAAAGGGTTCAAAAAACTTCCTTTCTAAGTTGATTTTCTAGTATAAATAGAATACCTTGGTAGCCTTTTTCAAACACACAATCAGGAAGAAGAATCTCTAGAAAAAAAGCTCTCGTGCTTTCATCCCTACAGTGCTTTTACGCCAAGGTTTGAAATGTCAATTTCAACGTCGTGCCGATGAAATTGTAAGTGTGCATTTCGTTGGCATGCCGAGGGTACGTTGTGGAAATGCCCGTTTTTTGATGGCCATGTCGAGGGCATCCTGTGGAAATGCCGAGGGCACACCGTGGAAATGCCCATTTTTATGATTTCGTCCGTTGGTGACGTAATCATTTCATTTGTTACATTTTATTCTTTATTGAATTTTTACAATTGTTGATATGCGAATAAATTCGTCGATTATTATTTTATAGGTTTTTTATGATTATGTCCGTCGGCGACGACGTGACATACTGTGCGAATGTATCACCCCTTCGATTTTTTATGATTACATTTCATTCCTTCCTCTTATAAGCACCACCCCCACCTTCCTCGACCACCACCTAACCTAACCACTTCCTCTCCACTACCCACAAAGCATAAATGGACCCATGCGGCTTCGTAAGGGTACTCATGGGCAATCTCGCCCTCCAGATCCCGATAGCCCCCTGCCCAGCCTAGTCGGGTGTCCACTCTCCTCCACCCCCTGCTTCTGTCGCATTTGCCTTGGCGACCTCCCCCATCCCCCTCTCCTCCCCTGAGTCGGTAGTGCAGCAACAGCTGGAGGCTGGAGCAGCAACGTAGCTGCACTAGCAATGGCAGTGGAGTAGTAGCACATAGCAGGGGCAGCCCAGGCTGCAGCAGCAGCAAAGCTGGCACTGCAGCAGGCAGCCATCGGCATCGACATGTCGGCGTGCCGACCATATCGTCGGCATGTTGATATGGTCGACATGCCGGCGAAACTCCAGCATTTCGATATGATATCCATATCGACATGGAGCGATTCCCAAAATAGCCTTGCCGACAGCATTTAAATCATTGTTCTGCGCTTCTGCTTCCACACTTTCTAAAGCACTCCGATCAAAAGGCCTTTGAGGTTCCATAAGATTACATTGTATTTACTTTTATCTACTACTTTAATCCAGGTCCCAAGTTTTGGGAAGACCTGTTATTGTTGTGCTTCTCTTTAGGTTGTTAAGAGAAGAGAATTTGTAAGAGGTTGCGCCACCATCGTTTCAAGTGGTGCATTAGTGGATGGACTAGCTTGACTAGTCCGGAAAATTCTAAGCTGGGAAGCTTAGTTAATGGTTTTTACTCGAGAGGGTTTCTACTATAAATTCAGGTACACTCATATATGAATTTTTGTGGCTTGTATTTATTTGCTTCGCAGTTAGTTTGTTTAAAATTATGGCCAATACTATTCACCCCTCCCCTCTAATATACCACTTTAGATCCATAGGACCTTCACCGAGTACCAGCCTTAACACCTCTACTTATGCCAACTTCACCTAACAGCACAAACCCTGGCTCATAATTGCCCAAGCCAGTCTCACCACCGTTCTGCCCTGTGTCCTAGTGCCTGGACATTGTTGTGATCTCTGCTGAGGCAACTTGCTCTTTGACAACCTTGAGATCCATATGGGATGATCAAGTTGGAGTTCCATATTTATCGCATGTGCATTTAAATGAATCAGGTTCCACCAAGTTGAAGTTGCCCCCAATCTACTCGACTCGAATAGAAAGATAGGCCCCTCTCCTATGAATCCGACCCATTTGCACAAATCCCGAAATCACCAAAAAAGAATTACGTTCCTCATAGATTGATGGCGTCAAAAGTGGAGAACAGATTGGGGCTGATCCCACAAAATGTGGATATGTTGAACTTGTTGAACCAGCCCACACAATTGCCCTCCCTCGACTCGTTCCAAGTCCTCTGTAGCTAATATTGTGTGAATCAAAGGGATGCCAAGTAAGGATCACTATGCCCTTGCCTTCTCCAATGAAGGCCACCAACAAATGTTGGATCCTTTGCGGTCGTTGGCTTAAGGGAACCCACCATTGCCATGGAGAGGTTGTGCATAACGTTGGTGGTGTTGTCCTTCAAGTAGACAACCTCCTTCGCGATGATGTCCACAGTGATGGACATAACCCCTTAACAAGAATAGTTGCCTCAGCCTTTCCGAAGGAAGTGGCCACGGTGTTGAGGACATAAAACCTCCTCAGATTCTACTGGGAGGTCCTCAAGCCTTATGACGAGGCACTCCTTGTCGCCATCCCACCACCCTTCCTCTTCCACATTAAATCAAAGTATATTGCTACCACCGTGAAGGAGGGTCACTTGCAAGTCTCCCAATCGTTGCCTATGTCATCCTCAACAAAATCGTTTTGGGGGCCTTCCTTTATGAAAGGTAGAAGGTGTCTCCAATTGTCTGATGGATGGAGGTCGATGCCCACTTAAAACTCTTGATCCCACTTGTCATTTGACGAAATAAGGAGCCAATCATTGCCGCACCATCCACCTTAAGTGCACATCGATTTGATGTGCACTGATCCCTTCTCCATGGGCAAGTAAATCTCCTATGGCCCAACCTTCTACACTCATGGTAAGAGTGCAAGGCCACTACGTATGGTTTCGAAGCCCCAACGAGGGAAGCACCAAGATGTGAGACATTTGGGGTATCCTCCTGCGATTGGATTACATATTGGGGCACAATTGGTAGCCCTCCTTCGATGTGCTACCTTCTAGCCATCCCCTTCACCTTCCCCGTCGGTACTCCCTCTCCTTTCACTCATCCTTCCAATACATTCTTATAGTTAAAGATATTCTACAATTAAGAAATAAGGAAAAAGTTATTTTGATTTATCTCTTTCTATGTTTAGGGATATGATTTGATTTGTTTTGTTATGAGTTGTTTCCATGGTAAGATTAGGATTAAGATTCCATTGTAATCCCCGCCCTCTATATAGGGTGGTTAGTCGCTTTCTTTTAAAGTTGAATGAATTCCAATTACAAAAACACGCACAAGTATCAAATCTAACCTTAGGACCCGATCTTCACTACCTACATAGAGGCACTGCCGACTCCTCAATCCTACGTAGGGTTGCATGCATAACCCCCCTCTTTATTTACGGCAACCACCATCGCTTGACCTTGTTTTGTGGCCATCAGTGTCGGCTCCTCGTCATTCTCTCTATCAATCATCCTCCTCACCGCTGCATCGCCTCTCTTGTCGGATCGATCACCTTCCATCGCTACCAACATCGTCACCTGACCTACCTGCAACATCGAACTTGACCCTTGCTTTGACCAGTGAGGCACATCCTTGCTTCCATGACCCCTACACGGTCTGTTTGGTCTATTGATCATATTGAACTTGGTTCGGTTCAATCACTTGATCGCCTCCTTGCCTCCTCTTCAGCTACTTGCATTACCTGATCTACTGCTCCTACTATCAGTTGACGTGATTGGCTTCTTACCGAATCTTATCTCCTCTTTGCAAGAAGAAACTCCAAAGATCTTAATGGTTGATGTGGAATCAACTACGGTGACTTTGGGGGCAAAAATCTTGACCTCTGTGCTTGTTTAGGGAACCATGATCAAGTTATCCGGTTCCTTGAACTACGTACTATGGCCCATGCCTTCCGCATCTTCGTAGGAGGGAAGGACAAACTGCATGTTCTGACGGAGAAAGTTCTTGACTCCAAGATGGCGCCAAATGCAAAAAGTGGGAGGACAACTTTCTCGACATGATTTGGCTAATGAACAACATGGAAGAATCAATTGTAGCCAATTCTACCAGGAGTATGCGAAGGAGATTTGGGATACACTTGAGAAGAGGTATTCTCAGAGGATTAGCAGTTCCCATCTGGTGGAATACTAATTAGGGTGAGATGACCCTGGTTAGGCATTTCGCAACCCTCAAGGACTTTTCGAGGAACTTGTTGTCTATTAGCTTACCTGCTGTGACAAGCAGGTCATTGAGCATGTGTAGTGGCAGGCATACAAGTTCCTAAGTGGTCTTAGTTCCCGGTACCACTCTTCACATAGTCAAATCCTCTCATCTGACACAGTAGTGGATCTGGAGATGATATATAGTCGTCTTCAGAAGATTGAGATTAAGGAGCGACCCTCTTTTGTCCCAACTACTACTCATGACTCCTCTGCATTGGTGGCCTCTGGAGGGAGAGGTGACTATTTAGGTTTCTCTACTGGACATGAACATGGATGCGGATGCAAACACATATTCTTCCCCTATATTCACTGCAAATGGACATATCACTTGCCTGAAAAATGTTGGGAGAAATTCGAAAAGCTTGCTTGGGCCAACCAATTGTCTACTACAGAGAAGTCAATACCTGAGTCATCTTCTAATCATCCTTTTACCCTTAGCCAAATGGATTGTCTTCGGAATCTTTTGAAGGGAAAAGGATCATTTGCTACTACTGCTGCAATTACACAACCGCTGATGTTGCAACAGGATTCCGACACAACCTGCACCTGCCTTAAAGAATTCTATTGAAGCTTTGAGTCATGTCCTGGTTGATGTCAATGACTCTGATGACTAGTGGGGGAATTGAGTGTCGTGCTCATCCCCTCTCCTTTGCCTAATTGAATTCCCTGCCCCAATTTTACCTTCTCTAGAGAAGGGTTTCTCATTGAAGTGAGGTGACTACGCCTACCTGCTTGCGTAGGATTGCCTCCCGCTCTCCTGTTTGTCTTCTACTTCTTGAAGGTCTCTTCACCAATTTTTTTTAACTCAAAACAAGTTTGGTTTTTCACTAATGAGAGACAACTGCTTGCCTGTCTGATTGCCTGACTGGCTGCCTACCTGCCTGCCTGCCTACTCTAGCCCAAGGATTATGCCTAAAGGGGGGAGTCATACTTTTGTTCTACTTCTATAAGTTGAGAGTTGTACGCTCTAACTTGAAGGGGAGAGTTAGAGATATTGTGGAATTAGTAAATTAAGAAAAAGTTATTTTAATTTCTCTCTTTTTATTTGTAGAGCTATGTGGTTTGTTATGGGTTGTTTCCATAGTAGAATTAGGATTAGGATTCTATTATAATTACGTCTCTCTATATAAAAAAGAGTTAGTCTCTTTTCAAGTGGAATCAATTCTAATTACGAAAACTTACACTTATAATAGGCTAAGGAAGACTAAAGAAATATTGGAACGATTTTTTATTGAAAGGGTGAATGTGGAACCTTAGACCATGTACAACCACATTTTTCTTTGTGATACCACATGATTTTTCGAGTTTAATGAAACCTCAATCCCAAGGAAAGACCACAATTTTTAGAGATGCTTGTTCTCCTAGATTCGTGTGTGTTATCTCTTTTTAGTATAATATCATCATGGAATTCAGTCTCTCACTCCCTTCATCTAAGAAAAAATGAATAATCATATATGTGGAAAGAATAAAATACCATGCAAAAGAATAAAGTAGTAAAAGAATAAAATAGCTTATTCTATTACGAAACCTTAGTCCAACTTGTATAGAGAGAGACTAATGGAAAAATTATATTGATAAAATAAATACAGAAACAACTTGTAACATAAGAAATAAAGCAAACCAACGAGAAGAAAATGAGGGAATTTTTTATTGTTAAGCTGATTATGAGGATGCCTTTGGGTTACCATGATTCACGTAAACTATGGATATTCTTTTTGTTGATTTCTCCTTTTTGTGTTACAATTCATGTAAACAAGATAATCTTTCTTCTTGATCAAGCTCGTCGCCAATAAGTGTGCTGTCTTTTTCCTGAAATAATAAAATTACAGTATGTGCCATTGGAATGGGAGTGTAGTGCAGCTAACTTCTGGTCCACATTGCAGCTTGGGAGGAGACTATTCACTCATCTGAAAGTATACAAAGGACCCAACCATCCGCATGAAGCTCAGCAACCGGTACCCCTTCCCATTAGAGACAAGAAAATACAATTGGAGAAATAGATGAGGAAGGTAGGGGTAAAACTTTATGCTGGTATAGTTTATGTTGTAGCCTATTCTGGTTGCAGTTATTTTATGTCCAAAGTGTTAGGAAATAAATCAAGATTTAATTAGTTGAGAATTTGGTTATCTTTCTATTTAAATCTACATTATTTTTAGTTTAGTTAATTGTTATATTTCCTCATTATACTTGTTAGAGTTATTGATTTTTCTCATATGTAAATGTAAGGGTACGTGTGTTAAGTTTTATTGTGCCCTGGATTTATGATGTAATTTATCCAAAGTTTCTCTCTCTATAAATAGAGGCTTAGGGTTTTATTTTTAAATAAGATATTTCATTCTTCTCTTTCTCCAACATGGTATCAGAACAAGATGGATCCTAGATTCTTTACACTTCGGTACCTTTCTCCACCAAAAATTAACCTTAGGAGAAAGAAATCTCTCGCTCTCTCTCTTCCCTGCGGAGCTGCCACCTCCCTGATTGGCGTGGCAAGCACCCAACCAATGACACCACCCTCTTGATCAGTGCCACCACCACTTAGGAAGTGCTGCCAGTGCCTCCACCGCCTAGCTAGGGCTCTTCCACACCGCACAGTGCTACCCAAGCGCTCCCTTACGCTTGCACAACCCCTCGTTTCGGGTGTTGGTGGCTTGAGCCTCGCCCAGTAGCAAGTCACTGTTGCTGTGGGGGCCTCTTCTCCACCTTGCTGAGGGGTGATCATGATCTAGGATGCCCTTGCAACGTCTCTCTCTGATCTAATTTATTTTGGCTTTGGTAGGATCTATCTTGTAGCCCTCGAAGCGAGTTCTACCGCTTGGATTCGTGGATTTGGATGTTGAAAATCTGATTTCAGAACTGTTGGTGCTTGATCTCTCTTCTCTAGGGTCAAGGCTATGGCTTCTTCTAGTTCTGAGACCAAGCTGGTGACTATCTCAACTTCTCTTATGATATAGGGGGCCACTATCAAGTTAAATAGCACTTAGAATTACCTTCTGTGGTCCTAGGCCTTTCATATTTTTGTTGGTGGACATGAAAGACTGGTGATTCTGACCAAGGACCCTCTAGTGGAAGAGGAAGATGGTTATGATAAGTGGGAATAGAATAATTACCTAGTGATGAATTGGGTGGTGAACAATGTTAAGCCACAGATCGCAGCGAATCTACCATACAGGAAGACAGCGAAGGATATGTGGCAGAGTTTGGCCAAGAAATTTTCCCATAAGTCTAACCATGCTAGGCTATCTAATATTTATTGTCGCATCTGGTCTTCTTCCCAAGGGGAACACACATTGGTGGATCATTACTTTGAAATGGAAGGGCTCTTTAAGGAGCTTAATGGTTTTCAACCTTCGTGCTGCGAACAATAGACAGGCCAGAGACAGACCAACAGGTATATTGGTTCCTGAATGGTCTTAACTCTAGGTTCTCGTCTACCAGAGAAAATATACTTGCTCTTGATGATATTCCTGATATGGAGATTGTGTATGCTCACTTGCAGAAGATTTCCTTAGATGTTGTGCATTCAACAATTATATCTCTTCAGTCTCTGGTGCTACCTACTAAGGTGTCTGCCTTTGTGGTGTCTGGAGGTCATGGTACTCCAGGCTGGAGAGGTTGTCAACTTGGCCGTGGTAGAGGATGAGCTCATGTGTGCGATCCATGTGTACACTGCCAGTGCATAAATCATTTGTCTAACATATGTTGGTCGAAGTTTGGTTACCCTTGGAACCACTCTATTACTGCCACAGTGGTTTAGGCGAAGACTCCCTTTGGTGTTCGTCCTATGTTTAAGCCTGTTCCCATCGCTATACCTGTGCCTACCACTATTACTTCAACATTCCCTTCACTCACTGTCGATGATTATTCCAGACTGATGATGTTACTACGTTAGCTTACTTTTGCTTCTATTGCAGCTACTAGTAGTTCTACCAACCTGGCAAGTACTTCGTTTTCTTTCACTTGGTTGGTTGATTCTAGCGCTTCTAGTCATCTAACTGGTAAAGAAGATGTTATTGTGTCTATGCATGAGACACTGGATGTTACATCCCCGTTCGGTTGGCTAGTGGGTCCTACTCTCCAATTACTAACGTTGGTGAAGTTTGTTTTTCTGATAGACTTAGGCTTGCTGATGTTTACCGTGCCCCAAAATTTCATGAGTCTACTTTCAGTATATTGTTTATGTAAAGAGCTTAAATGCATAGCTTGTGAGAGCTTCTGTGAGTCAAATCTCAGTAAATATCTTTTTTTACTTTTCCATGTGACCGGATTTCCTCCAACAAAAGTGCAGTACCTTGTAGTGAATCGTCAATCCCAATGTGCTCCAGCATAATTAACATTTGAGAATCCATGAACATCAACATGACCATGTGTGCTATAAAGTAACCTTTTTCTAAGTGCCTTCTTCAAATATCGCATCACCTGACATACACTTGTCCAATGTACCTTACGAGGAGCCTGCATAAACTAACTTAACCATTCAACAATAAGGGCAATATCAAGTCTAGTGGCAGTGAGATATAACTTTCCTACCATAAACCTATATCTTGTAACATCGTCTATCCAAGGACTAATCTCATCACTCAGTTGTAAAGAAGAATTAAGATGCACATTTGAAGGCTTACAACCTAGCATACCAATCTCACGTAGCATGTCCAATATATATTTTCTCTGGGAAAGTACCAAGCCATATTCCGCATGATGAATCTCAATTCCTAAGAAATAATTGACTTGACTCAAGGCCTTGGTAACAAACTGGGAATACAATAAGGCCTTGGTATCCTCAACATCAGCTCCGTCATTGCTTGTAAACAATATGCCATTCACATAAATAATCAAAATAATAGATCCAAACTCAGTGTGCCTCGTAAAAACTTAATGATTAGCATTGGATCTAAAGAAGCCAAAGCTCTGAATTGCCTTGTCGAACCTATCAAATCGTACTTGGGGGCTCTGCTTTAGCCCGTAAATGGCTTTATGTAAGTTACCTTGTGACACTCCCTCTATTGCTCAAAACTAGAGGCTGCTACATATAGACTTCCTTATCTAAGTCCCCACATCGGAAGGCATTTTTAATGTCGAGTTGAAATACCTTCCAATGTGAATTAACAAGAAATAATAAAATCCGCAGAGTTTAAATGATCAACATGAGAAAATATCTCAAAATGATCAATGCCATGAGTCTGAGTATATCCTTCAGCAACAAGTCGAGCTTTATACCTTTGAATGGAGCTATCAGGTAAGTATTTCACAATAAACACTTACCTACACCCCACAATAGTAGCACCAGGGGGTAGGTCAACAAGCCCCCAAGTACCCCTAGAAATAAGAGCCTCTGTTTCCTCCTACATGGCCCATGTCCAAGTCAAATCCTAAAAGCTCTCTATATGACTTCGAGGTATGTGCTGATTGTTAATAGCACAAAACAAGGACTGCCCAGCTGCAGGCAAACTATCAAAACTCATATGCTGGGAGATAGAATAGTGAGCACAAGACCTTGGAGCCTTCCTCTGGGCAATAGGAAGATCCAAGTCCTAATTAGTAGTAGGAATTACCTGACCTCCATCAGAGTCCATAAAATGGGGTTCAGGTTGAGTAGGAATGGTGGTAAGGGGTTCAAGAGCAGGTTTTGGGCGATGATTGAAGTGATCTGGATAAGGAGTAGAGGAGGTTGGTCGTCCCAATGACTCACTAGAAGTAGCACCAGACGGACTCATAGAGGTGGTAGAAGGCTCAAAGGGCATTGACAACGGGATATTTGCAGTGCATGTAGGAGAAGCCTTCCTTTCGGGAGAATAGAAAGGAATCTCCTCAAAAAATATAACATCAACACTAATAAAAAAACTTACTATGCATAGGATCATAACGGCGATATCTTTTCTAAGTTCGAGAATACCCAAAAAAGATACACTTAACAGATGTAGGAGTCACTTTGTCCACTCCAAAAAGATGAACAAACACAACACAACCAAAAATTATCGACGGCAACGCACATGGCTCCTGGCTAGGGAATAATAAAGAGAAAGGAGACTTACAACCCAAAATCGAAGAATTGGCCCAGTTAATAAGAAGAATAGTAATAAGAACAACATCGACCTAGAAATGTGTGACATGCATATGAAACGTGTCTTAGCAATATCAAGTAGGTGCCGTTATTTCCATTCAACCACCCCATTTTGCTAAGAGGTATGGACACATGAAGTTTGATGAGCACCACCAAATGAAGCAAAAAACTTAGTTAATTGGGTATTAACAAACTCCAATCCATTGTCAATGCGAAAAACACAAATAATGGTAGAAAGTTGTTTTTATTTCATTGAAGATATTTTCAATATAGGGACTTCTGAGTTTTCTTTCACAAGAAATGCCCACAACATCCGAGTGAAGCCATCAACAAGTACAAGAAAGTATTAAAAATCTCGTGCACTAGTAACCCCACACGGGCCCCAAACATCAGCATGAACAAGTGAAAAAATAGAATAAGTCCTTTTATTAACAACAGAAAAAGAAGATCGGTGATGTTTGCTAAGTTAATAAGCATCACATTGAAACTGATCAAGCACGTGAAGACCAGGAAAATACTGGCGAAGAACCTTAGGACTCGGGTAACCCAAATGAAGGTGCCATTGGTAGGCAGTGGTGGCATTAGATATAGCAGCAGCAATGGGTGAGGATAGTAGAGTAAGGTAATAGAGATCATTTTGCTCAAGTCCACCAATCTGCTTCCTCATTCGAAGGTCTTGTAAAAAGAAATATTGATAATGAAAAATTACGTGGCAATGTAAATCTCGAATAATCTGACTAATATAAAGTAAATTCATGGAAAAGTGAGGAGCATGTATCACATCAGATATGGGCAATGTATCAATCAAAGTAACATCACTATGACCACTAACAAACGAAAGTCCTCCATTAGCAACCCTGACTTGAAGGGGCCTATCCAACTCTCTTGAGTGAAGTAAATTGTGAAATGTCACCTGTGATATGGGATGAGGCACCAGAATTAGCAATCCACCTGGTCTGTCTATTGCTAGTAGATGATGCAGTAGTCTCCTAAGAAGAAACGACAGATGCAGATGTGGTCGGTTGAGAGACAACAAATTTGTCCACTTATTTTTTATTTTATTCTGAATCTTGTCATATCATGTCAAATTTGTTTGATCTAATATTTTTTATTTGCACAAAATCATTGAAAATGCATATATTTTTATTTACCTATTTCATATTTGTGTAGGAGGTGGGAATTGGAGGAGAAGTGGATGTGGAGGGGGAGGAAGGAGGTAATTAAAAGACCTCTGGGTGAAAAAGGAAGAAAATAAAGGAGCTTTATATAATTTTTTTTTTTACTTTTAAGTTCTCAAACGTCGTAAGGACATCCCAACCGGCAAATGAATATTTATGGAAGTATGTAAGTATATATAAAAATAGTGATGATATGTTTGCCTTTTCCAAAGTTGACAACTATATATATATATCCCTTTATTATTCTATGGTAAGCACCATTAAGCATTCTAATTTTCTATCTTGTTCATGTTAAGCAGAACATAACTTATGATTTTTTCTAATCTTAAGTACGACTCTAGATACTTTTAAGTAGAAGTCATATGTTTTATATATATTAATGTATGAAGATGGGTATGGCATCTTTTCAATGCATAATTGGATATTAATTTGAGGGGGTAAATAGATACTTTGATGGGTGAATTAGCGTGGATACGGATTTGAATCTAATACGGATGAATAGGATATCAATCGAGTCTCTTTAAGTTGGTATGGATATATGGATGATTCAAAATCGATTCAAAGTCAACCAAACCACGTATGTGATAAAATCTAACTCACGAATATAATGTGTTCGTTGTAAGATTACAAAATTACTATCTTTTCATTGAACTTAAGCATTTTCGAACTACATTAACTAAATATGCTACCACCCAACCATTTGTGTGGGATTTTTTTAATTATACTCGAGTTTTCTTTCCGATGATTTGGTATTGTACAATTTATAGGATTCATCTTACGTGGGTTCTTATGGCATGGTAAAGCTTAAATATTCTCCTCTCAACCTTACGCGTCTTATACTTACCTTGATGCGAAGGTCATCTCATGGTCCCATCACGTGAAATTAGTCTTGTCCTATAGTTTATTATAAAATTAATGCATGCCAGAGCAAGTAGCAAGCGACCCTATTGACCAGATATCATCGAAAAAAAAAACGGGGTGGACACTATTGCAAGGTTGACATTTCTCCAATCCTCAAAAGTTGTCTCCGTGGCGTGATTTGATCCTTAAATTTTTTCTTTTCCAGCACAAGCTCCCTTCTTTGTTGGGGCTCTAGCCGATCATTACGTTGGTCGGGAGCTCCCCTCTCTCACGTCGATCACCACGTCCATCCTCCCCACTCTCGCCCTCTTGTCAACGTGAGCTCCGCTCAAAACAATGACCTTTTCGTTGCTCGGCTGCCCTCCGCCTCCGATCATCCTCGTAGGTATGTTGGAGGTTACGGTAGTCTCATTGTCTAGTGAGGAAATAATTACGGTGGCGGTGGTGGCATCATTGTCGAGTGAGTTCATGTGATAGATGTCTTCCGCTAGATGTTGATCGTCATCTTCTCCACGATCGTTGTCAGTTTTGAAAAATAGGGTCATGTCGAATCCGATCTCACCACAACTGGGTGTTAGGTTGGAGTCGATCCTATCGTCCGTTACCTGTTAGTGCGATTCGTTGACGACATCGACGACGTTTCGTCGTATTCATTACGTGGTACAAGTTTCTTCCTGCATTAAAAATGATGTCAGGGTACTTGTTTTTTATTTTTTCCCCCTTTTTTTGTTTCCTTTTTGGTGAATGTTTTTGAAGGGGGGGGGGGGGGGGGGGGGGGTTTACTTATACTTTCTTTGAGGGGTGTAGGATCGCCTTCTCTCTTTATCTTCGAACTACGTCCTTATATCTTTTTCATTTCCTTAATGAATGAAGGTTTAACATTTCAAAAAAAAAAAAAAATGGTGGCAATGGCTTCAATGGGTTGTGAATATAAAAGAGCCTTATTTTTAAGCCACACTAGTCACTTAGTCACTTCAATCGGGGTACATTTAGGGAGAGTATTAAGACTAAAAGTTTACTAAGTGCTTGAGAATACAAAATACAATTAGTGCTATCTCACTCTCTCCCTGCACGCAACCCTTTTTGGCCAACCGGTCTTGATAATTAAGAGTTATGACACTCTAGAATCCACGTGACCACGAGACTTTCAAGTAATGGAGATCGTGGTCAGTTGACTAACCAATTTAGGTTAACATTCACGTAGTCACAATCTCTGAAAGTTGAGGTACTGGATGCGTAAATAACCACCTTATTGGCAACTACCTCGTGGTCACACTTAGCCAAAGGAGGAAGTGATTTTCTCTAGCCGAGTACTCTTGATGGTCACACTTCATTGGCCTTGTAGGCTTATTCAACCAACTTGATGATATTTGATCGTTGATCCCATCTAGATTAGCAGGCAAACTTTGTCGGTCGATATTATTCAAGTAGGTCAATTTTATTGGGCAAACGAGCCTTTGTTTACGAGCCTTGCAAGATGAACCTAGCAAAAGTATTTTTCTTTCCTCATCGGATATCAACGTAAAATAATAAAAGAATTTTCCAGGTGCATGCAAATAAAAATTTGATACAGAAATGGAAAGGTCAGCGATTCCTGTACATATGAGTGTGAATACCGATTTGTACACACCCTCCTTACCGGTAGGGTAGTAGGTGGGGCTGTGTGTGACAGTTTTCCAAATCAAAGGTGAGCCGTGACTTTTACCCATCTCATCCTATATATTTAAAGGTTCCCACAAGTGCGGATTCCCCTCCACAGGCCACCAATCTCCACCAACACTTTCCGTGATGACCATCTTCCTCCTCCTCGCCCTCCTCTGGTGCTTCCACGATGGTGGTGGGATTGGAACATCTCAGGCAGCAGTCATTGACCCGAGGGAAGGTACGTAGTACCCAACACAACCCAACTACCTTCCTTGAGAATCTTTGCATAATTTACACGTGTACTCCATGGGTTTGTTTTTACCCGTTTTTCCATTTAGATCCTTAGAGCAGCTGCTTCCCCATGGGACTTGCGTTCAAAATAAAGTAGAATCAAAGCAGAGGTCCAAAAACAATAAAGACAAGGAATAACTTTGGAAATAGTGATTTTTTCAACTGCTGTGGTGTTCGTCTTTCTTTCTGTTTGTTTTGTTTATTCACAAAGGGCAAACTACTTCCCTAAACTGGCAAAACATATGGAGGAACGGTATGCTGCGTTTGGAAAGGAGGAATCTCTCCTGAAATGGAACCTATGGATTCTCTCCCAATCCCAACTGGTTGGCTATTGCATGTGCAACGTTTCACTTTATAGAGTGGGGGTGAAGATTGCTTTTTATACAGATTTCCTCCCAATCGCAATTGATGCGAAGACATGTGAGGTGCAATCTTGTTACTTAATTTACATGTGAGGTGCCTTGTCTTAATGATGTGAAGGCAAAAACTCTCCCACCACATCAATAATGCAGAAGACGTGTACAGAATGTTGTGTACTTCGCACCAGATTACCCTTTGTAAAATGGAAGATATCCCTATATCTTTCGTGGTACTAATTAACCCAGCTGAGTTACAACCCCGGCTAGGGACGTGGGTTTGCAAAAAATCCGTACGTGTTTGTGGAACCCGCAGGTACGTAACTCCACGTATAAACAACCCCAAAGTCAGCTGCGGTCCACATCTATATAGTATACTGTCTGTTCTACCTCGTGTTTCGCTGCCGAATCGACGAGGAAAATAATAGAGAGAAAAAAAAAAAAAACGTCATAGATAACATAATTAAATTTGTCTTTGACATATATTAAAATTATTTGTAAAAAAAAATTCACACAAAAATTTATAATTTATATTTTAAAATTATGATTAAATAATAAATAGTTATTAAAATTAGGTGGTGTATGTCACTATTTTTTTTTCTTTTATCTTTAATTTGATGAGAGAGAGAAAAAAAAAATTGGTAAAGGGGTGGGGGGGTGGCGCCGCGGGGTGTGGGAAGTGATGGGATGGTAAAGTGACTGTGTGCAGTAAAGTCAAAATAGTAAACATAAAAACATTAGTCCATTGAGAATAGTGTGCACTCATAAAATAAATTATCAGAGATATGAGTCATTTGCATCATCCACGAAACTACATTGAATCATATAAATCACGGCTACGGCATGGAATAGACCCTTGTTTTGTTGTTATTAGGGAACCAATTGGCGTTTGGCATAGCCACCGAGTCCCAAGTGTGATTTATTCTAAAGATAATTTGAAGCGAAGGATCTTTTATAGCATAATTAGCGGAAACTTTTCCGTCTGAATAGTCTTTTCCCCGGTAGGAAAAAGCCTCGAGCTCGTGATCCTCCTGGAAATATCTAAAAATTTAAAAAAAAAAAATCTAGAAAATATTAAACTGTGTTGTGCACTGTATCGAAGCATTTGAAAATTTTCAAAGAGTTGAGACTTAATTAGTTTAGATGAGAGAGAGAGAGAGAGAGAGAGAGAGACGGCGGGAGAGCGACACGTGGTAGAGGTTGAACCCGTCTTTAGTTATACAGGATAGATATCTAAAGCTGGCGCAAGCGACCTGCCGCCTCTCCATAGTCAAACACAGAAAAAAGTAAAAGTATAACAAGTGATGGGCATCCGAGATCGCGTAGGAGGCCGTCAACGACCACTAAAAATTTTAAATAACGTGGAAAACAAAATGCAGTCGTTGACAAAGTAAAAATAATATATGCAACCACAAAAAAGTCAGAAGTTATCATGCTAATTTCACTTTTGACAGGCATATGTCATGAAGAGGAAATTTATTCCCCAATACATACATGAAATAGTGGAATGCAGTCCTTTTATGTTGACCTCGTCGGCTGTCTTCATTCCTATATGCATTGGTGGGAGCCATTTATAGAAGATAAATGATAACGATTAAATTTTTGGAGATATTCAACCATTAGATTAACGATGTATTATGGAGAATAATAGAAGGAGTTATGGAGAGAATAATAATAAATAAATAAATTTATTTTGTGACTGTGATCACATGTCTTTTCGCACTCTTCACATATTAGATTTAAATATGTTCCGTTGTTTAATTGGTTTATTTTACAAAGTCAAATTCTTCCTTAGTCAATTATATAATAAATTATTTTTATTTTTTCATACAAATTATATTTATTATTAATTTAATTTTTATTTTGTATAGACTAATCAAGCCAAGCCTGCTATAAAATTCATGTGATTTATGACCAGTAACTTAATGTTACACGATATCATACAGAAAAATATGAGTAACCTCTCACCATGAGAATTTTTAAAAATATTGTTTGTCCCCACTTCACAACTATTAAATAGATAATAAATCATGGATGCCCTACTTTTATCATTTTTTTTTTGTAAATTTTAAAAGCGAAATTCATTGCAACTTCAGAAGTTACAAGGAAATTCCAACCTCAGAATGTGGAGTTGGCATTGTTACAAGCGTATCATTAAATTTAGAATAATATTTTGGCATATTTTTTGCCTTATTGATAGAGTCCGAAGGTAGCAACTCCTGACCTCCCATGTCCACATCTTTAGAACCACGGAATGTGCAGAACATAGAAAGGCAAAAAGCTATTTGCACCAATAGCTGTAAGAGGATCCCTCAATGAAATGCAAATATCCAACAAAGATGCACACAAGGCTTCCACACGAATACCCAGCGGCAGAACCACTTCACATCTGAAAAATATGTCTCCAAATCTTCTAAATTAGAGCCACAAAGGTCACAACATGGATAAATATTGGGCAAATGTTGTGCTAGAATAGCCTTTGTTGGAAATGAAGAAGTACGGGACCTCCAAAGAAATATTTTCGTGCGAGAAGCTAAAGAGTCATAAGATCAAATCCTTTGATAGATTTGGACAATCTCAAGATTATGGAGTTGATGCTTCCCATCATGTAGTAACAAGACTTGATAAGCAAACTTGATGATGAACCTGCCCAACTTATGCAATGTGCAAATCAATGCATTGTCCTTACCTTCTAGAACGGGAGTGTTCTTAAGCTTGTTGACCACTACTTCATAAAATCTTTGTTCCAACTTATCTATATCCCATTCCTCGAAATCAATGATGAAGTGCCATTACACTATATACCTTTTGAGAGAAGCGACCATGCCTTGATGAAAGTTCCCATTGTCCCGGGTGCAAGGAAAAAGAGAACGTTCCGCTTCTGCAATCATTGGTTGAAGCGACGTTGCAGGCAAACCCCCTTGCTTGTTGTGTGGCTAAATTGAAGAAGGTTAAAGAGCACTTGAAGCATTGGACAGGAGCGAACCGGGACTGCCTAATCCTCATCGCACGACTAAGGGAGGAACTCCACACTAATGCTATCGCATTGGCTACTGACCAAGGGAACCAACACCTTCATATTTAGGAACGTCGCATCAAAGGGGAATTAGAAAAGCTTCTGTGGGAAGAGGAAAGTGAATGGAGGCAAAGGAGTCGCAAGCTTTGGCTTGACTAAGGTGGTCGGAATACTTGATTCTTCACGACTGCCACCTGTATGCGGCAAAACATGAATGCCCTGTTGCGACCCAATCCGGCTCCATATGAAAATTGGGTTAGACTGTGTCACCTATCCCAAAATCAAATTGTCCAACAAAAAATGACCAAAACCATAAAATTATCACACATGCAACATAGCGAGAAAATAATTAACATTAGAAAGGACGGAACAAGATCCAAGTACAAATATCCATCCCAAGGAAATAAAACGTACTAGAATAGCCATCACAAAAGAGATAAGTGCGAGTATCTGAAACTAGAGATTCTGAACGAAAGTACTCACTACAACGAGAAAAGTATTGTGCTACAACCAAACGAAAAATAGAAACAGCTAAGGTTGGGTTCGGTTCGGTCCAGCTCCCCCTACAGTCGGTGGAGCTGATTACTCAGTCCCCTAACCTGAGTAAAAGTAGTAAACGTCAGCACAACACTGAGTAGAGTGACATGCGAACAATTTACGAAATATCAAGAAAAGAAAATAAACTGCAAGGAGGTGACAGATACTGCATGCTTTTAAAGTAATTTTACTGGTTCGTTAACTACTTATTTGATTCTCAAGAATTTCCAGCATGAGATCATTCTTTCTCTTATTTCACATGTTCTCTAGCGGAACGATCTTGTTGCAGTATCCCCACGATGAAGGACACATATGTGGCACTCTCTTGGTCGAGAGAGCACCCCATTCCTGTCCTACACCTGGATCACCACCCCGGAGTCATGGTCGCAACGTAGCAATGACTACAGCACATGTGATACGCACATGGGGGCCTATCTCACACTGACATGCGGTTAGTTATTTTCACTAATGAGTACGCACTAAACCGTACTACATAGAATAGAGTAGGGGTTGTGCCCCTCACAACTTTACATACCCTTACCTGACTATCCCGGTTGACACCACGTGGACCCAACAGGAGTCGACGTATAAAGACCGTGCCTTCCTTGGGTCTCTACTCAAGGAGGCCAACTCTCTCCCTAAACTATGGGATAGTCAACTCTCCTCGTACACGTGTACCCAAGAGCCAACTCATCCCTTGCTAAGTGTCAATCCAATTGTATCTAATTCCCTTTGCTTTGGATGACCTCATTTGATCCAATCCAATCGGTGTACTATTGAACCCCACTAGTTGGGGCAATATTTTAAGCAATTTTTAACAAGAACATGTCATTTTGTACCATCACTAAAGAAAGGGTAAAAGTACTGCGAAATTTATGATCTATCATTAAGATACATTTTATACCACTTGACAAGCATAAGCAATGCATAACCTTAGCCACCTCAACTTCCGGTCAATTTGTATGGTCTTATGATTGGGATACCAGTTGATCCACATATTACGCACTACAAATGTCAAACTCTTGATACGATGTGAACAGGTAAACGTGGTGTTGTTATCGCTACACATTCTTCTTTTTGTTTTTAATTCGACGGATGACGTAAAAACATGCAGCGACAATACGTAAGAAAATTCATTTCAAGAAGCACTACTTGGTATTCATGGTTACATACGCCCGAGCTAAAAGGCGAGCAAATTGGAGGGAAACTCCAGCTTGCAAGGAATCGGTCTACCATCACCACATTGGCCACTAACCATGGTAAGATATACTAGACTTAATTATATAAAAGGGAGGTGATGTACGAAACTACTCTAGCTAAATGTTCCGGGAGATATGGGGGTGTGCAAGTTGACTCGGGCACCTCCACAGATCCTGCTCGCCATCTAGGGTAAGTCACATCCACCCGGGACTCGAACCCTACGTCAAACCAGAGATCAAATCAGGCGTTAGATGGTTTGACCGAAAGTTCAGTAGAAACAATGCATGCTAACAAGGTTAAATAGGGTACTAAAAAGTAGGAAATCTTGCTATCTTTCCAAGGATACATTGTTTGCACGATTTCAAGGCCAAACGAGCCCTGAACCGATTGAAAAATAGCTTCTGATTTGCGTAAGCTGACTCGAGCTGGTAGAGCCTAGCAGTCCAAGCGGGTCGGTCGCGACCTTCCCACGCACCTGACATGTGGCACGCGTGTGTTGGTTCCTGACCGCACCCACGGATCGTGGTACCCGCCCCTCGCCTTGGCCGTTTGATCACGCAGCCCAGCGTGATGGCCGTTGGATGGCCCTCGTGGTCCCCCATGCGTCTACACAAGCTCCTACGTGCTCACCTCACGCCACGTGCTTGCACCCTCGCGCAGCACACCCCCTCTCACAATGCATCCCCCCACGCATCGAGCCCAATGCTTCAGCTCGAGTCACGTGTCTGCCTCATTCGCTACGCCCTCCTTCCCCCCGCAGTAAAACCCTTAGGTACTCATTTTGAAGTGTAAAATTTGTAAATACCTCCCTGAAAATTTTGAAAAACCTGCAAAAATCGTCGAGGTCATTTCATGCCCTTAGCTTTTCAACTATCTTTGTAGGGGACGCAGACTTGGAGGTGCAGGGTTGTAGCTTCCCCATTCCCATGAAATGGAGGATCACGCCTAAGGAGAACGATGCCTTGACGCAACCCGTCACCCTCCAAAAGGTGAAGGATGCCCTTTGGTTGATCAGGGTGGATAAAGCCCCTAGGCTCGATGGATTCCATGAAGCTGTCTTTAAAGCTTGCTAGGGCATCATACTAAGATATATTCGTGAAGCGGGTGCATTCTTCTTGGGTGGTGGGATAATGGTCAAAGAACTGAATGGCACATTCCTCATCCTCATCCCCAAGAGGGATGCATCTCCTCCATTGGGGACTTCCGCCCTATTGCATGTTGCAACATCTTATACAAGATCATCTCCAAGCTGTTGGCAATGAGACTTGGGAAGATCTTGCCGAGGGTCATTGAACCTAATCAAGGAGCTTTTGTCCATCGAAGGAGGATCAAAGATTGTTCCCTGCTTGCCTTGGAATTCACTTAGGGATTCAATGGTGGAGGAGCAAGAAGGTTGTGCATCAAAGCTAGCCTATCCCAAGCTTTTGACACAATTAGTAGGCCTTAAGTATACTGCGTTCTTGGTGCTATGGGTTTCAATCCAACTTGGATTTGATGGATGCATGAATGCATGGAGAGACCAACTGTGGCCCCACTCATCAACAGTATCCCAGCCGGTCTCATAGGGACGTCGAGGGGCCTTCGATAAGGAGACCCTTTGTCGCCTTTGTTATTCACATTAGCCATGAATTCATTATCTCTCCTCTTGGGGGCCCACCTTGAGAGTGGACGTTTGAAGACCCCAAGTGTGGGAGGTGTAGGGTTCGTCTCACATCTACTCTTTGTTGATGATGTCCTCATCTTCGGCAAAGCAAAACATAGAACGACAGTGGCTATTAGGACTCTTGATGTATTTGACTTAATGTTGGAGCTTCATCTCAACGCCAACAAGAGTTGCATCTTCATCTCAAAAGGAGCTCCAGGATGTTTGGCCATTTGCCTGACCCTTGGCACGCTTGAAGGTAGACTCCCCACCAAGTACCTTGGCACCCCTCTCCATGAGGGGGCTAAGAGGAGCGGGCCTTTTCAACAACTCTTGGGCAAAGTGATTGGAAAAATTGAAACATGAAGTAACAAGGTGTTGTCTAGAATGGGGAGAGTTCAGCTACTCTGCTAGGCTGTGGAGGGGATTTCAGCTTTTGGATCCAAACATCTGTGGTGCCCACCTCTGTTTTGAAAAAAATTATGGCCATTGAGGCCAGATATCTTTTAGGGAATAAGTCCAAACTCCCTCCATGAGAAAAGTGCAAATCTCGTGCAAACCTCCTCTCAAGACACCAAATGGATAACCCCATCCCAAATCTCTGATGACGTTCATAGTACCTTAGCAAGAATCACCATCGCATAACGCGAATAAGAGAGGAGTCCTTCAAAGGCCCATTTAATCCACTCCACCATTCCCATTCGAGAGAGTAGTTTTCCTTGTCACGAGGTGAGCCTTCTCCCAATCATATCTTCAAGAGCTCAGAAAGTGCTTCCCTCCACCGATCCCACAGATAATGGTGTGCCCAAAGTGGGTGGTGGGGACTTTACCCTTTAGCATACCATGATACGTACAAATCGGCCAACGGTCTTTGGTTGCCTTGTTCAAGTAAACACAGCTATGAGGAGGTCAATTTCATCCTCGAAAGGAGGCCAAATTACCCTCCACATCCCTTTTATTGAGATGCAGTCTCCTCTTACCAAAATAAAAGGCATCATCAATTAATAATAAATGGGAGACAGATGAAACACCCCGAACCTTCGGCCTTACCTACCATGGGCTTTGTAATAGTTGCTTTCCTATTTTAATGGAAAGATGCATTTCTCCTCGGTAATGGCATGGGAAGTAAACACCTTTTACCTTGGCAGGTGGCATCATTCATTAAACCTGAGGAAAATCTAGATACAAGGGTACGCAACCCAATCAAGGGCAGGGAGGGAGGAGGGTAACGACAACCTAATAGGGAGGAAAACTCATCACTCCGATAGAGGGACTGCACATATCCCAAAACTAAGCAGCTTTTTAGCCATATCCATACTTGGAATATAGTATATGGCTTTGTCTATAGCTCATTTACGTAGAGGACCCTACCATGCGATGCATAAAAAATGGAACCCATAAAAGAAAGATATGAGAAAACTGAAAACAAATTACAAAGTGATATAAACATACCAAATGAATTTACTCCTAACATGCCCTTCCATGTTGAGCAAGTAATCGTGGGAAAACAAAAAGAGATGATTCTTCTGTATGCTAGCGATGGATCGATTTCAAAGAAAACTTAGGTTTTCTTCTTGGGCACTTATAACTGGTCTGCTCGCTCACATTTAATAGTTTCTTTGTTGGCCAATTGAAGCTAAATAAATAGAATTTTGTTTGATGCCAATCAAGACCTTACTTCGATGACGAGTACGATCAATGACCCATAGACAATATCCTATAAGCAAAATTGATCATCTATTGGGACTCAAATTATCTTGAACCTACTGTAAGAAGCCAAGCATGGTGGGCCTTGCTTGTCCACAAGGGCCAACTAAGTATTTATCCTCATGCCGAGTTTGGATGAGATATAAATTGATAGGTTAGATGACATAACAGGGGTAAGGTGAATAATACCATGGTCTAAGCATAATTTATAAACAAATATCATCTCAAATCTCTCCTCACAGCACATTAATTCACTTATCATAACTTACATTCATCCCACTTTTTAATGTAACAACAATATAAAATAATTGAGCATCAAATATAAAATAAAGAAATCACACCTCTCTCTACGTTTAAACCACATCAAATATAAAAAATAGTTCAACATTACATTCCATTACCTATTTCATCACTAAACTCAATACCATCCAAAATATAGTCCCTTTTAAAATTTAGGACAAGTTAAAAGCCAAACCATATCCAAATGTAGCCTACACAGTCACCTTCATTCTAGTCTTAGCTGGATGCATTGGAGGCAAAAATTTCGGTCACTCAATTTCATTTGTTAAGCAGAATTGAGCTTCCAATTTTACCTTCGGTAACATTAATGTTGGCATCAATGGGACCTGCGATCGTGCCCTTAAATTCAAAATTGAGGAATTCCACCACCTTAAAACCATTTTGTTCTATCGAAAACCTCACCACATCAGTAACCCTAATTTCACCAATCATACCCATTACCTACGAATGAGCAAGTGAGCAACCACTCCATCCTCCTCTTCCCTGATCACCCCCTTTCTCTATTGCTGCAGCTTTGCTTAGTTGAAGTATGTCTCTACGGATCGATGAGGAGATGCAATATCATCGTAGCCTCAAAAGAGCATTGGTGGCCCAAACACGACTGCAAATAGCATCATTAAACATATATGTCCATCATCATATTATTGGATTATTTTCTTCTTTATTTTCTCGTGATTTACTATTGTTGTGTGTTTGTCTCAATGTGTCGATGAGGTTGTTGGATTTTTGCAATTAGGAGCTTTAAATAAAATTGATTCTAGGGTTGGTATTTCAACTTGATCTTGCAATAAAGCCCATCATAGGACTCGTAGTCTACAAAATGACTCAGACCTTTATCCAAAGGTGAGGACTTTTAGCTCTTCCAATAAATTTAAGTAATATTTAGTCATAAATAAGTGATATGTGAAATATCACCGGTGATATTCAATTCTAAACCAAATATCACTAATGATATTTTATCACCGTGATATTTGAAATATCATATGCGACATTTGAATATTTCAATTCTGAATCAAAGAGCAATTTTGTTCGGTGGTTACTTTCCAACTAACTTTTTCTCTTATTCCATTACACAAAATAAGCTCTAATTCTTTGACAAATACGAATAGAGAAACGTGCGTTGCAAAACGTTTTGCAATGCGTTGTACCTCACCCATGCCCCTGTTAAACCAAAAAAGTAAAATGCATCGTTGATAATCAAAACACATGGGTTGAAAACCAAAATATTAGCTAAAAATCAAATTTCAATAGTTGAGAGGAAAATAGATCGATCGAAAATCAAAATATATAAGTTAAAAATAATTTTTTATTGGTTAAAAATTAAAACATATCGATTGAAAAAAAATAATTGATGTGTTTGACTTTCCATTAATGAAAAATAATATTTTATTTAGAAAGTGATTTTTCACTTAAAAAATATTTTTTTTCTTACAACAAGTGATTTTCATTGATAGAAGTTCAAAACAAAGTAGTTGAAACCACCACATATATTGATCTACTACGTTCTCTTATTTCATGCATTGTAAAATATGTTGCAACTTTTCTTCCTTTACTTTTTTTCACTTATTTGACAAGACTCAAATTCCAAAACCTCTTAATTTTCTCCATTCTTTTCCTTTTTCAAATTTTATTCCTGGTAATAATTTCTCTTACCAATTGGGCCCTCAAGGGACCTATGACGTGAAAGGCTGCTGCCGATCATCTTCTTCCTCCGAGCGGGCAATGCCATCGACGTCCACACCATTGCTTTCTTGGTATTTCAACTACTTCCGCATCCAGTCTACACCTTCCATGGCAGCAACACCAAACCTGGGAATAACCAAAGTAGGTGTAGACGTGCAAATCAATGAACTCCAGGATAGGCCTACCATCTGTTCGGCGAAATGTCTACAAGAGTCTTGGATGAGTTCCGAACAAGCAAGTCCACTTTAAAGCCAAAAACTGTACTTCCTGCCATGGGTTTTATGCGAAATGTTAATGGGTGCATGTCTCAGGACAAAAGCCCATCATAACCTGCTCAAACAAAGTGCTTGGATGGAAATATTGCCTTCCTGGGAGAGGACAGACATGGGAAACCGGCGGTGAAGATGAACACGCCACTATCTCTTTACGTGGACAGCAGAAATGGAGATTTAACAACTACTTGACTACGAAAATGTCCCATGTTGCTCATAAAAATCTTTGTTTGAAGTGTGAATTCATGAAGGAAGTTGATGCTCCCTTTTCTTTTTCCTTTTTTTTTTATGAGACTGGATATTGCACAAATTAGAACTTGCATAGGGACATCGATTGGAAGATTGAAGGGGGCCATTGTATATCATTGGTCATTGCTTGTTTATAGGCACTTGAGAGTCAAGCTTAGCACGTAAATTATGTGTCAGAATGGCCACGTGGGTTTCCATGTTGAATGCTCATAGCTCATTTATGCTTCATATGGCTGAGGTTCTATAAAGTGTGCACTAACAAACGGAAAATGTCAAAGATAACCGTGATAGCCATAGTATGGCCAACTGCCACTTAGGTTCAGCACCTGTGAAATGTTGTTGAGAATGGTTCTCTCACTGATGGAAAGACGAATATTTTTCTCCTTTCTGCCTCTGTCACCCTTTTGCCGTGACGCTTATGCCACGTTTGAGATTTATATTGTAATTCCTGGTGTTATCATTGTTATATGTGTGCAATAGCTGCATGACATTTCTTTAATTATTAACATAGATGATGTCCATACTGAACAGCAAATGCAGTGAACTCAATATTTAAGAAGTGGAACATTTCAGCCAAGATGTCCCCACAGGGGTGGAATATGAGCAATGACATCTGCAGTGGTGTAGGTTTGGAGGGTACCGGACCCGTCAGTTTGACATATGATAGTGACAGTTTCAATCCTGGAATCATATGTGACTGCAGATATGAAAGTGGTTCTGTCTGCCATATTACAAGATTGTATGCTGTGAAATGCTCTTCTTATTGATTTTAATTTTGCACTACTTCACACTGAAGCTACTTTGTACAAAGGAGAAAAAAGAAGGATATAAAAAATCATCAGTTTTGAGAAAGCTGCTTACAATTTATGCTGTTGTGAACTATGCTTTTCAGGAAAGCATACAATTTAAATATTACAGGAAGTCTTCCGATGGAATTGATGAACCTTACCCACCTAAACAACTTGTATGTGTATCTATCTTCAGTTCTCACTATTTGCTTATCACTTCTTCTAAAGGTTTGCAGCTATACTTATTACTGTGGATAAAGACCATTTTGATACTTCAGGAAAAACAACTATTATATTCTTAAGTGGAATTCAGCATTCCCTTTTTATTACTTGAAACAACCTTTTATGTAATTGAATGAGAGTAGATTTATGATGTGCTTTGATCAAGTCAATGTCGCATGTTCAAGCACACATTTAGTATATGCAATCTCTAGTACCTAAAATTGTTAGTAGCATATACTATTGCAATTGTTTCTCAGATTCCATTTTCTTGCACCAGATTCTTTTTAACCATCTGCATATGGTTCGACCAATTAGAGGGGACCAACAATGGGTGCCTATTACTTCATAGGGGAACTACTGGCAAGGGAAATCAATCTATTTAGCTTCATATTCTGAGGCTTTAAAGCACATTTATTTGGAAATCACACACATTATGCTATCTGCTTGTAGGATAAATTCGACAAGCACATCCTTATGACAATTTTTTCTTGCAAACATGCTCCTTTTGACTTGGTAATTTATAACAGCTTGTTAAATGGCTTTTCTCTTGTTGCTTCACTGAATTTGGTAATGTGATTTCAGTATGCGCGAGTATGATTAACGTGCGCTGGGTTGGTTCTCTATGATGCAAGAATATCTATCCTACCTATTCATGAACCTAATGGATTTCTGGAACAAATCTTTGAATGAAAGAACTTGCAATTCAAGTATTTAATCCTTCAAATTTTTGTCTCATTATTACTTTTCAGAAAAAATTTGTCTCGTTATTCTTTTCCAACAAAAATCGTGTTGTCACTTTGTGTAAAGCAAGGACAACCTACAACTTATCTAGGGATGCTTGTCTGATGTTCCTGCATGTTGATGTAGATATTGTGACCTGGAGATCCAAAACCTGACTGCACCTGTGTCCGTCTTATATTTGATAAAACAAAGCTCTCTATTAGGATGGAGTGTGGCTATTACTTTTCCTACAATATATGATTTTCTTGTAGATTTGTTATCATGTTCCTGATTAAAGTAATTCTACTGCACAACTTATATGCGATGTGTCTGCCAAGATTTTAAGTGCCGATACTGATGCCATTTCACCATGTCAAAGAGGCATGCCCCCATGTTGAAGAGGCAAGTCAGGGGCATGCCAATGGGCCTGTCTGCACCATAATTATAATATTTTTTATTAAATAAATATGATGTACATTGTGGGAAACTGTACTTCACTGATGAAATCTTTTTAGGAACAACCAACTTTTCTTTTGTCCTTTGACATTTAACAGTTCATTTAATGGTGACTTTCTCATTTGCACAGGCAAATTGGAAGAAACTACTTTACTGGACCCTTGCCTACATTTATAGGGAACTTCTCAGAAATGGAATACATGTAAGGGCCTTTTAGAACCTTAAAGAGATACCATTTCAGAGGCATTTACTTGGTTTTTATTGTAATCATAAGATGCACTTCTAATCTTCAGCTGCTATTATTATAGAAGCATAGGATTCAATTCATTCTCAGGAAAAATTCCAAAAGAACTTGGAAATCTCAAGAAACTTAAGTCACTGTAAGATGCTTATCCTTGTCCAAAAGTATGCCAATTTTCTTCCTTCTCTATATAGCAACCAGAGGTTCTTCCTTACTCAGTCTATATTTTAAAAATTCAAATTTTCATGCTTGTCATCGATAACTTAGACATTTTAAGGGGACCCATTTCTCACTTTGCAGGGGCATGGGCTTAAATAATTTCACAGGGCAACTTCCACCAGAGCTTGGGAATATCACTGATCTGGAACAAATGCAAGATACATCAGCATCCTAAATTTTTCTTTGCTTCTTTTCTTCTGATTAATTTATTCCTGCCAACTTTACTCTTCTTATTTTATAGGTACATTGACAGCATTGGTGTTACTGGTAGCATACCTCCATCATTTGCAAACTTCAAAAAGTTGAAGTTCATGTAATTGCATCACATTAATGCTTTTAGGATTTTTCCCAAGAAAATATTGAGGAAGGGTGTAAAAAGAATCATGAAAATGTTATTTTACATATCATATTTGGTTTCAGGTGGGCAGGTGACAATAACTTTGGCCAAAAACTACCAGATTTCATTGGAAACCTTTTGAGCCTTGAAAGTGTGTAAGGAAACATTACTGAAATTGCGTGCCTTTTGTTTTACTGGATCTGTTAGCCCTTGTTAACCCCACTTTTTCCTCTTCAAAAACAAAAGAGAGCCTATTTTCTTAAGGGCCTCCATGTACATTTCCACTGAATACTTTATGTTGAGAAAATCAACTTGATAATTTTTGTTGTATTGAAAATGAGGCCTTGGCTCTCTTTACATAGAGAAAGGGCTTAAGCATACAAGGAAACCGCAATAACTTGCCTGCTAAAAATAACTTGGGCTAAAATAGAAGACAGTAACTTTCCTACTAAAAGTAACAAGGATCAAAATAAAAGGACACCCAACATTTCTCTAATTTTATTTCTTAACACTCCCCTTCAAGTTAGGGTGTAAACATCAGTAAGTCTTAATATGTCACACAGAAAATCATGCCTCTTCTTCTTGAGGGCCTTAGTGTGAATGTTTTCCAATTGAAACTCTAAGGAGATATATGGTGTACTAATCCTCTCTTTCATGACTGCATTTTGGATGAAATGGCAATCTACTTCGATGTGTTTAATACTCTTATGGAAAATCAGGTTGAATGCTATATATGTTGCTGACTGATTATCACAATAGAGTCGAACTGCTAGCTGCACCTTCACGCCTAGATCCCGTGGGAAACCCACAACCCACATGATCTCACATGTGGCATGGGTCATGGTGCAATACTCAGCCTCAGGCAACCACACTACGTTTCTTACTCCACCAAGAAACAAGGTTTCCACCAAGAAACAGAGCATATCCTAAGGTAGACTGACGATCCTCAATAGGCCCGCATTGTCAGTATCGAAATAGGCCATGATGTCCATGGACCTATTTTCTCTATAGTAAAGTCCTGACCCGGACTTCCCTTGAGGCACCTCAGAATAAGGCATACCTCATGCCAGTGATTGCAGCTTGGTGCCTACATGTGTTGACTAGCTCTATTGACAGCAAAGCTGATATCTAGTCAGGCGATGGTCAAGTACAGAAGGAGGCCAACTAAGCTGCGATATCTGGGGGCATCTTTATAGGGATGATCATCCTCCTCAGTCTTATGAACTTGCTGCACCTCAACAAGAATGCCAGAGGGTTTGTCTCCCAGTAAGCTAGCCTCCTCAAGTATCTGGAGGGTAACTTGTCTCTGAGATAATGACAAATGAGGCCCCATCCGAAGAACCTCGATCTCGAGGAAGTATTGTAGGTCTCCAAGGTCCTTTATCACAAAGGTGGACTGTAGGAAGGCCTTGGTGTCACGCCCTAAAACCCAGGCCCTTAAATAAGGGTAAGAGTCTCAAGAAATGACAACAAAAGAGGTGCTTGTTTATTTAATTCAGGTTGTACCTAACTAAGTCAAGCTATAAAAGGATTTCATTTATTACATAAAATGGAAGAAAGTACGAGATGGATGGCACAAAATTGATACAGAAAAGCAGTAACAAAACAAAAGTTTGCTATAAACCAAAGCATAAAAATTTTACCTGTCAACAAGGCATGCACAAACTTGCACAGCAACAAATCCCGCACATCGACGACTCATGACCACGACATCCTGAAAGTGGGTCACAAAGTAGGGATGTGCAAGCGGCTCAACAGGCAACAAACATCTACTGTAACTCAACCAAATAAGATAGTGTACAACTTCATTTACTAACTAGTTCCTAGCCCAACCCAACGCTTTAGGCTCTAATTCCAGAACCCTATCTGGCACGGCTAACCACCGTGGTCCAAATCCATTGGTCAAGTTGCCTAAAATCCTTCCCATGATTTGTCATTATTAATTTATTCTCTCACTCACCTCAATGATCAGATTCTGGAAATCATCCCTCTCTACCAGAGGAGATTGAGACGCATCATTTCCTTTGAATTCTAGCCTGATAGTCTCGCCCTGGTCAAGGTTGAGGCTACCAATCTGTTAATCCTCTAGAAAGGCGTGCTCATTCTCAATGTATCAAGTACGTTGCTGACATCAGTCAGAAGAGTCGAGCCTCTTGGGAGCTATCCAGGCCTATGGCTTGCGATCACGAAGCACAAGCTCAATTCATGTCCAACAAGGACCAATTATAGATAAAATCATATTATCATTGCAGGATTGGCTAAAACTGTCGAGCCACACTAATGCTCCCGCCAGGAGAACTCCTCGTAGGAGCGTAGTCTACGGGTGTGCTATCCCAATCCGTCGTCGGATGGGGTTATAACCAATCCCTCACAGTACCTAGGTGAGTTTCGTACATACAGTCGCCAAGTGAGCCTCTAGCAAAGTACTAAGTACCCTTTATATCCCCTGTTGTGCCTACGGGCACATACAAAGTCTAGAGCCACGAGTACCTTCGCATTGAGTCGGATTCGGGTACATTCAAGTACCAAACACCAGTAACAGCCTAATGCCTGTCACCGAACTTAGGAACATTTCTTGTTTCAAGGTAGATCTCCTTGGTAACCTCTTGCTACCGCAATAGCTCGGGTTCTCTACCCAAGCAGTGAACCCGTGGTTCACCAAGTCTAAGGGTGCAGCCTTACGAGCTCACCTAGTTGACTTACCATCATTTCATTTCATTGGGTTTCGTGTCTGGAACGAAGTCGTAAGGACCCAGTGGATCACCTGGGGTCGTACACATGACCTTAGGATCCAAGCATTTTCTCTTATTAGTCTCAGTCGAGTTGAGCCATAGATACCATTATGTGCGGTTCAAGTCATTGATTAGCAAATTTAGGTTTACTTTTACTATGTTTAGGGAGCTTCACACTCAAATTAAAGGTGCACGCACACACCCCCACATCTGATACACACATACCTTACCCATCTAGGGTCTCACTGCAATTTTCACCATTCCTCTCTGTCCATTGGGCCACCTACTGGATCCCCAAATTAGGGTCTATCATTACCTGGGATTTTAGTATCAGAATCACACCGTTTCAGGCCAAATAACAAGTTCAACAAACTATCTAACATTAGGGACTCGTTACCTATCATTAGTAATCTCCAACAGCATACTCCTGTTATTAGGTAATCCTAACCTATTGCTAGGTCAAGATGCTTGTACAATTTAGGATTGCAAAACCTTCCTTTCGTGCCCGAAACTTGGGTTTTGCACCCTCAAACCCTCTATAATCTCAGCCACCAATACTTGCACACATCTATACCTCGAACCCAAGAGATCTTTGATCTCAATATTTTGATTTTAACCCTTAGCCCGATTTATTCAATTTATCTCCTCTTAGAGCTCAACAATATAGAACAAGTACACCAATACTGGTCCTGGTCTTAAGTACTGATACTGGGCATCCTCCGTCCCTACAAAGCTATAGTGTACCAATACCGATATCAAGTTTTACCACTGGTTACTGTGTGCCCACAACACAAATCCGAACACCAGCTAGTATCGGTACTGAATGCCTATGCTAGCACCATGCACCAACTAAACCTTTCCAAGTAACCCAACCAGTACTAGTGCTGAGCACCAATACCTATATCGGGCACCCACTGCCGTGGTTACTAAACCCATCCATCCAGTACCGGTACAGGTCTCTAGTACCGATACTAGGTGCCTTTAGTACCCAACTTAAGTTCCACCTCTAGCTCGTGCTAAGCCAACTAGTACCGACACTGGTCACCAATATTGGTGCTAGGTGTCTCCAGCACCAAGTTCCGAGCTTAAAACCTTCCATTCAATCTCTCATGTTTATCATTTAACCTCACAAATTTAGAACACCAATCTAAGTATTTATAAGCATGGAAAGAACACGAGTAATTAGAGAGATTAGGGGAAAGATCCTTTCATTTGTTTACCCAATCATACAATTAACGGAGACGTGGGTACACCCCACATAATATATTATAACAACCCTGATGTATAGTTAACGATCCATATAAAACTCATTTTAGCAAATTATTACCTAACTTGGGCCACCTCCTACGTCATACAGTTTAGGACCCCATATCCTTATCAATAGCAAGGTTCTTGATAGAACTTCGCTCTATCGTCCCAGAGTTGTGCTCACTTAGCCAATTAGGGTTTTTACACCCTTACTAGTACCCATTCAAACTTAGTTTAAATCATGCATCTGGCCTTGCGGGTATCCTGGTGACAGCCTCATGCATTCATTTTAAAATCTTCTCTTTTAGGTTTCCCATATAAGATTTGTGCCCTTAGAGAGCCTATTTTATTTCAAATTAGGACTATCTATCGTAGGTCCTAATTATACCAAAATCCAAGGTCATCACATTAAATACCAACAAGAATTTATAGCTTCCAATCATGGGTACTAGACAGGGATTTAACTACTTAGATTAGGTTCCTAGTCCCCGTGGGGAAATTCCGTTGCGAAACAAGACATGTCTCAAATCAGACGTCCAATGATAGGTATCAGACATCTGAAAATGAAGTTTAAGTCGTCTACATCAAGCTCAGGCGTCTAGAATTAACCAGGGAGATCTGTTCTATGCCCACCAGTATTGGACGTCTAGGCTGTCCCTTAGATGTCCAGAGACCAGTCTGGATGTCTAACCATAAGTCCAGACGTCCAAAAGTAGCTCCCCACACCTGAAGCTACAAGCAGCTATAGGTGACCGTCTGATTTCTTGGCTAGACATCCAAGTAAGCACATTGGACGTTCGATGCATGTTTCAGACGTCCAATGTCAAGAGGGCGTAGTCCCTGAAACCGCAATCAAGTTGCAGAGACATCCAATCCAAGACATCAGACGTCAAGATTGAGGCTATTGGACATCTAATAACTACCCAGAACCACATCCGGGTTATGAACAAATTCCTCATCAAACCAAACTCATTCCCACCTAACCTTAACTCCAAAAGACCATCATCTACAACCCGGATTCAATTGGTAAACACATGAACCACGTGGATCTCATAGATATAATCGTCAATCTCAAACCAAAAAGGAAACCCCCAATTAACACATTCACAAGAAATAGCCCAAATCTAAGGCACAACCAAACCAGAAAAATTTTCCTAAGTATGGTAATTAGGGAATAATATTCCTTAATTACCGTACAGGAGAATTATATTCGTTAAGTACGATGCAGGATTCTCGATCTTGTACAAAACTCACCTCTTGTTTCACCTTTCGTGCACCCCCGTCCTTTCCCTTTCGCCGCAGCTGGTACTTAGAAACTCCCCTTTTGTAGCGGCAAGTTTCTCCTAGTTCTTTCCAAACGTCCTTTGCTATGTAAGATGTCTGACTTGTCGTCTGACACTTATACACTAGAACCATGTTTAGATCCAATGGAATCAGGGAAGAACATGATGAAAATCGGATATTAGTAAATGTCCAATTTTTGGTCTGGACATCTTATAATAGGAATCCGACATCTGACAATATCGATAGATGCCTGATTTTATGGGTGGAGAGTGATATGAAACTCACCTCTTGAAGAGGTGAGTTTAGGGTCTTCCAGGTAATACATAACTCGCCTCTTGAAGAGGCAACTTTAATGGAACTTGCATCTTCAAGAGGTGTGCTTTTTTTTTTTTTTGCATGCTGACTTCTACTATTGAGTGGTGCAGCTGCTGTTGCTGTTGCTGGAAAAAATGCTGCTGGTGCTAATGCTGATGCTGCATATTGAACATTAAGTTCCATGCTCTTAAGTCCATGTTTTGGGGAGTGTTAAACCCATTCAAATCATAGCCTCCCCCTCCATCAACTATATGATATACCTCTACAACTAAATGGTATACCTGCCCCTCCATCACCCCAATCACCACATCCATCACCCCAATCCCATTCCACCTAAATGATGCAGGTGCTGCTGCTATTGTTGCGGTTAATGCTATTGCTGCTTCTTTACTGTTATTGTTGCTTATATTCTTTCAATCACACACACCAACCAAGAAAGCAGTCACTCATGCAATGTATGACAACCAAGCAATCATCCACAGTATGTTTTACATTCATTGATGTTTTGTTCAAACTTTTTGCATGATAATACTTACATAAAAGTATTTCCTAAAATTGGTGAGATATTGTAAGTATGCAACATAAGTGCAATGTTACCAACTAAGTCTCACATTCAACAAAAAAATCATACAATAAGAACAATTATTTTCTTCCCCTTCTCCATCGAGTGTATGCCTTTCGAGGGTTATGAGAGTCGTCTAGAAATCGTTCTAACTGAGTCTGTCGATCTATTTTATCAATTTGTGTGCCAGTAGTGTCAAAATCCGGAGCTATTGGAGGTGATGGTCGGGCATGAAGAGTAACATGTGAGGTCCCTTCCTTGAAGTCTATTTTTTCTACCTTTCTCTTAAGTGGAGCTCCTGGTGTTATCTTGGAGACAGTAGATAACTTAATGGTTGGAGTCGTGAATGGATCATCAGTTTGAGTTTGCTGCAAGGAAAATTATTGAAGTATCAATGTATTGGTGAGATCGGAAATATTAAAATAGTTACAACCTCTTACCTCAGATTGGCCATGTAGATCCTGGTGGGGTTTCACCTCCGATTGATCTTGAGAGGCCTAGGAGGGTTCTTGCATAGGTTGCTGCATGAAAAAATTTGAAGTGTCAAAATTTTGATAAGAATGGAATTATAAAAATCTTGTAGACTTATATTACCTGAAATGTGGCTTATAGATTCTCGTGGGGTTCCACCTCTGATTGATCCTGAGGCCTGGGAGGGTTTTTCTTGCATAGGTTGCTGCATAAAAAATTTTGAAGTGTGTCAAAAATTTGATAAGAATGGAATCATGATAATCCTATAGACTTATATTACCTAAAATGTAGCTGTAGATCCTGGTGGGGTTCCAGCTCCGATTGATCCTAAGAGCATGGGAGGGTTTTTCTTGCATAGGTTGCTGCATAAAAAATTTTGAAATATGTCAAAAATTTGATAAGTATGGAATTATGAAAATCCTAGACTTATATTACCTGAAATGTGACCTGTAGATCGTGGTGAAGTTTCACCTCCAATTAAGCCTGAGAGGCCTGGGAGGGTACTTGTTGCATAGGTTGCTGCATGGAAATAATTGATGAGAATTCCCAAGTTCATGAGAAAGATGATATTATACTAATTAACTGTTTTTACCTCAGAAGGGGACTATCAATCATGGGGATATTCCACCTCCATTAGATGTTGCTGCAAAGGAAAATTTTAATTTATGTCAATATATTGATACCAACCAAAATATTATACTTAATAAAATGATTTTACTTATAGTAGGCCATCTTGATCCTAGGGTGGTTGTGCATCAAGTGGTGGGTGCGAGGCCTCTGGTGGAGGGTCTGGCGCCTCTGATGGTGGGTGTGGGGTCTCTAGTGGGTGGTTTGTGACCTCCGGTGCAGGGTCAGGATCATTTTCCTGTACCCTCCCATGTCCTCTCCCACGCCCCCTTCCTTGCCTTTGTCCTCTGCCGTGCCCTCGATCTCGACCTCGCCCTCACACCCGTCCCCTCCCACGTCCTCCTGTAGGTGCATCATCAACACCGTCTGGTGCTTGAGGCTAAGGGGGTTTGAAATGATGTGCTAGTGTGTTACTATTTATCTCTATTGCTTGGTAAGCTAGGTTATGGATGTCTGCAAAGTCAGGGTGATCACGTGTCATCTCGCAAACTCGAACCCACATATTGAACTGCAAAAGGAAATGATAATATCTACGAAATTAAATGAGCAGATATATAATTAACAAGCATTAATGTATAACTATTATCTAATTATGAAGAAGAATTGTATAAGGATTTACGTTGTAATCCAATAGTGCACAAGTCGATCGATAAACCTCCTAGTGATCCTGTTATATGAAGCCACATATTCAGGTGTAGTGGTAGGGCTATCTGTTAGTGTCAATGGAACGATATGTTTTGCTCTTACCCCCCAATCCTGAATGTACGACACATTATGTTGACGTCAATCAATCTCAAATTTTCCCCTCAAATCTATATCACAGAGGTGGTTTTCTAAATCACATTCCAATGGAACACACTGAAGAACTCCAAATTACCTGAAGATGCGATTTGGGAAATGATGCTCCACTATATGGAAGCATATCAAGGGGACTCGTGTAGACCAGATCTCCCTCTCAACTAAGCAATATTTAGGTAGGTTTTGTTGTATATCCTACTTGTAAGGTGATGAGAGACTCATCATGGCTCTTAAATATCCCTAATTAACTAGTTTCTCTAGTTAATTAGCTAGGAATATGATTTATTAGGGTTTAATTATAATATAAGGGACAGCATATTAAAGGATCATAAAATAAGTTAATAATACTAAATTAAATATCAATTATCATTATTATTAATTTAAATAATAATTTGAACACGAATTATAAATATTTAACTACCTAATTAATATTTAATTTAACATTATAAATATTTAACACTAAGTATGTAATAACTTAAATAACTTAATTAATTAATTAAATAAAGTTAAATGGGTCAAAAATGTAAATTCAAGGCATTTGTATAATATTTATCTAATTTATAACTATATATAAAAAGTTGGAAAAGAATTAAATTAAATTTAACTTAAAATACCTCATATTACATTTTGGTCCTTAGGATTCATTTCAATCTAGTCCTTTTCTTTCAATAATGTCCTAATTTTTTTGTCTTTTATTCTCTTTATATTTATTTACTTTTTATTTTTCCTTTTTTTTTCCTTTTTCCTCTTTTCTTTTTTTTCTTACTAATATAATACTACATATTCTTTTTCTAGGTGAGTGGCACATCCTTCACCCTTTCAAGAGCCGTCCCACGGAAATCCTTGGACTAAAGAAGATTTAGAATCGATCTCTTAACCTCTGTGTTTTCGCGGTCTCAGATGCCAACAAGACAACTCTATGTGTGAATTTTGGATGCTTAGGTTACTTAGCTCTTAAACCAGAGCTTGGACAGCAAAGCCATTCACTCTTAGGTCCCTTAAACCATTAATATCCTCCTGCAGGATCTGTCGAGACACAACTCACCAAGTCTAGCTTAATGTCCCTGGTTGATTAAGCTAACTATAGCTTGATAGACCTTATGACTAAGAATTCTACCAACTCTTTACTTAATTAACTCTAGGTATATAGCCTTTTCACTCAACTTGGTGGTAAAATAGATATTCAAAAAGCAAAAGGATTTAACTTAGCCTAATTGACCAAGAAAGTTATAATTTAATTCCAAAATTTAAGTCTTAAAAATTTAATACATCTTAGTTACTTTGTTTTAGGGTTAAGAGCGAAAAAACAAATCCTTAGGGTTTCAGACTCTAACTCAAAAGAAATCTCGTTCAAAATTTCGCAAATAAATACGTGTTTTGAAAAGTGTATTTAAGCCAAAGTCTAAGTGAGGATTCAATGCTCTTATAAATACTATACAGTATTTACAAATAAATATTTTTTTGGTTTCTGACCTAAAAGAAAAATTAAACTTTTAATTACTAATATAAATAAGTATATATATGTTTTTGGTGTCTTCTTATTTTTCTTCTTAAGAAAAATATGTAACCTCCTATTATTATTATTATGGTTTTATGTATTTTTAATTTTTGTATTTGTATATTTTTGTTTTTATGCTTTTTATAAAATTTTTATATTTTTATGAATTTTTCAAAAATCTTCAAATTTTTAGGGTATTTTAGGTTTTCTATTTTTTTATTTTTTTGGATATTTATTATTTTTTTTACTTTTTATATTTTTACTTTTATCTACCAATACACTTAGAGTGTTAAGATTCACTTCATAAGGCTACCATAGAACCTGTGTAATCACACAAATATAATAATTAAAATATGTTTGCTAACGTAATAAATATGGTGGAAACGTTAAATTAGACACCTGGTCTGTACTTTAGAGGTCAAATGCATCCCTATACGGAATCACAACGTTGGTTGACTGCTTTCGGACATCGAAAGTAGTCATCCAACGAGTACCCAATGGTCGTCCCTGCCACTCCGGACGACGATGCACGATAGGTGTTATGTGGGGAACCCCGGCCACACCCAAACTTGCAGCATGATTAATGCTCCATCAATCTTGTTAGTCCCCGTACGGGTAGCTAAGCATAGTTGGTGATAGAGATACGCCAAACAAGTAGTTCTCTAGCTATACTGTCCTACAGCCTGTGATATGCATTTAATAAGCACAAGTGAAAGATGTATATACTCATTGAAACTTAAGCAATAAATCATGTAACGTTAACTTTAAATTTTGGTTACCTGCAAGTCCTCTGATAAAGGTAAGTACATCAACAATATGTAGTTCACGGACTTGTCTAGAAAAGGAATACCGCCCATGCACTGTAAAATGTAAGCTCGTGCATATCGACGATATGTCTCATCGCTCGTGTCATCAGACATATCTGCGAAGGTCCCATGCAATCAAGTCATTTATACCCTAGAACCAAAGATTCAGTTCTCGCCGGGTACCACTCTAAGTAATTGGTCTCACAATCTTCTCCAACTAAGCATAGAGGTCACACCTGGGACTACGGAGCCGTCTACAGGTAAATCAGTGATGATAGCTATGTCCTCCAAAGTGACAATTATCTCACCCCTAGCCATAGGAAACATGCGAGTCTCCGGCCTCCAGCGATCCACCAGAGCTGTGATAAGATGTCATTCCAATGATATGAAGCCAAAGTCTAAGATCCCTCTAAACCCCGCATCCTGTACAAGCTGAGCAACTCGTGGGTGTTCTGAAATAGATCGCATAACTGCATCATGTTGACGGCATCTCAATGCCGAGTAAACCTATATAAGTCTAATGTGGTACTCATTAATGGAACATACATTTATAATGAGAATATCATTTCTTTGAGAGAATAAATTTTAATCTACACCCATTTCTATACCTTTTAATCGTTGCCATTACAAAATATGACCTTCTAATGAAATGCGAGTTACATATGAAATGTATAAAATACCATTCAATACTTCATCACTGTCCCATACACTCATAGATCGATGCACATCCTGTCTGTTTTACCGCCTCCATCTACAATTTAAGAAAAATAACATTAATTAGACTTTGTAATTATAGCAATATGAGACATTTATGAGAAAAAAATATTCATTACAAACATTACATTTACCTCTGTTTGGACAATTCTTCATGTTATAACTAGTAATTCTACAAGCACTGCATTTATTGATATTTCTACTTCATCGAGAAGTGCTTGGTTGTGGCATTTGTTGTGTGGATGACGAGCTTTCATGTTGTATATGGGGGCAATACCTTCTACTATGTCATTGCATGCACACAACTATTACTTTGTCGGCTTTATCGAATATCCATCTCGTTGTGGATACGAGACAACTTTGGTTGTCTTTTCTATTATTTTTTCTCCCACCATGGGATGCGCTTCTGAAATATGTACGATTGCTAAGCTTTAGGATCAGGTATTGACTCAAATTTCCCTTGGTATATTAACATTTGTTGCTCCTAGGTGTACCAATGGATGGCAGCTGTACAGATGTCAACACTGCACATATATGTGAACATGGAATTCTATATGTTTGCTACTTGTTGCAAGTATAAGTCGCATTCCTTACATCAACTTTGTGAAAATTCTTACCTTTCAAACCATATGGTGTCTCACATCTACTAGTGGGAACTTCATAATATGGATCTGGAATCCCATGAAAACGAGTGACATTATGGCTTCTCCCTATATCCATCCAATTTTTCAGCATGTCATTTGCGTATGTAGTATATCTCTCATTTCTACCCATTGTTGCATGTGCTTTCTCACGGTGCTTATCAAAGTAAGCAACATAGTTGTAGAAAGTTTTCTAACTAAGGCACATATAGGTAATGCCCTAGCTTTTTTGAGGATCGCATTATAACTCGCTTAAATTTGTCATCATATTCCTAAATCTATACCTACTATCGAAAGCCATCGTCCATTGTTGTTTATTATCACATGCTTGTTAAACCATTTAGAAGCATCTTTGCTAATGTTTCTCAATGTATTCTTGCAAAACTCCCATTTTAGCGGTGATGATTGCAGTACAGCTCTCATTACTAACTTCTTCATATGCACATTCTTTTGAGAAGTGTTAAAATTACTTGCAACGTGACGTGCACAAAACCTCCACTGTACATGACATAACCCAACATTCTCACTAGCAGCTGCAGCAAGTATCCCTCGTGCGGTTGGAAATAATACAAATTAGATCTTCCCAATCATAGATAAGACAATATCTTACTCTTTGAAGAAACCATGACCAAGTATCTGTCAACTCCTCATAGACAATAGCAAAAGTAAGAGGCACAATATGTTGATCAGCATCCACACCACATGCAGTCAGCAGTTTATGCATGTATTTACTATAAAGATGTGTGCCATTAATAGAAATAACTGGCCGAAAATGGTAAACACTTTGATGCACGATCCATATGCCCAAAAAGCTTTCATCAAGACCACGTTGTTTGTGTCATTAACATCAATTGATTCTAAATCGATGAATGTCCCATGGTTGGAATCTCTAATTGCATGTAGAAGATATGGTAGGTCTTCGTAGGACTTGTTTCACTCACCATACACCAATTCAATGGCCTTTCGCTTTGCATCCCATATTCTTCTCCTTGTGTTTGTATACTTGAATTTCTCATCAATTACCTCAAGTAAGAAATTTATATTAACCAAAGGTGATCGTTTCATATAACCCATTAGGTATCGTCCCATGAAATTATAATCTAGTTAAGGGTGATCTTCATTTTCTTGGATATGGCCACGTGTGTTGACCGTGCAAACTGCCAAATACACACCGTTGATCAAAGGTTTTGAAATGGCAGCACAATCTGCATGTGCAACCTTCAGATTTACGTGTAAATATCAATGACCAAACATTTAACTTCAAAATTCACAAAATTCTCAATGTGAATTTTTAATTGCAAACACCAAGTCCTGCTTCATTTTAAAAGTCATTTCCTTGACTAGTTGTGTGTTTGGATTACTCATTTCAATACAGGAGCATTCATTGGACTCATCTCTTTCAAGAGGAGGCGGCAAATCGCCATAAAACGAAACATCTCTATCCTGGGGTAACTCATTGTTGTCATGCCTGCTACCGAAACCAAACTGACATGCACCCTTTTATTACAAGTTGGGACATGGGATGCTGCATTTACCTGAACATTCTTTCCCTTATTGAACTCGTCTTCTTCGTCTGTGTCATTCTCATGTGGTGAGCCACAAAGGTCATCAACAACTTGAGAAATGTGCCTTACTGTGCCGACATTTTCAGCAATTGTATGTTCTAATTCATTTTGCTTGTCAAGAGGTACATCACCCATATCATTTTTATTTTGAACATCAAGTGGCTCGAGGGGTTGTTCTGGAATAGACATTTGCCCATGAGGTATGTTACGTGATTCTTGTGGAGGTCATTTAGGTGATCGTTCCACAAAAGCATTCGGTGGTTGAGGTGTACGTCCACCCTCACCTTTGACTATAATGTAAAGTTCAGTAAATATCTTTCCTCTTCAGGCGTCAATTGCCTAATCCATTATACATTGAAAGTCATCATCGCCCACAATGGTCAAACAAAAATCAGTCCCTCCATAACGGGGAAAGCAATGACTAATCTTCACTTGATTACTCCCTCGATCAATACCTAAACTCCTGCAAATCTTATCCAATAAATACTCAAATCTTCAATTTGTATATATCATTATCCTCTTTTGTGGATCCCTGTCACAATTCACTCTGTTTCCATTTTGGACAATAGAACCACCATAATATAGCAAACACAACACAAATTCAACCATTCCAAATAACCTGAACAAATCGTAAAATCAAAGGGAGTAAATGACAATACGTATGGACAAAACAGTCACATATGGATTACACATCTTATTGATTGAAGTAGAAACCTACAAATTTACCACAATAAAACAAATTTCCTAACAACACCTACAACAAACACTTTCATACAAAAAAACTTTAACCTTCAAATTTCCATACCAAATAAAAATTCAAATAGTACCTCTACTCCACAAACTTTTTAATACATATAAAATTATATCCAATAAACTTACCATAATTTTGTCCTAACAAGATACCTTACTCCAAACAATATGCTTCAAATTAACAACCATTCTTTACCCTATATAGAGTTAAAGGATGAGGCACAAACTGTGGTGGAGAGCAGCAGTAGCGTCAGGAGAGATCGTCAGCACCACCCGCTAGAGCAATCGGCGGCGGTGAACGGAGGTCATAGCAACTGGGCGGTAAGGGCCACAACAGCTCGGCGAAGTGGCCGAAGGAGAGGAAGCAGCAAGGCAGGTGGTCAACGGCAGTAGTAGAGGTGGACGGCTGCAACAACTGCCGGAGGTCGTTGGGTACTCGCAGCAGCAGTGTTGAATGTCGAAGGATTGCGCTATTGGAGTTGGTTTTGAAAACCTGTCGTTGTAGTTCGAGTAGCGAAGAACTCGGGTTAAACAAATAAAATTTATACCGGAAATCTACAAAGAAATCCCGAGTCGAACTCAGGAAGGCTACGTCGATCAAAATTCGCAATTATAATTTTTTATGCTTTTGTTTAAAAGGTGAAATAATCACAATGAAATGAAATCAATATAAACAATAAGAGAGAGGAAAAACATTCACTTGATATTGCAAAATGTTGTTACAACTAAGAAAGCGAGAAAAGATTACACTAGAAAGCGAGAAATTATTACAACTAGAAAGTAGGAAAATTCTACTCTAGAAAGTAGGAAAAATGAATAGGAGAGAGAAGTTATCCTTCTCAACAATCGCTTGGAGGATGAGCTGGACGAGAACGCCTGGAAGATGAGGAACGGAGCGGCAAGGAGGTCGAAGTAGGAGAACGGGAACGTGGCAGCACGTTGTCGTCGTCTCAGGATCCGCTTCAGGAACGAGGGAGAAAAATTGATTTTAGCTCTTAAGAAGCATCCCGGGTGTGGGACAAACTTCTCTTAAGTTTTGAAAATGGAGAGAAGAGAAGGAAGAGATGAGAAATCCGTATAGAGGGGGTCTCCTTTTATAGTTGTAAGGAGTTGGAGCATTTTGGACATTACAACTTGAAAAACATTTATTCAGGACCTTTAGTGACGGATTTATCTGTCACTAAAGGCCTGAACATGGTCGGCATGTGCGCCGCTCGCGCACCCCCTCGCCTCCGCATCCTTCAACGCACGTGCACGTTCGCGTGCTCACAGCCGTTCGATCAAGAGATCCGACGGCTTAAAGTAGCTACGCCTGAGCCGCGCGCCCGCGTGCAATCACGCGTAAGTGCCGCGCGTCTGATCGTGTGTGGGTGCTATCGCTTGCTCCCTGTCGCTGGATCTTCATCGCGCGACTGATCACGTGCCCGCTCGCAACGAATGCGGTCTCGAACCCGCGTTGCACGTCGCGTAGCGCGCTCAACTGCTATGCTGAGCGGACGTTTGTGTTGCGCGGATGTTTTAAGCCGCGAGCGTCCCTGGCCATTGGATGGTGATCCAACGGTCTAGATCCATTGCGCGAGTGAGGAGAGAGAGAGGGCGCAGTGGCCTTCCAGATTGGCTGGGTGCGATCTCGACCGTTGGATGGGCATCCAACAGCTGAGATTTGTCGAGCGGGTGAAGGAGAGCTATGGCCGGTGTTGGGTGGCTATGATGGCATCACGTGACACCATCTAGGCCGTCCATCTTCCGAGTGATGTAGATGGTGCCACGGGTGTCGGATTGGATCGATTTTCCCGCCGTTAGGCTGCGATCGTTGATCTGAACCCATCCATGCGGTCTGATTTGTCGTCTGAGGTGCGGATTAACACCATCTTGGCCCTTGCTCTTTAAGGTTCCTCAGTCTCTATCTAGTGCTATAGATATCCGATTAGAGCGATCTTGAAGTCGTTGAACTCCAATTGCCACCCTGATCAGATCTGTATGGTTAGATCTTCGATCTGAGGCCCTGATAAAATGTCGCCCTATCCCTGACCATAAAAATGAGACAATTACTATACAATTTATATAACTTGATCTAAATGCATGATTATTCATGTTATGCACTATTTACAATGTATGATGCTAATGTGACACTAAGAAGATGCATTAATAGACATTTTAGGTTAATCAGATGTATGCACATCACACCCCCATGCTTATCTTTTACTAATCCCTAGCAAAAACTACATGTTATTTATAAAAGAATTAGGTTGAATTACTTGGGCATAAGTTATTTTCAACATTAAGAAATTTTTTACTTAGGATCTGAACTTTCAAAAACATAACAGCACCCGGGAATTTGCTAAAATGTAGACCACATCAAGCCCTCGCCTTATTCAAAGAAAAATCTCTTTTTCTCTTTTTCTTCTTTTCTACTTTTTTGGATTTTTGAGTTTAGGGTTAAAGAGTGGCTTTCTACGGCCACTCAACCCACCCAAGATTTGATGAGGACCCTAAGTTCTAAGCATCTTATTGTGAATATGATAGATTCGTTAATCGGCAATTAAAACGGACTTCGGGCTTCTATGCTTATGGGTGACCTTAAAAAGAGAGTTCTATCTAAAGGTGTATCTTTACGACTGATAGCTTTCTCCCTACTTTTATTTTTATGGGATAAATATAAGGGTGAGTCCAGTGTATATCTCCCTGGCTTATTCTACTTCTCCGTTTCTTCCTAAGTGTTTTGAGAATTTTTAGTGCATTTTTTGAGCTGGGTTCTGGACAACCGATCGATGAGCTGTTACCACTGACAACTTGCTAACCATACTCGTGCTGCGAAGTGTGGCTTATTTCTTTTGTTTTCCTTTTTTCTTTCTTTTCTTTTTGACTTTCTTTTTCTTTTTAAGTAGGTGATTTCCCTGGTCTAAGATTTACCTAAAGGCAGCAAGAAGAGAATGGTCCAGTGACTGAACTCTAGACAACCTACCTATAGATTGTTACCCACGATAACTTGCCAACTATATCACCATAGAAGATTCATTAGCTACCCAATTTCCATTAAAATTGTCGAACAACGAGTCAGTGACAAAACAGTGTGTAGATGCTTAGACTTAAAGTTCTCTCAAATCAGAGGACGGGTTGATAAGTCGTGTACTTATCACCTAAACTTATTTAATCAAATTAAAATAGAATTCAGGATGGTGAGGACTCGCAAAACAAATCTATATTTTAGTGGATACCCGAGCTGATTAAGCCCAAAGACCTCAGGATGGTGAGGACTCGGTTAGCACTATGTCGTCGACATAAATAGTTAGAATAACAACTCTGCTTGTAGACGTATCTCCCGTCCTTCAAATAAAAATAGAATGGTCGGAGCATGATCGCAGGAATCCAATCCTCCGAATCTCTGAACATAAATGCTTAAACCACACTCTCAGACTCTATTTCAGGCCATAGATGGCCTTCCTCAAATGACATATGAGCTCCCCCTAAACTTGTTACCCAGGTGACTGCTTCATGTAGACTTCCTCAGCCAAGTCTCCACACAAAAAGGCATTCTTGATATCTAGCTGATACAATGGTCATCCTCTGTTGACTGCTAAAGAAATAATAATCCTAATTGACGAGATACGCGCTACTGGTGAGAAGGTCTTGAAGTAGTCAATCCCATAAGTTTGGGTGAAGCCTCTGGCAATTAATCGGGCCTTGTATTTACCAATTGTACCATCTGCCTGATATTTGATAGGATAAACCCATTAACATTTAATAATAGTAGCGTTTGAGGGATAGGGCACTAAATCCTAAGTCCCTCTAGACTCAAGTGCTTGCATCTTCTCATCCATAGCAGCATGCCATATAGGATCCTGAGAAGCCTGGCTGTAGTCTTTAGGAATAACTGCAATAGTGATGGTTAAGGCAAGTTGTCTAGTCTCCCTTTCAGGTGGGAGTTCCCGGTGTAATGAGATATAGGATGTAGAGTGCAAGATCTACTGGACCTCCTTACGACTATAAGCCTATCATTACCAGGGTCCAACAGCTCTGGATCTACTGTCTGTGTAGCTGGAGAGGAATCTGAAGGGACAGTAGGAGGAACGGCTGATCTGCAATGATAAACTTAAGTCTCCCTTGGAGCCAACTCTATGCTAGAGCTCTCCTCAAAATGGTAAGGTACCTTTTCAAATAATGTCACATCTGCAGTTACTATGTAGCGCCTATGCACATGGTCATAATATCTGTGGCCTTTCTGGGTCCGTGAATAACCTATAAATGTGCACTTCGTGGCACATGGCAAGAGCTTTTCCTAGCTGCCATTCACTTAGACAAAACATGTACTCCCGAATACTCGCAGAGGTAAGGCAAAAGGCCTGTCAGACTCAGGATGCAGTACCTGGTATGGGATGTGCCCATGGAGCACTGAAGAGGGAACCTTGTTGATCAGGTACGCAACAATGAGAATAGCATCACCCCAGAATTGTCTGAGTACTTGCATGTGAATCATCAATGTATGTGCAATATCAAGAAGATGCCTCAGCTTGCGCTTAGCCACACCATTTTGCTGGGATGTCTAAGCACAAAAAAGTCTGGTGAATGGTCCCATAGAACTAAAGAACTCCTGCATTTGCCTCCGAACAAATTCCAAAGCATTATTGCTCTGGAAAACTCTAACTGTGGTAGAGTATTGCATCTATATCTGGATAATCTGTGGAATCTTTGACCTGGCCTTCATTAGGAAAACCTAGGTAAAACAACTATAATTGTCCATAAATACTACATAATACTTGTATCCTCCTGTAGTCTGCACTTGCGTAGGCCCCCAGATGTCATAATGGACTAGTGCTCACATCATCACGCCTTGGGGAATAGGTGCTCCTGTGATGCTTCCCCATCTGACAGCCCTCACAATCCAGGGTCAACGAGGCTCGTAACTTGGGATATATCTTGCACATCTTCCCAATCGAGGGATGCCCGACTCGTTTATGCCAAAGCCAGGGGTCATTGGCTATGGAAACAACTCCAATAGATAGTGTCAATGTGTTCAGGTAATAGAGATCGTCTCTCTCTATCCCACCACCAATGATTTCATTCGTGCGTCTATCCTGGAACTAGCAGTGCCTGTTATCAAACCTAAATCTACACTAGAGGTCTCTGTAGATCCGGCTAATATAAAATAGGCTCATGGGAAACTCTGGGGCACAGTGCACATTTGCAATCCTTATGGTAGGGGAAACTTGAATTTCCCTAACCGTAGTGACCAGAGAGTTTGCTCCATTGGCCACCCAGACCTTTTAGATTCTACGTGTCCTGGCAACATTCTACAACTCATCTTCTCTTCTGGTGAGATGAATCAAGGCACCAAAGTCAATGACCCATGGTTTGGGCCTTCTGTTGCTCCTTCTTGATCCATCTAGAATAGAGAAACCAACTTCAATCCAATTTAAATTTTACCTTTTTCTTTGCTAGAACGAACTTAAGTTGCATGAGAGAAGGCTCATCATGCCAACAAAGGAAAAACTCTTTACTAGTGGTGAGAAAAGACTCATTACCACTATCAACTTTAAGGTACCCTATGAGACAAGGGTCATCATGTGGGCACCACGGACAGAACAGCACTGGTGGACTCTCTTCCAACTGGCTGGCAGTAATGCAAGAGGCCAATCGATGGTCTCCATTGGCAGCACTGGCTGCGCTGCAGGCCACGCAGCATGGATTAGAGGTGGTGGCAATGGTGCTGCAAGCCATGCGGTAAGAGGTGGAGGCAACAGTAGTACCGCTGGATCTCCTTACAGTGTCGCTGTTGCTAGTGATCTCCTCGCCGATCACCTTCATGGATCACTAAGTTGTTGGTGATCAAATCATATTTGGTGCAAATTTGGTGAGATACCAGAACATCGATCTAGGATTGCTGTTCTGATAGCATGTTGAGAAAATCAACTTGATGATTTTTGTTATATTGAAAATGAGGCCTTGGCTCTCCTTATATAGAGGGTTTAAGCATATAAGGAAGCTACGATAACTTACCTGCTAAAAATAACACAAACTAAAATAGAAGGTAATAACTTGGCTACTAAAAATAACTAGGATTAAAATAAGACACCTAACATATCTCTAATTTTATTTCCTAACACTTTGCATGATGAGAATTAGGGTTTTAGAATCATTAGCTTGACAATTTCTCAAAAAAACCACCAAATTTGAAACAAAACCAACTTTTATATTAATAAGTGGGATGTAGAGTGCTTTTGTAGCATGGGATACATATGCTTTACCCTGTTCATAAAGTTTAATCTTTAATTCAATTTCAAGCAATCAACTCTCTCTCTGCAACTAAAAAAAAATCCTTCATTCAATATGGGTGTTAACCTGTCCAAATTTATTACAAAGAGAAGCTTCACCATCATTGAGGTGGGGGCTTTTGCGCAGTGCAGAAAATCTAAATAGATCTTCTAAGGCAACTCATTATTTGTCAAAAAACTTGGCTTGCTTAATATTTTATTGTACGTGAAAGCACCCCATATTTATTTTATTGTTCTTTCTTTTCTTGCCTCAATATATGCATAGCTCATATTGGTGATCCTTAACTATATTCCACACTATGTAATGACCAATGCCGTGACTGGAATCTATGTGTTCCTGCTTTACAAATACAATTACAATCGAAGCCTCGCTATGATTTAATAAAATAAAAGCTAAAGTTGACGTGCATTAAAATATGAAGTGGGTGGTCATCTTCTAGACGGCTACCTTTAGCCTTTCCAAAAAACTGTCAAAATTGGACAAAGGAACATATTTTCAAGGACTATAATTTATTGTTAACATATTTTTTGCTTTTGTTTTCATTTTATCTATTTTAGAACTTCTATAATGGAGAGAAGTAACACTGTACATTTCCGTAGAATGAAATAGGAAAAAAATTTTAAGTCCTTTAGAATCAAAGGCTAAATTCTAATCCATATGCACCAATGTTCAGAAAGTTGCCATCTGGTCTCACTCAAATAGGTCAATGGCTGGTTAATATTGTTAGGATCGAAATGACTTAATTATTATTGGAGGCCCTACGTGCCTTTATATAGAGAGGCAGTAGGGAAAAATAGTACAGACACCCTTACAAGAACAAGAAAAATAAAGAGACATTACAAAAATCTACTAATACTTAACATTCTCCCTCAAACTGGAACATAAATATCTAACATACTCAGCTTGGAACCTAAAAATTCAAGATGTTTCTTGGAGAGTGCTTTAGTGAAAATGTCTGTAATCTGCTCCTCTGTAGTAATATAGGGTGTCGAGATCTTCCCCTCCAATATAGCATCTCTTATGAAATGGCAATCCAATTGAATATGTTTAGTCCTTTCATGAAATGCAGGATTGTTGACAATGAAGGTAGCAGCTTTATTATCACAATACATAGGCATAGAACCAGATACAGTAACACTAAAGTCTTGCATAATAGAACACACCCACAACTCACAAGTGGTATGTGCCATTGCCCTATATGCAGCCTCTACAGAGAACCGTAAGACCACATTTTGCTTCTTGCTACACCAAGTGACAAGGTTGCCGCCAACATAAACACAGTATTCGGCGGTGGATCGTCTATTTTCATGTGCCCCAACATAATCTACACGGAATATCCCTATATATTAAGATGTCCATGCTTCTGAATGGATAGGCCTTTCTTAGGTGCCTTTTTAAGTATATCAGAACCTGGCAAATTCCATCCTAGTGTATCTCTCTGGGAGATTGCATAAATTAGCTCAAATGACCTACAACAAAGGCAATATTAGGTCTTTTCACTGTCAGATAGGGTAGCTTCCCAACCATAGCACAGTACTTTGTCACATCAGATAATAGTGGATTGTCTAAATTAGCCAATGGTAAAGAAGGATCCATAGGAACTGATGCAAGCTTACAACTAAGCATCCCTACATCCTTAAACATGTCAACCACATACTTCTTCTGGGACAACATAAGTCCACCATCAACATGTTGTACCTCAATGTTCAGAAAATAGCTAATAAGTCCAAAATCCTTAGTAACAAACTGGGAATGAAGAAAGTCTTTGGCATTCTGTATGCTTCCTTGTCACTTCTTGTTAGCAAAATATCATCCACATTAACAATAAGAATAACCGACCCATTCTCACCATGAACAGTAAAGATTGAATGATCAACTGTGGATCTCTGGAAATCATACTCCTGAACTGCCCCATTGAACCTCTCAAACCAAGCACATAGGTTTTGTTCCAACCTATAAATTGCCTTCCTCGGTCTACAAACTTTTTGACACTCCCCCTAAATAATAAAACCTGGAGGTTGCTGTATATACACGTCCTCATGCAAATCACCATAGAGAAAGGAGTTATTGATGTCAAGCTGAAAAACAAGCCATCCATTGTTGACAGCTAATGAATGAAGTATCCTGATTGAATTAAGGTGTGCCACAAGGGAAAATGTCTCAAAATAGTCAACTCCAAGGGCTTGTGTATACCCTTTGGTTACTAGCCTCACCTTGTACTGCTCAACAAATGCATCTGGATGGCATGTCAAGATAAACACCCACCTACACCCCACAACTGTTGTACCTGGGGGTAGGTCAACAAGTTCCCAAGTATGTCGAGACCAAAGAGCTACTATTTCTTCCTCCATAGCCAGGGTCCTAAAAGGCCTTTGTGTGAGGACCCCTTCTTATGAGAGAAAGGGGAGTATTAGTATCAACCTAATATTATCGTTGATCCCATATGAGAGACTCATTGTTCGCAGTCCTCACATGAGAGAAACATTTTTTCTATGAGAGGAACACTTTTCAGGTCCTATATGAGAGAAATCTAGAGAGATTTTTGTATAGCAGAGGCCAGTCTTAAGGTTGCTAGAGAAGAGGCCCACATCGAGTTCCTGAATAGGTAAGGCTACAGTTTCAAGCTCTCTAGAGGAGAGGCCCATGTCGAGTTTCCATGTGGGAGAGGCTCAATCTCAAGATCTCTAAAGGAGAGGTCTATGCCCGAGATCTTCAATAGGAAGACACCAGCACCAGTCGAGTTCTCTAGAGGAGAAGCCAACTACAGCAGTTCGTCCAGCAGACTCTAGCCCTCACTGATGTGTCGTCATCAGCATACTCGCCTACAAGCAAGAACAAGGATGTAGCTGACGTCATTCGCCTGCAAAAGAGCCGTGACCTAATTGCACTAGTTGAAAGTGTTATGCTCTGTTGTAGAGTGAGGATTTTGTTGTTTTACAAGCTAAGCATTTCATTCTCTAGCTTGAGGGAGGGTGTTGAGAGAATGTGTAGTTGCGTAATCAGATATGAGAGATCCAATTACAAAAGAAAAGTACCACATCATGTAATGTGGAGAGTTGGAGTGTGTGGTGGCTTGTAAATAGGCGTTGTACCCTTCATTTTTTTCTTAAGAAGAATACATTCATATAATGCCTATAAGGGTACTTCTCTCGTGATTTTCTCCTAGCTTTTCATGAGTGAGGTTTCCACGTAAATTTAAGTGTTCATTCCTTGATTATGCTTTGATATTTTGTTAATACGCTTCCTTTTATCATGTTTTGCAATAGTTACAAAGGAACTTGTGACTTACATTATTTTTTGGGCATTGAGGCTGTTAAAGCCAGTCAGCATATGACGAGACCATGTTATAGCCATTGGCATGATGTGTGCTTGATTTCGAACTATTCGAAGGGATCTCCTAGTAAAGGATTGTATTGAAAGAAGAATGAACATCTAGAGTTGCTCTCCTACTCTGATGCGAATTATGCTGGTCTATTAAGAATAGAAAGTCCACTACTAGGTTCGCTATCTTCCTTGGAGGCAACCTGGTGTCTTAGTGCAACAAGAAACAAACGGTTGTTGCTCGGTTTAGTGCAGAGGTAAACTACAGAGCCATGGTGCACACTACTTGTGAAGTGATGTGGATCGCTTCCTTTTTGGTAGATTTTGGTTTTCCAATGAAGAGTCCTACTCCTCTGTTCTATGATAACAAGTCAGCCACCTATATTACTTCTAATCCCATATTCCATGAGAGGGCAAAGCACATAGAGGTGGACAATCACTTTATACGAAATGCACTGATGGAAGGGAAAATTACAACACCATACATATCATCTAAACTCTAATTGGCAGATATATTTACAAAGAGCCTTTCAAGGGAGAAGCATTCCTTTTTATGTGACAAGTTGGGCTTAAAGGACATCTATGCTCTCATTTGAGGGGGAGTGCTAGAGTTCTTGCGTTATTTTCTTATTTTATGTCTACGAATAATTTTAAGCTCTTGGAATATCCCATGTGTACTAAGTGCACACTTGAGAGGAGAGGAGATCCACACGTGGAAGAGAGAAGGTGGTTGACGTGGAGATGAAGATGGTGTGGAGAGGAATTGGCATGGAAAATGAGGGGGAGTTGTAAAGATGAAACTTTTATTCAGTCAACTCAAGAAAAAATAAGAGGATTTGGTCCCTATTTAAAGAGATCCAATCCTAATTGCAATTTCAACAAACTTAGGATTTGGATACCAGTAATCCCAATCCTCTTTCCTAAAACAAACTCAATCAAATCACCGGCTAATCATAAATTGACTTTGTTAACGTGGGAATAAAGCCACATAGTAAGTGTCACGTGGCAGCGATAGTCATTGGCTATGTGGAAAAAGTCTAGTTGGTGGGCCCACTATGTGGGGACGTGATATTTGTGTGTTAGGAAAATTGGTTTAGGTTTAGTTGTTATCCTAATATGTTTTATGTCACTTGTGGCTAATTTGTTTGAAGCCTTATTTAGAGATTTGGTTGGTTTAGGAAATAGGATTAGTGATTTGATTTGATTGAGATTGGTTCTCTATTTATAGAGATCAATTCTCTTCATTTATTTTTTGAGTTACAATAATAGTTTCTAGTTTCCAAAACTCCCTCCTTTCTCCTTCACCACTGACTGCTCTCTCTCTCCATGCGCCATTGTTGAAGAAGGGCTCCACGCTACCCTTCCAAATCTTAACAGGCTTAATCACCCAAACTAACTAAATAAAGCAAACTTGAAACAAAGACACCAAACCCTAACCTAATTCACGCACGCACACACACACATTCACACCCACACATGGGCACTCCACCGACTTCCACATGGCACTGCCACATGTCATTTTCTGAATTCTCATACTCCCCTCCAAGTCAGACTCCTAGAGAGGAGGAAGGACTTGTCGAAAAGTGAGAATGTGAGGCTATATCCACCATTGATCTTTACCTTCAGCATCAAGGAATTGGGTTGGATCTTCTCTGGTAGGGCCACTTAGGATCACTGAAAGTCCTTTAGCAACCTTAGAGGTAGTTGCTATAGCGGTTGTAGTCGACTTCTTGCTCCGAAGAAGAGTTCAAAGATGCTCCAACTCCGTAGAAGTGAGTGGAGACTCCTCAGAAGTTGATGATGTCATATTGGCTCCGGTAGTCCACCTAAATTTCTCCCAGCACTTATTTACCGCTTGGTTGGTCCAATTATAGTGTAGGCATGGAGGGTAAACCCAACCATGGCTGTGACTTCTTCCTCGTCCACTTCCTGCGTCACCTTGCATGAAGATTAGTGTTGAAGGTTCTGGATGGGCTGGCATGGAGACATGAGACTCATCCACCTCGATTTTCTCAAGGTGACTGTATATGGTCTCAAGACCAAGCGCATCTAAAGAGAGCATATGATCTTGCACATATTGATAGTAGGGGTTTATGCCCCCTAAAAATTCACATGCCTGCCATCTAGCACAAGATTCAGATTGCTTGTTGCAACAAGCCAGCTCGTAGATGCCAAGTTCTTCAAAGAGGCCTTCCATCTTTGCGAAGTACTTATCAAGGGAGAGATTCCCTTGATTTATGTTTCAGATGCGCCAAGAAATATCTGCAAACTTGGCGCTATTGGTTTTTTTGGAAAACCTCTTCTCGAGTGTGTCCTATATATCCTTGGTTGTATTTTTATATAACCTATTGGCTACAATAGAGGGGTTAATTAAGTTCATAAGCCAATTCATTACCTGATAATTCTCTTTCCTACTTCTTCAGCTTGGTTCCTTTTCGCACTTCTGGTCCTTTTCCTGTTATCACGTGAATTTTATCTTGATCCCCAATGAAGATCTTAACGGCATGCACCCATAGAATGTAGTTCGAGGCCCCCATCAACTTGATGGTAGTGCCTTGAATAAGAACTTTGGTCTTCGTGGTAATCAGAGTCTCAGCATCCGACATGGCTTAACACCTACTCGGAGTTGAGACACCTCGATCGTTCCTAGGCATACAAGAATCCATGTGCTTTTTCTTCAACATCTTAGAGTCGAGACACCTCGATCGTTCCCAGGTATATGTGAGGGGACACCCCATTTTCTCAAGACATTCACATGTTGGCTTCTTACTTCACGTGTTCCACGCCAACAAGAAGTTCACATATGGAACCTCTCAACCTTAGGGATGCAGGAGAGTTATGTAGTGTTAAGAAGAGCCAATGAGTTAGCAGATCGAAGTTGTGGTCTTCTACTCAACTACTTAGTGTGTCATTCTCTAGCACTTCAACCTCCAACGGTCAACATTTTCATCAGCATGATCTTTAAAGCATCTAGTTGTCAACAGAGCTACTGAGCCATGATTGGTTTAGAGCCTCTTCTCATCAGAGTTAGTGGGTTGTGACTGTTATACACTATAGTTGGAAATTTCAGTCGTTGCAAGCTGAGCATTATATGCTGTAGGTATTACATTCTCAGCTTGTTGGAGAGTATTGAGAGAAACATGTTTATTGAGTCATGTGACCCCTTTGAGGAGAGAAACAGTTGTAGAAGATCTGCCAATAAGGGCTAATGCTATTTTTTTTTCTTCTTTCTTCTTATGAGAAATGTTTTCAGTATAAACCAAAATTTCCCCTGTTGTGACATTCGTACATCCAAAAATATGGAAGCCATGAATCAAGGGAAAGTTTCTAGGCAATATATATAATGTCCTAGAATGTCGATCATAAAAACTTACAAACAAAGGAATAATTCAATGCTGACCCTCAACTAATTTGTGGACACGCAACTGCATACTCAGTTAAGTATGCATTTTCTGATGGAGTATTCAGTGAGGTCAAGCAATTGCGACAACAATTGGATACACACTGCCTTCCACCGGCCGACAATGCCTTGTAGATGAACTGCTAGAACACTAATAACCAAACTCATGCCTTTAGTCGCAGTTAACATAAAACCTTAAGTGTATGGGGTGCTTTGTATATTGCTTGCCAATGCCATGCAGGACAGTAAAATAGTTTCTTTTAGAGTCCAATGATGAAGCATAGGTGCATGTTGTTCGAATATATTTTTATGTGCTTTCCTAGTTATTTTAAGAAATGGCATATTGCATATAACTACTGAGAATGATTGTTTTTGCTTCATTTAAGTCCTAATTTATTTCTAACATGCCTTGTTGACTTCAATGATTTATAGGAGGCTTCGGGGCAACTCTTTCCAAGGTCCAATACCCTCTAGCTTTGGTAATCTAGTTAAACTCAGAGAATTGTAAGTCCTCGCTATTAAATTATCAGCCTAAGTTTTCAAATGCTTCTTTTTTGGAGCCAAAGTAGAGTTATAATTATCTCAAGTGCTTCTTATGTTGACCTTCGAATCCCTTTTCAGAAAATAAAAATCTTAATCTCTGAGCCTATACTAGAATGGACATTAAATAGTACAAAGTGTATCCCCTCCCATATCATGGTTATCGGTCCATTTTAAATTGCTAATGTTTGGACAAGCAAAACACATATTTCAGACATCCTGTGATCATATATAATATTATGAAAACAGTAGGAAAGCACTTGTTTATTGATTTTTTTTTAAATGTTTTTTTTAAAAGGAAAGGATGTCTATCATAGGTTGATAGCTGTCCACATCATATTAATAATTAAAAAGTAATATTACATGAACTGCAACCATGAGCTCGACAAATTCCTCACTCCATTAACCACATTCTCAACCCAATGTCTCTCTCCCCAAAAATGGTTGCATTTCGCTAAAGCCAAATGGACCAAGGAACAAGCACACCAATAACCCAACTAGTGACGTTAGTCTGAATCCCACTTCTCAAAGAGCTCCAGAAACCATCTTTAGAGGTCACTCTAACACCAACAAGACTCATGTACTGTCAAATAGTAGCAGAGAAGTTACACATCTAGAAGAGGTAAGGAATGTCTTCCTTTCCACCACCACATAACCTGTAGGTAGTATCATAATTCTCAATCCATTTCCTCTGTTTTTTTGTAACCAGCCCATTTATCCGTAGAAGCCAAAGGAAGATCCTAACCTTCAAAGGAATTTTAATACGCCAAAGTAGATGACAATCCACTACAAGATCATCAGTAGATACAGTGCCCCCTTTTAGCAAGTTGTAGGCCCTAGCAACAATAAAATGTCCCTCATTCTAAACCAGTTGATCAACCGAACTAGGACTTAGGTGAAAATCCTGTAGAATAGATAGGAACAACTGCAACTTCTGAACCCTTGCCTCAAATAAGCCACTACCAAAAAGAAGTGACCAAGAAGAAGAGACATCATCCCTTATGTCTACTACGCAGCACCGCTTGTCCTCCATCAGGTCGAAAAGTTTCGATGCCAAATTAGTAAAATGACTCGCCTCCGTCTAATCATCCATTTGGAACCGAAAAGTTTTTCCATTCCCCAACCTGGGATGAAAAAAAGACGACACCTTCATCATCACAGGAACAATAGCTCTCCAAAAGGTAGACGCACCATGGGGAATCACCGGCCTCTTTGATATGCTCAAGATCGAGCCATAAGAATCAAGCAAAATCTACCACCACAGGCTCCCCTCCTCCAAAAAGCTTAACCACCCACTTTGTAAGTAACACATCATATAAATTAGCAAGATCTCGAACACCAAGCCCACCTTCCTTTGCAAAACAAACAATGCCCCAACATAGGGCTAATAAAAACACCCCATGTGGTTAGTACCCTTCTAAAAGAATTGCTTCTGAATATTCTTCAAAGAACGAAGCACCTTCTTCGGTGGCTTAAAGACGAAGAGATGGAAAACTAGAATACTAGACCTAGGGCCCTTTCTGCCTTCAGCTTGCAGCCTGTGAATAGCAACCAAAGCTTCCTCTTCAGCGACAAACTTAAAGAGGTCACATCTCATGCCATCATCTAGGGAGCTCAAGTCTGACGAAGCAAGCCTCCATCTCCAAGGGGGACATCTCTAGGTAAAATCTCTAAAATGAGAGTGGAGCCTCCACCATCTGCCTCCGGTCAGGAACCATCTCCTCCCTAATACCTTGCGAAGTAACAAGATTTTCCCTTCGCCTGGCATTAACCGAAAGATGGAAGAAGTATGTGTTGTCATCTCCTTCCTTCAACCATTAATGTATCGATTCAACCTCAATCTGATGATCCTCCTCATGAACCACATTCTGCATCACCCACCTATCTTCCTGTTCCATGCCAGTGAGGGGCCTACAGTCCTCCACCCTATCCATCCGAGACACCGGCCAAAGCTTCTCCACGTGTTTGTTCCCGCCACTCCTTGATCTTCTATGGGCCATCAAAGTTGTATGAATATGTTGTACTCGAGTTGCTAAAGTATGCGTAGTCGAAGAGGAAGGAGGAACCTCCCCCCAATTCTATTGCACAAGATCTCTAAAGTCAAGTTCAAGGAGTCATGATTTTTGGAATTTGAAATAAAAACCGAAGACGGACCCTTCATTAGAGTTCCAAACCAATGGTGTCTGATCTGAAAAAGGTCTAGACCTCACGGTAACATTTGCCATCAAATACCATTCCACTAAACTCATGGAACAAAGGAACCTGTCTATCCTGGAGCTCAAGCCTGATCCATTTCTCTAGGTGAAAGTGGTTCTAGAAATCAGAAAATCATACGACTCAAGCTCGTCAACCACAGTAGCAAAAGTCACTGAAATGTGTTTCAATGAAATTTTCTATTAGATAGATTTGAACTTTCCATTGGTTATGCTTCTAGAAATTGGAGAATATCCTCATTCCTTCATCCATTTTATAGTCTTTGGACTTGCCAAGTAGTCTTTATAATTGTCCTCTTGAATGGTGCAACTTACACCAATTTCTTTTCAAGAACATTTACCTACCATGTTCAATGACAAAATCATTGCCCGATAGCCATACTTTTCATGTATGATTGAGAATTTTTATATAAGTTAACTTCATGTATACTGTATTCTTAAGTGAAAACTTGAAATGGTTCTTCACTGAAATTACATTTTCAGCAGATTATACATGTATAACCTTTGTAACTAAGTATATCTTTCAGTATTTTGCAATGCTTACATTTTAATATTTGGCTATTTAATGTTGCTTAAATCCCCGGCAGTCAGGAGACTGAAATTTCAATCAGCATTACAACAGCTAAATTGTGTGACTAGCTGTGACCATTTCAAGTTAATATTGGGCTGATTTTCGTAAACTGGAACCAATATGAAACCATATATTTAACAGGGCTGGTTAAAATCGATTGTTCTTTCATATTATTTTTCCGCGGTCAATTGTGTTCTTAGTTAAGCATGATCTCAATTACTTTGATTTAAGCCTAAAATGGCTCAAAATAGTTTTGAGTGGAGGCAAAGAGTCCATGTAGCCAAGCCCACTTAATGTGGGAAAGGCTTTGTTGTTGCTGTTGCTACTGTTGTTGTTGTTGGTGGTGGTGGTCCATTCTGATCAAGCAACAGGAAATCCCAAGTAGTGCCTCTTCTGATGTTGTTTCCCATTAGCCTAAAGTTCCTCCTTCTCTTCTGATATTATTAATGTGTTTTCTTTTGCTGCACTTTACATGCATATTCTCTATATATTTAAATTGACTTAAGTTGCATAATTTTTTTTTGAAAGGTGGAAGGGTGGTTATCCAGTTGATAACCACCTTAAAGTTGCATAATTCTAACTTCAAATTCACCTTCATATTGAGTATGCAGGTGGCTGACTGACTTGTTAGATGAAAGCTCATCGTTGTCATTTATTGAGAGCATGCCACATTTGTCCACCTTGTAATCTTGCTCCCTGTAGTCCACAGCTATTGATTTCTATAATTTAGCAAGTGTATTCATTTCTGAGATTTGCCATGGTAACATTTCTATGTTTCATGTCAGGATTCTAAGAAACAACAAACTTTCTGGTTTTATTCCGTCAAGCATTGGGAAGTACATAAACTTGACTTATCTGTGAGTGGGACTTTCTGAAGTCTGACTTGCTGTGAAGTCTTGCTTGATATGATGCACAAAACTTCTGTTTGTAAACCCCGATCTTTTGCAGGGATTTGAGCTTCAACAATCTGAGTGGCCAAATTCCCCAATCACTTTTTAATTTGCCTTCACTCAAAAGCTTGTAAGTTGACAAGAGTTTAATGGAATGTTCATCTAGTGATAACATTTATCCTTCATGCTTCCCATATCTTGATCTTGGGATGCAGGTATCTTGGAAACAATAGTTTCACGGGCGCCTTACCTATACAAAAAAGCAACCAGCTTCTCACCTTGTAACTTTCATCTCTTTTTTTTTATATGATTTTGTTAAATCTGCATGTTTTTCCAGCAGTTAGAAGTTCTAAACTAGCTCGCTGTTTCTTTCATGTTAATAATTCCTATTTTCTTTATGTTTCCAGTTATCTTGTTTTCCTGTTTCTTATTTTTCATTCTTCATCACAATTTGGTCCTAAACTGACCTAACTCTCATTGCAGTGACCTCTCCTATAATGATCTCTCGGGGAGCTTGCCTTCATGGACTGCTGAAGACAATTTGCAACTGTATGGCTTATAGGGTCAAACTTCCATATACCTTGACTTAATTGTCAAACTAAAATTTTGTACTTGAGGACTTCTGTCCTGATTTGGAAGAATTTTCCGATTGTTTTGGTACAAAAAAAAACTTTTTGTATGACTTGACAATTGTACTCATGGCAATAAGTAGGAGCTCTTTTTTTCCATGCAGGAACTTGGTGGGCAACAACTACAACTCTAGCAGGTGCAGACTAGTACCTTTACTGGCTTATTATCACCTTATATTTGATTTTGTAGTTCATATTGCTTTATTTCCTCTTATTTAGTGATCTTCCTTGGGGGCTACACTGCATACAGAAAAGCACTCCATGTTTTCGTGATTCTCCTGTTTGTAAGTTGATTCTCTAGTCTGGTTCTCTAATGGTTCCTTTAAGGCATTGTCATACCTACAGCAGATTTTCCTGTCTTGCAGATTCCTCATTTGCAGTTAATTGTGGTGGAAATGAAGTTTCATTGCCAGATGGAACCATCTATGAAGCTGACGGTGAAAACCTTACAATGGCTTCTTATTTTGTAAACAAAAATACAAGATGGGCAGTTAGCAGTACTGGTACATATTTTGAAGCTCCAAATCCTCAATACACACAGTTCAGTGCATCCAAGTTTTTGAGCACTTCAAATCAGGAGCTATTTCAGTCTGTAAGGACGTCGCCTTCCTCATTAAGATACTATGGGCTTGCACTTGAGAATGGAAATTACACTGTAACACTAAAATTTGCTGAAACAGCCTTCCATAATACACAATCTTGGTCAAACCTTGGCAAGCGGATTTTCAATATCTACATCCAGGTATGCAAAATAAATGTATAATTTGTTAATGGCTTTTTTTCATAATATTGGGTATTGTTGGGAACAAGACTGACTTTTCCAAACTCTGACGTCTTCAATTTCTAGATTTTGCAGTTAAAAGAAGCATAAGTTTCTTTACATCTTTTTTGTGTTTGGGTATTCATCAATGCATTAGAAGTGCAAGCTTGTTGAGAGAGGGGTCATGTAGAGAAGGGAAACCTCCCCCTAGACATGTGCCCTCAAATGGTTGGAAGCACTTAACAAATAGGATGAGATACTATCAGTGCCTCTCTTGGGGGCATCTGGCTACCTCATGTAGTTCTGCGGTAATGTATGGAGGTTGCAAAGGCCCCAGCCATAGGCTATGCAGTTGTCTAGCTTGGAAAAAGAAAGGTAGCAGGGAGTCTTGTGGTGAACTGGTAGGGTGCATCATTAGGGGTCTTTCTTTTCTTAGACATGTTGTAGAAAGGTGTTTGTGTGTAGAGGCTTTCGGTTGCGATGGAAGAAAGCACCATCGAAACTTCTCCTCTTGGCCAAGAGTCAGGTCATGGAGAGTTTGCAAGGATCATGTTCTCCTTCAAAGGGAGGGATTTTATATCATAGGGACTACGGGAGGTAGAACCAAAGGTTCATCTCTACTAGGTTATAAGGAGGGTACTTCGGCTGCTTAGACTTATGGTTGATGCTCAATGCTTCTCGATTTTCAATGCTATTGTGAAGTCGCTTAAGAGACTAAGAAGATGTGTTGTGGCTCCATCAAAGGTCCTCTTGGTGGTTGATGTTGAGGCTCTACATGTACTCCCTATGAAGGTGATGGTGATTGATAAAGATGAGACCTTGGTCGGTGTGGTGATGCTAGATGACCTAGAGGATTTCTTGAAATTGTGTTAGATAAGGGGTTCCACTACATTGTCGCCTGAATGTAGTACAAAATGAGCAAAGGTTCTTACATGAGGAACATATGCGAGTAAAGAAGTTAGTTCCGCTACATCGCCGCTCGGATGTAGTCCAAAATGAGCAAGGGTTTTCGCATGAGGAACGCATGCGAGTAAAGAAGCTAGTTCCACCACTTCACCATCGAAGTGTGTCACAAAAGAAGTTGAGATTCGGTAATTGGAATATTGGTACTTTGACCAGCAAGCTTATGAAGATTGTGGATACAATGGTAAGAAGAATGATTCAAATTCTTTGCCTTCAAGAGACTAAGTGGGTTAGAAAAAAAGTAAAGGAAATTGAGAGAACATGTTTCAAATTGTGATATTTAGGAAGGGACAAAGGTAGAAACGGTGTGGGCATTATTATTCGTAAGGATTTGAAGGAGAGTGTGGTTGAGGTTAAGAGATTGGGTGATCGAATTATTTAAATAAAATTAGCCTTAACAGAAGAGATCTTGAATGTCATTTCAGTTTATGCACCTCAAGTTGGTCTAGAGGAAAGAATAAAGAACTAATTCTAGGGGGAGCTTGATATGATAATTCAAGGAATCCCACAGAAAGAAATGATTTTCTTGGGTAGAGATTTAAATGGGCATGTGGGAAAAGATGCTTTAAAGCATGCAGCGGTACATGGAAATCATGGTTTTGGTGTTAGGATGAAGGGAAGACTTTCCTCGATTTTACAATGGCTTATGATTTTTTAATAGCTAATACCTTCTTCAAAAAACGAGGAGAGCATTTGATCACCTATAAAAGTGGCTTTACAAAAATGCAGATTGATTACTTTGCCTTGAGAAGAAGAGATCGTTTATCTTGTAAAGATTGCAAGATTATTCAAGGGGAGAGTTTAACTACTCAACATCGTCTTTTGGTGATGGATGTTCATATGAAAAAGGTAAAGAAGAGAAAATTGGTGTTTAAGAATTTGATAATTAACTGGTAGAATCTTAACAAAGAGCAAGAGAGATTCAAAGAGAAGATGATGCAAGAAAAGACTTGGAATCTTGATGAAAGTGCTGATGAATTGTGGTTAAATATGGCGAACTATATTAAAAAGGTGGCAAAGGTGTTAGGCATGTCTAAAGGAGGAGTTCCAGGACAAAAGGAGGCTTGGTGGTGGAGTGAGAAAGTGTGGGAGAAGCTTAAAATAAAAAGAGCTTGCTTTAAAGCCTTATATCTAGATAAGACTGATGAAAATATGGAAAATTACAAAAGTGCAAAGAAAGAAGCAAAGAAAGTAGTTTGTGAAGCAAAAGCAAAAGTTTGGGAGCATTTTTATGAGAAACTTGATTCTAAAGAAGGTGAAAAAGATATCTTCAAGTTAGCTAAAGTAAGAGGGCAGAAAGCAAAGGACCTTACATATGTAAGGTGCATCAAGGATGAAGAAGGAAGAGTGCTTATAACTAGTGAGGATATAAATACAAAATGGAGATGATATTTTCATAAGCTTTTTAGTGAAAAATAAAAGAATGATATCATCTTAGGGGAGTAAGCCAACTCAGAAGATTATGTAAATCGGGCAAGCTATCGAAGGATAAAAAAAAAAGTAGTGGAAGCTTTGAAGATGATAAAAGGTGGGAGGGTTGTTAGGCCTAATATTCTCATAGACGTTTGGAGAGTGATGAGAGAAAGGGGTATAACTTGACTCACAAAATTATTTAATACTATTTGGAGAGGCAAGAAGATGCCAGAGGACTGGAGGAAAAGTTTTGTGATACCTTTATACAGGAACAATGGAGATATAAAAAATTGTTTCAACTATGGAGGTATTAAATTGATGAGTCATATGATGAAACTTTGGGAGAGAATAATTAAAAGAAGGGTGAGTTAAGTCTCTATAGTAACTAAAAATCAGTTTGGTTTTATGTCAAGTCAATTTACTATTGAGGCAATACATCTCTTGAGACGTATGATGGAGACCTACAAAGTCAAGAAGAATGATTTACATATAATTTTTATTGATTTGGAGAAGGCCTATGATTCTATCCAAGAGATCTTGTAGAGAATTTTAGAGAAGAGATAGGTATCAATTTTATATATCAACTTCATAAAGGATATGTACTATGGAGCTGCAGCTTGAGTAAGGACTAAGGATGATTTGATGAACTACTTTGATATCACCATTAGTCTACATCAATGATTGGCTTTAAGCCCTTATCTCTTTGCCTTGGTCATGGATGAGTTGACGAAGCATATCCAAGCAGAGGTGCCATAGTGTATTCTTTTTGCTAATAACGTTGTGTTGGTTAATGAGGCAAGAGATGGAGTAAACAGAAAACTTGAGCTGTGGAGAGATGCCCTGGAAGCTAAAGGACTACACCTAAGCATAACAAAGACTGAGTATATGGAATGCAAGTTTAGTAGTAGAGGGAACAATGAAGGGATGGATGTAAAAATTGGAGAAAAGTGCATTCCAATGAAAGGTGCTTTTAAGTACTTGGGATCCATTTTCCAACAAGATGGTGGAATTGATGGAGATGCTACACATAGAATTAATGCAGAGTGGTTGAAATGGAGAGGTGCATCTGGTGCTCTCTGTGAAAAGAGGGTTCCTTTAAAAGCCAAAGGAAAGTACCATTGAGCTGCGGTAAGACCAACCATGTTGTATGATTTTGAATGTTGGGCTGTCAACTATAGGTATGTGCAAAAGATGTCTGTGGTAGAAATGATGATATAATGATAGATGTGTGGTTATACAAGAAAGGACCGTATTTCAAATGAGATTATTCTAAAAAAGGTTAGAATGAAACCAATAGAAGATAAAATGAGAGTGAGACGTCTAAGGTGGTTTGGACATTTGCAAAGAAGGCCACTAGATGCTCCAGTCAGGAGATGTGAGAAGTTGGAAGCTAAGCCTACTAAGAGGGGGCGAGGAAGACCAAATAAGCATTGAAAGGAAACTATTAAGTATGACTTCAATTACTTTAATTTAAATCCTGAAATGACTCAAAATCGTTTTGTATGGAGGTAAAGAATCCATATAGCCAACCCTACTTAGTGTAAGAAAAGGCTTGGTGGTTGCTGATGTTGTTGTTGTGTTAGATGAGGAATGAAGGTGCCACTTGACTCTTTGCAATGATCAGCAACCTATAACTGTGAAAAAGCATTATCCTTTTTCCACCTCCCACAAGGGGAAAAAGAGAAAAAAAGAGTTATAAACCAAAGGGAGTTGAGCTTTGCACTCCGGTTACGTGTATGGTATTTTCTTTTTCTTATTTGGTGGCTATTCTCAATCTGCAGTTATGCACTTCCACACCCTTTACGATCTCTATTGTATTTAATAAATATGGTTTCTACGTTTCTGTAAACATGTTTTACATATAATGGAAAATTAACTTTCTATTATATGTAAAAGGATCCGGAAGTGCGGAAGTATCTAACTACGGATTGAGAACATACCCACCAAATAAGAAAAGAGATAATACCATACACCTCACAAAAGGAGCACAAAGCTCAACTCCCTTTAGTCATTGCTCTTTTTCTCTCTTTTCCCTAATGGGAGATGGAAAGAAGAAAATGCCTAAAGGGGAATTTCAGCCCCTAACTCTTCAATTCTTGGTTTTTCTCGAGTAGGGAGTTTTTCCATGCAGAGAAAGTAACCCCTGTTGATGGGGAAGATGATGCAAGAGTGGCGATCGTAAGCCCCACTTTGGAAATTTTCCAACACCCTAACCCAAAATTTTCACCTCTCTTATCTCCATCATTAGGTGAGCCAAATATCTTTCGTGGGGAGTTTAGTATTGTTAGAATGTTAGGAATAATTACGAAAGAGTCCTAATTTAGTTAGGTTAGTCTATTTAGTTTAGTTAGAAAGCCTCGAGTCCTATTTCTATTCCTATTTTCTATTTCCTAGCTCTTTTGGGTTTACTGTGTAATTTGTTACCTCTACTCTATATAAAGGGATTTAGGGTTTCTTTTCTCAATTATTCTCTCCAATAGGTATATTTGAGGAGGAAGTAGGCTAGGAGAGGACTTTGGTGCTTTTTTTTTAATAACCTAGAATCCCATCTGGGCAAACTAGGGAAGAATTGGCCATCCCCCACACACCAATCCTCCTAGTAATGCAAGGATAAGGATTCAAACCTAGGTCTCTCCTGCCAAAGTTAGGAGTTCCCATCATTCGATCACACCTTGGTGGACTCCAATGCTATTTTGGGCCTTGATCCAAAAACCTGACTTGGAGAAGAAAGGGCCCTAGCTCCAATTTCAAGTCATCAACCTAAAGTGGGTTTTTCTTCTCCGCTCCACACATGCGGCAAAGCTAAACGCTTTGCAGCACAACTACCGATAGTGGTGAAGCCAAAAGTAGTGGGAGCCACCACCAATGATGCTTCCACCTGGAAGATGCGATTACCTAGTAAGGTAGTTGAGCCTAATAATGCTAAAAGGTAGCAAGGTTGTTCATCAGCAATGATAACCAAACTTTAAGGTCCCCTGTAGTGGAGGCAATAGGTTGGGGGACCTCCGAGATCTGCTCGAGAGGGCTTATGGCAAGAAGCAATGATGGTGTGGAGGTGCTTTGGGCCATTAGAGGTGATGACTCATGCTTTAGCCACGACAGGGCCTCATGTGCAAAAGGTGACACTGGAAGAGGCCATTGCAACCAAGGGTAAACTCTAAAGCTCTTGTAATGGGGTCAAGATGAGTAGATCTACTTGTAGCCCCTATAATTGGGATAAGTGAGCCACCAGGGGGGAGGGGGGGTTGAAGCCAATGCCATAATTCTTCAGTTAACGATGATTAAAGTCCTTATATGGAATGTTCCCAGTTTTTAGGACTCATCATGTAGAGACATCCTACATAGGTACTTGTTTTGGATCGGAAAGTAAATATTTTCAATAATGCAAACAGCAAAATTAGAAGACCTAGATGGGTCTGCAAAAATGGAGATGGTAGAACAAGTTTTTCATGGTTTTTCACATATTGATTTGGTGAGTAGATCTGGTGGTATGCATACGGCCTGGAAGGGCACAAATTTTGAGCTTTTGTCCAATAAACGGAAGATGGTTCCTAATTAGGTGCTTCAAAAGGGTGGCTAATGGAGTTCCTTTTGGTTTCACCACAATGTATGGGCCATGTGATGACACGTATAAAGATGATTTTTGTGAGGAGCTAAGCAAGCAACTAGCTTTAGGGATGGAAGGTTGTAGTTGGTTGAGGGGAGATTTCAATGTTGCCTTGTTCGTTAGTGATTGGCTTGATGGCAAGAGGGACAGAACCATGGAAGCCTTCATAGATTTAGTTACCAAACTAGAGTTTTACGATGTGTTGATCTTGGGGACTAGGTTTACATAGAGAAACACCTCAAGGGCTAAATCAAAGTTGGATCATTTTCTATGCTCCGTTGATCTTGTAGTACATTTCTAGCTTACAGACGTGACCCCATGTCCTAGGCTCTTCTCTGATTGCCTTTGATTTGGGACTCTAATGAAGATGCTTCTTCAACCACCTACTTCAAGTTTGAAAATTGTGGCTTCTTGGATTCCATATTTTGTTTAAGAGAGATAGGGAAAGATTCTATTTGAGTCATCTACAATGAGAGCATTGGATGATCGGCCGTAACACTTAAGAACTCACTTGATAGCCTACAAGAACAAACTTCGCAAGAAAAGAATGGTAGTTAGAGAAGAGTTGTGGCAAGTGGTCTCAACTTTGGACAAGATAGAGGACTCTTGGGATATTACTTCGCTAAAGAATGAAGATAGGAAGACGATGCAAAATCTGGTGTGCTAGGAGGATCTAGAAAAAGAAATGGATTGGCAACAGTAGTCCATGCAACATTGGCTTACAGAGGGGGACTCCAACACCTGTTTCCTTTACTCTACCTCAAGGAAGAGGTCAAACCTAATCAGCTCCCTATAGGTTGGGAAGTTGTTACTAGACACGAAAGGGTAGTTGAAGCCTTGAAGATTCATTTCCATGACTTTATGAGAAGGTGAAGGCAAGGGAAGTTGGAATGGTATGATATAAATGGTCCTTCCTTCGATGATGTCAGTGCTAGGAATCTTGTTAGGGACATTGATGAGAATGAAGTCTTAGTAGCTTTATGAGCTTTGAAGACAGAGGGTTCCCCTCAGCCATATGGTTTCCTGGTTCTTTTTTTCAAGGATTCTTTAGAGATGCTGAAATTAGAGTTTATGGTGGTGATCAAGGAGTTCATTGCAAGGAATTATGGATTTAAGAAGGTTAAAAGGTTTTATATGTTTGTTTTGCCTAAAAAGTTGAGTGATAAGCAATAAAGAATTGTTGTCCAATTGCTCTCTCAAGTGCATCTTATCTTATTGTGTCAAAGGTTCTTGCCAATAGATTGCAAGTAGTGTTACCATCACTTGTTAGCCTGATCCAATCCACTTTCATTCAGGGCATGTCACTACAAGAATTCTTATTATGGTCAAGGAGATGGTGGTGTCATGGCAATGAAATACAAAAAGGCTCCCTTTGGAAAATGAATTTTGTTAAAGCCTATGACTCCACCTCTTGGTCATACTTTCGACAAGTCCTCAAGAGAAGATTCCCTGACTTGTGGATATTGTGGATGAAAAGATGCATTACTACTACCTCTTTTTCTATGTTAGTAAATGGCATGCTAATTGGGGTCCGAGGGTTGGGTATAATCATAAAGGGGGAGTGAGATAAGGTTGTCCTTTGGCCCCCCTATGTTCATTACTGTAGTGGATACACTTGCTTTGATGACTTTTAAGGCCTGTGGTGGAGGCCTTATAGCTAGCTTTTCTATGATGGGTGATAGCTCCTTGGTGATGCATATCTTATAGTATGCTGATGACACCGTGCTCTTTACTAAGGAGGGAATGAGGAAGCTGAGAATCTGAGGGCTTTGGTATGTTTTTTGGGAGCTATGTCTAGCCTTAGTGTAAACCATGATAAATTGGTTTTTGTACTATTCAATGTGACAAAGGATGAGATCACTTTTTCCTTCATACCAGACCCTCCAATCTCCCTTTTGTGTATCTTGGACTTCCTTTGAAGGGGAAGTAGACCATGGTTGAAAACTAGTTGTCACTTATTGACAAGCTAAAAAAAGACATGCAGGTTGGAGAGGCCGAGTTTTATTTAGGAGTGGGCATCTTGTGTTGCTTAAGTTTATCTTATCTGTAATTCGTACTTTTCACCATCAATTTTTAGATTGCCTAAAGAGATTATAAAAGAAGATTAATGATATCAGGAAAAAACCCTTTTGGAAGGGGTCACAACATATTGGGGGTTTCATACATAGTTACAGTCGGAGAAGATTTGTAGATGCATTGAATAAGGCATGCTAGGGGTACTGCACTTACAAGATTTTAATCATACAATGCTAAGTGGGTGGGTAAGTCGATGCTCTTAAAGAATTTTATTGAGAGTTATTTTATATTTCTTATTTTTGTTATTATGTTATCCTGTGAGGGCTACCATGTATTTTACCTAACGTGGCTCTCTATATAAGAGTTCCTAGGGTTTTTAGAATAAGACATGAAACTCATTTTCCTACATGATATCAGAGCAATGATCCTAGACTGGGGCTCGATATCCCACCAAACCTTAGGCCCTCATCCTCCCCTCTCCTCCATCGGTGCTGCCACCTGTGTCAGATCATCTTTGGTGTGTGGCAGTATGTTACAACCTGATCTCGGCTCCCAACAGAACATGAGATCGACTCACCTCGACTAAATACCAAGACCCAGTCGTCCAACGAGAAATAACCAAATGCATAAATCATTCCACAACCACACATGCAATGTAACTAAGCAGGAAAAGATAATAAACAGCAATGGAAAATAAAACGGAAAAATTCCAAAAGTATAACATGCCACAAGCGGAAGAGTACTGTTACAAATATAGCCATCACAATTAGAACAGAAAGAATTATAACATGAACATAGCAGGAACAATTACTACATACTAAAGGTACTCGCTACTACAAAAGTCTCTGCAACGGAAAAGAGAAAAACACTACGACTGGGCTCAGCTGGGCCCAGCACCCTCGGCAGCTGGTAGCGCTGGCTGCTTAACTCCCCGACCTGAACACGATTATATAAATCTGTGGTCAGCTAACGCTGAGTAGAGTAGTAATTAAGTCATTTGCATGCAATTAAACATAAAGGAAACAAGCAACTAATTAACCATCAAATTTCCAGTTATGTATTATTATTTGTTTCCGTTAAACATCCGTGTGTTTCTGATTCAGTTTCTAGTAAGGGTCCACAACATTTCTCAAATCCACTTGTTCCTTAAGGGAACGATCTTGATGTAGTTTTCCCGCGATGTAGGATGTACACGGGGTGCTCTCCTAGCCGGGAGAGCACCCCGTGGTAGTCCTACACCCGGTCTACCACCGTAGGGTTATGGCCGCGACGTAGTGGTGACTACAGCATACGCGATAACCGCATGGGTAGCTATCCCGCACTGGCACGCAGTTAGTCGTTTCCGCCAACGGGTACACCCAAACGTACAGCATAAAACAGAACAGGGACCACACCCCTCAACAGTCTACGTACCATCGCCCGGCTATCCCGGTTTGCCCAGTGGGCCTAACAAGAGTCAGTATAGGGGACCATTTCTAACCCCTGGTCCCAACCCAAGGGGCAGCTAGCTCCCCCCTACACTAAAGTGACAGTAGCTCTCCTTAGTACCGCATACACGAGGGCCAACTCACTTTCCATACCCAAAACTGTACAACCAACCATCTTGTAGGCAACATGTTCCACAAGCACTGGATTTCCATTTCACAGTATTTGATTCCTTTTCTAGTTCCGCGTAGGGTTCATGCACCAGTATACATCTCATTTCATGTACAACATTTATCACTATTCACATTCCGATTTTTAATCGTATAACAGGCAACTCGTGATTAATAAATGAAGCAAGCACCACATCACTTAATTATTCAATTTCTAACAGTAAAGACTTTAACATGCATTTCAGAGTATAACAGTGCAGCTCAAGTAATGTACATTCATTCTTTTCTGCCCTAGGGTTCATTTCATATCCTAGGGTTCAATCCGATCATTCTAATATAGCATGCACTTTCATCATTTAAATCATAGTGTTAAAGAAGACCATCTACCAGGATACTCGGGTGGAATGGGGGATCGAACGGTAGATCCCTTCGTCTCTGCGGGCCCCATATACACAACAAACTAGAGACCTATACCATTGACCAATCATGTCAAATGTGTTCAAAATCACATAGGTACGACACTAACACGTAGAGAAATTCGAACGGAAACCAACGATACTTCGTTTGCGTAAAACCGACTCTATGTGGGTCTTGAATCAGCCAAAAACATGCGTACTGATCAAAATCAGATGTTTGGGGCGAGTCCCAGACGTCTTAAACGAACACAGTAGCTCACCTTGCTCTCCTGTGCCTGTATCCATCGTCTGCTACCCCACACAGCCATCTAAGGGGGTCGCCAGACGTCTGACACTGCACCCGATTGTCTGGAAGCATAGTCAGATGTCTGATATGGTCTCCGGACGTCCAAAAGTGCTTCGAAGGGCGTGCCACATGCCTTTCCAAAGCCTCGTACTTGCGCATGCATGCACAGGTTAAAAAACGTGACACATAGATACGACGTACAAGCATGCAGACTCGTGCAGGGTACATACCTCGCACTTTGCATGATGTCAGACGTCCGGTGTTAGCTCCGGACGTCTTGTTGCTCCGTCAGACGTCTGTAGAGCACTACAGATGTCTGATACTGCAGAAAAATGATTCCACAGAACGCCTCGTGAAGCTCCTCCTCGCGAGCTACAACTGCTACAACTGCACCGGCTCCGCCTTCCTCACGCAGGTCCTCTTGCGCGGCTTCTCCTCCTTCCCGAGCTCCTCCTCGCACCTCCTACTTCCCTCACCCACTCTCTCTCTTCTTCCCTCTCGTCCGTGCTCCGCCCCTCTCCTTCCCCACTAGCGGCTGCAAGGGAACGAGGGAGGAGATGGTCGCCTGCATGGTGGGTGGAGTGGAGGTGATGAGAGTGGAGGATGGTGTTGGCTGTAGGGGGGTTTGGAGGTGGTGGTGTGGAGAGAAGAGGGTGGAGGGGATTTTAAAGGAGAGGGTTAGGTTTTAGGTGGGTTGTGTGTGTGCGTGGGTGGTGGAAGAATGAGGGGAAATTTTCGAGGTTGCCCTTGTAAGGTTTCCTCTTCCCTGCAGAGTCCACAAATTTAAACCCAAGGGGTTTAAATTTGCACTCACACCCCTACCTTTTCGGGAAAAAAATCTTGAATGACCCTTGGGAAGGGTCATTTCACAGCATTGCTACAGGCCATACCGGCACTAATAGTGTCACCCAGCAACCAGTGCCACCAGGCTTGTCGCCACTGCTGCTGGCTCCTGACTATCAACCAGCAATGCCGCATTTGCTGCTGAGGCCTCTTCTCTCTCCAACGTTACTACAGTAACTGTGGTTTCTTCGGCAACAATGCCACCATCTACCTAACTTGGACAACTGCTCCACCTAAGGCGATTTCTCTTCCCTAACGCCAACACTAGGGTCTTTATTGGCCCAAAGTGGTGTGCTCATGCCCTAAGGGAAGGGGGTTGTGGTCAATTCCTATCCATCTATGGTTTAAAGTCGAAGTTTGGGTTAGATTTAAGTTGACGCTATTTGGCAATTGGATTGGTGGCCATTGATTTGTCTGAGAAGGGGATCATTGTCTTCACAAATCATGCACCATGGGAGACAACAAAGATGTTTTGAGCAACTCCATGGGAAAGCCATTTACCACAACCACCTTGCCTTATATACAAGGCACCACCATCAAATTGGATGGAACGAATTTTTTATTGTGGTCTACATTGGTTGCATGGTTCATGGGATCCCACAGAAAGTGATAGGATCTAAAATATGGAATATGGCTATGCGCACAAAACTCAAAAGCAAAACATTAGTAGTATACAGAAATTTACACAAACAATCAAACCACAAAGGACACAAAATGTAAAGTGGTTCCCCTCACTTAGGTATTCCACTAACTAAGCCTCCCAACTTGGGGTTTTTAACCCGATTCCCTCAACCCTGAGGAAATCAATCTACTAATCCGAGGTAATTAACGGATTACCTCAACCCAAATACAATAGCGGGTTTGTTACAACCCAATGAGTAGTAAGCTCAAATACAAAAGAAGTACAGGTGTAAGAAAGACAAATCTTACAACTAAGTTCCTAAGCCTCTCAATAATATATAAAATAATATTACCGATTTGAGAGCCTAGTGAAGACGTGAATGCCTTGAGAATGCGTGAACAAAACACGTCGATGTGTTTGCTAAACCCGTAGCGAGATTGAAAAGCAGCAAATTATTTCTTCCTCTTTAAATATGGTGGAATGTATGAAATATAGCTCTAGGATTATTTTCTTATCTCTCTTGTATCTCTAGTGTGCAAACAAAGAGTCCTACGATCATTTTATAGAGTTTAGGACCTAGGATACTCGTTTACTAGATGTTGGGATTTAATTCCCAACATTCACATTGACAAAATAAATATTCTAGTCGTTCTGTTTTGAGCCAACGGCTAGTTGTTACCGGTACTAAAGTATGAGTACCGATACTCGTTGCTTACAGATTTTGATTTCAAACTCTTTACACAAATCTGTAACCCACTTATACCGGTACTAATCATGAGTACCGGTACTGATCATGAATATCGATACTCGCGGGGTACAGGTTTGTTTCTTTGAAAAAATCCAAACCTATAACTCACATGTACCGGTACTTGTTGGTTAATAAGTACCTTTTTAAGTGAATTAATCAATTTTGTTGTTTGAAAAAATCATAATATGAATCCCAGTTTTATCTCTAGTTAATTTTTATGATCAAAGTTATATTCCATTGTTAAGAGGCATACAATTGATGAATATAAAATCTAATCTAAAAAATAAAAGGATGAAGATAATCTTCTCCTCCTCGACTCTTCCTTGTCATCTTGCCTCCTCCATGACATTATCTTTTTCTTCTCACCATCATGCCTCCATTATTTCTTGTTTGCCTTGCTCCTTCATTTAAATATGAAAAACACTTAATGGCAAATATTAATCCATAATAATTTTGTTAACGCCAAAACAAGATGTTGAACAAGGTTCCAACAGAAAGAAGTACATTCTTTTGAAGGATGAACTTGCCACATTTGTGAAGATTGAAGATTGGGAGGAAGATAATGATTGGGTTGCCACGTGCATGTTCAATAGCATGAAGGAGCACATCTCCAAACAGGTCATGTCCTACTCTTCTACTAAGAGGATGTAGGACGTGCTAATGAGATTCCTTCTTAGAATAACAACATTGCCTAGTTGTACCGTGTGATTAAGGATATCCATATGTTTAAGTGGAAGAAAATGATCAAATCTATTATTCCAAAAAACCTTATACCTCTTTATATAAAAAAAGAGGCATTGGGAAAAATAACATAACATGTCCAAATAAAAAGAAAATAGAAATAACGAAGAAAAGCAAATAACAACTAATAAAGACCAGTGTTGTAAAAGTCGATGGTCGGTATTCAGTTGGTCAGGCCACCGACTAAGGAGTATACAGTATGTGGGGGAGTTGTCGAGGAGTACTCGGTCAGGTATTTTATACACACACATATCAAGAAGTAAAATACATCGTTGCATAAAAGTAAACATATTCAAATTCAAGGTTATAAAATAAGCTACAAAGTACAAATAATTTCAAATTCATTACAAATTTAATAATTAAACCAAAGTATAAACCATTATAAATATATTACCAATGACAGAGCAACATAAACTAAGAATTAATGTATGCTTGAATCAAATACATTACAATATATGCTTTGACGATGGAGGGTTTTTGCTTGGTTGAAAAGGAGTCTTGGGTGAAAATAAATGATTTTAGAGGAGTGGTTGGGGGAGGGGGGTCGAGTGGGGTTTTATTTGACCTAAAAAAAATAATATACCTACATATCTAATTTTCCTTCTATGCAAAAATCGGCCTACTACTCGGCTGACTACACCGACTGCTCGACCGAGTAGTCGGTATTGTCAACTATAGGCCCGACTATGGGTTATTCAGTCAGTAGGGCACCTCATAATTGCCGATTACTCAGCCGAGTAGGCTGATTTTTACAACACTGATAAAGACCGAAGGGGATATGTCAACGCTCCCCCTTAAGCTAAAGGATATATGTCAGTCATGCTTAGCTTGAAACAGTAGTTGTCGAAAGCTGAACATGGAAGAGGCTTCGCAAATATCTGTTGTTTGACCTCCAAATGTGACAAAGGTGGTGCGCAACATCCCACATTGGATCAAGTCTCCAGTCCACCTCGATATGCCTAGTGTGCTTATGGAACACAGGATTGTTGGCAATATATGTAGTTGCCTGGTTGTTGCATCTCATCAACATAGACTCTTGAATGTAGACATGTAAATCCTGTAATAGTAAGCTTACCTAGATCATATCTGCAGCTATCTGGGCCATAGCTCTATACTCTGACTCTACCCTGGATCTGGAAACAACTCCCTATTTCTTGCTCCTCTAGGTAACCAAATTCCTAGCCATAAATGTGCAGAACCTAGTAGTATATTTTCTATCCACTAGGAACCTTGCATTATCGGCATAAGAATACCCAACAACCATCATGGGAGATCCTCTCTGGAAGAGCATCCTACGCCTAGGTGCTTTCTTTAGGTATCTAAGCACTTACATAACAGCCTACTAATGTTGCTTGGTTGGTTTGTCTATAAACTGTCTCAGCTTGCCTACAGCTATTGCAATATCTACTTAGATAATTGTCAAATACAATAGTTTTCCCACAAGCTGCCTGAATGCCTAGCCAACGTGGGAACTCCCTTCGTTGTCCTTCTGAACGTCTCTTGTGGGCATCTGAAGCTAGGGTGGAGTAGGATTAGAGGAAAAGGATACTTGTCAATATGTAACAGGAAGCCTGTAAGTGACCAGAGGCTCATGAAATCGCTTAGGTCTAAAAGATGTTGACTTTGACAGTGAAGACCTATTCTTAGTGATAGGAATCGCCCCCAATGGTACAGGTGGAATAGGCATGGGAGCCTCAGTAAGCTCAAGAGAAAAATGTCTCTCGGCAGTAGAAAGGTATGAAACGGACTCATGAAAGATGACATCTACATTGATATAGTGACATCCTTCAATAAGATCATAGCATTGATATCCTTTCTGAGTCCACGAATACCTAAGAAAAGCACACTTGACTGCATAAGGAGCAAGTTTATCTTTATTAGGCCCATGGATATGCACAAATGCAACGCATCCAAAACTCCAATGAGGACTCCAAATAGATCACTATCAAGAAATAGGATGGAGTAGGGAACTTGCTTATCGAGAACAGTGGACAGCATCCAATTAATAAGATAGCAGACAATCAATACTGCATCTCCCCAATATCTGTCAGGCACACTGTTTTGAATCAAAAGTGTCCGTGCAAGATCAAGATTGTGTCTATGCTTTCATTCTGCCACACCATTTTGTTGGGATGTATGGGACAAGTAGTCTAATGAATGATGTCATGCTTGTTATTCTGTGAGGGCTACCTTATATTTTACTGAACGGGTCTCTCTATATAAGAGTCCCAAGGGTTTTTAGAATAATACATGAAACTCATTTTCCTAAAGATTCCTTTGGCTCCTCCCTTAACCAGGGGGAGAGGGCTTCGTCCATACGTGGAGCATCGAGCTTTTAGAAAGGGCCATGTCCTGTCATGGGTTGGGTGGCACATTTGTTTGAGCCAATTCTGGGGAATGGCAAGACCTTCAAGTTTTGGGAGGATGACTAGACAGGGTCAAGGTGCTTGCCCAGCACGTTATCACATCTTTATGCTTCAACACTAAACAAGTATTGTAAGGATGACCCCTTGAGTAGGAGCTCCAATTCTTCAATGCCTCATTTTAAGGGCTCTTTCTTAGAGGCAAGGATCAATGATGTTCAGGAGTTGCTAGCAACTGTCTATTTCTCAGTGACGAAAGCATACAAATTACTTGAAGGTGTGTAGGGAGGGAATGATGCATACTTGGGCTGTAACTACATCTTGATTTGGAAGATGGAGATTCCTCTAAAGGTTTAAATATTTTATGGCTACTTAGAAGAGGCTGGTTGGTCACCAAGGTTAGAAGGTGCTTGTGGAGTCATGATCAGAATGTCTCATGCGTCTTGTGTGGTAATGAGGAAAAAGGGTTGGGAGCATCTCTTCAGCAGGTATGACTTTGCTAAGGAGCTTTTGGGCAGGCTAAACATCCCACTATTGCTAATTCTATTGAGGATTTCTGGAACTCCTTTTAGCGAGGGTGTTGGCTTGACCTAGTTGTTTAGGTGAAGCTTGTCGCCAGTTTTTGGTCTCTTTGGATGCATAGAAATGAGGTTGTCTTTTAGAGAAATAGGGCGTGCTTGGAAGCTGTTGTAAGGGAGGCACTTTCTTTTTTTCATTTTTGGACAATTTCTGTAATGTGCCTTCTTTGGAGATAGACTAATGAAGAGGGTGGTTATCGACCTCCGGTAGTTGTCTTTTACCTCTTCGAGAAAGAAAAGTGCAAGCTTGTTTACTTTTAACCAGATACATGCCAAACCTAAAACATTGGGCCATTGGCTTGGTTGACTTCATCTTGTCTACGAGTCATATGATGTGAATTTAAATTGTCAAGTTCCTTTTTTAAGGCAACAACATTAAAAGAGTAAAGTCATATAACTAGATGCTACTATTGAGATTTTAATTAGCATAAAATACGGAATTGCTATTATGATCATTTTGCTCTATTTACAAATGGTACCTTATTCTTGAGGCATGCAAGAGGCCATTGACCAAATGATATAAAAAGACCTTCACCAAATTTGCACTCTCAATTCTAGATTGGTTATGACTAGTGTTGAGTATTTACTTTGTTATCTTGGTCTTTTATTTTTGTTCTTGTATGGGGTATGCTATGTAATTTACCTATGGTGTCTCTCTATATAAAGATACCAAGGGGATTTCTTGGAATGCAAGTCATTCTTCCCAACATGGTATCAGAGCAGCAATCCTAGATTGATACCTGGATACCCCTACCAAACCCTAGTCCCACCCTTTCCATCACACCCTCGTCCCTCCTTCTCTAAGGGAGCTGTCGACCCTAATTCTTTGCTACGCCACCTAGAGGAGCCGCCACAGTACTTCCACTGACGACAGCAGCATCGCTGGTCTTCCCTCCTCTGAGGGTCTTCACAACAGCTTCTCAAGGGGAGAGGCAATGCCACCGGGGCCCTCTCTTGTCCCAATAGGCGTTGGTGCCTCACTTGCACACTCTAGATTGTCCAGATGATCTGAAATTGCCCATTTCAAATCTGATTTTGCATCGATCTGACTTCCAGTTTGAGATTCTCTTGTGATTGTTTTCTACAAATCGGGAGGCTATGGGAGACCACAAGGAGGCCCAGAGCAACTCGTTGGGGAAGTTGTCAACGACGAGCACCTCTTCTTATATGCAGGGCATGTTTATTAAGTTGGATGGCACCAACTTTCTTTTATGGTCCACATCCTTCTCCAGTTTGTAAGTTCACATCAAAAGTACATTCTCACACAAGCAAAACCCACTGTCAAGGCCAATGATTGGGAGGTTGACAACAGTGGGAGAAAATGATCGATCTTATTCCAAGAAGAAACCTTACACCTCTTTATATAGAGAGAGGTGTAGGAACAATTGTGATACAAAAACCAATAATAAATAAAAATCACAAAGTAGTCCTCATAAACATAAAAAACATAAACTAGACTAAGACCGAAAGGGTACTCAATACTTCCCGTTAAGCTAGAGCATAGATGTCAATCATGCTCAACTTGGAACAACAGACATCAAATGTGGATCGAGGAAGAGGCTCGGTAAAGATGTCCATTGTCTTGTCCTCAGAAGTAACAGGAGTGGTATAGATGACTTCACACTGGATCAGATCCTGGGTATAGTGGTAATCAAGGTCGATATGATTGGTGTGCTCATGAAACATTGGGTTGTTTGCAATATAGGTAGTCGCATGGTTATCACATCGCATCTCCATAGGCTTCTCAACCTTGACATGTAGATCACAAAGTAGGGATCTCACCCAAACCATCTCAGCTGCTGTCTATGCCATAGCTCTGTACTCAGACTCTACACTGGACTTGGCTACTACAGCTTGCTTCTTACTCCTCCAAGCAACCAGGTTCCCTGCTACATAGGTGCAAAAACCCGTAGTAGACTTCCTATCTGCCAAGCACCTTGCATAGTCTGCATATGAATAGCCAACCACAGTCATAGTAGTGCCTTTGCTGAAAAAAATCCCACGGTCAGGTGCTTTCTTCAAGTATCTAAGCACCTACATAGCTGTCCTCCAATGCTGCTTGGTTGGTCTATCTATAAACAGACTTAGCTTGCTAACAACTAAGGAAATATATGGTTGAGTGATAGTCAAATATAGAAGTTTACCAATCAACTGTCTGTACACCCAACTGTCTACTGCCTCTGAATCTCCATCATAGAGATGCACCTTCGAATCCATGGGAATGTTGGCAGGCTTAGCTCCCAACATGCCTGTCTCATGCAAGACATCTAATGCATATTTTCATTGTAACAACACTTCCTTGCTTACTTCTAGCCACCGCAATCCCAAGAAAATACCTCAGCCATCCTGTGTCTTTCATGATGAACTTCTCTGCTAGACATTGCTTAATCTCAGCTATCCATGTCCCATCATCACCTATAATAATAAGATCATCCACATAGACTAAAAGAGCCACAACACGTCTCTTCGTCTTTCTGACAAAAGTGAATGATCTGAAGTGGATCTCCTAAAATGAATCATCTCAACCACCTTTGAGAGCTTCTGGAACTAAGCTCTTAGGCTCTATTTCATCCCATAGATTCCCTTACTTAACCTACACACACAATCCCCTTGAACCTTAAAGCCAGGAGGCTGCTGCATGTAAACCTGCTCGTGAAGATCACCATAAAGGAAGGCGCTCTTCACATCCAACTGATGAAGAACCCAATCCTTGTGCACTGCAACTGAAATCAAAATGCGTACTGTAGGCAAATGAGCCACTGGAAAAAACATATCAAAGAAGTCCACCCTATAGGTTTGGGTAAACCCTTTTGCCACCAGACAAACCTTGTGCCTTGAAATAGATCTATCACGATTGTACTTCAAGACAAGGACCCAACAACATCTAACAACTCATGCTCCAATAGGAAGTGAAGTAAACTCCCAAGTCTCTCTGGATCAAAGAGCAGCCATCTCATCCTCTATGGTTTGATGTCATTTCGGATCAAGTATGGCTTGCTGGTACGTAGTGGGAATCTGGGTGGTTGAATGTGCATGGTAGAAACTCCTAAAGGCGGACCTTAATCCCTCAGTAGATAGACTGCTAATAACTGGATATCTGGCACAACTACAAAGTGCCTTTCAAATAACAATCGGAAGGTCAAGATCATTAGGCTGATCCTCCTCTACTAACTCTAAGGTAGAAATATCCACTCCTATATCTGTAGTATCACAACTAGGTAGTGTATCATCTATATGCAAGCTATCTGTGGTCACCTGATCTGAAGAGGATGGTCTCGATGTAGAACGGGGCATTTACAAAGTACTATGAGGACGTGTATAGGTAATAACAGGGTCAGAAAACCTCAGGTCCGGTCATAGTAGTCGGAGGATCAGAAATAGGTATCTCCTCCAAGGGAATGGGAGGTATAGGCATAGGCACATTCGTAATCTCAAGAAATATTCTTTGGGCAACAGTGGAAAAATTGGAATAGACTCATGAAAGATAACGTCAGCACTCACATAGTGCTTACCAATAATAAGATCCAGGCATTTATATCCCTTCTGAGTTTGTGAATATCCCAAAAATAAACACTTGATTCCCCGTGCTGCAAGCTTGTCATGGCCTAGGGAAAGAAGATGAATAAAGCAACACAGCCAAACACGCATGGTAGTACACGGAAAAGCTCTCTATCAAGATGTAAGATGTGCCAAGGAATCTGTTCACGAAGTACTGAACTAGGCATTCTGTTGATCAAGTAACAGGCTGTAAGAACTGCATCTCCCCAGTATAATGGAGGCACACTATGATGAATTAATAAAGTGCAGGCAACATCCAGAAGGTGTCAATGTTTCCTCAGCTACCCCATTCTGTTGAGAAGTAGGAGCACCAGTGGTCTGGTGTATAATACAATGAGACCTGTAAAACACAAACAACCTTATAGTGCATAACTCAAGCTCATTATCAGATCTTACCTCCTGAATAACTGTTGAATATTGATTCTTTGTCTCTAACGAAAATTGCTCAATGACAGAGCCAACATCTGACTTATTCTTTAATAGAAATACCCAAGGTAGCCGTGAAAAATCATCAACAACCACCAAGTAGTAACGATGTCCCTGCCTATTTGGTATTCGACTTGGATCCTATACACTCCTATGTCACAACTCAAATAAGGTTGTGGACCCTGGATGAGTACTCACAGGATAAGAGGCACGGCGATGCTTGGCCATCTGACAAGCATCACAACTAATCTTGGCTGCAAGCGATATGTGAGGAATAACACATTGAAGGCTGTTTAGAGGTTTCCAAGTCTGAGATGCCATTGAAATGTACTCCCGGTAGCAAAAGATACTTTTCCTCGACTTGCAATAGCAAGTGGAGACTAATCCAGATGATAAACGTCACCTTCTACCTGACTACTAGCAATCATCCTTCCTATCAACTTGTCCTCAAAGATGCACTACGTCTCATAAAAAATGGCCTATCAATTAAGTTCTTTAGTGATACTATTGATTGATAATAGGCTGATTGAAAAGTTTGGCACAAACTGAACATTAGGCAACCTCATCTTAGAGGTCACTAGCACCTCCCCCCGGCCTTCTATTTTGGAGTGCCTATCGTCTGCAACTCGAACAGTCCTGCCTATGTGTACAAATCAAAGATTGGTGAACCAACTCCAATCTCCACTAAGATGTCCTGATGTCCTAAATCAACACCCCATACTGCCCTAATCTTTGTCATGTGCAATAGAAACCAAATTAGTGCCTCCCCAAAAATCATCATGATGGCAAAGACCCCAAAGTAACCTCTCATGCTCACTCCTTGCTATGGTTACTGTATCACCTGTTGATCTCTGTATGGCAAAGGTACTTAGCTCAACATGAGGGGAGGCCATCTTCTTTTAACTAGGTCACCAAAGAACAAAAGCTAATGCATTCAAACCAACATTACATCAACAGAAAACACAATATGATGCTCCAAACCAGATCTAAATATAATTTTCAAATCATAAAAGGTATTACGGAAAGTGATATGATCTCTAGATCATGACAGACAAGTAGCCAATGCCTGGAAATCTGACCAAGACCATATCAAGGACCCTTAGAGCAGTCAGTGGGCCTTGCCAGGGTGCAGGAGAACACCTTAGCGCTGCCACCTAGGGACCTTGAGACCCTTATCACTGTCGTTGGGTAGGCAGCACCACCAGCGACGCTACTGCAGGTTGGTGGTGGCGCTACTGGCTGTCACTGGCGGTGGCTGTTGCTGCTGCCGGTGATGCTACTGCTAGTAGCACCTGGCGATGGTGGTTGCTTGGGCAACGAGGAGAGAAGAGGGGTAAGGTGGAGGGGTTTGGAGGGCTAGAGTTTTTGGTGGGATACTAAAGTACCAATCTAGGATCGCCGCTCTAATACCAACTGGGAGAAAATGACCAGTCTTATTCCAAGAAGAAACCCTACACCTTTTTATATAGAGAGAGGTGTGGGAACAATTGCGAAACAAAAACCAATAAGAAATAAAAATGACAAAGCAGTCCTCACAAACATAGAAAACATAAACTAGACTAAGACTAAAGGGGTACTCAACAACAACGATTGGGTGGCTATATGTGTGCTTAATATCATGAAGGAGAACATTACAAAGCAGGTGATGTCCTATTTATCTGCCAAAAAGATGTGGGAAGTGCTCCATGAGATACATTCCCATAAAAGCAACATAACTCATCTATACCGTGTCATCGAAGAGATTCACACATTCCGAAAGGGAATGATGAGCTTGGCAGAGTTTTATGGCACGATGAAGAATCTTTAGGATGAGCAGGATGTTCACTGGCCTCTCCTCTGATGTTTCTGTTATCGCTAAGCAGTGTGAAGCCATCATATCAGTTCAGTTGCTTGCTACTCTTGGACCAGGGTACAAAGCTGTGAAGGATCAACTTATGACCCTAGAGGAGATTCCTACACCAACCTAGATATATGCCCACCTGTCACAATTAGGGATATTTGATCCTATCCCACCTTTCGATTCCTCTGTTATGGCATCTATAGGCTACAGTCGGGGAGTCCCTGGAGGAAGGGGGAGAGGGCGTGGAGCACGAGGAGGCAGTCGTGGTTGAGGCCACACTGGCTTATTCTGTGAGCATTGCTACAAGATAAATCATTACTATTGATGATTACTAGATTAAGGATGGCTACCCTCCAGGTCATCAAGCCACTTAGGTCTCCTTTGGTGGAGATGAGTTTTAGTACTAAGATGAGGAGCATACCAATTGTTAGATCACTATCTCCAAGGAGGAGTATGATAGATTGATATCTACTTAATTTAGATCTACTGCTGGGGCATCCATTATTCTCAAGACAAGTACTATTGCCAGTGCTACACACGTTCGTGGCCCTACCTAGCTTGCTGATTCAAGCGCTTCTTTACATTTCATATGAGATGCTAAATTGTTTTCTCTAGTTCAGTCTCTTGCAACACATGTTCATGTCAGGGTGGCTAATGGTGCCTTGTCCCCTGTGACAGGTACCCTTCGGGTCATCAGGTCAATTAGGTCTCCTTTGGTGGAGATGAGTTTCAGTACCAAGATGAGGAGCATACCAATTCTTAGATCACTATCTCCAAGGAGAAGTATGATAGATTGATATCTACTTAGTTTGGATCTACTGCTGAGGCATCCATTATTCTCAAGACAGGTACTATTACCAATGCTACACACGTTCGTCACCCTACCTAGCTTGCTAATTCAAGTGCTTCTTCACATTTCATATGAGATGCTAAATTGTTTTCTCTACTTCAATCTCTTGCCACACCTGTTCATGTCAGGGTGCTAATGGTGCCTTGTCTCCTGTGACAAGCCTTGGTGATATCTCCCCATCTAGCTCTTTACCCTTAACTAATGTCATGCATGTCCCAAAATTTGCTTTAAATTTAATATCCATTAGTTGGATCACTAAGGCATTAAATTGTCGAGTTATTTTTCATGACCACTTCTTCTTACAGGATCTCCAGATGAAGTAGATTGGTGGAGGTCCTGAGCAGCATGGCCTTAACTACCTCAACCTACCTGCTACATGTCCTTCTACTGCTACTGCTTTTGCCACCACTACTCTTCACTAGCATCTTCACCTGGGTCATCTAAGTTATCCCATCTTCCGTCATCAATTTTCAGATTTACAGTTCCCTGAATCCTTTTCTTATGATACTTGTCAACTTGGCAAGCCTCATAGGTAGTCTTTTCTAAGCCAAAATAAAAGAACTGAGTCTCATTTCTCTCTTATTCATATTAGTCTGTGGGGGCCTTGTCTGGTTTGGAGCATTAGGGGTTTTTGGTATTTCTTATGTTATTTGATGATTGTACCCATGTTACTTAGGTGTTTATGATGAAAGAAAAATTTGAAACTCCTGTATTGATTCAAAATTTTGTCAAAGAAATAAAGATTTGGTTTTCTACTCTTATTCACATGTTCAGGACTGATAATGGGCTTGAGTTTGTGAATATTGCTCTATCTTAGTATTTTCTTCTCTAGGGATTATTCATTCGACCTCCCATGTTCATACATCCCAACAGAATGGGGTGGCTGCTGCTGAACGTAAGCTAAGACATTAGCTTGATGCTGCTCGTACTATTATATTTTAGATGCATATTCCATCATAGTTTTGGGCTAACACTTTTCTTACGACCACTTTTCTTATTAATAGTGTATCCTCATCGATTCTTGGTGGTTGTACACCCTATTCTGTCATGTTCCTTGACTAGGAGTTATTTGCTCTTCCTTTCATGGTGTTTAGATGTGTTTGCTTCGCTCAGGTCTTCAGGCTTGACAAGCTTTCTCCTCAGTTAGTCAAGTGCATGTCCTTAAGGTACTTGAGGTCCCAGAAGGGATACCACTATTATGATTCTTTAGCTCATAGATTTTATGTTAGTGCTAATGTTACCTTTTTTGAGATTCCTTATTATTTTGGTAAAAGGAATTCTACTGTGCCACAGGATATCCCTCTTCCTATTCCATCTGCACCACCACTAGGACCCTCTAAACCATCCCATCCACCCCATCAAATGTCCATTATACATCTACTTTTTATCCACGCACATTCCAGCATCGAGCCACTACTACTCCACTAGATGAGCCTCTCTCTACCATTCCTGCTCAACCTTCTATTGACCCTATGGAGTCAATTGAAGAATCTTCCAAAGCCCCCAGCAGAGTCTACAGAGTTAGACCTTCCCATTGCTCAACGAAAGGTTTAAAGGTCTTTTGCTCTCTATTCTATTTCAAACTATTTGACATTTGACCATTTCCCTGCAAAAGGGAGATTATTATCACTCGCAGTTGATAGTCATAGGATTCCCCGAAGCCATACTTAGGCCTTCTAGGATCCATCTTGGACATTGGCCATAGAGGTGGAGATGATCGCACTCCAATCACATCACACCTAGGAACTAGTTGATCCTCCCCCAAGAGCAACTGTAGTACCCTCAAATGCCTTCCGGATGGTTCCATTGACCGCTATAAGGCTCTCTTGGTTGCCAAAGGTTATACATAGACATTTGGGGTGGACTATTTCGAGACATTTTCTCCAGTAGCCAAATTGAATTTTGTTAAAATTCTTCAATCTCTTACTGTCGACCGTGGTTGGTCAGTATATTAGTTAGACATCAAAAATGTATTCCTATATGGGGACTTTGATGAAGAAGTTTATATGTAGCAGCCTCTTGATTTTGTGGTTGAGGGGAAGTGTCAGTTGGTCTACAAGTTATGGAAGGCAATTTGTAGGTTAAAGCAAAGTTCCAGGGCGTGGCTTGAGAGGTTTAGTAAGGCTATTCAGGAGTATGGCTTTACTAGATCCACACCTGACCACTCTATTTTCATGCTACATAGGTCGACGGGCTCTGCTATTCTCATTGTATATGTTGATATATCTTGCTTACAAGAAGTGACCTGGATGGCATTGAGTCCACTAAGACACTTCTACATTCCCAGTTTGTTATCAAGGATCTGGGACTGATTAACTGCTTCTTGGGCATTGAAGTTGATCATGTTGATGAGGGGCTCATTCTTTCTTAGAGAAAGTATGTTCAAGATATGCTAAAGGAGGTAGGTATGCTTGGATGCAACCTATGAGTGTGCCTATGGATGCCTTTATTCCTCTAGCTAATTTAGATAGTCCACCACTGGAGGATGTACCTAGATATCGTGTCATGGTTGGAAAGTTCCTCTATTTTTTACTATGTCCAGGCTAGGCATTTCCTATGCAGTGGGTTGTCTCATCCAGTTTATGCAGACTCCCAGAGAGGTGCACTAGGTAGGTGTTTGTCATGTGTTGAAGTATCTCAAGAGTGCTCCAGGAAAATGGCTCCCTTTCCAGAAGCAGGGCCATGTTGATGTATGAGGGTATTCCGATGTCGACTATGTTGGTACACATGAAGACTGGAGGTCTACTACTGGATTCTACATGTATATAGGAAGCAATCTTGTTACATGGAGGAGTAAGAAATAAAATGTGGTCTCCAGATCTAGTGATGTTAGGTTTTGTGTGAAACGGAGGCATGGAGGCCCTTCCACGTGGGAGAAATAAGCAGCAGCAAGCTGTTGTAGATGCCCCCTGTCCATGCGATGAGGAGAAGAGAGAAAGGGTAGTAGTTAGCGAAGAGAGGGAGAGGAGTTGAGAGGATTTTGGATCTATTATTGCATTGAACTCAAAGAAATAAAGTACAAGAAGGCTCTTTTTTATATAGAGAAGATATCTTCTAAAATAAGAAACAAACTCAAATCAAATCACATCTTCTAAAAATAAAAAGAAACAAATCCTCGTAACTACTTCCTAAAAACCAAAATGCCATACTAGGAATACCAAAACTTGGACCTCAAGCAAAACTAGACTTGACCCTAAGGCCACCAACTAGGGTCGACACCCCCTGGACTAACTAGACTATATGCCATGTGGGAGACAGCGAAGACTTGGTGATGTTGCTATATCGTTCTTCTCTAAAGAGTTGAGATGGTCTTCATGCCTCTTCTTCTACGCTCGAGTCGAGCCCTTTATCTTGGTGTTCCCCGATGGCATTAGAGGATTTCACGTGCCTCCTCGAAGAGTATGGCACCTTACTCATGAGCTGGAAAAGACCCTCAGCATTTCTTTGAACCAAGGTCACCAAGAGAAAGTGGAGAATCGATACAATCTGAACTTCTAGAGGCTACACTATGCCTCTTCTTATTCTTGAGTTGGAGTTGATGCGATCACTGTGGTACTCATTCTTCGTTCATGTGATCTTTTTGAAGTGTTTGGCACCCTTTGTTTCGAAAAAACCTCCTTTTTTGGAGAAAAATATCAAATACAAACACACCATATGAACTGAGATACCTTTTGATAAATATCCTCGTTCTTCTCTTGTTTTATTGCGTCTCGCTCCTCAGATGGTCAACACAGCCTCGTTCTTCACCATCTTCCTCGATCTGCTTCCTTCTTGGCTCCATGAAGGTGCTAGTAGCTCTGGGACTCGAATCTACGTCGAGAAGATGTGTTGAAGGTGACATGGTTGTTGTCCACATGGAGAAGTTCCACGCAGAGGTGCTCCCACAGAGAGTTCGTGCACAACACTTGTGCATGACTCCTCTCTCCTTTTCCTTGTTACACGTGTAGAAAATCCCCCTAAAAAGAGCCTAGATCACATGCTCTAATACTATGTTGGGTTTGGGCAAAATGGAGGTGTGGTGGCCCTTCCACGTAGGAGAAATAAGCAACAGCAAGCTGCTGCAGATGCACCCTGCCCATGCAACAGGGAGAAGAGAAGAGAGAGGGTAGGAGTTGGTGGAAAAGAGAGGGAGAGGAGTTGAGAGGATTTTGGAACTATTATTGCATTTAACTCAAAGAAATAAAATACAAGAAGGCTCTTTTATAGAGAGAATATATCTTCTAAAACAAGAAACAAGCTTAAATCAAACCACATCTCCTAAAAATAGAAAGAAGAAAATCTTCTTAACTACTTCCTAAAAACCTAAATACCATACTAGGAATACCAAAACTTGGACCTCAAGCAAGACTAGACTTGACCCTAAGGCCACCAACTAGGGTCGACGCTCCCTGGACTAATTGGACTATCTGCCACATGGCATATTCCTTTTTCTGGATTCCTAATGCTAAGTCAGAATATCGGGCCATGGCGCAGACTACCTATGTGTTAACATATAATGTTTTTTTATGTTTTATGTTTTTTCCTTGTATGGGCTTAACTGTACTTTCACTCGGTCTCTCTCTATATAAGAGAGCCTAGGGTTTTCTATATTGAATTGAATCATTTCATCCAACTTGATATCAGAGCAGCGGTCCTAGATCGGTGCCCTAGGTACCCCACCCAAGTAGGCCCCCAACCCTATCACCAAATCCCTCTTCATCTCACTTTCTCTCTGATCGGCGGCAGTGCCTCACCGGCGGTGCGCCAACAGTCGCGCACGGCCGTCCCGCACATCTGAGGTGGCGCAACAATGACGCCCACGCGAGGCAGTGCTCTAGTGGGCTCGCACAGCAATCGTGCTTGCCTGAGGTAGCGATCTAGTGGCAGTCTGCACATCTAAGGCAGTGCTTCAATGGTGCTGCTACACATCTAAGGCGGTACGGCCGAGTTTCAGAGAGGCACGGCGACGATCAGAGCGGCAGACCGGCATGCTGCTGCATGTATGAGGGGGCTGTAACCCCTTTCTAGGGCTACTTTCCTCCCCTACAGTGAGGAGAAAGCGACCTAGGTCTTCTTGGGACCTTCTTGGGTGTTCTCCCCGCGCTCAGGTTAGGACAACGCTTGTTCGAGGGGACTTTCCGCGAAAATGTAGGTCTAAACACATCTGACTTCAGATCTATTGATGATTCCTAGCAATGATATGATTTTTACCTAAATCTATGGTTTGATTTTGGGGTGTGTATTCCCCATATTGTATGATCCTTGGGGTGTGTATTTCCCATTTTTCCTTGGATGTGATCTACTTGACACTTATGGCAGAATTTGTGAGTCTCGTACATAAGGAGCATTACAAGAGCCACCATAGAGCAGGGTGGCTGATCGACTCTGGTGCATCACAGCATCTGTGCGGTGATCAGACCTTTTTTCGTTCGCTACAATCTGTTCCCCCAGGAAGGACTGTACAGGTTGCTGACGGTAGATACACCCCAGTTAGGGGTAAGGGGGAGGTGTCCGTGACCCCCGGTTTGTAGTTATCTGGTGCATTGCACGTACTAGAATTCCCACTGAGTCTGTTGTCAGTGAGTAGAATCGTGAAGGATCTCAACTATAGAGTCATCTTTGATGATGTTGGATGTGTTGTTCAGGACAAGCTCACTAGGAGGACTGTTGTCAGAGGTATGGAGGAGAATGGTGTTTACCGTTTGGGACAGGAGCCATTTGCAGGGGTTACTCGATATGGTAGCGGGAGTGTTCTACAGTGGCACGTTCGTCTTGGCCAGTTGTCTCTGGATCGCCTCAGGAGGGTGATACCACATATTTCCCCAGCTGCTACCATACAGTACAATGCTTGCCAATTAGGTAAGCACCATCGATCCAGTTAGCACATCTCCTGGATCTTCGACATTATTTCAGTTGCTCCATATGGATGTATGGGGACCGAGCAGAGTCCTAGACCGGATGGGACACCGGTACTACCTGGTTGTCGTAGATGATTTCTCTAGAGCCACATGGGTGTTCTTGCTGAAAAGCAAGGTAGAGGTTGGAGGATGCATAGAGACCCTTCTTTTAGAGATCAGCACACAGTATTCAGCCACAGTAAAGATAGTGCGAACTGATAATGCTCTTGAGTTCTGCACTACCAGACTTAAGGAGGTCTATAGGACCCGTGGGATTGTCCACCAGACTACTTGTCCTCACACTTCACAGCAGAATGGGGTTGCAGAGAGGAAGTACAGGCACTTGTTAGATGTTGCTCGTACATTATTAATTCATCATAATGTACCGTAGAGATATTGGGGGGATGCAGTTCTGACAGCAACTTATCTCATCAACAAGATGCCTAGCTCAGTTCTTCACAAGCAGATACCGATTCTTCTTCTGCATCCAGACGACGAGTTATTTCATGTGCCTCCTAGGACCTTTGGATGAATTGCATTCGTCCATGTGTTGTCACTTGGTCATGACAAGCTGGCTCCCCGCGCTATCAAGTGCGTATTTTTGGGGTACTCTAGGACACAGAAGGGGTACCGTTGCTATGATCTTTTGCAAAATAGACATTATGTTAGTGCTGATGTGACTTTCTAAGAGGATACACCATATTTCTCAATCACTGGACAGGGGAGCTCTTGTAATGATGTTGCCTTTCTTCCCTTACCTGTTCCGTGTACAGAGACTCAGGTGTCTACTTCTCAGTCCAGACCTCTAGCTGATAAACAGATGAGTTCTTTCTCCCGGGATGACTTTGAGAAATTGCACAGGCCATTGCATACCTATCACAGGCATCATACTACCTTTCAGAGGCCTCCTCTCTCACCAGCAGTTGATGGTTCACAGGTAGTTGAGAGGGTACCTAATGTCAGTGACAGTTTGGTTAGACCTGACTTCCCAGACAGTGCAGATCACCACAGTGGCGAGACTCCTTCTGCAGCAACTCAGTTAGAGGTACCAGATGATTCAAATCTCCCTATTGCCATTAGGAGGGCACCGAGCACCTGTGAGTCCAGATACCGGGTCACAGGTAGCTTGGCTACTGATGGTCTTGCTCCTCAGTTTAACAGCTTCTGTTAGGCCCTTACAGCGTCACACATTCCGTCTACCTACCAGCAGGCCATGCTTGATTCGAAGTGGCATCAAGCCATGGAGGATGAGATGGCAGCACTTTGAAGTAGACAGTCTTGGGATCTCATCTCACTTCCTACTGGCGCACAACTGGTTGGCTCCCGATGGGTCTTTACCTTGAAATACAGCCCTAATGGGTTTATTTCAAGGTATAAGGCAAGGCTAGTAGTAAAGGGGTTCACTCAGACATATGGGGTGGACTTCTTTGATACTTTCTCCCCTGTTGCGTGGCTTGCCACTGTCCGGATACTTATTTCTGTTGCTGCTCATAGAGATTGGCCATTATACCAGCTGGACGTAAAGAACGCCTTTCTCTATGGTGATCTTCAGGAGGAGATTTACATACAGCAACCCCTGGGTTTCGAGGTTCAGGGGGAATGCGTGTGCAGATTACAAAGGCAATCTATGGTTTGAAGCAAAGTCCTAGGGTATGGTTTCAGAAGCTATCAAAGGTGCTCCACCAGATTGGTCTAAGTCGCTCCACTTCATATCACTCCTTATTTACCAGGAACACTAACAGGGGGACTGTGGCACTCTTGGTATATGTTGATGATCTTATCATCACCGGAGATGACAGAGATGGGATAGATGAAGTTAAGAGGCACCTATCAGAGAAATTTGTCATAAAGGATCTGGGACAGTTGAGCTATTTCTTAGGCATTGAGGTTGCACGTGGCAGGGATGGAGTGGTGCTCTCATAGAGGAAGTATGCTCTTGATCTTCTTCAGGAGACTGGCATGTTAGCAGCTAAGGCTGCATATATTCCCATGGATCCCAAGGTTCATCTATATGATGAGAAATCTGAGGTGGTTGACAGTAGAGCATACAGGCAGCTAGTGGGTAAGCTTCTTTACCTCACCATCACTTGTCCAGACTTGTCTCTGTCAGTTGGTAGGCTTGGCCAATTTATGGATAAGCCAATTGGGCAGCACTGGGAGGCTGCAATGCAGGTGCTCAGGTATGTGAAGAAAACACCTGGACGAGGATTATTATTCCATAAGGGAACGCCCATGGGGATTGTAGCATACTCTGATGCTGATTATGCTGGCTGTGTTGGGGACAGAAAATCGACCACAAGTTTTTGCACCTTTGTTGCAGGCAACCTGGTTACTTGAAGGAGCAAGAAGCAAGCGGTTGTATCTAGATCTAGTGTGGAGTTAGAGTACAAGGCCATGGCCTAGACAGCCACTGAAATGATTTGGGTCAAGTCAGTTTTGTCAAATCTTCATGTTTCTCTGGATAGCTCTATGGAGATGCGGTGTGACAACAAAGCAGCGACCTACATTGCCAATAACTCTATGTTTCACGAGAGGACAAAGCATGTAGAGATTGACTATCATTACACTCGAGATCTCATTCAATGTGAAAGTTTACATACCATGAGTGTTACTTCTAAGGAGCAAGTTGCAGATATCTTCACAAAGCCCCTAGCGAGATCTACCTTTGAGGCGTGTTGTTCCAAGCTGAGCATGATAGATATTCATGCTCCAGCTTGAGGGGGAGTGTTAACATATAGTGTTTTTTTATGTTTTATATTTTTTCCTTGTATGGGCTTAACTGTACTTTCATTCCTTGGTCTCTCTCTATATAAGAGAGCCTAGGGTTTTCTATATTGAATTGAATCATTTCATCCAACTCTATGAGCATCTCTGGATCCGATCTATCCTTCAAGATTTTGGTGTTCCTGCATCTAGACCTATTTATATGTTTTGAGACAACAGGATTGCCACATTTATTGCCAACAATCTAATCTTTCATGAGTGAACAAAGCATATTGAAGTTGATTGCCACTTTATTAGAGATGTCATGATCTCTGAGAAGATATCTATCCTATATATTTTCACTGAAGACCAAGTAATTGACATTTTTACTAAGGCACTCTCTAGAAAGCATCTTGAGTATCTATGTTCCAAGCTGAGCATGTTAGATGTTTATGCTCCAGCTAGAGGAGAGGTGTTGAGTATTTACTTCGTTATATTGGTCTTTTATTATTATTTTTGTTCTTGTATGGGGTATGCTATGTAATTTACCCATGGTGTCTCTCTATATAAAGACACCTAAGGGATCTGTTGAAATACAACTCATTCTCCCCAACAACAAGATTTATGGAATGCAATTTCTGAAGCTGCACATCTGAAGCAAGACTATCCTTTAAAATATTAACCTTAAAATAAAATAGACTGTTTTAGCACAGTATAGACTCAATAAAAAATGAAATTTTACTGTCTGCAGTGTAAATCATTTGCATATATTTAATATGGAGCATGTAATTCTCATTTAATAAAGTATAGCGAACTATCTATGGGCTTCTGGTTCTTATTTTCTTGTATTCACATACTGTAAGAGGTGCCCATTTTCATAACTGCTTTTCTGAGATGGATTGTCCTGTATACATCTACTCAGCTAACGGTGGACAATATCATGCTTCGAGGGCTAGATGAGGCCATGATAATCTTTTTAAAAAAATATATTAGAGTTAAGCTCATAATTTGAATGCTTAACCGGCGGCAAAGCCTAGAGCTCAACTAGAGACTTCAAGGAGGCTATGATATTCTTCCTGATTAATTTTTTAAAAAAAATCATTCTCAGGGGATTCTCGTTGCAAAAGATTTTGATATAAGGAAAGAAGCTGGTGAAAGGTCATTTTCAGCTATCTCAAAGAATTACACGGCTCTTGTATCCGGCAACTTTTTGGAGATACATCTGTTTTGGGCTGGAAAAGGTACTTGCTGCATTCCCACGCAAGGCTACTATGGACCATCCATTTCAGCCATAAGTGTTACTTCAAGTATGTACCAAACTTAAAGTTTACTCCTCTCCCTGAGAAATGATTTTACCTTCATTTGATTATTCAAAGTTATTTGGTAGATTTCGTGCCTACTGTAAGTAATCATCTACCTAAGAAGAAGAACAAGACTTTAGTTCCTGGAATTGTAGCTGGGATTAGTACTGGTCTTCTGCTGTTAGTTATCCTTGGCATTCTCATATGGAGATGGAAGCATAGGCAAATATCAGAGGATGAGGAAGAAGGTATTTTTTTATGTTTAGCATATTCAGATGAAATACTCACTCTATGCACACATATATAAGTGCCAAAAGTAATTGGCAGGTTTTGTATTTACTAAGAGGTGCAGCATTTCTTTGCCCAAGTTTCTGTTGATTTTTATTTTCTTTTTGGCAGCTTACGTTTTAGTTTCAACCATCCAAAAATCCTTTTTTTAGTAAATTAGCTTTAAACTCCTTGTTTGATTGTGCAGCTTTAGAGGGGTTGCCAGTTGAACCAAATTGCTTCAGCTTTGCAGAATTGAAGATTGCAACAGCTAACTTCAGTCCTGCCAACAAACTAGGAGAGGGAGGATTTGGGTCTGTCTTCAAGGTGAATTTTAGTCGTATAATTACAAGGATATCTGCATATTTAATTTCTTACCATCATTGGTAACCTTTACCTGCAATTGCAGCTTGTGATCCAAAGCAAGCCCAATTTGCTTTGAATGTACTCTGATCCACCAGTTTATGAATTATGACCAGTATTGTCTGTTTAGGTAGACAGCTTGACTAAAGCATATTTTTCAACCCATGCATTTGGCAACTGTTAATTGGTAGTGTGGAGATTTGGAGAATAAAAACTTTATTATTGAATCTGAAAGAAAAATACATAGAGTTGATCCCTTTATATAGAGAGGGATCAATCCTAATACTAATCCTAATGGAAACAAATCAAATCTAATCAAATTTCAACGAACCTAAAACATATCCCTATAAATAGGAAATAAAAAAATATAGAAAGAGATAATTTATTTCTCCTAACATTATTTCCTAAATAATCTCTAGTACTCCCCCTTGGAGTGTGCAACATCCAACTTGTATAAGTAGTGCACTCATAGTAGGGCTTCCCCCATCTGATGTAGTTCGAGGCTAGAGCAGGCATACACACGTGCAATTTGAGAGATGCAAGTACTTCAGTATGCAGACGGACTTGTTCTTTAGGAATGCAAACGATGATCTCTTCATCGGTGAATATCCAAAGCCCTCATAGTTGGACCAAAAAACTGACTTGGGGACTTTAGTTGGAAGACGATTTCAAGCACCATGGGGGAGATGATCTCAAGCACTGATACTAAAATTGATATGGGAGCCAATCCCAAGCACTAATACAATGCACAACAACTAAAACTAATATTAAACTGATACAGATACTGCTACTCATACAGGAAACGTTCCCAAGCACAGATAATTGTCTATTACAAAAGAAAAAACTCTCTGCACTAGGAGAAGAGGAGAATTGGCTCTAAACATTTACAGATGAGGCTGAGCTTGTGGCTTAATTTTCCCACCACTCATCGATGTCTTCAACGTCGATCACATAGCTCAAGGTTTCAAAACTTTCTTTCGAGTCAAGTACAAGTTAGGGTTTAGGGTTTGTATGTTGGAGGATTATTAAACCACCAATGACATGCGTCAATAACCACCACCAAGCCTTTCCACATATAGAGTAGGGTTGCTTACATAGGCGCTTTGCTTCTGTTTAGATTCTAGGCCATTCTAGTCCTTGGATCTAAGGGTAAAATCATGCCTAATAATTTCCTTCCAAAACCTCTTTACTATTCTCCTACCCCACTTCTTAGGCTCAATATCCAATTTATCACGCCTATTGACTGGTGCTTTGAAAGGCATTTATCTAGTGGACTACCTCAAATGATTCTCATTCTTTTTATTTTCAATTGATGCCACACCAATCTTTTCTCTTACAACGTCATTTTGGCTTCAAACATTGCATGATTGCACATCCACCTCTTAGATATTCTTTACACGTGTCTAATTGACAATTAACATTCAAATCTATACACGCATATTCAGATTTGTAACCTCACTAGGGACATCTGTGTAGATAGAAAAGCAAAGGTCATCAAGCTGCAACACCTATATGCAAGTAGTAGTAGTAGTATAGAATTTAATGATGATAAAGTTCCAAAATAGCACGAATTCTTCATCCAAGCCACACAATAGTATTGCAAAAAAGCCTCCACCTGAAGGTGATGCTCTTTTCCGGTGGAGAGCTCCTTCTATCCATGAAGGTGCGTCTAAAGATATACCATCCACGAGGTTGGAGTTGGAGTTTAGGATTTAGGGCATCCCTTTAAGGTTATGTATGCTGGAGGCTGTGCATGAATTACGTGCCAGTTTTGCAAGGATTAAGCGATGCGTTGGAATTGGCTTTGAAGAGGGGGATCTATTGTGTGTTTGGGTCATTGGAGAGATTCTTTTGGGTCGAAAAGGTAATTCTTAGGTTGGGGGGTTCTTCTTGAGTCATGAAGCTCAAATTGGTTGGAGTTTTACGTGATCATTTGTAAAGAAGATCCTATGTGGAGGTGGTGAGCAACGACGATCCGGCGAAGTCATCAGAAAAGAAGACCGTGCAACAGATATGGATGCCTGTTGTTAGGCATGATTATCCACCAAATTCAAAATTTGAAATAGGGAAACAGGAACAGTTGGAGCCCACAATTTTTGGGGGTGATGGGACTTCAAAATTGCCTTTGGAGGCTAACCCAGTTGGGAAGGTTGGGTGCGACAACCTGTAATTTCCAAATCAGCAGATTGTGCGCATTAGTTGCACTAAAACCTTGGTATTCGACTGGGGTGACATGCAAAGTATTTTTAAAAATGGTTGCGATGATTTTAGGGATAAAAATGGAAAGAAAGAAGCTGGTTTCGGAACTTATGGAAGCAGGAAAGGTGGAGAGATTCGGGGTGAGGAGCTGGTGGTATTTCCAAAAATGAATCCCTACGTTGATGAGGGATTCTCCTTGGGTTTTGAACCTAACATTTTGGTGAGTACCAATTGTGATTTGGAGTTTGCGCATGATCACTCGTATTTATTTCTGTGGTGAATCTGATACCTTTTGTCCAAGCAAAAGATCGGGGCTTTAATAGTTTTATGAGGTTGGATTCAGATCATGATCCAAGCGTTGTTGTTTCCTCTTCTGTCATTTTTCAACATAAGGTGACGCCAGAGCAATTTTCTTCCCCTCCTGTGTGGGTGGAGGGTGCAGGATTTCCTTCCAATGTGTTCCCTTGCATCTTGTCGATGGGAACTTTAGTGGTACAGGCAGAAATTGGCATGACAACAGTTACTAATCTTATTGTGCCGGATAAAATAGGTGATCGGGAAGCTTCAAAGTGTGCATCTGCAACGAGTTAGGATTCAAGATGTGGTTTGCGGCTGTGGAGACCATTGTTGCAAAGACATAGGTTGGTTTATCACACAAGGATAGGGAGAGTAAAGATACATATGTCAAATGATTGGTTTCGATGCTTGGGTAACTTTTCCTAAGGGTAGGGTTCGATTTTTGGAGTGAGACATTTAGCTTGAGTTTTTTGTGAAGGGTGTGTCCTTGTGGGTATGCTTTTTGTAGCGTGACCATGAAGTCTTCCTATTTTCTCTCAAAAGAAAATAGTATTACAAAAAAGTGTAATCAATCTTTTGAATCATAACCATAGTAGGAGTCAAAGTTTAACTCAAGCATAATTCATAAGTACAGAATTTAGATCATAGGAAAGGAATATCTGCCTATATGTCTTTTGAGATATATGGTATGTACTGTAAATATCTATAATTACTATATATTTTAGTCTCCTTTGATAGAGATATAAATCTTGCCAACTATAATTAGAGATTTAAGTGGTTACTAATGAATAAATTGTGATTGACATGGAAAATGTATCGATACTCGCACTAAGAATTTTGGGTATCTAGATGTATCTGATGATATTTATGTCTATCCACCTAACCTTCATTGCTTCTATGCATAACATGTAGAATTATTTTAGTCGGTATCGATGTATGTGTGAGAGGGTTGGGGGGAGGGGGGATGAGATTTTTTTCTTCTTTTTTGAGAGGCATGAGATATCACTACAAGGATCTATGATTTTCTTTTAAGCAAAGAAGGGAGTAGGCAACTATAAAGGTGTGCAGAAAGATTTAACATGGAAAACCCCATAAGGAAAAACCCTATTAAAGCATGCCTTAACACTCTATGATAGCTAGGGTTTTCTCCACTAAAGAATAAATAAGAAGGGGTATTACACTATATACCACTTGGGATATAAGATCCACCCCCAAAACCCATATATTTGATTACATAACTCAACACTCTCCTTTAGTTGACATAGATGTCAAACATGTCTAGTTTACCAATATTTTTCTTAAATTGTGGTCTGGCAAGTCCTTTAGTGAAGATATCTGTCACCTGGTCATAGGATTGAATATATGGAAGGCAAGCCTCTCTGGAGTCAATCTTCTTCCGTAAAAAACATCAATCCAACTCAATATGTTTGGTCATGTCACGTAGAACTAGATTATTTGCAAGGTTGATGGTAATCTTATCATTATAATAGTCCTATAGCTAGATTGGAAGATATCCCAGTATCCATCAACATGATTTTCACCCATAGCATTTCCGTAATCCCAAATGCCATTGCTTTATATTCTACCTCAGGCATCGCTTTATATTTTACCTCTACACTTAACCTCGCACATGCACTTTGCTTTTGCTTCTCTAAATAATAGGATTACCCACTAGAAAAACTGTGTAACTTTTAGTGGATTGTTCATCATCCATTAATTGTGCCTAATTTGTATCCATATATCCTTCGATCTGGAGTCCATCTCCTTTAGTTAATGACAATCCTTACTAGGATTTTTCTTCAAGTAACAAATGATTTCTTTGATTGTCTTGAGATTGACATATGTAGGAGCATGCATAAATTGACTCATGACATTCATGGCATATGTGATATCAAGTCAGGTCAAAGTAAGATAAGATTCCCCACAACTTTTTGATATATGTGCCTTTGAGAGTCATCAAGAAGTTCTCTATTTTTCATGCTTAAGTGACGATTGACCTCAATTAGAGTAGTGGTAAGTCTACAGCCAAGCTAACCAATCTCCTTCAACAAGTCTAAGACACATTTCCTCAGACATAAAAGAGCCCATTACAATCTTAATACCAAGGAAGTATCTCAAACTTCCAATATCTTTAATCTCAAATTCTTTGCTAGTCTCCTTTTGATATTATGAATCTCCTCTTGAGCATTACCTATGATGACCATATCATCCATTTACACCAAGAGGAGCAACCTAGTTTCCACAATGCTTAATAAATAAGGGGTAGTCACTATTACCCCACTTATAACCTTGATCCAGTGATCCTTTACCTCTTAAACCAAGCCCTTAGAGATTGTCTTTAAACCATGAAGAGATTTTCTGAGTTTGCAGCACTTCCATTGTTTATATCCTTGTCTCATATGCATGTAGATCTCCTCCTTGAGATCACCATTTAAGAAAGAGTTTTTCACATTGTGGAGGATAAAATGCCACGTAGTCCCATTACCACGTAGACAATCCACGTGGCATTGCAATGTGCCACATCATGGCATAGGAGTCAGCCACAAGGCCATAGGAATAATTGGCTTGCATACCAAGTTAGTTTGTTGCCAAATGTGGCAAATTGTGTTAATTAGATTTGTTGTTTTCTATTTTTAGTAAATTAGAAATCGGAGTGGGACGAAATAACAAGTCTTATTCCAATAGAAGACCCTACACCTCTTTATATAGAGAGAGGTGTTTGGTAAATTACATGAGATAACCAGACAAAAATATAAAATAACTAAAAGGTCATCAATAGAACATAAAGATAACTAGTGTGCTCAACACTCTCCTTCAAGCTGGAGCATAGATGTCTATCATGTTCAACTCGTCAGAACAAGCCTCGAACATAGATCTGGCAAGAGGCTTGGTGAACATATCAGCTATCTGGTTCTCTAAAGCAACGGAAGTGATGAAGAGAAGTCCCTTCTGAATCAGATCTCTGGTATAATAACAATCAATCTCTACATGTTTTGTGCGCTCGTGAAACATCGGATTGTTTGCTATGTAGGTACTTACCCTATTGTCACACTTTATCTCCATGGGCTCCTCAATCTTAACATGCAAGTCAAGTAAAACTAACCTGAACCATACAGGCTCAGTTGTTGTTTGTGCCATTGCTCTGTACTCTGACTCAGCACTCGAGTGAAACACAACACATTGCTTTTTGCTCCTCTAAGTAACCAAATTACCAACCACATAGTTGCAAAATCCAATTGTAGATTTTCTATCAGAAAGACAACCTGCATAATCAGCATCAGAGTAACCGACTACAGTCAGATCTACCTTCCTGAATAGTAGTCCACGTCCAGGTGCTCATTTCAAGTACCTGAGTACCTGCATAGCAGCATCCTAGTGTTGCTTGGTAGGCCTGTCCATAAGCTAACTAAGCTTGCCTACTGCAAGAGAGATGTCTGGACGTGTAATAGTAAGGTAGAGTAGCTTCCTAATCAGCTGTCTGTAGCCTCTGCTCTCCACAGCCTGTGAATCGGAATCATAAAGGTGCAGCTTTGGATCCATGGGTATGTTGGCTGACTTAAATCCTAACATCCCAATCTCCTGTAGTAGATCAAGAGCGTATTTCCTCTATCTAAGAACAATGCCGCTCTTTCGTCTCGCCACCTCTATACCCAGGAAGTTTCTTAAGGAGCCCAAATCATTCATAACAAATTTCTCTACCTGCCTCTACTTGACCTCAACTATCCCAATTGCATCATCACCGGTGATAATTAGGTCATCTACATAGACAAGAAGAGGCACAATTCCCTTGTCCATCTTTCTCACAAATAGAGAATGATTAGAAGTAGACCGAATGAGTCTTATATCTTCAACAACCTCAGATTGCATCTGAAACCAGGCCCTTTGACTCTGCTTAAGGCCATATATCGCCTTCTTTATCTTGCACGCACACTCCCCCTGAATCTTAAATCACGGGGGTTGCTGTATATATACTTCTTGTAAATCACCATACAAGAAGGCATTCTTGACAGCCAGATGATACAAGGGCCAATCAAAGTGGGTAGCAACAAAAATGAGAATCCGTATAGTAGGAAGTCAAGCAGCAGGGGAGAAAGCGTCAAAGAAATCCACCCTATAAGTTTAGGTGAATCCCTTTGCCACAAGTCGAGCCTCGTACCGAGAAAGTAAACCGTCTGGGTTATATTTCATAGCAAAGGCCCAACGACAACCAACTATGCGTGCACCAGGTGGTAACGAAGTAAGCTCCCATGTCTTCCGAGACTAGAGTGCTACCATCTCCTCTATGGCCTAATGCCATTTCGGATCGAGCATAGCTTGCTGATAGGTAGCTGGTATTTGTGTAAAGGTGAGGGCATCTGTAAACAAGGCAAATGGGCGACTCAGTCAATCAGACGAAACTGCACCAGCCACCTAGTAGTGCACACAACTCCTGGGGGCCTTTCAAATAGCAATCGGAAGATCCATATCATTAGAATATACAGGTGGCTTACTTGTTGATCATCATCACTAGAAGACTCAGAGAGAACTGGTATAGCACATGTGGAATTATCACCAGACACACAATGATCAGTAGTGTCAACGCATGCCTATTGTGGAGAGGATGATGGTGCTGAAAAGGAGGGTATGTTGCTGATATGTAACTGGCTTTCTAAACACCAATGGATGATATATGAACCGGCCCTGACCAGTGTCTGTAGTACCTGGTGATACAATCTGAGTAGCAGGAAAATCGTCAAATCGAATGGAAGGAATATGCATAGCTCTCTCTGCCTCAATCCTCAAATGTCTGCCAGTGACTGAAAAGTATGGTATAGCCTCATCAATTGTAACATCAGCACTAACATAGTCCCTCTTCTGTAGAGGGTCATAACATCTATAACATTTCTGGGTGTGACTGTAACCCAGAAATATACACTTAACCATCCTGGGTGTATGTTTATCTCTACTTAGCCCGATGATGTATGTGCACAAAGGCTACACAGCTAAAAGTCCGAGGAGGCAGCTGATATAACTCTCGGTTTGAATACAATATCTGCCATGGTACCTGCTCAGACAGAACAAAGTTACAAAACTAGGCATTCTGTTAAGCAAATAACATGCAATAAGCACTGCATCTCCCCAGTATTGTGATGAAACATTATAATGTATCAAAAGAGTTTGGGCCACATCCAAGATATGCCAGTGTTTTCTCTCTAGTACCCTATTCTGCTAAGATGTATAGAGGCATGTGGTTTGATGAACCACTCCATGAGACCTATAGAATGCTCTCAGACATGTAGTACAGAACTCAAGTGCATTATCAGTACGCACAATTTTAACGGTAGAAGCAAACTGATTCTTTATTTCAATAATGAAATTCTCAATTATAGACCCAATGTCTAACTTATTCTTTAACAAAAATAGCTAAGATGATCTAGAACAATCATCCACTATCACTAAGTAGTACCTATGTCCTAGTTGATCTGGAATTCGACTAGGTCCCCATACATCTAAATGCAATAGATCAAAAATTGATTCTGAAACAGTAGAACTTGCAGAATATGTAGATCTGTGGTACTTTCCCATATGGCATGCGTCATAGTGGATCTCGGTGGCCAGCGAAAGGTGAGGAATGATGTAGCAAAGCCTGTCTAGCAATGGATGACCAAGGCGATTGTGTTACTGTAAGGCACTCCCTACAGCGAAACATACATCCACCTGACATTGTGCAGCAACTGGCATCTAAGATAGGAAATACATTCTCCCTCTTCATGTTCACCACCAATCATCCTCCCTGTGAGCTTATCCTGAAACACACAACCAACGTCATCAAAAATCACTTTGCAATTGAGATCCTTTATAATTTGGCTAACAAACAACAAGCTCATTGGAAAATCAGGGACAAACAGAATATTAGGTAATTTCATATAGGGGTGACTGGCACCTCCCCCTGACCATCAACTCTATCATGCCTTCCATTGACTATACATGAATCGACCTACCAAGACGTACAGACTGAAGTTAATGGAAGCCATTGTAATCACCACTCAAGTGCTACGATGCACCTGAATCTACCAGCCAAATGGACATGTTAGAAATAACAAAAACACATCCTATACCTGAGAAGGCAATGGCAGTAGTATCTAAAGATGATGATGGAGTCTCTTAAGTGATTTGAGCAAGTCTCTGAACAACAGCATCATACTCAACACGTGACATTATGTCAGATTCTGTCTCAGATGTAGCAGCAACTTGATTGGCAATAGGGGGTCTCCCATGCTTAGACCAGCACGGGGCCTCTACATGACCAATCCTACCACAGAATGTGCATGTGGGACGTGGTTTTCCTGTTTGTCCTCTGCCACGATCACGCCCACGAGTTGAGGATAAACCTCTCGTGCCTCGACCTCCACCAACAGCGAGTGCAGAGGTCTGACCAATGACCTCAGGAGTAGGACCAGCCATGGTAATTTGGCTCAGTCTGCTATAAGTCTCCTCAAGTGACAGAAGCTCTGATAATGTCAAAATCTGAGAACGTGCAAGATCATATTCTGGGCCTATCCCAGAAAGAAAATGAAGCACTGCTCTCTCCTTGCGGTACTTCAAATGAGTACCACACGTGCACACCAATCTGCATGCATTATACTTCTCTAAAAGTCCTTTCAGCGTAGCATAGTACCGCATCAAGGACTGTCCCTCTTGTCTGAGAGAGTACTTCTGATTGTAGATCTGATAGACCTTGCTAGAATTCTTCTCATGAGAGGACGTGTCATGAAGCATATCCCACATCTTCTTAGCAGTCTTGTAATACATGATGCCATCTCCAATATGCGATGACACAGCATTCATGATCCAAGCCCTCACCAAAGCATTATCCTTCCACGAGGTGTACTTCCTAATCTTGTTTTGAGGCTCTGGCTCAAGAGATGCTCCTTGTCATGACCCTTCACGGTCATCAGGAACGTTTGAGACCAACAAGCATAGTTAGTCTCATTTAGCTTTACAATAGACACAAAGAATAGGTTTTTGTAGTTCCTACTCTCCTGACTGGTCTCCGAGGTAACTTCGAATGACAATGAAGAAGCCATAGTCGTCAAATACATCGAGGAGTCCTTGAAATCAAATATGAAGTAGACTATTCAGATCTGCAGAATCATGATCAGATCACGAATCAAGTGATCTAACGTGAAATCTGGGTGATTGATTCGTCAGAAATCACGCTCAACATTCCTAGCAGCCCTCCAAGTAGTAAGAGGAGCACGCTAGGGTCAAGAGGGACCCCTAGCAGCCCTCAACAAATGGCTTCCGCCTTCCCTCTCTAAAGTAGTCTACTCCAGGCCCACTGACGACGCTCCTGCCGGCCAGTGGGGTTGCTACCCGCCGCCACCCTCCCGTTGCACGCTACTAGTACCGCGCGCTCAACAGCGCTGCTCGTTGAGTGTTGCCGCCCTACTGCTACACGCCCTACAACACCATTGCTACCTACTATTGCGTCTCTGCCACGAGTGCCGCCGCTAGTTGTGGCGCCCTATCGGCGCTACAACCAGTGGTGGCGAGGGATCACGCAATTACGGTTCTGATGGGATGGGTTTAGAGGCTTGTTTTTGGTGGGATACCTGAGTGCTGATCTAAGATCATCACTCTAATACCAAGTGGGACGAAATAACAAGTCTTATTCCAATAGAAAACCCTACACCTCTTTATATGGAGTGAAGTGTTGGGTAAATTACATGAGAAACGAGACAAAAATATAAAATAACTAAAAGGTCCTCAACAAAACATGAAGATAACTAGAGTGCTCAACAATAGATTTGTTGATTTCCTCTCCTTTCCTCCAACATGTTTTCTTCTCCCTGTTACTGTTCACATGAACAGTACAACGTGAACTGTAGCAACCCGGTGATTCTCTCCCCACACGTTGGTGTTTCATGCACCCAAGAACCACGTTGCGCTTCCCCGATTTCTCACACACACCTAGCTAATGCAAAGGCCATGAAAAGTGGACTACTAATGAGGGTACCTGAACTGAATTTATCTTCGCTACTAGCGTGCATCTTAGGTAGTCAATCCCAAACTTTTATGTGATCCCTTTTGCTACTAGGCAAGTCTTATACCTATCCACCTACCCATCAACCTTATACATGATAGTATATACCCCTTGGAATTTACCACGTAGGTGTCTTTAGGTATATCTATCACTTCCCAAGTTTCATTCTTTATTAATGCCTTTGTTTCGTTTTGCATCATATCCACCCATTAAGGATCAAATTGGGTTTCGCCTACATTTAGAGGAATAACTGAGGCATCAAGAGATAAAAGGATGCGCTTGTACTCAAGACCAAGCTGCAATAGTCCCACAATTTTTGATGGCATATTTGGATCACTTTGCATATCTTTGAGGTCATTGAATTTCTCTCCTCTAATGCCTCTAGGCAATATTGTCATCAGTTAGAGTGGCAACATTATCTTTCTCACAACAGCTTCCTACTACTTGGTCAAGATTGTGAATAAAACATAGACAAGCAAAGACTAAATGAAATGGTTCCCTATCAGACACCGATACCTTACCACCCCAAATTCTAAATGGCATATGATTAATTAAAAAAGCACTAGTCAACAGTACATCTCCCCAAAAGTGTTTGGGCGCATGCCTCTGATACAACCAAGCATAGAGTAGTGTCAAGAAGATGTCCATTCTTCCTTTCAAAAACTCCTTTTTGTTGAAGAGTATAGCTGCAGGAAGTTTCGTGCCCAATCCCCTAAGCTTAGAAGTACCCCTACAATGACTTATCTAGGTACCTTTTAGTATTATCTGATCTCAATACCTTCATGTGACTATCAAACTAATTCTCAATCAGATTTGAGAAGATCTTTGTACCTTTTGGAATCTCTAATGTATTCTTCAACAAGTACACAAATGTACACCAAGGCCAATCATCTACAAAAGATATAAAATATTGAAAACCAAAAGATGACTTGATATTAGCAAGACCCTAAACATTAAAATGGACAAGAGAAAAAGTGGTAGTACTTTCATTAAGTGACTTCGAGAAAGAGACACGACAATGCTTCGCTAATTGACAAGTCTTGCACTTTCTCATGGGCATGTTTATTCCAAGGGCAAAAGTCTGTAAATTAGAGACTGAGATGACCAATTCTAATATGCCAAACCATAATTATGTTTATTCCTTCCAAGTTCTTCCCATGACAACTTAGGACCATCACAAGAGCATATACCACTTTGGCCAGTAACTTGCATAAGCCTTCAAATGCCAAACCAACCCCAATCTTTCTCCCCAACTCCCAAATCCTGCAAGACACAAACCACAGAATATCAGTTGACAATTTTCACAATTGGATGAAATGACTCAATTTCTTATTGAAAACCCTAGTTTCTCTTATATAAAGAGAGACCAAAAGGGTAAAAATACAAGAGTTCTCTTGAGGGTCTAAAAGCCCAAAAATCATACAAACAGCAAATAATAACATGTGCTAACACTCCCCCTTAAGCTAGAGTATAGATATCTATCATACTTAGTTTGGATACACATGAATCAAATAAGGATCTGGCCAAGGGCTTGATAAAAATATCTGCAATCTGCTCATCAGATGTGACTGGTGTGGTATATAGCATCCCTTTCTAAATGATATCCTTGGTATAATGGTAATCAACCTTAACATGCTTTATTCTCTCGTGAAATGTTGAGTTGTTGGCAATGAAGGTGGCGGTTCTGTTATCACACCGCATCTCCATTAAGCTAGAGAACTGTATATGTAAGTCAGTGAGTAGGGACATGATCCACATCATCTCAACAGTCGTTTGAGCCATGGCCCTGTACTCAAACTCAGCACCCGACCTCGCAACTGTGCCCTATTTCTTGCTCCTCCACGTGATCAGAATCCTTACTAAAAAGGTGCAGAACCCAGTAGTGGATTTGCGATCCACATGACATCTGGCGTAGTCCACGTCAGAATAACCAAGGTCATAGAAGACCCCTTGGAGAAGAGGAGACCCTTCCCAGGAGCCTTCTTGAGGTACCAAAGCACCATCAATGCTGCATCCCAGTGCTGTCATGTTCGCTTGACCATGAACTGACTCAATCTCCCTACTGCTAAGGAGATATCAGGTCTCGTGATGGTGAGATATAGTAACTTGCCTACAAGCTGCCTATCCTGCCTCCTGTCCACCAACTGAGCATCCTCATCATAAAGTGGCATCTTGGGGTCTATAGGAATGTTGGCCTCCTTGGCCCCAAGCATACCCATCTTCTGCAAGATATCCAATGCATACTTCCTTTGAGACAAGACTACGCCCTTTTTGTTACGAGCAACCTCAATACCAAGAAAATATTGTAAAGCTCCCAAATCTTTTATGACAAACTGCTCTGTTAGAATGCACTTAATCTCAGCAACACCCTACCAATCATCTCCTGTGACAATTAAGTGATCAACATAAACAAGAAGTACCACAGTACCTCGTCCAGTCCTCTTGACAAAAAGAAAAAAATCAGTTGTCGATCTCTTGAATCCAGCTACTTCTACAACCTGTGACAACTTCTGGAACCAGGCTCTAGGGCTCTGCTTATGGCTGTAGATGGCCTTTTGTAGTCGGCATGCGCACTACCCCTGAGCCTCAAAGCTAGGTAGCTGCTGCATGTAGACTTCCTCATGGAGATCACCATAGAGGAAGGCATTCTTCACGTCCAACTGATACAAAGGGCAATCTAGCTGAACTACCACTGCGACCAACACCTGTACCATAGGAAGTCTGGCAACTGATGAAAATGTGTCAAAGAAGTCCACCCCATAAGTCTGGGTGAACCCCTTTGCCACTAGGTGTGCTTTATATCTGGTAATACCTCCATCTGGGTTGAACTTCATAGTGAACACGCATCGACAGCCAACAAGTGTAGCACCATCTGGAATTGGAGTGAGCTCCCAGGTCCTACAGCTCTCTAAGAGCTGCCATCTCATCCTCTATGGTTGCACGCCACTTCGAATCAAGCAAGGCGTCACGATGAGTCGCTGGAATCTGAGTAGCAGCCAACACTTGAGTAAATCCTGCAAACCTGGGGGCTAAGCTGTTAGTGGCAAGTGCCCCAGCCATGGCGTAAGTAGTGCAAGTCTGTGATCTCTTCCGAATGGCTATCAGAAGATCTAGATCATTACTTGCCACATCACATGTCCTGTCCCTGTGATCAGCACATGAAAAACATGCATCAGTGTCTAAAGGACTCACCTGAGAATCCGATGGTGAAGGTGAGGGTGGGAGGCCCTGAAAAGTAGTATAAGGGCGGACATATATTTGAAGTGACTCAGTCAGACGAGGAAAGGATAGCGTAGCAGGTGGTGGTGGTGTAGTAGGGATAGGAATATCAGGAAAACTCCCAAAGCGAATGAATGTAAATGGCATATGCACCATATCACCCTCAAAATACATCTCAACAGCAGAAGTAGAAAACAAGGGTATCGCCTCATGAAAGCTAAGATCCGCCAAAACAAAATGCTGAGAAGTAATTGGATCAAAACATCGATACCATTTTTACATCCGAGTACACCCAAAGAAAACACACTTAACTGCTTTCGATGCTAGTTTATCCCGATTCGATCCCAATAGGTGGACAAAGGCAACACAACCAAAAGTCCGAGGGGTGACATGAAACAAGGGTACTTGCAATGGAATCTGTTCATATAAAGTAGCATTAGGCATCCTCTTGATCAGAAAACAAGTAATCAAAACAACGTCACCCTAGTAAAGAGAAAGGACCAAACGGTGCATCAATAATGTACGAGCAACATCAAGAATATGGCAATGTTTCCTCTCAGCAACACCATTCTGCTGAGAGGTGTGGGGACACGTGGTCTCATGGATAATGCTAGCCACAACTGAAAAAGAAAGTGCGTAATCGAGTAATACAAAACTCTAAGGCATTATCAAACAGAAAATGTTTCACCAAACATGAATGCTAAGTTTTTATTTCTTTAACAAAATTCTTAATTATTTGTCCTACATCTAGGAAACACGAGGAAAATTATCCACTAAAACAAAATAATGTGTTCCCCAATCGATCAGGAGTACGATTGGGACCCTAAGCATCCATGTGAATCAAATCAAATGTAGCAACAAAAGAAACTGAAGTAGAACTGGGAAAACTAGCCCTGTGGTGCTTGCCCAACTGACAAGCATCACAAGTGAGAGCAGTAGTGGAGGGTATGTGCGGCAAAACACGTCTGAGGCAATCAATAGGCAAGTGGCTAAGGCGGTGATGCCACTGGAGAGGAGATCCAGTAGAAGTAAGGTCCTGAGTGGTAGAAGCAACAACAACGGTATGATTCAGATGATACACCCCCTGTTCCTCACGCCCTCCACCAATCATCTTCCCAGTGAACTTGTCCTACAAGACACAAGAAGACACGTCAAATATAGCCCAACAGTTTAGATCTTTAGTAATACTACGAATAGACAGTAAATTCAATGGAAAGTCAGGCACATAGAAAACATCTGTCAGTCGTAAACTAAGAGATATAGACATATTTCCCTTGCCAACAAGTGGCGAATGTCTCCTGTTTGCCACTTGTGCAATCCTAGCTGGAGTAACTAGCTTTAACTGAGAGAAAGATCTCCTGTCGCCACATAGGTACTTGGATGCATTAAAATCAATCAACCAATCACTAGAGGATAGGAGTAACTACATACCAATCATAGGTGCCTCAAAGGAGGTGGCAATAGCTGCAGTATCTGGAGGCTGAGAAGAGGATGCCTGAGATTGAGTCAACTGAGCAATCTGCTGCTGCAAGGTCTCAAACTTTGTGCTAAGGGAGCTAACATCAAGATTGGGCAAAGCTCCATCAGTGATCTCAGCTGCTTGATTGGCCACAGGCGACCTACCATGCTTCCGCCAGCATGTAGCCTCAGAGTGGCCAAGTCTACCACAGTAGGTACACGGAGTCTTAGTGCGTGTACTAGAAGAGCGTTCATGTCCACGACTACGTGCAGGAGGAGGAGCACCCCTGCCACGTCTAGGGATCGCAGCTAGTGTAGACATCTGAGTACCAGAGTCAAGTGTAGGAGTGCTCACTGCTACTCTATTAAGTCTGCTATAAGCCTCCTCTAGGGTAGGAAGCTCTGGAGCGGTGAGGATCTGATCTCTGGTTGCCGTATACTCAAGTCTGAGGCCTGCCAAGAAACGGAAGACTATCAACTCTCTTAAAACTCCTCCAGGACTCACAGGCACACCCAGCAGATAGGAGTGTTGTCTTTCCAGCATTCCCTTCATGAGGGAGTAGTACTATGGCAATGTGTGTCCTTCCTAACGCAAGTAGAAGAGGTCATAAAAGACATGAAAAATCCGTGCGGAGTTCCTGGCATGTGAGCAAGTCTTACGCAAGGACTCCCACATCTCCTTCGTTGTGGCATAATACATGATCTCACCCCCTATTCGAGGAATGACTATCTGCATGAGCCATGCACAAACCATGGCATTGTCCCTGTCTCAGTTGGCATTTGCGTCAATCTTGTTTGCAGGCTCCGGATCCGTAAGGATGTGGCCTTTCCATGACCCCTGACAGCCATGAAGAAGGTATGGGACCGCTGCGGATAGTTGGTCTCATCTAACTTGATGATGGAACCGAAAAATGAACTTTTAAGTACCCTGGTGTCCAAAAAAGAGCTCGATGACACCTCGGATTGATCATCTGAAGCCATCTTCACAATCCGGAAGCTGCAATCAACCTTCTATAACCAAGAAAACATCAATAGATATGAAACAAGATGTGTTTAGATTTGCATCTTCGACGGAAAGGCCCCTTGGATCGGCATTGGCTTAACCCGGGTGCAGGGAGAACACCCAAGACAGCCCTAAAGGGACCTAGGTCTCTTTCTCCTTGTGATCTGAAGGGAAGTAGCCTTAGGAAGGGGCTACTAACCCCTTATATGCGCAGCGCTGCCGCTGCACGTCGCTTCTGGCCATGCATTGTCGCCTCTGTCGCTTAACGTAGCCGCTGCAGCGTTGCCTCAGACGCGCAGGACGGCCGTTGTGCACCCTTGAGCTCTGTCGCCCGTCACTTCTGTCACACGCGCTGCTGCAACCGGTGGAGGTGGAGGAGGGTTGACGCAAATCAGGGAGAGGGGTTTGATGGTAGGGTTTCGAAGGCTCTTGTGAGTAGGATACCTAGAACCACGGTCTAAGACTGATGCTTTGATACCAAATTGGATGAAATGACTCAATTTCTTATTGAAAACCCTAAGCTCTCTTATATAAAGAGAGACCAAAAGGGTAAAGTACAATAGTGCCCCTGAGGGGCTAAAAGCCCAAAAATCATACAAACAATAAATAATAACATGCACTAAGAGTCACATTTGAACCGTTGGCAGTAGCAACTCAGTCCAAAACAGTTTATATTGGTGAAACAACTTAGGGTTACCTATCATGGGTCGCCTTATCCATTCATTATCAAGATTAGGAGAGCTAGCATTACCTTTATTTCCATGTATAACAAGGGTATGATTAATAGAGTATGCACCCTTAAGGGTTGACTTCGACCTAGATATGATACTTTGCGATTCTCTAACTTAGTCACATAACTTCTTGAGAGAGAGTCGAACCATCTTGTTGGTTCAGAATCCTCTCTTCGATAGTTATGTCATGAGGAAGTGCAATGACTTGCTTTCCCCTTGAACTCTGACTTGTACATCTTTGATTTCCTTTCTCGCTTGGAGGTTGTTTCTTTGGATGCAATTCCTAGCAAAACTCAACCATGTGCCCATTCCCCGAGGTGTGTGCACTTCCTGATGCTTCTCATACTTTCAAATGCACCTTGCCTAACTAGTGAGGGTATAATGTTCAAAAGTTCTAATCTCAGCACCACCAGTTGAAATCAGGTTCACTTTCCTTCTTGCCTCTTCCACCTCCAGCCGAGAGTAAACCCCTTTAATGCTTGGAATTGAGTATTTGCCTCAGCTACAGACAATATATTTCCATTAATGGTCTGATAGCCTGTTTCTTCTGCCCGTATATATGCCCCAAGACAATCCACATTTCCCGTGAAGTCTTCTTCCTTAAAATCAAGGGTTGAGCCTCCAAGGATACAAAATTCACAATCCAGGTCCTCACTTGGCTATCTTCTAGATGCCACTTCTCTTAGGATCTGTCTTTATTGTCAGGCGTGGCTTCGGTGCCATTGATGTAGCCAATCAAATCCCTAACCATTATTGCCATCTCCATGGTGGGGGCACAAACACGATAGTTCTCTTTTGTTAACTCGATGGTGGTAATCTGTCTGAGCACAAAGACTATCATTAGACATAATCGCGAATCAAGAATGAAGATGCACGAGTCAAGCAGCAGCACAAACAGTCCATAGACCGACCAGTTGGGATCCTACTTGACCAGTTAAACAGAAGCACCAACTCCGGTCTGGGGCGGCCTGACCGATCACAAAGATCCTGACTGGTTCACCAGAACCTGCCTTTGGACCACCAATCTGGCTAACTGGTCAGATTGTAATCTGACTCTGACCAGTTAGATCTGCATCTTGCTACCACAATGAGGAAAAGGTTCTGACGAGTTGGGGGATGCCTTGACTGGTCAAGACTGCCTGAAAGACACTCCTGCAGTCTGCGAAAGCCCAAAAAACAAAGGAGAAAGGCCACACTAACTCAGACTTGCATGAGGATGATTGATGCCACACAGAGAACCTCCTCCTGATAGCCTCTTCAATGATGAAACCACTGGAAAATGCAGAAGAGAGTGCCACAAAGTAACCATGGAGTCCCTCGACTCACAAATGACTAATGGGGTCCTTCAACTCATATGAGTATATGGAGTATCCTAAATAACACGAGATTCCTGTGTTGGAACTTGCTCTGATACCATGTAGAGAAAAAAATTCAACAACAAGCTCAAAAGTGTTTACAAAGATTTGGAAAACCCTACAAGAAAAAACCAAGGTAGAGAACATTCTAGTACACCATGAGGCTAGCATTTTCTCTACTAAAGGACAAATAGGAGGGGTTGTTACGATTTATACCACCTAGAGTGTAAGCGGATCCAACCCCAAGACCCATATACCCTGTCACATAACTCAACATTGTTTATTGTGGAATCTCTGTATTTGCCTGTGGTTTATTCCCCTCTATCATGACAGAGTTGTACATGCAAGTTGTGATATGGAGCAGAAACTGGTCAAGAATTGAGGTAAAGTCTTATACAGAGTTCTGGATGTTGTAATTCGGTCAATTATTAAAATTGCATGATTTACTCCATCCTGTTAATACAAGGGAATGCTGGTTTGAGGAGCCTGTATCCAATAAAGTTGTCTATATACAAGACATTAACTTTCAAATGAAATTAGCTCTTCAATTTGGAAAACCGATCTGTGTTTTTTAAAATTGCGGTGCAGAAGTGGCATTTTGCATTTGCATGGCATATTTATTAACAGCATGGTTCTCTTTGATTAATCAATTGGTTCAGGGTACCCTTTCTGATGGAAGGCAAGTGGCCATTAAACAACTTTCAGCAAGCTCTCCCCAAGGGAAAAAACAATTTGCAACTGAGGTTGCAACTATTTCAGCAGTTCAACATCGAAACCTTGTTAAGTTGTATGGCTGCTGCTATGAAGGGACAAACAGACTCCTAGTCTATGAGAACTTGGAAAACAAAAGTCTCGACCATGCTCTTTTTGGTAATTCCTTTGCTTAAGAATAAATGTGATGCATTACTGATATTCCAGATTGTAACATGTAACTATGTTATGTTGATATATTTCAGGAAAAAGTGGCTTGCATCTCAATTGGCCTGCTCGTTTTGATATTTGCTTAGGCACTGCGAGAGGGCTTGCATATCTTCATGAAGAATCAAGCATAAGGATTGTACATAGGGACATCAAGGCTAGTAATATCCTACTTGATGCCAATCTCAATCCCAAAATTTCTGATTTTGGTCTAGCCAAGCTCTATGATGACAGAATGACTCATATAAGCACAAGAGTTGCCGGCACATTGTAAGAACTTTCCCATTTCATCCATTATTTGCAACAGAAGAAGAAAGATTCCTGAGCATTTTGTGTATGTGCCGACAGAGGTGATTTTTTCTTTTCTTGTCCTCTTTGCAGTGGTTATCTTGCACCAGAGTATGCGATGAGGGGTCACCTAACTGAAAAGGCTGATATTTATGGATTTGGTATTGTGGTTCTTGAGATTCTGTCAGGGAGACGAAATGTTGGATGGAACTCAGATGGCAGGAAGGTCTATCTTCTAGAATGGGTATATACTATATAGTGACTGCCACCAGTGATAAGTATAAACGATTAAGTCAAATTATGTTGAATAGGAACTAATGCTTCCCTTTGCTCTTCTTTTGTGCTTGTTCCACAGGCCTGGCAGCTCCATGAGAAAAACCAAAGCCTGGAAATTTTGGATCGATCATTGTCATCATTCAATGAGACAGACGCCATTCGGATGATACAGATAGCTTTTTTATGTACCCAGACAAACCCCACATTGCGTCCAGCCATGTCACGTGTCATAGCAATGCTTGTGGGGGATGCAGAAATAGGCATTGTTTCTGCCAAGCCTGCTTACTTGATGGAATGGAACAATGGAGACACCAATGAAGACACCAGCCCCAGCACTAGCACTCAGCACCTTAGCACGTCAACTACAACTGGAGGGCCTGTATCTACTGCAACAGCCTCAGGCGTAGCCTTGGCTTCTACGCTTTCTGACTCCTCTTTCACAGAAGGGAGGTGAAATTGCTTTGGTCCTCAGTGGACTGAACAATCTTGTCCGAGGAACTGGTTGTGCTGATCTGTAGTTCTATCATGTATGCTGCTATTAGCTTACCTACTGTTGGTTGGTGACGGTAAGAACTGATCCTTGGACCTGAAACATACTGGAGATGTTTGAAAGAGGGTTGCTACTTAAATTTGAAGTAATTGTATAAGATGCTCTTAATTTTTAATTATTTATAACGAATTGCTTTGTTTATCATGTATTTCTACTGTGGAGTTAGACTCCGGACCTGCTTTATAGCCCTCAAGTTATGACTTACACCCCTCTCCATTCAAAGGCATGAAGCAGGAATCCCCTCGAGTGCAACAGAGATAACTTGGGCTATGGATCTTGTGGACCTCTCAACTCTTGCAAATGCTCACAAATTTTCTGCCCAAGGGCCTGGTTTATTTGCTTGCCAAATGCATGAAATCACATTCTTTTTTTTTCATGCATTAAAAAGAAAAGGGGCCTGTGACCTAAATGCTATAAGGTTCCACAAAATTTTGCCTTTGCCAACATTTCCAACCTTTTCTTCCATGAAATCAAGTGACGGGCCACTAGGTCACCTTGGGCCACCTTTAGGCCTAGTTTACTTAGGGGGTTAACCCCTCAAAAGGGGGGTTAACTTCCGTTTACTGGACTACTTAATCCCCAATTAGCTAACCCGGGTTTACCCATTGTAACACGGGTTTGTCTAATACCAATTTCAATCGGTGTTAGCTAAACCCGTGTTAAAATTATACACCACTCGTATTTCTGATATCCCTCATGTTTTATATACTTACCACCACTATCAAGTAAACGTCACAAGGGATAACACCACAACTTAACACCAATTTAAGTAAACACAAATTGATGTTAACACCACTCTGTAAGGAGACATAATTACGGGTTGACACTAGTTTTACATTTCTTAACACCACTTTGCTAACTTTCCAAGTAAACTAACCCTTAGGGGTATATCCTTTTCAAAAAAAAAACTTTGGGGGTATATTTTGTAGGTTAACTTTTGTGCGAGGTACCTAAGTTGTGTTTCTTGTTGCTCTATAGGATGGCTCAGTGAGATTCCCATAGTAATTGAAAATGGAAGAATATTAGTAGTAAGGATTCAAATCCTTATTATGACTTAGCTTTGTTGTCGAAACCATACCTATTTTACAAAATATCACAAACTCAAATTAACAATAAATATTACCTGAGATCTATATTTCAATATCATGGCTTATGGTCATGTTTGGTATGAAGCCGAGTTGCTCCACTTTGTCCAGTCAGATGGGAAGCCGATTAACTGTAATCCCACTTTTTCCATGTATAGGGAAAATCATCTTCCCTCAAAAGAGGCTGATTACCCACGAAAAATATGTATGGCTTGAACCCTTGATTGGGTGATAAACCTCCAAAATAGACTAGCCAGTATGGATCTAAGAGGACAAGGTCTTTGCGATAACAAGTAGCAGGGATTTTTTTTTCTTGAGAAGGGTACATACGGTGGTCATGGGACAGATGATCCCATGGTTTTGTAGATATAAGCAGGGAGGCTCTATCACTATGTTGACTCCTAGGTGGTACAAAATGCTATTTTTTGTTTACCAGAACATTGGAGCGTTTTCATCTTGGAGCACGGAGATGATATTTTGGTGCAATCTTCCCAACTGTACTTTCTCACTTTGACCTTATTAATGATACTTTAAGGCTATCCGTTTTTCATTTCAGCTCATGCGGATACTTCATTTGCTAATTGAAACCAAAGTATCTGTAGCGCACAATAACGTGAATCCAAGGTCAAGTAAAAGGCCCAAAATAGATCTAAATCAACATGATCCAACTCCAACCTACAGTTCAACTCCAACCTACAATCTAAATCAATATGATCAAATTGGGTTAGGGTGCTTCAGATTATCAGTTTAGACAGTCAAGTTCGATTTCATGTTGACCGACCCTTGAAAATGGGTTAGGTTGGGTTAGTGGGATGTGCTAGTCCAACTCAACTTATTGCAGTAAGATATTTTAACTCAAAACATAATCGAGGTAAGTCATACAATACTCTCTATCCTACTTACATCGTGAGTCACCAACCAAGAGATTTCTCACGTTGTAGTGCCCTTTCAAACTTCCAAGGTCGTCTTCTCCTGGAACACGACTTTTAAGATTTGCCAGAGTCATGCACCCTATATTTGGTTCATTACAAGTAATGGTATTAATTAATAATAACATTATATTATTAATTAGCAAAAGAACATCTTGGTGCTCTTTGTAATTACATCTTGCAAGTTTATGTCTATTCTTGTTAACATGGTATGATTTTGGGTTTCTATCTACAAAGGTCAACTCCTTAAGTCTCCAGATAGGAAAGGCTCATTTTTTGTGAGATTTGCATATAAAAGGAACTATTGTCGGAGTAAGATATCTCTTTTCCTATCTCCTACTTAGAATTTACTTGGTAGTGAATGTCTTTGCTCACCTCTACTCTTTACTTGAACAAAAAATTTTGTAAAAGGATATTTTTAACTCTATTCAAAACTTTGTTGGTACATGCACATTATGATCTTTGATTTTGATGATAATAAAATAAATATTATTTAACAAGTGTATTTAAGTTTTAAGATTCTAGGAATAATAAAATTAGTTAGAATTTATGCTAAAAATCTATGGAGGATTGGAGGGTATTTATGGCTCTTTAAATCTCAAAATCATTGGAATTAAGGCTAAATTTACCATCTTAGTTTTGACAATTTTGGGAGGCTTTAAAAATTTTAAATCCTATTACGAATGAGATCATTTCCTTAGTTTTTGGCTTGGAGTAAGATTAGACTCTTTTCCTTTTTTTCCTTTCTTTCTTTCTTTTACCTTGAATAATGACCCACTTAATTTTCACCCCCCCAAATGACTCACCTTGCGCTTGTGCTAGTGCTTGGGATGAACAGGAGGGTGCTCATCAATTTTCTTTTTAATTCCTTTTCTTTGGCTTGCTTTTCCTTTTTTTGTTCCTCTTTCACCATTTTGTATAAACATCTTTTTTGATTTATTTCTTTGTACCTGACCCCGTCTCATGCTCCATCATGTGAGACTAATATTGGGTATGTTTTTCCCTCATTTTCTCTCTCCTACATCAAAAGTTAAAGAAATTAGATTATTTTAAAATATAAAATAAAAATCTAAAAATAGTGAAAAATAAGAAAAGAATTTATACAAAATTGAGACAATCAATACCCCTAATCTCAACTCATGTGTGCCCACATTCTCATTTTTTACATTTTTCACGTAACTTGAGCCACACAATTCATATTTCCAAAAAATAAAATATGTTAGAAAGCTTATGATGAAATAACCCAACAATACTATATATATGACCAATTCTAGGAAAGTTTGACCTAAGGATTGACTAGAGTTGGCCAAAACACATGTTTTCTCATTTGTTAGGGTGCTCTAACTCAATTTTTGTCCAATTAGTATCTACGAGTTCATGTTCACATGCTTATTTTCAAATTTGGAGATCAACTTCTACTTATCTTGATGAAGAATATTCTTTTGCCAATCTAATTTCATAAGGATCAACACTCCAACCCATGTGCTTTCTCTATCCACTCAAAGATCTATTGAGGAGGAGCAAAATTATATGCACTAGGGAGCTTATCAAGCTCCAACTTAAGGGGAATTATTGAGAGCAATATCCTACAAGGTATAAGAATGAGAGCAAGAAGAAAATTGGGATTAAGACTTTGATTAAGGTGTGGGCCTATATAAGGCTCATTATAGTACTATTTTTTCTTGAGTTAGAATCAATAAAATATTCAACTCTCTTCAACTCTTCTCTCGTGATTTTTCTCTTTGGAGTTTTTCATGTTACATCTAGGCATTGTTGATGATTTTTATTTATATTATGTTATTGTACATATCTTTTATTTATCCAACATGGTTGATACTTATATCTATTTTTCACATTCCAAACTAGTTGATTCGATCCCATGCCACATTCTAAAAAGGACCTTATATCCCATTTGCCTGCGTCCTCTTATTTATTATAGTATCTTTTTGTGTGTTTTACTTGCTTTGTTTAAGCTGCCATGGTTTGGTTGGATATATGCATGATCTTACAATCATGCACCGTAAAAAAAAAAAGCCTTATAAGCCAAGGATTCAAATTTTTATCCTTGGTTTAAAGTTCTTTAAGAGTTGTCCTTTAACTTAAATCCCTGGAAAAATAATAACCTTACCTATAATATAAATCAGGGATTTTTTCTGAAATAGTGACTCACAATTTTTAAATAAATATTTGTCGAGATTTATTTTCCAAGGTGAGTCCTTGACATGTGAGACAATCCTTGGCTTATATTATTAGACATTTCATGATAATATATTCTTGACTTATACCGTTATTTTTTTGCAATATTGCGACGTCAGGCAATAAAACACGCATAGAAGAAGCCTTCAATTTGAAAGTTGTCTATTGAATCAACTTGGATAATAAGACAGATTGGGTAACTTGGGTTGCAAACTCTCAACCTATTCATATTAGATTGGATCTTGAGTTAGATTCAAACTTGTTCCAATACAATAGTAAGCAACCCTACTTTCTTGAATGAAGACAATTCGTAGAGAAAGCCCTACCTGCAAAAAAACGGGAAAAGTTAAATCTCCCACTTCTTTAACTTATTGTGAGCCACATGCTTACTTCAAAGACTTTATATCCTACTGCGGGGTTCTTTTAATTGATGACGTTGACTTTGACTCCACACTATTTACCATGTCTTCTTGAGGCTACATTTGGTAGGAGATGGGTTGTAATGGGATAAGTGACTACATAAGATATGGGTTTTTTATATATATGTCTTTAGAAATATTGAAAAATACATATATTCTCATATATTTCACATTTATATATGCACCCTTACAAAATTATTCTATTTAGTTGTATATCTCTGCTCTATTAAATTTAACAAAAATAAAAAAATAAAAAAATAAAAAAAATATATATTTATTTATTTCTCTATAATTTTTCTCATATTGTCCATCCACTTCCTCCTCCACCTTTCCCTCCTCCTTCCTCCCTCCACCCACTCCTCTAGGACACAGCCAACGCCCTCCCAGCCGTAACCCCACCTTTTGCAGAGTGGAGGCCTCAAGCTGAAGAAATTTAAACCACTACCATCAGTGCCACCATTAACGGAGGGGAGGGAGTAGGGGGAAGGGGAGGGGGAGGGAGTCGGAGTTGGAGGAGGAGGGGTGGTGGTTGTGGGGAGCGCATCTTGCATAAGAAGAGCCAAGCGGAAGGAAGGATTAGAAGAGAACTGGTAGGGTTTGGAGCAAGAGAGCTTGGAGCGGTAGTGCTTGTGAAGCTTCTCCATCTTGAGGTAGCACTGGAGGGCGATTTTGGGGTAGGAAGAGGAAGAGGGGGTCAACAGAGGGAGACAGCGTCGACGACCTCCTCCCACTAGTGGGTGCAAAGGAGGAGAGGGAAGGGGAGGAGGAGGATGGTGGAAAAGGGCATGGGCACTTGTTGGGGTTTAGGGGTTGGAAGTTGTTGCTGCCGATGTTGTTGGGGTCAGCATGTTAGATTTTAATCCAATATATGGACTAATGTATGCGTTATGTATATATATAATCAATCGACATATAAGGTTTATAGACTGTCATATATTGCCCATTACTTAAAGTGATCAATTTAAGTTATAATGAGGGCATAAGCATAAATGCAAACGATTTAGTGTGGTGTTTGCATGTGTAGAGACCTATTGGTGATTAACACTTCCTCGATGGGTAGAAGTGAAAATCACCTAGGCAATTAGTGTGCTTAATTGCCATTTTCAAGGGGGTTATGGTCGTCATCAGACCCACAACTTTTCTCAAGGGTTAACCCCATCGTGACCTTTGAGGGAATTCAAAGAGAAACATTTAAGGGAGAAGGAGAACGGTTGAAGGAGATAGGTTTTGTCTTCTTCAAGTGCAGTCCATTGAGGATTCAGGGTGGGATATGTTGGAAGACCTAAATCGTAGCCTTTTGTTTTGCTTGAAAGATGAATACAGGTATAGTCTTATTCTGCAGGTAGAAATTAGATTGGATCCATTTACATAATGCTAAGAACATGGTAACGCAATGTGTTTATATATATTGATGTTTTTAGTTTTATGCAAAAGTCTATATTTCATTCCCTTATTCAAATAATTTGTTAACTATAGATCTTAGATTAACAAAGGTCTGATCGTCATTTCATATCCTTGCAAAACTCATAATCCATTTTGTAACTGACGTAAATATCGATACTCATCCTAAGTATCGATATATGTTTAATACAGTTTTGAGCTCTAGAAAATGAAGTCCTGAACTGTAGGTTGCTAGTACCGATGCTCATCATGAGCACTGATACAAACTAGCTACATATTTGGTTCAAGCCCATAATCTGGGACTTACGTATACTGGTACTCATCATGAGTACCAATACATATGAGTCATAGATCCAGTTCTGGACTTGAAATAACAAGGACCTATAGCTTACAAGTACCGATACCGGTCACTAGTATCGGTATTAGTTAACTACAGGCAAAGTATCCAATACTTGTTGAGATCGATTTGTTTTGGAGTGATACCCGTACTCAATGAGTACCAGTACTTATTGCAAGTACCGATACATTATGAGTACTAGATGCATATTCATCTGGACATGAGTTCTAAACTATAACCTATGAGTACTGGTACTTGACAACAATATCGATACTAATTTGGATATAGAACTCATACCTGTAACTCAGGGATATCGGTATTAATCCACCAATACCGATACTCAGTATATGTGATACCGGTATTGGTCTATCCATATCAATACCCATTCAGTATGGAGTTCAGATGAGAAGAGTAATTGTATAGGTCCATCATAAGTTAAAAGTGGATTAATTACAGTTAAGCCCTTAATGTTTCTAACACAGCAAATCAGAGGGGATGTGGGATGCTGCTGCTGCTTCAACTCCATAGTGGTGATGACAGTGGAGGTAATGGTGTGTGGTAGGGTTGTGGTTGGTGTAGTCGATGGTGACAGAGAGGAGTGTGGAGTCAAGTGAGAAAGGGGGTGGGGGAGCGGAAGGTGGGGTCATTGCTGGGGTTAGGACGTTGGTATGGCTATGTCATGGAGGAGGGAAAGATAGACGAGGAAGGAGTGGAGTTAGAAAATAGGGAAAAAATATCAAAAAATAAACATAAATTTTACTTTTTTGATTTTTTAAATATTTTTCATTAAATTCAACGGTATAGAGGTATACAATGATGATAGAATAATTTTGTGAATATATATATATAATATATGAAAATATATACATCTTTTCTAATATTTTTAGACATATGTAAAAATTTATTTTTATTTATGCATCTACTGTGACATTAAACTCTTATTCTTTTAAGGTTAGTTTATTGGGGGTAGGAAAATTGTGTTAAAAAGTGTGAAATTAGTATTAATTCATAATTATATTTATTTGTAGGGTGGTGTTGATATTAATTTATGGTTACTTGAATTGATGTTAAATTATAGTGTTAACTCTTATGATATTTACTTAATGATAGTGTTAGGTATATAAAACATGAGGAATGTAAAAGATACGAGTGATGTATAATTTTAACATAAATTTAGCTAACGTTAGTTGAAACTAATGTTAGATAAACACATATTAAAGTAGTTAAACTTGAGTTAGGAAATAAAAGGTTAAGTAGTCAAGTAAATGAAAATTAACCTCTCTTTTAAGCGATTAACCCCTCAAATAAGCTAGACCTCACATACAAATGCTATCAAAAATTGCTTGCCTACACTCACAATATATGTGTATTAAATTATAACAATGCAATCGTCTAAATATACGGACAATTAATGTCATACATGTGATATTTACCGAAACTCACAGTCCCAATCAATTTATGTAGAACACAAACATATATCGTATGATCTAACAGCAAAATAAAAGCAACCAACAGGTAACTATAGCTTTAGTACAACTCCTTTTAACTTTAAACCAATGGTTTTATCTCAACAAAAAGAGGTAATTTAAGTCCAGTAGTAAATAATATACAAGGTGGGGTCATTGACTCTGACGCTTCAATTCTCGACCATTTATACCCAAGATATATGGGAGAGTGTTAGGAAAAATAGGAAACTAGAGTACTCACTTTGAGATGCGTACGAAGCACTTTTCTAAATGTATTATTGCCAGCAACGCATGCAAAGTCCTATTAGAATCTTGTAGAGAATGTGCAAGTTAACTTTGTATGGAGGGCATGAATTTATATACGAAATTATACTCCAAATAATTGCCTTTTAAAACTAAATGACGGTTCCGACACTTGAGATTAAACAGTTGTTTGGCTATAACCAAAAACAAGAAAAGTCACGATCTTCTCCCTATTTTCCGATGCTCGAATAAGATAAAAATAAAAATGAGATCAAAATTTTCCTTCAAGACATCAAGCCGTCAAAGTATGTTAATTTAAAGGTCCAACTTCTTTAATCACCATTTGGATCTATTTTAATTATGAATTAATTACCCAAAAGCCCTTTGCCCCTCCAAGCTTTTTTCGACGTCATCTCCGCACCTCTTCCCTCATGGTAACATGTGCTTCCACTGGATCTAACATACTAGAAATTTAGCTTGGGCAGAGGGAATTCAACCTCACGGTGATCACACTTTCAAATCTGTCCAGTTGGAGGTTCGTCGCTCCTTTCGTGGATTGTTACGTGAAGGCACTTCGGCTGATACTAGTGATATCCTTTTGACCTTAGGCCTGTAATCCGTGACATCTGATTTATCCCCTGTTGCCTTCCTGTGAAAACGTTCCTGTAGGACAGCGTTCAATTTTTTTTCTTGAGGAGATGCTCCTCCCAGTTTGGTACTTTTCTTTATAATATATACCAACTTTTACCTCGCATAAAAAAAAAGAAAAAGAAAAAGCAGGTGCTTCCGCCGTCTGATGGGGCCCACGGACCTACTTTATCTCTATTCTGAGATCCAATGGATGGGGAGAGAACAACTTACAACCGCTACTCTTAAACAAAGCAAACCATCAAATGGGAGGATCAAAGCAGATGCCCAGGAGTGGTCGCCCTCTCTTCTTCTCCATCCAAGATACTTCCAAACGTCAAGCAATCCATATCTCACCCGCACAGTCTGTAGGCTATCAACCTTGTCAGGCGCGTTACGAGCAACCAACCTCCCATCTCCTCCTCCACCACCGCTACTACTTTCCGTGATGACTCTCTTCTTCCTCCTCGCCCTCCTCTCGTGCTTCCATGATGGTGGGATTCGAACTTCTCAGGCTGCACCAGTCACCGACCCAATCGAAGGTTAGTACCCACCCAACCCAACCTCTTTTCTGGCAAACTGTTGCGTAATTTATGTGTGTGTGTGTGTGTGTGTGTGTGTGTGTGTGTGTTTTTTTATCACTTTATCTTGCTGTCTTTCCATCTAAATCTTTTAAAGATTTTCTTTTGGTTTGGTAAGATTTGAAAGATGGATGATTGGATGGGAGTCTCACGACATAGCTAGGAAACTTTCTCAACGAGGGCACTATTACATGACAAGCTAATTGCGTTATTCTGAAGAGAATATTAATATACTTTCGGGTGGCATGTTGTTAGTAGAATCAGGAAAGTAGGATAAATAGAAGAATCGGATGAAAGTTGAAATACATAGGAAAATAGAGAGATTTTGGTGTAGAAATTAAATTAGGATAAGGAATTGTTGCGAAGAACTGAGGAATTGTTATATTTCGAAATTGAGAGCTTAATTTCAAAATTTGTCAATTCCCGGCTTCGTTGATTCCAAAAATAGGCTTGCAAAACACGTAAGTGCAGCAGTTCTGGCAAGTAAACAAACACCACGCCATCTCTCGGATTTTGTATCTCACCTTAGGATTGCTACGAATCAAGCATCGACTTTCTAGCTTTACTGAAATTCTTTATGAGAACAAACCTAATTGGGTGAAAATTCTTGAAATTACCTATTATATATATAGAAGAAGGAAATTTCTAAAGAAGCTATTCTATATAAATTAAAAATTATCTTACGTAATATCACCAAATCAAATTATAAAAAGTCACCTATAACAAATTCTAGGGAAATTATTCTATGTAAATTAAAAAATTTATCTTATCTAATATCGTCGAAACTAAATCATATCGTATCCCTCTTGTTAGTGGCAAAATAGATATATAGATTTGATTATTTTGAAGGGATCACTCAAAACAAAAGTTCAACAACTTCCATGGTCTTTTAGTGAAGTAATTAAATATATTTTTAAACTTATCTGTAGCTAAAACGATATAACAAATCTTAGTGGACTACATTTGATTTTGACTGAGGTACCTTTATGTTGTTATAGAAATGGTGTGAACTCGGTCATATTTTAAATCAATGACAACGCATAGATTTTATTTTAACTAGTCATAGGACCTATGCTTCGTTCCAAGAGTTCGTCAAACTTTTAAGCAAGACTATCAAATGGATCGGGTTGAGTTGAATCCAATCTATTTAGATCAAGATCGTTTATAAATAAGTTGGGTTCAACTTATTTATTAAATAAATCTATATACTTCAATTAATATCCGACCATTTATATTTGTCAAATTCGACTCGACTCGTTTAACCTATTTCATAACGAATTAAATATGTAAACGTGATGGTTAAATGGGTTAAATATAAGGATCTTTTTCTTATTTATCGAGTTGAGCGGATTGGTGGAGGTAAACATGAATCGGACCCATTTAATAAATGAGTTAAATGAGTTTAAACTTGTTTAATATGAGTTCAAGTCGAGTTAATCGAGTCAAATTAAGTGGGTTCGATTTTTTTTTATAGCTCTACTTTCAAATGTCTAACTATGGTATATGATTTGACTAAACATCTAAAAAGTTCACTTTAATAGAATTCAATCTATAATCTCATTTTTTTTGCATTAAATTGGATGATTAATAATAATATAAATTATAAGGTATTGTCGAAATTTCGTCAAGGCAATCATTTGGTTGATTTTGAAGTAGAAATATACGTTAGAGGAAACTATGTGAGGGCTAAGAGATCGAGGAGAGGGAGGTAACAAAGAATGAAGAGTTCCTCTTCCATGGGATTTGTTTTAAGGGGAAAGTGGAGATTTTTCCTGAGATTTTTTGGGTGCTGTGGGTAAAATTTTTTAAGCAATGAAAAATGTAGTTCCCGTACTTGTGATCAAAAGTTTCTCCTAAGATGCATTGTAGTGTCTAATTTTATATAAGATTTATTTGAGCCATCGTCCAACCATTGGGACTTACATCAATGATAATAATTTAAAAAGTACTCAATCCTAATGATATATCCTCTCTCAATGTCTAATCTTGATTTTCCCGACTTAGCCCTTTGGGGTCAGGTCGTTACACACTGAACCCTCGTCTCTTCCCACCTCCACCAACCCTAGGTGGCACCCTCTCTTTTCTTCAAGTCCAAGTTCTAGGTAGCCCCCTCTCCTTTCTTCAACTCCAAGTTTTAGGCAGCACCCTCTCCTCTCCTCAGTGGTGATCACCCTCTCCTCTCTTCTAGCAACTCACCTCTCCTCTCCTCTTCTTCCCTAGAGAACCCCTCCCTCAGCACCACCACTCCCCTTCCCCCCTTTTCTCCCCCTCGACGACCCTCCCCTTACCAGCCACCACCACTAGACGACCACTGTTCCTCTCTTCTTCCACGTAGCAGCCCCACCACCACCACCAGACAATCCACCTCTCCTCTTTTCTTACCCATAGAGATCCCACCACCACCAGTAGAGTAACCCCACCCCCCCGTCTACCCCCCACCAACGCCACCACCACCGCTTCTTTCCCTCAACACCACCACCTCCTTCCCCCCGACGACTCTCTCCCCACTAGCACCACCATCGGATCACCCCCATTCTTTTTTACTTTTACGTGTTTGTATTTGTAAGTTTGTTATTTTAGGTGATGGTGAGTAATGCACTTATGTGTTATTTGACTTTTGTTAAACTTTATTATCAAGCATGCTTTTATCTTTTCTCATTACTTTTAATTTTTTTTGCTTGAAGTTTTTTTTGCTTTTATCTAATTTATTATTATTTTTATAAGATACAAGTTGTCTATGAGTTTAATTTTTTAAATTATTAAGTATGAATGATTGAAGCATGTAAGAGATAAACACCAGCTTTGACTAATCAATAACCCACTCAACATGACCCAACCTGATTCGATTTTATGGATTGCCTTGGGTTTTATAATGTAACGGTTTGGGTTTGATTGAAAAAATCCCAACCTTTAAATCATGGATTAAGTTTAGGTTGAATTCTAGCCCGACCCATGTATACCTCTCGTAGAATCCACAGCCACAACAATCTGTCGATCTCTTCTCTTCCTCCAACACTTATGAGAGAGACAAAGGAAGAAAATGAGGGGGAGGAAACATTGAAAGAGAGTGGTCGAGAAAGGAGGAAAGGGAAGTGACGAGAATGCTTCGGGCATGACGTCGCAAGCGTCTCTAGCGTGAGTGCACGAGGGTGGAAGCAGCAAAGTAGACGCTGACACCTCATCGACGAGCGACATAGAACCAGACGATGGTAAATCCTTCATATTTACCTGCACATGTGCTAGTATCACTTTTGAAGGAAGAAGACGAAAGAGAAGGAAAGGTTGCCAGCATCGATAGAGTCTAGCAAGGGCACGCAGTTGCGATCGATGGTGACCAATGGTTGGTGGCATGAGCAATGGCCAGTGGGCTCTCCACCTACACATGTTTGGTTAAAGGAGGAGAGGAAAAGAAAGGGCACTAAGAAGTGGAGAATGTGATTGAAGGGTTTCTTGACAATTGGCAAAGGTGAAGGGGACTATGAAACATGCCTACTACGATACAAGCGTATGAATTTGAAACTCAGCGAGGTGGACCTATGAGCCGACATTCTTGAGGATGATTGACCGTAAACATATGGTGCACTAGACTATTGAGCAAGAGGAGGACATGCTACCACTCAGTTAGGCTAGGTGAAAGACGGAAGATGAAGAATGGGATAAACTTTGGAGGATAATACTTGCTTGCCTTTCATTCAATACCATAATGGCTACGTATATAGCTGCTGCAAGTCTAAAAAAAAAAAAAAAAGACAACCCAATATCTTTTTAATGCAGGCAATCGACACGTTCCTCAACTCAATCTTTCCCTCTCAGTGACATGCTATTTCCTAAAAGCTAAAATGGAAGTCTTCCCAACACTTTAAATAAAGTTTGGTTGAAGGCTCGCCAATTCAAGAGGAGGAAGTTGCCCTGGTTGACTGGCTCCTTCGATTCCGCGGCAATACAGGTCAAGAAATCCAACAATTGGTCAACGATCATACCACCACAGGGACATGCGGCCATCCTCCATTGGCCGGTATCAGAGAATCCAGAGGTTGGATGGCGATCGCGGCAACCGATCGAAGCAACTGCACCAGCAGGCGCCCCTTCCCCCATCCCCCCGACGCATGGGAGAAGTACGAAGGGAGTTGGAGAAAATGATAAAGAAAAATTAGATTAATAAAATAAAAGGAAAATGTTTGGGGGACTGCACAGAATTGAACACCGACCCCACCTCCTCCCTTATGAGATGAAAAAACAAAAAAGTGGGACCCGCCCCCCTGTGAGCACCACACGCACCTCACCATCTGTCCTCTTGTGCCCCATTAGCCCCCATCCGATGGCTCCCCCTTGCCTATGGTGTCGGCACACTGGTTTACGTGAATGGGCATAAAAAATAATAATCGATTGAAGGGTTAAAAAATTGTAGAATTTTTTTTTTATGAGTTTTAGTTTCTGTATTCGAGTCCCCGTGCAAGGTTACTCCCTTTATTTAAGATTTGACAATCAAAAAATGAATTGTATCTGCATTGATTATAAGCTTAAGTTGTCAAGGAGGCATGTTACTCCCTGGCTGCGGTCATCACTAGCCACGAATAATTAAATTATAATTTACTCACTAATAATTCTCGTTAAGAAATAATTTATTCATCTCAAGGGACTATCATCGGATCATTTACGCCATAACATTCGTAATATTTCGATTATTTGTGTGTTTGGTGTGTTATATGCTATAGTGCATAATTAACTGTCGTCACCGTGCATTTAAAACATCCCACAGTAGAGCTCCTCATTTACTTTTATTACTTTTTTGTACATAGTCCTCGAAGTTGCTATCAATGACATAAAATCCCCTTTAGGCATAGAAATTACTCGGAAAGTTCCATTTTGTCATTTTTCCTTGCATAGATGTCCTTTTCAACATATTTAAGATTTTTATCTTCAGAATAATGTTTCGATCCACCATATTTGAATCTTTGAACCTCATAAAATCTTTTTGCAACTTCTAGATATAAAATCATGCTCACTTTTTATCTCTAAACCAATATATTTACAACCTTAATCAAAATTATGCATAAGATGTCCATAAAATGATACTACAATCATACTCCTTAATCAAAAATTCATTTCGAGAAAGAAGTAAAATTTTTAAAATTATTTGTCCCCACTTCAAGTTATATGAATTTATAAAAATTATAACTTAGAAAATTTAAATTTTGAACCTCATAAATTTTTTTTCCAACTTCTAGACATAAATTATCTTCCCTTCTTATCCTCAAGAGTAAGGAATTATAAATAGGGTTATTATTGTTTCAATCATAATAAATAGCTAAAGCAATATATTTACAACCTAAATTGCATTGAATTAGCACAAAATTATGTATAAAATGTCCATTGTCCCCTCTCCTCTTCAATCTTATTATTCTCTACTTGGTTAAATTAGCTACAAATTCATATTTATTATAAGTGTGAATGGTTGATTACATTTACATTAAAGGCTACCAAAGCACAAGTTGGAAGTCCTTGCAGCAAAGCGTGAGCTGTGTGTGTACGTGTGTGTGCATGTGTGCGCAAGTGTGCATGCTAGTGCATATGTGTGCGTATGCATGGGGGTGTGTGTACATCTCTACGAAAATAAGGCACCAACAACTTTCTTTAATTTTCTCCCTTTTTGTCCTCTTATTCTCATCTAATTTAAGGGATGACCCTATTTATTATGATTCTGTGCACTATTTAGGTGGCAACTACTTAGCTACGTTCCATGTTAATTGCCATGTATTTGGACACATGGCTTGATTCTAATTAAGCTTAACATTTAAACCACTTTTGCCTTTGTCAACCAACTTTTAGAATTTCTTTCCATCTCTTGTTGATAAGGTAAAAATTCAACCCTCACAAATAAAGCCCAAAATGCCCATTGACCAAGGCCTAAAAAGCTTATAAGCTTTACAACCCAAGCAATCTAGCTAAAGGATCCACCTGAGGATCCCAATTGAACTAGGCTGAGGCACATTGGTCAAAGATCTACCTAAGGATTCGACAGGGAGCTCGTATGCAAGATTCGATAAACCTCAATCCCACCCAAACATAAACAAGTGTAAATGATCTAATCTGGAAGACATAGTGAGGCTACCAGGAATGATTTTCTATTGATCAATGTTCCGATACCATGATGAGAAACAATAAACCACGAAATGACACGACAAAATTGTTGAAGTAGTTGGAGATAGCAAGGAGTCACCCAGAATAGGGTTTCTTCCCTCAATTATGATTATAAAAGGCCTTAGGGTTTCATTTATAAGAACATTCTTGTAGTTCAACTAATGAGCAAATTACAAAGCATACCTTGGAGGAAAGGCCCCCAAATTTGGATCCACATGGTAGGGCCTCTAACCATGTATATGATAGCTTTGCAAGGCATTGCATGAAATCACTAGTTAGTGGTGCCTCTAAGGCCTGCACCTTTAGGTTAAGCAAAACCTCATGGAAGTAAATCAACCAGAAGTATGTGTTTATTTAATTATTTAGTGATATATATTGATAATTCTTATATAAGCTTTACTTAAGATCTCTTATATATATATATATATATATATATATATATATATATATATATATATATGAGACAAGATGATAAAGAATTCTCGTTAGATAAATGGATACATCATTGAAAAATAAATTTGAAATGGACTTTTCCCGTTAAATAAATGAGACAAATATATGAATTATGTTTCTAATCGAGTATAGTTTGATATGACCAAAGTCCAACCCAAGCCCGACCCCGACGCCGCTGACATCCCTGGGTGTGAAGTACTAAGCATACGTGCAAAATCCCCAGCGGTCTAAATTACTCGAGAGCCCACTTGGAACGGAGACCTTGAGCATAGGTTGGTGGTGGGTGAACTCAATAAAGCCTCCCGAAGGCAGACGATGAGCCGATCGACAAGTCGACGGATTCGACCTTCGTTGGCGATGACAAGCAGATGTTCATCACTTCGGGCAATCTTCAGAGCCCAATCCCTCGCTCTCCATCCGCTTCCCCTCTTCCTATTGTTACATGCGTGCAATGGCTACATATCACTCTCTCTCTCTCTCTCTCTCTCTCTTGAAGATATGCGAGAATATCTTTTGCTATCATGTTTGGATTTTGTAATTTGCGGACGAATGCCAGTCCTATCAGGGATTTGAGACGTAAATCAGAAGATCAAAAATTTGATTGAGATCTCTGAGCGTTTAAAAAACTTTGTTGCCATCACTGCCAGAAAAAAAAAAAGAAGAGAAAAGGGATTGCTTACGATGGCCTCTCCATTGGGATCGATTTTACTCAGCCATGTTGCATTTGGCTTGTCAGATCCAGTCTCATTTCACGCTCTTAATCTTTCAAGTTGTACGCCCTGAAGGGTTTACTTGATTTCGGAAATATTGTCACTCACATTAACCTTTCAATAGAGCAACATTAACTTGTGTTTTTTGTGCAAATGAGAGTGGTGGTCTTTAGTCTTTGCATGCATATAATACTTAGCACCTATCTGTGATATCATGAACACCACCAATCTTGTATAGAGTTTTGGTTGATGTAATATTGTTACTCGTGGTAATCAAATTTTTTTTTTTCATGCTGATGGTTATATTGTTAACATGGATGATGTTCCGTACTGAACAGCAAATGCAGTGAATTCAATATTTAGAAAGTGGAACATTTCGGCCAAGATGTCCCAAACGAAGTGGAATACAAGCAACGACATCTGCAACGATGTAGGTTTCGAGGGAACTGGAGCCGTCAGTTCTATATATACCAGTGGCAGTTTCAATCCTGGCATTATTTGCGATTGTAGATTTGAAAATGGTTCTGTCTGTCATGTTACGAGATTGTATGTTGTGAATCTCTCTTTTTATTGATCTTCATTTTGCAGTACTTCATACGCAGAAAAAAAGTGTAAAAAATTATCAGTATTGAGAATGCTGCTTACGTTTTAATGAGCTTTTCAGGAAAGCATTTGATTTCAATATTACAGGAAGACTTCCGAAGGAGTTGATGAACCTTACCTACCTATACGCCCTGTAAGTGCATCTCTCCGATTCCCACTATTTACTCATCGCCTCTTCGAAACATTTGCAGATATATTTATTACTGTGGAGAAGGACCATTTCGATTCTTCAGGAAAAGAAACTATGATATCTTTTGCTGGAATTCAGCATTCCCTTTTCATTACCTGTCTTTCAAGTTACTTTTGAAACTGTTCACACATATAACACTGTTCCCCCACGTCTCCTTCCCCAACCTTCCGCAGAGGGAGAGAGAGAGAAAGTGAGCCGCTGAAGCCTGTATGGTCGATCGGGGCACCCACACACACAAACACCCCCCTCCCCCTCCCCCCCCCCCCCCCCAACCCCACCTCCGGAACCTCCCTCTCTTCCCCTCAGATCTCTGCTCTCCGGTGTGCGAGCGTCATCCTAGACATGCACGGCCGTTAGTGGTCGTGGCGGCCGTGGTGGTCGTGGTGGCGGTGCGGCTTGTCGCGGCGGCGATCTGGGGTCGTGTTGGTCGTCGGTCGCTTGTGTGGTGGCCGGTAGCGACTGTGCGGCCGTGTAGGTCTCGTCGACGTCGTTCACGGAAGCCGCGGCCGCGGCAGCTTGCCGGCGATCACGGAGGCCGCGAGCGCGGTGGCGCGCCAGCTCGTCGACGATCACGGAGGTCGCGAGCGCGGTGGCTTGTCGGCGTACGGCTGCTGCGGATGGGTGGCGACGACGATGGTCGTGACCTCCCTGAGGCAGTTGTTGTGGCCTCGGTGGCTGCGGGTGGCTTGGTTGCTGTTGCTGGGGTTGTTTTTCTGTTATCGGAGAGTTTAAATCTTTCTTTTTCTTATTTTTTTTAGTGATGTTGAATTTTATTTGTGGATAATGTGTGACCTCGAATTTTTTACGGTTGATTTTCTAATGCGAGTTTGTGGTCGAATTCAGCCTTTAGTTTGATATATTTCGTCTTTTTTGTTAGCATGATTTTTGAGATTTATTTCGTTGGTATTTTATCGTATCTATGAATGTGGGATCATCCTCCTTCTACGTAATCGTCCTATTTCTGATCTCGAGATGTATTTTTTTATTTTTACTTTATTTCTTTTCTAGTTGTTTTCTTAATTTTGACCTCGTTCAATTTCTACGGCCATGTAGCTTTTCTTATTGTCTCCCTACCCCTATGGGGTGAGTCCTTTTATATCGTATACTTACCCTTTTTCAATGAAAATTCCCTTACAAAAAAATGTTGCTTTTGAAACAACCATTTATGTAGGAGTGAACGAAAGTAGGGGTACCGTGACCTTTGACAAGTCAATGTTGCATGCTGAAGCACACATCTGGTGCGTGCAAGCTCTAGTATCTAAAACCGATAGTAGTATACATTCATTGTGATTGTTTCCAAGATTCCATTTTGTTGCACCAGATTCTTTTTGACCATTGGCATCTTGTTCGACCAATTAACTAGAGACCAACAATGTTTGCCCATTAGTTCACAAGGAAACTATTGCAAGGAAATCAATCTATTTAGCTTTGTAATCTGAGGCTTTAAAGCACATTTTTTTGGAAATCACACACATTATGCTTCTGCTTGTAGACAAAATTTGACAAGCGCACGCTTATGACAACTTTTTCTTAAAAATATGCTCTTTTTCAGTTAATAACTTATAAGAGCTTGTTAAATGGCTTCTCTCTTGCTGCTTCACTGAATTTAGTAATGTGATTTCACCATGCGCGGGCATGATTAACTATGCACTTGGTTGGGTTCTGTATGATGCAACAATATCTATCCTAGATATAATGAACCTAATTGATGTCTTGAACAGATCTTTGAATGAAAGAACTTAAATTTCAAATATTCAATCCTTCAAAATTTTGTCCCATTATTCTTGTCCAAAAAGAATTGTGTTGTTATTTTTAGTGTAAAGCAAGGACAACCTGCAAGTTATCTGGGAATATTTTTCTGATGTTCCTGCATGTTGAAGTAGATATTGTGACATGGAGATACAAACCTCACTGCACCTGTGTCTATCTTATACTTGATAAAATGAAGCTCTCTAGTAGGATGGAATGTGGCTATTACTTTTTCTACAATATATGATTTTCTTGTAGATTTGTTATTCTCGATTTAAGTATTTCTCTGCACAATTTATATACAATGTGTCTGCCAAGGCTTTAAGTGCTGATAGTAATGCCACTTCACCGTGTCAAAAAGGCATGCCCCATGTTGAGAGGCAAGCTGAGGGCATGCCACTGGGCCTGTCCGCACCATTATTATAAGGTTTTTTTAATAAATAAATATGATGCGCATTGTGGGAAACTGTAACTCACTGATGAAATCTTTTTAGGAACAGCCAGCTTTTCTTTTGTCCTGTGACATTTAACAGTGAGTTTCTTACTTGTGCAGTCAAATTCGAAAAAACTACTTTACTGGTCCCTTGCCTACATTTATAGGAAACTTCTCAGAACTGGAATACATGTAAGGGCCTTTTCGAACATTAAAGAGATACCATTTCAGAGGCTTTTCGTTGGTTCTTATTCTACTCACGAGGTGTATTTCTAATCTTTGGCTGCTGCTATTATAGAAGCATAGGACTCAACTCATTCTCAGGAGAACTTCCCAAGGAGCTTGGAAATCTCAAGAAACTTAAGTCACTGTAAGATGCTTATCCTTGTCCAAAAAGTATGGCAATTTTCTTCCTTCTCTATATAGCAACCAGAGGCTCTTCCCTACTTCTCAGTCTATTTTAAAAATTCAAAACTTCATGCTTGTCATCAATAACCTGGGCATTTAAGAGAGCCCAATTACTCACTTTGCAGGGGCATCGGCTTAAATAATTTCACAGGGCGAGTTCCACAAGAGCTTGGGAATATCACCGACCTAGAACAAATGCAAGTTACATCGGCATTTTTTATTAGGCTCCATTTTATGAAATCTAAAATCTTTTCCTTATAATTAATTTATGTTTGCCAACTTCATAGGTACATTACTAGCATCGGTGTTACCGGTGGCATACCTTCTTCATTTGCGAACTTCAAAAAGTTGAGGATAATGTAATTGCATCACATTAATGTTTTCAGGATTTTTCCAAAAAAAATAAGGTTATAAAAGGAATCATGAAAATGCTATTTTACCTATCATATTTGGTTCCAGGCATGCAGGTGATAATAACTTTGGCCAAAAACTACCAGATTTCATTGGAAACATTTCGAGCCTTGAAATTCTGTAAGGAAACATTACTGAAATTGCCTTTTCACATGGTGGCTAAGATAATGTTGAGATTTATCACTTTATTATTTCTTATTTTCTTAAGGGCCCCCATGTATGTTTCCGCTGAATCCTTTATATAATGAAAATTCGGGTTTTAGAATCATTAGCTTGATGATTTCTTCTGACACATATGGTCCTAGAAACTACCAAATTCAAACCAAAAATCTAATTTTTATATCAGTAGGTGGGATGTAGGGTGCTTTGTAGCATTGGATACGTGTGCTTTATCCTGTCTATAATGTTAACTCTTTTATTCAATTTTGCACCCTGAGTAGTCATCCCTCTCAGTCATTAAAAAGAAAGTGCTGACCTGTCCAAACTTTTTACGAAGAGACGCTTCACCAGCATTGAGGTGGGGGCTTAGGCTACGTTTGCTTCGAGGTTATTGATTGGAATAAGGGTTAATAGATGGGTTAGGAATAGATTTGGGTGTAGGTTGCATAGGATACGAGGTATCATTAAAAGTTGTGCCTGCATGGATTATGAAGTCTACCAACACTCTCTCTTTCAACATATAACTCAAAAAATATTACGTAATAATTATAATCAATCACATCAAAATCTACTAACTCTCTCTCTCTTCTCACACAAAACCACTATATTGATCATTAATAAAATTTTCAATCATTACAATCCCACCAATCATTACAAACCCACCAACCAAACACTTTCTTATATTTATTCCACTCCAATTCTATCCTGAAATAGCACCATCCTTCTACCAAATGCAACCTTAGAGTGTAGAAGTCTAAATAGACCTTATGAAGCAACTTGTTATTTGTCAAAAAAAACTTGGCTTGTTTGCTACTTTATCTTATATAAAAGCACCTCATATTTATTTGGTTCTTCTTACATCTCAAAAAAAAAAAAGAGATTATTCTTGCTTAATGTATATGTAGAGATTTTAGGTAGGAGAATAATTATTGTTATTGAAAAAAAAAAGAGACCCTAACCATCTTTATATAAAGAGGAGCAAGGGTATACATGGCAACACCAATTAAACCTTTTACTAAAAATAGACACGATCAAATAAGGAGATAGAATCTCCAACTTTATTTCCTAACACTCTCCTGCAAATTGAGACGTGGGAGATGACGAAGACTTTGATCATAAGGTTGTAAAGATCCAGTCTCGTCGACATGGTAGTCCGCTTCTTCATGTCTTCAACCCTCGGTGCCCTTTCTTGTATACCTTCACAGAGCTAATCAACGCTCAGTTTCTCTTGAGATGCATGAGAGTGTTACCTAAACTTTGACATCTTGAGGCGGCTCCTGTCTTCAAATCTTGTATCTTCCTTTCAACATATAAGGATCCAACGGAGATAACTCAAACTTTGAGGGTTACAAATAAGCATCCCAACACTAAAGACTTAACTTTAAAGAAAATAAAAAAATTAGACTTAATCATAAAATGACCCTAATTTTTTAAATTTTAAATGAGAGAAAGAAACTCCTTCAAAAACATCATCAAAGAGGGTTTTCTTCCCTTGACTTCATCCTCTGTTAGCAAGGGGCTGTGGCTGCCTGTGGAGTAATTCGACTCCATGCCCCCATCAAGATCGGCAACTCCTTGGAGGTCAAGATGATGCACGTGACCTAGAGAGCGCATGTGCGGAGGATTAGAACGCGGGGGGCGATGCTACAGTGGCTGGGAAGTCGGTGGCGGAGCTCCGATGAACCAGAGTAGGTTCGGACCACCTTGGTCCGGTAGAGTACCTTCCGTAGAACTCAATGGTGTCATCAAATCCTCGATCAGATGAGGTTTGAGGGTCCAAAATCCCAATTTGGTCCACGACGTTGACCGACGGTGTTCGGGCCTTTTTGGCTCATCGGTGGTGACTCCGGCAACCGATGGTGGCCGAAGGGGTTGTGGTCGGTTGGTGTTGTTTCAGCGACATACCCCTCCAAGGTTAATGGTAATTGGTGGTCGGAGGTGGTGTCGGCGTGACTTTTTTTGGTCGGTGACGAGTAGCTGCAGAAGAGAAAGTAGAAGCGGGAGAGGAGAAGTTGTGGGAGAGGCGAGCTTCTCCGGTAGCTTGTTAGAGGCCAGCGACGTCGTCGAAGGGCCTCCTCCCTTTAGGTTTTCCTTTCCCAAATCTTAAACCACCAAGATCAGTGGCTCTGATATCATGTAGAGATTTTATGTGAGAAAATAATTATTCTTGTTGCTAAAAAAAAGATCCCAATCCTTTTTATATAATGTGAGGCAAGAGCATACATAAAAATACTAATTAAACCATTTACTAACAATAAATACAACTAAATAAGAAGATAAAATCTTTAATTTTATTTCCTAACCGTATACACGGCTAATATTGGCGATCCTTAACTATATTCCATACAATGTAATAACCAATAACTACAATCCATATGTTCATGCCTTTCGAACACAATTAAAATTGAAATCACACTATGATTGAATAAGATAAATCCTAGAGTTGATGTGAACTAAAAATATGAAATCGGCGATAATCATCTGGACGGACACCCTTTACCCTTTTGCGAAGAAAAAAGTTAAAATTGGACAAAGGGATCAAATTTTTAAGGAATACAATTTTTTTCTTAACATTTTTTTGTTTTTTTCTTTTTATTTTATCTTCTTTAGAACTTCTATGATGGAGAGAAGTGACACTATACATTTCTGTATAACGAAGTGGGAAAAAAATTGAAGTGCTTGTCCTTGATAATCAAAGGCTACATTGTAATCTATATGCACCAATATTCAGAAAGTTGCCATCTGATTTCAGTCAAATAGGTCAATGACCTGTTACTATGCTGTTGATTGATTACTAAAATGAATAGAAAATAACTACAATATTGCTACAACTTGCTTATGTTCATATTAAGTGTTCGAAAGCAAATGGAATTTGAAGGTGCAACACATAAAGGCCAGAATGTAGCACAAGATCCAATAATAGGCCATTAAATTAGCTTGAAATTTTATAACACAAAATACGATGCTTGACCAAAGTGTAGGGTCCCATGTTGAGACATATTATGTGTTGAGACATATTATGTGCTATTGAGTTAAGATCCACTTAGATGTGTTATTTGGAATCTTATGTTCAGTCCTACCTTGGTGATTATGGAGTGCCAAAGGGTAATGGAGGCCAATATATATGGAGCCATGTAACCCTCTTGTGAGGAGAGGCAATAATAAAAGATCTGCTAATGAGGATTTCTTACATGTTTTCTCCCTTCTCTTTGTGAGAGGGGTTTTTCACATGAACCAAAATTTTCCTTTATGTTGATTTTTATCTTGCTTTTGTCCATTATTTTAGTGGTTCATCTTTTCGGGTATATTTTGTCATTTCGACATGATATTGAATCAATCCCATGGGTTCTTATCTCTATTCATGCTTTATTCTTGGATTCGGTTAGTGTTCCTCAATTCTAGACTTTCTCAAGATTGGTAGAGGATGACATTGACATGCTAGGCACCCCTACAAGAGCAACACTTAGAGGTAGTTTTGGTAGTCGCGGCTAGTCGTGTAAGCAATGCATGTAGGCTAATGAGGCATCTCTAATAGTTGACATTGTGCATTCGCAATGCAAGTGGTGCTATGGCATGCTAGAATAACTATAATGGCCATAGGCATACCATGGTGGTTGTGAAAAAAAATGTGAACCTTAATCTCATAGCAAAATTTCAATGATGGATGTGTGGTGTCATGTCTTAGTAGCCTCCTGACCAATCAAGGCCTAGGTTAAAGAGTGTGATTTAATTAGGTCCTAGATAAATGGATAGTTAGAGTAAAAAAGTAGTCTAATTTTTAACGTTGTTTTAATAAACACTAAATACATTCTAAGATTAACATATCACACAAGGTGCATACAACATAGCAAAATAATATAATTTTAGGAGGATATAGTTGCAAATAACATAAAAGTTGTGATTTAAAACTGCATACATACACATCATCACTGAAATACTTAAAGCTTACATAGTAAGAGTCATAAATATAATAATTTTAAAAACAAATTATTTACGAGGTTGAGTTGTGCCCCTCTGTCAATATTGACACAATAGGCGGCTGGACAAAATGGGGCATACAACAATAGTTACTATCTAGTTTCAAAAGAATAGGTGCGTATATACCTCCAAAACAACTGACTCGCGAAGTCCCGGGTAGTTGTCATGATGCTTCAGGGTAAATCTTGCTTGTCATATAGTATGGTGTACAATTGTATATTCCATAAGCTAAATCAACATCCCAAAACCAAATACCCAACAATTATCCAATTGGTTATTGTTGGAGATAATTTAGGAATTAGAATTAGGAAAGTATAATTATCTTTTTCCATGGTTATTTATTTCCTAATTGTAGGGATATGTTTTTTAGTTTGTTGGAGATGTGATTTGTTTCCATGTTTAAGAATTAGGATTAGAAGTAGGAATAATTTCTTTCTATATAAAGGGATGAACTTTATTATTTTTCTATGAGATCTAGAATGAATATTTTCTAGTAATCAAAATTTCTATAGTTATTATTATTTTTTTAAAAGTTGAAGGGTGACTATCTGTATGATAATCACCTAAATTCATTACTCAAAAGAGAAGTTGCAGGGCTATAATTACAAGGTGGACTCCCAAATCACCGCCTAGGAGGAAATGGAGCATACAATATTTTCAACATAAGGCATCTTGCCCTTGAACGCAACTTCATTCCTTCCCAACCACACGCTCCACAGGACCGCTAACACTCTCGCATTCTCTTTCCTTAATCTGAAAGTGCTGCCCCCACCATGGACATTACCACTTCGAAATAAAGACCAAAATCCGTCCATGTTTCCGAAGACAATCCAGCCAATCTCCATCCTCTGCCAAACCTACGTGACGAACGGACATTCGAAGAAAAGGTGCTGAACATCTTCATCTGCCCCTTTGCAGAGGGGCAGCTAAGGTCATCCGTCGCAGTCCACTTTGCTCTCCAAGCCTTGGTCACAATTCTACCTCTTCTCACGAGCAAGGCGAAAATTCTAACATTCAATGGCCATTCTACCGTCCAGAGCAACCAACAATCCCTTAGAAGATCAATATCCAACGTATGCGACGTAGCACAAAGCCTATGGAAAGCCTTAGCCACAACAAACTCCCCCTCGTCCCAGCAGTAGGTGTCCCTCCCTTCTTCCGGTTCCTAGCCTTCTAGCTCACACAACATCTATTGGAACTTAGCGTGCCTCTAATCTGACAACACCCCCGAAAAGGTGGGGCACCAGGCCCCGTCCCAATAACTCCCCATCGTTGCCTCCCGATCCACAGCTGATGTAAACACATTTACACTACTTAAAATGTCTATTTATGCATGTTCTTAAGCATAGGATTGCATTTCATGATATAAATATTGCATAACATGCATCATCTCGCATTTAGAGTAGTTTGAATAAAATGGAGGTTAATTGTCTCCTTTTATGTGTTTGGACAGGGCAAACATTTTATCAGAGCCTCGGATCAAAGATCCAACCGTATGGATATGATCAGGGCGACGATTGGAGTTCAACGACTCCAAGATCGCCCTAATCAGGCATCCGTAGCATCAGATAGAGATCGGGGAACCCTAGAAAATCAAGGGCCAGGATGGTGTAAATCCGCACTTCAGATGACAAATCCGACCGCACGGATGAATTCGGATCGACGATCGCAGCCCAACGACACAAAAATCGAGTCAATCCGACATCCGTGGCACCATCTACAACTTCCAGAAGATGGACGGCCAAGATGGCGCCACGTGGCGCCATCTCAGCCGCCCAAACGGCCGCTTGCATCTTGAGAAGACCGCGCACCCGTCTTCTCTCCGCCGTTGGATCTCGATCCAACGGCTGCGACGCGCCCGCGCTGAAGTCAAGCGCTCGACACAAACGCGACCGCAGCGCAGCGGTCGAGCGCTCTAACGCGAAGCAGGGACGCGGGTTCGAGCTGCGCCCCGCAGAAATTGGAGCGGTGGCGCGCCTCCAATCGACCGCACGATCGCGATCCAACGGCCGCACGCGCCCGATAGCGCCGACGCGCGATTGGACGCGCGCGTGAACACGCGATCGCACGCACAGGCAGGCGAGCGGCAGCGGTGAAGGCGCGATTTTAAGCCGTCCGATCTCGCGATCGGACGGCTGAGACTTCGCGGACGTGTGTAGGCGTTACGCATGTGGGCAGCCGAGCGGGCGCGCGTGGGAGCGACGGCGACGGCCACGTCGGGGCTTTAGTGACGGATTTATCCGTCACTAAAGACCCCTTATTTATTATTTTGAAGATGTAATGTCTATTTTGCCCCCACTCCTTGCAATTATAAAAGGAGACCCCCTCCATACGAAATTTTCATCCATTCTTTCTCCTCTCTACCCCTCCAAAGCTCAAGAGAAGCTTGTCCCACACCCGGGATGCTTCTCGCGAGATAAAGTCCAATTTTCATTCCCCTTCGGAAGTGGATCCCGCGACGACGACGGCATGCTGCTTCGTTCCCGTTCTTCTGCTTCGTCCTCCTTCGTCCCGCTTCGTTTTCCTTCGTCCATGCGTCGTCCCGTCCGGCTCGTCCTCCGAGCAACCGTCGAGGAGGATTTCTCTCTCCTTATTCTTTTTACCGCTTTTTAGTATAGATTTACTGCTTTCTAGATTAATCTACTCGTCCTCCAAGCAATCGTCGAGGAGGACATTTCTCCCTCCATTCTTTTAATGCTTTCTAGAGTAAATTTATCGCTTTTTAGAGTAATTATTTTATGCTTTCTAGTTGTAATGAACAATCACTTCAATGCAAAAATTCCTTGTTTATTCTACATCTCATTTTGATTTCTCTGTGTAATATTCTTTTTCTCTCTTACTCTCTCTTTCTCTTCTATTTATTGTAAATAGTTAGATAGTACTAAATTGAATTATTCTGTAACAAATAAAAAGAAACGCGTAGTTTTTAAATCAAACGTTCGCCTCCCTGTGTTCGACCCGAAATTTTAATTTCGGTATAAATTTTATTTGTTGAACACGAATTCTTCGCTTTCGAACTACAACGACAGGTTTTCCAAAACCGAACACGTTAGCGTAGGTTCGTAATCGTTCAACAACAGCTCTCAAGAAAAGGCAAGGGTACTTGTTGCAAAGGCTACTGCCTTCTCCTTGCCAATCGTCCAACTAGAATATGAAGGTGTCCCCCTCTCCCACATAGGGTGAAAAGAAGGCGCGCACATTCAAAGACACTGACGCTAGTCCTCTCAAGAAATGAGAAGCTTCAGGCGGTGGAGACTCCAGAGGCCCCCAAGATAGGAACAAGCCATAGCACTATTGCAACACGTCACCAAAAAGGCCCTACTCCCACCCCACTAGCCTAGTAATCCACTTCGTGAGAAGGCTCAAGTTGACCCCCTCCACATCTCTAAACCCGAGTCCACCCTACTGCATGCGTCGACAAACCTCCTCCTAGGCGGCCACCCTTGCCCCATTCCCCATTGACTCCATATTAAACCAGAAGAAGTCACGCATTAATCCTGTAAGCTTCTTCTCCACCTATCGTGGCACTCTAAAAGCGGAGAGGAAGTAGGCTAGTACGAAGGACAAAATCGCCTTAACCAATGTCAACCTTCCTCCCCCCCCCTCGAGCAACTTGGAAGACCACCCTACCAACCTCCTCTCCATTCTCTCTAGTAAGGGCAACTGGTCCTGCAACCTGAGACAACTGTCAGACAAAGGCAACCCCAGATATGACAGCGGTAGCGTTCCTACACTTGTCCTGAGTGTGTCGCCAGAAGCCTCCACTTCCTCGTTTGACATATTTATCGGAACAAAGCTTGATTTCCCATAATTAATTTGCAGCCCTGAGGCCTCACTAAAAAGCTCCAAAAGTATGCACATCCTTTTTGCCTCTAGAACAGACCCCTTCACCAGAAATAACGTATCATCTACGTACTGTAGCATTGGAACCTCCCTATCAGCACCAAGTGCGAAACCTCTAAGTAGACCCCTCACAAGGACCTGTGAATTACCTTTGCAAGGGCTATCCACCGCCAAGACAAACAACATCGGGGCAAGCGGGCAACCCTGTCTAACCCTTCTCCGAGGTTGCACCCAACCTCCTGTAGGGTTCCCATTAATCAGAACAGAGAAAGACATCGTCGTAACACACCTCTTCATCTAGTCAATCCAAACCTGAGGGAAGCCCCTATTCATCAGGGAGGCTCGCTGAAAGTCCCACCGAATCAAATCATATACCTTGCTACAATCAACCTTCCAAAGAAAAGTTATCTTCTTCTCTCTCCTCCAGGTAGCTAGGGCCTCCATAGCCACAACAAAGCCATCCGGGATGTCTCTCCCCAGGACAAAAACTATCTACACGGGTGAGATTAAGTCACCCAGAAGCCCACATAGTATGTTAGCTAAGACCTTTGCGACAGTGAGATAATAGCATTAGACAAAGTGATCGGCCTAAAGTCTTCGATGGCCTCCGCACCTTCTCTCTTAGGCAGAAGGAAGAGGTAGAATTTATTAAGCCTGTCAAAGCCCATGTTCCCTGCCGCAAACTTCTCCATCACCTGCAACACCTCCTCCTTAACTAGAGACTAGAATTCCCTGTAGAAGACAACTGGAAACTCATCCAGACCCGGGCACCCATCTGCATTGAGTCCCCACACCGCTTCCCTCATCTCATCCTCCGTGAAGTAGGTCATGGGGGCCATTGCCTAGTCCGTAGAGATGCTCTGTACGTTCTCACCCTTCCACCTCTAGTTCTCTCTCTTATGCCTTCCTATGAACTCCCTGAAGAAATAATTAATTATTATTTCCTAGCTTGCCTTGCAGGTCATGTCATCTATAATCATCCCTCCATATGGGGGGTGATAGAAACGTATCCTCCTCTTGGCATCTACATTTTCTAGTAGTTGCCACAAATCTTGTGGCCCATACTACAACTTAGGAACGTTAATTATATCTAGTCATTACTATTGCTACGACTATTGTTTGGCTACTATTTCTGCTATGGTCTTTGTGTTTTATTGCTACTCCACTTTAGCAACTACTTCGTACTCCTTCAATTGCCTACATTAAGGGGGAGTTCTAATGAAACTAATATAAAACAATCATACAAAATAAGACAAGGATTTATAAAGGAAACCCTTGCTGAAAAAACTTCTTCCTAGATCTTTCAATTTAGGATTTTGCCCCTACTTCAGTAGGAATTACTATCCACAAATGATATTACAAATCTCCTCTCATGGACAACTCTCAAGGAGAGTTTTGCCCCTCTATTAAGAGGAAAAGTAAACTCACCATTTGGGTACCCAGATAAACTATCAAAAATAAAGAATATAAAGTCCTATGAGCCTTGAAAGATGTAGAGTAAATAATAGGCTAAGAAAACTTCCTTTGTAAGCCTATAAGATGCATAGAATCAAAGTAGGGAGTGTGGAATGCTCTTAAGATGTTGCAAAGAGCATAATGGAGCACAAGAGCACTAGAAAACTTAGAAAGAGATTTGAATAATTTTGCATTAGAATGTTTCTTCTCTTGGTGTGTAGCCTTAAGGCAACATTAGGTAGGTATTTATAGGTGTAGGAGATTAGGTTTAGGCATTTAAATTCATTTGAATTTGAATTTGAATGGTATAAATTGAGGTGAAATAGCCATCCAACATTAATCATATTTCGACAACATTAGACGTTTGAAAAATAAGTCAAGATGTTTGAAAGATATGGTTTGGTCATCTGAAAATCAAATTAGGCATTTGAAACACAAATAGAAGACATCTGAGGAAGAGTCGGATGTTTGAAAATAAATGCCATAACGATTAAACGATTCCAGTAAGCCAACGTTTGAAATAGGAGACATCTAGTATCAAAGTTAAGACATCTTAGATCATAATTCAAACATTTAGTCCTAAAGTCCAAAATAAGATTGTCTAAAAACAATGACATCTGTTGAAAGTGATTAGACATCTCAAAGAAAGAATTAGAAGTTTGCAGAAAGAAAATGCACAATTCAAATTATAATAATTGAAGCATTAATTAATGGTTAATCGTTTGTGTTGGGAAAATAAATGATTTGATTATTTTCTGAGCCCTAGTACCTTTATATAGAAAGGTACAAGGGAGAAATAACATAATACACCTGCATAGAAATAGAAAAATGTAAATAATCCCCCAATACAACTCAACATTCCCCCTCAATCTGGAGCATAAACATTAAGCATACTCAACTTGGAACATAGGATCTCAAGTCACTTCCTAGAGAGTACTTTTGTGAATATATCTGCTATATAATCTTCAGTGCAAATGTGTGGTGTATAGATCTTCTTACTTGCAATGTTCTCTCTGATAAAGTGATAGTCCACTTCAATGTGCTTTGTCTGCTCATGAAATGCATGATTATTGGCAATAAGGGTAGTTGCCTTATTGTCACAATAAATAGGATCAACCCTAGAAACATTGACCCCAAAGTCCTGTAATATGGATCGGACTCATAGTAACTTGCAAGTGGTATGTACCATGACTTTATACTCAGGTTCTGTACTTGACCTCGAGATCATTGCTTGCTTCTTTCTCATCCAAGTGACGAGGTTGCCCCCTACATAGGTGCAGTAGCTAATGGTGGACCTCCTATCCTCATGTGCCCCAGCATATTCGACATCAGAATAACCACATATATCAACATGTTCATGGTTTTGGAAGTGAAGTCCCTTCCTAGGGACATTCTTTATATATCACAGTAGCTGACAAACTTCATCATTGTGGATCTCCCTTGGTGCTTATATAAATTGACTTAGCTGCCCAACTGTAAAGGAAATATTTGGCCTAGTAACTATCATATACAATAGCTTTCCAATGATGGCACGATATTTGGTCATGCCCTGCAGCAAGGGACTATCAACATTTGCAAGAGGCAAAGAGGCATCCATAGGTATGCATGCTGGTTTGCACTCCAACATACTAGCTTCCTTTAGCATGTCAAGAACATATTTGCACTAAGATAGCACAAGTCCTATCTGTTGTACCTCAATACCAAGGAAGTAATTAATAGGGCCTAAATCATTAGTAACAAACTGCGAATGTAGCAATGCCTTAGTATCCTTTATGCCTGTCAAAAGAATATCATCAACATAAACAATAAGAATGACAGAACCTGTCTCCTTGTGCGGCGTGAACACAGAGTGATCTGCAGAAGACCTAGCAAAGCTATGCTCTTGTACAACCTTGCTAAACCTTTTAAACCATGCCCTCGAATTTTGTTTTAAGCCATAAATTGCTTTCTTCAAGTTGCAAACCTTTTAACAATGCCCTTTAATTATGAAATTCGGAGGCTACTGCATGTAGACTTCCTCTTCCAATTCTCCATACAAAAAAGGCATTCTTGATATCTAGTTGGTGGACAATCCACCTCTTGTTAGCAAGAGTTTTACAGAATTAAGCCATGCCATTTAGGAAAAAGTCTCAAAATAGTCCACCCCAAACATCTGTGTATAGCCTTGGCTACTAAGCAAGCTTTGTAACGTTCAACGGTGTCATTAAGATGACATTTAAGGGTGAACACCCACCTACACCCCACAACTATAGCTCTTGGAGGTAGGTCAACGAGGTCCCACGTTCCACGAGATTGCAGAACTGCCATCTCTTCTTCCATAGCAAGCATCCAAGATGGATCTTTGAATGCTTCACGATGATCCCATGGTACCTGAGTACTATCAATTGCCAAAGAAAGTTGTCGTCCTGCTGCAAGTAAATGGTCAAGTGGCATAAACTGAGAAACAAGATGTTTAACACAAGATTGCTGAAGCTTTTGTTGTGCTATGGGAAAGTCTAGATCTGTGCCATGAGAAGCAGGAGGTACCTGATCCTCAGATGAATCATTGATGGCTAGAGAGGATTGAGAAGGAATGGTAGACAACGGTTCATCTACCTGAGGAGTATCTGCAGACTTATGTTGAAAGTGTTTACGAAAAGTATCTGTAATGTCTAGATGTCTAGGAAAGAACTAGAATCAGGCAGGTTTGTCTTCTGTATAGGCGACTCAGAGGGCTATGGTGGATCAAAAGGCATAGGAAGAGGGACATCCTGGGGTGTAACCTATGTGCAAAGCTCCCCCTTCTTAGGGTAGTAAGAAATCTCTTCAAAAAAGGTGGTGTTTGCAGAGACATAAAAACATCGTGTTATAGGGTTGTAGCACTGGTATCTCTTCTGAGTCCTGAAATAACACAAAAAAATATATTTAACCGAGTGAGGAGGAATTTTGTTCACCTTGAAGAGATGGAAAAAGCACATAGCCAAACATAGCAGGAGTGACAGAAAACAAATGTTTGCCAAAAAACAAAGCAGAGTAAGGGGTTTTACCACCCAAAACGGATGAGGACACTTAATTTACTAAAAACGTCATAGTCAAAGCTCCGTCAGCGTGAGGGAACATTCATATGAAACATGATAGTACGACCAACGTCCAAAAGATGACATAGTTTATGTTCAGCCATCCCATTTTGTTGGGAGGTGTGAATGTAAGACGTTTGATGAATAGTCCCAAGCGACGGAAAAGACTAAGTAAGCTTGGCATTCACAAATTCTAAACCATTATCACTCTTGAAATTTTCTATAATAGTGGAAACTGAGTCTTTATTTCTTGAATAAAATAATTTTAAATAAGAACATGAACTTCATATTTTTCTTTCATCGTAAAAACCCAAGATATCCTAGTACAATCATTAAATAAGAGAAAATACTGAAAACCTCTAAGACTATAAACCGTACACAGGCTCCAAACATCAGCATGAATCAACTCTAGTACAGATTCAATACATTTATTCTGAGAATGAAAAGATGATCTATGGTGCTTGCCAAGTTGGCAAGCCTCACAACGAAAAGACTCTGGAAAGGATAACTTTGGAAATTGGCGATGTAGCACGGGCAGACTAGGGTGGCCAAGATGTAGGTGTCACTGGAGAGCAGTGGTGGCATAGACAACATTAGCAGAAGACTGTGGTGGAACATGGAGGTAGTAAAGACAGCTTTGCTCAAGTCCTCCGCCAATCCACCTCATCATCTAGAGGTCTTGCAAAAAGAAATACTATTCATGAAAAATAGCTTGGCATCACATATCTCTGGTAATTTGACTAATAGATATCAAATTAAGAGTAAAATTCGGGGCATGCATAACATTAGGCAGTGGCAATGTAAGAAACAGGGAAACATTCCTAGTCCTGCAACAGGTGACAGACCACCATCTGTTACCTTAACCTGAAAGGGGGTAGCAGGATCCTGAAGGGAGGAAAATAAACCAATATCACTAGTGATATGTGAAACACCTAAATCTACAATCTAGGCTGGAGCCTGAGACTTGGCAGACATAGTAGAGGTACTTAGGGCCTTCTGAATTGATGTGGAGGTGGAGGCCTGAGAAGCAACAAATTTCTCGTACTCTACATTTAATATAGTAATATGGCCATCATCTTCATGTTTCTGAGTGGGATTCTCTATAGAGACCTGGTGAACACGTGGATCCATCCCCTGAGGGTACCCATCCTTCACCCGACAACGATCCACTATATGGCCATTTTTGTGATAGTACTCATAGAAATGGGAACACTCCATCCACGACCTCTACCACCTCGGGCACCACCACCACCACCACGTCCACCTTGACCTCTTGAAGAGGGATTACCACGACCATGATTTATGGAGGCCATGACAAAGGAATCAAAAATAGATATGGGGTCGAAAGTCTCCAATCTAAGCAGAAGAGCATAAATTTGTGTAGGCATCGGAATCTCATCTATCGTCATGAATTGATCTTTGAGCCCTTGTATTCAGGGCCAAGATCGGATAATAGTTGAATTGACCGAATCGCCTCCCGCTCTTTGGTTATGACTGCAACATTAGTTGATATGGGCTGATGTATATCCTGCTCATCCCATAGTTTTTTCATCGTCCCATAATACTCGGCTAATAGCATGGAACCTTTCCTGGAGGTGTGTAACTCTTCCACAACACGATAAAGCTAAGTAATATTACTCTTGTGAGAGTGTATCTCATGTAACACTTCCCACATTTTCTTCGTTGAGGCATATGCTGTAACTTGTTTTGTAATCATTATGTCATGCTTCATGAGACATGTAGCAACCCAATCATATTCAGCCTCCCAGTCAGCAGATTTCACAACATGCTCGTCTTGAGTAAGAATATACTTTTTTCAATGAGATCCAATGACCTGGGAAAATGACATAGACTATACTAAGAAGTTGGATTCATCCAACTTTATAGAGGTCCTCTGCATGTGTGGGGGAGCACTCATGGTAGACACTTTTCCCATTGAGTCTCTCACATTATCCTTCTGGTCTGCCATGTGCACCCGATTCACGATATCACCCTCCACCAAAGTTGTAGCAAATTCAGCTCATGTGCTCCTCACAATAGAGCAAACCACGATTTGAAAAAAAATATTTCATCACATCCAAGGCGTAGCTGCTCCTGCTTGGGTAAAATGGGCCCCTAAGCAAGGCAGCCTTTTCCTCATAGACTTGAGCTAGTGTAGGAGGAAGGAGGGTCTACAAGACCCCTGCCGAGGGAGAAGCCCTCGTGAGTGCGCCCAAGGGCCTTGGATGATGTTGCTGAAGGAGGGTCCTACACAAAGAAGCCTACGTAGGCGGCACTACGGGCTCTCTACGGTGGTGGGTAGTGTCGCAGCAATAGGGAAACCTCCTGTGATGGTGCTGGAGTGATGCTCCGGTGAAGAGGCGATGAAGGAGGGTCCTTTATGGTTCCAGTGACAATGTTGGGGGGAGAGGGAAGTTGCTGGTAGAAGCCCTCATGGTCGGAGGTGCGTCGGTGGGATTGGCAGCGCAGAGGAGGAAGAAAAGGGTTTCGGTGGATGGTTGGAGGCTAGGGTTTGTGTGGGATATTCGAGCACTGGTCTAGGACCACTGCTCTGATATCAAGTTGGACAAAAACAAATGATTTGATTATTCTATGAGAGCCTTAGTACCTTTATATAGAAAGGTACAAGGGAGAAATAACAAAACACACCGACATAGAAATAGAAAAATATAAATAAGACATTAATACAACTCAACAGTTTGAGTTTGAAAATATAATTGTTGAGAAATTTTCAAACTTAATCAAATGTTTGAGAAACAAAGATGTCTGAAATCATAAGTAGATTAAGATGAGAAAAGGTGAAGTAAACTGACATATTTTTCAAATTCAGGCATATATTTGAAAGCAAACATAGATGTCCAAAATACTAAATAAATGAGGATGGATAGTTATAAGAAAGACAAGCTTTAAAAAGATAAATAGACAACTAAAGAAATAAGTTAGAAGTCTTGAAGAGATCGATCATATGTATAAAAGGAAGATTTCTCAAGGTCTTAAGGATAGAGAAAGATGAGGTAGGTTCTAAGGTATATCCTATTAATATTTTCAAGAGAGAAAATGTTCTTTTTACATTCTACGAAGAAAATAATACATTAAAATAAATCTAAGCTCTATCTTCTGCAAATCTTTAAGCTTTCCTCCTTGACGCTTTTTCTTCGTAACTCCTCCATCCTTTCACAGAGTTTGAGGTTGAGCTTTCATCAAGCTTCATCAAATTGTTAACCTTGAAATATTGATCTCTAAACACAATGTTAAGCATAACTTATTTTGTTATTATCAAAATCAATGATCGTTGTGTTTATGCACCAACACATGCTTTAGCTATTCTTGTGCTAGTTATGGATGTACTTCCTACTGTGGTTGCTTGCCTACCTATTGTGTACCACATTTGCCACCTCATCCTCGATCTTGATGTTGTACTTAATCTTGTCCTCATCCTCATCCCTGTACTTGATCTCATTCTCGTCCTTACCCTCGTCCTTCTATGGGTTCTACTATATTCCCGTCTTCGCCTTCATCCTCATCCTCATTAGCACGTATAAGGACCTTAACTTCAATGAATTGTCAATTAACCTCTTCTTCCAAAATCTGTGTTGCCTCTAATGCAATGGCTCTAATAGAATCCAAGTTAAGTCTACTGGCAATTAGCTTCAAAATCTTATTTCATATTGAGATTTGAAATTGAAATTGATAAGAAATAAATTATGATCTAATTAGATAGAAATTTAGATGCTTTTATTTTAATCTGTGTTAATTTTAATAATTTAATTATATTTTCTTATTGTATCAAATCTTCTCTCTGTATAAAAAAAATGATATAACTTATTTATTTCATTGAGAAAAATTATTTCCTCGTGGTACCAAAACGAATCAATCTTGGATTTGTTTGTTAAAATATTATTATTGTATCTTTATTTGTGTTATTGAGTTCTTGGAGATGCCAACGATGGCATCTCGCATTGCAGCAGAAAAAGGTTTTGTTGTGAGGCGCGTAAGGCATGCCACGAGGAAGGTGCCTCGTGATGAGAGTTTGCGTGAGAGATTGCGATGGGGTTCTCGCGCGAGATCGCGCAAAGTCGGAGAAGGAGAAGAGCGTGTGGTGCAAGAGGACCTCGATAGCAATGGCGATGCTTGTAGAGGAGGCACTCACGGAGGAGATACGCGCAAGGAGGAGCTCATGCGTTGAAAAGAGCCTCGCAATGACGAGGCAACACACAAGAGGTGGTTGCTACGATCCGCAAAGCATCGCGGACCTGCCACGGCGACACTACAATGTCACTATTGGCGGAGCGATGAAAAGGAACCGCTGCTGGGTGCTGGTGGTGAGGAGAAGAGACCACAGAGGAAGCGCGAAGAGGATGAAAGTGAGGAAGCTTGTGCGAGAAGAAGGCGGGGCGGCGGTGTTGGTGTTGATCTTTGATGACGCGAGGAGGCGCTGAGCAATAGTGACGAGTGGTGCTGCTCATGTGAAGGCTGCGATGAAGCATTGGGGGTTTAAAACCCTAAAAGCTTTTCCAGTAAACTTGCAAAATCTATCCTTGTATACTTATTTTTTTTTACTTGTTATTTTCGTGAAAGGAAGGAAAAAAGGGAAAGAAAAAAAGAAAGAGAGAGAAAGTTAAGGAAAAGGTGAAGAAAATTAGAAAAAAAAGATTTTTTGAGAAGGATTAAAAAAAAGAATGATGGATTTTCAAGAGAAAGGGAGAGAATCTCTTCTGTATGTTTATTTCTTCTCCCATACAAGTACGGGAGAAATGAGGAGTGTGAGAGCTAATTTGTAATCCCAGGAGAGCCTCTTTTGTCTTTGAGGTCCTAACATGAAGAAATTGCCTTTCTTTGGTGGTCCCTAAAGAAGAGAGGACCATTATTTTTAGTCTCTAGAGGAGAGACCTCTTTTTTCGAGTTTCCATGTGGGAGAGACATCGTTTCTTTGTCTCCATGAGGGGGCAACTCTTCAGAGTTCTTAAATGGGATGGTACCAGCATTAGATCAATTGTTTACGACATATCTCCAAACTCCTACCTATACCTACCTATAGACAAGTTGAAGATGCAAGGAAGCCAATGACACAAAAGGCATGAGGAAGTCGTGACGCAGCAACATCATTTTATTTGTGTTGTGTTTTTTGTTTTGTGGAGTAGGAATATCTTTTATACAAGTTGAGCATTCCATGCTTCAGCTTGAGGGGGGTGTTGAGGGGTGTGTTTATTGGAGTGGTACACTTAGTTCTCCATAGTGGAGTGAAGAAAAGAGTGGTGTGTGGGAGCCTATAAATAGGCTGTTGTACCCTTATCTGTCCTAGGTAGCTGCTAGATTTGAAGATCGCATTGAAGATGTGTTGGTTTGCATGATGAGTCACCTTTTACGCATACAAACCTTAGCATTGAGCCTTCTCTCGCCTATATTACAAAGAATTCTGCTTCTTTACATGAGGAGTTTCCTCTTATGTGAGAAGCGCCCTGTTGGCCCCATAAGAGGGTTAGCTTCAAGCCTATAGGGACTTGCGTTTGCAGCCCAAGGTAACTTGAAGAAGCAAAGGCAAGGATCTGCATCGTCATGTAGATGGGATGCACTCTTACGCATTTAGAGCATTTTGATTAGCTTTTGGGACGTAGGAGCAGTGGTAGTGAGGTGACCTTATGCACACCTGGAGAAACTAAGCATAGTACGTTAACTCGCAGGGTGTAGGAGCAATGGCACCTGTGTGACCTTATACGCACTCAAGAAGACTAAGCCTCGTCGTCTTTAGACTCTTAGATATGGGAGGAATAGCATTTGAATTGTAGTCATGACTTCTCATGTACTCAGCGCCTTACTTGGGACGCACAAGGAGATACACGACCAGTAGTTGCGAATGCAGATGCCAATTACTTCGTCATCTATAGTTGATCTCTGACTCTCGTCTATCATTGTCACTCCTACTGCTTGGATTAGGGGGGAGCCCCTCATGAAAAGTTGGACGTTGCATGCTCCATCTTGGGGGGTCAATTTTAGGAAATAAATTAGGATCTAATTAGTTAGGAATTTAGTTATCTTTCTTATTTTAGTTCATGTTATTTTTAGTAATTTAGTTGTTATATTTCTTTCTTGTAACAAACCCTCTTTCTATATAAAGAGGGGTATGACTTGCTTATTTTAATAAGAAAAAATGAATGACTCAACATAGATACACATTTGATCAAAATCACAATTATTTTGTTAATAGCACAAGTAATCTACATGCAGTGGTTAGACATACCTCACTCCATAACCATTTGCCATGGTGGCCTATGCACCTCTTGGTGATCTGATGGTACCAGGCAGAATAGTTGTTTGACACTAGAGAGATCCATTTGGAGCTGGAGGCAGAAGCTTTACAAGCTGCTGTCAATGTGCACCCCATCTCCATGTCTCTATATGTCGTGCATGATACTGACTCCAGTCCACATCTGTCCTCTCTCTGAGGTCTAAAGCATGAAGATCCACATCAGTTGTGCATTTTGTCAGTACCTCTTGTAGAGAGATAAGGGGGGCAACTCTTATATTAAGGTTTTATTTATTATAGAAGTAAAGACATTAGCATTAAAAAATCATTTACATAAGACTTTTCTTCAATCAGGTTGGTAGGATCTTAGATGGGACACCATTAGATTCAACAACTAATTTGTGTAATACTACTTCTGTTAGCAAAAGCAAAGCAGTATAAATAATAAAACTAAATCACAGTGCATGTATGTTACCCTATCATGATTTCCAACAGGTGGAGGTGCATTCTCTTCTGAAGGTTGCCCCATGAAGGGGTTGCAGGATAAAAGATTAGAATAGGGTACAGACTTTATGAAGAGTTCTAAATCTTCACTCAATCTTCAAAACCCAAAGTAAAAAGAGAAAAAGTTTACACCAAAAAACATCTAATCATCCATAAATGCTAAACTAATTAGAAATACAACAATACAATACTCTAATCTAACCTATTCCTGTGCACACATCAACCTAACAAACCAACAAACCCATAACACAAAGCACATGTTGGAAGAAAGATGGGGGGGACACCTCCAATGTAGGTTGGTGAAGTGCTATGGACGGTCAGTGGTGGTGGCAAGCAACAGCGCTGACTTGCCAGAGAAGAGGGAGGGTGGAGGAGGACCGTCGGTGGACAGAAGGGGCAAAGGGAATGTCGTGGGGCCTGGTTGGGGGAAGGAGGAGGCATTCTGCGTGGGGGGAGGAAGGGGATGCCATTAGGTCTTTAAAATGCAATTCCATAGAGGTTGACTCTACAAGGGACAACTTTAAGAGGCTCGTGCACGCCAAAACAAACATATAAAGTCTAGAGTCAATTTTATAATATTACTCCCTATTTTAAATTTTCTATGGACCTAAATGGCAATATATATTTTCCAGGGACATGATGAGGAAATCATAGAATTTGATTGAAATTATTATAATTGTATTGAATCGATATGGTTATGCTATCAAAACTTGATAAGTATTTAAACATTGAGCCCATGAAAAAAATTAAACATATTGGTGAAATAATCGTAGGTCTAGTAACCCTTGGATTAAGTGATCTTAGCTACAGCCTACCAGAAAATCCATGGATCTACAAATTTAATCCTTGATAGTTCAGTCAATCCAGGAATTATAACTAAATCTATATTACAAAACTAATGGAGAGAAAACTCAAAGATCTAATGCTTTAAAGAAGCCAACATACCTCAAAGATCTAATGGAGAGAAAACTCTTGCAAAGGCTCTTCTCACTCCAACAAACATGCAACAATAATTATGGATAGAAATAGACTATTGTGCTACCTACAACCTTAAAGTATGGTAACAGTGCCGCATCCATTTTGCTAAAATTATCAGCACACTGTTGAAATTTGGCAAAATACCAATGACACTTTGTATTTTAACACTACCTGTGTTTTGATATTGACACGACGTCAGAAAAAAGGCCATTTTGTTAGCATGCCATTGATGCATTGTAGGCACGTAGAACTTGGCTATAGTGCCTAGGACTTAAGTGTGGGAAGAAGAGCTAATGAGTTGGCAAATTGGAGTTGTGGTTCTCTTCTACTCAACTACTCAGTGTGTCATTCTCCAGCAATTCAACCTCCAAGTATCAACCTTTTCACCAGCGTGATCTTTAAAGCATTTGGTTGTCTAGTGAGCCATGATTGGTTTGTAAGCTCTACTCATCAAAGTTAGTGGGCTCTACACCAAATTTGGAAATTTCGGTTGTTGGAAGCTGAGGATTACATATTTAAGATATTACATGCTCAGCTTGAAAGTGAGTGTTGAGAGAAATACTGTTATTGAGTCATTTGACCCCTTTGAAGAGAGAAGCAATAAAAGAAGATCTGCCAAAAATGGCTTATCATGTGGTTTTTCCCCCTTCTCTTCGTGAGAAATGTTTTCCATATAAACCAAACTTTTCCCTATTGTGATGCTTATACATCCAAAAATATGTAAGTCATGAATTAAGAGAAAGTTCCTGAGTAAAATATATGACATCCTAGAATGTGGACCATAAATTTTTAATTCAGAGGAGTAATTGAATGCTAACCCTCAACTAATATGTGGCCAAGCAACTGCATACTCAGGCAAGTATTTGTATTTTCTGATGTACCCAGTGAGGTCAAGTGATTGTGGCAACTACTGGATACACAGTGCCTTCCACTGGCCAACTATGCCTTGTAGATGAATTGCTAGAACACTGATACTCGGAATCACGCCTTTAATCACAATTAATGTAAAAACTTAAGGCCCTGTTTGGTAGAGGTTTAAAGGGAGGTTCTATCCTATGTGTTAAGGCTTAAAGCTATAGTAAATGAATAGTGAAAAAGTTTTATTGCCGACCTATCACATCTACCATTTTTCATCACATCTATCTCTCGCCAATTATATCTACTCCCACTAACTCACTCTTTCCCATCACATCCACTTATCACATCTATTATACTAACCTACTCCCAGTACAAATAAAAATAAAAATAATAATAATATATTAACTCAACTATCACATTCACATCTACTAACCCTTCTCTTACCCATCCACTTATCCCTCCTTAAAACTTCATAAACTTTACCTAGTCTTAAACTTTAAACCTCTATCAAATGGGGCCTAAGTGTATGCTTTCTGTAATGCTAGTGCCAAAGCATTGCGGGGCAGTAAAATAGTTTCTTTTAGAGCCTAATGATGAAGCATTGGTGCATGCTATTCAAATATATTTTTATGTGCTCTCCTAGTTATTTTAAGCAATGGAATATTGCATATAACTATCATACATTATTGTTTTTGTTTCATTCAGGTCCTAATATATTTCTAACTTGCCTTGCTGATTTCAATGATTTTATAGGAAGCTTCTGGGTAACTCTTTCAAAGGTCCAATACCTTCCAGCTTTGGTAATCTAGTCAACCTCAGATTTTTGTGAGTCCTGGTTATTATATGATCAGCCTAAGTTTTCAAATGCTGCTTTTTTGGGGACAGAACATAGTTCCAAGTATCTCTACTGCTTTTTATCTTGATCTCCGAGTCCCAGTTTGAAAAAAAAATGTTGATCTCTGAGCCTATACTAGAATTTATAATAACTGATACAAATCGTATCCCACAAATTTGAGAGTTAGCAATACCTTTATTTTAGATTGCTTACAATTGGTCATGCAAAATGCATATTTTAGACACCTTCTAGTCATATATTACTAGCCAGTAGAGCCCGCACTTTGTTGCAGGGATGACTCACTTGATCTATATATCAAAGGAAGCAGCTGCTATTAAGCTAATAGGAAGTATAAAATGATCATTCAATGCAATATAAGAACTAAAAGTAGTTCAATTCATGTACTTGATTCAAAATTGCAACTTTTGTTTTGTAGGTAGGAATAAGGTTATAGCTTTCTACTTGACTTGCAGATATAAGTACCTAGAAATGAGATGAGTAATTTATTCCATTGTTTTCTATTTCTTTAGATTGACCTAATATAATTCAACTCATACGTTCTAAATCAAGAAAAAGTGACGACTTTTGGCATACATGCTGAGAAACTAAGGAAGAATTATCGGGAGGAATGAGTAATTTATTTCATCATTTTCTATTTCAGTTAGGTTGGTTAATGAAAAACAAAAGAACTTTCACTTTTCTATCATTAATTTTGGTTTACATAGAAGGAATAATAAAAAATAGCAGCTATTTTTTAGAAAGAATTAAGGAAAAAATAAGCTAACTATTGGTAGAGTACTATAGTTATCCAGTTTGTTTATTATTTTGGACTATTATGTCATGTATTTTGTCCAATTGGATTTATGCTGTAATTTTCCTGACACCTCTTATTATGTAAAGAGGTGTAAGGTTTTTTTTGAAAAATAAGACTTGTCATTTTCTCCGATTTGGTATCAGAGCGGCAATTCTAGATCGGCGTTTCGGTATCCCACCCCTACAAGCTTTTGTGCCCTTCCACCAAAACCCTAATCTCTCTTGAAGGCACTTGGAGGAACCTCCACCGATGATCCACTGGCCTCTACCGGTCACAGTAAATCGTCGCTTAGGCCACTGCCGCTGCTGAAGCGCGCCACCGACCTCTACTACCGGTCTACCTGCTTCGGGAGGCCATCGCCTGACCGACAAGGCTTCGCAGCCCTACTGTAGACTGTTGCAAGCATTGCCTTTGGCTTCGCCAGCTCCACTAGTACCTCCTAGGGCTCTGCCAGCGCCTCCTAGGGCACTGCTAGTGCCACCTTGGGCCCTTGCTGCCCCTTTGTTGTCGACATCCACTGTTGCCTGCCCTGTGTAGTGGGTAGTGGTGGTTGGTGGAGTGATTTTCTCGCCAAAGAGGGGTAGTAGCACCTCTTGAAGTGCTTTTAGGGTCTTCCTGTACCTTAACATGTGCTAAGCCACGATTTAAGGGGTGCTTATGACTCTTGGAATGTTGTCTAGGGTCCTTAGATCTTAGATCTCATGTTCAAGAGATCATTTTTCCTCTGATTACGAGATTTTTAGATCTGAATATTGATTTCAGATTGTCTTTGTGATATCTTGTGGCAGTTCTAAGGTACGATAGCCTCTTCAGGCTCTTCGAAGGTGTCTTCGGGCACCGCTATGAACAATGGGAGTTACAAATCTCGTTTCTTTGTTCCTATCGCCAAGTTGAATGAGGCCAATTATGTTAGATGGTCTCAGACGTTCCTTATGACTGTTGAGAAACATGATAAGGAACATCTTTTGTTGGAGTTGAAGTCACAAGATAAGATAAGGAAGAATGTCATGTGGAAGAAAGATAATTCAATGGTCCATGATTGGATCATGAATTTAGTGGAACCTCAGATCGGTGATGGGATTATTTACTACAAGATGGCCAAGGAGATGTGGGATTCTTTATGTGATACGTACTCTCACGAGAAGAATTCTAGCAAGGTGTTTGAGATTCACCATGACATTGGTGGTCTTGCTCCATCTACCAGGGGAAGAGGACGTGGTGGTTGGGGTACGAGTGGCATACCTTGCACCATTTGCTTGCATTGTGGGAAGATTGGCCATTTAGAGGCCTCTTGTTGGACGAAGCATGGTCGACCTCTCATGGCCAACTAGGTTGTTTCTTCAGAGGAGACGAGTGATATGGTATCCCGTGCTGATTATGATGCTGTTGTCCAGCGCCTCTCCCAGTTGACCTAGGAGACCACCACCACTACTGCTACTGTTGCTTTAGCCTCCCTAAGTATAACTCTTGCTTATAGATTTGGTATTGGTAGTTCTGACAGTGCCTTGTGGCTGGTGGATTCAGGTGTGTCTCAACATCTCAGTGGTGATGAGACGTGTTTCAGATAGGTTCAGGATGTCCCTTCAGGTAGATTTGTGCAGGTGGCAGATGGCAGGCAGTATCGAGTTCATGGCAGAGATGTGGCAGTGACTCTTACACTGACTCTGAGTCTCTGCCTAATGTTTTTTATGTTCTAGAATTTTCGATTAGTCTTTTGTTTGTCAGTAGAATTACAAAAGACTTGCATTGTTGCGTTATATTTAATGAATTGGCTTGTATTTTTCAGGACATGCTCACGAGGACGATTGGTGGCGGACATAAGGAGGGGGTGTGTATCGCTTGATCCAGACTCCATTTGTTGCTATGTGTTAGGGTAAGGTTGCTTTAAGTGCTGGTATAGCTCTTCAGTGGCATCGTTGTCCTGGGCACCCTTCATTGGACAGGCTTCGATGCGTCATCCCTCACATATCGCCTGTTATCGAGATTGTGTGATGCATGTCAGCTGGGTAAGCATCACAGAGCTAGTTTTCCTTTCAGTTCCTCTCAGAGTTCTGCTGCTATTTTTGATTTACTTTATTAGGATGTATAGGGTCCTAGTAAAGTATCAGACATACTTGGTCATAGATTTTATCTACTTATTGTGGATGATTTTTCCAGGAAGCCCTAGCTATTTTTTTTGAAGAATAAATTCGAGTCTGTGATTGAAACATTTATTTTGGAAATAAAGACTCAGCTACCAATGTGAAAATTGTACTATTTGATAATGCTTTAGAGTTCTGTATGGCTAAGTTAGTAGTCTTTTACAGATTGCTTGAAATTGTGCACTAGACATCCTATCCCCATACCGCGCAGCAGAATGGTGTAGTGGAAAGAAAATACCGTTATGTGTTGGATGTGGCCAGAACATTACTGATACAGCATAATGTGCCACAGGTATATGATACGTTTCTTACTTAACTCAGTTAATTAAGTTAATTTTACTTAATTAAGAGTAGAGAAAAGTCACTTAGGTTAACTTGAAGTTGTGTCAATTAGTAGTATAGGGTTGAATTAACCTAACATTTTAGAAAATTCTTATTGGTTGAGTCCAAATTGTTCGCTGGGAGATAAATATTATTTTAAATTCACTAATTAACTCTATTTATCTTATAAGTATAGGAGGTATAATTAAATTAATTGTAGAAACATGAATTTTGCAAAATTGATTAGATTGAAGAAATATGCAAAATCCAATATGAAAACTCATTTACAACATTTATCTCAATAGATTTAAGGCAAGTGAGAGTTTGTTTATTCAACATATGTCTTATTACAACAATTGAAAGTAAGAGAAATTAAAAATAAAATAAGAAAAATAACTTCTTAATTTCTTTTATTCTTCAGCCTCTCTCTTCTTCTCTCTTTCTTTTTTTATTTTCCTTTTATTTATCCTTTCTCTTTTCTTTTATTGCTCTCTTATTCTCTCGAACTCTTTCTTTCCTCTCCTGTTCTACCTTCTTCTTCTTCTCCCTTAGTATTTCCTTAAGCCTCCTCCTTAGTCTTCATGTTTGTTAACCTTCAGCCTTTATGCCTTATCTTCTCCTTTTTTTCCTTCTCTTTCCTTAGCTGGTGAACCTTAGCACTTCTTCCTCTGAACCTTCCTTAACCTTCAGCTGAACCGAACCGGGTTTTTTTCTCTTCAAAAATTTATTATTTATTTGCGGCTCAGACCTTTCGGGGATACACAGCACCCTTTGCAGGATGGGACCAGACCCTACTAAGTCCTCGCCTGGATTAATTATGGTTCGATTTATTTCCGATTCATAGTTTCGAGCCAACCGGCTCAATGCCTCCCAGGCCTTGCCTTCCTAGGGCCACACATCTGCACGCCCACTTAGGCATACACTCGCAGGCACACACATGCCCGCACACACACACACACAGATGCTTAGAATGGTTAGGTTCATTTCGCACCGAGCGCTTGACGACTGACATGCCTAGTGCACAAATCAGTTTTATTCCTAAGCACGTGCTCGAAGACTTCCGGTATGGGACTATAGTTTCCCCCTCCAGACCCGACTTTGACTGACGATATCTCCCTACTCAGAGCTTCAAATCAAGCGATTCAAAGCTTGATGGAAAGCTCTTGAGTAGCTCTGCAGAATTATGCTTTCAATTTAATGTTAAAAGGAAGATTTCTTCAATTTTAAGGGCGAAATTATGAGTTTTCTATGGTATTTAATGGCCTAGAAATGAAATTCAGGTCTGAGTCCACATATTGGACTTAAGCTCTTAACTAAGGCTCTGAATAGATCTTAAGGTTAGTTCCGCAGCTGCTGGTGGATGTTTCAAGCTCCTAGGAGCTTCAGAAAGTGTACAGAAGCTCAAAGCTTCACTGAAAGCTTAGAGAATGGATTTTAAACTTGGAAAAGATGTAACAGATAGCTAAGATTATATCCAATCAATTTGAACAGATTTTGAGGGTTATAACAAATTGATCTGGGTAGCAGTCGCATTCAAATTTCATCTAAAAACCACTGCCAACAGTTTGGGTTCAAAAATAACTCAAACTGGCAGGATTTGAATTCTAGCCAAATCACTCATTTGAGCTCATTTAAATCACTTTAATATCATTTAAAAGAATCTCAGATCCATTGACTTTTCAAATCAACATATTGAGCTAAGAATCATAGTTTCAAACTTAATTTTGACTTTAGAGCTAAAGATTTGACTTTCTGATTTAAGTCTCTTTCTAAGAAATTAAAGCCTAGAATAGGATCCTTTCATCCTCAGGAACTCATTCAACCTCTTTAACAAGTGTTCTAACCCTAGAAATTAAGGTTCTAGGCTCGTCGCCTGAGCTCCAAAAGCACTTTGTTCGTCATAGTGATTAGGAGGTTTCTACAAAGGGTTGAGGTCATGAACAGCTTCAGTGCATTGCACTGAAGATTCTAGACATCTTAAATGTGTCATTTAAACTTTTGTACAGGCTTCTCTAACTCCACCGGAGTTGGAGAAGATGATACCTCAACCTGTGCTCTAGTTATCAAAATTCTAAATAAACTTCCTCAAATTGCTCAGTGATCATCATTTCATCATTCTGGAGCTCTTCATCAATTTCTAAAGGTTGAAGAACAGAAATTGACTCCCCGGAGCTCTTCATCAAATCATGCACAGAGTGAGAATTTGTGTCATTTTTGATTTGAAAAGGTTCCTAAGGTTACAAGGAACCTCAGGATCTCATTAAATTCCTTTTTAATTCATTACATGAATGATTAATCATTAAAATCAGTTTGAATAGATTTTGAGTGGGTTAAGGCACAGGACTTGGTCTCTCACTTAAATGAGTGACTGAGACAAGTCAAAACAGAATTACGAAGATAAATAAATACATAATTTATAATTTAAACTGTTCCTGAGCCGCCATTGATAGCGAGCTCAGGACCTTAGATAAAATTAGGCTTTTAAGTTATATATAATAATTAATCAAATTAAGATGATATTTCGGATCCTTTAGTGATGAGTAAGTGATGTAGGATCCATTGGATGTGAATCTAAGCCAGTTACTGCTGCCATGGACAGCAACATTAACTGTTGAAGGTGGAAGTGATTTAGGCGATTAAGTGATAAAATTAATGTTTAAATGGGTTAGAAGTGATCGTGAGTGATAGAGGAAGGTGATCAACGAGTTCAAAAGACAATTAGGGCTTTGGTAAGCTCAAGGAGTTCGCCGGAGTCGAAGAAGACAATATGAGAAATCAGACATTACAACTAAACTATCTAACTACCTACCTAAACTACCCTACTCCTACTCCTACTCCTAATCTACCATCACCTGGATGAAGGAGTCAATAGGGTTTCGCCGAAGGCTCATGGTAGACGACGAAATTAGAGGGATTAAGAAGAATCTCCGGCGGGCGGATGTGAAGTGAAGTAGAAGATCTCCTTGGTCGTCGCCTTTGTCTAGAGATGCGACTGACCTCGGTGAAGCTCCTCAGCTGATCAGGATGGATGGAGGAAGCCGGAGAATGGTGTGGAAAGTCGTCGAAGTTGCAGACGAATAACTTATTAGGTCGGCTCAGTGTTAGAAGAGGGAAGGGAGCCAACTTGAGAGAAATCGAAGGGGTGAGGGGGTATTTATAGTGATTGGCAACGTAGAGGATGGCGAAGTCTAGACGAAAAAGCTTGGAGAGCTTAACCTTCGGCATTGTCTCCGACGACGGTGAGGTTAACTCCCACCAGAAATTAGGATTTTCGAGTAATCTAAACCGATGGATGAAGATGGAGTTGTGAGCGCAAGCTCTAAGAGCTTGGAAAAGGAAGGATGATGTCGGCAGGGTGGTGATCGCACGGTGGAATCACTCTCCGTCGTCAGCCGTCCACTCGGCTAGAGAAGAAGAAGACGAAAGGGACCTAAATGCAATGAAACTTAGGGACCTTTATGAAAATTAAAGACTCGATTGCAATGAATAGTAAGGACCAAAATGTAAACTCAGGTTTTAAAGGTTTATTTTAACTTAGATTTTTTTCAACTTTTTATATATGTTAGTAAATAAGGTAATTATCATGTTTTTACCTTGAATTTACATTTTTTGACCTTTTTAGGTTAATTTATTATATTAAGTAAAATTACTTAGGTTATTATATACTTAGGTATACATTATGTTTAAGTTACTTAACTTATTAACTAAGGGAATGATTAATAAGATTTTGAGTCCAATTATTAATTAAATTGTTAATAATATTAATTGAATGATAAAATATCATTTTAAACTTATTTTAAGGTCCTTTACTATATATCCCTTATTTTATAGTTAACCCTTATATATTCGTAACTTTAGCCAATTAACTAGAAAGACTAGTTAATTAGGGGTAATTAGAGATCATGATGAGTCTCTCATCAGTATACTAGGGAGGTGCAGTGTTAACTGCATGCTATTTGATTAACATGTTGCCTAACTCAGCTATACAGGAACAAGTTCCGTGGCAGGTCCTCTATTCTGAGAAGGATTTATCTACTGTACCACCTCGTGTATTTGGTTGTGTAGCCTTTGTTCACCTTCTAGGACTTGGCAGGGACAAGTTGGCCCTAAGAGTAGTGAAGTGCATCTTTTTGGGTTACAGTAGCACCCAGAAAGGATACAGATGTTTTGACCCCAGAGGCAAGAAGCATTATGTAACTGCAGATGTTACATTTCATGAATCTATTCCATATTTCTCTACAGATAGTCATCAGGTGACATTTGAAGGAGGCCCAGCTCCTATGCCTGTTCCACCAGTTCATTTGGAACAGATTCGAGTCACTCATGGTGAGCATACCACTGCCACAGAGATTTCCATGAGGCAGAAGGCTGAGATCACTCAGGTCTACAGGTTACTTGTGACATACAAACAGCATGCATGGTGAGAAGAACACACCCCCTCACCACCTTAGCCACATGTCTCCACTTGCCAAGTATGGATTGATACTGACATGAGTTGTCCTAGTGTAGGTCCCTCTGATGAGTCTCCTTCTATTACTGCTGAGCCTATAGAGGAGGATCATGACCTTTCAATTATTATTCAGAAGGCTCCTCGCAACTGTGCCCATTACCAAACTGCAGGGACAGTCTCTACTGCCAATCTCGGCAGTTCTTTTTCTACCTTCACAGCTGCTCTCTTTGAGGCACAAGTTCCTACATCCCATCAACAAGCCATGCTGGATCCAAAATGACGTTAGTTCATGGAGGATGAGATGGCTGCTCTACGCTCCAGAAGGATGTAGGACTTGACCACTTTGCCTTCTCACGCCAGAACAGTTGGGTGTCGTTGGGTCCTCACTATTAAGTACAACTCAGATGGCCTCATTATAAGGTGAGACTGGTGGCAAAGGGATTTTACCCAAACGTATGGGGTAAATTTCTTTGATACCTTCTCTCCGGTAGCTCGGTTGTTTACTATCTGGATTTTGATATCTGAAGCTGCTTACTATGACTGGCATCTCTGTTGAGAGGATTGTGTGTCGGTTTAGTGCCACATTGGAAGATGTAGACTTTCCGTTGTGTGTGATGGCCTATAAATAGGCGTGTACTTCTCCCATTTCCCTTTGAGAAGAAATATAGATAAATACGCTGATAAGGGCACTTCTCCCGTGATTTTCTTCTCGATCTTGATGAGTGGGATTTCCACGTAAGCTCAAGCGTTATGCATCTCTTTTATTCCTTTGATTAATGCTTCCGCTTGTTATATTTTTCAACTTGGTATCAGAGAATGTTCGTTCCTTGGGGTTATCTTGTTATCATGTTTTATCATTTTGTTCTTGAGAGTTCCATTCACCTCTCTGGGTGGAGAAGAAGGGCGGTGCAGCAGCATTATTCCTGCCGTAGAGGTAGAGTAGCAATGCACTGGAGGTCGCAGAGGCGACGTGTAGGGCCGGCTGCGTTGGTCCGGACTTGAGCGACCGTCAACGACGACGAGGGTGTGATCGCCATGATAGGCGGAAGGCAGAGAGGGGTCTTCCCGTGGAGGCTGTTGTGAATGCGAGGATGGCGGGGAGATCCTTAAGGCTATCGTGAAAGAGGAAGGTGACTGCTCTGGCGAAAAGAAGGTGGAGGTTCGTGGTCGCTGCACGAGGTGAACGTCGGGCGTGGGCACATGTGGCGGTGTCGGTTGCTACGGTGGCTCGAGCACGACTGAACCTTACTGGTGGCGGCTACGCGATGAGGAGGCAAGGTGCGGCGTGGCGCTGGCAGTAAGGGCTAAGGATCGGCACGGTGCTTTGCGTAGGAGGACGAGGAGGCAACGACGAAGGCTGTCGACGATGGAAGGCGCCGCGCGGTGGCACGCAGCAGCAGGAGGAGCGACAGTCATATCCCTTGGGTTCTCCCGAACCTTAAGGGTGACAAGTTTAAATAAAAGAAGGTAAATAGGGGAGGAGAAAGAAAAAAAGAAGAAAAAGGGAAAAGAAAAGAAAGAGGAAAGGAAAAAAAGGAAAAAGTGAAAAAAAGGGAAAATGAAAAAAAAAGAGTAAAGGAAAATTTCAAAAAAAAAGAGAAGAAAAAAGGGATGATGAAGTTTATGTTTGAGAGAAGATATGGAGAAGTCTTTCCTAGTTTTTATTATTTTATTTTCTTCTCGTCATTATTGTAATCACCCCCGTTTGGGAGTTCCTTTTATTCATGGACTTCACATGAGAAACCCAACTCTGGGAGGTTCAGAGTTTCGAGGTCCTTAAAGGAAGGACTCATTATAGGTTTCTATGTGTAAGATCCAGTTTTGTGGACTCTAGGGAAGGGAGATCCACCTTCGAGGTCTTCAAAGGAAGACCCAATTTCAGGGATACTGAACGGGGAGCCACTAGCACCAGATCTTTAGAGCCAGCTACAGTTCGTCCAGTAGCTCCAGGCTTCCAACCCATGTTCCCACCTGCAGGCAAGAACCAGTCCAGAGTGTTGTTCATTTTGTTGTGGAGTGCATTTGTGTTATAAGCTGAGCATTCCATGCTTCAGCTTGAGGAGGTGTTGAGAGGATTGTGTGTTGGTTTAGTGCCACATTGAAATATGTGGACTTTGCATTGTGTGATGGCCTATAAATAGGTGTGTACTTCTCCCATTTTCTTTTGAGAAGAAATATAGATAAACACGCCCATTAGAGAACTTCTCCCATGGTTTTCTACCCGCTCTTCGTGAGTGGGGTTTCCACATAAATCCAAGTATTATTCATCTCTTTTATTGCTTTGATTTATGCTTCCACTTATTATATTCTTTAACTATCTCCATTAGTTGGACATAGAGAACGTGTTCTTGTATGGAGATATTCAAGAGGAGGTCTATATGCAACAAGCCTCGAGGTTTGAGACTTAGGGGGAGCGTGTATGTAGACTGACGAAAGTCATCTATGGCTTGAAGCATGGTCTGAGGGCTTGGTTCTAGAGATTCTTAGAGGAGGTACAGATCATGGGACTTGTACGGTCTTCTGCTGATCACTTATTGTTTATCAAGAAGAGCAAAGGGGGAGTGGTTGTACTCCTTTTCGTGGATGACTTAATCCTTACTAGAGATGACATTGCTGAGATAGCAGAGATGAAAAGGAAGCTGGCTAAAGCCTTTGTGATGAAGGATCTAGGTGAGCTTAGATACTTTCTTGGCATGGAAGTAGCGCATAGTAGAGAGGGCATTGTTCTCAGTCAACGTAAATATGCCCTTGATTTCTTGCAGGAGATAGGAATGGTGGGGTCCAAACCTGCTAATATACCTATTGATCTCAGGGACACCTCTATGATGCAGAGTCTTCGCTTGTAGATAGCAGATCTTATAGGCAGTAGGTTGGTAAGCTATTGTACCTTACTATTACATGTCCTAATCTTTCCCTTGTAGTGGGGAAACTCAGCTAGTTTATGGACATACCAACCAAGCAACATTGGAATGCTGCTATGCAGGTGCTTAGATACATGAATAAAGCACATGGTAGAGGTGTTTTATTTTAGAAGGGCACACCTATGAGTATTGTTGGCTATTCTGATGCAGACTATGTAGGATGTATGGTGGGTAAGAAGTTAGCAATTGGGTTTTGTACTTATGTGGCAGGAAATCTAGTGACGTGGAAGAGCAAGAAGCAGCAGGTGGTATCCAGGTTTAGTGAAGAGTGCAAATATCGAGCTATGGCTCCGATAACTACAGATATGGTTTAGGTCAGATTAGTACTACATGTTCTCCATGTCCAGGTAGAGGGATCAATAGAGATGAGGTGTGATAATCGCACTGCTACATATATTGCAAACAACTCGATCCATAAATGAATAAAGCATGTTGAGATTGATTGCCACTACACCAGAGACTTGATATAGCGTGGAGTCATCTACACTACACCCGTACCTTCTGAAGATCAAATTGCGGACATGTTTATGAAGCCTCTTCCAAGATTCGCATTTGATAAATATTGCTCCAAGCTGAGCATCATTGATATATATGCTCCAGATTGAGGGGGAGTGTTGGTAGAGCACTTTAGTTATCTAGTTTGTTTATTGTTTTGAACTGTTATATCATGTATTTTGTCCTATTGGACTTATGTTGTAATTTTTTCAACGCCTCTCCCTATATAAAGAGGTGTAGGATTTTATTCGAGAAATAAGACTTGTCATTTTCTTGGACTCTGACATTCACATACGGTACTTTTATCTCAAAGGCTTGGCCTATTAATTGTGGAATAACAAATCTATTTCCCCATATTCCTATTCCAAAATATCTTTTTCCGAAGAAAAATGTTTGAGGTATATGTCTTCCTTCCTTGGTTCAATTAGGTGATATACGATGGGAAGAACATTGCTTTTTGTCACAATATGTCCATCCAAACACTACCTGAGAATTCCTACTAGTTTTAAGGTACATTATACACACACACAGGTATGCATGCATGTATGTATATATAATTGGTTGAAATGATTCTAGTATTATTGAAAACCCTAGGACTCTCTTATATAGAGAGAGGCCAAAAGGATAAAAGTACATAAGTGCCCCTTAGGAGCAAACCAAACCTAATAGTCATACAATAAAGAAAATAGAAATAAAAATCATATGTCAACACTCCCGCTCAAGCTGAAGCATAGATATTTATCATATTCAGCGTTGATACACATGAATCAATTAAAGATCTGGCTAAGGATTTGGTGAAAATATCGACAATTTGCTCTGTAGGTGTGATTGGTGTGGTATATAGCAACCCCTTCTGGATGATGTCCCTGGTATGGTGGCAATCTATCTCAACATGCTTCGTCCTCCCATGAAATGCTGGGTTGTTGCAATGAAAGTGGTTGCTCTGTTATCACATTTCATCTCCATAGGGTTAGAAAATTGTATCTGCAAGTTACTAAGTAGGGACCTAATCCACATCATCTTTGCAGTTATTTAAGCCATGGCTCTGTACTTAAACTCGGCATTGGATCTCGTAACTGTGCTCTGTTTCTTGCTCCTCCAAGTAATCAAACTTTCTTCCAAAAAGGTGCAGAACTCAGTAGTGTATTTGCGGTTCACATGACACCCGACGTAGTCTATGTCAGAGTAACCAACCAGAGTCATAAAGGACCCCTTGGAGAAGAGGAGACCCTTCCCAGGGGCCTTCTTGATGTATCTAAGCACCATTAATGTTGCGCTCAGTGTTGTCGTGTTGGTTTGGCCATGAACTGGTTCAGTCTCTCCACTGCAAAGGAAATATCTAGCCTTGTGATGGTGAGGTAAAGCAGCTTGCCTACAAGCTGCCTGTACTGTCTGTTGTCCATCAACTATGCATTCTCATCGTAGAGTGGCATCTTGGGGTCCATAGGAATATTGGCCTCCTTGGCCCTAAGCATACCAACCTCTTGCAAGATGTGCAAGGCGTACTTCCTCTGGGATAAGACCACACCCCTTTTATTGCAAGCAACCTCAAGACCAAGAAAATACCACAGAGCTCCAAATCCATGACAAACTGCTCTACTAGGATGCACTTAATCTCAGCAATACCTTGCTTATCATCCCCTGTGACAATTAAGGAGTACCATAGTAACTCGTCCAGTCCTCCTGACAAAGAGACAGAAGTTGGCTGTCGTTCTTCTGAATCCAGCTGCCTATATAGCTTGTGATAACATCTGAAATCAGGCTCTGGGACTCTGCTTAAGGTCATAGATGGTTTTCCGTAGTCGGCATACACACTCTCCCGAGCCTCAAAGCCAGGTGGCTACTGCATGTAGACTTCCTCTTGGAGATCACCATAGAGGAAGACATTCTTCACATTCAACTGATGCAAAGGCCAATTTAACTGAATTGCCACTGCGATTGGCACCTGTATAGTAGGAAGTTGGGCAACTGGTGATAAGGTGTCAAAGAAGTTTACCCTATAAGTTTGGGTGAACCCCTTTGCCATGAGGCATGCCTTGTATCTAGCCACATTGCCATCTGGATTGAATTTCATAGTGAATACCCACCAACAGCCAACAAGTGTAGCACTATCAGGAAGTGGAGTGAGCTCTCAAGTCCCACGGCCTCTAAGATCAACCATCTCATCCTTCATGGTTACCTGCCATTTTGGATCAAGATGATCTCATGATGAGTAGTTGGAATCTGAGTAGCAATTAGCGCCTGAGTGAATCCAGCAAATCATGGGGCTAAGCCGTCAGTAGCAAGTGCCTTAGCCGTATGCTAAGTAGTGCAGGTCTGTGGTCACTTCCGAATGGCTATCGGAAGGTCAAGATCATCACCTGCCATATTATCTCTAGAAAAGAAGGGTATCGCCTCATGAAAGGTAACATCCCCCGAAACAAAATACCGAGAAGTAAGCGGATTAAAATACCGGTACCCTTTTTACGTCCGAGTATACCCAAGGAAAATATTTAACTGCTCTCGGTGCTAGTTTATCCCTACTCAGTTCCAACAGGTGGACAAAGGCAACATAATCAAAAGTCCGAGGAGTGACATGCAACAGGGGCGATCGGGACACATAACTTGCAATGGAATCTGTTCATGTAAGGCAGCAGTAGGCATTTGATTAATAAAAAAATATACAGTTAAAACAGCGTCACCCTAGTAAAGAGAAGGGACCGAATGGTTAATCAATAAGGTGTGTGCAACATCAAGAATATGGTGATATTTCCTCTCTGCAACATCATTTTGCTGAGAGGTATAAGGGCACGTGGTCTCATGGATAATGCCACAATTAGAAAAGAAAGTGCGCAAACACATACTATAAAATTCCAAGGCATTATCAGAACGAAAATGCTTCACTAAACAAGAATATTGAGTTTTTATTTCTTTAATAAAATTCTCAATGATTTATCCCACATCGGACTTATTCTTCAGAAGAAACATCTAGGAAACATGGGAAAAATCATCAACTAAAATAAGACAATATCTGTTCTCAAATTGATCAAGAGTACGACTGGGATCCCAGACATCCATATGAATTGACTCAAATGTAGCAACCAAAGAAGCATAAGTAAAACTGGAAAAATTAGCCCAGTGGTGCTTGCCCAGCTAATAAGCATCATAGATGAGAGTAATAGTGGAGTATATGCAGCAAAACACGTTTGAGGTGATCAATAGGCAAGTGGCCAAGGTGGTGGTGCCACTGGAGAGGAGATCCAGCAGAAGCAAGGTCCTGGGTAGCAGAAGTAGCAACAACAGTACGGCTCAGACAATACATCCCCCATTCCTTACACCCTCCACCAATCGTCTTTCCAGTGAATTTATCCTGCAAAATACAAGAAGTTGCATAAAAAATAACTCGACAGTTCATGTCCCTAATGATACTGCTAACAAACAGTAAGCTCAAAGGAAAATTAGGTACATAAAAAAATCTGTCAGTCTCAAGCTAGGAGATAAAAACATATCTCCCTTGCCAACAAGTGGCGAATGTCTCCCATCTGCCACCTGTATCGTCTTGGCTGATGTAACTGGCACTAAGAGGAGCCCCTGTCGCCACATAGGTGCTTGGACGCACCTGAATCAATCAACCAATCACTAGATAATAAGGGTGACGACATACCAGTCGCAGGTGTCTCAGAAGAAGTAGCAATAGTTGCAGTGTATGGAGACTGAGAAGTAGAAGCCTGAGTCAATTAAGCAATCTGCTGCCGCAAAGTCTCAATCTTTGTGTTCAAGGAAGTGACATCAGGACCAGACAGAACTCCATCTGAGACCTCAGTTCCCTAATGAGCCAGAGGTGGCCTACCATGCTTCTACCAGCTTGAGGCCTTAAAGTGGCTAACTCTACCACAATAGGTACACGGGGTCCTGTTGCGTGTAACAGAATAGCACCTGCGTCCACAACCACGTGCAGGGAGAGGAGTCCCCTTGCCACGTTCAAGGATCGCAGCCAGTGCGGACGTTTAAGCACCAGAATCAGCAGTAGAAGTATGCACTGAAACTCTACTGAGTCTGCTATAGGCCTCCTCCAGAGTAGGAAGCTCTGAAGTGGTGAGGATATGATCTCTAGCAGCTGTATACTTTGGTCCAAGACCTGTTAAGAAGAGGGAGACTGCCAACTGCCTCCTAAAGCTCCTCCAAGACTCACAGGTACACCCCGGTAGATAGGAGTGATGCCTCTCTAGCATTCCCTTCAGAAGAGAGTAGTACTATGCCAGTGTGCATCCCTCCTGATGCAAGTAAAAGAGGTCGTAGAAGACTTGAAACACTCGTGCAGAGTTCTTGGCATGTATGTCTCACGCAAGGACTCCCACATCTCCTTCGCCATAGCATAATACATGGATCTCGTCCCCTATGTGGGGAATAACAGTCTGCATCAGCCATGCAAAGACGATGACATTGTCTCTATCCTAGTTGGCGTTCACGCCAGTCTTGTTTGGAGGCTTCGGATCCGTGACGATATGGCTCTTCCCATGACCCTTGACAGTCATGAGGAAAGTCTGGGACCACCGCGAGTAGTTGGTCTTGTCTAACTTGATGACGGGACTGAAAAATGGATTCTTAAGTACCCCAGTGTCTAAAAGAGATCCTGACGTCAACTCGGAGTGATCGTCTGAAGCCATATCCACAATCTGGAAATCGCAATCTGCCTTCTATAACCAAGAACTCATCCGTGGATCTAAAAATAGACAAATTCAGACCTCCATCTTCATGAAAATACCCCCTTGGACGGGTTTTGGCCTATCCCAGGTGCGGGGAGAATGCCCGAGATAGCCCCAAGGGGACCTAGATGCCTCTCTCCCTTGTGATCGGAGAGGATGTAGCCCTAGGAAGAGGCTACAACCCTCTCAGATGGGCGTCAAGCTGTTAGAATGCTCTTGCTGTCACACATCGCTGCTGCTGACCTACACGCATCGCTGCAAATCACCGCCGTGCCTTGTTAGCCGCTCAGTTCATGTCGTGGAGCATTGCAGCGTCACCCGACTGCAGCTGCCCTACGCGTGTGCCGTTACAGTAGATTGCCGGCCGCTTAGATGGCGTAGGTCGTGGCCTCTGGAGCACTACCGGTGGGTTGTCGCCGTGTGTGCCACTGCAGCAAATCGCCAGTTGCTTAGATGGCACAAATCGTGGTCGCTGGAGCATCGTCGGTGGGTTGTGTCGTCGCTGTAGCGCGAGAGGAAGAGGGGGTACGGTAGTAGGGTTTTGGGCCTTGGGAGTGGGATATCAAGAGCCACGATCTAGGACCGGTGCTCTGATACCAAAATGATTGAAATGATTCTAGTATTATTGAAAATCCTAGGGCTCTCTTACATAGAGAAAGACTGAAAGGATAAAAGTATATGAGTGCATATAGAGAGAGATCGAAAGGGTAAAAGTACGTAAGTGCTCCTGAGGAGCAAACCAAACTCAATAGCCGTACAGTAAAGAAAATAGAAATAAAAATCATATGCTAACATATATGTGTGTATATTTCATGCTAAGATATTGGTCCTTGATTGTGTAATTGTAATGCTTATTTAAAATGTGAATTTTCATACATGTTAGAGATCAAGGAAAATGCCTTTTTTATGTCATTCAGGTGCTTGTGGAACTTAGCTCCACACACGTTTGGTTTCCTTTTATGCAATATTTTGTCCTAATTAAAGATAATTATGATGTTTTAAATGCTCTCTCTAATGTTGGAGAGAATAAAAAGATTTGATCGTGATTATTGAATGGGTACTTATTGAGGCACTCTTTCTGTCTGGATTGGGTGTTTGATTTGCTCGTGCTTGCCTTTACCGTCGCTAGAGTAGTGTTGGAGTCTTTGGTAGGGGTTTGTATGAGGATTCATGGCAGCGATTTTGTCTTGTGGTTTGCCTTGGGTAGCCAATCCTACGATTTGAAGGTCTTGCATGTTGTAAGTTTGCTTATGGAGTAATGGAGGTTGAAGGTGCTTGAGAAGGTTGTTATTGGTTTCGACATTCTATGTTATCTTGTTGGTGTCCACTTTGGCCCTCTTATCCATGTTGGCAAGGTGCATGGGGTTCGCATTCCAACTGTGTCTTGGGTCCTCTCAATTAGAGGAGACAAACTTATGGAGGTGGGGCTGGAGCCAATCTTACTAGGCAGCGACACTGATCTCCCCATTGGAGGAGGTGATTGGGGGATTTTTGTAATTTTTCCTTGCATCTTTTGGTTCCTACTAGATGATGTTTGGGAAGTCTATGAAGTCATGCAAAGGTGGAAGGGGATGAATGTTTGTTAAAGAGTCTAGGTCTATCTTTGGGGTCTTCTTGTGCTAGTCCAATAATACCTAATTGGGCATGCCCTTACTACTTCATTTACTATTTTATTAATGCCATTGTTTGTTAAAAGTGGGTCTCATATATATTTTTGTGAATTTGGTTGGAATTTTGGGGACAAGCTATACATAAGCCTCTTCACCCGGTCGGTCCTCATCTTGTTTTGGATTGAGGTTCTCTTTCGGAGCTGGGTTCTCTCATGGACTTCAATGAAGCAGCTTTAGTTCCAGGCATGATCAAGTGCACTACTTTGAATACAAGGATGTGCAAGGTGCACCCAACAGAACTTAGTGTCTGGTGGGGATTCGGAGGGGTATGTAGACCAAGGAATCGTCCCCGGCTCTTGATATGAAAATGTTGTAAGGGGAACTTTTTTTTTTTTTCATTCTTGGTCGTAGCACATGTAACTTCTTTCTTTTGCAGGTTGTAATGAAGTGGATGGCTACTACTAGTCAACTTTTTTCTTGTTTAAAAAAACCTTATCCTCAAAATCCAAAGGAAAAAGGAAGATAAATATCAAAAACAAAAACTTGACATCTTGCAAATCCATCAAAACAATCCATAATACCCCCAAAGAAGTGTTCACTTTAAATCATCACATACTTAAAGAGCTCCTCCAATAACTAGGGATAGCTCCCCCATGAAGGCCTTGCTAATTCCACCCAAATGTGATCATTCGTAAACAAAAATTCCCACCAAAATAGTGAAACTGAACAAATAAAAACCACCATTTGGGAAATTAACATCAAGGGAAGAAATGGATGCAACACTAATAGGGCATTGGAAGATTGAGTCTAGGAGCCTACATGCCATTCAAAAAAGGGAGATTGCAAAGGAAGAGTAAGAGATAAGGAATGGGTCTCTTTCCCCTTGTTTCCTTTACACTCATCCCTTTTCTGTACAAAATGGTTCTACTCCATGTCAAAGAGAAAGTGACTTTGTTGCAACTAGTGATGAGGAGGGCTTCAGTTGTGAAGGCACTGGATCATTTGGTGATGGCGTTGAACTTTTCCATTTGTGAGCAGAGGTTGAGTAGGGGGAGGATGGGAGGAGGCCACCAAAGAGGCAATTGCGATGGAGGGAGAGGAGGTGAGAGATATTGGAGGGGTTTGGAGAGAGTTAAAGCAGAGGGACATTTATTAAAGGAAGGTTAGGTTACTAAGGGTGCTACTTAGGATTGTGGGGCTGAGGAGGGAGGAGCCTATGAGGCATAGGGCGGTGAAGGTGAAATTTAAGCCATCGCAGGTGACATCGTGCAAGAGGTAGAAGTGGGTCGAGAGGTCCCATAGGAGTAAAGCAAGGTAGGAGTGATGGATGATGAGGAAGACAGAGCTCTTCAAGAAGGTAGTAAAGAGGAGAGGAGGAAGATGTCACTATGGAAGATGGTGGTGGTGTGGAGAGTTGGTGGTTGATCAGTTGTGGTGAACATACGTTACGACCCAACCTAGGTCCATACGAGAATCGGGCTGGACCGCTTCAACTATCCCAAGACCTGACCGTCCAGCAAGTAATAGACTAAAACATAGAGCAATATCCACACATGTAACATAGCAGAAATAAAACGATAGGAAAGCGGTAAGAAGAAATTTAAGAATTAACATCAATACTGCGGAAGACATCTAGTTCACGCCGTAGCCATCACGATAACAAGTTCTGAAGAAAAGTACTTACTACTACAGAAAGTAATGATACTCTAAGCTAAACTATGGCTGGGCGTGATTGGACTCAACTCGGTCTGCAGCCAGTTCCACTGGCTGCTTACTCCCCTTGCCTGAATACAAACAATAGGCTGAGTAGAGTGGCCGTAGAAAAATTTAACTTGTGCAGGCATTTAATATAGGTATTTAACTTGTTTATAAAGGAAAGGTCATTTAAGTAAATCGATTTTATTCTTAATGATTTAATTAACCCATGTTATCTTATTAGAAACCTACCACGAGTTTCATTAGAATCGAATCACATTTTCTTCTTATTCACATGTCCCCTATCGGGACAATATCGTGGGATATTCTCGTGATGCAGGGCATGCACGTGACGCTTTCCTAGTCAGGAGAGTATCCCGTGTTTGTCCTACACCCAGTCTACCACCTTGGGATCATGGTCGTGGCGTAGCGGTGACTACGATGCTCATGATGAACCCATGGGAGGCTATCCCGCATTGGTATGCGGTTAGTTGTTTCCGCTAACTGATATGTGCTAAACCGTACCACACCAAATTGAACAGGGGTCATACCCCTCAAAAGTTTGCGTACCCTCTCCCGACTATCCCGATTGGGCTCACGTGGGCCCAACAGGAGTTGATGCAGGAAGGTTGTTCCCATCCAAGTAGGTTAGCTCTCTCGGTCTCTCCCTACACAATAGGATAGTCAACTCTCCTCGACACACATGTGCTATCTCATCCCTACATTCTCAGTTTTATTTCACACTTAGGATCATCTCTATTTTGCCTTAGGATTCAAGAGAATCCGTAGATTAATTTCTAACAATTGCAATGTCATTTATTTCGGTAATTCACATATTGCCACAACTAATTCTTCCTTAGGGTTCAGTTGCATTCCTAATCTTGTTGGTAATGTGTGTCCATGCAAAGATATTTGTTTAGATAAGAATTAATGAAACTATATGTGAGGAACTTCAAAATTTGCCAAGATTGAATTTAACGAAACGAATAATCAATAGTATGTATGCCTAGAGCATTCTGTTATACATAGGAAAGAGCGAACAAGCGTATCACAATAAGTGCAGGTAGTTTACACGCATAGCGTTGAACTTAAACACTGCAACACTTGGCTATCAGTTCATAGTGGGTGGATTGAGCCTAATTTGTGCAGGGTATTCTTAGAGCATTAAATCATAATGGAAAGAAGACAATTAGATGCACCACTCTCCCTGGGGGTTTCGGGAGGTATGGGGGCGTGGGTGGCTTGGTCGTGCCTCTGGTAGGTTCCGCTCACCCTCCCCTATGTGTTGCACCGCGCTCAAGCACGTTACCTAGGTTGTGCGTTAATCAATTTTTCAGTGTGCCTAATGTGCTTTGAATGGAGTGGGAAGGGTACTAAAACGTGGGAAAGTTAATTATCTTTCCAACGGTACCTTACTTGTGTGATTTAGAGCTCAAATGGACCTTGAACTGGCCAAGAAAAGCCTCTGGTTCACGTAAACCGGGCTAGACTGGTTCGGTCTAGCTGGACCGGTTGAGCCTCACAAGTCGGGCGCGCCTCATGCTCTCCTCTCATGTAGCTGCGCGAACACGTGCTTCAAGGCACCTGTACCTATTACCTTGCGCACAGTGCCACTGTAGTGCGCCTCGTCTGCCTGCGCCGCACCCTCGTCTGTCATGCCACGCCCCTACCCCATCATGCATGTGCGTGCGTGGAAGATGAGAGGCACAGGTGGCGCGCTCCCCCGCTCCTCTTTCGGTCTCTCTCTTCTCTCCCTATCTCGGTCTCTCTCTGCTCTCCTCTCTGTAACAATACGAAGAGGATGGGGAGATGAGGGCAGGTTGGCTTGCAGTTCGAGCGAGGGAGGTGGGTGCACGAGCCCCAAGGAGTGGGGCTTTTATAGGGTAGTGGGGTAGGGTTTTAGGTGGGATTTGTGGGGCCGGGAAAAGTGTGATTTAGGTCCTAAAGTTTCACGAATTTCCTAAGGGCCCCTAACTTGAGGAATATAAGAGTGGAAAAAATGCAGAAAACTCCCTTCATGAGATAGGGATTTGCACGGGATCCCTAGCACACTCTCTCTAAGGTGGAGAAGAATTGGAAGAGATGTCCCCAAGTGCTAGTGTTCCGCACATGGGTCCCTAGTGGGTTTCTAAGCTACAGAAAATTGCAGAAAACCCCTCAGAGTTTAGAAAAACTCCTTGGAGCCATTTGGCTCGAAATTAACGTGCAAAAATTGTGATGAAACCCTTGGGGTCTAGAAATTCTCAAGACAACACTGGGGTGTTCGTTTGAATGCATGAAATTTGCAGGAAACACCCTGATGATTCAAAAATCTCGCAAGGACCCTGGGAAGGGTCATTTCAACATAGACTCTACAAGTTTATCAAAAGATGGCAAGGCGGTGTAATGTAAGAGGACACAAGAAACCAAGAGTGTGAGAGTAGGAACGAGCATAGGGTCAACAGATGGCATGGGGCAACCTTGTTTTAGACTTTAGTAAAGGGTATACTCGTTGCTTGAACTTGCACTTTGCCACGACGACATACCAATTTTTGTTTGAAGTATTATTCAAATAAAAGTGCTATTAACTAATTTGTAACCTTAGGACAAAATGATCCAAGAAATTGATTTTTCCAAAAGAGCTTGGCATGCATACATTTTGAACTTCCACAATTACATATAATTATATCCAAATAAAAGTTATAAATATAATCCTATCGGCATAATAATTTAATGCCTCATTGCATATAAATATATCAATGTAAAAAGCTGTAAATGTAATTCTACTAATATATACTTTATAAATCTTCTTTTGAACTGCATGTATACGCTTTTTCATTAACACTAGCAGAGAATTTAAGGTGGATTAATGCTCAAAAGTACCATTCCATTTCAATAGGGTAGGCCATCTCTTTTCTCATGAGATTTTTCTCCTCTCACTCCCATTTTTGTACTCAGGACCTTTTACAGCCTTCTTAAGTGGGATTCATATCAATGGGACTAGGAGGAGGTAATAGAACGATCAAACACTTTTTCAATTGATTCCACCTTGGCATTATGTTAAAGAAGCTATGTTACACATTCGCATTGAAGAAATGTACTTTATATATGATAATTACATATAATAGGATATAATAAGATTATCATAAATATCATATTTAACCATACAAACTATGGCATAATTGTTCCCAGTTGAACCCAAGCATCCAGTTGGATAGCACCATGTTATGGTTTGAACATTACATTAAACATCGTTCTTGAAATTTGAAATGGAGGAAGGTTTTTGTAGTGAATGTTTTGTCAATGAAGTCAAATTGAGTTTTTAAAAATGGGTTTGATGAAGAGCTTTTATCTTATGATACGCCATTGTAACATTCCAACTTGGATTTTTTAATAAAATTCATGTTGTAGGTGGAGTATGCCTGACTTTTTTGTTTGATGGGTTATGGAACAAAATCATCGATTTTTTATTTTGAATTCCATGGTTTCCTTCTATCTATGAGCTTTTTTGTATCTGAATTGTTGTTGAATTGATGGAGTAAGGTATTTTTTGGCGAGGCAGCATTCTTTATCTTTGAAGAACGTTCAAGGATCTTCTTTTCTTGATCATTTCATTTTAGCCTTTTAAGTAGATTCTTCTATTTTGGCCTTTTAGGATTTTTTGTTTCATACTCTGTATTTTGTTTCTTACAATTGGCTGGAAGCTCCATGTTTGTTCTCCTCTTCAAAGACGGAATCTGCATATAATTGTTATGTATATGAATAAAGGAATTTACATATCCAGTACTCTATAACACAATAATCGGATATTATTAAATTACAAATAGTAATTTATTAAGTATTATAAAAATTATAATTACTATAATTTAGTTATTTTATAATGATCTTGATAATGTAGTAATTGTTATTCTTTGTGTTTGCTGGAGATCCAGTGATCTCTGTGGTCCTTTATGTTTTCGAGAAAAAAATAGGAAGACTATCAGCAACTATTAAAATTAAGCTAAATATAAATATAATAGGCACAAGGAACCGACTTCATGGTCACAGTACAGAGAGCTCATCTATAGGGATAGACCCTTCACAAGAAAGAAATTAAAATGAGGGCACACTACATGTGGTCTATTTTAAGTATATATGTTTACTTAAAAGTTTGGAATGGGAGGGTTAGATTGATAAGGGAAATTAAAACAGGGACATTTGGAGACAAAAAGGATAGAGAGATGCGTGGGGGGGGGGGGGGGGGGGGGGAGGAAGGGGCAGAAAGTGATAAGAGAGTGTGTGGAAGGAGATGGCTAACATTCGGTAGTAGGGACGGAAAAAGATAATCATGAAATGAGGGTTGGATTGTTTAAAGAAAAGTGGTTAGAACGACTGGGAAGAAATGTTCAATCTAGATTCTTTAGAAACCCTACATCTTTTTATATATAGAGAAAGATGTGGGTAAAATACAATGCATATCCATAAAGAAATAATAAACTACAAATAATTACTAATAAAAAGAAAGGACAAGATAAATAGGAGTCTTAACACTCCCCCTCAAGTTGAAGTATAGATGTCAATCATGCTCACCTTGAACAACAGAAATCAAATGCCAAACGAGATAGAGGCTTCGTGAACACATCGGCTGTCAGATCCTCAGATTCCACATAAGTAGTGTGCAATAAATCACGCTGTATAAGATCTCTGGTGTAGTGACAGTCCACCGCAACGTGTTTGGTGTGCTCGTGGAACATTGGGTTATTGGCTATGTTGGTAGCTGCCCGATTGTCACATCGCATCTCCATGGGCTCCTCAATCTGGACATGCAAATCATGCAAGAGAGACTGTATCTAGACCATCTTTGCAGCAGTCTGGGCTATTGCCTTATATTCTGACTCTACACTGGAGCGAGAAACTGCCCCCTGTTTCTTGCTCCTTCAGATAACGAGATTACCTGCCACAAAGGTACAGAAATCAGTGGTGGATTTCCTATCAAACCCACATCTCGCATAATCAGCATCAGAATATCTTACCACTGTCATCGGAAAGCCTCTTTGAAAGAGAATACCACGACCTAGTGCTTTCTTCAAGTATCTTAGCACCTGCATAGTTGCCTGCCAATGCAACTTCGTCGACCTCTCCATAAACTGGCTAAGTTTGCCTTCTGCTAAGGCAATATCTGGTCTGGTGATAGTCAGGTACAACAATTTGCCCACAAGCTTTCTGTATGCTTTGCTATCAGCTGCCTCTGTCTCCTTATCATGAAGATGTACCTTGGATCCATAGGAATATTGGCTGGCTTGGGCCCCAGTATACCTGTCTCCTGAAGAACATCCAACTCATACTTGCATTGAGAAAGAACAATCCTATCTCTGCTCCTAGTGACCTCGATCCCTAAGAAATATCTAAGCTTACTTAGATCCTTCATAACAAATTCTTGTGCAAGAGATTCCTTGACCTGTCTTATCCCAGCCTCATCATTGCTAGTGATAATTAAGTCATCCACATAAAGCAGTAGAGCCACCATACCATTTTCTATTTTCCTGACAAACAGAGAATGATCTGAAGAAGACCTTTGCATCCCCATCCTCCGCAACACATCTGAGAGCTTCTGAAACCAGATTCTCGGGCTTTGCTTTAGGCCATAGATAGCCTTCTTGAGTCTGCACAAGCACTCCCCTTGGACCTCAAAACCTGGGAGCTGCTGCATGTAAACTTTCTTTTGAAGATCGCTGTAAAGCAATGTGTTATTCACATCAAGTTGATGTAACCACCAATCTCTGTGGATAGCAACAGAGATGAGTATCCGAACAATGGCAAGCCGCGCAATGGGAGAGAAAGTATCAAAGAAGTCTACCTCTTATGTCTGAGTGAACCCCTTTGCCACCAACTTGGCCTTATACCTTAAAATAGACCCATCAAAGTTGTACTTAAAGGCAAAGATCCATCTAGAGCCAACTAGTCGTGCGCTTGTAGGAAGTGAGGTGAGATCCCAAGTCTGTTTGCTCCGAAGTGCTACCATCTCGTCTTCTATGGTTTGATGCCACTTTGGATCAAGCATATTCTGCTAGTAGGTGGACGGAATGGGTGAAGTTGTAAGAGCATGACAAAAGTTGATAAATTGAGAACTAAGACCATCTGTAGCCAAACTACTTGCGACCTGATATCTGGACTCACACGTGTGGGGCACCTTCCTAATGGCAATAGGAAGATCATACTCATATGGTATCTCTGGCTGAGTCTTTATAGAGGTAACCTAACTACTATAGTGATCTGCACTATTAGGGTGATCGATCTAATTAGACGATCACTGTCATTAGAACCCATCTCGACTGCTTGTGAAAGATCAGTCACTAGGGCAGGCAGAGGCCTTTGTAGTGTTGCATGAGGTCTACTATATGTCTGCAGCGGACCATGCAATCTCTAGTAGTCATCCACGTGGGTAGTAGACTATGAAAAAGTCGGCAGAGGTGTGGAGATTGAAATCGCCTCAAGTAGAATTGGAGGAATAGGCATTGGAGCAGCATCATCATGAACACTCATCTGTCCAACAACAGAAAAGTCTGGTGTCGTCTCATGAAAAGTCACATCAGCGCTGACGTAATGCCTATGGTAGATGGGATCATAACATCGGTACCCTTTCTAACTCTTAGAGTATCCTAAGAAGATGTACTTAATAACACAAGGATCAAGCTTGTCACGGCCTGATGATGGCACATGGACAAATGCAACACACCTAAAGGTCCTGGGAGACGTGAAAAAGCTCACCATTTGGATGTAACAAAAGAATCGATATCTGTTTGTGACGGACTGAACTCGACATCCTGTTAATAAGGTAACATGCAGTCAAAACATCCCCTCAGTATCTCTGTGGAACACTGTGGTGAATAAGTGGAGTGCGGGTAATCTCTACCAGGTGTCTGTGCTTCCTCTCTGCAACCCCATTCTGCTATGAAGTATAGGGACAAGTCTGGTGGATAATCCCATGAGTCCTATAGAACTCAGTAAGTCTACCAGTGCAGAACTCGAAGGCATTATCTGTCTGTACAATCTTCTCTGTAGGAGAATATTGAGTCTCGATCTTCAAGAGAAGAGTCTTTATGGCATGTCCAACATCTCCTTTGGTCTTCAGAAGGAATACTCAAGATACTCTAGTGAAGTCATCAACAACAATAAGATAATACCGATATCCCATCCTGTCTGGAACTCTACTCGGTCCCCAGACATCCATATGGAGTAACTCAAAAGCAGCTACTGATCCAGGAGAAGTACTGGCAGGAAAGGAAGACCGATGATACTTACATAATTGGCAAGCATCACATCTAATAGTAGTAGCAGGTGAAATATGTGGAATGACCCTCCTGAGGTGATCTAGGGGCATGTGATCAATACGAACATGCCACTGTAAGGCACTTTCACCATTGTACCTACTAGCTCCTGCAAATGGCTCCTGGTCAAGGTGATAAAGCCCATTTTCCTCTGTACCTCTGGCGACGGTCTTCCCAGTGAACTTATCCTGAATAATACATCTAATGTTATCAAAGATAACCCTACAATGAAGATCCTTTGTAATTCTGCTCACGGACAGCAGACTCATAGGGAACTCTGGTACATATAGTGCTCTTGATAGCCGCAACATAGGGGTAATAGACACCTCCCCCTGGCCAACAACTGAAGCGTGTCTGCCATTAGCTACCTGCGTCGTTTTCCCTGTTGCAATAGAACTGAATGACCGAAAATAACTACGATCACCGCAAAGATGCTGCGAGGCACTGGAGTCAACCAGCCATCCTGTACTATGATGACTCTTGTCATGCTCTTGTTGCACCATGCCTACATATGGCATCATCTTGATCACTTCACAAATTGGATGATGAGGAAGCGGCCATTTCTCTCAAATCCACTAGGAATCCACAGAAATCAGATCTGAAATATCTCCTTCAGATCTAGAGAATCACGATCAGATCACAAATTACGTGATCAAACATGAAATCCAAGCGAATAGATCCTCGGAGATCACGTTTTTTTTTTTAGATCATGAGATCCCTCCGGATGATAGGAGGGACACGTTAGGGTCGGGAGGGACCCCTGGCTGCCCTCAAACCATGAGGGAGGAGGCTGTGCTTGCCGTTGTCACCCTACATAGCAGCTACGCTGCTGTTGCTGCCGCCGCTGCTCTGTTAGGTACTACCTAAAGTCGGCGTTGCTTACACCTTCGCTGAGCGCCGCTGCTTTATGCACACACCACCGCACGCTACTGCCCCTGCACCACGTTGGCACGCACCCTCTTTGAGCGCCGCTACACGTGTTGCCGCACATTGCTACCCTTGCAGCACACCACCGCACGCTTTCTCAGAGCGCTGCTGTATGCGTCGTCGTGGGCTGCTGCCCCTGCAGCACATCGCCGTGCGCTCGCTAGAGGGCTACCGCACGCGCTGTGCGTGCCTTCCGTCCGGTAGGGAGGCTAGCAGCTTCTGTTGCAACTGCTGGACAACGGGGTAGGGGTGATCTAGTGGCTGCTGTTCTGACGGGGAGGTTAGGGTTTTTTGTGGATGGGTTTTGGCAGTTTATGAGGGTGGGATACCAGAACCCGATCTAGGATCGCGCTTTGATACCAAGTGGGAAGAAATGTTCAATCTATATTCCTTGGAAACCCTACATCTCTTTATATAGAGAGATGTGTGTAAAATACAGTGCATGTCCATAAAGAAATAACAAACTATAAATAGCTACTAATAGAAAGAAATGACAAGATAAATAGGAGTCTCAATAGTGTGTAGAAATAAAAGGATACGACACTTTGTTTTAGTATATTAGATAGATGGATGTAGAATTATGGAAACAGAAGTGTTAGCATATTTTATTGTTAAGGGAGTTATTTCTGTTTTTATATTTTATGTGGGCATCTTTATAATTTTTGCAGTAGCCTTCTTCTATAAAAGAGAGTATAGGATTCCTCTTTTCAAATAGAACATTTTATTTCCCTTTGACATGATATCAGAATTGCAATCCTAGATCAGTGATATGATATCCCACCAAATATCTATTAATCAAGATGTTTGGATCATCAAATCTTCCGAAAGATGATCGAAGGAGGCATATCGGATGGCAATATTGCCACTAGGATCACTAGCAACGGACCACCACTGGGATAAACAATAGCGACGCCAACGTTGTTGTAACCATCGTAAGCAACAACGCTGCCATTGTTATAAGGTTAGGTAGCAACGCTGCTACCACTGTAGTGGCTGGGGGTGGAGGCGCTGTTGGTGTTGAAGTTGATACAATTATTTGCTCCTTGTGGGTTGTGTGATGAATCTTTTCTCACATGTTGGTTCTAAGTTTTGTGTAGGCATGATGAGCCTTTTCTCATGCAAAAATAGTCCCCTTGCTAAAGAAAAAGGCAAAATTCAGATTGTTGCAGTATTGGTCTTTTGCTAAATGAGAGATCTACTAGAACCACAAGTGTCTCTTACCTTGGATCATTGATTTGGGTGCCTCGATACATCTTACCAAGAATATCGAGGAGTTACAAAACCCATCCAAGCCACGTGGAGTTAGGGAAGTCAGAGTAGCTAACGGAGCTACATCCCCGGTTAGCATAGTTGGAGAGGTCCAGGTATCCCCCGCTCTACGTATTAGAGATGTGCACTATGCCTCAAAGTTCCCTATAAGTCTGATTTTGGTTAGCAAGATATGCAAGGACCTCAAGTGTAGAGTTATGTTTGATGACAAAAATTGCTACTTTTAGGATAGGAGTACCAGTGAGATCATTGGTAGTGGGATAAGGAGAGATGCCCTCTATTATCTGGATACTCCTACACTGTTTGTTGAAGAGGTGTCCATTGCTAGTGATCCTTGGTTATGGCATTGATGAATGGGACATCCATCAGTTGGGATGATGCGTTAGATGTATCCCGAGTTGCTAGCCACATTGTCCTTGGAGTGCGAGAATTGTTAGTTGGGAAAACATCACAGGAGCACCTTTCCATAGAAACGTGATAGGGTGAGTACAGTGCCATTTGCCTTGGTCCATTGCGATGTGTGGGGATATAGATGCTATGATCTGGTTCACAAGTGCTATGTGGTGATTGCAGATGTTACATTTTTTTAGAGAGTGCCATACTATTTTGAGGAGAGTATTGGTCTTGACTTTGTCCCCAAGGAGATACAGGTGTACCATCGTCATCCAATGATTCTTCCTAGTCCTCCTTAGGCCCATTATACTCCTATTGTTGCCATTTCAGATGACTTAGTTTCTAATTATGAGAGGCCTATTACATTGAAGAAGCCTACTCACTCCTGTATCTTGCATCCCATGTCTCATTATATTGGGACTTCTTATCTGTAGGGAGAGATTAGATAGTTTACCTTTGCCATTACTACAGTTATTCTGAGGGACTATGCCTAGGCACCACAGGACCCCATATGGTGTGCTACTATGGACGAGAGGGAGGCTCTCAGGTCTAGGGGGATGTGGGAGTTGGTCCCATGCCTCAAAGATGCTACAGTGGTGGATTATCGATGGGTATACACCATCAAATATATCGCAGATGGAACAGTTGACAGGTATAAGGCGAGACTAGTAGCCAGAGGTTTTACTCAAACACATGGGATTAATTATATGGAGACTTTTCCTCCAATGGCTCACATTTCCTCCATTCATATTACTATCTAGAGGATGGAGATTGTGCCAGTTGGATATCAAGAATATCTTTCTATATGGTGACTTAGCTGAGGTATATATGAGACAATCACTGGGTTACAGGACACAAGGGGAGCATGTGTGTAGGTTGAAGAAGGCTATTTATGGCCTGAAGTAGAGTTTTCGACCTTGGTTTGAGCATCTCAACATTGAGATTCAACAAATTGGATTCTAGAGGTTATCCTCTAACCATTCCATCTTTATTTAGCGCATAGGCACAAGCTCTAGTTGTTGAGTTGTGATCTTGGAAGTATATGTTGATGACATGGTTTTAACAGGAGATGACGTAGAGGGTGTCTCTTAGACCAAGGAGTTTCTACAGTCTACCTTTATGTCGAAAGACCTTGGTGATTTGAGGTACTTTCTTGGTATTGAGATCTTTTGGTAAGGATCACACCTATCTATGTCCTAGAGATAGTACACCTTACAAATCCTTGAGGAGGTAGGATTGCTTGGGGCCAAACCATCTTGTATTCCAGTTGAATAGTAGCAACATATCGATGGAGATGATACATATTGTGGGGATGTCATGTGATATAGGAGTCTAGTGGGGTGACTACTATACCTAATAATGACTCATCCTGATATTGGCTTCGCTGTTAGTAGAGCCAACTGCATATACAGGCTCCATGGTATAGCCATTAGTGTGAGGTATGTCTCATTTTGAGATACCTCAAGAAGAGTCCAAGTCTGAGACTTTCTTACCGAGATAATGGATCCATGGATGTCATTGCTTACTCCGATGTAGCTTATGTGGGATCTATTGATGATATGTCTACTTTGGGCTATGCTATTTTTCTTGGTGGGAATCTTGTGTCTTGGAGGAGTAATAAGCAAAATGTTGTTTTTGCTCTAGTGCCAAGGCAGAGTATCGATCTATGGCCTTTGCCGCATGTGAGATCATGTGAATTGTGGGTTTTCTACAAGACCTGGGAGTTGTGGTTGAGGGATCGGTTCCACTCTTCTATGACAATAACTTTGCCATGCATGTTGCCTCTAATCCGGTCTTTCATGAGTGGACGAAGCACATTGAAGTTGATTGTCACTTTATTCGCAATGCCTTCATTGAAGGGAAGATAAGCACTCCTGATGTTATTTTCGAGTTGCAGCTAGCTGACATTCTCACCATGGTGCTTAAAAGGAAAAGACATGAGTTTTTGCATGATAAGTTGGGGCTTAACATATGCCCCAACTTAAGGGGGAGTGTTAGCATATTATATTGTTAAGGGTGTTATTTCTATTTTTATATTTTTTGTGGGTGTCTTTGTAATTTTCCCAGTAGCTCTTCCTATAAAGAGAGGCTAGGGTTTCTCTTTTCAAGTAGAACATTTTATTTCCCTCTCACAAGTTGGAAAGCACTTTTTTATTGATTTTTTTTTAAGTGCCTTTTAGTGAAATTTTCTACGAGAGATTTGAACTTTGGTTATGCTTCGAAAAATTGGAGAATATACTCATTCATCCATCCATTTTATAGTCTTTGGACCTGCAAAGTAGTCTTTATAATTGTCTTCTTGAATGGTGGACCTTACGCCACTTTCTTTTGAAGCACATTTACCTATCATGTTCAGTGACAAAATAATTGCCTAATAGCCATACTTATCAAGTATGATCAATAATTTTTTATATGAGCGAACCTTATGTATATTGTATTCTCAGGTGAACACTTGAAATTGTTCTTCACTGGAACTGCATTTTCTGCAGATTATATATGTATAATCTTTGTAGCCTAGTATATCTGTTTCAGGATTTTGCAATGTTCACATTTTAATATTTGTCTATTTAATGTTGCTTAAATTCCTGGCAATCAGGAGACTGAAATTTCAGTAAACAGCTGAATTGTTTAACTAGCTGTTACCATTTCAAGTTAATATTGAGCTGATTTTGGTTAACCGGAATCTATGTGAAGCCATTTCATATATTTAACAGGGCTGATTAAACCAGATTGTTGTTTCAAATTATTTTTCCTGGTCAACAGTGATCAAGCAACAGGAAATCCCAAGCAGTACCTCTTCTGATGTTGTTTCCCATTAGCCTAAAACTTCTTCTGAAATTATTATTATGTTTTTCTTTTGCTTCTCTTTACATGCATATTCTATAGATATTTAATGACTTAAATTGCATAATTCTAACTTCAAATTCACTTTTGGTAGAGTATTAGGAGTAGTTAAATGAGTCCTATTATAGTTAGGTTGGAGTCTATTTAGTAAAGTTGAGAGTCCTAGTTTTTTTTCTATTCCTATTAGTTATTTTCTATTCCTGTTGGGTCCCTTATGTAATTTTTTTAATCCAACTCTCTATATAAAGGGTTAGAGTTCTTGTTTTCAATAAGAATAAGACTCTGTTTTCTCAAACGACCTTAATATTGAGTATGCAGGTGGCTGTCTGACCTGCTAGTTGAAAGCTCATCGTTGACGTTTATTGAGAACATGACGGATTTGACCACCTTGTATGTTGCTTCCTGTAATGCACATCTTACCGATATATATAATTTAGCAACTGCACTCATTTATGAGATTTACCATGGTAACTTTTCTATGTTTCATGCCAGAATTTTAAGAAACAACAAACTTTCTGGTGTTATCCCATCAAGCATTAAGAAGCACACAAACTTGACTTATCTGTAGGTTGAACTTTTGTTAGTCTGACTTGCTGTGGAGTCTTGCTTGAAATGATGCACAAAACTTCTGCTTGTAAACCCTGATTGTTTGCAGGGATTTGAGCTTCAACAATCTGAGTGGCCAAATTCCCCAATCACTTTTTAATTTGCCTTCACTTGGAACCTTGTAAGTTACAAGTTTTTAGTTGAATGCTCATTTAGTGATTAACATTTGCCTGTCGTGCTTCCAATATCTTGATCTTGGGATGCAGGTATCTTGGAAACAATAGTTTCACAGGTGCCTTGCCTATACAAAAAGGCGGCCAGCTTCACACCGTGTAACTTTCATCTATCATTTTTTCATATGATTTCATTAAATCTTCTCGTTCTTCAATATCTCTCTGGTTCTTTAATATAAATAATTCCTATTTTCTCTATGTTTCCAGTTGTCCTCTTTTCCTGTTTTTATGTTTTCATTTTTCATCACAATTTATTCCTAAACAGACCTAATTTTCATTGCAGTGACCTCTCCTATAATGATCTCTCAGGGAGCTTGCCTACATGGACTGCTGAAGATGATTTGCAATTGTATGGTTCCTTGGATAGAACTTAGTGGGAGAAAATGATTTAATCTATTCATCTCAGAAACCCTACCTCTGTTTATATATAGAGAGAAGTGGGAACAATTATAACTCAACCCCACATAAAAATAAAAATAAACATGGACATAAGCACACCACTGAAATATAATACTAAATGATCGAAGGGACTCAACACTCCCTCACAAGTTGGAGCATTGATATCAATTATGCTCAGCTTGGAACAACAGACATCAAATGAAGAACGAACTAAAGGCTTGGTGAAGATATCTGTTGTCTGATTATCTGAAGTCACTTGAATGGTATATAAGAAACCTTCTTAGATTAAGTCTCGTGTATAATGGCAATCCACCTCCACATGTTTGGTACGCTCAGGAAACATGGGGTTGTTTGTGATGTATGTAGCAGCTCAGTTATTATATCGCATCTCCATAAGTCCTTCAATCTGCACGTGTAGATTTGTCAATAGGGATCACACCCACATCAATTCTGCAGTTGTTTATGCCATCACCCTATACTCAGACTTGACACTTGATCTGGATACTATCGCATGCTTCTTACTTCTCCAGGTAACCAAATTCCTAGCCACATACGTACAGAAACCTGTAAGGGATTTCCTATCATCTAGGAAACCTGCATAATTGGCATCAGAGTAAGCCACGACAATCATGGATGCCCCTTTTGTAAAACAGAAACCCCTGTCCTGGTGTTTCTTCAAGTATCTCTGCACCATCATGGCATCCCTGTGCTGCTTGGTCAGTCTATCCATAAACTGACTAAGCTTACCTATTGCAAGTGAGATACCTGGCTTGTTAATAGTCAAGTATAATAACTTTCCAACTAACTACCTGCCTACTATCTATCACCTTTGACTCTCTATTATATAGTCATGCCTTGAGGTTCACAGGAATACTTGCTGGTTTGGCACCTAGCATACCAGTCTCTCTCAATATATCCAATGCATACTTCCTTTGGGCTAGAACGATGCCACTCCTACTGTAAGCTACCTCTATCCCAAGTATCTGAGGAGGTCCAAATCCTTCATGACAAACTGCTCTGCCAAGTGTTGCTTGATCTTTGTAACACTTGCAACGTTATCTCCTGTGACTATCAAATCATCAACATGAAGCAGTACACTACCCGTCTCCTCTTTCTAACAAATAGGAAATGATTAGCAAATGATCTTTAGAACCCACAGACTCCACAACCTGGGATAGCTTTTGGAATCATGCTCTGGGACTCTGCTTAAGGCCATGGATGGTCTTCTTCAACTTACATACACACTCCCCCTTAATCTCGTAACCAGGTGGCAACTGCATGTATACCTCTTTCTGCAAATTATGATATAGGAATGCATTCTTCATGTCTGATTGGTGAAGCTTTTAACCATTTTGCACTGCAATTGATACAAGAATCCAGACTATGGAGAGACGAGCAATTAGGGAGAGTGTCAAAGAAGTCCACTCTGTATGTCTAAGTGAACCTTTTAGCTACTAAGCAGGCCTTGCATCTGGCAATCGACCTATTTGGGTTATACTTCAAGGCAAATACTCACTGGCACCCAACAACAGTGACTCCCTCAGACAGTGCAGTAAGCTTCTAGGTACCACGAGATCGCAGAGCAACCATCTCATCTGTCATGGCCTAGTGTCAATTTGGATCAAGCATAGCTTGTTGATGACTTGAGGGAATCTGTGCAGCGAAAAGAGCCTAACAAAACTAGCTAAATGCAGTCCCCAAATCATCTATAGGAACTGCTCCTAGTTAAGGATATTTGGGATAGTAGCAAGGCTCTTTCTGAATGGTAATTGGAAGGTCAAGATCATCTAGCAAGGTCCCCTGTAAAGGCTCTGAAGTAGATGTTGGAACTGCTAGATCTGTAGGATCACCACTAAGCATAGTATCATCAGTAGATAAACTATCAGTGCTCACCTATATAGGAGGAGAGCCTCCACTATCATCCTGGGAACTCCCTGCATCATCACTGTGAACATCTCCTGTGGGCATCATTACTGTGGGCATTTAAGGCGGTGGTGGATCAGAGGAAGAGGATACCTATCGATATGTGACAAGAAGCCTGTAAGTAATGGAGGGTCATGAAAATCACTCAAGTCTAGAGGATGCTGGCTCAGGCAGTAAAGATCCAGTTTCAGTGATAGGAATTGCTCCCAATGGTATAGCTGGAATGGGTATGGGAGCCTCAGTAAGCTCAGGAGAAAGACGTTTCTCAATAGTAGAAAAGTCCGGAACAGACTCATGAAAGGTGCATATGTACATAGTGACGTTCCCCAATAGGATCATAACATTGATACCCTTTCTAAGTTTGCAAATACCCAAGAAAAAAACACACTTGACTGCACGAGAAGCAAGTTTATCCCTGTTAGGCCCATGGATATGCGCAAATGCAACACATCCAAAAACTTAAGGAGGCACTCCATATGGATCATTATTAGAAAACAAGATGGAGTAGCGAGCTTGCACATTGAGAATTATGGACGGCATTCGATTGATAAGATAGCAGGCAATCAATACTGCATCCTCTCAGTATCTGTCAGGCACACTATTATGAATCAAGAGTATTTGTGCAACGTCAAGAATGTGTCTATGCTTTCATTCTTCCACACCATTCTGCTATGATGTATGGGGCAAGTAGTCTGATGAATAATGCCATGCCTACGATAAAGATTGCATAATGAAGTGTAGAATTCCAATGCATTGTCTGATCTAATGGTCCTCACCGTTGCCTCATACTGAGTCCTGATTTCTACTATGAAAGCATGAATCATGTTACCTGCCTTAGATTTGGCCTTTAAGAGAAATATCCAAGTAAGGTGAGAAAAATCATCCATAATAGTTAAATAGTATCTGTGTCCCAGACGATCTGGAGCCTGACTAGGCCCCCAAGTATTCATATGGAGCAACTGGAATAAGACTTGGGAACTCCGATGCTGACTCCTAAGAAAGGTACTCCTATGATGCTTCCCAAGTTGACGTGTCTCACATTTAAAAGTAGTAGTAGGAGGAATATGCAGCAACATTCGTCTAAGCTTTAGTAAGTGGAGATGATCAAACCTGAGATGCCACAAGTAGCTAGTGGCACCTCCTAATGAGAGGGAAGTATGTCCAGCATAAGGCTACTGCAAAAGGCGATAAACACTACCTTCCTTACAACTGCACCTAATAGTGTGTCTAGTATGAATATCCTCAGAAGTAAGAGACATAGCATCATAGATCGCCCTAGAATTCAACTTGTTTGTAATCGTACTCACTGATAATAGATTCAGTGGGAAGCCAGGGGCTAAAAGAACATTCTTCAACTTTAAATGCGAGGCTACACGAACCTCCCCCTGACCAGATATGGGTGCCTGCCTCCCATCAGCAACCTGCATAGATCTACCTGGTAGAATCGGGTGAATAGTAGTGAACTATCTCTCATCACCACAAATATGCTGAGAAGCTCCTAAATCAAGAAGCCAATTTACATCTCCTACTTGGGACACATAAGTGGAACGTGCTTGGGAAGCCCCATACTGCTTATACAGCTGAAGTAATGCCTCATATTCACTCCTAGATACAGTAATAGTATCAGATATCTCTCCTATCACCACAGATGTTGCATAATTTGTGATTGAAATTATCTTCTTATATCACGATCATGACTTCCCATGGTCATCCTACACATCTGTGACCATCGAGAATAATTCAACTCATTTGGTTCCATCCTAGGATCAAGAAAGAGGCTCCTACATGCCTTAGATTTAGACATCATACTAACTTCAACCATGAAATCAAGGAATGCATGGAGAAACACTAGGCCATCAGATTATTGAACATAACACCATAAAGAAACTTTCCATATCATATTTTAATAAATGACATAGCAATCAACATCGGAATGGTAGAAATTCCCAATGAAGATTGCCTCTTCCTTCATAAGGCCACTACACCCTTGAATAGAAGGAAGGGGGCGATCAACCACCCCTACCAGCACAACTTCAGACCTGAAAAGACAATTTCAGATCATAGGAACATGTGAAAATCTGATTTTAGTTCTTGGATATAGATTCCAAGGCAAATGAGACTCGGAATCCACAATCGAGAACCAAAACGAGAATCCCCTCAGCCAAGTGCACACACACTAGGGCATCACAGGCCCCAGCGCTGCCGATTGGAGGACCCCCTCCTTTCACCGAGTGCTCCTAGGTGGCTAGACAGTTACCGACGGTGTTGGCTGCCACCAGTTGAGGAGGGGAGGCATCGACGACGGTGGCTGCTGTAGGCACAAGTGCTAGCGGTGCATGGCAAGAAAGGAAGAGGGGTATGATGGAGTTTTGGAGGGTTAAATTTTTGGTGGGATATCAGAACATTGGCCTAGGACCATAGGTCTTATACCAAATAGAAGAAAATGATCAAATCTATTCATCTTAGAAATCTTACCTCTCTTTATATAGAGAGGGAGGTGGAAACCATTACAACTCAACCCCTCATAAAAATAAAAAAAAAATACGGACATAAGCGTACCGAAATATAATACTAAATGACCGAAGGGTCTCAACAAACTTCCATACAAACATTGTCAAATTAAAATTTTGTACTTAAGGGTTTTTTCCTGATTTGAAAGAATTTTCCAATTGTTTTGATGCAAGAAAAAATTTATCACAACTTCGTGATTGTACATAGAAATAAAGAGGAGCTCCTTGTTTTCCCTGCAGGAACTTGGTGGCCAACAACTTCTACTCTAATAGGTGCAGACTAGTCCTTTACATGTTCAATATCTCCTTATAATTGAATTTTTAGTTCATATTACTTTATTTCCTCTTATTTAGTGATCTTCCTTGGGGTTTGGACTGCATACAGAAAAACATTCCATGTTATCGTGGTTCTCCCGTGTGTAAGTTTGTTCTCTAGTCTGGTTCACTAATGGTTCCTATATGCCTTTGTCATGTCTACAGAAGATTTTTCGGTTTTGCAGATTCCTCATTTGCAATTAATTGTGGTGGAAATGAAGTGTCATTGCCAGATGGAACCATCTATGAAGCTGATGGTGAAAACCTCACAGCAGCTTCTTATTTTGTAAACAAAAATACAAGATGGGCAGTTAGCAGTATTGGATCAGATTTTGAAGCTTCAAATCTTCAATACACACAGTTCAGTTCATCCATGTTTCTGAAAACTTCAAATCAGGAGCTATTTCAGTCTGTAAGGACATCACCTTCCTCATTAAGATACTACGGGCTTGCACTTGAGAATGGGAATTATACTGTAACACTAAAATTTGCTGAGATAACCTTCCTTGATACACAATCATGGATGAATCTTGGCAAGCGGATTTTTGATATCTATATCCAGGTATGCACATTAAATACATAAATATGTAATGGCTCTTTTCATAATTTTGTGTATTGTTGTGGACAAGATAATGACTTTTCCAAACCTTCAGTTAAAGTAGAATTTTGTTTCTTCTGCAGTTAAAAGAAGCATAAGTTTCTTTACAGCTTTTTGTGTTTGGATATTCTTCAATGCATTAAAAGGGCAAACTTGTTTACTTTTAACAACATATCTGCCAAACCTAAAGCATTGGACCATTGTCTTGGTTGACTTGAACTTATATGAGTCATATGATGTGAATTTAAATTGTCAAGGTTTAAAGACATATAAGAACTTTTCAAAAAAAGACATATAGTTGCTACTATCAAGATTTTAATTGGCATAGAATAAAGAATTGCTATCATCATCATTTTGCTTTATTTACAAATGGAATTACTGTAGGTCACTAGTATCATGACCCTACTATCATGGGTGTGCAAGAGGCCATTGACTAAATGATATAAACAACCTTCACCAGAATTTGCATTCTCAATTCTGACAGACTGGCCATGATTAAACTTATGGATTGCAATTATTGAAACAAACATTTCTGAAGTAACACTGCCCCTTAAAATATGAAACATTAAAATAAAATAGTGTTCTAGCACAGTATAGACTCATAAAAGTGAAAGTGTCTGGAGCCTAAGTCATGTGCAACAAAAATTGATCCTTTTCCCAGACTAAGTGCGGTCGGTTATATGGATTTTTGCCTTCACTCATATCTATTTTGAGCCATTTCTGAACTTATATTGAAGTAATTGAGGTCATACTTTATAGTATCCTTCCAACACTTATTTGGTTTTCCTCGCCCTCTCTTAGTGAGTTCATCCTTCAACTCCTCGCATCTTTTAAGTGGGGCATTTAATGGCCTTCTTTGCAAATATCCAAACCACCGTAGACGTGCCTCTCATTTTATCCTCTATCGATGTCACCTCACCTTTTCTCGAATAAGCTCATTAGAAATCCGGTCCTTGTATGATCATGCATCCATCTTAACATCTTTATTTTTGTCACAAACATTTTTTGTACATGCCTATAGTTGGCTGCCAAACATTCAGAACCACATGGCAGGTCTTACAGCAACTTGATAGTACTTTCTTTTAACTTTTAAAATAACCCTCTTATCACAAAGAACATTGGATGGTCTCCTCCATTTTAACCACTTTACATTAATTCTATGTGTAACATCTTTATCAATTTTATCATCTTCTTGAAAAATGAATCCCAAGTATTTAAAAACATCTTTCATTGGAATGCACTCTTCTTTAATTTTTTCATACATCCTTTCATACTTTATAACCTAAGTCATGTGCATGTATTTAATATGGTGCATGTATTTCTCGTGTAAGAAAGTATAGTAAGCCATCTGTGATCTTCTGGTACTTATTTTCTCATATTCACATGAAAATTAGATCACAAAGTTAACTTTAAAAGGTGCACCCTTCCATGACTGCTTTTCTGACATGGATTGTCATGTTTACATCTACTCAACAATAGATGGACAGTGTCATGCTTTGAGGGCTAGATGAGGCCATGATAATCTTTTTTTTTTTAAATATTGGAATTAAGCTCACAATTTGAATGCTTAATTGATGGCCAAGCCTAGAGTTCAACTTGGGACTTCAGGAGGCTATGATGCTCTTCCTGATTAGTTTAAAAAATCATTCTTAGGGGATTCTTGTAACAAAAGATTTTGATATAAGGAAAGAAGATGGTGAAAAGTCATTCACAGCTACCTCAAGGAATTACACGGCTCTTGTATCTAGCAACTTTTTGGAGATACATCTGTTTTGGGCTGGAAAAGGTACTTGCTGCATTCCCGCAAAAGGCAGCTATGGACCATCCATTTCAGCCATCAGTGTTACTCCGGGTACGTACCAAACCTAAACTTTACTCCTCTCCCTGTGAAATGATTTTTCCTTCATTTGATTATTGAAGTTATTTATCAGATTTTGTGCCAACTGTAAGTAATCGTCTACCTAAGAAGAAGAACAAGGATTTAGTTCCTGAAATTCTAGCTGGGACTGGTGCAGCTCTGCTGTTGTTTCTTATCCTTGGTATTCTCATATGGAGGTGGAAGCGTAGACAAATATCAGAGGAGGAGGAAGAAGGTTTTTATTTAAAATCTTTAGCATATTCAGATGAAATATTCTCTATGCAATTTTTAAGGGCATGTATATAAGTGCCATAAATAATTGACAGGTTTTGTATTTTCTAAGAGGTGCTGTGTTTCGTTGTTCAAGTTTCTGTTGGTTTTTATTTTCTGTTGGGCAGCTAATGCTTTAGTTTTAATTGTACAAAAAACATTTTTTAGTAAATTAGCTTTAAACTCCTTGCTTGATAATGCAGCTTTAGAGGGGTTGTCAGTCGAACCCAATTGCTTCAGCTTTGCAGAATTGAAGATGGCAACAGACAATTTCAGCCCTGCCAACAAACTAGGAGAGGGAGGATTTGGGTCTGTTTTTAAGGTGAATTTTAGTTTTACAATGGAAAGCATATCTGCATATTTAAATGTCTTACCACCAATGATAACCTTCATATGCAATGGCAACTTTTGATCCAAAGCAAGCCCAATTTGCTTTGAATATGCTCTGATCCCCCGGTCTATGAATTATGCCTACCATTGTCTCTTTAGGTAGACAGCTTGACTAAAGCATATTTAAGACCTTGCATTTGACATCTATTAGTTGGTATAAAAGTATTGGCCTTGTAACAATTATGATGTCACTTTGATATTGCATGTTGAGAATGTTTAAAGTATATTTTCTCTGAGATATAATAATACTCTGCTTATTCGTAGCAATTTCAATACGAAGAAAATACCTCTTGTTTTCTTTATAATAAACTGTTGTGCTAAATATTCATTTACTTGATAAATACTTGCCAGGTCATCTCTTGTGAGTACAACATCATCAACATACACAAGTAGAACTATAACATCACCACTGGTTTTCCTCACAAATAAAGAATGATCAGACGAGGATCTCTACAACCTAACAACTGCCAATGCCTCTAACAGACGCTGAAATCAAGCTGGAGGGCTCTACTTAAGGTCATACATGACCTTTTGTAGCCTGCAAACACATTCCCCCTGAATCTCAAAACTAGGAGGTTGCTGCATGTATTTCTTCCTGAAGGTCATCATAGAGAAGTATTTTTGACATCCAGCTGATGCAATGACCATCCATAATGTGCTGCAACAGAAATAAGAATACAGATAATGAAAAGACATGCTATAGGGGAAAAAGTGTCAAAGAAATCCACCCCATAGGTCTGGGTGAATCCTTTGGCCACAAGATGAGTCTTATACTGAGAAATAGATCCATCGGGATTGTATTTCAGGACAAAGACCTATCTAGCATCAACCAGATGTGCACCAGCAAGTAACGAAGTAAGCTCCCAAGTTCCTTGTCACGTAGTGCTGACATTTCCTCCATGGCCAACCTTTAGTGCAGATTCAGAAGAGCCTGTTGGTATCAAATGGGTATCGTAGAGCTAGAGATAGCAGCTATGAAAGCATGAAATTCAGCACTTAGAGAATCAGTAGAGACAACACTCCCAACCACACAGTACCTAACACGTGAATGAGGAGCCTTTCGAATAGCAATGAGCATATCGTCATTCGTACTCATAGAGATAGGACCTGGAGAACCAATAATAGAAGCACTGTCAGTAGCCTCAACACATACTTGAGCAGGAGACGACGGTGGTGGCTTAGTGGGAATTGAGAGAGGGTGTGCTTCTCTCGATAACTGATAGGTAGTTGATACATGGTACCCTTGAAAGTATTCTCATATGGTGGTACTACTCTGAATGTGCTCGCAAGTGGCTCTGAAGGACTACTGCCATGAGAAAAATCCTCCATGAAGATGGAAGGCACAGGCATAAGTACAATCGTCTCTATATCCCGTAACTGATGAGTTGATGTGGAAAAATGTGGAATGAACTCGTGAAATGTCACATCTGTACTAACATAGTGCCTTTAATGTATAGGATTAAATTACCTATATACCTTCTGAGTGTGTGAGTAGCCAAGCAATACACTTAACTGCTATAGGGGTAAGCTTATCATGACTAGGCCCAAGAAAATGCATAAAGGCAACACAACCAAACGTTTTCGGGGGCACTAAAAATAAATCTGCATCTGGATACAAAATTGCCCAACTTACTCATGAAGTACAGAGAAAGGAAGCCCGTTAATAATATAATAGGCAGTAAGAATTGCATCTTCCCAGTAGATATGTGATACACTATTCTAGATAAGTAAGGCTTGAGCTGTATCCAGAATATGTCAGTGTTTCCATTCTGCAAGCTTCGTTTTGTTATGACATATGGGGGTAGGCAGTTTGATGCACAATATCAAGTGAGCCATAAAATGATGCTAAATGCTTACTGCAAAACTCCAATGCATTAGCTCTCTAATAGTCTTAATGCACACACCAAATTGGCTTTTGATAAAAGCTACAAATTTCTAAATAATAGAGCCAATTTTTGATTTATTACGCATAAAAAATAGTCATGATAGATGAGAAAAGTCATCAACAAATAACAAATAGTAACGATGACCCTATTAGTCATCCACATGACTAAGATCCTAAACATCACAATGAAGTAAATCAAAACATGTTAAACTACTATGCTGCATAGAAACTGGAAAGTTGGTTCTATGATGCTTCCCCAATTGATAGGCATCACACTGAATCTGCATGGCAGGTGAGAGATGTTGGATGATCCATTGTAGTATGTCTAGAGATGGATGGCCTAGTCATCTATGCCACTGCAAGGCACTCCCAGCAATAGTACTCATCTGACACGCTACAGCAACTTGACTCTACACTAGCTAGTGTACACCCCCTCCTCATGTCTACCATCAATTGTCCTCCCCGTTATGCAGTCTTGAAAAGTACATCTAACCGCATCAAAGATAGCACGCCAATTCAGTTGATTTGTAATAGTACTAACAGTTAGCAACTGCATTGTCATGTTAGGTACAAAATAAATATTAGAAAGGTACATAGTAGAAGTAACAAACACCCCCTTAACACAAATAGGGGCATGCCTATCATCTGCTAGCTGAACTGAACTGTCCTGTGACACATTCTGCATTTACCCAAAACACTGGGAATTCCTAGACAGATGATCTGAAGCACGAGAATCTATCAACTAAGAGTTACCCGTACCTGAAGATTGGGGCTGGTCATGAATCAACAGTGTTAGACGCTGCACTACTGCATCATAGTCTGCCTCTGCAAGAGTAATTGTCTCAGTAGAAGTCACTTGTGGAGCAATTACAATAACTTTGTTGGCAACAGTAGGCCATCCAAGTTTATTCCAGTACTTGGCCTCAACATGACCAATCCTCCCTTAGTAAGTACAAGTAGCCTTACTGCGAGCACCATCACCATGCCCCCTGCCTTTGCCTCGAAAAGATCCACTTCGTCCCCCAGAGTACTCACAGCTACGTGGGCAGAAGCAGTAATACTGGTGACAATCTCATGAGTGGACTAAACCTGCAACTTGCTAAGTTTCCTGTATATCTCCTCAATAGTAGGAAGCTTAGATAGTGTCAAAATCTGAGAGCATGCAGCAGCATAACCATCATCGAGGCCTGCCAGAAACATGTGAGCAAAAAACTCCCTCCGATCTCTACACATGGTAGATGTGCATATGGGTCTGCAAGCATTATATTTTTTTAAAAGTCCTTTCATCGTAGAGTAGTACTGTGAAGGCTCATGGACTCTTGCTTTAGATGGCAAAGAACATACGTACCTGAGTGGAATTCAACTCATGAGAGTAAGCATCTTTCTGACCATACCACATTTGTTTAGTCGTTTTGTAATACATGATTTCATCTCTAATACGGGGTATTACATTGTTCAATATCTAGGCCCTTACCATGTTATCATCTCTATTTCAGGTTGCATATTTCCTTATTTTCTGCTCTGGTGGTGCTTTTGTAAGGACATGTTGCTTATCATGTTCTTTCATAGTAACATGAGAGGTTTAAGATCGACGAAGGTAATTGGTCTCATCGAGCTTCACAATTGATGCAAAAAATGAATTTTTGTAGACAACACTTTCTCCACTATGTCCTTAAGTCACCTTAGTCTCTGATGATGAGGCCATAGTGCAATCACAACATAAACCCAAATAATCATCGAGAAAAAAATCTGATTTTTAATGAAATTGGGGAATACACACCCTAAAATCCGCTCACATGCAGTTTGAAAACTTCGTCAACAAATCAAGGGGAATATACACCCCAAAAATCTCATCAACAAAGGGGAATGCACACTCCAAACAAACTTAGAAGCCTGATTTTATCATATCATATAGTAGAAATACTTCAACACATCTCCTGGAGGATCCTTGGCCTTAGCAAGACATCATACCAAGGCCACTTGCCTTCCTAGAAGGCAAAGCGACGGTGTTGCCCCTCTTCCCTTGTCGCCCAATAAGGGGAGGCAGTGAGAACAGGGAGCCCTTGCTCCAAACGGTGACGGCGTTGCTGCTGGTAGCTGTCGGTGCTGGCTGCTGGTGATGCTACTGATGCTGCTGGCTGCTAGCGGCAGCAACAATGGAGAGGGAGAGAGGGGGTTAGTGGTGGAGTTACGGTTTTGTTGGATGGTGTCCTTAATTTGGCTCTGATACTAAGTTGAAGAAAATGAAAGCTCTTATTTTACTAAGCCAGTCGTACACCTCTTTATATAGAGAGAGGTAAGGGACAATATAACAAGAGTCTAACAATAAATACAAATAATAAAATAGCCTCAACATAACATAATAGAACCAACATGTCATTTTGTTTGTGCTTTTTTGGTACATGTTGGTCGAGAGAATTTTCACTTTTTGCATATAATATCAAGAAATATGTAGTTAGATGTGTCATCGCAGTAAATCGCGTGGTGGAAAAATCCTCAATAAAAAATAAATAAAAATATTGAAATTATACCACAACTTCATGTCGTATCACAAGGAGGCACAACTGCAATAAAAGTGTTCACACATATCAATCCTGGCCATAGGTGTGAAATTTGCGTCCAAATCCAATGCAAAATAAGGTGAATAAAAGAGTCGAGCAATAGCGTGAAAGTATAAGTGTGATGCTACAATTTTCACCTCAATATAATAACGAAAAGAAATCCAAAAATAAGAGTTGACAATGGCATGGATGGTAAATTTTAATATGAGAAACATGGGAAGCAGCTCCCCTTGCTCGCGTGAAGAGAAGGATGCACGGTTGACGGTGCGAAGCTCAATGGAGGATGGCTGAAGGGAGGGCTTCGCGATGGCGGTGGTCTCACGACGGGAGTCAGCCAGAGCTGGCCGGACGACGAGAAGCTCGCCGACGGTGGAGTTCCAACGCTCGTGCGTGGGTTGCAGCAGACGGCATGGTCGGGCGCATGATGTCAAGGCGAGGTTGATGACGTCGACGGAGTGGAGAAGGGAGGTCGGTGGTGGCTGCTGCCATAGGAGGATGTTGGCTCCCTCTTCGGTGCAGGCGATGGAGATGAAGTACGAAGAAGAGGAAGATTGGCAGTGGCTGATCGTCGGCTTGCTATCACGATGGAGGGGACGGAAGCTGCTCTCCGTCGTCGCGGTCGAGGAGATTAGGGGAAGTTGCTGCGTGGTGTGGGAGACGGAGGGTCGATCGCTGGAGGTGGCTGTCCTCCTGCTATCATGGAGAGAGGAGAGCCGAGGAAGGTGGTCGCAGACGCGGTGATGTGGCTCTGGTCGTGAGGATGTCACACGGTGGCATGCGCTCGCAATTGAGCTATGGAGGTCGACGCACGGAGGTTGGTTAATGGAGGAAGGAAGGGCGTCGTGCATCGTCGTGATCGAGAAGTTGTCACAATAGAGACAAGATGCGGTGGTGAGTCGAAGACGTAATAGCGGTGGCGACGTCGGAGCTGTCACCTCCGACCACGGTGGTGGCACGTAGTGTCGTGGAACTCACGGTTGTTGAATGGAGTTGCAGTGTCGAGCTTGTAGTGTAGTCGCAGATGATTGAGGCACGGTAGGAGATGAAGGTCGAGGACGCGGGTGGCTCATAGTGTGGGAAGGTCGTAGTCATGGACGTGGCCGAAGATGGATGCTTGCAGTGGTAGTACTCATGTACTTGGAGGGGGGTGTAGAGGAGAGCAAGCTCTCTCTCCGTGGAGGAAGAAGATCCCCTTGGTCTTTGTTGGGTCTCTTCTTAGTATGGGTGTATGTGCATACGAGAGGGAGATTTTAGAGGAGAAAAAATAGCCGGCCCTTTTTTTCTTTCTTTCCTTTTTCCTCTTCCTCTGTGTGTGTTAGTGTGGAGATTTAAAATGGTTAAGTGGTAGATTTGGGTGATTTGAGGGAAAGAAATTTCGGAGAAGGAATATGTTGGGATTTCTCTCTCTTTACTTTGATGCATCAGCCACCACTTTCCTTTTTAATGGCATTTGCCAAAACCAAGAGCCAATAGAGGTAAGCCCACTTGCTTCCTTTTGCTAACATGTTTGGAAAAATTAGATGACAAGATGACATTCCTAATTGACCCTTAAATCAATCCTTATAAGAAAATAATGTCAATAGGGGAGTATTCATCAATTAATAAAACGTATGCCTGCAACGTGAAAAATGCTGGAGCATCTAAAACACAAGCTTAACTGATTTCCCAATGAAATGCATGATTTAAATTGAATTCTTAATTCAACAATAATGCACTTAGGCACTAAGTTAGTCCGCTAAAGTGTACTTATCAAATACCCCCATGCTAAAGTTTTGCTAGTCTCGAGCAAAATCATATGAAACAGACTAGGTCTCCAGGCCAGATTTTATCGTCAGGGTGCCTTTTTATGCTGCACCTCTAGAGACTTAATCGAAATACCAACTCTAGACCAAAAGGTACTCAAGTACCAGCCAATATACGGACCTGACCAGCTTCAGCCTTGGATCTGCAACAAGGGTTTCTAAGGTCCTAGAATCTGCCCAGAGGTTCGTTGACCCCAGTAGTTAAAGCACCCGTCCGTTGGTGTAGCAAGGTCCAGGTTCAATTTACCAGTGTATTTTTGAGAAGATAGACATTCTTGAGATTCTTCTTTTTCTAATTTTTTTATGATTCTTCTAAATCCAACATCAGATTGGCTTTGAACACGGTTTATATTAGATTCCTTGTTCCCATCATCAATCCTCGAAGGGTCCCTAGCAATCGATACTTCGAGATAACATTGCCCATGACAACCCCCAAAACCCTGGCAATCGACACTTCGTGATAGTGTCACCCATGGCATTCTATAGCTAAATTCAGACCCTAGTAATCGACGTTTCAGGATAATGCTGTCTATGGCACCTGAACTAGCATAAGGCGCTTATATACCCTCGATAGGATATTTAAATATCCTTGGAGACAAGCACCGAGAAGTCAATACGTTATAATGCATCTTCAAGGGGAGTATGTACTCTCCACAGCGGAAACTCATCTAATCAACTTATGTGTTTGCGCTGCTCCTAAGCCAGATCTTCGAGAAATTCTTTTCCTTTTTTCGGAATAGAACATTTATTTTGGCATTATTCTTTGTTAAGCTCATTGAACCAGACTGGTGTGTGAGATGTGGGTGCCTAAGTTATCAAGTCCTGTAAATCAAAGGGCACACAACGAGGTCGAATAGTCCCTAAGCCTTAGATTTAATACATCAGCTTCGCAACTCCCTCAACCTTTTGAGGAATAGTCTAGATCTTAACAAATACTTGAATGTTTAAACCCAAACAAGCCCAAGAGACCTAAAGTCGGTATTCCTCACTTATCTCCTTCTCTTTAGTACTTTAGGACTTAATTCAACATCCAATTCAGCCCAGAACTTAGGTATATTCCATACTCAATTGCTGGAACTAACACAATTTTTTCTTTTTTTTATGCATTTTTCTCCTTTTATTTCTTCCTTAATACTCTTGCACTTCAGTCCTTAAAGATTTCATCTCCTTTCTCTTTTTTTTTTTAAAAACTTGTTACAGAGTCTAGTAAGTTTCATGGTGTCATGTGTTACGGAGTCTGGTTAGTTTCATGGTGTCATATGGTGCGTTGTTATTTTTTGTTTTCTTCATGGGGTTACATGTAATTTGCACCCACCTCTCTATATAGAGGTAAGGTTAGAGAAAGTGATTGATTTTGCTCATTATTTTCAACTTGGTATTAGAGTAGCGATTCTAGACCAATGCCCTAGATATCCTATCCAAGCAATCCTCCGAGACCTCCACCCTAACCCAGGGGGCACCTTTTTGCAGCCTTGCCACCACTGCCACCTCGCTCAGCACCACCGTTACCGTCCGGTGAAGAGAAGAGGAGGCAGTGGGGCAGCACTTGCCAACCACCCACATTGCAGAGGAGTCTACCGAACTCCGCCACCGCGCTGCCCAGAGGGAGTTGCTGCTCCACCGAGGGGCGCTGCAGCTCAGAGGCGTAGTTGCTACTGCTCTGCCTTGCTTTGCCTAAGGGCGTCTGCTATTGCTCCACCTCTCTCAGGGGGCTATCGCTTTCCTAGGGACGCCGCTATTGCTCCGCCTGCTGCTGCTCCACCGAGGGGTGCCACCGCCCAGAGGCGAGCTGTTGTTGCTTCGCCCAGAGGAAGCAATCGCCACCCTCCGCCGCTCATGATCATGATCTGAAAATTTCAGATTGATTCTCCGTCTCCTTTTTTGGTATGATTTACCCCTGATCCCATGCTCTAGAGGTTTGTTTCTTGGTGAATCCATGATTTCACGATATCAGTATGGCTTCCTTTCATATTGGTCTAAGCACTTCTGCCACATGGAGGTTGGTAGATTATATAGTGACCATTACCCAGAGTATGAGAAATTGCTCTGAGGTTGTAGCCATTATGATGGGCTTTAAGGAGTCACTGAGTTGGGTTCTATTGCACACGGTAGGAATCAGGGTAGTATGAAGTGGCTTGTTCATTCAGGGGCTTCACGACATCTTAGTGGAGATCGAAATCATTTTACCCATCTCAAATTTGTACTTGTAGGAAGGATAGTGCAAGTTGCAGATGGCAGACACTCCAAGATAGCGGGTCAGGGGAAGGTACCGGTGACTCCGACTTTGAGGTTACCTGATGTTTGTTATGTGCTAGACTTTCCTATGAGCTTACTCTCAGTAAGATTGCTAAGGAGCTTAATTGTCATGCTATCCTTGATAACGTGGGATGCATCATTCAAGACAAACTGACAGGGAAGACGATTGGTAGTGGAAATGTAGAAGGTAGAGTCTATCGTCTGATTCAGACTTTTGCCTCTACATGTTGAGAAGTATCATTTGCTGTTGGGAGTGCAGTTCAGTGGCATCTTCGACTTGGACATCTTCCTCTGGATAGCCTCAATGGGTCATTTCCACATCTCTCCTGCAACTCGGATATGTTTTGATGTGTGCCAGATGGACAAGCACCATTGTACCTCTTACCCGGTGAGTACCCATTCTAGGTCTATGGCCTTGTTTGAATAACTACACATGGATATGTAGGGGTCAAGTCGGATACCAGATAGGTAGGGTCACCATTATTATTTAGTAGTTGTGGATGATTTTTCCCGCCTATCATGGGTATTTTTGCTAAAGAACAAGTTAGATGTTGGTTTTGTCATTGAGCATTTCATGGTGGACATTAAGACTCAATGTTCAGTTGTTATTAAAGTAGTCGGATCTGATAATGCACTTAAGTTATGTACCACCAGGCTGTCTGCGTTTACAGGGCACATGAGATAGTGCACCAGACTACTTGCTTTCATACCTTTCTGTAGAATGGGGTAGCTGAGAGGAAACACCGACATCTTTTGGATGTGGCCCGCACTTTATTGATTCATCATAGTGTGCCTCCGCTATATTGGGGTGATGTAGTCCTCACGGCATGTTATTTAATCAACAGAATGCCCCGTTCAGTGCTTCATGAGCCGATTCCTTGACATATATTGCATCCAGAGTAGGAGTTATTTCATGTACCACCACGTGTGTTTGGATGTGCAGCATTTGTTCATATTCTTTCTTCAAGGAGAGACAAGTTGGCACCACAAGCGGTCAAGTGCGTGTTCTTGTGATAGTCACGAACACATAAAGGATGTAGATGCTTTGATCTTCTTTCTGGTAGGCACTATGTGAGTGCTAATGTCACCTTTCATGAGTCTATCCCATATTTTTCCACTACTGCCCGAAGTTTATCCCCTTAGGTTAAGGAGGCTCCAATGCCTATACCTTATGTTCCCTTAGAGGAGATACCTATCTCTACCCCTCCTACTACTGCAGAGGGTCCTATGAAGTTATCTAAGCCTGTTGTTACATATTAGCGACCTCATAATACCTTTCAGATGCCACCTCCTACAGTCGTCACAGTGACTCCACCTTCTCCACCTCAAGAGACCACAGACAGGTTGTAGAGTAATGATACGGCACCTCTTGATGATAGATGTCTGGATAAGGATATTTCTGCTTCACAGCCAGTACAGGAGGATCAGATGGCTAATCTTGACCTTCCTATTGCCATTAGGAGGGCACCCCGCACCTGTGAGTTCAGATACTGTGTTGCCGGTAGTCTGGCTACTGACGGCCTTGGGTTAGCTTTTGGGAGCTTCTGTCATGTCTATCCATACCACCTATCAACAGGCCATGCTTGATCGAAAGTAATGTCAGACCATGGAGGATGAGATGACTGCTCTTACTTCTCGTGGTACTTGGGAGATTACACCTTTACCAGAGGATGCTACAGTACTTGGTTGCAGATGGGTGTTTGCAATCAAGTACAATCCAGATGGATTTGTTGCACGGTACAAGGTCCGACTTGTTGCCAAAGGGTTCACCCAGACATATGGGGTGGACTTCTTTGACACTTTCTCACCAATAGCTCGGTTATCTACAGTGAGGATTCTGATTTCAGTGGCAATTTAACGAGATTGACATCTTCACCAGCTTGATGTGAAGAATGCTTTTCTCTATGGGGATTTGCAGGAGGAGGTTTACATGTAGTAACCTCCCAGTTACGAGGTTTAGGGGGAATGTGTATGCAGATTACAGAAAGCCATTTATGGCCTGAAATAGAGTCCAAGATCTTGGTTTCAGAAGCTCTCTCAGGTGGTAGTCTGTAGGGTTTACCAAATCGTCTACAGATCATTCTTTATTTATCAGGAAGACGGGGAAAGGTATTGTTGCCCTTTTGGTCTATGTTAAAGACTTGATTGTCACTGGTGATGATACAACAGGTGTGGCTGAGATCAGACAGACTTTGGCAGATCAATTTGTGATGAAGGATTTAGGGCCATTGACAGATTTCCTTGGGATAGAAGTAGCCTGTAGTAGGCGTGGTATAGTGCTATATGAATGAAAATATGCTTTTGATGTACTAAAGGAGACATGTATGCTGGGAGCCAAGCTAACAAATATTCCCATGGATCCTAAAGCATGACTATATGACAATGATGAAAAACTAGTTGATAGTAGACACTATCGCTAGTTGGTGGGGAAGTTGCTCTACCTGACAATTACTAGATCGGATATTTCCTTTGCAGTAGGAAAGCTAAGCTAATTTATGGAGAGGCCTACTAGACAGCACTGGGATGCAGCCATGATGGTGCTCAGGTACGTGAAGAGAGCACTAGGACAAGGTCTTATTTTCACTAAAGGGACATCTATGATGGTTGTTGGATACTCTGACGTAGATTATGTAGGTAGCCATGATGATAGGAACTCTACCACAGGTTTTTGTATATATGTTGCAGGGAATTTGGTCACTTGAAAAAGTGAGAAATAGACTGCGGTGTTCAGATCCAGTGTTGAGTCTAAGTATCGTGCTATGGCTCAGACCTCAGTAGAATTGATGTGGGTGAGATCCTTACTGAGTAATCTACATATACAGATTGATGGGCTTATGGAGTTGCGATGTGACAACAGAGTTGCCACTTCTATTGCCAGCAACCCCATGTCTCATGAATGCACCAAACATGTGGAGGTAGATTGCCATTACACCAGAGATTTAATTCAGAAGGGATTTCTCTTTACCTCCCAAGTTACTTTAGAGGCTCAGACAACTGATATCTTTACCAAACCACTAGCTAGATTCGCATTTGATACATGTGTATCCAAGTTGAGAATGATTGATATCTATGCTCTAGCTTGAAGGGGAGTGTTACAGAGTCTAGTTAGTTTTATGGTGTCGTGTTACGGAGTCTAGTTAGTTTCATGGTGTCATGTAGTGCATTATTATTTTTTATTTTCTTTATGGGGTTACATGTAATTTGCACCCACTTCTCTCTCTATACAAAGAGAGGTAGGGTTAGAGAAAGATTGATTTTGCTCATTATTTCCAACTTAACTTCAAATTCCCTAACTACATGCATGCAAAATATGTATAAATGCCATGTACAATCTCAGGTTATCCCCTCCATTCGTAGATTTGACAATGTCCTCATTGGAATGTAAAGCAAGAAAGGATATTACCTGTGGTAGAGTTGGGATGTCTCCCAACGAGCGATTCCTGCAAATAAGGATCTAAAAAAGAAGCATAGGAAGACTCGAAAAAGATTCGTAATGTGGGTCTAGTGAATAGGTGACCCAAGATGTTGGCGAGCTGGTGGTGGAGAGTGATGCCAAATGCATGCCAAACACAGGTGAAAATGGGATATTCTTGAGCCATTGTTAGAGGTTTCATATAATACATTTGAGTAGTGACCTCTAGGAGTGTGTGGCGAAGAGGCAAAGGCTCCTCAAGTAGAGGTGTTCGAGGAAGAGAGGTTGCTAAGCGGAACACCCTGAGGATGTTGGATTGTCCTGTACAAGCATCAATCCAAACCTGCCACTCCACCACAAGATGTATCCGTCTGATAAAAATGAGCAGAGTTTTGAGGAAGTTGTTTCTAGGGAGTTTTAAGTCTTGAGGTTGTATAATAGTTACCAAGGCTAAAGATGGCTTAGTAGGCCCCACATCCACTCCAAATAACCTCTCTTGATCAGCCATGTTATCCACAGTACCCTTTGTATAAAAATCAGGATTAACCTTCATAGCACTAATGTTGGATATGGAGTCATGGGTTTGCTTTTGGGAAGAAGTGTATCAAGGGTTGACTCTGGAGCATAGATCTGTGGTAGCAGGGTAGAAGCACCTAACATGTGGAATCCTTTACCATACGTGATTATAACCCTAGGATCATGTTGTTAACATAAATCCTCTCCAGGAGGTTTAGGTGATTCTCCATTAATGGTCATAGGTGCTTCCTCACGAGGTAATTCCTTAAGTAATATATCTTGACTTTGAATGTCATCCCAAATTCTCAATCCAGGTGGTATAAAAATCTCCTTCGGTCCTATGTCTACCTGAGGTGTGGTTTCCTTAATAACATCAGGTTGTGTCTCAGGTAGTTTTGTCTGGGAGAAAGGTGTGTCACATTCATAACAATTCCTAGATAGAAGAGGATTTTGGTCACTATTGAAGGGTAGGGAATCCTCTTGGAGAATTTTAGGTGAGATGGTGTAGGCATTGATACTTAACCCCAATCATTTATAACATGAGAATCAGTAATCTCCGAGTCAAGTACATATAGGGATCCCATCCCCCCAAGAGTTGGAGTTTTAAGTGAATCAGGCATGTAATCGATGATATTCTCACCATCCTCGATCATCTCAGTTACTTCAAAAGGATCCAAAGTTTGGGGAGAATGATCTTCAGAATCAACCTTGGGTAGGAACCTAGGTTCAGTTAAATCAATCACATCCTCATTAGTCATCAAATAATGCATACTCCCTCTTACAGTCACTCCAAACTCGAAGTTCGAGCTTCTCCCTTGCTTCATCATCCTCTTCTACAATCAAATTTTCAAGCCCCCTAAACCAGAATTCATCCAAATCTTTTAATTTAGTATCAATTACCTTAGGATCATCTGCGTTGGGTTCATGTAACTCCTCATAACGTTGTATGGTAGGTGTTGGTTCCTTAAGTAGGGGATTTTGATTGGGCTCACTAAGGGTAAAATGAGATTCTACCACATAATCAATCGGGGAATTGGTGTAAACAACATGATCTTGACCTAAGTCATCAGGGGTGAGAAAGATGCTGTCAGCGAGGTCAAGGTTCTCAAGCGGTACCCTCTTTCCTTTCTTTTGAATCCAATATGACTCAGATGGATCATCAATAGGATCATTTTCCTCTAGTGGCCGTGTCTGATAGCTACTCAAAACAGGATCCCTATTGTCATTGGTTTCCTCAAAATTATCTTGGAAATCGGGGATATAGAGGTAGGGATCAAAATTAATTGTAGGAGGGTCGCTAAGCTGGCTAATTTCTTCAATTAATTTTTTACTATTCCTCAAAATCTCTCCCATAGACTATCATTTTTTTTTGTTATTTCTGCATTTCTATCATAAAAGAGGAGATGCTACTATCCGATTGGAGAGGATAGTTAATCTCAGGTTCAAGTTGCCTACGAGTATTGGTCCAACCTTGATAAGAAAAATCATTAAGGGTGGGTGTGTTGGGCATGGTAAGCTGGGGCTGGGATATCCCTTTTCTAGGTTTCGCTCATCATCACCAGGTCGGGAATTAATCATACCAATACTCTTATAGTAGGAGTAAAATAGATCCCATTGTTCATCAGGATATCCATCAGAGGATGGATAAGTGCAGGTCATGGGATCGGAATTAGGTGTTCTGGGGTGAGTGAAGTAGTTGTTGTAATCCATTTGAAAACAAGTCTTGAACGCACACCCCAATCAAACACAAGGCAATAGGACTTTTAGAGTAGATTTAAGCCAACCTCCAACCTACCCGTCAAAGTTGTCAAATGGGGTCAAGTTTGTGCCCGTCTGTTCCCACTTTAGTGGTATAAGAGGGGGATGTGACTTAAGATCCCTGACAAGCTCTTTGGAGAAGAACAGAGGTCTGTTACGTTATCTCTTAGTGGCTAAACAAGTTGCACAATCAATTATGTGCCCTAAGTCGACCTTTAAGTGCCCTAAGACCTATACCTTGCTTTAATGATACTCTCAAGTGATCTAGTGAGAAGTTACTCCATGGACGGAACTAAGGGATGCAAGTAGGGCGAACCCTTCCTTTGAGGCAATGCGAATGCAGTGCCTCTTAACTACCCTTTTGTTCCTTTAAGGGGTGTCCCTCTCCTTAGAGTATCAAAACACTTGGTCACAGGATAATACCACTACTACAAAGTGAAATAGGAGGGTCTACACTAATAAAGAGATCGGTGCCTATAGCCTTAAGGAATCGAGACTTAGTGCGGTGCTTATAGTGCGTGCTCAGTGCTAGAAGTGTGCATCACACTGCAAATTAGTTTGTTTTTTTGTAAAGAGTCGCATGCAAGTCCTTTTGATTAGATCAAATGTGATTTGATTTTAAGGTTGAATCTAATTAGTAGTCCTAATTTCAATTAGGTGACCACTGAATTAGGTAAATTTAATTAGTTTGGTGGTCTTGAAATTTAGTCCAAATGCAATGCGTGATCATGAACTGGATGCAAAGATAGAAAGGTATACCTGACTTCAGCAATCTCCGTGCAGACGATGTACACAATGCAAAGAAGTAGATCTAATATGCTACTCAATCACCCTTAAATGCACGTACCTAAGGGTATGCAACTCCTAAGCAAGCAACTCGATACTCTCTTTTTCAAGCACAAATTGAACTGTTCACACCACAAAGAAATAGCCCTAGTCGCTAAGGAAAGTGGGGACTGACCCCTCAAAACCAACCCCAATGCTACAAAGGCGAGAATACTAAAAGTGTAATTAAATAAGTCAAAAAGGAGAATCTTCTGTAAAAGTGGGATCCAAGTCTCCTCTCCATGTCCTATCTACGTGTGGGCGTCGCTCAAGGTCGATGTCGTGGTTTAGCTGCACCTGTCGTCTCAACTCGTCAAATTCCTCACACAAAAGTAGAGAATAGTTAGATAAATGTACACCTCAGAATGCATCAGAAATATAATTGCATAAATCTATAGCGTCTGTTACCTTCCTGGCAACGGCGTCATTTGGTTGAGAGAATTTTCACTTTTTACAGATAATATCAAGAAATATGTAGTCAGATGTGTCGTCGCAGTAAATCGCTTGGTGAAAAAATCCTCAATAAAAAATAAATAAAAATATACTAAAATTATACCACAACTTCAGGTCATTTCACAGGGAGCACAACTGCAATAAAAGTGTTCACACATATCAATCCTGGCCATAGGTGCGAAATCGTGTCCAAATCCAATGCGAAATAAGGTGAATAAAAGAGCCGAGCAATAACATGAAAGTGTAAGTGTGATGCTACAATTTTCACCTCAATATAATAACCAAAAGAAATCCAAAAATAAGGGTTGGCAATGGCATGATGGTAAATTTTAATATGAGGTGAAATAGGGGAAGTGGCTCCCCTTGCTTGTGCAAAGAGAGGGATGCACAGGTGACGATGCGAAGCTCGGTGGAGGATGGCCGGAGGGAGGGCTTCGCAATGGCGGTGGTCTCACGGCAAGAGTCGGCTGGACTTGGCCGACCGGTGAGAAGCTCGTCGGTGTTCCTATGCTTGTGCATAGGTTGCGGGAGGTGTGGCTGAAGGTGTGGTCAGGCACGTGATGTCGAGGCAAGGTTGATGGCGTCGACGGAGTAGAGAAAGGAAGCCGGTGGTGGCTGCGTAGGATGTTGGGTCCCTCTTCAGTGCAGGCGATGGAGATGAAGAAGCACGAACAAGAAGAGGAAGATTGGTGATGGTTGATCGTTGACCTGCTGTCGCGGTGGAGGGGACGGAGGCCTCTCTCGATTGTCACGGTCGAGGAGATAAGGGGAAGTTGCTGCTGTGTGGCGTGGGAGACGGAGGGTCGGTCGCTGGAAGTGGTTGTCCCGTGGTGCGTCGAGGGTGGTTGTCCTGCTGTCGCGGAGAGAGGAGAGAGCTGAGGAAGAAGGTGGTCGCAGATGCGGTGATGTAGGTCTAGTCGCAAGGACGTCACGCGGTGGCGTGCGCTCACGGTCGAGTTGTGGAGGTTGGCACATGGAGGTTGATGAGCAGAGGAGGGTGTCGTGCGTCGTCGTGGTCGAGAAGTTGTTGCAGTAGTGATGAGATGTAGTGGTGAGTCAAAGACACGGTAGCGGTGGAGGCATCGGAGCTGTCACCTCCGTCCACGGTGGTGGCACGCGGTGTCGTGAAAGTCACGGTTGTTGAACAGAGTCGCGGTGTCGAGGTTGTAGCGTGGTCGTAGACAGTTGAGGTGTAGTAGGAGGAGATGAAGGTCAAGGATGTGGATGGCTCGCGGTGGTGGGAAGGTCGTAGTCGTGGATGTGGCCGAAGACAGAAGATCGCGGTGGTGGAGCTCCTTCTATGCGTAGAGGGGGGTGTGGAGGAGAGCAAGCTCTCCCTCTGTGGAGGAAGAAGATCCCCCTGGTCTTTGTTGGGTCTCTTCTTATTATGGGTGTATGTGTGTACGAGAGGGAGATCTTAGAGGAGGAAAAATAGCCAGCCCTCTTTTTTTTCTTTCCTTCCTTTTTTCTCTTCCGCTGTGTGTGTTAGTGTGGAGATTTAAAATGGTAAGTGATAGATTTGGGTGATTGGTGGGAAAGAAATTTCGGGGAAAGGAATATGCTAAGATTTCTTTCTCTCTTTCCTTTCATGCATCAGCCACCATTTTCCTTTTTAATGGCATTTGCCAAAACCAAGAGCTAACAAAGGTAAGCCCACTTGCTTCCTTTTGTTAATATGTTTGGAAAATTCAGATGACAAGATGACATTCCCAATTGGCCCTTTAATCAATCACTGTTTGAAAAATAATGTCAATAGACGAGTATTCATCAATTAATAAAACGAATGCCTGGAACGTGAAAAATGCTGGAACATCCAAAACACAAGCTTAACTGATCACATGTGGTGTGTGCTTACACTTATACCTTACTAATCGAATCTGGAGTTTGTGCTGAAACCATGGATGTGCCTGTATCGAGTGACATGGATCTTCCATGGCATGTAGTGAACATGTACTGGAGTCAGGTTGGTATGCTTGCTAGTGGAGGATGGAATCATTCCTGACAGTGACACAACAGTCTTCCTCTTGTCAATGACACTCCACTTCACAAGTTTTTGAATATCCATAGATATTCTTAGCATCTGCTTCCTGCCCCTCGATTTTGAGGTTGCCAACTTAGTTGTAAGACTGCATATAGATTACGGGAAGAAATATGAATAAACAGCCTGGGCCTGTGAGAATGACGTGAAGCAGGATAGAGCAGTGAGCTATAGGATAGTGAAGAAGAATCCATCATCTGAAGAGCTGACAGAAATGAATGAGCAACTGCAGCATAGAGTGCTCCCTGATATTTTACAAGGGAGAAGTCTTGTCATTTACAGGGACCTTCCAGGTTTCTCTTTCCCTATCATCTCATTAATGGCTCTTCTTCATTTAGGGATGGAAGAACAATGGAGTATGTTTCCATTCCCATTAGTCTTTAAAAATGCAGGAAGATGTCGATACGGGGAGGTGGAACTTCTGGATAGCAATAGAATCAAACTCACAATGACTGATTTTGGGCATGTCTACACTAAACCACCATGGTAGGTGTAATCCCTTGGATATAAAAATAGGGTCAACTCAATTGAAGTCTCCCTTGACAACTAGTATTGCAAGGAGTATGATTTTGTTTTATGTTTGAAGGAGGTGTCTTCTTAATGATATCTTTACATTGGCATCTACTTGATTACACTAGGGACAGTTTAATGCTCCCATCCAGTACATCGTCATGGCTGGCTGATACTCAACCGTTGTAGCTGTAACCTCCCTATCATTTGGCTATGCATTAGTTCTGTTTTTGGTTGGAGAAAATTGGTTATTTATTGATTGTGCCTTGAACTTGTGCAAAATATTTAGTTGTTTGGATGATTTCAAGATTTGACACAGTTTCAGATGGATCCTGGTATATGATCTATGGAGGCCTGATTAAAGATTTGCCTGTGTCACTCTGTGTGTGTGTGGGTGGGTGGGTGGCTGCGTGTGTGTGTGTTAGGGTTTGGTGTTGATTCATCATCGTCATTCTTTAGGGAGTCTATGTTGAAATTTCTCTAGGTTTTTCATTATACTTATATGTCTGGGGATTATCAAGCCACAAATGACATGCATAAGTAACAACCGCCAAGCCAGTTCCCATATAAAGTGGGGTTGCCTCTGTTCAGATTCTAGGTCATTCTAGTTCTTTGCATTGAAAGGCATTTATCTAATGGACTATCTCAAATGAGTCTCACTCATTTTATTTTCAATTGATGTAACAACAATCTTTTCGCTTACAACCTCATTGTGGCATCAAAAATTGGATGATCACACATCGACCTACTATCACCACCACCACCACTACCACTATTAATTCTTGCCAATTTTTTTTTTTTTTTGAAGAAAGAAAAGGAAGATTACCTGAGGTCGATAATCATCCAGTAGAATATATTAATAGGGAAAAAGGAACGGACTTACAAATTATTTAGCCAAGACTTAGACATGTTATTTGCCTCTCTCACAACATTTTCAATCCAACATCTCTCCCCTCTAAAGATACTGCCATTCCTTTGATTCCATATACACCATATAATAGCAAATCCTTTGACTCATCCTGAAACATCAAGGACATAATTTTCTCTATAGTAGCCACTCTGGAGAGACTAAATTGATGCCAAATTTGCTTGGAGAAATCACATTTGAAGAAAAGATGTATATCTTCATCATGATGCTAGCAGAAAGGGTAACTTATATCAATATCACTAAATCATTTTCTTCTAAATACTTTCGTAACAATGCGCTCCCTTCTAAGAAGCCAAAGGAACAATTTGATTTTTAGAGGAATTTTGATTTTCCAAAGCATCTTTGAATTCCCATTGACTTCATCTATGGTTGAATCATTAGAAGTCATTTTTCTATAAGCTTTTTTTACTGAAAAAACTCCCTCCATCCAACAGAAATGATCCATCGTCCCTACAGTAGGAGTGAATTCTAAAATTAAGTTCATCAGGTTCTGAAATTTAGTACAAGAGGTTTCAGAAAGTCCTTGAGGCAGTTATATATCCCATGCGTTTGGCTGAAAATCCGTGGTAGCAAGTTGAAAAATCCTATGAAATAACTCTGAAAAGTTGCCATTTTTAGATCAATTGTCCAGCCAGAACTTAAACGACGACCTGTCCCCCAAAACCGGGGAGAAGAAATATGTATATTCATTGATTAAAGGTCAAACTGCATGTTAAAAGGAGGAAGCACCTCTCATTGAGTCCGGTCTTTGCGACAAATCCATATAAAAGCCATAGGAATCTCTCAAAATCAGAGAAACCATTGATGTATCATTGGACACCACTTTTACCACCCACTTCAATAAGAGAGCCTTGTTAAAAGGACATAGTTGCCTAACCCCTAGTCCACCTTCAATTTTGGGTTTGCACACGTCTACCCAAGGTAGCAACTTAGCAAACCTGCCAGCTGAATCTGGTCCTTTCCAAAAAAATCTCTTTCTTATCAAATCCACTTATTTGAAAATCTTCTTAAGCGAACTGAAACTAGATAAGAAGAAAGCCGGGATAGATGTCAAAACAAATTTGAGGAGAATCAATCTCCCTTTTCTGGAAAGGAATTTGCCACTCCAAGCGGACAGTCTATTAGAAATTCTTTCTATTATAGGATTCCAATATTAGGAAACCAGTCTTTTTCCTTTCAGCGGTAGACCTAAATATCTAGTGGGCAATCTTACCATAGGGGTCTCCAAAATAGTGGCAATACCTTCTTCCTCCACACCTTGGAAAGTAAAAGGTATAAGCACTGATTTCCCTCTATTAATGTTCAGCTTAGACATGCCAGCAAAAATCTTCACCAAAGCAGAGACATGGGCTGCCTCTCTTTCTCCTCCTTCAATGAAGAATGTTGTATCATCTTCATACTGTAAAATAGGCGTAATCAAAGATCCCTCCCTTCGGGTGGTAAAGCTCGAAAACAAATTTCCTCTACACGCCTTAAAGGATAAATAAGCCAACGTATCTACTGCTATGTCAAATAACATCGAGGCCAAAGGAAAACCTTGTCACACACCCCTTTGTGGTTGAATATGTTGGTGCAAAGGCACCTGGATCGTTAATTTTGATAATAACAAAATACGTATAATTTAACATTTGCATTGAGTTTATAGTTTCAGCGTAAATGCAAATGATATCAAGAATGAAGGAGTTCAAGCTCATGTCTATGGAGGAATGGAGGATCTTGACTTATGGAGAAAAGCATTAAGGAGCACGGAGTAGGAGCTAAAGCTTGAAGAGTAGGACTTAGAAATGTTTTATTGTAATTTTTATGTTACTCTTCATTTCTTTTAGATTCATTGTTAAAGAGCACAAAATATATTACCCTAAGTCCTAGAAATACGTATACATTCCTAGAACACTTAGGCAAAATCTAGAGTTAAATTAGGAAGCCAAAATAAGAATTAGCCAGACAGATCAGATGTCCAACATGATTACTAGATGTCAAGTCAGACGTTTGACAACCTTGATAGATGTCCAATAATAGGACCGTTAGCCTCTCAAAGCAATATCTTCGCAAATCCACACAGAAATATTTTATTATTGTTTCTAGACGTCCATAGAGATCCTTAGACATCTAATAAAGAAACGTTAGACCCAAATCATGATTTGTCAGACCAAATCCAACCGTTGGCTACTAGGGAATCAATTCCCGCAGAGTACCTTTATCATTAGACGCCCAATAATCTGTTTAGACATCCAGTAAGACGTCTGACCCTTAAACACTAGAATCCTATTTGGATCTGATTGATTCAAGGAATAAACCCCTATGTTATTAGACATCCAATAATAAGCCCAGACGTCTTAAAGACCTAACTTAGTCATTTGACTAGATCCCTGTCTAGATCCAAAGAAATCTAGGGACACCATTCTTCAGGATCAGACATTCGGAACCTTCATCAAATGAAGTACCAGATGTCTGATTCAAAAATTAGCCTACTGATTTAGTTGTAAGAGTCATCATGACCCTGATTTCGGCCTGATTCTTTTGGGATTTATTCCCAACGGCTATGAGGCTTCTCTAAGGCCTTCTTAAAGGTTCCTAAAGCCTCTATAAATAGAGGACCTCTCCTTTGTTTATATACACCTTTGAGATAATACTTTCCACCAATTTAGGCTCACTTTGTAAAGATCAAATGTAGAAAATATTCAAGCTCTCCAAGCCTTATACTATACATCTGAGAGCACTGAAACTCTCGCATTTCACACCTACTGTCTTCCACATAAGGGAAGTCCATTAACCTATAGTAGCATAGTTTAATCTTTACTTTGTGGCTCTATAGGTTGTTTTTGTATTTTTGTTTTCTTAGTTGGGTATTTACGTGGTGAATTCCTGTCTCCTTCATGAGACAAACTTCTTCGTGAAAAAGAGGGATTTGAAGTACACTATCCTCGGTTAAAGTAGTATGGTTGTATTGAGTTGTACTACCCTCGTTTTAAATAGTACGGTTAATGGATTTGATTGATTTGGTCCATAGGGAAATCCTAAGTCGAAAAGCTTAGGTGGTGGTTTTTATCAAGTTAGGTTTCCACCTAAAAATACTTGTCTCTTATGTTGAATGCTTGTGTGATTGATTTTTATTTCCATCTATTTTTTATTTCTCATTATTCACCCCCTCCAGTGCACCTACAGTTGATATCAGAGCGAGGACTCGCAATTGCGGCATTACAAATCGGCAAGGATCCAAATATGGAGGGGAGCATCTTTGCTACGAAACAATCCAAGGGTCAGTCCACTACCCGTCTACTTTTTTTCGATGGGAGCAACTACCCGTATTGGTAGCTCCGCATGAAGATGTGGCTTCAAGCCAACGACTGCACGATTTGGGAGAGATGCGAGACCCCCTTCAACATCCTGGAAAAACCTGCGGGAGGATACTCGAAACAACAAATCAAGGAGCTATCACTTAATGCGAAAACAATGACCACATTGTATTATGCATTAATTCCGGAGGAGATCAATCGGATTTCATAATGTGCCACCGCTTATGAAATATGGCACACTCTAGAGGTAACCCATGAGGATACATTTAGTCAATTCTTGTTTCAATCTAAGATACATCTTTATGGAGTTCCTAATGGAGGAATGAGGATACTTGGACAACCAAACGGGTATGGAGGTTAAAATTCATATCATTGGAGGTAAAATCCTTTTGATTTTGATAATATATTAGCATCAAGATAGGGGGAGTAATTTAAATTTGTTATATGCTACAATTCCATAAAAAAGAGGGAGATCACATTTAAAATTTAGTTGATATAGAAGTACATGTATTTAATGGAAGTTTAAAGCTTGATTAGCTATGCTTCAAACAAAAAGGGGGAGTGAATGAAGAACAAGAATAGACCTCTTATTATGTCAAAAAGGGGGAGATAATAGATTTTTGAAAAACACATCTCTTGTATAAATATGTCAAAAAGGGGGAGTTAATCCATTTTTAGAAGAGCATGCTTTAAGGGGGAGTTATAGAATAAGATAATTAAATTTGATCAAACCTTTTTGATAATGTCAAAAAGGGGGAGAATTTTTTTGGAATATTATTTGTGATTTTGTCATCATAAAAAATGGGGAGATTGTTGGTGTAAATGCACCTCGATTGTTAATTTTGATAACACGTGTAATTTAACATTTTCATTGGGTTTATAGTTTTAGGATAAATACAAATGATATAAAAAATGAAGAAGCTCAAGATTATGTCCATGGAGGAATGGAGGAGCTTGACTTATGGAGAAAAGCATCAAGAAGCACGGAGTAGGAACTAAAGCTTGAAGAAGAATAGGATTTAGAAATATTTTATTGTAATTTTTATGTTGCTCTTTTCATTTCTTTTGGATTCATTGTTAAAAAGCCCAAAATATATCATTTTAAATCCTAGGAACACGTATACATTCCTAGAATACTTTGACAAAATCTAGAGTTGAATTAGAAAGCCAAAATAGGAATTAGACAGACAAATCAGATGCCCAACATGATTACCAGACGTCCAGTCAGACGTTTGACAACCTTGACAGACATCCAATAATAGGATCGTTAGCCTCTCAAAGCAATATCTTTGCAAATCCACGTAAAAATATTTTATTATTATTTCCAGACGTCCATAGAGACCCCTAGACGTCTGACAAAGAGATGTTAAACCCAAATCATGATTTGTCAGACCAAATCCAACCGTTGGCTCCTAAGGAATCAATTCTCGTAGGGTACCTTTATCATCAGACATCTAATAATCTGTCTAGTAAGACGTCTAACCCTGGAACACTAGAACCCTATTTAGATCTCATTGATTCCAGAAATAAACCCCCATATAATTAGATGCCCAATAATAAGCCCAAACATTTTAAAAGCCTAACTTAGACATCTAACTAGATCCTTATCTAGATCCAAAGAAATCTAGGGAGATTGATCTTCAGGATCAGACATCCAGAACGTTCATTAGATGTACTGTTGAGAGCGGAAAACTACGCGATCGGAATTGGATTTTGAAAACTCGTCGTAGTTCGATTTCGAAGCAATTCGTTAACGGATAAAATTTAATCGAAATTTGTAAAGAAATTTCGGGTTGAACACAAGGAGGCATACGTTTAATTACAAATATGAATTTATTTTGTTTGTCACGAAATATATTAGCTGGTCGAAAACTATCTATTTAACAAATAATAAATAGAAGAGGGAGAGAGTATTACAAATAAAGACAAAAGAGAGGTAGAATAAATATGGATCTCATAATCAAATGTTCATTACATTAATCATTACAATTAGAAAGCAGTAAATCTACTCTAGAAAGTGGTAAAGAGAATGGAGAGAAGTATCCTCCTTGACGATTGCTTGGAGGACGAGTCGGACGGGGCGATGCATGGAAGATGGAGGACAGAGCGGGAAGGACGAATTTAGAGGAACCGGGGGCGAGGCAGGACATCGTCATCGTCGCGGGATCCGCTTCCCGAACGGAGTGAGAGGACAACCGTGGGATTCTCCACGAAGGGGGAGGTGGAAAAATTCTAATTTTTACTCTAGAGGAGCATCCCGGGTTTGGGACAAGCTCTTATAGCTTTGGAGGGGGTGAGAGAAGAGAGGAAGGGATGAAAATGTGGTCATAGGGCTATTTATAGGCGAGGTTTGAATGGGCAAATAGGTCATTTTACTTTAAAAACATTAAATCAGGGCCTTTAGTGACAGATAAAATCGTCACTGAAGCCCAGATTGTGGGCGTAGTTGCCACGCACGCGGTGCCTCCTCTCCTTGTGCCTCAACGCACGCGCACGTACGTGCCTTCTCAGCCGTTCGATTGTGAGATCGGATGGTATAAACGCACCGCGCCCAATCTCACTCAACGCCTACTAAGAGGCGATGCGACCTTCATCGCCGTTGGATCGAAGATTAACGGCTCAGGACGCACACTCGCTCGCCTTCACAAGAGTGTGTCTGATGGTGCGTTCGCGCTCCTCGCATGTGGGCGCACCACGTTGCCCACATTCACATCGTTCGCTCACCATCCAACGACCTGATTTTGCCGCTCCCGCGCCTGATTTGAGGCATAGCGGGGATCGAGCCCGCGCCTCTTGCTGGCGAAGAAGCGGTCGATTGCTACGCTGCGGTGTGCTTTTGGTCGTGCAGATGTTTTAAGTGCATGTGCTCGTGGTCGTTGGATCAAGATCCAACGGCCCAAATGGTCTGCGCCTTTTGCCTTGTGAAGATGAGAGCAGGTGCATTTGAGTAAATCCTGGCGGCGGGTCTTTAGGCTGATTGGGCGGCTGAGATGGTATCACGTGGTGCCATCTTGGCCATCCATCTTCTGTGTTATAGATGGTGCCATGAATGTCAGATTGGGCTAATTTTTGCGTCGTTGGACTGTGATCGTTGATTCGAATCCATCCATGCGATTGGATTTATCATCTGAAATGCGGATTTACACCATCTTGGCCCTTAATCTCTGACCTTCATCGGATTATATCTGATGCTACAGAAGTTCGATTAGGGCGATCTTGGAGTCGTTGAACTTTAATCGTCGCCGTGATCAGATTCGTATGGTTGGATCTTCGATCCAAGGCTCCGATTAAAAGTCGCCCTGTTACCTGACCACAAAAAGGAAAAATTAACCTAAAATTTACACAACTTAACCTAAATGCAAGATGATGCATGTTATGTAATATTTATAACGTATGATGCAACTATAATACTAAGAACATGCATAAATAGACATTTTAGGCTATTTGTATCAACTTAACCACAGCAACTTGCGCAACACGCCACTGCCATCGTCACCTTCGCCGTGCCACGGCGATCCTACTGAACCTTCTGACGTGGCCATAAGGCCCCTTTTCTTGAATTTCAGGTATTAGGCCAACCGCCATTGACGTCGTGCTTCGAGCAAGCTTTAAGCTGCTCCAGGGCATTTCCGCTCAAGGGGATCACTCCAGGCCGTGTGGAATTGAGGCCTGCAGGAGTCGAAGTCCTCATGCGAGGGCTTCAGCAGCCGCAGCCCCGTCAATTTGAACAAATCCCTTGCTGCTACGCTGCGTGGAAGAAAGGTGGGACATTTAGTCCCACCTCGGATATGGAGAGTTACCTGTAGCCGCATAATACCCAAAAGTGAATGGGGTTGTTTGCCTCCAAACATTGAGGGTGAGGTCCTCCTACACCTTCACTGGTCTCATTCGTGACATCTCCCCCATGGACCTGGCCGACCCGATAACCTACCTGACTTGCACTCCTTGCTCACCATCTCACGCCAGTGAGCCTGGACCCAGGTACATGCCTAACCCGATAACCCGGATATCCTGTGGCTCTGAGAGTGTAACCTAAGAGAAAAAGAGAGGAGAGTTATGCGGGGGAAGGGGGGTTTTTGCCACAGGAAAGCCCGGTTGACACTTAGCCGGATTTTGAGAAAGGAAGAGCAAGAGAAGGAAGAAAGAAGAGGTGAAGGCTTGAGCACAAAGAGAAAGAAGAAGCTGTAGCTGAGAAAGAGAAGGTGAAGAGAGGGTCAAAGAAAGAAGAAAAGAGAAGGTTCAACCGTAGAAAAGAAGAGGCATGCAGACAAAGAAAAGAAAAAGGGGTACTGTAGCAAACGTCATTTAAGACGTCTGATTACAAAATCAGACATTTGATTTCATACTCTCCTTTAGTAAATTTGAGTAATTATTCTATGTATTAGATTTATAATTGGTGATTCAAATCACTATTATTTTGTCTAAAATTCTTTTTACTCTTCATATACTCATATGCTCTACATTGCAAATTAGCTTTTGAGTAATATTTTGTGTTCAAATTACATTAATTATTGAGATTAGTGTGTGAATTCCATTTACTCCCTATGTTCGACCTTGGAATCTTTTCGAGTAATAAAAATTGTATTTGTTTTCAAAGCAATTTCAATTATATTACAACGCTTCATTTTAAACTTGATTTCGCCGCGTTAAACAGTGACCTTAAAAAGAATTCTGCCTAAAGGTGTATTTATACAAATGGTAGCTTTCTCCCTACTTTTATTTTTTTATGCGATTAACACAAGGGTGAATCTAGTGTATATCTCCCCGGCTTATTCTACTTCTCCGCTTCTTCCTAAGTGTTTTAGGAATTAAACGTGCATTTCTTGAGCTGGGATCTGGACAACCTACCAATGGGCTGTTACCCACGATAACTTGCCAGCCATACTTGTGTGGTGAAGTGTGGCTTATTTCTTTTTCTTTTCTTTTCTCCTTTTCTGTTTCCTTTTTTTTCTTTTCTTTTTGGACTTTCTTTTTCTTTTTTAAGTAGGTGGCTTCCCTGATTTAAAATTTACCTAAAGGTAGCAGGAAAATAATGGTCTTGTGACTAGGCTCTGGACAACCTACTAATGGACTGTTACCCACGATAACTTGCCAACCATACCACCTTAGAAGGTTCATTATTTACCTAATTTTCGTTAAAACTACCGAACAAGTCAGTGTGAATAGTATGTAGATGCTTAGACTTAAAGTTCCCTCAAATCAGAGGGCGGGTTGATAAGGCGTGTACTTATCACCCCAACTTATTTAACCAAATTGAAATAGAATTCAGGATGGCGCAGACTTGATAAACAAGTCCACTTTTTAGTGGATACTCGGGTTGATTACGCCCAAAGACCTGAAGGGTCTTAGTGCTCAGATCTTACTGTAATATTTCCTAAGATTGAAAAGTCCTAATGTCTAGGTATTATTTCCTAATTCAATTTCTTTTTCAAAAGTAAAGAGGAAATAAAAAAAATCAACGGAACTAAGAAGATTCAGAAATGAATATCCACCCCCATGCCTATCTAATGCAATGTCATTGTATTAAAAGACATGAAACAAGGTGGAATAGAGTAGAAAGTGTCTGAATTGCGTGAATAACAGGTTGGCTCCGAAATGAAAGGAACCTGTATATGTGTTGAAGTTAGTACCTTTAGTTAGGCACACTATACAAATAAGGAAGAAACAAAGAATTCATAGGTACAGGACAGAATCAGACTAAAAAGATTCATCTTAAGACCTGCCAGAAGATGTTTACAGATGTGGATCAGATTGTGATGCAGACCCATACCCCTTGGTCACGCGGATGTTTTAAGCACGTGCACTTGTGGTTGTTGGATCAAGATCTAACGGCTCAGATCGTCCACGCCTTTTGCCTTATGAAGATGAGAGCGGGCACGTTTGAGTAAATCCTGGCCGTTGGATCAAGATCCAACGGCTAAGATCGTGCGATGAAGAGTCCTTTGAAATGCAGCGGCAGGTCTTTTGGTTGATTGGGCGGTTGAGATGGTGCCACGTGGCGCCGTCTTGGCTGTTCATTTTTTGTGTTGTAGACGGTGCCACGGATGTCGGATTGGATCGATTTTCACGTCGTTGGCTGTGATCGTTGATCCGAATCCATTCGTGCGGTCGGATTTGTCATCTGAAGTGTGGATTTATACCATCTTGGCTCTTGATCTCTAACCTTCCTCAGATTATATCTGATGCTACGGAAGTCCGATCAGGGCGATCTTGGAGTCGTTGAACTCCAATCGTTGCCCTGATTAGATCCGTAGGTTGGATCTTCAATCCGAAGCCCCGATTAAAAGTCGCCCTATTACCTGACCACAAAAAGGGAAAATTAACTTAAAATTTACACAACCTAACCTAAATGTAAGATGATACATGTCCCTTTCAAAACCTTCATTACTGTTGAAAATTTCTCTGATCATAGCTCCCACATTTGGACCAGCCACATCCCACAACTCCTTATAAAACATGATCTGCAGACCATCCGGGCAAGGGGAGCCTTATGCTTTTAAACCTCGCAAGCCAGCAGTAACCTCTTCCACCTCAGTCATAAATGAAATTTTCATCTCATTATTTACCTGGGTCATATCCAAATCCCCCAACCGCCAATCCCCCACCAGCTTTCTTCTAGTGAAATCATGAAAGTAAGAATGGAATGTGTTAATTGTGCGAAATCGATGTTTTAAAAGATGCGTTGGAGTATAGGTCGAAATTGCTCAAAAATAAATAATATTTACAACTTGAATTTGAAAGTCCGAGGTCGTTCACTGGGAGTAAGTATTGTAATTAATCTCAAGATCACAAAGATGAGCAATTTAAAATGAAAAATCCATGCGAGAATGATGTATATATGAGAATTAGTAGCAATATGCAAAAAATGGAGTAAAATGATGATTTAAATCACCAATTAACCTTTACGATTATACCAAATAAATGCACAGTATCAACCAAGTAATTCCACGCAGGATAAGTAAGCAGTATAGCGTCAGAAGCATAATTTGGTGGAATCAGATGTTGGATGCTCAGATCAGATGACTTAAACAGCACCCTACTATAGTGCTCTATAAAGGGTCATTCTTCCTTTCTTTTTCTCTTCAGCTTCTTCAGCTCTCCTCTTTTCTTCTCACGCACAAGGGGGCTTCTGACAAGGTGTAGAGCTCTTTCTCTGTAAAGCAAACCCCCCTCTCTTTCCTTCTCTTCTTTCTCTCAAAGACCCAGGGTTAACCGGGTAATCGGGTATACAGTCAAAGGTCCAGACCTGCCTGCGTGGTGTAGCGGGTGAGGAGTGAGTGCGAGGAGGCGCGTGAGCAGGGACTCGACCCCCGGTGATCTTGGGAGAACAGATGGAAACCAAGGTTCGAAATGTCGATTTCAATACCACGTCAATGAAATTCTAAGTGTGCATTTCGTGGGCATGCCGAGGGCACGTCGTGAAAATGCCCGTTTTTCAATGAGTATGTCGATGAGCATGCCGAGGGCACGTCAAGGGCACGCCAATGCATATCGACAAAAATAACATTAGTCAAAAAAATAGTAGCAACCTCGGCATGGGCACCTGTTTCGCCGGCATGCCGACCATGCGACGATATTCCTGTAAATCGACACTTTATCCGTGTCAGCATGGCCCCTACTTGAAAATGGCCTTGTTGACGGCACGCCGAGGGCATGCCGACAACATTTAAAACGATGATGGAAACATAAATTCCACTTATTTAGCGCGAAGAGCTCCCAATCCCACGATGTGGGACTAAAAGGTCTGCAGTTCTCCGCTTGCGAGCAGCTACTAAGGAAGCTCCTGATTGCTGTCAAAGATGGGTCTGCAGTGCCAAATTGAGGGCTTGGCGAGGGACCTGGATGGGTTCTGCATTGCCTGGAGGTGGAGCCTGGAGCAGTTGCCGCAAGAACATACTTTGAGGTCTCTTGAAGCTGCTTGTTAATGGCGGCAGAGGCTGCGAACCTAAAACATGAAACATGGCTTCAAGGCCATCTCAGAACAGATCAGTTGGTGCGCGAGAGTACGGTGAAGTCGATGGTGGCGGTGGCGTGTTGCGTATGTAGTCGGAGAGGCCTGATGACCTCGAGGAAGGCGGACGGAGGTGCGTGAGTCAGGTAAGGAGATAGAGAGAGCTAAGCCCCTTTTACTCAGTGAGGCGAGGCGATATTCGTGGACGCGGTGGTGGGCGGATTAAAGGTGTGTAGTGGTCGTTAGGTCTTGCCGGAGGTATGTCGGCGAGGTGGAAGACGGCGGCGTGGATGGCGTGAGAGTGGTCGAAACGGCGAAGTAGTAGCACAGTGATGATGAGTTGATGATAAGGAGTTGAGGAGGCCAAGTGCCGGACAAAGGGGGATGGAGGAGGCGCCGGGTCTGGTATGGCCGACGCCAGAGAAGGAAGGTGCTCTGGAGGTGGATAACGGCGACAATGGAGGGTTAGAGGACACCTCGCCGGAATTGCGAGGTGCGGAAAGACAAGGGGAAGAACTGGCTGCCTATTGTACATGGCAGCCGATGAAGAGGTTGGAAGTGGAGAGTTGCTGGAGCAAGGTGGAGTGAGTCGGAGGTTGAGGAAGAAGAGGGGTTTTTGGCTCTATTTCTCGCTAAGGAGGTAAGGAATGTTATGGGCAAGCTTTTATAGGCTAAGAGCTTGAAGACCTCGAGAATCTCAGGTTAAGTTTAGGACTTTTAAGAGTTTGCATGAACTCTTGGCTTGATTAGGAAGGCCGTTGATAGCTCAAATGGAAGATCTCAGGAGTCCTCCCATTTTTGGGAGAGTTTTGTTGAAGATTCGAGGAGAAATCCTTGATCGAAACTTGCCATACACGCTCGAAAGCTTCCATGGCGGGGAGGACCTCTTCGCGAAGAAGATGAAGAGGTTGGGGGTGTTTTTGTAAGGAATTCAAAAGCTGAGGACTATTTGCAAGCAAAAGAGTCAGATCAGGATTGAAATTGAAAATGGGTCAAGATGATCTCAAATTGGACCCAAATTTTGGTACAAACCTAATTTGAACCCAAGGAATCTAATGGTGAAGTCAGATTCAGGTTTTGACCAAGTTTGACTGGGTAAATTATGTAGAAACCCAAGTTAGGGTAATTTTCCGTCTGACTCTGTTTCAGGCGAAAAATAGGTTATAATGATCAAATCAAAGTTACCAAACCCTATAGAATATTTTTTCTATAAATTTTAGAGGATTTAGGTGAATTTTATTCTGACAAGAACCTCAGTTAATCAAGTAGGTCTATTTTTATAGTTTCAGATGTCCATTAATTCTTGAAATGCGTGAAAACCTGTTTCGTTCTGCATGGACCCACTTATTAAACATTAATGACCATATGACCTTTAATAAACCCCTGAAATATCTCATGGTTGTTCTGTATTTGTAAAATGATGTTAATTTTGTAGAAATAACCTTGTATTCTCTTCTTTTCAAAATAGGATATTGTGCCCTTAGGACCTTTTGATGGATATATAGGAGCATTTGTCAACCTTTTTAGACCAAATTGAACTAGGTATGGCTTATGATGGTGTTCTCATTAGAATGCATCACATATCTGATTCCTATGGCTAAGAATCTCCTCTCCTACCTTGAAGGTGTTGATCATATTGGGCCTCCTTCTAGCGCTAGCAGTCAAATGAAAAAAACGTGTATTTGCATCTCCTTTTGATGTGGGACGAAAATTGCCCTCACATAATATGTCTAGTCGGCTTGTGAAAAGACCAGTCGAATCCACTTGGACTTGGTCCGCGCAAGAAGGCGAGAAGGCGTGATTCACAGAGTGGTTATGAGGAAACATTTTATTTCTCAACTCCTCGTTATCTATCAACAACTCTCCGTTATCTTTTCTTAACAACCTTCCTCATGTATTCTATAAATAGCCCCTATCTACACGTGGTAAGGAAGGGCCCAGACTCGAAAGGAAGTCAAGGCTCTCAGCCTACCACCCAATATGTATTTTTTCTTACCGATAGTGGATATTGAGGGTTAGATTCCCTCCCCCGTACACCTCTCGAGGTGGAACTGGGTCAACAATCGCCGTGTGCATGTGGTTGCTTGTTTATTATTATTCTCGCGTGGCTATGTTACGTTTCCTATGCAAACAAATTCTTTGATGGCCCTCTGAGGCACATTACCATCTTGTAACCATATTTGCTTGGACTTTTGCCTTCAATCCATCTCTTGTTTATGGTCCTCCAAAACCACTCCCTGCATCTTCTTTCTTTCAACATGCTCCTCTTGAGATAGGGGGCGTTCTCCTCGTTCCTATTAAGAGTCAAAACTTTCTATAGCGTCTTATTTCTCCTCTTCTCTCTTCGTGACCTCAAGTTACGTTTAAACTTCGTCATAAACTCTCTAAAAACCCATATTTTACATGCCAAAGTTCGGGTGGCTGAGCTATAACCTGGTGTAGATGACCATCTCTCCTGAACTTGCTCCTTAAAACCTGATTCTTTAAGCCAAGATTTATGGAATTTGAAATATGTAGAGAAATTAGTGTCTTTGTTACTACATAAAAGAGGTGTGATATGAAAATGGTCTATCACAGACCACCACATCTGCACCATGAAAAGACTCTGCCATAGAAATGTTACAAAGGAATCTATCTATACACGACGCTGCCCCACTGCCATTCCTCCACGTATACTGGGCTACTGAAATAGGTAAATCCATTAGTTCCAGCTCTTGCAGTGTGTGCTAAAATTGGCCTATGAATCTATCACTTCTACCATCCGGCCTGTCATTAGAATATATAGTGTTAAAATCACCCCCAATAAGCCACGGCATCCCATCAACAAAAGTAGAGGACTGATGGAGTTCCTCCCAGAATTGACTTCACGATGTCTCATCACAAGGGTTGTATACAGATGAGATAGAAAATGAGCTACCATCCACCTTCCTCTTGACAATAGCTGTTACCACCCTACTAGTTAAGTGAGAACATAAATCAAAATAATCATTGTGTCACATCACAATTATACCTCTAGATCGTCCTTCCACTCTCACCTGTAGGCAATCAGTAAAACGATCTCCACACAAACTCACCTTCAACTGAGGCATCAACGTATCCTAGTGTGTTTCTCGAAGGCAAGCAATATCAACTTTCCAATCCCCCAAATATTTCTTTAGAATTGATCTTCGCCCATCATCCCGAAGACCCTAGACATTCCATGAAATGACCTTAACCATTGATGTTTTTCTTCACCCTACCATCATGCACTCTCTTGGACCCAATCACTTTTGCAACTCATGCATCAACTTCACTTTCTGAGAGATTGCCCTCATCGGCACAGATGATCTGCTCGATGTTCTCAGACCCAAGCTTGTTTCAATGTTGATCTAATTTCCAAATCGCTTGCATTTCCCCTCCGTCTCTGAGGCTGCATCTTCCTACCTAATCAGCCTGTGTACTTCCATTCACATCTGTTCTGCATCACTGAGACCTTTTCATGTCATATTCCCCACACCACCGACCATATCTCCATTAAAAATTGAGGTTTATGTTTAAAGAGAAGAGGTGGAGAAGTCTTCTCTTGCTTTTATTATTTTATTTTCTTTTCGTTATTATTATTATTTTTCTTCCATATGAGTATAGGAGAAAAGAGGAGTGTGAGAACCTGTTGTAGTCATCCCTCATTTGGGAGTCCCTTTTGTACTTGGACTACACATGAGAAACCCAACTCTGGGAGGTCCAGAGTTCCTAGGTCCTCAGAGGAATGACTCATTTCAGGTTTCTATGTGAGATCCAGTTTCGAGGACTCTAGAGAGGGAGATCTACCTTCGAGATCTTCAGAGGAAGACCCCATTTCAGGGATACTGAATGGGGAGCCACTAGCATTAAGTCTCCAGAGGAGGTCTCTTGTCAGAGCCAGTTACAGTTCTTCCAGCAGCTCCAGCCCGTATTCTGGCCTACAAGCAAGAACCAGTCCAGAGAGATGTGTTCTGTTGTGCAAAGTGGGTTTCTTTGTGTTACAAGCAGATCATTCCATGCTCCAACTTAAGGAGTGTTGAGAGAATTGTAGTGTGGTTAGTTTAGTGACACATCGTTTGTGGTCTTTGTTGTGCATGTGGTGGTTTATAAATAGGCGTGTACCCCCCACTTATTCATTTGGGATGAACAATACAAAAACATGCCCTATGGGGGCCTTCTCTCATGGTTCTCTCCGCTTTTCGTAAGTGAGGTTTCCACGTAAACCCAAGAGTTCTATTATTGTTTATGCTTCGATTATCGTTTCCACTTATTATATTTTTCAACTAGTGCAAGATTGTTATGTTATATTGTTAGGTTTTATTATTTTATGTTTTCTTATAAGACCCCTTTATAATTTTCCCTCACCTCTCTATATAAAGAGATGTAGGGCAAACTTAAATCTTCAACTTGGTATCAGAGCCAAGTTGAAGACAACACCAAAAAAATCCTAACCCTACCACCAAGCCCACCTCCTTCCACTGCCATCGGTGCCACCGGTACAGTAAGCCAGCAGTAGCTCTGCCGCAGCCAGCCAGCAGCAGCAGGCCGTTGCATCTATCTCCCTCTTGACACTCTCTCTCCCTCTCTTGCTGCTTAATCTTGTTTGGTGGCAGGGGGAGGGGAGTACCACCCAGCATCACCTGTTGTGAGTCCTAGGGAGGTCCTTGGCTCTTGTTTACTGGATTTCTAAAGCCAAGGATCCTCTGAAATATGTGCTGAAGATCTTCTGGTACTGTGGCATGACCAAATCAGACTTTTGATTTAGTTTAGGGTGTGTATCCCCCGTTTTTTGATGAATCTTTGGGGTGTGTATTCCCCTTTGGTGTGTTGAAGTGTTGCATCACGTATATGCGAATTGAAGGGCTCGTATTCCCCTTTTCTTATTTTAGTGACATCAATCAGATCTGAAATTGATTTCTATGCCATTCTGGGGTGTATTCCCCTGTTTATCATTTAAAATTAGATTTGTAGGTGTTGGAAAAGTGAAATCAAATTTGGACATTGTGATTTTATGCCCAAAGAGTAATTCAGGTGGTTTGAATTTGTGTGGAAAGACATCCTACTATGTTGTTTACATTGTGTTTGTGGCTATGGCAACTTCTCATGAGTTAGAGATTGTGCTAGGAACTTCTGTTTGGGACTTTTCTCCCACCACTGGTGTGTTGAGGTTGATTGACTCAGGTGTTTCAAATCATCTATTCGGCAATCCGTAATGTTGTGGACATATGCAGTCGGTATCACAAGGTCGCACTATGCAGGTGGCTGATGGGTGACATGCACCTATTGATGGTTAGGGGACAGTTACAGTTACCCTATCTATACAGCTCAACCATATCTTGTCTGTTTCGTACTTATCCATGAATTTGTTTTCTATTAGTGAAATCATCAAGCAAATGAACTGTCGTGTCATTTTTTATGAGCTTGGATGCACTTTCCAAGATCGAATAACTGGAAAGATTATTGGTAGTAGATATAAAGGAGGTGTTTGTTTAGGGCCCCACGGCTGCAACGTGTTGGATTAGCTTTGCTTCAGGAAGTGCTTTACAGTAGCCTAGACGGTTAGGTCATCCATCTTTGGATAAACTATGGAGACTTATTCCACATTTGTCCCAAACCACACCACTTATGATGCATGTCAACTTTGGAAGCACCATAGATCTTCCTTTCCAGCTGTTACTGGACCACACACGTCTTCATGTTTTCAATTGATGCATCTTGATGTTTGGGGTCACAATAGGATTCCTAATCGAGAAAGACATTGCTATTATTTGATTGTGGTTGATGATTTCTCTCTATTGTCTTGGTTATTCATGAAGAATAAGTCTGAAGTGGGTTTTTGATGTAGACACTTCTATTTCACATAAATTGTTTATTTATGTGTATTCTTAGCATATAAATGCATTCATGCATTATAAATATTGCATAGTACTACATCATTTTGCATTTAGAATAGATTGTACAAATTATAGGTTAATTTATCCTTTTTATGATCAGGGGACAGGGTGATTCTTATCTAGGCCTCGGATTGAAGATCTAACCGTACGGATCTGATCAAGGTGACGATTAGAATTCAACGCCTCCGAGATTGCTCTGATCGGACCTTCGTAGCATCAGATGCAGTCCGAGGAAGATCAGAGATCAAGAAGCAAGGTGGTGCAAATCCGTACCTCAGATGACAGATCCAATTGCACGGATGGGTTCGAATTGACGATCGCAGCCCAACGGCGTGAGAATCGACCCAATCTGGCACTTATGGCACCATTTACAAGCATTGGAAGATGGACGGTCAGAATGGCACTACGTGGTGCCATCCCAACTACCCAAATAGCCTCAAGAGCGCCACAGCCTTTCTTCATCAATGTTAGATTAATCTCTACTGTTGGATCATCATCCACTGGTGGAAAGCGTCAAAGTGGATTTACAGAAACTCGACCACTTGGGCTCGCAGCGTCATGGTCGAGCGCTTTATCTAAACCCAGCGACGTGCGTTCAAGGTGCGCTCCACGAATCAAATTCGCTAAAGGTGGGCGTGAGCGAAATTCAGTCGTTAGATGCACGAGCGGCTGAGGAGGTGATAACGTGGCACAACGAGACGGGCGCAATTCACACGCGCGTGATGTCGTGCTAATAGACACCTCGAGGCGCGATTGTGAAGCGTGGCTGAGGGTAGCTCTCAATCCTCCAATCTTGATCCAATGGTGATCAGAGGGGCTACGTCGCCTCTTAACTGATGAGGAAGCGGCGGAGGCACGATCTGGGCTGCACAATCTTTGATTAAACGGCTGAAGGTGGAGAGCGCGTGATGTGGTCGCGTGTAGGCGCTTGGATTAGAGATGGACGGTCCTCCTTGCATGCGCGCTTTAGCAACATGCGGCCTATAGCAACTTGTACAAGCGTCACTAAAGGCCCTACATTTATTTTAAAGGCCTTAAGAAGACCCTTTTGCTCCCGTGACTATCCCTCCACATTTCTTCATCCCTTCTCTCAATCTCTTAAGAGGTAAGAACTCAAGTTCTAAGCTCGCTCCAGTACTCCCAAGTTACGGGGAGCTCCGCTAGAGTTAAAAATCAAAATTTTCCCCTTCTCACCCCCTTTTGCAGAGCTCTCGCTAGCTGTCCTCTCACCCTCGTTTCGGAGGTGGATCCCTTGACATCGATGACCTGCCTTATCCCCAGTTCTTCTAGATTTGCCCTCCGTCCTCCGTCTTTGCTCTCCTTCTAGGCATTCGTCTAACTCATCATCCAAGCATTTACCGAGGAAGATAATCTGTCACCCCCTATCTTTTCATCGCTTTCTAGAGTAGATTTTCAGCTTTGTAATTTTAGCAAATAGTTGTAATTGACATTAAATTAGTTATAATTGTTTTCTCTCTCTCATTCTCTTTTGCTTATATTTCAAGTAGTTTAACTACCATTGTGAATTTTTCATTTATATAAAAATTACAAAATAAAATTTGTGGATTTAGAATCGACGTAGCCTCCTGTGTTCGACCCAGGACTTACTTTGAGTGTCGGTAAAGTTATTTGATTAGCAGATTTTTACGCAACTACGACGGGTTTTCAAATTCAATCTTTTTAGCATATAAAATCTCGCTTATCAATCCTTTTATTGAGAAATTTGTGTTAATGATAAAGAATCAATTTGGTATATGCATCAAGACAGTTAGATTGGATAATGCATTGGAGTTTTGTACTCGCCAATTGGTAGATTTCTATGGGTTGCATGGTATCATTCATCGAACTTCTTCCCCACACCTCTCAGTAAAATGGAGTTCCAGAGGGGAAGTATAGACATATTCTTGATATGGCCAAAACTCTTTTTATTCAGAATAGTGTGCCACATACTTACTAGGGCGATGCAGTTCTCACAGCTTGTTATCTCATTAATAGACTGCCCTCCTCAACTATTCATAAGCAAGTACCATGGTTGGTGCTATATCTTGATGCAGAGTTTGGTGTTCCACCCAAGACATTTAGGTGCGTGGCTTTTATTCATATTTTTGGACTCGGTTGAGATAAATTAGTACCTTGAGCAATCAAGTGTATTTTTGGCTACTATCGTACTTAGAAGGGGTACCGATGCTTTGATCCTCACCACCAGAAGTATTACATTAGTGCTGATGTCACATTTTATGAAGCGGTTCCTTTTTTGTTACTGCCAAACAATTGCAAAGTATGCCAGCGTATGCTTGTATGTTAGTTGCTCCTATACCCTTTAGTGTCTTCTCAGATGGTAGCAATTCTCCTCCGTCTACAAGGCCATCTACCGCTTCCAGACAATTGCAAAGTATGCCAGAGTATGCTCCTATGCCAGTTGCTCCTATATCCTTTGGTGTTTTCTCAGATAGTAGCAATTCTCCTCCATCTACAGGGCCATCTACCAGTACATTCAGGCATGTATCAGCAGATGAGAGCACATTCAAGGGTCACATTTATCAATTGCCAGTTTCTTACAGGGCAAAGCCACCCTCTCTTATTCTACAGTCTCCTCCGGTTAGTGTTGAGAACATGGAGGCTACTTCTCTTCAGGATACTCCTACAGGTACAGAGTCTCGCACAGAGGACATTCCTTCAAATACCTTATCTGATATAGTGAATGTCCCCTCGAGTACAGTGTCAACAGAGGTGGAGGATGATGTTCCCATTGCTATTCGGAAGGCCCCCCGTTCATGTGCACATTACAAAGTGGCATGGAGTGTTGTCTCCACTGCCCAAGTTGGTACACCTTTGCAATCCTTTACTACTGTCATCTCTGCTACGGAGATACCAGCTACCTACCAACATACTCTACTCGATCCAAAATGACATGTTGCCATGGAGGATGAGATGTCTGCCTTTCGTGATAGGGGGACTTGGGAGTTGGCACCACTTCCTTCTGGAGCATGTCTTGTTGGAGCTTGTTGGGTCTTTGTTTTGAAATACAACCTTGATGGGTCTGTTTCACGATACAAGGCTAGGCTTGTTGTAAAGGGGTTCACCCAAACTTATGGAGTGGACTTCTTTGACACTCTCTCTGGTGGCTCATCTCTCCACAATCAGAATTTGTCTCTGTTATAGCACATCGTGGTTGGCCCCTTCATTTGTATGGTAACCTCAAAGAAGAAGTTTACATGCAGCAGCCCCTCGGTTCCAAGGTTCAAGAGTGTGTATGTAGGTTGAGAAAGGTTATTTATGGTCTGAAGCAGAGTCCTCGTGCCTGGTTCCAGCGACTGTAAGAGGCTTTAGCTACTATTGGGATATATAGGTCATCTTTCGATCATTCTCTTTTTGTGAGATAGATGTGTCATGGTGTGGTGGCACTACTTATGTATGTGGATGATCTGATTGCTACGGGAGATGACAAGTTGGTTGTTTCTTAGGTGAAGGAGTTTCTAGGTCAGCAGTTTGTTATGAGGGACCTGGGAGGACTTCGCTATTTCTTGGGAATTGAGGTTGCTCATAGCAAAAAGGGTATTGTGATGTCTCAGTGGAAATATGTCCTTGATATACTTTAGGAGGCAAGGATGCTAGGATCCAAGGGAGCAAATTTTTCTATTGATGTAAACATGTTTATATCACATAAACCGTCTATTTTTGCGTGTTCTTAGGCATATAGTTGGCCCATTGATCTCGAGCCTGTGGGCTACGTGGAGGTCGCAGGTTCGAGACCCCACGCATTTAAAATCAGAGCAAGAAGCGTGCACGAGCCAATTGCGGTCATTGGATCGAGGATGAACGGCGGCAGCGTCGGCCACGTGGCGTCACCAGATCGCGTGGATCACAAATGCGCCATCGGACGCGCCATGCACGCGCAATTTGGCACGGGTGCACGATAAGGTGCGATGGCTTCTAAGCCGTCTGATCTCGTGATCAGACAGTTGAGGATTTAAGATCGTGGGCATGCATTTTAAGCACGGAAGAGGAGGGGGCGGCATGTGTGCGCTACCTACGCCTACGTTTAGGGGCTTTAGTGACGGTTAAATCCGTCACTAAAGACACTAAATTAATGTTTTTAAGCATGAAATGACCAAATTGCATTCAATCCCTAAAAATATAAAAGGAGACCCTACCACTCGAATTTCTCATTCCTTCCTTTCTTTTTTCACCCCCTCCAAAGCTCTAAGAGCTTGTCTCAAACCCAAAATGCTCCATTAGAGTTAAAAATACAAATTTTCCATCTCACCTCCGTGGAGCATCTCGCGGTGGTCCTCTCACCGCCGTTCGGGAAATGGATCCTGCTGCGACGTCGCCCTGCCCCGTTCTCCGTCATTCGTCGTCCTCCTTCGTCCCACATCTCACCGCCTTTGTCCGAGTGCTCTGTCAACGCGGCTCGTCCTCCAAGCAGCCATCGAGGAGGATAACTTCTCTCCATCTTTTTATCGCTTTCTAGAGTAGATTTACAGCTTTCTAGTTGTAATCTTTCCAACTTTCTAGTGTAATGATTAGTTGCAATGAACATCACTTGATTGTGAAATCCATGTTTATTCTCTCTATTGTGTCTTTATTTGTAATATTCTCTCTTCTATTCATTATTCCTTAAATAGATAGCTAGTTTAGATTCAATTCGACCAGCTATTCTGCTTCGTGACAAATAAAACAAATGCAATTTTTAATCAAACGTCCGCCTCCCTATGTTTGACCTAGATTCCTTTTGAGTTTTGGTAAAATTTATTTGTTGACAGTTTTTCTCGCAAATCGCACTACAATAACAGGTTTTCCAAGCTCAACTTCAGTTTGCGACGATTTTCCGCACCAACACCTATGGATCAAAAGGTACATCTTTATGATAGTGCAACAAAAATTGTTGATAGCAGCACCTATAGATGGTTGGCAAACTTTTATACTTGACTATCACACGGCTAGACATTACTCTAGCAATTGAGAAGTTGAGCTAGTTTTTGGACAAGCCCACAGATGCACATTGGCAAGCGGTGATGCAGGTACTTAGGTACCTTAAGAGAGCTCTTGGACATGGTCTTCTGTTTCAGAGAGAAGCCCTTATGACAGTTGTGGGTTATTCTAATGCAGACTATGTTAGTGATCTTGGTGGTAGGAAGTCTACTACGTGCTTCTATATATTTGTAGCAGCCAATCTTGTTTCCTAGTAGAGTAAGAAGCAAAATGTGGTCTCTTGTTCCAATGTAGAGTTTGAATATCAAGCTATGGCATAAACGGCAGCAGAGATGATTTGGGTTAGATCCTTGTTACGGGATCTTCATGTTCAATTTCAGGAGCCCATGGAGATGCATTGTGATAACAGGGTTGCCACGTACATTCCTAATAATCCAATATTCCATGAAAGGACCAAAGTTGGGAAAGTGGATTGTCACTATACGATAAGTCTCATCTAGCAGGGTTTGCTTTGTACTCCTTGCCAAGATTCTTTAGAGCAAAGTGTAGACATGTTCATTAAGCCTTTATTACGCCTAACGTTTGAGAAGTGCAGGAGCAAGCAGACCATTATCGACATATATGCTCTAGCTTAAGGGGGAGTGCTATGTTATATTTTGGGCTCTTTTATTATTTTATGTTTTCTTGTAAGACCCCTTTATAATTTTTCCCTCACCTCTCTGTATAAAGAGGTGTAGGGCAAGCTTAATGAAATTAACAAGATTCATTTTTTTCAACTAAGAATAGATGGTGTTCGTTTTTACAATAAGGGGGAAAATCTTCGGATAGTCTATCCTATACTTTTGAGTAAGTCCCCTTGCAACATCCCTAGCCTTGAATATGTCCAGTGTTCCATCCTACTTATACTTAATAGTATAGACCCATTTTGATTAAACGATGTGCGCAACTTTGGGAACATCGACCACCTCCTAGGTGTAGTTTTCACCAAATCCTTCATTTCTCCTTGCATTGCTTGTGCCCACTTAGGATCCAATTGAACTTCCGCAACAAATCTAAAGATACAAGTCCTTGCAAGTGACAATAAAAAAACATTTATAATGTGTTGAGATGAGAGAAAATCACATCTCTTAATAGGATGACTTGTACATTCACGAACTCCTTTTCAAAGAGAGATGGGATGATCATGAACAAAAGAGCTTGCTTCTCCATTCCTAGCACCATTTGCAGTCGTAATATTAGTATCAAATGAATGGGGTTCAGCACTCAAACCTTCTTCCTCTATAGATGTCGGATCTAGACTTGGTTTAGGGGAACTAACAAGATTGGGATTGGTGGAGTTAATAGGCTTGGACATGATAATAGGATTCTTGTGTCTTCCTTTTTCATACGCTTATAGTTGAATTTTGAAATAAAGCGAAAGCAAGATATCAAAAGCAATAAAATAATAATGCTTGGGTTTACATGGAAACCCCACTCACTAAGAGCGAGCAGAAAACCACGGGAGAAAGCCCCGATAGGGCTCTGATTTCTATATTTCTTCTCAAAGGAATATGGAAGTATACGCCTATTTATAGGCCACCACTCACACACAAAGTTCACATCTTCCAATGTGACTAAACCAACAACCAAATTCTCTCAACACTCCCTCTCAAGCTAGAGCATGGAATGCTCAGCTTATAACACAAAGAAACCCTTCTACACAGCAAAACAAACAACACTCTCAATAGGTACAACTAACTCATCTGCAGACGACAGTTGCACTCTTGTTCATGCCTGTAGGAAGGTATGCTGATGAAGACACATTAGAACAGTTGGAGCTTGACGATAAATTGCTGTAGTTGGTTCTAACAAGGGCCTCTCCTCTGGAGACCTCAACTGGTGTTGGTGGCTTCCCATTTAGTATCTCTTAAATGGGTCTTCCTCTGAAGTCCTCGAAAGTGGATCTCCCTCTCTAGAGTTCACAAAACTGGATCTCTCACATAGAAACCTGAAATGGGTCTTTCCCCTTAGGACTTCGAAACTTTGGACCTCCCAGAGTGATGGTTTCTCATGTATAATCTAAAAACAAAAGAGTCTACCAAACAGGGGATGACTATAACAGGCTTCCACACTCCCCCTTTCTCCCATACTCATATGGGAGAAAAAATAAGAGAAGAAATAAAATAATAAAAAATTAGAAAAGACTTCTCCACCTCTTCTCTTAAATAGGAACCTCATCATTTTTTTTCTCCTTTTTTTTCTTCAGTTCCCCTTATTTTTATTTCTCTTTTTTTTCTTCATTTTTTTTATACCATTTTCCTTTTTTTCCTCTGCATCTTCTTGTCCTTTTTAAACTCCTTCGTCCCTTAGGGTTCAGGAGAACCCCAGCACCACAGCATACGACCGCCGCTCAACGCTGCCAACTCTCGCGTCAGCCACCTCGACACCGTCCGTGCCTCCGGCCTCGTACACTCCAATCGCTTTCTTTGCGGATCCCCACCGCCTTGCTTCTTTGCCGTCCTCGCATCTGCAGCGACCTCATTGCCGGCGTCATCCTCATCGTCCTCCAACGGTGGGACCGTTTCCGCTACTCTTCACTCCATCGCGCGGATCTCCTCCACCTTCGCTGCCTGCTGTGGTCGCATCTAGGTGGAGCGTTGGCATATCTGTAGCCGACACCTGTAGCAGGTGCCGCTCCTCCTTACGGCCGCCAGATGTTCCTCTGTGACGCCATTGTCGTCGAGCGCAGCCACCGAGGGCTGGCGCCAGCACGCTCTGCCCCAGTGTCACGCCATCGATGGCATCCTCCATCTCCATTGCGACGGCCCTCTGACGTCGCGGCCTCATCTTTAGCGCAAAACATGCTTGAGCGTTGCCACCTGCTCTCATTCTAGATCGGCACGTCTCCCCAGTGCCACCACCTGCTACAGCTTCTTTCTCATTAGAACACATCACTGCAATCGTCAGATTTGGAGCAAAGAGGATTTTTTGATTCTTGTATTGTATGAAAATGGCACTCAAAAGGTGTTTTTATAAGCCACTAATCAACCCCTGTACGCCTCCTAGCCATTGGGGGCAAAATAAAAAGGTTAGGAATAAGATTAATTGTAAAATAGCTGTTCAGATAAGGCACAATGGTTAGTTGATACCGGTACTAAAGTTGTGGTATTAGTACTGACTGCTCACAATTATCAAGCATTCACTCCAACAGAGCTTGGGTGCCTGTACTCATCAAAGGTACCGATACTCAGTGCTTATAGTTGAGTACCAACTAAGTCACCAGGTACCGGTACCTATAAGGACTACCGGTACTTGTGACTCACAGGTATGAGACAAGTCAAAAACTATGACCTATATGTATCGGCACTAATGATTAGTACCTGTACTTGTAAGGATCAGGCACTACCACTGTCCACAAACTGTGAGCACCTGGTATCAATATTCATGATAAGTACCGATACTTATTCATAGTTTGAGGCGAGGGTTCAAACATGTGCCTTGCATGTATCGGTACTTGCAACAAGTACCTTGAATTGACTGTTTTAATCAATTTTAGTGATATTCAAACTCAATTACATGATTAATATTATCAATAAATGATTTTGATTTTTGGAACGAATGATTAAAAGTGAGTTTGATATTTAATTCTCTTTTTTTATTTTACTTCCTAAATCAATTTTTTGTCTAGGAGACATACAAAATTCTAGATTACAACAAATGAACATAAAAACAACCTTCATCCTTCATATCATCCATATTTCTTCCTTGTTATTATCCATACTTCCTAAATCCTGTGATTTTCTGTAAATAACACTTCATAAACTCATTAGATTTAAAATAGTTTTGTTAACACTAAAATATAAAAGAGAAGTGGAACTAGGTTCCAACAATTTTTCCTTTTTTAGTGTTGACAAAATAAAAGAAATACCCATATTTAAAATGATAGAAACCTCATAAAAGAAGGAAAGAAAACTCCGCTAGGAGTGAAACCTCCCCCTCAAATTAAGCTTCCTTCTTTTAAATATGAGTATTTACCATTTCTCCCCCTTTTTGTCAATCAAACAAAAAGAACAACAATATGCATAGGTAATGATCAAGCATTGGTAAATTATGTAGAAAAAGACATTCAATCAACATCATAAAGAGCATAAAAGATGAACTAAAGCATTAATCAACTTATTTAAAAATCATACACCATAACCAAACAAAATAAATTGTCTTATACAATAAATATAAACTAAACTAATTGCGAGCTCGTTTCCTATATTTTTTAGCAACAAGTCTACTGTCGTCATCTCCACTATTATCGTCGTCAACATCATTATCATCAGCTTTTTCATTTTCATCATCTCCATTTTCAGTTTCTTCAGTGTCTTCATTTTCATCTTCGGCATATGAAATTTCTTCATCGTCATCATTTTCTTCTTCAGCTTCATCATCATGAAGGATGGGTTCTTCTTCCATTTGAGAGGAAACAATAGACTAGTCTTGAAAATGCTTATGCCGTCTTTCAGTGTATTCTTTGGGTGCCTTTGGTTGAGTGCGCTTTCGTTGTTTAGGTTGTTGAGTGGAAGAAGCAAAACATAACTCAATAGAAAGAGAAAGCTTATGAAACTTGCGTTCCATGTGACGAATACCAAAGTTGAGATTGGTAAGATTTTAACCTATATAGTTGAAGGTGTTAATCATATTAGGGTCGGTTCTAGGTACATGAGATAAGTTAACCCAAGGCATTTTAGCTTCAGGATAAGGATAAGTCATAGAAACAAATGTAGAAGATGAGTCAGAAACTTGATGAGAAGAAGTTGAGCATTAGGATCAACTTCATCATCACTTGATGATTCGTCTCTAGCAGGCTTTACTGCCATTTTTCGGAGTGTGGACCACTTAAAGTAGACCACATTTCTAAGTGGGGTAAAGTTTGAGAGATCAATTCTACTCTTGATAAGTATATGAGAAACAAGTATATCAAGATGGAGAGCAAAAGCATGGTAATGAGGTCTAAGGAAATAAATGAATTCCATGTTCCAATTAGTAGGGAAATTGGTAATGATAGCATAGATTAACGGTAAAATATCTACGGGAATTTTATGGAATTCTAAATATTTGGCCCTTAAATTCCATGCTAAAATTTTAAATAAGACTCTTGCAACTGAGGTCATGTTAGGTGCAACCAAAACTTCTCCTTGACAGTTTGGGAGCAAAAGGGCTTCATGAATTTGAGAAGCAGTGAATTTTTCTTTAAGGATATTGAATGCATGACCTTCATTTGGTGTTATAGTAGAAAGGAATTTTGGTGTGACCGTTACTTTTTTACCAAAGATATTAGAGGTTAAAACTAGATGACCTCTATTCTCTTGTTCTTGGTGATTTGTAAAAAATAGATAATTAATGTCAGGGTAGACTCCAGGAATATCAACAAAAAATAATTCATCAAAGAAATGCATTAGATGCTCAGATAGAAGGGTAGTGAAATTAAAAAGGTGTAAGGAAAAATTTTTCCATTCAACAAGCCTGCAATAATGAAGCTTAAGACCCTTATACCAATCAAATTTGGATTTTGCATCCTCATTAATGCAAAACTTATGGAATGCATCTTGAGGTGTCTTTCTCTTTTGGATTTAGGTGCCATCAGTAAACAGACAAACAAATAGAGTAGGAAAAAAACCTAATGAGAAAGCAAGAATATTTCCTTTCATGCATGCATTCATAACACATAAGCCTGCGTGTACCGGTACTGGTCGTGAGTACCAGTATTGGTTGGTTCCAGTAGCAACCAGAAAATCGAGCGAATATCGAATAGATCATGAATACCAGTACCAGCTGCTTATAGCAGGCTCTGCTGCACCCAGCGAGTACTGGTACCGATGATGGGTACCGATACCAATTGGCACCCAAAGAAAATGATATGCAACCGCTGGTAGTGCCTAAGAATGGGATGTGGAATAAAGAAAACTAGTTCTAGGATGGTGAAGATCTAACTAGAGAAGAGAATATCTTGAATCCTTGTGTAGAGCCTTGGAGGAAAAGATCTTTTTTGTTAGGGTTTGGAGGAGACCTTGGAGGGAATGAGAACTAGGGTTGAAGAGAGCAAAATGAGGCAAGTGTTTGCACTTGCCCTGTTTTATATGGGATGGATCATGTGCAAGTCACATGACCACTTAAGTGGTTGAGAAAGATGTAAATTAAAACTTAGGTATTGAAGAATAATGTAATCAATACACTAAGTTAAGCAACCATATTGCAAACAGCACCCTGATATTTCCAGAAATATGGAAATATTATAGTATACCCTTTTTTAATTAAAGTTGGTAAATTGCAGTTAAGCCCTCAGGGTTTTTATAATTACAAACAAGTATAAGGCAATCAATCATTGTACAAAGCCCCAATTTTCTTCTTATAAAGCAGAATCTCTCTTTTGCAAAAGGTTTTGTAAAAGTGTCTGCTAATTGGTTTGTGTATCTACGAATTCTAACTGAATGGCACCTTGAAGCACATTATCTCTAAGAAAATGATATCAAATGTCTATATGCTTGATACGTGAATGATGTATTAAATTTTTAGATAAGTTAATTATGCTTGTACTATCACATAAAATTTCAGATTGCACGAAAATCAATCCAAAATCGGACAAAGTTTGCTTCATCCAAATGACCTGAGAGCAAACAAATGAAGTAGCAATATATTCTGCTTTGGTCGTAGAAAATGAAACATGTCTGTTTCTTAGAGAACCATGAGACCAGAGATTTTCTAATAAAATGACAAGTGCCGCTAGTGCCCTTTCAGTCTATCCGACTTCCTACATAATCTGCATCACTATAGAGTAATAAGTCTAAGGTCTGTGCTTTAGGATAAAAGAGACCAAGATCTCTTGTGCTATTTAGGTATCTAAATATTTTTTTTACTGCGTTTAAATGAGATTCCTTAGGTTCGAATTGGATTCTCGCACATAAACATGTAGCAAAAAGAATATCAGGTCTAGAGGCTGTGAGGTATAGTAGTGAACCTATCATACCTCGGTATTTCTTTTCATCCACCTTCTTGCTGGATAAATCTTCACCAAGAGAAATAGATGCAGCAATTGGAGTCTCTTTTCCATTTACATTTTTAAAGTCAAACTTCTTGAGAATTTCAAGAACATACTTTGTTTAACTAATGTAGATACCTGTGTCTAATTGTTGGATTTGGAGGCTTAATAAGAACCTGGGTTCATCCATCATACTCATTTCGAACTCAGTCTTCATAGTCTCACAAAAATGCTGACACAGAGACTCCTTGGTTGATCCAAATATGATATTGTCGACATATATTTGAACCAACAAGATGTCATTTCCTTCTTCCTCTACAAAAAGAGTTGAATCAACCACTCCAATTTGATATCCATGCTGGAGAAGGACCTAAGTCGATCATACCAGGCCTTAGGAGTTTGTTTAAGTCCATATAATGCCTTATTGAGCTTGAATACCTACTTTAGGTGTGTTGGGTCCTCAAACCCAGGAGGCTGATGAACATAAACTTCTTGCTTAATATGGCCATTAAGAAAAGCGTTCTTGACATCCATTTGAAATAACTTGAAGCCCTTTGCAGTTGCAAAGGCAAGTAGCATCCAAATGGACTCCAAGCGGGCAACAAGAGCAAACGTCTCATCAAAGTCAATTCCCTCACGTTGGTTATAGCCTTGAGCTACAAGTTTGGCCTTATTACTGATCACTGTACCAGATTCACCCAATTTATTTCAAAACACCCACTTGGTTCCAATAATGGAATTACCCTCAGGAGTGGGTACCAAGTCCCATACATTGCTCCTTGTAAATTGGACTAGCTTCTCCTGCAAAGCTATAACCCAAGACTCATCCTTTAATGCCTCAACTTTCTTGGGTTCAAGTTGAGAAATAAATGCATTAAGGACAAAGTCAGCCCTTAATTGAGATCCGATTTTTACACCTTGTTCAATAATAATTTGATCTTGAGGGTGATCCTTGTGGTGCATCTATTCTTTTGGAAGATTGTGTACATTTCACGTATCTTCCATTTTTGATATATCGATGAAGGGGGTATACTCATCATTAAACTCTAGTTGATTTGGTTCTGGTTCTCCTAATGTTGTTTCATCAAATGAAACATGCAGGGATTCCTTTTAACGAAAGTCCTTTTGTTAAAGACTCGATAAGTTTTGCTTCTGGTTGAATAGCCAATAAAGTTGCATTCATCACCTTTAGCATCAAACTTATGAAGTCAATCTCGGGTGTTTAATAAATAACATCAACTTCCAAACACCCTAAAATATAAAATCTTAGGAGACTTCTCATAATATAGCTTATATGGAGTTTTCTTAATAGTAGGCCTTAAAAGTGTTCTATTAAGAACATAACAGGTCGTGTTAACGGCTTCAACCCATAAATATTTTTGAAGCTCAGGCTCCAAGAGCAAAGTTCGAACGCATTCTTGTAGAGTGTGATTCTTATGCTCTACAACATCATTTTGAGATGGTATCCGAGGGAATGAAAATTCATGGGTTATGCTAGAATTGACACAAAAACTAAAAAATTTTTCATATTCAAATTCACTCTTATGATCAGTCTTAAGTATAAGAATTGAAGATGATTTTTCCTTTTTAAGTATTCGAGCAAGACTTAGGAAGGAATTAAATAAGTATCCTTATGTTTCAAGAAAATGACCCAAGTGAACCTTGAGAAGTCATTAACAATAACTAGGAAAAATTTTGATCCATTTAGGCTCTCAAATCGTGTTGGCCCAAATATATCAAAGTGTAACAACTCCAAAGGACGTGTGGTTGAAACCAAGTCTTTTGGTTTAAAAGATGCCTTGTGCATTTTTTCGAGTTCATAAGATTTGCACAATACATCTTTTTTATAAGTTAGTTTGAGTAGGCCCCTACTAACTCATTTGTGACTAGCTTATTTAAGTATTTGTGATTTATGTGACCTAGCTTACGATGCCATAAATCTGCTTCAAAATGAGTAGCAAGTATACATTTTACAAATTTCTCTTGTGAAAAATGAAGAGCATAGATATTTTCATATCTAAAACCTTCAATTAAAATCGTATTAGATTCTTCTTTTAATATTTTAAATTCAATTTTTGTAAATAATACATCACATCTATTATCACATATTTGACTAACACTAAGCGGGTTATGTTTTAATTTTCTACTAAAAGTACATTTCGTACCTGTTTAGATGAATTACTTATTGTACCTTCACCAATAATGCGATAACGTTTATTGTCGCCTAATTTGACGTGTCCATATTGAATTCTCATCCATTTGATAAAGAGGTCGGAGTGTCCCGTTATGTGCTTGAAACAACCATTGTCTAGGATCCACTTGTCTTTCTTGACCTACAAAATAATTTAATAAATCTGATTTAGGTACCCATTTTCTTTTGGGTCCTTGATGGTTAGTTCCTTTCAAATCCATAGATTTATAGATTTCTTTTGTGTTGGATCTATAATTCTTGGGATTTTTGACCTTTTGGTAAATCCATGCATGCCTAGGTGCATGCGATTTATTTTGTGTTCTTTTTACTATGAAATTTATTTTTAAAGCATTACAAAATTTAGTATTCAATCTATTAGTTGTTTTAACATTGTTTAAAGTTTCCTCAAAATGCTCATAAATTCCTCTAATTCTACCATCTTTGCATGCAATTGTGAATTTGTCTTTTGCCATATCTAACTCTATTTCTAAACATGATTTTTTTATTTCCAAGGTCCTATAGTTATTATGCAAAACTTTATTTTCCTTTTTAATTAACCTAATTTTATAATACAAATCTTCATATGCTTGCAATAGTTCATTAAAAGTAATTTCAAAATCTACCTCATTTTTTGAGTTGTCGTTTGCCATCAAACACAATAGGCAACTTCATTTTCCTCGGATTCTTCGGAGAAGGATTCTGTATTGGAATCGCTGTCATTCTAAGTCGCTTTAAATGCCTTTCTTGAGATCTTTCTATCAACTTCTTTATCTCTCTTCTTTTCTTCCTTTTTCTTCTTAATAATCGGGTAATCTTTTCATACATGTCCATTTTCTTGTATTCAAACCAACTATATCATTTGAAAATTTATTTATTCTTTTACCTTGCATTCGGATGAATCGTCAAAAGCTTCTTATTAGAAGAGCAAGCTCTTCTTCATTGGAGTCGGAATCTTAGAGATTTGAGTCTTCCTTCAGAGCTTTGAAAGCAAGCTTTTTCTTCTTGCTTATCGATTTCTCCTCGTTTTTCTTTATGTTCTCCAGTTGGACCTTAGAGGCCATGAGGCTTCCAATCAGATCATCAAGAGAAAGGATGAAAAGGTCTTTTGCCTCTTGGATCGCTGTTGACTTCGGAGACCAGTTGCTTGTAAGAGATCTCAAGATCTTTCTTACAAGTTCTTCAATGAACTTCACTCCTAAATTCTTCATGGGGTTGACTATATCCCCAAACCTTGTGTACATCGCCTTGATGGTTTCACCTTTCTCCATCCTGATACGCTCATAGCTTTCTGTTAGAATAGATATGCGTGTTTCTTTTACCTTGTTAGTACCTTCGTAGGTAACTTGCAACGTGTTCCATATCTCATATGCGGATTCGTAAGTCAAGATATGATTGAACTCGTTTGATAACGCTCAATACAGTGCGTTCATCGTCTTTGCATTGCTCACGATCTTTTTCTTCTAATCCGCCGTCCATGCTACTCTTTGTGGCTCCGGATATGTACACTTTTCTTGAATGAGGATCCATGACTCCTCATCCATTACCTTGAGGAAGACTTGCATCCTCCTCTTCCAGTACCCATAGTCCATCCCTTCGAAATAGGGAGGACGGGTAGATGATTGTCCTTCGGTGCGCTTTGTTGATGATGCCATAGCGAAGAGGTTTGTCACGTCTTTGTCGCAACCTGCTTTGATACCACCTGTAGGGTCTAAAGGGCACAAGCACACTAGAAGGGGTGATGAATAGTGTGATAAAATATATTGGAAATAAAACAAACCATAGAAAAAGTATACCAAATATATAGTGGTTCCCCTCACTTGGATACTCCACTACGTAAGTCTCCCGACTTAAAATTTTTAACCCGATTCTCTCAACTCAGAGGGAATCAATTTACTAAAAAATAAGGTAATTAATGGATTACCTCAACCCAATTACAAGAGCAAATATAAGTAAACTAATACAGGGTGTAAGCAAGAAATAAAATAGCTTACAACTCAATTCCTAGGTCCCCAATAAGAATTAGTTTAGCTAATATTTGATATAAAGATCTAGTGATAAACAATAAAGCACATAAAATGATTTTACGAGACAAAACAAATGCGTCAAAAGAACTTGTTGCGAAATGAATATTTCCTTGAAAGATGGATGCAACAAGCCTATCACTCTTACAACTAAAATGAGAAAAATATGATTTGGAGCAAAGAGGATTTTTTGATTCTTGTGTTGTATGAAAATGACACTCAAAAGGTGTTTTTATAGGCCACTCATCAGCCCCTCTACGCCTCCTAGCTGTTGGGGGCAAAATAAGGTTAGGAACAGTGCTGTCAAGGCGCTCACCTAGGCGCCTAGTTAAGGCGAGGCGAGGCCTTAGCGCCTTAACAAGGCTTGCCTTGCCTGATTTGCCTGAGGCGCCGCCTAGGCGAGCGCTTGGGCCAAGGTGCTAGGCGCCCCAGGCGATCACTTAAACCAAGTTTGCTTGTTTTTCATTTTTTTAAATACTTTTAAGGATTTTAATTTCTTTTCATCTAACTATTGGGTACTCTCTCTTGGTTAAACACATATCTATGCGTATGTATATGCACACACGCACACACACACACACATATATATAGGCACACACATTTTGTATGTTTTTTGTATGTATGTATGCACATGTCAACTTATACATTCAAATATATATGTACATACACATGTGCATGTACATAAGTATAGCATATAAATATAATTTGTACATTTGCATATGTGTATATATAAATGTAGGAAATTGTATGCACACTTTGTATCAATGTACATATGTATGTGCATTGCATTTGTTTGTCTAATCACTTATATATCTTATCATTATATACATGCATAATGCAATCATAACATACCATATTTTGATTACTGTGTGTATATGTATGGTTGCATATATATATTCGCCTCACTTTTCTCAGGTAAGCACCTAGGCAAGCGCCTAGCGCCTTGGGCATTTTGGACCCTCACCTTTTAGCACCTCTCACCTTTGATAGCCTTGGTTAGGAATAAGATTAATTGTAAAATAGCCATTTAGATCAAGCACAATGGTTAGGTGGTACCAGTACTGACTGCTTACAGTTATCCAGCAGCCAGTCCAACAGAGCCTGGGTACTAGTATTCAGTGCTTACAGTTGAGTATCAACTAAGTCACCAGGTACTAGTACCTATAATGACTAATGGTACTTGTGACTTACAGGTTTGAGACAAGTCAGAAACTGTGACCTACATGTATCAGCACTAGTGATTAGTATCGATACTTGTAAGGATCGGGCACTACCACTGTCCACAAATTGTGAGCACCTGGTACTGGTACTCATGATGAGTATCGATACCTATTCACAGTTTGAGACTAGGAACCAAACCTATGCCTTGCATGTACCGGTACTTATAAATAGTACCAGTACTTGCAACAAGTACCTTGAATTGACTGTTTTAATCAATTTTAGTGCTATTCAAACTCAATTACATGATTAATATTACCAAGAAATGATTTTGATTTTTCAAACGAATGATTAAACATGAATTTGATACCTAATTATCTCTATTTTAATTTTACTTCCTAAATCAATTTTTCTTGTTTAGGAGACATACAAAATTCTAGATTACAACAAATGAACAACATAAAAACAATCTTCATCCTTCATATCATCCACACTTCTTGTTATCATCCATACTTCCTAAATCCTGTGATTTCCTGTAAATAACAATTCATAAACTCATTAGATTTAAAACAGTTTTGTTAACACCAAAACATAAAACAGAAGTGGAATTAGGTTCCAACAATGGCCCGTTGCCGCTGCTCCATTCTCTTTGTGTGCTCCCAAATGCACAGTAACAAAGCCACTCCAAGAACAGAATATGATAATAAAATAATTTGAAGGTTGAACTTAACCCAAGAATAACTTGCTCTGATACTAAGTTGAATTTTGAAATAAAGCGGAAGCAAGATATCAAAAGCAATAAAACAATAAGAACCTTGGTTTACGTGGAAACCCCACTCACGTAGAGCAGGAAGAAAACTATAGGAGAAGGCTCCGATAGGACTCTGATTTCTATATTTCTTCTCGAAAGAATATGGGAGGAGTAGACGCCCATTTATAAGCCACCACTCACACACAAAATTCACATCTTCCAATGTGGTACTAAACTAACAACCAAATTCTCTCAACACCTATTCATATATCAGATAATGTTGATCTTTCTTTTTTGTTATCTTCTTTATCTGTCCCTTGTTTCTTAGTTTCCTTTATCTTTGAAGTCAAAAATCCAAAATTCTCCTCCATCACAATCCCAAAGCCCTCTTTACTTCGTCCATAGCTCTCCCCCTAAAGAGAATCTTTAGGCACAAAGTAAGTGTGTTGCTCATGAAAGGTCACATCTCTAGTGGCATAATATTTCCTTGCTATTGAGTTGTAGCATTTGTCACCTTTCTACTTGGATGCGTAACCCAAGAAAATCATACTAATGGAATGTGAGTCAAGTTTTGAACTTCTTGGTTGTAAAATATGAACAAAACAAAGATATCAAAACCCCTTGAGCAGCGTGCAAAAGGTGTCTTAATGGCTGCAGAGACAAAAATAAGCGTTTTCCCTTTTATGACTCTACTTGGCATCCTGTTAATAGGAAATCCTGCCGTCAAAATAGCCTCTCCCCAAAATTCTTGGTGAACATTTTGCTTGAACAGGACACGGGCAGTCTCCAATAGATGCCGATTTTTCTTTTCTGTCATCCCATTTTGCTGCGACGTGTAACTACATGATGATTTATGAAGAATACCTTTGGATTCGAAGAAGTGTACAATGCTTCCATCCATATATTCTTTAAAGTCGTCAAAGCAGAAAAATCTTACTCTACTCTCATACTAAGTTTCAATCATATTGGCTAGGGCTTTTACAATCCTTGATATTTCATAATGACTCTTCATTAGATATATAAAAGCGTATGTGGAGCAATCATTAATAAAGCTTACAAAGTATTGATATCCACTAACGGAAACAACAAGAGCCAGACCCCAAACATTAGAATGAACAAAACAAAATAAATGAGAACTTTTATTTTTAGATTCGCAAGATGAAGAATGATGATGCTTTCACAGACTTGTAAAAACTAGGATTTATTTTAGGAAACAAAGTCAAAATTAACTTCTTTAAAGATAAAAAATTCAAGTGACCTAGACATTGGTGCTATAGATGAATAGACTCCATGCTAATTTTATCTTGTTTCCTCAGGTGCAAAACAACTTGAAGTGTACAAGCAACCTTCTTGCAACTTGTAAAGGCCATTAGACTCCAAACCCATCCGATATTTCAACTCCGTTACTTTACTAATAGATAATAAGATTGAAAGGAAGACCGAGAACATGAAAGGCACTAGTAAGAGATGCATCCTTTCCCAACATTAGCATTTGAACTATCTATCATAAGGGCCTATTCTTGACACCTAACCAAACCAAAATTTATATATTAGGAAAATTATCTTTCATTTCTAGTCATGCCCACACTATCAATAATCCAATCATTAGAGTCAGAAGAAACGTCCATTCTTTTATTACCTTCAACATAAAGTGCATGGTTGAGGGCAATAGACTGAGTAGATCCCTCTTCGTTGCCAAGTGCTTTTGAGAAACACCCTTGCAACTTTCTAATTTGATGTTGTCAAATCATGAACAGCAAGCCGAGCTACCACATTCCTCTTGATTTGTAATGAAATGGTATGGCAAGTTTCCTCTCTCTTGACACTCTTTGGGTGAAGATCTTAGCATGAGTCTATAGTATGCATAGTTTTCTGATAGTGTATGCACTTCCATATTTCTCTACTTCATCAGTTGCAAAGGATTTGGACCCAGAATGGTTTTGGGTGACAAAAGTTGAGTGCTCCAAATCACTTCTAGTTTCATCAGTAACATCTCCAAATCTGTTTCCCATAACACAAAGTCTAGCCTCTACCTTTGCTTGGAAGTAGACCTCCTCAATACTTGGAAAGGTTGTATCTAGCTCCTAACATTTTCAAACTTTGTTCAGACCACCAAGAAACATAAATGTATGAGTCTTCCATTCCCTGTCCTAGTTAAGTTTTTGATCTAATGGATTTTCCAGATTTCATCTGCATAGAAATCCAATTCTTCCTACTTGGATTTAAGATATGTATAGTACTTAGTAACATTTATTGTTCCTTGCTGGAGATCTCATATCTCGTTTGTCAGCTAATAAATACAGATGCCCTTCCTTTTTTGACCAAGCATGCCCTCAAGAGTAGTCCACATAAGGTAGGCATTTTTCTTTTTCACAATAAGGGGTTGAAGCTTCTTTGAGACAAAATTTACAATCCAAGATTAGACTTGGTTATCTTCAAGATGTCAAGTCTCTCAGGCAGGATCGTCCCTTCCAGGCACAACCTTAGTGATCTTTATGTAACTCACGCATCCACAACCTACAATACCCATCCTTGCTGCTGCAAACCACAGGAGATAATTTGATATATTCAGTTTTGTAGTAGCCAGTTGCGTTGTGATACTTTTCAAAAAAGTTGCATTGTGATGCCTTTTGGCAACCACTTGCCATCACTGCCGGAGTGCTGCCTGGTGGCGCCTCCCAGGCCTCCTTTAGTTAGATTTGGGCTGGATTTGGCTCCCTCTCATCAAATCTGGCCTTCTTTGGAAGGAGAGAGGTCCCACAATGGTCGTTACCCTCACTGTATTCTTGAAATGGGTCACTGGGGCACTGTTGTTGCTGGAACCCTAGATTTACCACTGGAGATCGCCCAAAGGTCACTGGTGATCAACTACTATGAGGAGAGGGAAATCGAAGAGTTCATGCATTACGAGAAAGTTTCAATGAAGATCGGAGACCCTCACCTCACACGAGATTTGTGTAGAGATCCTCAGCACATATCATGTACATCGAAGACCTCCACGAAAAAGCAATAGGATCAAATCTGCCCTAATACCATGTTGAAAAGAAAAAAGGTGCACAGTCACAGGAACACAACAATATACGTGGAAACCCCTCTCAAAGGAAAGTAAAAACCATGGGAAGGGATACCTAATGCTCACTGGCAGCTAGGGTTTTCTTTTCTTTCCATCCACTCAAATGGTGAGAGGTGTTACAGTATTTATAGACTCAAGGTCAAATGGATCCACCTCCAAGATCTAATTACCTGGCTATAGAATATAACTCAACATGTATCAATACTTGCACTAAAAATTTTGGGTATCTGTAGAAATCCAATGATATTTATGTCTTTCCACCTTTTTAGCCTCTATTACCTTTGCATAGCGTATCAAGTTATTTTACTTGGTGTCTTTGTATGTGTAAAGTTGCATGAGATTTTTTCCTTCCTTCGGAGAGATGCGAGATAATGTTACGAGGATTTTTAATTTCTTTTAGCCAAGTAGGGAGGGAGTGCTATTGTCCCTGTTTATTCTCCTATCTTGTTTATAGTGGTGTCACACTCTTTGCTTGTGGTTTATTCCACTCCCATGATGAAGCCGTCCATTCAAATTGCAATATGGAGCAAAAATTGGTCAAGAAATTGAGGTGAAGCCTTATGGAGAGTCCTGGATGCTGCAGTTCAGTCGATTAATTATATCCACCTGGAAATAATATAAAACATATTTTGTATATAATTTACTCCATCCTGTTTATACAGGGGAACAGTGGTTTAAGGAGCATTCTCTGTGTCGGAAAAAGTTCTTTATATACAAGACTAGCTTTTAAATGAAATTCGATCTTCAATTTGCAAAACAACGTGTTTTTGAAATTGCAGTGCAGCAGAGGCATTTAGCATTTGAATGGCATGTTTATTAACAGCATGGTCCTCTTTTATTGATCCATTGGTTTAGGGTACACTTTCTGATGGAGAGCCAGTGGCCATCAAACAACTTGGCTCTCTCCAAGGGAAAAAACAATTTGCAACTGAGGTTGCAACTATTTCAGCAGTTCAACATCGAAACCTTGTTAAGTTGTATGGCTGCTGCTATGAAGGGACAAACAGACTCTTAGTCTATGAGTATTTGGAAAACAGAAGTCTCGACCATGCTCTTTTTGGTAATTTCTTTGCTTAGGAATATACGTGATGCATTACTCTTATTACATATTGTAACATGTAACTAAGTTATGTTGATACATTTCAGGAAAAAGTGGTTTGCATCTCGATTGGCCTGCTCGTTTTGATATTTGCTTAGGCACTGCAAGAGGGCTTGCATATCTTCATGAAGAATCAATTGTAAGGATTGTGCATAGGGACATCAAGGCTAGTAATATCCTACTTGATGCCAATCTCAATCCCAAAATTTCTGATTTTGGTCTAGCCAAGCTCTATGACGACAGAATGACTCATATAAGCACAAGAGTAGCCGGAACGTTGTAAGAACTTTTCCAGTTTATCCATTATTTGCAACAGAAGAAGAAAGGCTCCTGAGTGTTTTGTATATGTGCCGATGGTGGTGACTTTTTATTTTCTTTTCCCCTTTGCAGTGGTTATCTTGCACCGGAGTATGCGATGAGGGGTTTCCTAACTGAAAAGGTTGATGTTTATGGATTTGGTATTGTGGTTCTTGAGATTCTTTTAGGGAGACCAACTATTGGATGCGATTCAGATGGCAGGAAGGTCGATCTTCTAGAATGGGTATATACTGACTGCCACCAGAGATTTGTATAAATAATCAAGTCAAATGATGATGAATAGGAACTGATGCTTCCCTTTGCTCTTCTTTTGTGCTTATTCTACAGGCCTGGCAGCTCTATGAGAAAAACCAAGGCCTGGAGATTCTGGATCCATCATTGTCAACTTTCAACGAGATGGAAGCTACTCGGATGATACATATAGCCTTTTTATGTACCCAGACAAACCCCACACTGCGTCCAGCTATGTCGCGTGTCATAGCGATGCTTGTTGGGAATGCAGAGATAGGCACTGTTTCTTCAAAGCCTTCTTACTTGACTGAATGGGACAGCGAAGACACCAGCATCGGTGGCAGCACTAAGCACGCTAACTGCGACTAGAGGACCTGCATATCTTTGAATGGACCCAGGTGCAACCTGGGCTTCTACACCTTCTGACACCTTTTCCACAGAAGGGAGGTGAAATTCCTTTGGTCCAGCGTGGGCCGAACAATCTTGTTTCGGAACCGGTCGTGCTGATGTGTAGTTCCATCATGTATGTTGCTATTAGCTCAGTTATTGTTAGTCGATGAGGATAAGAAATGATCCCTCGCTCTGAAACATACTGGAGGTGGGTGCAATAGCACATTTATTTCTTTCTGAAGTAATTGTACATGATACTCTTAATGTTCAATCATTGCAATGAATTACTTTTTTTATCATCGATATCTACTGTGGAGGTAGACTCTGGACCTGCTTCATAGCCCCCAAGTTATGATGTACATCCCTCTCCATTCGAAGGCATGAAGCAGGAATCCCATCAACTGCAACAAATATCACTTGGACTATGGTTCCTATGGACCTCTCAACTCTAGCAAATGTTCACATTATTTCTGTCCAGGGGCTTAGTTTATTTGTTTGCAACATGCATGAAATCACATTCTTTCTTTCTCATGCATCACAAAGAAATGAGGCCTGTGACCCAAATGATAAGGTTCCACAAAATTTTGCCTTTGCCAACATTTCCAACCTTTTCTTCCATGAAATCATGTAAGTCACCGGATCACCTCAGGGTAATTGATTTTGGGGGTATATTTTGGAGGCTAACTTTCGTGTTTGTGGTTGCTCTATAGGATGGCTCAATGAGATTTGAATGGTAAAAGAGAAATGGAAGAATATTAGTAGCAAGGCTTCAAATCCTTATTATGAATAATTTTCGTTGTCTCAACCATATGTATCTTACAAAATATCACAAACTCAAATCAACAACAAATGTTACCTGAGATTTGTATTTCAAACTACCATGGCTTACGATGATGTTTGCTACGAGGAGTTACTCCACTTCTTTTTATTAGAAGGGAGGCTGGTTAACTTTGATCCCACTTTTGCCATGTATTGGGAAATTATCTTCTCCCAAAAGAGGTGGATTATCCACGAAAAATATGTATGGCTTGAATCCTTGTTTGGATTCTAAACCTCCAAAATAGACTAGCCAGTATGGATCAAAGACGACTTGGTTTTTGCGATAACAAGTAGCAAGGCAAGTATTTTTTTCTTGAGAAGGGTAACTACAGTGGTCATGGGTTATGATCCCATGACTGTAGATGTAAATGGGAAGGTTCTGTTACTCTATTGACCCCGTGGTGGTGCAAAATGTTGTCTTTTTTTCTCACAAGAACATTGGAGCTTTTTCATTTGGAAGCATGAAGGTGATATTTTAGTGCAATCTTCTCAAATATACTTTCTTGCTTCGGCCTAATTAATGCTACTTTAAAGGTTGTCCATTCTTTATTTCATCTTGTGTCGATACTCTATGTGCCAATTTAAACTCAAGTGTCGGTAGCCCACAATAACACGAATTCAATGTCAAGTAAGAGGCCCAAAATAGATCTTCCTAAATCCAACACCATAGTGTCCTTTCTTGTAGAGGTACAGTTCGAGTCCAACCTATAATCTAAATCACTCTGATTAGATTGGGTTAACATGCTCCAATGGTTAGATGGTTGAGTTTGATTGCATTTTGATCAACCCTTGTTTTCTAGGTTGAGTTGGAGGGGTGCATGATAATGGAATTTTGTACGTTAAGAGATTGAGTTTGAAAATCAGGTTATTGCAGTTGCGTAAAAATTCACTATCAGATAATTTTACCAAAATTCTGGTGAGTCCTACGTCGAATATGAGAAGATAAACGTTTGATCAAAAATCACGTTGGAATTATTGTCACAAAGTAGATTAGCTGGTTAAATTAATTTATGCTAGCTATCTACTTGAAGAATAATTAATAGAATAGGGAGAAAGAACAATACAAAAAAAGAGAAAATAGGGAAGGAATAAACAAATACTTCATAACCATAACATTATGGTCATTACATTTACTTGTTACACTAGAAAGTAGTAAATCTATACTAAAAAAAATAATGAAAATAGAAGGAGGTGAGAAGTTATCCTCCTCGATGATTGCTTGGAGGATGAGCCGTGTTGACAGAACGCTTGGATGAGGGTGGTGAGATGCTGGACAAGGGAGGACGAAGTTGGAGGATGGAATAGGGTGACGTCGCAGCGGGATCCACTTCCCGAATGGCGGTGAAAGGACAACCACGGGCGCTCCACAAATGGGGATGAGAAGATGGAAAAATTATCTTTAAAACTCTAGTGGAGCATCCCGGGTATAGGACCTGCTCTTATAGCTTTGGAGGGGGTGAGAGAAGAGAGAAAGGGATGAAGAAATGTATTGGAGGGGTAGGTTATTTATAGGTGTAGTCACAGGGGCAAAAGGGTCTTTCTATGGCTTCAAAATTAATATTAGGGTCTTTAGTGATGTTTATGAGCGTCAATGAAGACACGTTGCTGAAGCCGCACCTCCATCCTCGCCGTTCGCCTTTGATCTGAGCGCTCAGAGCAAGCCACATCGTCGTTGATCGACCTTCAGTTGTTGAGCATGAGATCACACCCAACAAGATTCGCCGTTCGCTCGTGTGATTGTTTAAGTGAATTCGTCGTTGTTTAAGAGATGCGTCGTAATATAGGATAAAATCGCTCAAAACAAATAATATTTATACTCGAATGAAGTCCGAGGTTGTTTGCTGGGAGCAAGTGGCAAATATGAATCTCAAGATCGCAGTTTGAATCAAATATATGAGTAATTGCAATCAAAACTTAATTAAAAAAGATATAGAGATGAAGCTCAGTAATAAAGTGCAAAAAGATGGGTTAAAATGGAAATTTGAATCACCAAATTAACCCTACAATTTAATCCCAATATTTGAACAGTGAATATCAATCAGTTTCCACGGCAATCTAGAACCAGCAACAACAGCTCATCAGACGAAGGCACAAGGCGTTGGACACCTTAACTCGTAGCTCTGAGTACCAATAGAGGCAAAGGCCTCTTCTCCAAACCTCAATGAGAGGCACAAGCACAGCATAGAGGCACGAAAACCTCTCTCAGACCAAGTGTTGAGAGGTGCAAAGGGCAAAACCCCCTTCCACTTCCTCTATTTCTTTTCCTTTCTCTATAAGGCTAGGCGGACCCAGGTATCCGAGTAATCGGATCAGAACCCATACTTGTGCGGCATGACTACGGGCGAGGGGGTGAGCGCACGTGGAGAGGGACCTCATCCCGTGCTTACTGAGGCAACGGGAGTGAGGCACAAAAACAATTTAAGTCGCGCGCAGGCTTCAGCAACAGACGATGTGGGACTAAAGACGCTCGCTTCTTTTGCGTACACTCTTCAGCAGTTGGGGCTTCCAATTGGCGTCGAAGGGATGGCTGATGGCTCCAATTGGATGCCTGGATGACTTGGGAGTCTTCTGCGTCGCTGATGTGCATACATTTAAATAGCTAAAAATGTCTATTAATGCATGTTCTTAGTGTTATATTAGCATCATGCATTGTAAATAGTGCATAACATGCATAATCATATATTTAGGTCAAATTGTATAAATTGATGGTAATTGTCTCCTTTTATGGCCAGGGATAGGGTGAATTTTAATTGGGGCTTCGGACGAAAGATCCAACCTTACGGATCTGATCATGGCGATGATTGGAGTTCAACGACTCCAAGATCGCCCTGATCGGACATCCGTAGCACCAGATATAGTCCGAGGAAACCCAGAGATCAAGGGCCAAGATGGTGTCAAATCACACTTCAAACAACAAATCTGACCGCACGGATGGGTTCGAATCGATGATCGCAGCCTAACGACACGAAAATTGGTCCAATCCGACATCTGTGGCACCATCTACAATACAAAGAAGATGGACGGTCAGGATGGTACCACATGGCACCATCCTAACCATTTACACCTTGCTGCCCCCCTCCGCTCAACTCCTGAAAGAGAGCCTGACGTGAGATCTCGGTCGTTGGATGAAGATCCAACGGCCAAGATTAGCTGCGTGCACAAGAAGCGCCACGCCTCAAACCGCTGCGTAGCGTAGCGGTTAAGGCATTATGCTTGCGAAGTGCGTGCATTCGAGCTGCCATGAAGCTCCCCCTCTTGCATGGATGCACGCGATCTCTACCGCGCAACCAGCTGAGAGCAGCCCAGATTGCCCAATCGGGCACACGCGCAATTGGACACCTTGCCTCATGCACGGGTGAGCGAAGCTGAAGCGGGCAAGGAGCGATCTGAGCCGTCTAATCTCGTGATTAGACGGCTGAGATTTCTTGGAGGTGCTCTTGGCGTTAAGGCGAGGGAGAGGAGGAGGCGTGCGTGATGCGTGCACACGTTGCCCAAAACAGGTCTTTAGTGACGAATAAATCCGTCACTAAAAACCTGATTTTAATGTTTTGAATATGGAATGACCAAATTGGCCCCATTCCTTGTAACTATAAAAGGAGACCCCTATCCTACAAAATTCTCTTCCCTTCACCTCTCTACCTCTCCAAATCTCAAGAGAAGCTTGTCTCACACCCAGGATGCTCCTCTAGAGTAAAATCCAAAGTGTTTTTGCCCCCATTTTGGAAGTAGATCCCGCGACGACGACGACGTGCTGCCTCATTCCCGCTTCTTCCTGCTTTGTCCTCCTGCTTCCCGCTCCGTCCATCTTCCAAGCGTCACTCCGTCTAGCTCATCCTCTAAGTAGCCGTCGAGGAGGATAATATCTCTCTCCCTTCTTTTTATTGCTTTCTAGAATAGAATTTTTCGCTTTCTAGCTGTAATCATTTCTCACTTTTCAATTTTAAAAAATAGTATTATTGTATGAAGTGATTGTTTTCTCTCTCTCTTTTATTGTTTATATCAATTCCATTGTAATTATCTCGCTTTCAAACAAAAATGCAAAAAAAAATATAATCGCGGATTTTAGATCGATGTAGCCTCCCGAAATTTCTTTACGAATTTCGGTTAAATTTATCTGTTGACGGATTGCTTCGCAAATCGAACTACAACGACGGGTTTTCAAAATCCAATTCCTATTGCATAGTTTTTCTCATCAACAGTCGCCTGGGCGTGGAAGCGAGGAGGAAATCGGTTGGAGGGCAGCAATCGAAGGCAAAGAAGATGGTGCAGCGGTAGAGCTCCGATGAAGGTACCTGAGATAGAAATACGAGCTATAAGCCCTAGTTAAAGTGCTAAGGAGGATCACTGAGGACCGGCGAGTGCAACGGTGGCGTTAGTTTGCTGTGCATGTGTGTAAGGAAGTCTGGTGAAGTCGGAACAGAGGTGCGGTGAGGGTGTTGTTCGGGTGACTCGTGGAGTGGCGAATCATTAAAATAGACAGATGGCTTTTGCCCTCCGTGTGATGGCGGAGCTCATGGCGGTGAGGGAGGCAAGAGTTGAGCGGTGTAGAGATGTGTAGGCGTCGCCGGAGCGTCACCGGAGAGGATGAAGATGAAGGCGTCGAGGGAGAGTCAGTGGCCGGAGGTAAGATGTGAGTGTGGGAAAAAGATGTAGAGAGATAGAGATACTTGGAGATGAGGTAGAGAGGTGGAGATGGCTGATTGTGGTAGACCGGTGCCGGAGAAGGAGGAGAAGACGGTGAAGCGGCGACGGCAAGGTAGGCAGAGGCATGTCCTTCCTTTGGTCGGGGAGGATCACGAAAAAGAGGAGAGTCGAGAGGACTGACCAATTTGGTCGTTGGACGGTTGGAGGAAGGGGATTGAAGAAGTCATCGGAGTCGTGGTCATTGGTGGCCGGAGAAAGGGATTCAGGAGCTTTTGGCTTGCCAAGACTTGCTGAAGATGTGCGGTATGCAATAGGGCATCTTCTATAGGCCATAGGAAGCCTTTCCAAGCTTGGAAAGAAGCTTCCAAGCTCGGAAAGGCTTTGCAAAATAAGATACCCGAACCTTTGGAAGGTTTGCATGACCATTTGGGAAAGAATTGGAGCCCAAGATCGATCTCATGTGGAAGGGAATTTCACAAAGAATCTCCGGTTCAATTTTGGGAAGGTTTGATTTAGAATCAAGCGGGAAATTTTCGCTCGAATCTCGCTGGAGCAAAGTGCGTTCACACCAATGGCAACAAGGACTAGCTTGTAAAGAAGATGACATAAGTTAGGGACCCAAATGCAGATTTTTTGAAAGTTAGGGGCATGGGTGTGAGAAAAAATTGTCAGACATGACTAAAATGCAAACTTAGTTAATATGATCTCATACTGGGCCCAAATTTTGGTAAAAACCTAATTTGGACCTAAGAAATCCAATGGTGAAGTTCGATTTTGGTTTTGACCTCGTTTGACTAGGTAATTTATGTAGAAATCCAAATTAGGGTAAAAGTCTGTCTGTGGCTCTATTTTGGGGTCAAGACGGGTTCTATTGGTTAAATTGAAAGTACCAAACCCTAGAGAATATTTTTATATGAATTGTAGAGGGTTTAGGTGAATTTTATCATGACCAAAACCTTAATTAAGTGGGTTTATTTTTAGAATTTCAGATGTCCATTAATTCCCGTAATGCATGAAAATCTGTTTCATTCTGTACGAACCCTCTTAATAGACTCTATAGCACATTTGACCTTTATTCAACCCCTAAGAAAACCCGTGGTTATTCTATTTTTGTGATAGAATGGTAAATTTGCAGAAATAACCCTGTATTTTTGTCTTCTTCTCAAATCAATGTTTTGTGCTCTTAACACCTTCTGTAAGATATGTAGGAGCTTTTATTGACTTAATCAGATCAAACTGAGCTAGTTATGGATAATGATGGTATTCCCATCAGTGATCGAACAGCTTAAAATCGTACACGCCTATTCATCTTACCACGTGCGTAGCGCCCGTGTGCGACTCACGTCATCGCACGTGTGCACGCTATGCTTCCATCTGGCACTCGCAATCGTACCATGTCACCACTTCAGCTGCCGTTCATCGCGAATCTGGCGGTCGAATTGAGCTCAGCGAGCTCGCCACTTCAATTTGAGGTGCGCGGAGGCTTAAACCCACGACGCAGCCTCACGCATCAGTCACTCGACCACCACGCTGCTAGCGTGGATGGTCGAGTTTTTGAATTCTTCCTCCAACGCTCTCCACCGTTGGATGATGATCCGACGGTGGGATTAATCTGATCTTTGTGAAGGGGGGCTGCGGTGACATGGGAGGCTGGGATGGTGCCACGTGACGCCATCTGAGCCGTTCATCTTCTTTTGCTTGTAGGTGGTGCCATGGATGTCGGACTGGACTGATTTATATGCCGTTAGGATGCGATCATCGATCCAAACCCATCCGCATGGTTGGATTTGTCATATGAGGTGAGGATTTTACACCACCTTGCCCCTTGACCTCTGATCTTTCTCCGACTTCATCTGATGCTACGGAGGTTCAATCGTGGCGATCTCTGAGGCATTGGACTCCGATCGTTGCCCTGATCATATCCGTATAGTTGAATCTTCAATCCGAAATCCTGATAAATATTGCATTATCCCCTAACCAAAAAAAGAAGCAAATTAACCTAGAATTTGTATAAGCTAATTTAAATGCAAAATGATGCATATTATGTAATATTTATAATGCATGATGTTTCTATAGAGCTAGGAACATGCATAAATAAATATTTTAGGTCAAATAAATATGTGCACATCAATGCACTGGCCCAACCCACCCTATTCTCGTAAGATATTTTATCTCAAAACATACCTAAGGTACATCATACCATACTCTATCCTACTCACATCACCGGGCACCAAGAGATTTCCTATGTTATAATGCCCTTTAAAGCTTCCAACCTCATCTTCCCTTAGAACATGTCTCTTAAGACTTGCCACTTTCACATGCCTATATTTGGTATATATCGAGAAACTAACATTATTAATTAATAATATTATCATTAACTAGCAGAAGAACATCTTGGTGTTCTTTGTAATTATAAGTTGCAATTTTATATTTATTCTCGTTAATGTAGTTTCAGAGCAAGTGAATTTGGGTCTCCATATAGAAAGGACCACCCTTTTAGTCTCCATATAGGAAAGGCTTACTCTTTTCTCATATTTCTATATGGAAGAGACTATTATTGGAGATATATATCTCTTTTCCTATCTCTTGCTTAGAATTTACTTGGTAATGGGTGTCATTTCTCATCTCTACTCTCTATTTGAAGGATAATTTGTAAAAGAATATCTTTGACAATCTTTAGCCTTTAACCCTATTCAAGACTTCTCTACATCTACTTGTCTTCCTTTATACCAAGATCCCTTACTATTAACTATTAATTATTGAGATGATTTCTCCACTTTCTTCATGAAGTTCTTGTTCAAGGGGCTTTTTACTTGGAGATAGGGGTCTTTTCCAATCCCATTACTCTTAACCTAATTAAAAGAGTCTTGATGTTGTTGATTATCTACCTAGAGATAGAGATCTTTGCTTATCTCATATTAACTTATTCTTAAAAGCCCTTTATTTGAAGTGATGGACTCTCTTGGAAGACAGCTTCAACAAATCTTCTTTACATATTAGATACTCTTTTGGAGAACACCTTTTACTTATCTTAATGGAGAATATTCTTCTGTAAGTCTAATTGCGTGAGGATCAACACTCCAATCCATTTGTTTGCTTCGTCTACTCGAAGATCTATTAAGGGGAAGTGAAATTATATGCAATCTAGAGCTTATCAAGCAATAACTTAAGGGTAAGTGTTGAGAGTAATATTATCAATTAATAAGTCTAATTCTAGTTGATTCAATCTCGTGTCACATTCCATAAAGGACCTTATATCCCATTTTCCTGTATGCTATTATTCATTATAGTGTCTTTCTATATTTTACTTGCTTTGTTTAAGTTGTCATACATCAAACAATGAAACATGCATAGAAAAATATTTCAATTTAAAATATCATCGATTCAATCCAACTCAAATTTTCACATACATTAGATTGAATTGACGGGGATAATAAGATGGGTTGGGTAACTTGGGTTGCAAAGTCCCAACCAGTTGAGATTGGATTGGATCGTTAGTTGGATTCAAACTTGACCCAATACTATTGTAATCAACTTTACTTTCTTGGATGTAGACAATTTGCAAAGAAAGCCTAAGCTACCTACAAAAGAAGGGGGAGAAGTCGGATCTACCACTTTCCTTGACTAGGTTTGAGCCGCATATATACTTGCTTCAAAGACTTTGTATCTCACTGCACTGCGGGGTTCTTTTGACTGTTGACGTCGACTTTGCCCCCAAACTTGGTAGGGTAAAAGCTATAATGGGCTAAGCGACTCCCCGGGATAAGTGTAATACTATGTATTTTTATTTATTCATCTATTGTGGCACACTGAACTCTTATCCTCTCCCATGCAACTGCTTTCAAAAGTCACTGACGTACTACACTCACAACATATATATACGTGCATTACGCTATAACAACACAATCATCTAATTCTAAATATATCGATAATTAATGTTGTACGTACAAGTGATCTTTACCGAAACTCAAGGACGACCCAATCAATTTATATAGTCAAAATAAAAGCAGCCAACAGGCAACTATACATATATAGACTATATAGTTTTGGTGCATCTCTTTCATCCTTAGAGCCAACAGCCTTATCTGAACAAGAGGAAGTAGTCTATACACAGTTGCAAATGATGTACATGATGGGGCCATTGACTCTGTAGCTTTAAACTGCACCACACAGATGGGAGAGGGTGAAAGGTACACTCCATTGAGTGGTCAATAATATCTTTCTCCATCTTCTTTTCTATCTAAGATAATCCCAACAATAACGAGTCGATCATATTCGACCCCTCAGAATATGTGGTTGGCCTTTAGAAGTAGCCAACCTCCTCGTCATCCCCCACCACCACCTTCCTCCGAGATGACCATTTTCTTCCTCCTTGCTCTCCTCTCGTGCATCCATGATGGTGGGATTGGAACATCTCAGGGTGCACCGGTCACCGACCCAACCGACGGTGCGCACCCGATACAACCTAATGAGAGAAGAAATTATTCTTATGAAATAAACCTACGTGACTCGTTGTCAGATCAGCATAACCTACTTAAACTCGATTTGTATGGAAATGCGAACACAAGCGAGACTACGGTCAACCTCCTTTCCTCCGAACTCTTGCATGATTACATGCGTGTTTGATCACTTTAGTTTGCTGTCTTTCCATCTCAATCTCTTAAAGAATGTTTTTTTTAAATTAAGGTAAGATTTGAAAGTTGGGTATCTGGATGGGAGTCTCACGTAATCGGTGGCATAGCTAGTCAACTTTCTCGCCAGTAGCATAATTATATGGCAAGTTATTATTCTATTCAGAAGATAATGCTAATATACTTTTTAGAGATTGCATCAACTTTCTAGCTTTACCGAAAATTCTTTATGAAGACACGACTAATTAGGTGAAAATTCTTGAAATCACCTATGCTAGAAGAAAGAAGTTTCTGGAGAAATTTATTCTATATTTAATTAAAAATTATCTTACCTAATATCATCGAAACAAGTTATGAATTGTTTCAAATGATAATTTCTGGAGAAATTATTCTATGTAAATTAAAAATTATCTCACCCAATATCGTAGAAACTGATAATAAATCATATCATGTCATTCTTTTTATTAGCAAATAGATATGGGGAATTTATCATTATAAATGCATAATTAAACACAAAAGACTAACAACTTGGATTGTTTTGAGTGAACTGTATGCAATTTTAAACTGTAGTGTAACGAAAATGAAATGTAACAGCAGATCCTTTGATTTTTTTTTTTATGAAATTTTTTATTAAGAAAACGAAAATGACATATGAGGTAGTTTTTTAAAAAGAAAAAAAATCCTTTACTAATAGGAAAGGTAACTGCCCCTCAAGGAGTGAGACTCAAAAAACAGCATATGTATGGATGGGAAGCACTTGATCCCCGTCGTTCATTGTCGGATAGCGGATAAAACTTCGAGCGTTGGGGCCCACTCGTGGGCACCGTCTCCTTTTCAGATGTGAAGGGGCCGCGTATGTACGTGCTTACATTTTCATTCTTCCTATATTTTTTTTCGAAAAAGATAATTTTGTTAAAAAATAAAAACAAGAAGGCGCACCGCAGCGGAAAAGAACGAGAGATGAAAAGCCCTTTGGAGAAGATTTTGTCCCGTAGAAATGGCGGATGACAAAATTTAGAAAAACAACATATAAGGAAGAAAAAAGAGAAAAAAAAAAGAAAATCGTGAAATTGGAAATTGGAAGATCTCTCGTAGGAGAATGACCTTACACTCGTATATATAGTAAGAGTCAACAAGAATAAACTCGAAGAATATGTAAACGAGAAAGTTGAAATAAGATGACGAGAAGGATAAATTTGACCCCTTACTCCCATCAAAATCTCAACCATATGAAATCTAATGTCACACATGGTTTCCAACAAAAAATAACAACACGAAAAAAAAAGAAGAAAGGATTAATACATCAACAAACAAGAAACAACATAGAGACCGCTGCAACCCACGTCCTACATGCAAACTAAGGCAAACCAACAACACGCTTCGTCACTGCAGATCGATCACCTCTGCTGCCAACACGTCGTCGTCGTTGACGCCTTTCGCTGCAAGCACGTCGTCGCTGCTGACGCCCTCCACCACCGCACCAACTCCCTCACCGCCACGTGCACAACCTGAAATGCATCAAGCACTGAAGCGCCTACAGCTCCGATAAAACCTCAGTAAAGAAGTGTCGCTACTCGCGACGATCATCGACTATCCCTACTGCCACAACTACCGTTGCCTCACCTGCATTGTCCGCCATCACAAACGACCATACATGTCACCGTCAATAAAGATAAAGAAATCTTGAAGATGAAAGAGAAGAACCGAAAAGAGGAGGGTTCCAATCGCAGGTCCGTTCCAGTGGAGTAAATTCTTTTTAGCATTTGACTGGGATAAAAAATATATATAAACGAGTGAAAGAAATTAAGTGTTGTATTTGTTGTCACACGAGATATCACGAGTATTTATTTCACCTAAATGTTTATTATGGAGAATAATTTTATGGAATAAATAGTTGATAAAAGGTGAATGCTAATTTCCGGTGAAATAATTAAATAGGCATAATTCATGAATTTAAGGGGGGATGTGGAATTTCTAAAGCCTGAAATTAATCCTCGAATCAAGATTCTAAAAATCAGATTAGACCAGAAGGTCCAACCAGCTGAATTGAGGATCGGTGATGAATTAGTCGAATTGGTCGATTTTTGAATTGGATGCTTTAAACTGATGAAATCGACCAAAACCCAATTGAACTGGGTTGACCGGTGAACTTGAACAAGTCGATCCACCCATTTCAACTGGTTGGCAAAAAAAATAATAACAAAAAGGAACGAAGCATTCAATTTTCCTCATGTCATGTGTCACTCCTCCCCAACTTTTTCCCCTTTCTCAATTTCTCTCGTCGCCACCACCACAATACACCCCTCAAGTCCCAACAACATCACCTCACCTTCTCGCCTCACCCCCCACCTCCTCCTCCATCTCTGACCTCCGCAAACATCTCATCGGAGATCCTGGTCACCCCAACCATCTCCGACCTCCGTAGCACACCAACGCCTCCACAATGCCTCCGCACAGTGCCTCTGACCCTCTGCAGCACCTCCGCATAGAGCCTCTAGCCCTCTGCAGTGTGTCCTTCCCGACGGCCGGTAAAGAGCATGTCCATTTCCTTTTTTTTTTTTAACACCTGGTAGCTAAAGAGATCCACAGTAGTGTCGCCCGTCCCCGCTCTTTCACCCCCTCTCTCTCACCACCGTCGCATGATCAGCGCGATTGGCCCTTGCTCATGTTCGTCATGTGGAATCGTCTTTGCTTTTTCGTCGTATGGTTACTTTAAGGGTGGCCAGTCGTTGTTGTCGTTCATGTTCGAGGGGATGAATGTGACTGATAATGGTACGTTCTGTTTGATGGAGAGTGGGAGGGAATGTTTGGGTTTGTTGTAAGAATTCCCGATTTGTTGATCTGGTTTTATGTTTGTCATTAAGCGTTTATTGCGTTGGTTGCATCGATGATTCATATATTCTTAAAGAGTAAAAAATGACCTTGAGTAGGAATTCACATGAAAGATAATGATACAAACCAAACTTAAGCATGATTGATCTACTTTTTCCTGATTCAATTCTAATAATGATGCCATCACTTGTTCGATCGATTCAAACCAACGATTGAACAACTAAAATTCAAAATCAAAATTTAACCTATTTGAAGACCGATCCAATTTTTAAACCTTTTCTCGGAATCCAACATCATTTAATTCTGGAATTGGGCTAGCCGAATGAAAAGTGGCTGCCCAATTCTTCCTCCTAGGCCCGCTAAACAAACGGCCGCTTAGAGAACTATTACCTCTGAGTCTATTTAGTCGAAAAAGATATAATAGAAGAAAGAGAAAAAAAGCAACAATTTTATGCCCCTTTTTTTTTATCACTTTTTGGCCATATTTCGTATGGTGTGTTTAAGATGAAAATCGAGTCTCACCTAATATTTGAAATCAGAGAGTTACAAAGCTTCTGCTGATGAAAATTAGGAAAATACTTGGAATTTTTTTTTTGTTTCTAAAGGGAGGGGGCATAAGGATGCAAAACTGCATCTGTAACGCTCGCAGCATATGGGGAACAAAGTCTTTATCCACATTAATAAAATCTCTCCCACAGAAGAGCAACTACGTCAAGAATGCAGAAAACATATATATTAGCTTTACGGTTGTCAAAGGCATTAGGACCGGTCGATGTACTTAGCACGAGATATCCCTTGAAAATGGCAGATATACCCTGCTTATTTATTGTATTTAATTAACCAAGTTTTGTATAACCCGAATAAGGCAATAAATTTGTGAAATCGATCTTTGTAAACCCATAAGTAACCCCCGCAAGTAAACAAAATATGGATATTGTTGTCCAGCAATATTTTTTTATGTAGTGATATGAGATGGGAGGGGGATCCAGGTGGGATGAGGGGGTCTTCCAAAGGAGCATATTTTGTCAATCTTTAATCATAAAAAATGTTCCTAGGTGTTGCTTATCACTACTTCGATCACTATTAAATGGATGGTAAATTTACGAATGTCTTTTTTTGAAGAACAAATCACGTCTTGCTGCTTATTCTCAGGAAGGAGTCCTCTGATTCTATTTAACTAACCCTTTAATTTTGTCAAAAGGTAATGACTTTCGTGGACTTAGTATTGCTTTTCACAAAGAATGCTTTGCCAAATTCAACTTCTCTTCTCGGCTGTTATGTATAAGGTATTTTGTCTAACATATGTACCCCTCAATCTTTCGCAAAAGGTGGTGATTTCTTAACACCACCTTGTACACCTAGGATTCAGCTCCACTTAAGGTGGTGTCCACGTTATTGTACAACAAGATATCCCTAAAAAATGTTCCTTTAAGGCATGTATATTCTCCATATAACCTATATTGTATTAACAAATATGCCCTCAAAAATATCATTCTTCCATGCATCAACCATCACAACAATATCGACTCAAAATTACGAAAGCACATGTACCTAAAATATCAAAATCCATGGCATATTAAGTAAATGTCGCAACTTACGTTTAGCCACCCCATTATATTGGGAGGTATAAATGCAAGAGGTCTGGTGAACAACTTCTAAAGCGACAAAAATTAAGATAAAGTGGCATTCACAAACTTAAATCCATTGTTACTCCTGAAAATATAAATAGTAGTGAGAATAACTACGTTTTATTTCATTAAAAAAATTATTAATGAGGCTTACTTAGGATATCTCAATTGGTAAGATGTAAAAACCACCTTAGCAGGAGACATAGTTTCGAGTCTCCAGACATTACCTACAGAAGTAGGGGAAGTAAGCACCTCAGTACTTCTCTCCATTAAAATGAAGATTATTATCTTTTTTAAAAATTGTTAATGAGTACAAGAGTTTCTAACTTTTTCATCATATCAATCCGTGACACATGAGTATAATCATCTACTAAAATAAGAAATAGCAAAAACCCTAAATACTATGAACCTAACATAGTTCCCACGAATCATCACGAATAAGTGAAAAAGGCAACTTGGTTTTCTTATTTTGACTAAAAAAAGTTGACCTGTGATGCTTGCCTAATTGGTAAGCCTTACACTAAAATGATTGAAAACTATAACTTTGGGAGCTTATGATGCAAAACTGAAATACTAGGATGACCCAAGTGAAGATGTGACTGTAAAGAAGTAGTGATTAATTAAGGTGGTAGTAGCAAAAAGATGTGTGGGTGGTAGGCTCGGATAATAGAGGCCATTCTAGTGAAGTTCTCTATCAATCTGCTTCATCATCTAGAGATCTTGAAGGAAGAAGAACTCATCATAAAAAATTGCCTGACAATTTGATGCCTTAGTAGTATGATTAATAGATATTAAATTTAAAGTAAAATTGGTGCATGCATCACTTCAGTCAAAGGCAAAGAACTAGACAAAGCAATATCTCTAAGGGCAGTCACCGGGGACAAGGTACCATCAGCCACCCTAACATGGAAAGGTGTGGTAAGAGACCGTAGGGAACAAAATAAGATAGCATCACCTGTGATGTAGGAAGAAGTACCTGAATCTGCAATCCATGTTGGGGCATGAGTATTGGTAGATATAGTAGCAACACCTGCAAGATGAGCTATAGAAGCTCCAGTTGTAGACGTAGACTAGGAAGTCATGGGTCTGTCATACTCCTCTCTAAAGATAAGAATTTGATAATTGGCAAGCTCCTCCTAATATTGACTCTCCTCTCCTATGGTGGATACCTCGTGTGCCGAGGCTCCTGAGGGAAATCATGCTTGATCCAACAATGATCAACAGTATGGTTCCTCTTATTGCAATGGTTGTAGAAAAGTGGGGCGCGACCACGTCAACCATGGCCACTGCCACCTCCTCTAGTAGCACACCTTCTCCCCCATCCTATGGGAGCTTCTCAACCATGGCCAAAGGATGGCATGGCAGAAGAGTCAAAAGGTGGGACCGCATCAGATATCTCTAAGTGTAAAAGACAAGCATAAATTTGGTCTGATGTGGGAATCTCCTTCAAGGTTATAAGTTGATCTTTCATAGCTTTGAACTTACGACCCAAGTCTATTAGCAACTGAACAGATCTGATAGCTTCCAGCTACTTAACCCTAACAGTGACATCTGATGAAAGTGGTTGATGGATGTTCTGTTTGTCCCAGAGGTTCTTCATAGTATCATAATATTCTACCAAACTCAATGTTCCCTTCTAGGATATATGTATCTTGAAATGATCCGTCACCTTTTGGTCCTTTAAGACGTCTGGGATGTTCACCAGACGTCTGTCCAGAAGTTTGAAAATGCTTTTCTTTTCAGGGCGCACCATGCGCACGCCACTCCCTCACCCACACCTCGCACCACTCCCTGCGACAGTCATCCCCGCACCCTGCACCACTCCCTGCGACGCCACACCTCTCCCCTCACCTCATCTCCCTTTATAAACCCCTCCTCCTCCTCTCCGTCTCACACCACCACAGTCGAGTGAGAGAGAGAGAGCAAGCAGAGAGCGAGCGAAGGGCTGATCGCGAGTCTGAGCGCGGGAGCGGAGGGGTTGTGCTGCTCTGCTGCAGCATCAGTTGCAAGGAAAGCCAGAGCGGTTCCGCGAAAGTCATTTTTTCCGCGGATTCAGACGTCCGGAGTGACATCCAGACATCTTACCGGACGTCCGAAGGTAGAATGAGACGTCTAGTAGAGATCTATTTTCCATGTTTCATCTCTGCCAAGTCCTTACCATGCACGTACATGTGTCAGAAGTTAGAAGGCGGACCGAGGCAGTTTCAGACGTCCGGAAGCACCTCCAGACAACTGACGGAACCCTCGAACGTCGGCACTACGTTCCAGACGTCCGATAGAGGCACCCCGAGAGAGGTATGCCTGAGAGTTGATTTAAGATATCTGGGATCTATCCCAGATGTTTGATTTCTATCAGAACTCTTATTTTTGGGCTCGTTCAAGGCCCAAACGATGTCAGTTTTTCGTAAACGAAACATCGTTGTTTTTCATACGAATTTCTTCACATAATGGTAGCTTGTCTGTATCTTTTGGAACCCTTTTGACCTGTCTATCCACACCTTAGGTCTCCAATTCATCAGGTGTACGGAACTTTCAGAGACGTCAGGAGCTGCTATACAAGCCCCCATTCCACTTGGTTATCCTGGTAGAGTGGTTCTAACAAATTCTCCAAGTTAGATAAAATGCATGCAATTAGTTAAAACCTAGGATGTGAGATGAATTCTAGGAAGAAACAAATGTATGCTCTATAATATAGCTATTCAATTGAACCCTAGGTTATGACATGAACACTAGGGATAGAAAGATGCATGTGTAGAGAGATGAATGATTAAATAAATCATAAGCTGCCTGTACTACCCGAAATGAACTACATTATAGATAGGAAAAAAAGAAAGAACTTGCACTGTGAAAACTGAGATGCTTGTTTTGTATGTAACAAACAAGATATGGAATAAAGAAAAGTTCATGTATGAACCCTACGGGAAATATGGAAATACCGTAGCACGGATAACCGGATGGTTCTGGAATTGCTGCCCATGGGCAGTTGTTAAGAAAAGTGAGCTGACCTTCGTGTATGTAGTATCGAAGAGAGCAACTATTCCTTGTAGTATAGAGGGGAGCTTGCCGCCTTTAGGTTGAGACCTAGGGTAGGTTTGGCCACTCTACGTCGACTCTTGCTGGCCCTCGTGTACCTGGTACCAAGGTGAGCTACTTAGTGTAGGGGGGAGCTAGCCGGCCCAGGGGGCCCAGGGTTAGGTATGGCCACCCTACATCGACTCTTGTTAACCCGTTGGGCAAACCGGGATAGTTGGATGAGAGTACGCGGACTGAGGAGGGGCGAGACCCCTGTTCTATTATGTTCTGAGAGGGTAAGGCCCTATACTATTTCGCGTTGTACATTGAGGCGTACTCACTAGCGGAAACAACTAATCACGTGCCAGTATGGGGTAGCTACCCGCACGCTTATCACATGTGCCGTAGTCACCGCTACATCACGACCGTGACCTCGAGGTGGTAGACTGGGTGTAGGACTACCACGGAGGGACTCTCCCAGCCAGGAGAGTGCCACATGTGCATCCTACATCACGGGAAAACTTCAAGCAAAATCATTCCCTTAGGGAATAAGAAGATTAAATAATGAGATGAACCTTAAGTAGAGATCTCTACACAGAAAATTGTTATAGGATAATATGGATCAGAAAGTAATATGTTAAACTACCTGTTCAATGCAATTTTTATGTTTAGCCACCACTCTACTCAGCGTTAGCTGTCTCCAGTTATATAATTTTGTATAGGTCAGAGATTTGAGCAGCCCAAGCTACTAATTGCTGAGGACGCTGGGCCTAGTCGAGCCCAGCTATAGTTTCTACTACTTGTTGTAGTGAGTTCTTGTAGTTATATATTCAGTACTTTCCGTTATGTTCTCTACCTATACTAGTTTTGTTGTGATGACAGTATTTCTATTCTTGAAGGCATGTAATATTCTTGTATTACAGTTCTATTTCTCCTTTCATTGCAAATTTCTTTTTGCTTAGCTATTGTACTTGTGTGATTGTGGATTGATGCATGTTATTTGGTTATTTCTCGTTGGATGACTGGGTCTTGAGATTAGTCGAGGTGAGCCAATCTCGGGTCCTGTAGGGATCTGGGTTCGGGTCATAACAAGATAGTATTAGAGCAAGGTCGTCCCGAGAAATAAACCAAATAGTTCGAAAATCACCACACTTGTACATGTAGTTAGGATAGCCATCACAACATTTTATCTTGATTGTCATTTTTGAGTCTTACGTCTCCTATGTAGCTAAACAGTCACCAACAATCTCATCTCTTTTCGATCTCCGTGCAGGAGATGCCTCGCTAGGGAGCTCTTGAGGCAGGCCGCGGACGTGGTCTTGGCCGAGGGCGTGGTCGCAGAGGAGGGCGAGCGATAGACGAGGACGGAGCTGCTCCACCTCTCCTTCCGGGCATTCAGGCCCCGGACCTCGCCCAGCTGATTAGGGATCTCATACGGGAGGAGCTCCATCAGCCACCTCTTCCTGGGGATGCGGAGGGGGAGTCCTCCGTGAGGCAGGCAAGCCACCACGACGTGGGACGAGCTGGAGGGGGAGGGGGTGATTGATGTAAACACATTTACACTACTTAAAATGTCTATTTATGCATGTTCTTAAGCATAGGATTGCATTGCATGCTATAAATAGAGCATAACATGCATCAACTTGCATTTAGAGTAGTTTGAATAAAATGGAGGTTAATTGTCTCCTTTTATGTGCCTGGACAGGGCAAACTTTTTATCAGGGCCTCGGATCGAAAATCCAATTGTACAGATGTGATCAGGGCGACGATTGGAGTTCAATGACTCCAAGATCACCCTAATCAGACATCTGTAGCATCAGATAGAGATCGGGGAACCCTAGAAGATCAAGGGCCAAGATGGTGTGTATCCACACTTCAAACGACAAATCCGACCGCACGGATGGATTCGGATTGACGATCGCAACCTAACTGCGCGAAAATCGACTCAACCCGACACCCGTGGCACCATCTACAACATCCAGAAGATAGATGGCGCCACGTGGCACCATCTCAGCCGTCCAACCGGCCCCCAGCACCGCTGCACCTTCTCTTCTTCAATCAGAGCGCCGCTTCTCCCCCGTTGGATCAAGATCCAACAGCTTGGATGCGACACGTTGAATACGTCCGCGCGACCATTTGACTGAGGTAGCGCAGCGGTCCAATGCCTTATCGCGAGCCGTTGACGCGCGTTCCAGCCTCACCATGCGAAATCTAGAGCGGGGGGTGCACCTTCAATCGACCGTCAGATCGCGATCCAACGGCCACGCATGTCCGATAGCACTCACGTGCTATTTCACGCACGGCGATAACGCGGCATCGCACGCAAGTGGGCGCGCAGCGCAGCAGGTGAAGGCACGATTTAAGCCGTCCGATCTCGCGATCAGACGGCTGAGGATCGCTGAACGTGCGCAAGCGTTGCGCGCACAAGCAGACGAGCAGGCGTGCGCGAGCAGCGCCCACTACGCCCATGATGGGGCTTTAGCGACGATTTTATCCGTCACTAAAGACCCCTTATTTAATGTTCTAAAGATGTAATGACCAATTTTCCCCCACTCCTTGCAACTATAAAAGGAGACCCCCTCCACACGAAATTCTCATTCCTTCTCTTCTCTACCTCTCCAAAGCTCAAGAGAAGCTTATCCCACACCCGAGATGCTTCTCACGAGATAAAGTCCAATTTTCGTCCCTTTTTGGAAGTGGATCCCGCGACGACGACGACGTGCTGCCTCGTTCTCGTTCTTCTGCTTCGTCCTCCTTCGTCCAGGCGTTGTTCCATCCGGCTTATCCTCCAAGCGACTGTCAAGGAGGATCTCTCTCCCCATTCTTTTTACTGCTTTCTAGAATATATTTACTACTTTCTAGAGTAGTTCAACTCGTCCTCCAAGCAACCGTCGAGGAGGATGTTTCTCTTTCCATTCTTTTACTGCTTTCTAGAGTAGATTTACCGCTTTTTAGTGTAATCATTTTCTTGCTTTCTAGTGTAATGAACAATCGTTCTAATGATGAAATTCTATGTGTATTCTACATCTCATTTTGATTTCTTTTTGTAATATTCTCTCTCTGTTATTTATTGTAAATAGTTAGATAGTTTTAATCAATTGAATTAATTCGTGACAAATAAAAACAAACGCGTTGTTTTTAAATCAAACGTCCGCCTCCCTGTGTTCGACCCGGAATTTTCATTTCGGTATAAATTTTATTTATTGAACACGAGTTCTTCGCTTTCAAACTACAACGACAAAACACGTTAGCATAGCAACTCGTTCGTTCAACATTTTGGCGCCGTTGCCGGGGAAGCGACGATCTTTGATTTCTCTTCGCGTTTTCTAACTTACAAATCATTTACCCTATTTCTCTCCTTTCTTATTGTGATTGCAGGTACTCTTTCGAGACAGGCAAAAGCGGTGGATTGGAGTAAAGTGCTGTGAAAGGTTTTGTAAGTTATCCCCCACCTCCCACCCATTAGATTTCATTTCATCCCATAATAACACAAACATCAATCAACCTAGGTGTTCTTATAAACTCTAAGGTTAGATTGTTTGTTGTTTGAAAGCCATACTTACCCCAACCCCTACATTAAAAAAAAAAAGAAAAATTAAAAAATTTTCACAGAGGTACACAACTTCATCTGATTTTCAAACTCAACCGGTAAACCTATCTTTGGAGCCGGTACACACATCCAAACACATAATTGAGTAGAAATCAGATTAGGTAATACTTGTGTGCCTAATAAAGTGGTGCAACAGGCCAATTGTTTGAGTTGATTGGGCCGAACCACTTCAATTAAAATCAATTCATCAAGTAGCTACCACTTAGGGTCAACTCTTAGGGATTTACCAGGCACTCCACATTCTGTTTAAGCTTTAAAGGAAAACATCTTCACCTGTGCTTGCAAAACCTGGTGTGCCAACGAAACTTGTTTGAAAACACCTAAAGTTGAATCCTAAAAGCTACTAAGCAAGATTTGAACTCTAAAATTCACCACATCAAAAATAATCTTGCTTGAAAACTACTGGTTGTGCATGCACACACAAATCAATCAATCATTAAGGGCACAACCCATTTAAAGGGCTCATCACATTTCAAAGCACATTCATACCTAGCCCTAAATAAAACAGAGTAGACGTTGGCCTTAAGGATTCGACTCGCTGTTCAGAGCCCAGAATGAGATTATTTTCGATTAGTCTGTTTCTACTGTTCAATCTGATGTCTAGCTAATGGAGCAGAATCAAACGATCGCGGTTGGGGGGTACACTAGGAACCGGAGGCGCAAGCCGAAGGAAGAACCTTCTCCCCAGTCCCTCCTTCTAACTGGTTGGATTGAATAGATAGAAGTAGATCAAATCGATCCTTTATCTCAAGACGGGTTTTGGGAGTCTGTAGGTCTTTAGGCTAGCCCACTTAAGGATAGGTTTGATTGTTTGTATTGCAGGGCGCCTTTCTTCCTCTCGTCTTTCATGAATCCTTCCAATATTATACGCATTCCCGCTCTTTCCCTCCTGTTTTGAATTATCCTCAACATGACGATTATCCCGACTCGTACTGTAATCAACCATCAGTTAGTTGGGATAATTCGGATTGGGGATACAGTTCAAGACCTCCGTGTTTAGGGTCTAACCTTGAACACTTTGATTGTGATTTCTATCCTTTCGACTGTGCATCGACTACAAATAGCTGAACTAGGTCACCGTCAAGAATAAGTATCCGTTGCTACACATAGATGACCTCTTCGACTAGTTGAGAGATGCCACGATATTCTCCAAGATAGATTTGAGGTCGGGCTACCATCAACTGAGGATTAAGGAGACCGGTGACTCCAAGATAGCCCTTCTCACGCAGTATGGTCACTACGAGCTCTTGGTCATGCTGTTTGGGCTGACCAACACCCCTGCCGCTTTCATGGACCTGATGAACCGTGTCTTCCGGCCGTACTTGGATCAGTTCATAATTGTATTCATTGACGACGTACTCATTTACTCTAAAGACCAGACACAGCACGAGCAGCATCTTCACATGGTCTTGGATACCTTGTGACGGCACAAGCTGTAACGACTCGATTCCCGAATCCCTACGAGACACGAGAATCGGACCGACTCGACTAATCCCAAGACCTAGTCGTCTAACGAAAAAGTAACCAAAAGAGCAGTAAGATAAACCACATTCACCATGAATATAACTAGCAGTAACAAAATACAGCAGTAAGAAAAGGAAATACTACAGTATACACCACCAGAACAGCAGAGAAATAACATGTACATAACATAAAGCTTATAATAAAGAGAGTACAGGGAGTAACAGAAAAACTACTCACTACAGCGGAAAGAAAAGTACAGAAGGTACTACAGGTAACACTACTGGGCTCTACTAGGCCCAGCACCCTCTGCAGCCGCTGAATCTAGCTGCTCAACACCTGGTCCTGAAAAGGTAACAAGGGGGACACGTCAGCGAAATGCTGAGTAGAGTAACAACTAAAGGCTAAAAGAAGCAGTAGAGTGTACAGTAGCTGTTATATTTTTACTTTCTTTATTTATGTCTTTCTATTTATTCACTATTGATTTATTTCTCAGATCCTTCTCTTGATCTTGAATGTTCCTCGTGGGAACGATCTTGATTGCAGTCTTTTCTGAAAAGTAGAAGTGACACGTGGTGCTTTCCTGACCGGGAGAGTCCCCCGTGGTGGTCCTACCCTCAGTCAACCACCCCAAGGTCGCTAACAGACGTAACGGTGACACGGCACGCGCAATAAACGCACAGGTAGCTACCCCGCACTAGCACGCGGTTAGTCATTTTCATTAACGGGTGCGCCTAAAGCACAGCACGGAACTAGTATAGGGCAGAGCCCTCTCAGTAACAGGGGTCCTACCCCTCCACAGTAACCAAACAGGGGTCTTGCCCCTCCACAGTCCGCGCACCCTCGCCTGACTACCCTGGTTTGCCCAGTGGGCCTAACTAGTCGGTGTAGGTGAGCTAACAGAGCCCCAGGGCCCGTGGGGTAGCTTGTACTCTCCCTACACTAGTAGCTCTCCTCGGTATTGTGTACATGAGGGCCAAAAGTCGGTACAAAGTGGCCAGGCCTAACCCCGGGTCCCTCGGGAGGCTAGCTCCGCTCTGCACTAAGAAGGCGGACAGTCGCTCTCCTTGGTACTCTGTACTCAAGGGCCAGCTCACTTCCCTAATTCTATCCCATTCTCTTTCTAGGAGTTCTACTCCTAATTCCCCGTAGGGTTCCAGCTCTTTTACTCAGCCAATTTAGGTTTCACCGTTCCAGTTTTACGTTCATACAACCCATGTTCTCAATCATATTTATTCATTCATAACAGGCAGCTGTTAATCAATTTACAGGCAGTTATTATTATTTCCTTTCTACTTTTCAAGACTGCAATGTTTGTATATTCAACTAGTTTTCCAGTCCTAGGATTCATGCCGTATCCTAGGATTTATCATTCAATCTAGTTTTCCAGTCTTGGGATTCATGCAATACCCTAAGATCTATCAATCAATCTAATTTCTCAGTCCTAGGGTTCATGCAATGCCCTAGGCTCTATTAATTATTTCATAATTGTACAAATTTAAATAAATTAAAGGGCCACTCTACCAGCTAAACCGGGAGTACTGTGGGCGTGGTCGGCAATCCCGCGTGCCTCCGCAACCCCCAAGATTGTAACGGAACGGGGTCCTAACACAAGGATCAATCACAAGGAGTTTCTCAGAACAGTATACAATTACTGTAAATGGATAGAGGAATTAATTCTGGAAAGAACGCAACTCGAAACGCGGGAAACAGACTCCGAACGTGTCCTAAACGGGTCAAAAACGACGAATCTGTCCAAAATCAGACGTCTGGAACCTCTTCCAGACGTTTTAAAAGGTGGATCGATCGTACCTCAGTTCTGCGCAGTCCTTCAGACGTCCAGAAGCCCGCCGGAACGTCTGGCCTTGGTTTCCAAACGTCCGATTATCACCCCGGACGTTTGGAGGTTCTCTCCGTCGTCTGGCACTACGGCCAGACGTCTGATTCACGTGGGATGGCGAGCCCTCGCGCCCTCCCGAGCAGAACCTGTGCACACACACACACACACCTGCTCTCAGCATGACAAAGCGCAGAAGAAATCGCGGCGGACGGCTGCATGGCCGTACACGCGTAAAAAGGAGAAGATAAGAAATATCTTACTTGTCAGACGTCTGGACCATCCTCCAGACGTCTTCGGCGTCGTCTGGACGTAAGTCCAGACATCTAATTCTGGAAAATTTTCCAGAACCAGAACCCGATTCGCTCTCCGCCCGGGACACACAGCCGCACCGCGCCCTGTTCGCCTGCTGCACGTGCTGCAGCAGCCCCTCCGCGACACCCCACGCCCGCCGCTACCCCGCCGACCGGCTCTAGCTGCCCAGGGAAGCTCGAACCCTTGCGGTCGAGCTTCTTCCTTCTGCTCGCAAACGTCCTCCCCGCACGCTCGCCGCGGCCACTGCTGTCGCCGCCGCTCACTCGCTCGCTCGCGCTCTCACTGGCAGGGAGAAGGAGAAGAGAAAGGCGGAGGAGATGAGGGTGAGGGAGAGGGTGGGGGTTTATATATGGCAGTGTGGGGAGAGAGAGAAGGGAGACGGCGCGTCTGCAGGAAGAGAGGAAAAAGAAGACGAAGGCAGCGGGCGCAGTCTGCGCGCGCACGCGCGCAGACGCAACCTGATACACCGAAAAAATTTATTACCAGACGTCTGGGAAGGGTTCCAGACGTCTGGACAGACGTCTGAGCCACTTCCCAGATGTCTTAAAAATCCATCTGATGCCACGTTCGTAACAATATAACAAAGTCAAAGGAGGTTTCGTCCCCGAAACTTGCGCTAACTAGGGTACGGGAAAGAACAACATATATATACATAACAAACTCAAAGAAGACCGAAGCCGATCCGAAAAGACGTACCCACGAAAAGCTCCAGGTACCGCTCCCGCATCGCCGCCTCAGGCTCCCAGGTAGCCTCCTCGTACCGCTGGCTCCTCCACAAAACCTTCACCAGGGGTACTTGCTTTTGTCTCAAACTGCGGACGGCTATGTCAAGAATCTGTACTGGCCGCTCGGGGTAGGTCAGGTCGTCGCCCACCTCGACGCTCTCGTGACTCAGGATGTGACTGGTATCGGCGACGTACTTCCTGAGGTTGGACACGTGGAACCCGTTGTGCGCACCAGAAAGCTGAGGAGGGAGGGCAAGCCTGTAAGCAACGGGTCCAACCCGCTCCAGGACCTCAAAGGGCCCCACGAACCTCGGCGTGAGCTTCCCTCTTACCCCAAACCGCTGCAGGCCCTTCATGGGCGAAACACGAAGGAAGACGTGGTCCCCAACCTCAAACTACACCTCTTTGCATCTTCGATCCGCGTAGCTCTTCTGCCTGCTCCTGACAGTGCGGAGTCGCTTGTGGATCTACTCAACTACCTCCTGACTCTGCCGGATCAACCTGGGGCCAACCTCCCACTTGGTCCCCACCTCAACCCAGCTCAAGGGTGCCGTACACCTCCGTCCGTACAGAGCCTCATAAGGAGCCATGCTGATGCTCGAGTGATAACTGTTGTTGTATGCAAACTCCGCCAGGGGCAAGTGCTCCTCCCAAGAGCCCCTCCAGTCCAGTACACAGGCACGAAAAGGTCCTCAATTGTCTGTATCCTGTGCTCAGACTGTCCGTCCGTCTGGGGGTGGTAAGCTATACTGAATCTCAACCGCATCCCTAGGGCCTGCTGAAACTCAGCCCAAAACTGGGACGTAAAGCGGGTATCCCGATTGGATACGATCTCCTACGGAACTCCGTGTAGACGTACCACGTCGCGGATATACCTCTCTGCCAACTGTGCTGGTCCCAAAGTGGCTCGGATCGGCAAGAATCGTGCCGTCTTCGTCAATCTATCCATAATTACCCAGACTACGTCGTGTCCTCGCTGGGTCACAGGTAAGCCCACCACCAAGTCAATGGTGATGCTCTCCCACTTCCACTCTGGCACTGGAAGCGGTTGTAGCAGCCCTGCAGGCCTCTGATGCTCGGCTTTCACCTGCTGGCACACTAAACACTGCTGCACGAATTCACCCACATCCCGCTTCATCCCTCTCCACCAAAACTCGCGTCTCAAATCATGGTACATCTTCGTGTTTCCGGGATGTATGGTGAATCTGGAACCGTGTGCCTCAGTCAGGAGCTCTCTCAACAGCTCCTCGTCTCTGGGAACGCACAAACGTCCCCTCAGGTGCAGCACCTGGTCTATGAAAGAGAAGTCCCCTGGGTCCCTTGACAGTACTCTGTCGCGTAAGGACTGCAAGTACGGGTCTGCCATCTGTCCTGTAATGATACGATCTATCAGCTCTGGCCTAGTCTGTCGAGTCATAGTCACTGCCCCACAGTACCCCCGTAACTCTATGGGTCGCCAACTGCCCATCTCCTCCAAAAGGCTCCAACTCTGCACCTGTAAGCCGGCCAAGTGTGCGGGCGCCTTCCGGCTCAAGGCATCAGCGACCACATTGGCCTTTCCCGGGTGGTAGCAAATGCTGTTGTCATAGTCCTTCAGGAGCTCCAACCAACGTCTCTGTCTCATGTTAAGCTCCTTCTGATCAAAAAGGTATCTGAGGCTCTTGTAATCTGTGAAAATCTCGAAGGTCTCACCGTACAAGTAGTGCCTCCAGGTCTTCAGCGCGAAGACAACAGCCGCCAGCTCCAAGTCATGGGTAGGGTAGCTATGCTCATGGGGCTTCAGTTGCCGTGAAGCGTAGGCGACAACGTGACCCCTCTGCATGAGCACACCCCCTTAAACCCTGCAAGGAGGCATCCGTGTACACAACGAACCCGCCACTACTGTCGGGGATGGTGAGCACGGGAACCGAAGTCAGCCTCTCCTTCAGCTCCTGAAAACACGCCTCACAGGCATCTGTCCAAGTGAAGGGCACGTTCTTCAGGGTCAACTGTGTCATAGGACGTGCAATCTGTTGAAAACCCCGGATGAACCGTCTGTAGTGGCCTGCCAGTCCCAAGAAACTGCGAATCTCAATAACTGTACATGGCCTCTCCCACCTGAGCACTACCTCGACCTTGGCTGGGTCCACAGCCAAGCCGTCCCCAGAGATCACATGACCTAAGAAGGTCACCTCCCTCAACCAGAACTCGCACTTGCTGTATTTGGCGTACAGCCTACGTCGTCTCAGTGTGTCCAGAATAATCCGCAAGTGCTGTCTGTGCTGCGTCTGATCTCGAGAGTAGATGAGTACATCATCAATGAATACCACCACGAACTGGTCCAAGTACGGTCTAAACACTTGGTTCATCAGGTCCATGAAAGCAGCGGGGGCATTGGTCAGCCCAAACGGCATGACCAAAAACTCGTAGTGTCCGTACCTGGTGCGAAAAGCTGTCTTGGAGACGTCTACCTCCTTGATCATCAACTGGTGGTATCTAGACCTCAAGTCGATCTTGGAGAATATCGTGGCACCCCGCAGCTGGTCAAACAAGTTGTCGATCCTCGGCAGCGGATATCTATTCTTGATAGTGACCCTATTCAGCTATCGGTAGTCCACACAAAGGTGTAGGGTACCATCCTTCTTCTTCACAAACAGTACCGGGGCTCCCCAGGGAGACGCACTGGGCCTCACAAAGCCCTTCTCCAAAATATCCTGCAACTGCGACTTGAGCTCTCGCAGCTCAAGTGGTGCCATCCTGTATGGTGCGGTGGAGATGGGGCTGGTCCCTGGTACTAGTGAGATCTCAAACTCGATCTCACGCTCAGGCAATAGTCCTGGTAACTTGTCTGGGAACACGTCAGGGTACTCTCTGACCACCAGGATGCTCTGGAAGTCTACCATAGGGCTGGGCTCTGCCACCACACAAGCTAGGAAGCCCTCACACCCCTAGCTCAAAAGTCTCGCCACCCGAAGTGCTGAAATGCACCTGAAGCCTCCGTCCACTGGCTGACCGTGGAACTCGAAAGAAGGAAACTCCAGTATGGAGAAGACGATCTTCCTCTCAAAACAGTCCACCAAAGCGTGGTAAGCGGACAGCCAGTCCATCCCCAGAATTATGTCAAAGTCCTCCATCTGTATCATAATTAGGTCAGCTGGCAGACTATGTCCCCCGATACTGACCTCGCAACCCGTGTACACCTCCTCAGCTACAAACAGTTGACCACTCGGACCTCTGATCACGAACGGATTCTCTAACAGCATATAATCCTGGCCCAAACTAACTGCGAAACTGGCTGCGACAAACGAGTGCGTAGCGTCGGAATCGAAAAGTGTGTAAACGAGTCTGCCGGAAACTGAAACCATACCTGCCACCACCGATCCTGAAGCTCTGGCATCCCTGTGTGTCAGGGCGTTGATACGCCCCTCAACCCTAGGTGCGGACAAGGTAGCCACACTTAGCGTTGGACGGGTAGCTGCTGGCCGGTACCCTCCTCGTGACTGCTGTCCTCCTCCTCGTGCCTGGAAACCGCGGCCTCCTACTCGCCCTCCAGTGCTCGACGTGGGAAGTATCTGCTGACCCCCTACCCTAGACGGGCAGTCCCTCCTGATGTGGCCCAGCTAGCCATACTGGTAGCAGAGGGGAACCTGACTCCCGCCCTCAGTGGGTCCCTGCTGTCGGCTAGGCGGGGGTCCGGTGCTGGCAACTGGACCCTGTCGAGGGTCCCCAAAGGCCACTGATGGCCCTGCAAAACGTGACGTCTCTCCTGTGGACGCCACATGTCTCCTCTCTCGCCGGCCCTGTGAAAAGTCTAGCTGGCAGGGCCTCTTCCGCCCGCCTTCAGTATCTCGCGCGGACGGGTTGGTCTCCCCGTAGGTCATAGCTGCCTCCACCACCCTCGAGAACGTAGGCAGCTTCAGGGGTTTGACATACCCCCGAATCGCAGGCCGGAGCCCCTCAGTGAACCTCCAAAGGCGCTCCTCCTCAGTGGCTACTGCCGTCGCTGCAAAGCGGGACAACTCCAGAAAACGCGTGCGGTACGCGCTCACGGTCATCGTCCCCTGGAGGAGAGTGTGGAACTCCCGCCTCCTCTGGTCCTGCCACGTCTGGGGAAAGTACTGCTTGCAGAAAAGGATGACGAACCGGTCCCAGGTTGGCTCGTCCCTCTCCTGTCCCCTGACTGCCCTCCACCACCTGTGTGCCGCACTCTCCAGGTGGTACGGCAAAGGCCATGCGGCACTCCACTGGGGGGTGAAGGGTGTCGAAAACCTTCTCAAGCTACTCGAGCTAGTCCTCTGCCTCGGTCGGGTCCTCATCTCCCTTGAAGGAGGGGGGCTTCAACTTCCGGAACTGCCCGAAGAGCTCGAAGTGGCACTGCAGTGGAGATGCTGGTGCACTTCCAGGAAAACGAGTCTCGTGCACAGAAGTGTCAGAGGAAGGTGGGGGCGGTGGCGGCCCATCCCCTCCCCCGTGTCCAGCGCCGCGTCCGTCGTGTGGTCCCACAGAGGACTCCCCCTCCGCAGCCCCAAGGAGAGGTGCTCGGGGCGGTGGGTGGAGCTCCTCTTGCACTATATCCCGTATCAGCTGGGCAAGGTCCTGGGCCTGAATGCCCAGGAGCAGTGGCTGGTCCACTGAGGCGTCGACCGCAACACGCCCACCTCACCAACCTCGTCCTCGGCCGCGTCCGCGACCCGCCTCGCTAGTCCCGCGATGAGGCATCTCCTGCAAGGAGACGCGAAACAGAACGGAAACACGTCAATAAGGATGATATCTAACGAAGAAGTCCAAGAGCTCATGTCAAAAGAAATGTTGTGGTGGCTACTCTAGTCACAGACATGTGAATTGGTTATTTTCCAATTAGTTGATTCACTTCTCGGGACGACCTTGCTCTGATACCGTCTTGTAACGACCCGATTCCCGAATCCTTACGAGACACGAGAATCGGACCGACTCGACTAATCCCAAGACTTAGTCATCCAACGAGAAAGTAACCAAAGAGCACTAAAATAAATCACATTCACCATGAATATAACTAGCAGTAACAAAATACAGCAGTAAGAAAAGGAAATACTGCAGTATAAACCACCACAACAGCAGAGAGATAACATGTACATAACATAAAGCTTACAATAAAGCGAGTACAGGGAGTAACAGAAAAATTACTCACTACAGCGGAAAGAAAAGTACAGAAGGTACTACAGGTAACACTACTGGGCTCCACTAGGCCTAGCGCCCTCTACAGCCGCTGACTCTAGCTGCTCAACACCTGGTCCAGAAAAGGTAACAAGGGGGACACGTCAGCGAAACGCTAAGTAGAGTGGCAACTAAAGGCTAAAAGAAGCAGTAGAGTGTACAGTAGCTGTTATATTTTTACTTTCTTTATTTATGTCTTTCTATTTATTCACTATTGATTTATTTCTCAGATCCTTCTCTTGATCTTGAATGTTCCTCGTGAGAACGATCTTGATTGCAGTCTTTTCTGAAAAGTAGAAGTGACACGTGGTGCTCTCCTGGCCGGGAGAGTCCCCTGTGGTGGTCCTACCCTCAGTCAACCACCCCAAGGTCGCTGATAGACGTAACGGTGACTACGGCACGCGCGATAAACGCACAGGTAGCTACCCCGCACTGGCACGCGGTCAGTCGTTTCCGTTAACGGGTGCGCCCAAAGCACAACACGGAACCAGTATAGGGCAGAGCCCTCTTAGTAACAGGGGTCCTACCCCTTCATAGTAACCAAATAGGGGTCTTGCCCCTCCACAGTTCGCACACCCTCGCCTGACTACCCTGGTTTGCCCAGTGGGCCTAGCTAGTCGGTGTAGGTGAGCTAACAGAACCCCGGGGCTCGTGGGGTAGCTAGTACTCTCCCTACACTAGTAGCTCTCCTCGGTACTGTGTACACGAGGGCCAAAAGTCGGTACAAATTTGTAACGACCCGATTCCCGAGTCCAACGAGACACGAGAACCGGACCGACTCGACTAATCTCAAGACCTAGTCGTCCAACGAGGAAGTAACCAAAAGAGAAGCAAAATAAACCACATTCAGCATGAATATAACTAAAAGTAAGGAAATACGGCAGTAAAGAAAGAAGCCACTACAGTATATACCACCACAACAGTAGAACAACATTCATAACATAATATGAACTGCGGGTAAAGAAAAGTACAGCGGAAACAAGAACTACTCACTACAGTGGAACCAAAAAAAAGTGGTATAAGAGAACAGTGGTAACTCTACTGGACCCTACTCGGCCCAGCGTCCTCTGCAGCCGCTGACCCTGGCTGCTCAACACCTGGTCCTGAAAAGTAACGAGTGTAACACGTCAGCAAAACGCTGAGTAGAGTGGCAGCTAAACTAAAGAAATAGTAAAGTGTACAGTAGCTGTTTAAATTTTCTTTCTTCCTTTATTTACGTCTTTCTATTGTCTCAAAATTTATCTATTTCTCAGATCCTTCACTTGATCTCGAATGTTCCTGGCGGGAACGATCTTGATTGCAGTCTTTTCCGAACAGTAGAAGTAGCACGTGGTGCGCTCCTGGCTGGGAGAGTCCCTCGTGGTGATCCTACTCTCAGTCAACCACCCCAAGGTCACGGACAGGCATAACGGTGACTACGACACGCGCGATAAACGCACAGGTAGCTAACCCGCACTGCCACGCGGTCAGTCGTTTCCGTTAACGGGTGCACCCAAACCACAGCACGGAACCAGTACAGGGCAGAGCCCTCTCAGTAACAGGGGTCCAACCCCTCCACAGTAACCAAACAGGGGCCTTGCCCCTCCACAGTCCGCGCACCCTCGCCTGACTACCCTGGTTTGCCCAGTGGGCCTAACAAGTCGGTGTAGGAGGCTAGTAGAACCCCGGGACCCGTGGGGTAGCTAGTACCTCCCTACACTAGTAGCTCTCCTCGGTACTACGTACACGAGGGCCAACAAGTCGGTACAAAGTGGCCAGTCCTAACCCCGGGTCCCTGGGGCGGCTGGCTCCGCTATGCACTAAACCGGGGGACAGTTGCTCTCCTTGGTACTCCGTACTTAAGGGCCAGTTCACTTCCCTAATTCTATTTCATTCACCTTCTAGGAGTTCTACTCCTAATTCCCCGTAGGGTTCCAGCTCTTTTAACTCAGCACATTCAGGTTTCACCTTTCCAGTTTCACGTTCATACAATCCATGTTCTCAATCACGTTTATTTATTCATAGCAGGCAGCTGTTAATTCAATTCACAGGCAGCTATTATTTCCTTTCCACATTTTCCAAGACTACAGTATTCATACATTCCACTAGTTTTCCCGTCCTAGGATTCATGCCATATCCTAGGATCTATCATACAATCTAGTTTTCTAGCCCTAGGATTCATGCAACACCCTAGGATCTATCATTCAATCTATTTCTCATTCCTAGGATTCATGCAATGTCCTAGGTTCTATTTATCGTTCCATAATTTAATAGATTATACTAGTAAACTTAAAAGCCACTCTACCGGTTACAACAGGAGTACTGGGGGCGTGGTCGGGAATCCCGCGTGCCTCCGCAACCCCCGAGACTGCAACGGAACGGAGTCCTATCACAAGGATCAAACACAAGGAGTTTCTTAAAATAGTATATAGCTACTGTATACGGGTAGAGGATTCAATTCCGAAAAGAACGCAACTCGAAACGCGGAAAACGGAACCCGAACGGGCCCTAAACGGGACGAAAACGACGAAACAGTGCAAAATCAGACGTCCGGAACTTATTACAGACGTCTTAAAAAGTGGATCAGGGGTTACCTTTCTCTGCGTGGTCTCTCAGATGTCCAGAAGCCTGTGGGGGCGTCTGGCCTAATTCCCAGACGTCCGATGGTCACCCCGGACGTCTGGAAGTCGCTCCAGTCGTCTGGCACTGCAGCCAGACGTCTGATTCGTGTTGGGTGACGAATCAGAACCTGCGCGTACCCATTTCCTCTCTCTCTCAGTACGGTCAGTCGAAGAAAAGGAAGGAAGACGGAAATAACTCACCTTTCAGACGTCTGTACAGTCCTCCAGACGTCGTCCCCGCCGTCTGGTTGTAAGCCCAGACGTCTGATTCTGGAGAAAATTCCAGAATCAGGGCGCGACTCGCCCTCCGCTCGCGATGCTCGGCCACGCCGCGACTCGTCCGCCTGCTGCTCGAGCTGCAGCAGGCCTCCCGCGTCACCCCACGTCTGCTGCTTCCCACGCGCAGCACCTCCTCCTACGCTCAACGTGGCTGTCGCTGCCGCCGCTCACTCGCGCTCGCTCTCGCGCACCGGCTGAAAGGAGAAGAGGAAAGGGGGCGGAGGTGACGGGAGTGAGGGGGAGGGCGTGGCCTTTTAAGGCTGCGCGAGGAGGAGAGAGAGTGCGGGACAGAGGGCGCAGGAGGGACAGGGAAAAAGAAAGAGAGAGACGCTCGCAGGTCTGCACGCTCAGGCGCGCAGACGAAACACGCGTGCTGAAAATAACCGAATCCCAGACGTCTGGAAGGGGTTCCAGACGTCTGGGCCACCTCCCAGACGTCTTAAAAGACGTCTGAAGCCGCACGTTCGTAATAATATAACAAACTCAAAGGAAGTTTCGTCCCCGAAACTTGTTCTTACTAGGGTGCGGGAAAAATGTCAAAATAACCATAACAAACTCAAAGAGGACCGAAGATGGTCCGAAAAGACATACCCGCAAAGAGTTCCGGGTACCGCTCCCTTATTGCCGCCTCAGGCTCCCAGGTAGCCTCCTCGTACCGCTGGCTCCTCCATAAAACCTTTACCAGGGGTACTTGCTTTCGTCTCAAACTGCGGACGGCTCGGTTTAGAATCTGCACTGGCCGCTCGGGGTAGGTCAGGTTGTTGTCCACCTCGACGCTCTCGTGACTCAGTACGTGACTGGGCTCGGCTACGTACTTCCTGAGGTTGGACATGTGGAACACGTCGTGCACTCCAGAAAGCTGCGGGGGGAGGGCAAGCCTGTAAGCAACGGGTCCAACCCGCTCTAGGACCTCAAAGGGCCCCACGAACCTCGACGCCTCCCTCTCACCCCAAACCGCTGTAGGCCCTTCATGGGCGAAACACGAAGGAAGACGTGATCCCCAACCTCAAACTGCACCTCTCTGCATTTCCGATCCGCGTAGCTCTTCTGTCTGCTCCTGACAGTGCGGAGTCGCCTGTGGATCTGCTCGACTACCTCCTGACTCTGCCGGATCAACCTGGGGCCAACCTTCCACTTGGTCCCCACCTCAACCCAACTCAAGGGTGCCGTACACCTCCGTCCGTACAGAGCCTCATAGGGAGCCATGCCGATGCTCGAGTGATAACTGTTGTTGTATGCAAACTCTGCCAGGGGCAGGTGTTCCCCCCAAGAGCCCCTCCAGTCCAGTACACAGGCACGCAAAAGGTCCTCAAGTGTCTATATCGTGCGCTCGGACTGTCCATCCGTCTAGGGGTGGTAAGCTGTACTAAACCTCAACCGCGTCCCCAAGGCCTGTTGAAACTCAGCCCAAAACTGGGACGTAAAGCGGGTATCTTGGTCGGATACGATCTCCCGCGGAACTCCGTGTAGTCGTACCACATCGCGGATATACCTCTCTGCCAACAGTGCTGGTCCCAAAGTGACTCGGATCGGCAAGAATCGCGCCGTCTTCATCAGTCTATCCACAATTACCCAGACAGCGTCGTGTCCTCGCTGGGTAACAGGTAAGCCCACCACCAAGTCCATGATGATGCTCTCCCACTTCCACTCTGGCACTGGAAGCGGCTGTAGCGGCCCTGCAGGCCTCTGATGCTCGGCTTTCACCTGCTGGCACACTAAGCACTGCTGTACGAATTCACCCACATCCCGCTTCATCCCCCTCCACCAAAACTCGCGTCTCAAGTCGTGGTACATCTTCGTGTTTCAGGGATGTATGGTGAATCTGGAACCGTGTGCCTCAGTCAGGAGCTCTCTCAACAGCTCCTCGTCTCTGGGAACGCACAACCGTCCCCTCAGGCACAGCACCTGGTCTATGAAAGAGAAGTCCCCTGGGTCTCCCGACAGTACTCTGTCGCGTAAGAACTGCAAGTACGGATCGGCCATCTGTCCTGTGATGATGCGGTCTATCAGCTCTGGCCTGGTCTGTCGTGTCACCGTCACTGCCCCACAGTGCCCCCGTAACTCCAGGGGTCGCCAACTGCCCACCTCCTCCAAAAGGCTCCAACTCTGTAACTGTAAACTGGCCAAGTGTGCGAGTGCCTTACGGCTCAAGGAGTCAGCCACCACATTGGCCTTTCCCGGGTGGTAGGAGATGCTGCAGTCGTAGTCCTTCAGGAGCTCCAACCAACGTCTCTGTCTCATGTTGAGCTCCTTCTGATCAAAAAGGTATCCGAGGCTCTTGTGATTTGTGAAAATTTCGAAGGTCTCACCGTACAAGCAGTGCCTCCAGGTCTTCAGCGCGAAGACAACAGCTGCCAACTCTAGGTCGTGGGTAGGGTAGGTATGCTCATGGGGCTTCAGTTGCCGCGAAGCGTAAGCGACGACGGGACCCCTCTGCATGAGCACACGTCCTAACCCCTACAAGGAGGCATCTGTGTACATAACGAACCCGCCACTACTGTCAGGGATGGTGAGCACGGGAGCCGAGGTCAACCTCTCCTTCAGCTCCAGAAAACATGCCTCACAGGCGTCTGTCCAAGCGAAGGGCACGTCCTTCCAGGTCAACTGTGTCATAGGACGCGTGATCTGTGAAAAACCTCTGATGAATCGTCTGTAGTAGCCTACCAGTCCCAGGAAACTGCGAATCTCAGTGACTGAACGTGGTCTCTCCCACCTGAGTACTGCCTCGACCTTGGCTGGGTCCACCACCAAGCCGTCTCCAGAGATCACATGACCTAAGAAGGTCGCCTCCCTCAACCAGAACTCGCACTTGTATTTGGCGTACAGCCTACGTCGTCTTAGTGTGTCCAGAACCATCCGCGAGTGCTGTCCGTGCTGTGTCCGATCTCGAGAATAGATGAGTACATCATCTATTGAATACCACCACGAACTGGTCCAAGTACGGTCTAAACACCCAGTTCATCAGATCCATGAAAGCAGCGGGGGCATTGGTCAGCCCAAACGGCATGACCAAAAACTCGTAACATCCGTACCGGGTGCGGAAAGCTGTCTTGGAGACGTCGGTCTCCCTGATCCTCAACTGGTGGTATCCCGACCTCAAGTCGATCTTGGAGAACACCGTGGCACCCCGCAATTAGTCAAACAAGTTGTCGATTCTCGACAGCGGATATCTGTTCTTGATGGTGACCCTATTCAGCTGTCGGTAGTCCACACAAAGGCGTAAGGTCCCATCCTTCTTTTTCACAAACAGTACCGGGGCTCCCCAGGGAGACGCACTGGGCCTCACGAAACCTTTCTCCAAAAGGTCTTGCAACTGGGACTTGAGCTCTCGCAGCTCAAGCGGTGCCATCCTGTATGGCGCGGTGGAGATGGGGCTGGTCCCTGGTACTAGTGAGATCTCAAACTCGATCTCACGCTCGGGTGGTAGTCCTGGTAACTCGTCTGGAAACACGTCAGGGTACTCTCTGACCACCGAGATGCTCTGGAAGTCTACCACAGGGCTGGGCTCTGCCACCACACAAGCTAGGAAGCCCTCGCACCCCTGGCTCAAAAGTCTCGCCGCCCGAAGTGCCGAAATGCACCTGAACCCTCCGTCCACTGGCTGTCCGTGAAACTCGAAAGAAGGCAACTCCGGAATGGAGAAGACGATCTTCCTCTCAAAACAGTCCACCAAGGCGTGGTAAGCGGACAGCCAATCCATCCCCAGAATCACTCCAAGGTCCTCCATCTGTATCATAATCAGGTCAGCTGGCAGGCTATGTCCCCCGACGCTGACCTCGCAATCTGTGTACACCTCCTCAGCTACAAACAGCTGACCACTCGGGCCTCTGATTACGAACGGATTCTCTAACAGTGTATAATCCTGGTCCAAACTAACTGCGAAACTGGTTGGAAGGGCCTCTTCCGCCCGTCGTCAGTGTCTCGCGCGGACGGGTTGGTCTCCTCATAAGTCATGGCTGCCTCCACCACCCTCGAAAACGTAGGCAACTTCAGGGGTTTGACATACCCCCGAATCACAGGCCAGAGCCCCTCGGTGAACCTCCAAAGGCGCTCCTCCTCAGTAGCTACCGCTGTCGCTGCAAAGCGGGATAGCTCCAAGAAACGCGTGCGGTACGCGCTCACAGTCATCGTCCCTTGGCGGAGAGTGTGGAACTCCCGCCTCCTCTGGTCCTGCCACGCTTGGGGAAAGTACTGCTCGCAGAAGAGGGCGAGGAACCGATCCCAGGTCGGCTCGTCCCTCTCCTGTCCCCGGACCGCCCTCCACCACCTGTGTGCCGCACTCTCCAGCTGGTACGTGGCAAAGGCCACGCGGCACTCCACCAGGGGGCGAAGGGTGTCGAAGATCTTCTCCAGCTGCTCGAGCCAGTACTCTGCCTCGGTCGGGTCCTCATCCCCCTTGAAGGAGGGGGGCTTCAACTTCCAGAACTGCCCGAAGAGCTCGGAGTGGCGCTGCAGTGGGGATGCTGGTGCACCTCCAGGCAACGGTGCCTCACGCACAGAAGTATCGGAGGAAGGTGGGGGCTGCGGCGGCCCATCCCCTCCCCCGCGACCAGCGCCGCGTCCGTCGGGTGGTCCCACAGAGGACTCCGCCTCTGCAGCCCTAGGGGGAGGCACTTGGGGGGTGGGTGAAGCTCCTCTCGCACAATATCCCATATCAGCCGGGCGAGGTCCTGGGCCTGGACGCCCGGGAGCAGTGGCTGGTCCACTGAGGCGTCGACAACGGCACGCCCACCTTGCCGACCTTGTCCTCGACCGCGCCCGCGGCCCGCCTCACTAGTCCCGTGACGAGGCATCTCCTGCAAGGAGACGCGAAACAAAACGGGATGCGTCACTACGGAATGATACCGAACGGAAACGTTTAAGAGCTCATGTCAAAAGATATGTTGTGGTGGCTACTCTAGTTATAGACATGTGAATTGGTTATTTTCCAGTCAGTTGATTCACTTCTCGGGACGACCTTGCTCTGATACCCACTTGTAACGACCCGATTCCCGAGTCCCTACGAAGACACGAGAACCGGACCGACTCGACTAATCCCAAGACCTAGACGTCCAACGAGGAAGTAACCAAAAGAGCAGCTAAATAAACCACATTCAGCATGAATATAACTAACAGTAAGGAAATACGGCAGTAAAGAAAGAAGCCACTACAGTATATACCACCACAACAGTAGAACAACATTCATAACATAATATGAACTGCGGGTAAAGAAAAGTACAGCGGAAACAAGAACTACTCACTACAGTGGAACAAAAAAGAGGTGGTACAAGAGAACAGTGGTAACTCTACTGGACCCTACTTGGCCCAGCGTCCTGTGCAGCCGCTGACCCTGGCTGCTCAACACCTGGCCTTGAAAAGTAACGAGTGTAACACGTCAGCAAAACGCTGAGTAGAGTGGCAGCTAAACTAAAGAAACAGTAAAGTGTACAGTAGCTGTTTTAATTTTCTTTCTTCCTTTATTTACGTCTTTCTATTGTCTCAAAATTTATCTATTTCTCAGATCCTTCACGTGATCTCGAATGTTCCTCGTGGGAACGATCTTGATTGCAGTCTTTTCCGAACAGTAGACGTAGCACGTGGTGCTCTCCTGGCCGGGAGAGTCCCCCATGGTGATCCCACTCTCAATCAACCACCCCAAGGTCACGGACAGGAGTAACGGTGACTATGGCACGCGCGATAAACGCACAGGTAGCTAACTCGCACTGCCACGCGGTCAGTCGTTTCCGTTAACTGGTGCGCCCAAAGCACAGCACGGAACTAGTACAGGGTAGAGCCCTCTCAGTAACAGGGGTCCAACCCCTCCATAGTAACCAAACAGGGGCCTTGCCCCTCCACAGTCCGCGCACCCTCGCCTGACTACCCTGGTTTGCCCAGTGGGCCTAACAAGTCGGTGTAGGAGGCTAGAAGAACCCCGGGGCCCGTGGGGTAGCTAGTACCTCCCTACACTAGTAGCTCTCCTCGGTACTACGTACACGAGGGCCAACAAGTCGGTACAAAGTGGCCAGTCCTAACCCCGGGTCCCTGGGGCGGCTGGCTCCGCTATGCACTAAACCGGGGGACAGTTGCTCTCCTTGGTACTCCGTACTTAAGGGCCAGTTCACTTCCCTAATTCTATTTCATTCACCTTCTAGGAGTTCTACTCCTAATTCCCCGTAGGGTTCCAGCTCTTTTAACTCAGCACATTCAGGTTTCACCTTTCCAGTTTCACGTTAATACAATCCATGTTCTCAATCACGTTTATTTATTCATAGCAGGCAGCTGTTAATTCAATTCACAGGCAGCTATTATTTCCTTTCCACATTTTCCAAGACTACAGTATTCATACATTCCACTAGTTTTCCCGTCCTAGGATTCATGCCATATCCTAGGATCTATTATACAATCTAGTTTTCTAGCCCTAGGATTCATGCAACACCCTAGGATCTATCATTCAATCTATTTCTCATTCCTAGGATTCATGCAATGTCCTAGGTTCTATTTATGGTTCCATAATTTAATAGATTATACTAGTAAACTTAAAAGCCACTCTACCGGTTACAACAGGAGTACTGGGGGCGTGGTCGGGAATCCCGCGTGCCTCCGCAACCCCCGAGACTACAACGGAATGGGATCCTATCACAAGGATCAAACACAAGGAGTTTCTCAAAATAGTATATAGCTACTGTAGACGGGTAGAGGATTCAATTCCGAAAAGAACGCAACTCGAAACGTGGAAAACGGAACTCGAACGGGCCCTAAACGGGTCGAAAATGACGAAACAGTGCAAAATCAGACGTCTGGAACATATTACAGACGTCTTAAAAAGTGGATCAGGGGTTACCTTGCTCTCGACGAAACAAGTCCGCCTGCTGCTCGAGCTGCAGCAGGCCTCCCGCGTCACCCCACGTCTGCTGCTTCCCCCGCCGGCCGGCCCTAGCAGCCCCGGCGAGCTCGCCCTCACGGCCGAGCGCCTCTTCACACGCGCAGCACCTCCTCCCACGCTCACCGCGGCTGTCGCTGCCGCCGCTCACTCGCGCTCGCTCTCGCGCATCGGCTGGAAGGAGAAGAGGAAAGGGGGCGGAGGTGACGGGAGTGAGGGGGAGGGCGTGGCCTTTTAAGGCCGCGCGAGGAGGAGAGAGAGAGCGGGACAGAGGGCGCAGGAGGGAGGGGGAAAAAGAGAGAGAGAGACGCTCGCAGGTCTGCGCGCTCAGGAGCGCAGACGAAACACGCGTGCCAAAAATAACTGAATCCCAGACGTCTAGAAGGGGTTCCAGACGTTTGGTCTGACGTCTGGGCCACCTCCCAGACGTCTTAAAGGATGTCTAAAGCCGCGCGTTCGTAACAAAAGTGGCTAGGCCTAACCTCGGGTCCCTGGGGCGACTAGCTCCGCTCTACACTAAGCAGGGGGACAGTCGCTCTCCTTGGTACTCTGTACTCAAGGGCCAACTCACTTCCCTAATTCTATCCCATTCTCTTTCCAGGAGTTCTACTCCTAATTCCCCGTAGGGTTCCAGCTCTTTTACTCAGCCAATTTAGGTTTCACCGTTCCAGTTTTACGTTCATACAACCCATGTTCTCAATCATATTTATTCATTCATAACAGGCAGCTGTTAATCAATTTACAGGCAGTTATTATTATTTCCTTTCTACTTTTCAAGACTGCAATGTTTGTATATTCAACTAGTTTTCCAGTTCTAGGATTCATGTCGTATCCTAGGATCTATCATTCAATCTAGTTTTCCAGTCCTAGGATTCATGCAATACCCTAGGATCTATCAATCAATCTAATTTCTCTGTCCTAGGGTTCATGCAATGCCCTAGGCTCTATTAATTGTTTCATAATTGTACAAATTTAAATAAATTAAAGGGCCACTCTACCAGCTAAACCGGGAGTACTGTGGGCGTGGTCGGCATTCCCGCGCGCCTCCGCAACCCCCAAGACTGCAATGAAACGGGATCCTAACACAAGGATCAATCACAAGGAGTTTCTCAGAACAGTATACAATTACTGTAAACGGATAGAGGAATTAATTCTGGAAAGAATGCAACTCGAAACATGGGAAACGGACTACGAACGGGCCCTAAACGGGTAAAAAACGACGAATCTGTCCAAAATCAGACGTCTAGAACCTCTTCCAGACGTCTTAAAAGGTGGATCGGTCGTATCTCAGTTCTGTGCAGTTCTGGGAGAGTGTCACTATGGACCTAGTAATGGGATTACTTGTGACACAACGGGGACACGATACAGTCTGGGTGATTATAGACAGATTGACAAAGATGGCACAATTCCTGCCGATCCGAGTCACTTTTGGACCAACACAATTGGTAGCGTGGTACATCAAAGATGTAGTGCGCCTTCACAGGGTCCCCTGCGATATTATTTCAGACAGAGACACTCTTTTCACTTCCTAGTTTTGGGCGGAATTTCAGAGGGCCTTGGGGACTCGTCTGAAATTCAATACAGCTTACCACCCCCAGACAGACGGACAGTCGAAGCGCACCATTCAGACCCTTGAGGACCTTCTACATGCTTGCGTACTAGACTGGAGAGGCTCTTGGGAGGAGCATTTGCCCCTGGCAGAGTTCGCATACAATAACAGTTACCATCAAGCATCGGCATGGCGCCATATGAGGCTCTGTACGGGAGGAAGTGTATGGCTCTCTTGAGTTGGGTTGAGGTGGGGACCAAGTGGGAGGTTGGTCCCCGGCTGATACGCCAGAGTCAAGAGGTGATCGAGCAGATCCACTGATGACTGCGTACTGTCCGGAGCAGGCAGAAGAGCTACGCTGATTTGAAGTGTAGAGAGGTACAATTTGAGGTTGGGGATCAAGTTTTGCTTTGTATTTCGCCCATGAAGGACTTGCAGCGGTTTGAGGTGAGAGGGAAGCTTGCACCGAGATTTGTGGGGCCTTTTGAGGTCTTAGAACGGGCAGGACCCATCGCTTACCGGCTTGCCCTTCCTCCCCAGCTCTCTGGAGTGCACGACGTATTTCACGTTTCCAACCTCAGGAGATATATCGCCGATCCCAGCCATGTCCTTAGCCACGAGAGCATCGAGGTGGGAGACAACCTGACCTATCCCGAGAAGCCGGTACAGATACTAGACAGAAGGAAGTACCCCTGGTGAAAGTCCTGTGGAGAAGCCAGTGGTACAAGGAGGCGACTTGGGAGCCTGAGGCAGCCATGCTAGAGTAGTACCAGGAGCTTTTCGAGAGTATGTCTCTTCAGACCTACTTCGGTCCACTTTAAGTTTGTTATACACTGCTACGTTATTTTCTGCACTCTAGTTAGTTCAAGTTTTGGGGACGAAACTTCCTTTAAGTTTGTTATATTGAAACGACCCGTCACCTTTTGGTCCTTCAAGACGTCTGGAGAAAGAGCCAGACATTTGAAAATGCTTTTCTTTTTGGCGCGCACTGTGCGCACTCCACTCCCTTACCCACACCTCGCACCACTCCCTGCAATAGCCATCCCCGCAACCCGCACCACTCCCTGCGATGCTACACCTCTCCCCTCACCTCCCCTCCCTTTATAAACCCCTCCTCCTCCTCTCCATCTCACACCACCACAGCCGAACGAGAGAGAGAGAGCAGGGAATCGGAGAGAGAGAGCAAGCGAAGAGCTGATCGCGAGTCTAAGCGCCAGAGTGGAAGGCGCTGTGCTGCTTTGCTGTAGCGTCTGCAACAAGGAAAGCCAGAGCAGTTCCGCGGAAGTCATTTTTCTCTGTGGAATCAGACGTCTGAAGCGACATCTAGACGTCTTACCGGACGTTCGAAGGTAGAATGAGACGTCTAGTAGAGATCTATTTTCCGTGTTTCTTCTCTACCATGCCTTGACCATGCACATACATGTGTCAGAAGTTAGAAGGCGGACCGAGGTAGTTTTAGACGTCCGGGAGCACCTCCAGACGACTGATGGAACCCTTGGACATTGGCACTGCATTCCAGACGTCCGATAGAGGCGCCCCGAGAGAGGTATGCCTAAGAGTTGATTTAAGACGTCTGGGATCTCTCCCAGACATTTGATTTCTGTAAGAACTCTTGTTTTTGGGCTCGTTCAAGGCCCAAACGATGTCGATTTTCCGTAAATGAAACATCGTTGTTTTTCATACGAATTTCTTCACGTAATGGTAGCTTGTCTGTATCTTTTGGAATCCTTTTGACCTGTCCATCCACACCTTAGGTCTCCAGTTCATCAAGTGTACTGTTATGACCCGATTCCCAAATCCCTACAGGACCTGAGACCGGCTCGCCTCGACTAATCCCAAGACCTAGTCGTCCAACAAGAAATAGCCAAAAAGCAGGAAAGTAAACCACATTCACATATGTAATATAACTAAGCAGTAAAAACGTACACAGCAGTAAAGGAAAGTAAAATTGTTGTTCCATTACATACCACCACAACAACAGAACAACGGAATGAAAGTAAATAGTAGAGAGAACAGTAGCTAAAAGTCTGATACTTACTACAACAGTAAGGGAAACAACAAGAAAGTGCTGAAACTACGACTGGGCTCGACTGGGCCCAGCACCCTCTGTAGCAGGAAGCTCGGGCTACTCAATTGTTGGTCCTGAACAGTGTTATGAAAAAGACAGAGTCAGCGAACACTGAGTAGAGTGGTATCTATATTATCTAAAACAGTAAAAGCAACAGGTTTAATTCCCTTTTCTATTTATTTTGTTTTATGTGTATTTCCTTTTCACCCATTTTTCTCAAATATCCAGATATTCTTAATCTAGCATGTTCCTCGTGGGAATGATCTTGATTGCAGTCTTTTCCAAAGAGTAGGAGGTACACGTGATCCTCTCCTCGCTGGGAGAGTCCCCCGTGGTAGTCCTACACCCAGTCAACCATCCCGAGGTCACTGTCAAGACGTAACGGTGACTACGGCACGTGTGATAAGCGCACGGGTAGCTACCTTGCACTGACACGCGGTCAGTCGTTTCCGCTAGTGGGTACGCCCAAAGTACAGCACGAAACAGTGTAGGCCTTGTCCTCTCAGAATAAGGGTCTCGCCCCTTAGAACCAAACAGGGGTCTCGCCCCTCCATAGTCCTCACACCCTCGTCTAACTACCCCGATTTGCCCAGAGGGCCTATGTAAAGACCCGTTTTGTTTTGAGCCTTTTAAGACGTCTAGACTGTCAGTTAGACGTCTTGCCAGATGTCCGGACCCCTTCCCAGACATCTAGAAATTGAAAAAACCTGTATGCACATTTGCTTTCTATGTGCAGACAATGCGCAATTCATTCTCCTTCTCTTTCTTCTTCTTTTTCTCCCCCTCGTCGAACCCTAACCCCTTGCCTGTAAAAGAGCCTCCCCCTTCCTCTCCTCTCCACTCCACCACCACCTTCCTTCCCCCTCCACTGCCGTGAGTGAGACGTACGAGAGAGAGGGAGCAAGAGCGAGGAAGAAGAGCGACGTGATGAGGAGGAGGCTAAGGTCGTGAGCTCGTGGAGGCTCGCCAGAGGGTTGCACGGCCACCGCGACGCATGCGGGAGGAGGAGAGCATCGGGGCGTCGTCCCCGACTTCCTGCAGCGGTCGGAGCTGCAGCCAAGCGGGAGGAGTCGCGGCGGAGCGTGGCGAGAGAAGTGGGAGCGCGTTTTGATATTGGAGTTTTTCCAGTATCAGACGTCCGGAGTGCCTTTCAGACGATGGGCTGGACGTCTGATGACGACAGCGGACATTTGAAAGCGAGTTTTCACGTAGGTACGTCTTCCTCGCGGTTATGACCATGCAGGCCGCACCGTAGAGGAAATTTGTTTTGCTAAAAATGGTGCGCTGCTTTGTGGTGTGCAAGAGCAGCTTTGGGAAGGCACACGACACTCCCTCCCACGCTTTTTTGATGTCTGGACAGCTTACCAGACGACCGGAGGCACTCCTAGAGGACCGGAGGATAGGTTGGACATCTGTAGCTGGGTCCAAACAGTCGATGAAAAATGGTGGCCAGAGATAACTAGGTTTTATTATAGCGTTGTAGTATAGCCAGTTATTGCCATCATTTCAAATATATAATTTTTTTTTTACTTGGAAAATAAAGAGTTCCCGAGGTCAAACTCAGGGAGCAAGTTGTATTCTAAGGGTACAAATTCTTATTACAAAAATAGAGAGAGAGGGGGAGAGAGATGAAAATTTGGCTTCTTCTTCTCTTCTTTCTTCCTCTTTGTTTTCTCTTCTCTTTGGCTTTTGGTTTCTTCTTCTTTGTTTATCTCCTTGTGGTCTTCTTCTTCTGCTTTTTGTTCTTCAGATCTTCTTTTTACTTCTTTCTGCTGATCTCCTTCTCGTGCTCTTCTTCTGCTTTTGCTGTCAGGACGTTGTCTCTCCTTCTTTCTTCTTTTTCTTTCTGTCTTCTTTATCTGCAGCAGTGGTGATGTTCTTCTTCTTTCTTTTCTGCCTTCAGAGCGTCGTCTGATTTTCCACTCAGACGACTTAAGTCGCCGCTGCTACAGTGCCGCTCGGTGCTCCTTCCTTCAGTCTTCGTCAGCCTTCTTCTCTGCCTCGCTTGTCTTCTTCTTCTTTGTTTTCTCCTTCCTCTTTGCTTCGACCTGGCTGCTCTTCTTCCTTCAGTCTTCTTCTTCTTCTCTTCAGCCCTTCCGCAATCCCTTCACCTGTGCCTGCACACTCAAAGTTCCAATCAGAGACGGCAAAACCTACTCTAGCCCCCCCCCCCCCCCCCCCCCGCGTTTCTCTCTCACAGAAGCCGCTCTTAGGAAAGCTCTCCCAGAGCTGCCGGGTAGTCGGGTACGGGTCGCTCCCGGGTCCAGGCCCACCGGCGTGCGTGGTGGACGAGGAGTGCCAGACAAGTCGGGTCCCGCGTGATGAGCTCGCGGATGGGCCCGGTGAGACGGTGTGAGAGGGACCTCACCCCGTGTGCTGAGGCGATAAGCCTCCAGCACGTTTTCAATTTGTATCGCTGCGCCGCTCCAGAGCCTTCCGAGGTGGGACTAAATGTCCCACCCCAATTTGGCGCCTGCGCGGAGGAACAAGCTGGTAACTGCGGCTTTACGCGAGGCCCTCGCCCCTGCTGCGAACCTGGGGCTCTTCGCGAAGACACCCCACGCAACCTGGGAGCGTGATCTGGGCGTAGCGAGGCTGCAGCTGTAGGCGGAGGCAGCTCCTTCTGCACAGCAATGGCGGCGGAGGATGGGTGACCTGTTCACAGCAAAACGGCCTCTCGGCCTAATCAGAAGGTACCGGGAGCTTCGCCAGAGTGAGGCGAAGCTCGTGCGGGTGGTGGAGAGGCGTGGGGCGGCGTGCAAGGGCTGCCCTAGGTCGGACTGTGGGTCGGGAAGTGGGTGTGTTCGGTGGATTTGCAGAGGTCGAGTGGCGGGAATTGGAAGGGCGGAAATGGATCAGGGTGAGGAGGCGGAGATTATGTGCAGGTCGGCGACCCGTGTGGGGTGCTGGAGTGATGGGAGCGGGTCGCCGGAGTGTGGCCGGAGGTGGAGAAGGTGAGGGCGATTGGTCGGAATCGAGGGCGACAGTAAGGGTTTAAAGTGAGGAAAAGGAAGAGGGGAGAAAGGTGAGAAGTTATACCTACTTAATAGGACAAGGAGGGGCCGGAACAGGCGACAGTCGTATCGACTGTCGCCGGAGAAGAAGCTGCCCAGGGGAAGGAGCGACGGCGAGGAGAGGGCCGGAGAAGCGCGCGCTGGGTGCGGCGCGGCGCGGGAAGAGCAGGGGAAGGCAGCCCTGCTGCTGGTAGTGCGGCAGAACGACGAGGAGGAGGAGGGAAAAACCGCCGGAGCTGGAGGGCTTCCTGTCGAAGTGGGAAGAGAGTGAAAAGAGGGTGTTTCTCCGTCAGGACCGAGCTCCCCAGAACGGCGGAGCGACGGGGGATATTTATAGGGGCCGAAACAGAGAGGAGGGTGGAGGGAGACGACGTGTCTCCCTCGCCGGAGGACGCCGGAGTTAACATACCCATACCGTCCGTGCGTTTGCACGGCCGGTATGGGTGGGTACAGTGCACAGGGGGGTGTCCCTGCAGTGGCTGACGACGCAGGGCACCCCCCATTGACTTGCCAGAGTCCCTCCCTCACCCTGCGCGGCGCCATACTCCGCGCAAGGTCGCCAGAGTATGGTGCCGTGAAGGTTTTGGCAGAAGGGACCTGAATGGAAAGAACGAAGGAGAGTTAGGGGCAGAAATGTGAGGGTTCAAAAGTTGAGGGCCAAAAAGTAAATAAATGAGGACCAAAGTGTAAAGTTGGTCAAGAAGGTTTCCTCTTGGGCTCAAGTTTTTATACATGACTAATTGGGACCTAAGGATTATGATGGTGAATTTTATTTCCAGATTAAACCTTGTTTGACCGGTCAATTTACGCAAAAACCCAAATTAAGTTGTTAATTGGGCATGGTTCTCAATGTAGGTCAAAATGGGTTCCTAAGGATAAATTGAAGGTTCGAAACCCTAGATATTATTTTTCTATGAATTTTAGAGGGTTTAGTTGATTTTTTTCTCTACCTTGAACCTCGTGTTTTTAAGTGGGTTTGTTTTAAGGGTTACAGGATGTCATTTAATTCCTTGGAGTTGCTGTAACCCTTATTGAATCATCTCATCCCACTTTTCTTCTTATTAGGTTGCTTTGACCTATGTTTGGACCCTGAGTTACCCTGTTTTCAGATTGGATTGGTGAAATTACATTTTTACCCCTTAGTTTCTGTTTTCTTTGCGAACTCAGAATCTCTCTGAGTTAAGCCTTTCCTTGAGTTATGTAGGAGCTTTTATCCTTTGTATTAGGTCAAAATGAGCTAGTTATGGCTCATGATGAGGTTCTCATCATACCCCCATGCCTAGCTTTTGCTAGTCCCTTAGCAAAAACTTAAGGTTTCAACCCTTGTTCTAGACCATGAAGTTCTTAATAGCTTCAGATAAGTGCTTTTTCATTTGAGCTTAGATTTGGTTAGAATGCTGACCATAGGCCTAAAAGGTACTCTAGTACCAATTAAGATCCAAATCTGTCTAGCCTCAGCCTTAGTCCTTAGCAAAGGTTTTTAAGGCCCACAAGAACTAACCTAAGGTTTATTGGACTTTGTGGTTAAAGCACCCGTGCTTGAAATGATTTTAGCCCTGGCTCAGTTCGCAGTGCGTTTTGTAAGAGAGAGAGATATAAAATTTTTCTGTTTGGAGAGTTTTCTCTCTCTTTTTCTTTTTAGTTCTAGCCTAGGATTGGCTTTTCAACACGGTCTGTATCAGATTCCTTGCTCCCATCATCAATCCTCAAGGGTTCCTGGCAATCGATGCTTCGAGATAGCACCACCCATGGCAACCCCCGGAACCCTGGCTATTGAGATTTCGAGATAATCCCATCTATGGTGTTCCGTGGCCGAATCCAAACCCTGGCAGTTGACACATCGTGATAATGCCATCCATGGAATCTGAACCAGCAGGGTGCTTTCATGCCCCCAGTAGGATATGTGAATATCCTAAGAGACAAGCACCGAGGAGATGATATTTTGTTACGCATCTTTGAGGGGATGTCCCGCCTCTCTGCGCTGGGAACTCGTCCAAATCAACTTGTGTTGATCGGCCGCTCCTATTCTAGGTGTATTTTCAGAATTTTTTTGCGACGCTTCTGCGTGATTTTGAATTTTTATGCTTACTGAACCAGGCTGTGTGTGGGGTTGGGGTGCTTAGGTTACTAAGTCCCGTAAATCAGAAGTTAGTTAGCGAGGTCAAATACTCCCTAAGCCTTGGACCTAGTACTTAAGCTTTTCATTTTCCTCAACCTCTTGAGGATTGTCTAGATCTTAATGGGTACTAAGAGTCTATCAAGAATGCCTAAGGTTTGCGTTCTTACTAATCTTACCATGCACTTTTCATTTCTTTTCTTGAAAAAAATGGTCTAGAGCTTAGGTCAATTCCTTAGCTTCTTACTAATGACTATTACTTTTTTCTTTAATCTTTTTGTGCTCCTTTTTCATTTTGTTTCTTTTCTCCTCTCCTTCACAAAATTTCCTTCTCCTCTTTTCCTCTTATTCTTTTTCGAAAATTTTTTTAATTTTTATGGTGTTTTTGGCATATGTGAATTTTTTGTTTGAAACCTTTTCTTAGAAGTTTTGCACTTTCATACCCCCCATGCCTAAGATTTGCAATGTCCTCATTGTAACCTAGGAGGTTTTTATTCAACTTAGTTCATTCCTTAAGACAGAAATTTGGATGAGTGAATGGGTCGGGTTGAATTTTGCGGACGATTTCTAATCCCAGATGCAAGCATCTGAGGTGGGGTTGGCTGTCTACAAGGGTGAACCTTAAGTGCAAAAAGGTGTCAGAAAAAGTTTTGGATTTTTTTTTTTGAAAATGACGTGTTGCCTCCCGTTAAGCGCTGAGTTTTACGCCATCGGCTGGGCGCAATAAGCTCAAGGGGAATGGAGGATATAAGATGCTTCAGCCAAATCAGTAGAAGTCACATCAATGAACGGCTTGAGTCTCTGACCGTTCACAATGAAAGGTTCGGAATTGTGGCTGAGTGGACTGATTTCTATAGCTCCATTTCTAAAAACTTGTCGGACTAAATATGGTCCGACCCACTTGGATCGCAGTTTTCCAGGGAAAAGTTTGAGTCGGGCATCAAAGAGTAGGACCTTTTGACCAGGATGAAAGATCTTTCTTGAGATATGCTTGTCATGGAAGGCTTTAACCCGCTCCTTGTAGATTCGCGAGTTCTCATACGCGTCTAAGCGTAATTCATCGATCTCGCTGATTTGGAGTTTTCTGTGGGTTCCAGCCTTGGAAAGATCTAGATTACAGTTCCGTACTGCCCAATAGGCTTTATGCTCTAGTTCGACGGGAAGGTGACACGCATTTCCGTACACCAATCTAAAGGGAGACATGCCTAATTGGGTCTTGTGGGCGGTCCTATAGGCCCACAATGCTTTCGGAAGTCGGGACGACCAGTCCTTCCTGTCAGGGCGAACAGTGACTTGCAGGATTTTCTTGATCTCCCGATTTGATAGCTCAGCTAGACCATTTGTTTGGGCGTGGTAAGGAGTAGAGATTCGGTGAGACACCCCAAATTTGGCCATCAGTGACCTAAACTGAGCATTTGTAAAATGGGTCCCCCCATCAGAGATAATAACACGGGGAATCCCGAACCTTGAGAAAATGTTTTGATGTATGAACTTAAGAACAATCTTGTGATCACAGGTTCGGGTCGGTATGGCTTCGATCCATTTGGACACGTAGTCCACCGCAAGCAGAATGTACTCGAAACCATCCGAAACAGGAAAGGGGCCCATAAAATCAATCCCCCAGACATCGAAGATTTCGCATACGAGAATCGGCTGTAAAGGCATCATGTCACGACGGTTCATGTTGCCCAAAGTCTGGCAACGACTGCATGCCTTACAGTGGCTGTATGCGTCCTTGAATAGTGTAGGCCAGTAGAAGCCACACTGGAGGACTTTGGATGCGGTTTTATGCCCTGAGAAATGGCCACCGCATGCCTGGTCATGGCAGAAGGATAGGATATTGCTGATTTCCTCTTCCGGGACACATCTCCGGATGATCTGATCAGCACCTATGCGGAAGAGGTACAGGTCTTCCCAAATGTAATACTTGGCATCGGAGCGTAATTTGTCCTTCTTGGCCTTCGGCCAATCAGACGGGATCTGATGAGATGCCAAGTAATTTACTACATTAGCAAACCATGGAAGGCTAGTACCGATAGTCAGCAGGTGCTCATCGGGAAAATGCTCAGTGATGGGTCCGGAAGGGTTAATGATCTCAGAAGGAAGACGGGACAAATGGTCGGCTACCACATTCTGCCTTCCCGCCTTGTCGCGAATCTCAAGATCGAATTCTTGCAACAGCAAGATCCATCGGATTAATCGAGGTTTCGCGTCCTTCTTTGCAAGGAGATGCCTCACAGCTGTGTGATCCGAGTATATGATGACACGGGAACCCAGAAGGTATGATCTGAATTTTTCTAGGGCAAATACTACAGCTAGCAGCTCTTTCTCAGTAACTGTATAGTTACGCTGAGCCTCATCGAGTGTTTTGCTGGCGTAGTAAATGACCACAGGTTTCCTGTCAATTTTCTGCCCCAAAACCGCTCCTACAGCGAAGTCGGATGCATTGCACATGATCTCAAAGGGTTGAGACCAATCAGGGGACTGTAGGATCGGGGCTTGGGTTACTCGGTCACGCAGGATCTCAAATGCTTGAGTGCATTCCTGGGAAATTTCGAAAGGTACATCCTTGGAGAGAAGAGTGGTCAGGGGGCGCGTGATTTTTGAAAAATCAGGGATAAATCGTCGATAAAAATCGACATGCCCCAAAGAAGATCGGATGTCCTTGATCGAGCTAGGCATAGGAAGGTGAGAAATCAGATCAACCTTAGCTCGGTCCACTTGGATGCCTTTTTCCGAAATTGAGTGCCCCAGGACAATTCCCTCAGGCACCATGAAATGGCTCTTTTCCCAGAAAAGAACCAAATTCACATCGATTTACCGCCTGAGTATCTGGACCAAGTGTTGGAGGCAATCGTCGAATGATGCTCCGAAAACTGAAAAGTCATCCATGAAGACTTCCAGATAATCACCTACCATATCTGAGAATATGGCAAGCATGCATCGCTGAAAAGTAGCAGGTGCATTGCAAAGACCGAAAGGCATCCTTCGGAAAGCGTATGTTCCGAAGGGGCAGGTGAACGTGGTCTTTTCTTGGTCCTCAGGATGGATTGCCACCTGGTTATAACCGGAGTACCCGTCAAGAAAGCAGAAGAACCTATTTCCCGCAAGTTTTTCAAGAATTTGATCAATGAAGGGTAGTGGGAAATGATCCTTCTTCGTGGAGGAATTGAGTCGGCGGTAATCTATACAGACTCTCCACGAGTTGGCTAATCGGGTAGGAATGATTTCTCCGGTCTCAGTCGTTATAGTGGTGAGTCCTGCCTTCTTGGGCACGACCTGAATTGGGCTCACCCAACGACTATCGGAGATCGGGTAGATGATTCTGGCATCTAACCACTTGATGATCTCCTTTTTCACGACCTCCTGCAGATTAGGGTTTAAGCGTCTCTGCATTTCATGAGAAGGTCGTGTGCCCTCTTCTGAATAGATATGATGAGTACAATAAGAGGGACTTATTCCAGTCAAATCATCGAGAGTCCACCCGATGGCTCTGCAATGTTGCTGGAGGACAACAATCAGACGAGATTCCTGTTCAGGACTGAGGTTGGAATTGATAATCACAGGAAGGGTCTGATTAGAACCCAAAAAGATGTATTTCAAGTGAGAAGGAAGGGGTTTCAGTTCGAGGATGGGGTTATCAGCAGCAGCGGGTGGTTCAGTATAGATGTGAGGTTCAAGGGTGGGAGTTACTGGGTTGTTCATACCTGGATTCGACTCCTCAGTTTGCGGATCAAGATCTTTCTGCGGTTGATGAGGTATAATTAGATCATTCTGGAAGTGTGTTTCATCAACCAAAGTCCTAATGTCACAAATCTGTTCGATGACACCGCAATTGATTCCTTGTTGGGCCTTAAATATATCAATTTTCAGTGTTTGATTCCCAAATTTGAGCTCTATTTGGCCCTCTTCACAGCTAATGTTGGCTCTAGCAGTAGCCAAGAAAGGTCTCCCTAAAATGATTGGTGTATCCCTAGGGTTCTCAGGTGCGTCCATATCTAAGACTATGAAGTCTACAGGAAAGTAGAAATCCCGCACTCTCACAATAACATCCTCGAGAATCCCTTTTGGTGACTTTATAGATCGATCTGCTAATTGTAATGTTACCTCAGTTGGTTTCAACTCAGATTCTTCTAGATGGTTAAGTAAGGATGTGGGTATCAGATTTATGGAAGCACCCAAGTCTAGCAATGCTCTATCAAATTGTGTATCACCTATCTTGCAGGAAATCAGGGGAGTACCAGGATCTTTAGCCTTGGGTGGGAGTCTGCTTAGGATTACAGAGCTGGCTTGCTCTGACAGAACAATTGGACTCCCACTCTTGGTTCGCGGCTTACGCTGGGGTGTACACACATTCTTTAAAAATCGTGCATAAGCCGGTACGTGGTGGACTGCATCCATCAAGGGGATGTTTATGTGGACCTTCTCAAAGAGCTTGACCAGGTCCTCCTCAGGTGCCACGGGCTTGGTTCGTCTCTTCCCATTGGTTAAGGCTTCAGGGAATGGGACCTTGGTTGGTTCTTCTAGGATAGGTCCGGGTTCTTGATCTGGGACAGTGGTATCTTGGATAACTATCCTAGGGTCATGGTTATCAGGCTTGGAGTGGTTCGGATAATGCGGGTCTTGAGTTGTTTTACCACTAAGTGTTGTTACAGAATTTAATCCGGCCTGATTTTGATTTGGGTTTGGTAAGAGGGGTGGCTGCTGCTGAAATCCCGCATAAGAAGTTGAAGCATCCATCTCATCTGGAGATGGAGTAGTAGGGGCCTGATAAATCCATTGTGCGTGGCCTAAATTTGGATTCATAACGCGCTTCTGGGTCGGCACGTTATTCGGGTTAGGAAGAGGTTGGGAAGGGAGTGTGCCTGGCTGGCGAGAATTTGCCAACTGGGCCAATTGAGTCCTAACCTCTGTAAGTTCATCCTTGTGTTGTTTTTGAATAGCCGCATTCGTTCTTTGAATGTCAGCCAGAGTCTGAAGGATTAGGGACATTTGATCCTGATTTGGCCCTGATGGATAAGTAGGGTTGGGCCGAGGCTGAGGCAGCTGGTAATGACGAGAGGGCTGTGGGCGGGACTGAAAAGGTGGTCTTTGGATTTGGGAATTTCCCGCCCACAGAAAATTGGGATGGTTTCGCCATCCAGGGTTGTAGGTGTTGGAGAATGAGTCATTCTGGATGGCGTTGAGGTCCTCGCAGGTCTGAGGAACCTCTAGAGAATCAGGGAAAGGGGGAATGGAATTCCCCGGGCTGGTATAGATAGGATCGGATGATCCTCCGATCCGAGAATCAGATGGGGATGGATATGGATCCATCCTAGGGGAAGATCGGTGGAAAATGTTTTGCACAGTCTCCTGTGTGGAAGGAGGTTGTGCAAAGGAGTTACGCGCAGAGGTGGCTCGCTGCAAGTGCTGAGTCAGCTCATCCACCTTCTTCTCAATGATTGAAACCTTGTCCAATCGACTGGCGATTAATTCCAGGTCGACTGATGCGGACAGGCCCTGCGTCTCATGTGCTCCCCTAAGATTCGTCGTTGCACGGGTATTCGTCCTGTCGAATAATCCCATGGAGTCATTGTTGATGGAGTTCTCGCACATGTTTTCGAGAATCTCCCACACGGTGTCTTCATGTTGACCCATGATATTTCCTCCGCAAGTTGCATTGACGAAAAGGCGGATGTCCTCACGGAGTCCCTGGTAAAAAGATTGGACCTATTCCCATTTAGGAACTCCGTGATGGGGGCACTTTCTCATGAGATCCTGAAAATGATCCCATGCCTCGTGGAGAGGTTCTCCTGATTGTTGAGTGAAGTGCGTAATCTGATGGCGCAAGGCGTTGGTCCGACCAACGGGAAAAAAACTTTTTCAAAAACTCGAATTGAAGTTCTTCCCAAGTGTTGATCGGCCGGGTCTGAGTTTGATACCAATGGGCGGCCTTGTCCATAAGAGAAAAGGAGAACATCTTCATGAGAAGAATATCCCGATTTTGCGCATTTGACCCAAAAGTTTGGGCCAGATGCTTTAGCTGTTTGATGTGCTGGAAGGGATCTTCGGAATTAAGCCCATGGAATTTAGGTATAGCATGAATCATGTTGGGCTTCAATTCGGAATCAGGTCCTCCAGTCGGGATTCTGACTCGAGGCTCAATAGCCACCGCAGCAGGATTGTAGTGGTCCCGCATCATAGGACGCTGTGGTGGGTGCACGAAGTTTTGGAAGAGGTCATTGAGTCGCTGGAGCTGGTGCTCCAGATTGTTTTCTTCCTCAACTGGCTAAGCCATGATGGGGGAAGAAGAAGAACTTGGTTCTGAATCAGAAGAGAGAATAATGTGAGGGGGTTGCTGCACAAACACGGGCGTCGAGGCTTGGCCTTGACGAGAGTGAATTTCTAAAAGAGGTCTTAAGGGTGGTCTTAAGGACCTCCTACCGTACATGCACTGTTGGAAGAGATGAGTTTAGAAGGTGCTGGACCCAATCAAGACACCCAAAAATGTGTCGGGTGACTATAGAGGTGCGGGGCAGATGGACCCCTTGATTAGAAAGATCGTCCACCTGAGAATTACCTGGGCAGCCAGAGAGGGAGAGTCCCGCAAAGACCCCTACACGGTAGAGCGTCCCCACGGGTTACAGGGTTTCCCCCACCCGACCTCTCTTGTCACTGCGGTTCCAGGTAGACCAGAATGGGGATCTTGACCTCTTAAGTCTACCGATTTTTCCTTTAAGATCAGGGTGCTTAAGGTTTCACTTGAACTTTTAATTCTTTGAGTGCAAAGAGTGACCTAATTTAAGGTTGGTTGACCCAAGGGGGCAACTTTACCTCTTGTTTCCTTTGAGAGTTTTTGGGTCTTGTCTTTTAGGGTTCAAGTGTTTAGAGAGCCAATTGTTTTAGGTTTTCTTTGAATAGGTATTTTCAGACAAGGGCTTGGGCACACTTCATTTGGTTTTCTCAATTCTTGCTTAAGGAGTGTGTCTCTAAATCCCTAGTGTTGGATCCTAGGTTGGCTCTACTTGGTCCAGTTAGCTCTTTGTTGGGTAATTAGGGCTCAAGCAAGAATGTGTTAGCTCTTAAATACCCTTAATAGTGTGCAGTAATAATGGGTTGAAAACATGCAACTTTTTATGGTTACTAAGTATGGAAGACAGGTTAGCCCTATATTGCTTGTTCTTTTCTTTTCCTCCTCTTTAGAGTTTAGGGGTTAATAGCGAGAGGAAAAAATTACCTGTCCTAGGAGTGGTTGTCGTGCGGTAGCTTGTCTTCTTGATTTCCTGTAGCTGCACAAAAGAGAGGAGATTATCAGAAACTAAAAGAAACAGGAATGTTTACCTCTAGAATAGCCGTTGCTCCCCGGCAACGGCGCCAATGAAAAATGGTGGCCAGAGATAACTAGGTTTTATTATAGCGTTGTAGTATAGCCAGTTATTGCCATCATTTCAAATATATAATTTTTTTTTTTACTCGGAAAATAAAGAGTTCCCGAGGTCAAACTCAGGGAGCAAGTTGTATTCTAAGGGTACAAATTCTTATTACAAAAATAGAGAGAGAGGGGGAGAGAGATGAAAATTTGGCTTCTTCTTCTCTTCTTTCTTCCTCTTTGTTTTCTCTTCTCTTTGGCTTTTGGTTTCTTCTTCTTTGTTTATCTCCTTGTGGTCTTCTTCTTCTTCTGCTTTTTGTTCTTCAGATCTTCTTTTTACTTCTTTCTGCTGATCGCCTTCTCGTGCTCTTCTTCTGCTTTTGCTGTCAGGACGTTGTCTCTCCTTCTTTCTTCTTTTTCTTTCTGTCTTCTTTATCTGCAGCAGTGGTGATGTTCTTCTTCTTTCTTTTCTGCCTTCAGAGCGTCGTCTGATTTTCCACTCAGACGACTTAAGTCGCCGCTGCTACAGTGCCGCTCGGTGCTCCTTCCTTCAGTCTTCGTCAGCCTTCTTCTCTGCCTCGCTTGTCTTCTTCTTCTTTGTTTTCTCCTTCCTCTTTGCTTCGACCTGGCTGCTCTTCTTCCTTCAGTCTTCTTCTTCTTCTCTTCAGCCCTTCCGCAGTCCCTTCACCTGTGCCTGCACACTCAAAGTTCCAATCAGAGACGGCAAAACCTACTCTACCCCCCCCCCCCCCCCCCCGTGTTTCTCTCTCACAGAAGCCGCTCTTAGGAAAGCTCTCCCAGAGCTGCCGGGTAGTCGGGTACGGGTCGCGCCCGGGTCCAGGCCCACCGGCGTGCGTGGTGGGCGAGGAGTGCCAGACAAGTCGGGTCCCGCGTGATGAGCTCGCGGATGGGCCCGGTGAGACGGTGTGAGAGGGACCTCACCCCGTGTGCTGAGGCGATAAGCCTCCAACACGTTTTCAATTTGTATCGCTGCGCCACTCCAGAGCCTTCCGAGGTGGGACTAAATGTCCCACCCCAATTTAGCGCCTGCGCGGAGGAACCAGCTGGTAACTGCGGCTTTACGCGAGGCCCTCGCCCCTGCTGCGAACCTGGGGCTCTTCGCGAAGACACCCCACGCAACCTGGGAGCGTGATCTGGGCATAGCGAGGCTGCAGCTGCAGGCGGAGGCAGCTCCTTCTGCACAGCAATGGCGGCGGAGGACGGGTGACCTGTTCACAGCAAAACGGCCTCTCGGCCTAATCAGAAGGTACCGGGAGCTTCACCAGAGTGCGGCGAAGCTCGTGCGGGTGGTGGCGAGGCGTGGGGCGGCGTGTAAGGGCTGCCCTAGGTCGGACTGTGGGTCGGGAAGTGGGTGTGTTCGGTGGATTTGCAGAGGTCGGGTGGCGGGAATTGGAAGGGCGGAAATGGATCAGGGTGAGGAGGCGGAGATTATGTGCAGGTCGGTGAGCCGTGTGGGGTGCTGGAGTGATGGGAGCGGGTCGCCGGAGTGTGGCCGGAGGTGGAGAAGGTGAGGGCGATTGGTCGGAATCGAGGGCGACAGTAAGGGTTTAAAGTGAGGAAAAGGAAGAGGGGAGAAAGGTGAGAAGTTATACCTACTTAACAGGACAAGGAGGGGTCGGAACAGGCGACAGTCGTATCGACTGTCGCCGGAGAAGAAGCTGCCCAGGGGAAGGAGCGACGGCGAGGAGAGGGCCGGAGAAGCACGCGCTGGGTGCGGCGCGGCGCGGGAAGAGCAGGGGAAGGCAGCCCTGCTGCTGGTAGTGCGGCAGAACGACGAGGAGGAGGAGGGAAAAACCGTCGGAGCTGGAGGGCTTCCTGTCGGAGTGGGAAGAGAGTGAAAAGAGGGTGTTTCTCCGTCAGGACCGAGCTCCCCAGAACGGCAGAGCGACGGGGGATATTTATAGGGGCCGAAATAGAGAGGAGGGCGGAGGGAGACGACGTGTCTCCCTCGCCGGAGGACGCCGAAGTTAACATACCCATACTGTCCGTGCGTTCGCACGGCCGGTATGGGTGGGTACAGTGCACAGGGGGGTGTCCCTGCAGTGGCTGACGACGCAGGGCACCCCCCATTGACTTGCCAGAGTCCCTCCCTCACCCTGCGCGGCGCCATACTCCGCGCAAGGTCGCCGGAGTATGGTGCCGTGCGGGTTTTGGCAAGAGGGACCTGAATGCAAAGAACGAAGGAGAGTTAGGGGCAGAAATGTGAGGGTTCAAAAGTTGAGGGCCAAAAAGTAAATAAATGAGGACCAAAGTGTAAAGTTAGTCAAGAAGGTTTCCTCTTAGGCTCAAGTTTTTATACATGACTAATTGGGACATAAGGACTATGATGATGAATTTTATTTCCAGATTAAACCTTGTTTGACTGGTCAATTTACGCAAAAACCCAAATTAAGTTGTTAATTGGGCATGGTTCTCAATGTAGGTCAAAATGGGTTCCTAAGGCCAAATTGAAGGTTCTAAACCCTAGAGATTATTTTTTTATAAATTTTAGAGGGTTTAGTTGATTTTTTTCTCTGCCTTGAACCTCGTATTTTTAAGTGGGTTTGTTTTAAGAGTTACAGGATGTCATTTAATTCCTTAGAGTTGCTGTAGCCCTTATTGAATCATCTCATCCCACTTTTCTTCTTATTAGGTTGCTTTGACCTATGTTTGGACCCTGAGTTACCCTATTTTCAGATTGGATTGGTGAAATTGCATTTTTACCCCTTAGTTTCTGTTTTCTTTGCGAACTCAGAATCTCTCTGAGTTAAGCCTTTCCTTGAGTTATGTAGGAGCTTTTATCCTTTGTATTAGGTCAAAATGAGCTAGTTATGGCTCATGATGAGGTTCTCATCAGTCGAGGAGGATTTCTGGGTGTCTGAGTTTACTGCAGGGCTTGAGGTGACACTCGGTTGACATTTAAGATGTCTGGACTTTATCCCAGACATCTGATTTAGGTTTGAAGACTTGTTTTCGACCTGTTTAGGGTTCGATCGGGATCCATTTTACGCAAATGAAATATCTGTGGTTTCCTTTTGAGTTCCTCTACATGTTAGAAACCTTTTTATACTGTTCTAAACGTTCTGTTGTGATATATTCCTTGGTATAGGACTTCAACCTGTTGCGTGTCTGGGGCTTGCAGAGGCACGTGAGTTTGCAGTTTGAGCCCCCAGTATTCCCGGATTGTCTGGTAGAGTGGTTTCCCCCTGTTCTATTTATAAAACATGAATGCAGTCATGAAAATTAGATAACTAGAAACCTAGGATGTGGCATGAATCCTAGGACGAGAAATAGTTGCACTGTTTGTATGCGTGATTGAGATTGTGTTCATAAATGAATGAGCTGAATTGTTAGAAACTGCCTGTTAATAAATACGAGCTGCCTGTTAGAATATGAAATGCCTGAGATAACTAAAGAATTACCTGTGATACCACTTGTGCATGTGTTAAATTGTGAAAATACAAGCTGGATATGTATAATAAGGAAATGGAATTATGAATGATGAAACCTAGTATGGAATAATATGGTGAATATGAGCATGAACCCTACGGGGAGTTAGGAGTAGAGCTCCTGTGGATGAATGGAAAGGCCTGGAAATGTGGATGGGAAGTGTGCTGGCCCTTGAGTACGTGGTACCAAGGAGAGCGACTGTCCCCTTTTTAGTGTAGAGCGGAGCTAGCCACCCTTAGGTTGGGACCTGGGGTTAGGATTGGCCACTCTACACTGACTTCTGTTGGCCCCTGCTTACACTGTACCCGGGAGAGCTACTAGTGTAGGGAAGGAGCTAGCCACCCCACGGGGCCTGGGGTTTAGCTAGCCACCCTACACCGACTTGTTAGGCCCACAGGGCAAACCGGGGTAGTCAGATGAGGGTGCGTAGACTGTGGAGGGGCGAGACCCCTGTTTGGTTCTAAGGGACTAGACCCCTGTTGCTGAGAGGGCTAAGCCCTATACTGTTCCGTGCTATACTTTTGGGGTACCCGCTAGTGGAAACGATTGACCGTGTGTTAGTGCGGGGTAGCTACCCGTGCGCTTATCGCGTGTGCCGTAGTCACCGCTACGTCTGTCTGTGACCTCGGGGTGGTTGACTAGGTGTAGGATTACCACGGGAGACTCTCCCGGCTAGGAGAGCACCACGTGTGCCTTCTACTCTTTGGAAAAGACTGCAATCAAGATCGTTCCCACGAGGAACATGGGAGATCAAGAAAAAAATATGAAAGTAAACCAATGGGGTGAAAAGGAATTACTTGTACAATAAAATAATTGGAAAAGATAAATTTACCTACTAGCTTTTACTGCTTTAGATAGTCTGGTTACCACTCTACTCAGCGTTCATTGACTCCGTTTTCTCATAACCCTTTACAGGTCCAAGAGTTGAGTAGCCCGAGTTACCGGCTGCAGAGGGTGCTGGGCCCAATCGAGCCCAGCAGTAGTTTCATACTGTTGTACTCTTTTCTGCTAGTGAGTTTCAGACTTTGTTTATTGTTCTTGTTACTATACTTTTGATTTACTTTCCTGTTGTTGTGGTGGTATGTACTGACTAGCAGCTTTTACTTCCTTTACTGCTTGTACGCTTTTACTGTTAGTTACATTGCATGGTGAATGTGGTTTATTTTCCTACTTTTCGGTTATTTCTTGTTGGACGACTGGGTCTTGGGATTAGTTGAGTCAAGCCAGTCTCGGGTCTTGTAAGGATTCGAGAATCGGGTCGTAACAACCTAACAAGTCGGTGTAGGGTAGCTAGCTTTCTCCCTACACTAGTAGCTCACCTCGGTACCGAGTACACGAGGGCCAACAGGAGTCGATGCGGAGTGGCCAATCCTAACCCCAGGTCTCAACCCAAGGGCAGCTAGCTCCGCTCTACACGAAAAGGGAACAGTCGCTCTCCTTGGTACCACGTACTCGAGGGCCAACACACTTCCCATCTACATTCCATGTTTCTAACTAACCACAGGAGCTCTACTCCTAAATTCTCCATAGGGTTCATGCTCATGTTCACCTCATTTATTCCGATCTAGATCCCACCATTCACAATTCAGTTCTTATTTATATACGGGTAGCTCGTGTTTCCATAATTCAATACATGCAACTGGTGATTTCACAGGTAATTGCTCATAAATTACAGGCAGCTCATAATTATAATACAGGCAAGTGCTAACAGTTTAGCTAAATCATACATACAAGTACATCATACAGCGCAAAAGATTCATTCATTCCTCTATCCTAGGGTTCATGCCACATCCTAGGGTTCTATTCGGCTATTTCCACAAGCACATTCTTAATAAATATTATTAACAGAAGTAAACCACTCTACCAAACAATTTGGGAGTAATGGGGGCTCGAACCGCAGATCTAGGCGTCTCTGCGAGCCCTAAACATGCAACAGGCCGAAACCCTACACCAGGGAATACATCACAAAAGGAGGGTTCAGAATAATGTACAAAGGTCTCTAGTACTTAGAGAAACTCGCAAGGAAACTACAAGTACCGAAGAGAGCAACTATCCCTTGTAGTATAGAGGGGAGCTTGTCGCCTTTGGGTTGAGACACGGGGTGGGTTTGGCCACTCTATGTCGACTCTTGCTGGCCCTCGTGTACGTGGTACCGAGGTGAGCTACTTAGTATAGGGGGGAGCTAGCTGCCCTAGGGGCCTCGGGGTTAAGTATGGCCACCCTACATCGACTCTTGTTAGCTCGTTGGGCAAACCGGGATAGTCGGATGAGGGTACGCAGACTGAGGAGGGGCGAGACCCCTATTCTATTCTGTTCTGAGAGGGCAAGGCCCTATATTGTTCTGCGCTGTACATTGAGGCATACCCGTTGTTGAAGGCAGATGACTACGCATTGGCAATTGGATTTGAAAACCCGTCATTATAGTTCGAGTCACGAAAAAATCCGTTTAACAAATAAAATTTATACCCAAAAATCTGTAAAGAAATTCCGGGTGGAACACAAGGAGGCTGCATCAACCTCAAAATCCGTAGTTATATTTTTTTGTATTTTTGTTTAAAAGGGGAAATAATCACAATGGAAGCAATATAAACAACAAGAGAGAGAGAAAGAATAATCACTTGATATTGAATAATGTTTTTACAACTAAGAAAGCGAGAAATGATTACACTAGAAAGCGGAAAATTATTACAACTAGAAAACAGGAAATTCTACTCTAGAAAGTGGAAAAAGAAGGGAGAGAGAAGTTATCATCCTCGACGATCGCTTGGAGAACAAGTAGGACGGGATAATGCCTGGAAGACGGGGAACGGAGCAGGAAGAAGGACGAGGCAGGAAGGCATGTAATATTCCTGTATTACAGTTCTATTTCTCCTTTCATTACAAAATTCTTTCTGCTTAGCTATTGTACTTGTATAATTGTGAATTGATGCATGTTATTTGATTATTTCCCATTGGACGACTAGATCTCAGGATTAGTCGAGACAAGCCGATCTCGAATCCTGTAGGGATCTGAGTTCGGGTTGTACCATATCTCCTCAATAACTCTGTAGCGATGAACAATATTACTCCATTGAGAATAAATCTTGTGGAGTACTTCGCATATTTTCTTGGCAAACGAATAGGACATCACCTGATCAAAGGATTTATTGTGTTGAGCCCAATTAAATCCTAATCAAATTAGTGTAGACTATACTTTGAATTAGACATGCATCAAAGTTTTGTAACAATAATTTGAACTCTTTATCTTTGTAAGTATGGTCATATATAGTCTAAAGAGATAGCAAGACTTGGGTTACCAACCGCAGGAATGTTCAATGGAAGACCCTTTATGCAATTGACATTGCTGGTGCATGTGTTTATATTGCACAAAATGACTTGATATTGATGTTAAAAAGGAAAGATAATTAAAAATATTTTTTAGATTAACATTGGAGGAAGAACTAAAGCATGACAAATGAAAACCCAAAAGAGAAAAAAAAGGATCAAATGGCATGGGCAAATGAGTTGAACATTTATCAAAGAATGTATTATTTGAAAGCACAAGTAAATATTATTTTTAATTAATTATGTCAAATCCTCATTTTGACATAAGAGTTTTGCTAGTTAAGTTTTCAAGAACCAAAATTTCATTCCCTGATAACAGTCGGCTCTATACCCACCGATAAAGAAAAAAAAGGCAATCCAACTGATCTATCACACACCAATATGTTATTTTCCTTATTTTGGTAACATTCTACTTGGACCATATCTTCATTAGTCATCAATAAAAATAATGAAATAACGATGCTCATTCCCAGTAGCAATATAGAGATAATTTATATACATGTATAAAATCTCAACTGCCTTCGTGCCTAAAATCATTTCTTGGGAAAGGTAGCCTAAGTAAAGAGGTATACGTTAAATCACTAAAACTTCAAAGGTTTATTCTGTATGAGTTTATTGGTCCTATGGATCGATACATGTTCATGTCCTTAATCTCAAATTTTTGTTGAGTGGTTACATCATCACTAGCTCATTTCAAGGGCTTATCATTCACTATGTTATATCTTTCTTTGTGCTTCTCTTCTTGGAGGGAAGATGCATATTTTGATGTAGCGAAATATTTCAATGGTTCTTAATGCCATTAAGCCACGGTGAATAGAAGTGGAGGAATTAACAATGGAGTTGAAACAAATGGTCCAACGGGTTAAATATTTTTCTTATTTTTATTTTTATTTATTTTTTGGATGATGAGAAATTCTTTCGCGAGGGAAATTCCAAGCAACTGCAAAAACCTCCGCTTCGCACAACTATTACATAAATCTAAGTGATGATGGATAAAATATTTCTTATATTTTAAAGTTAATAGGGATCCGATTATTTAAGGATTGATCGGATTTGACTATCCATGAGATCTAGAAGATTCTATTATCCAAGGTTTAAGGATCTAATCACTTGTGAAAGTATGATGGATTTGTTGAAGAGTAATTATCAAATTTGATTGATTGTCGGATTCGATAGGAATATTTAGCTAATTGTGGAAGCCAAGTCCGCCTACGTGGAATTATCTATCGAGGTTAACTCGATAAAGTTTTAATTCATTCAACTTAGTGAATCTCAGATAAAGATTGTTGCCCGTTACAATATATTATAAGAGTAACGATAAAATATATTTCAACGACAGTCCCAATGTTCAACTTAAGGATGATTTATGACAATAATTATCATAGTCAAATATCATTTATTATCAAATCATAAGATTTTGGGAAATCTCTAGAAGATTCCGCGTCTTCTCTAACCTCCTCCATAAATAAATGAGCGAGATTAAATTTTTGGGATAAATTGAAACTTCCGACAACATAACCCTCCCTTCAAACATATACCTAAACTAGATTAATAATTCTTCTACTACTTTATAATTATTTTTAAGTTAAACTCCCTATCCTAAAACAATCGATCATTGAATTTCAAATAATCACACCACCGACAAGCCATTTTGACAAGTCAACGTCCAAATGAAATTATTAACTTTTAGGACATTATTGACAAGTCAAATAATCACACCCCCGCAATTCCATATGATCTTGGAATTGACAAGGTCACGAGACTACATATCGACAACGATAAAATAATTAATCACAACTTTATATTCAAAAATTTCGAGGAAAATATTCGGAAAGAAATTGGCATGCATAATTGAGAGCCTGAAGTGATGCAAAGCTCATTATTCCACTCAAATTTACCCGGTATTAAGATCCCTTGCAAGGAGTCCAGTCATGTCCTCGGTATTAATGATTTTGTTCGACAGTGAGAAATGAGTTTATTTGTTAATTTGGTGATGATTTTATAGTCATTTATTAATTTGGGATAAACGCCATTAAGCATTCTTATTTTCTATCCTTTTTATTTTAATTACAGCATAACGTATGATTTTTTAAAAAATTTATATATATATATTAAATTTTAAAAAAGATACATATATCTATATTTGATATTTACGTATATATCTCTGTAAAGTTATTATGTTAATATCATATGCCCTTATTTTGTTAAATTCAATGAAAACATTTTAAAATTTTTATAAAATAAAAATTTTATTTTTATGTCCTTATATATTATCTTTATATTTATTCCAACTCCTCTCAACCCTTCCTTTCTCCTCCTCCTCCATGATCTTCTCTTCCTCCAGCACTGGCCACCATCACAGGACTACAATCACCGACCTCCTTCTGAGCTCCTCAAGCGTCCATGTCCTCTATGATGACAGCTTCTTTGACACCCCATGTTTCCCTCCTACCTCGTCGTTGAGCTCAAGGATGTCGCTGTCTTTATCAATGTCAAGCTCCTCCTCTGCTGTGCCGTTACCCATGCCTTCCTCAATGTCAGCCTTCCCTTCGACTCTGTCCACCACTTCTCTAAGATCCTCGACTCTCATCGTGTCGTCCTCCCCCACCTCTTTGTCACCGCCTACCTCCTCGATCGCTTTTCTACCCATTATGCCTCCGTGTACTTCGTCGATGCCATCGTCAACTACAACCGCACCCACACCATTGACCCATCCTCCATCCTTGTCTCCCACGCTCGTGTCAACCTCCTCGAGTTTGTCGACTACCTCCAAGACAAGCGGATCCATACAGGGTCGATGATGGGCCCTCCACCCAAGACTAGTGCCTGAGGAGTTGAGGAGGTCAATGATGGTGGTCGGTGATGGTAACCGATGATGGAAGAAGATGAGATTGGGGAGGAGGGAAAGGTGGAGGAAGAGGAGTGGGAATAAATAGGGTGAAAATACATAGAGATAAATATAATTTTCCTTTCTTTTTCTTAAATTTAAAAAAAAAATTCGTTATATTTAACTGATTAAGGATATATGACCTTAATAGAACAACTTTGTATAAGTATATGTAAATATTAACTATATGAAGGTACATGTGTCTTATTGAAAATTTACAAATATATATATATGTGTGTGTAAAAATACTTTTTTTATTTGTGGAGAGTTTTCTCTCTCTTTCTTTTTTCATTATATTTTTCTTTAGATCCATCCTCGAATTGGCACTAAACATGGTCTATATCGGATTCATTGGCCTAACCATCAATCATCGCAGGGTCCTTAGCAATTGATGCTTCGAGATAGCACTGCCCATGGCAACCCCTACAACCATCGCTTTCGAGATTTCGAGATAATCCCACCCATGGTATTCTATAGCTAAATCCAGACCCTAGCAATCAACATTTCGTGATAATGCCGCTCATAGCATCTGAACTAGCACAAGGTGCTTACATGCCCCCAGTAGGATATTTAGATATCCTATGAGACAAGCACCAAGGAGACGATATGTTATTATGCATCTTTGAAGGGAATTTCCCGCCTCTCTGCGTCGAGAACTCGTCCAAATCAACTTGTGTTTTTGAGCCGCTTCTAATCTAGATCTTAGGACCATTTTCAGAACAGATTAAATGCCTTTTAGCAAGATTTCATCTTTAAAGTGCACTGAACCAGACTGTGTGTGATTTAGGGTGCTTAAGTTATCGAGTCCCACAAACCAGAGGTCAGTTAATGGGGTCGAATACTTCCTAAGCATTAGACCTAATACATAAGCTTTGCATTTTCCCCAACCTCTTGAGAATTAATTTGGATCTTAACAAGTACATGAATGTTTAAATCCAATATAGATCCAAGAGGCCTAAGGTCGGTATTCGCCACTAATCCCTTAAGTTTTAGCCTTTTAGGTCTTAATTCATCATTCGATCCAACCTAGAAGGTGGGTAGGTTCTAAATTATTTCTAAGGGACTCAATTTTCTTTTCTTTTTCTTTGTGCTCCTTGCTTTTCATTTTCAAAAATGGTTCCTCCTTTTTCCTCAACCTCCCTTTTTTTTTTTGGAATATGTAATTTTTTTGATGAAACCCTTTCTTGTGAAGTTATTTTCACAGCATTTTACACTTTAATACCCCCCATGCCTATAATTTGCAATGTCCTTATTATAAATTAGGTGGGTTTGAATTCAGCTTAGACCGTACATTAGAACAAGCTGTTAGGTGGATGGATGGGTCGGGATGACTGTTGCGGACGATTTCAAGCTTTGGTATGGGTACCAGAGGTGGAGTCGGCTGTTCTAATGGATGAACTCTAAAGTGCAATATGAGTTCAGTAACGAGATATGTCAAGAAGGATTTTGAGTTTTTCAAACAGATGACGGGCTGCCTCTCGTTAAGTGCTAAGCTTAATGCCAGCAACCGGGTGCAATAGGCTCAGGGAGATGTGATTGATTGCATGAATGATTTTGAGAGAATATATGATCGTGATGGATAAGAATTGGATGGCCATAAATAAGTATCAAAGCTTGGTGGAGAGTCATTCCAGAATGTCTCTGATATATGTCAATCTAATTCGCTTCTGGATAATCTTTCTTGAGTTTATGCGGAGGAAACATTTAGAAGGTATAGTGATCATGGGATTCTGTAGTAGGATTGTGGTGATTCCAAGGCTCAATAGAAATGGATCTAGTTAGTGTATCCCTGATGTATGGTTCCTCTCGTGCTCTGTGACCTATCAAATCGATACCTGATGAGTCATTTTGATTCTTTCCCTCTGGGTTTGAGATTATCTCCTCAAGAAATGACTCATTGATTGGGTCTTCTAATGAATTTTCCCTATAATCTTCATCCCAATCAAAAGTGAATTCTTGGAGAGTGCCTTTTGAATCATAAAACTCGAAATCTGTAAAGGATTCATATTCTGGGTGAAGGTCACTCTCAGTATTGGCCAATCCTAATTCCTAGTGGTCCTCAAAACAAAAAGTCTCCATATCCATGGACTCTGACTCTGGTCTGTCACCATGTTTCCCGACATTCCTAGGTATATCCTCAAGTTCAAAGGTGAAAGCCTCCACTAGGTAATGAGGTCTGGTTCAAAAGTCACTCTGGTCTGACTCATGTCATTATGCTCGACTAGATCATCTAAGATGTGAAAGGTTTCCAATTCAGGTTCTAGGTTTTCTATTAAGGATATGGTCATGAGGTCCTATGTAAAACCCAGTTGTTCTGTTAAGCATTTTCCTTCCGTTGCGTCAAAAATATTAATCTTTGCATGTTGATCTCCTAAGGTAATTGTCATATTCCCTGATTCACAATTGATTATGGCTCTTGCAGTGGCCAAGAATGATCTTCCCAAAATCACAGGCATATCCTGTATCTGTTGTGGTGTCTCCATGTCAAGAATTAGGAAATCACTAGGTAGCTGAAATCTTTAACTCTAAGTACCACATCCTCTACCATCCCAATTGATGTGATTAGGGTTCAGTTAGCTAGTTGCAAAGTGACATGAGTGGGTTTTAGCTATTCGATATGTAATTTTTCAAATAGGTTGGTAGGGATGAGGTTGGCTGAAGCGCCCAGGTCTAGTACAGCCTGCTTGAAGTTTGTATCACCGATATTTCAAGGAATTAGCGGAGTGCCTGGATCAGATTTCTTAGGAGGTAGATTATTTTGGATTATGGCACTTATATTTTCAGATAGGACCACCTTTCCTTGTGATTGTTCTTCCATCCCCTTTCTAGGTAAGTCAGGTGTGGTTGGGTCGAGAGTGTGGATATCAAGTAGTGGAATCATGACTTGTGCATTCCTCAAAGGTCCCGTTATATCAATTTCTGACAATCCTTTAGTGTTGAGGTGAAATATGACCTGGGATAGTTGAATGGATTGGCTATTTTTAGGGATGGGTTTCTGTTCTTTCATAACATTGATCATAGCACAATCATGGTGGGAAGGTGGATGGGGAAAAGTCAGACCTTGCTGTTGCTGTGGGGGTGGGGTTGGGTAAGTCATGGTGTGTTTTGGCTCAGCTGAGGTGGATGGAGAAAACACACAGGTATGAGTCGTTGGACCCGGTTGGGTATAACATGTTTGACCTTGGATTTGGTTTACAACGTGTTTTTGGGTCAACATGTTGTTAGGATTTGGCAGAGGTTGGGAAGGAAGTGTTCCAAGCTGGCGAGAACTTGCCAGCTGGGTAATTTGATTGCGAAGTTCGGTGATTTCTTCTTTCTGCTGCTATTGCATGTCAACCAAGGTTTGAAGAATCAAAGATGTTTGATCTTCCTTAGGTGGTCTAGATTGGAAATTTTGAGTGGGCCTTGGTTGGGTGGGTTGATAAGGATGCAGAGCCTGTGGTCGGGGTTGAAATTGAGGTCTTAGATGCGGGTTATTTCCTGATCACGAAAAGTTAGGATGATTACGCCATCCAGAGTTGTAAGTGTTGGAGAAGGGATTATTCTAGATAGCGTGGAGATCCTCGTAGGTCTGACGTGCTCCAAAATAATCAGGGTACAGGGGTTCAGAGTTCCCCCAACTGTGGTGGGCTGACCCGGAGTTGCCTCCAAAGCCATAATCAGACGGGGGCAGATATGCATCCATCCTTGAGGAGTGGTAGATGTTGTGCACAACCTCCCTTCCCATGGGCAGGTGTGCGTATGTGCTTTAAGGTGCAGAGGTGGATTTGTGTAGATGACGAGTGATGTTGTCCACATTCTTTTCGATAATGGAGACATTATCCAATTGACTGGCTACCAACTCCAGATCAACAGATGCGAAAAGGCCTCGGGATTTGTGTACCCCCCGATTGTTTGTCAATGCGTGGGTGGACGTCCAGTTGTACGCATCCAGTGACTCATTATTCAGGGAGTTCTCACACATGTTCTCAAGAATCTCCCAGATTGTGTCCTCATGTTGACCCATGATGCTACCACCACAGGTTGCATTGACAAATAGCTTGAGGTCGTCACAGAGTCCGTGGTAAAAGGATTGGACTTGTTCCCACTTCGAAACTCCGTGATGGGGGCACTTATGCATGAGATCCAGAAAGCGATCCCATGCCTCCTGTAGAGATTCTCCCGCTCCTTGGGAAAAGTACGTGATTTGGTGCTTCATTGTGTTTGTACGATCAATGGGGTAGAATTTTTGCAGGAAGGCTGTTTGAAGTTCTCCCCATGTGTTGATCGTGTGTGGTTGAGTCTGAAACTAGTGGGCAGCTTTGTCAACCAAAGAGAATGAGAAGAGTTTTAAGAGTAATCCGTCCCGATTCTGTACATCTACCCTGAAAGTGTGGGCCAGATGTTTTAGGTTCTTGATGTGTTGGAAAGGATCCTCGGAGTCCAAACCATAAAATTTTAGGGTCATATGAAGCATGCTAGGCTTGAGATCCACCTTGGGTCCTCTCGCGGGAATGTTGATTCAAGGTTTGATCTCCACCACTGCAGGATTATAGTGATCTCGCATTTGAGGATGCGGCAGTGGGTTGGTGATGGCATTGATTTGATTTCAGAAATCATGGAATTGTTGCTCAAGGTTAGGTTGATCTTCTCGGGGATTCATGGCTGATAAGGGAGAAGTAGGTTCTGAATCATAAGATATGTCAATGTGATCAGGTTGTTGCACAAACACAAAAGTCAAGGCTTGACCTCGATGAGAGTGAATGGCTAATGGAGGCCTCAAGGTGGTCTTAAGGATCTCCTCCCAAACATGCACCAATGGAATAGATAAGGGACAGAAGGTGATGGACCCAATTAAGACACCCAAATATTTTTGGATGACTATAAAGGTTTGGGGTGGATGATACCCCTAAGTCAGAAAGTCGTCCACTTGAGAATTACCTGGGTAGCCAGAAAGGGAGAGTCCTATAAAGACCCCTATACGGTAGAGCATCCCCACAGGTTACAGGGTTTCCCCCACCTGACCTTTCTTGTCACTGAGGGTCCAGGTAGACCAGAATGGTGACTTGAACTCTTAAGTCTACCAATTTTAAGTTAAGAGCCAGGGTTCTTATGATTTCACTTGAACTTTAAGATGGTTTAGTGTAGGGTGACCTAATTTGAAGATTGGTTAACCCCACAAGGTGGGTCAACTTCACCTATTTGTCCTTTGAGAAATTTAGGTCCCTCTTTTAGTGTTTAAATGAAATTAAGAGCCTGATTTTAGGATTTGCTTGAATAGATCAATTCAACCAAGGCTTAGGCACACACTGTTTAGGAATGTTATTTCTTAATTAAGCAAGTGTGTCTCTAAAATCCTAAACTGGAAACCCTAATTGGCTCTGATTGGTCCAATTCAATTCATCCAAATATGGTACGTAGGGCTCAAGCAAGAAGGCGATTGCCCTAGATACCTTAGAACCCTAAGTAGGTGCACAAATCAGGGTTGGGATGTTCTCTAGAATGTATCAAATCAGGAAACTTATGATGGTTATTCTAAGAATAGAATGCAAGCAGCCCTAATTGATTTCTTCCTTTTTTAGGTTTTCAGAATTAGGGGCTTAGGGGAAATTGGATGAAGTTTACCTGCCCCTAGAGTGTTCTGATGTACGGCTGATCTTCCTCCAATGAATCCTGTCATAGATCACAGTCAAAAGAGATATAGTAAGTTAGTATCAAATCAGATATTACAATCAAGAGATCAAAGTTGCGCATTGCTCCTCGACAACAATGCCATAATGTTTAAGTGAATTCGTCATTGTTTAAGAGATGCGCCGTAGTATAGGACAAAATCACTTAAAACAAATAATATTTATACTCGAATGAAGTCCGAGGTCGTTCGCTGGGAGCAAATGGCAAATATGAATCTCAAGATCACAATTTAAATCAAATATATGAGCAATTGCAATCAAAACTTAATTAAAAAGGATATAGAGATGAAGCTTAGTAATGAAGTGAAAAAATATGGGTTAAAATGGTGATTTGAATCACCAAATTAACCCTACAATTTAATCCCAATATTTGAACAGTGAATATCAATTAGTTTCCACAGTAGTTTATCAGATGAAGGCACAAGGCATTGGATGCCTTAACTCACAGCTCTGAGTACCAACAGAGGCAAAGGCCTCTTCTCCAAACCTCAATGAGAGGCACGAAAACCTCTCCAAGACCAATTATTGAGAGGTGCAAAGGGCAAAACCCCCTTCCACCTCCTCTGTTTCTTTTCCTTTCTCTCTAAACCTAGGCAGACCTGAGTATCCGAGTAATCGGATCAGAACCCAGACCCACGCGGTGTGATCGTGGGCGAGGGCGTGTGAGTGCACGTGGAGAGGGACCTCACCCCGTGCTTACTAAGGCAACAGGAGTAAGGCACAAAAACAATTTAAGTCACGCGCGGGCTTCAGCAACTAACGATGTGGGACTAAAGACGCCCGCTTCTTCCGCGTACACTCTTCAGCAGCTAGGGCTTCCAATTGGCGTCGAAGGCTGATGACTCCAATTGGATGCCTGGAGAAGGACCTGGGAGTCATCTACGTCGTTGATGTGCATACATCTAAATATCCAAAAATGTCTATTAATGCATGTTTTTAGTGTCATATTAGCATCATGCATTGTAAGTAGTGCATAACAAGCAGAATCATGCATTTAGGTCAAATTGTATAAATTGTATAATAATTGTCTCCTTTATGGCCAGGGATAGGGCAAATTTTAATCGGGGCTTCGGACAGAAGATCCAACCGTACGGATCTGATCAGGGTGATGATTGGAGTTCAACGACTCCAAGATTGCCTTGATCGGACATCCATAGCACTAGATATAGTTCGAGGAAGCCCAGAGATCAAGGGCCAAGATGGTGTCAAGTTGCACTTCAGACGACAAATCCAACCGCACGGATGGGTTCAGATTGACGATCGCAGCCTAACGGCATGAAAATCGATCCAATCCGACATCCATGGCACCATCTACAACACAAAGAAGATGGAGGGTCAAGATGGTGCCACGTGGCACCATCATAACCATCCGCACCCGACTGCCCCCCCTCCGCTCAACTCCTGAAGGAGCGCCTGACGTGAGATCTCGACTGTTGGATGAAGATCCAACGGCCAAGATTAGCCGCGCGCAAAAGAAGCATCGCGCCCCAAACCGCTGCATACCGTAGTGGTTAAGGCACTATGCGTGCGAAGCACACGTGTTCGAGCCGCTGTGAAGCACCCCCTCTCACGTGGATGCGCGTAATCTCGACCATGCGATTAGTTGAGAGCAGCCCAGATCACTCAATCGGGCGCACACGCAATTGCACACCCCGCCTCACGCCTGATCTCACGCGTGGGTGCACGAAGCTGAAGCAGGCGAGGAGCAATCTGAGCCATCCGATCTCGTGATCAGACGGTTAAGATTTCTTGGACGTGTGCTTGGCGTTAAGGCGTGAGAGAGGAGGAGGTGCGCACGGCGGATGCACACGTCGCCCACGACAACTCTTTAGTGACGAATAAATCCGTCACTAAAGACCTAATTTTAATGTTTTTAAATATGAAATGACCAAATTGTCCCCAATCCTTGAAACTATAAATGGAGACCCCTACCTTATGAAATTCTCATCCCTTCACCTCTTTCCCTCTCCAAGCTTAAGAGAAGCTTGTCCCACATCCGGGATGCTCATCTAGAGTAAAATCTAAAGTTTTTTCGCCTCCATTCCGGAAGTGGATCCCACGATGACGACGACATGCTGCCTCGTTCTCACATCTTCCTGCTTTGTACTCCTTCCCGCTTCGTCCCTCGTCTTCCAGGCGTCACTCCGTCTGGCTCATCCTCTAAGCAGTCGTCGAGGAGGATAACATCTCTCTCCCTTCTTTTTATCGTTTTCTAGAATAGAATTTCCCACTTTCTAGCTGTAATCATTTCCCGCTTTCTAGTTGTAAAAAATGGTATTATTGTATGAAGTGATTGTTTTCTCTCTCTTATTGTTTATATCAATTCCATTGTAATTATCTCCCTTTCAAACAAAAATACAAAAAAAATATAATCATGGATTTTAGATTGGCGTAGCCTCCCTGTGTTCGACCTGGAATTTCTTTACGAATTTCAGTTAAATTTATCTATTGACGGATTGCTTCGCAAATCGAATTACAACGACAGGTTTTCAAAATCCAATTCCGATCGCATAGTTTTTTACATCCAACAGTTGCCTGGGCGTGGAAGCAAGGAGGAACTCAGCTGGAGGGCAGCAACCAAAAACAGAGAAGATGGTACGGCGGCGGAGCTCCAATGAAGGTAGCTGAGATAGAAATACGGGCTATAAGCCCTAGTTAAAGCGCTCAGGAGGATCGCCGAGGATCGGCGAGTGCAACAGAAGCATTGATTTGGCGTGCATGTGTGTGAGGAAGTCTGGTGAAGTCGGAATGGAGGTGCGGTGATGGTGGTGTTCGAGGGACTTGTGCAGTGGCTTATCATTGAAATAGACAGAGGGCTTTTGCCCTCCGTGTGATGGTGGAGCTCATGGCGGTGAGAGTGGCAAGAGTCGAGCAACGTTGCGGCATGTAGGCATCACCGGAGCATCGCCGGAGAGGATGAAGATGAAGGCATCGATGGAGAGTCGATGATCGGAGGTATGATGTGAGTGTAGGAAAAAGATGTAGAGAGATAGAGATACTTAAAGATGAGGTAGAGAGGTGGAGACGGCCGGTTGTGGTAGACCGGTGCCAGAGAAGAAGGAGAAGACGGTGAAGCGGCGACGGTGAGGTAGGCAGAGGCACATCCTCCCTTTGATCGAGGAGGATCGCGACAAAGAGGAGAGTCGAGAGGACCGACCATTTTGGTCGTTGGATGGTCGAAGGAAGGGGATCCAAGAAGTCGCCAGAGCAGCGATCGTTGGTGGCCGGAGAAAGGGATTCAGGGGTCTTTTGGCTTGCCAAGACTTGCTGAAGACGTGCGGTATGCAATAGGGCATCTTTTATAGGCCATAGGAGGCCTTTCCAAGCTTGGAAAGGCTTCGCGAAATAAGATACCCGAACTTTTGAAAGGTTTGCATGACCTTTTGGGAAAGAATTACAGCCCAAGATCAGTCTCATGTGGAAGGGAATTTCACAAAGAATCTCTAGTTCAATTTTGGGAAGGTTTGATTTAGGATCGAGCGAGAAATCTCTGCTCGAATCTCGCTGGAGCAGAGTGCATTCAAACCAATGGCGGCATGGACCAACTTGTAAAGAAGATGACAGAAGTTAAGGACCCAAATGTAGATTTTTTGAAAGTTAGGGACACAGGCCATCATATATTTTTATTTATTTATTTTTTATATACATTTATTTCAACAAAACTCTCCCACCACATCAATTATGTGGAAGACATGTACAAAATGTTGTGCACCGGCAACTGTGAGAAACGTCGGGCCATGGTGTGTTGACGTTTAGCTTTGGAGCTGCCATCACCATTAGCAGATATTATTTCAGAAGCTAAGGTTGGGCGGGGGTCGCGGAGTAAGTTGTTGCTATGAACGTTGGTATTACTTTTGCGTCATACAAATCAAATCTAGAGTCTTGGCTAAGCTCCGGACTTGATCTCCATCACCTATTAATTCCTTGAGTGCCTATCCATATTTATTTGTTTTCACCATGGGATCTTACTCGTCACTTTGTCTTATTTTCCCATTAACATATGTCCTTGCAAGAAGCACTCATGCACATGCATCATAGCTTGGGAGAATATTTTTAGCATCAAACTTGGATCATGTGAACATAGTCCCAACTACGCCACATTATACCTCTTTGTCACCCTCATGATTTGATGCCTACGCCACATTTTGGGATTTGTATTTTAATTCTAGGTTTCTTTTAGAGGTAAAAGATAGAAGTTGGAGAGGTACTGGAATGGAGAGGGACATAAGGCGAGAAAAGGGGAGGCGACAGGCGTTTTGGAAGGCACCTTGCATCTGGTTTTCCGATGCACGGAGAGAGGTCACTACACGGAGGACTATAGGGATCCTGTGGTTTGCTTGTGGTGTAGCAGAGTTGGGTCATTGGCTTATGAAGGCGGGTGACTGTAGTAGCTCATTGCCTTTGCCTCCTTCAACCCTACCGGTGGAGGTAGAGGCTTCATGGTCTGCAGAGTTTGAGAAGAACATGTCTTTTCTTGGCTCAGCATTGGTTGTGGAGGGGAGACCCTCCTTGGCAGAGGTTCGGATGGCTCTTGCTGAACTACATGGACGATTGGTCGAGCCTTTGTTGGTCATCATTAATGAGCACAAGGTACTCCTCCCTTCGATTGATGTTGCTTTGATTTGGAAGTTGTGCTGCAATACAACCTCTGTGCCGAATGGGTCAGTGAGGTGGAAGTGACTGACGGATTCAGATGGGATGGTGGATATCAGGCATCTGGTGAAGGCCCGTGTGAGGGTCTTTGTGGATGGGATTCCACTTCATTTGAGGTCGATCAAAACGATGGAGGTGGTGGTTGGGACTTTTAGGAACTTGAGAACGAGGCTTTGGCCTCTTCGAACTTGAGAAGTGTCGTCACCATGGTGGAGGTGGTGAACGGCTGAATGATGTTGGAAAATATGGCCTTCAGGTCGAAGGGTTCCTCGTGGCTCCTTGTGGGGGGGGGGGGAGGGGGGGAGGCGGGGGCGCGGCACATGGGAGATCGAGGCCTTATGTGGATGTGGTGACCTTGCCGGTGAGGAGGCTGCCGTTGTTGGAAAGGAGACCGTTTCGGCAAGAGGGCCTCTGTGATTTACGTGAGAGATTTGGGTTTCATGAACTTTACGGGACAGGGCCGAAATTTATCCAATCGTTTTGGGGAAGGAGGAATCTCCGGGCGTTGATGGGGGGAGCCTTTCGTAAGGGAAGAATTTTTTTTAATAGGGTAATTAAGGAAAAATAATCTTTAATTACCGTTCTAGGGATTAAAATTTGCAACTAATCATGATAGAAGCAAGTTTGGTGTTTCCCATTTCCCCACCTCTGTCACCCTAATCAGGTCTAGAGAAGTGGAAAAAATAGTACAAAAATCACCTTTTGTATAGGCAAGTTGGATGCACTGCTAAAGTCGCCTTTTGCGCTGGTAGATACATTGCCCAAAAATTGTCTCTTGAAGATGTGATTTTTTGGTTGGTAGAAATTGTCTCTTAAAGAGGTTAGTTTGGGTTAATTTTTATTTTTTCACATTGCTTCTGATTTGTTGCACGCTGCTTCTTACTGATTTGCTGACCTTCTTGCGTGTACACATGATAACTATTATCCTGATGACTTTCTTGAATATCCATTTTGTTGTGAATACGAGATGATTTCGATTGTCTTTTCACTCATTTTTTCTCACCACGATTTATGCTTTTAAAATACGTATGATGCCAAGCTTTTTGATCAAGTATAAGCTCGAATTTTCCTCAGTAGATTAATAATTTTGCTCTCATGTATATCAATGGCCGACAACAATGCAGATGACAGTATGTCTATATGTTAAAACTGCACATACATATAAGCATGGGATTCTATATGTTTGCCACTTGTTGCAAGTGCAAGATGCATTCCTTATGTCAACATTATGAAAATTTTCCCCTTTCAAACCATATGATGTCTCACGCCTGCCCGTCAAAAGTTCATATTATGGATTTGGAATCCCATAAAAACGAGTCACATAATAATTTCTTTCGACATTCACCCAATTTTTAAGCATGTCATTTGCATATTTTGTGTATTTCTCATTTTTTGTCGTAATTGCATGTGTTTGCTCACGATGCTTGTCGAAGTAGGCAACGTAATTGTAGGAAGTCTTTTTAACTAAGGCATAAACATGCAGTGCCCTAGCTTCTTTAAGTACCGCATTATAACTCTCGCTTAGATTTGTCATCATTTTACCAAATCTAAAACCACCATCGAAAGCGATAGTTCAGTCTTTCTTATCAATCCTACATTCATTAAACCATTTCGGAGCATCTTCGCTAATGTTTTTCAACATATTCATGCAATACTCCTAATTTCGGGGCGAAGATTGTAGTGCAGCCCTCATTACTAATTTTTTTATATGGACATTCTTGTGAGCAGTGTGAAAATTGCTTGCAACATAACGCGTACAAAACCTCTAATGTATATGATGCAACCAAACATCCTCATTAGCAACTGCAGCAAGAATCCCCCCATGGCAATTAAGAATAATACAAATTATATCTTCCCGATCGCGGATCAAATAATAATTTACTCTTCTGAGAAATCAGAATCATGTATTTTTTTATTCCTCAGACTATGACGAATGAAAGATGTATAATATATTGATCAGCATCCATGACACATGTAGTGAGTAATTTATGCTTGTATTTACCATATAGATGTGTGTCATAAATTGTAATAACCGGGCGACATGATTTGAATGCTTCGATGCACGCTTCGTATGCTCAGAAAGTTTTCATCAACACCACGTTGTTTGCATCATTGACATCGATAGATTCTAAATTTATGAATGTCCCAGGATTTGAGTCTCTAATTGCATGAAGTATGATAAGTTTTCATAGGACTTGTCTCATTCACCATACACCAATTCAATATCTTTTTGCTTTGCATTGCACACCCTTCTTGTTGTGATTTTATAATTGAATGCCATTAATTACCTCAAGTAAAAAATGCACCTTAACCAAAGGTGATTGTTTCACATAAGCCATTAGGTACTGTCCATTGAAATTGGAATCAAGTCAAGGGTGATCTTCATTATCTTGGATATGGGTACAAGTATGTTGACCATGCAAAGTGCTTAATACCCATTGTTGATCGAAAGATCTGAAATGACCCCGCAATCTCCATGTGCACCCTTCACTTTTAAGTGCACATATGAATGACCATACATATTTATTGGACTTTTGAACATCGAAGTTCACATGATTCTCAGTGTGAAAATTTTTTATATCATGCACAAAGTCATGTTTCGTTTTATATGACATTCCCTTCATTAGCTTGTTTAGATGACTCATTCTAGTTTAAGAGAATTCATTAGAGCTATCTTTCATTTCAAGAGTAAGCAAATCGCCATAAAATGATACATCTCCATCTCTGGACAACTGATTGCTGTCATGTCTGCTACCGGAACCACAACCAAACTGACGTACCCTCATGTTATGGCTTGGGACATGAGAACGAGCATTCTCCTGAACAATCTCCCTCATTTAAGTCATCTTCTTCATCTACGTTATTCTTATGTGGTGAGCCACAAGTGTCGTCAACAACTTGAGATATATGCCTTACCCTACATTCATTTTAAGGAAGTGTTGGTTGCACTTCATTTTGGATATCAAGGGGTATATCTTGTTATGACCTGAACCCGGCTCCACATGGAACCCAAAGTTGGGGCGCCTTACTAACCTAAGACCCAGTTGTCCATCGAGAAATAGATCAAAACATATAAAACATTCCACACATACAACATAGCTAAGCATTTAATGAACAATAGAAAGTAAAACAATAGTCTGAAATAGACATCATGCCATAGGAGAAAAATAGAGTTCACAACGTAGCCATCACAATTGAAATTCAAAGACAGAAAACAGAACTACTAGTTCTAAAACACGCAACATTCACGACGATAGCAAGGAAAGTACCACAGTAGCGGAAACAGCAAAAACGAGAACAGACTACGGCTGGGCTCGATTAGGCCCAGCTCCCTCCGCAATCGATGGTACTGGCTACTCACCTCCCTGACCTAAACATAAGTAGCAGTTGTTAGCTAAATGCTGAGTAAAGTGATAATCTTTAAGAATATCTAATGCATTGACATTTAAAAGTAGAAAATAGTTCATGCATTTGTAGCTATTCATACATTTAACGTCTGTGTCTAATCATAAGCACTAGTTGTTTATCATTCAGGCATTCTAGCAAAGGTCCATGTTATCACTTGATTCACATGTTCCCTATGGAAATGATCTTGTTGCAGTTTTCCCACGATGTAAGACGCACACGTGACACTCTCCTGGTCGAGAGATTACCCCGTGTTAGTCCTACACCCGGTCTACCACCCTTGGGTCATGGTTGCGACAAAGCGGTGACTACGGCACGCGCGACAAACGCACGAGTAGTTACCCTGCACTGACACACGGTTAGTCCTTTTCACTAGCAAGTGATGAGTGGCTACTCATCATAGCTAAAAAGTTAAAGTTAAGCTAGAAACTGGGTTAAACAATATCAAATTAACAAATAAAAAGGGTTAAGTGTGGGAATAAAAAAAAGACCTAAAACCTTAATTCTGTGTTAAAATTACAAAATTAGGTCATAAAATGAGATACTCTTGAGAAAAAGGTCAAATAGTAATCCAAGTGTTAATTGGACACACAAACGAGTTTAAAAGTCCAAATCAAAAGTATAATTAATTTCTCTAATGTTCAATTGAGCACATATAAAAATTTGAAGGCATTTGGACATCATTAAGGCCTTGAAACTTAGAGTTTACATTTAGGTCCTTTATTCATCACATTTTCTTCTTTAAAAAACTTTCCCTGATCTATTTGTAACCCGCAGGGACCTCTTTGAAAGCCCTTAGGGTCCGTTCGGTTATCATTTCTTTCCACTTATGGACCTACCTATAATTATTCTACCCCTTCACAAGGGGCCTCTCCCTGCAAATTACCCATTAGATCCAGCTGCCTGCTGCACCCGCGAAGAAATGATCCCACTGTAGCGCGCGAAGAACACGGAGGATCTTGGCTGTCCAATCTCCCTTGATTATGATCTGTGGCCCGATCTAAATTGAAGCTTCGCGCGAAGCGACGTGTGTGCTCACCCAACTCCCCAGATCCCATCCTACAGTCAGATTTCAATTTGGCAGCCCGCACGCTCCTCTCCTCTCATCCTTGCCGCCAATTCCCTCGACGATTATCATCACCCACACGGTGATCTGAGCCACTGAGATTGCTACTTAAGCATCTCGGTGGTCGTGCACGCAAGGGATCGCTCTCTCTTACCTTCTTAGCGATCGTTCTTCCACTCCAGCTACCCCTCCCCACCAAATCCTTGATTTCACAGCCACCGGCTGTGAAATCCTCGACTTCTCTCCGACCCTCGTAATCGCTAAGGACCTCATAGCACCTGAGGACGACCCTGAAGCTTCACTAGAAGGCTTTTCCCTTCACTGAAGCTCACCTCCCTCCCTTCTTCCTCCTTAGCCACCGACTAAAGAGCCATAGGTCCCATTCTTCCTGTTAGAATAGTTTTATTGCTTTGTAGTTTAGCTGTAGCAGTAGTTAAGTAGATTAGCAGTAGAATTAGAGTTAGAATTAGTGATTAATTTGTTGTTCTGTTAGTTTAGTAGTAGGAGTAGAATTAGAGTAAATTTCCCCCCCTCACCTCCTCTGATCATCCCAGATCAAAGGGGACAATTTCACACAGTCACTGATCATGAATTTTCTCCCTCTTCATGTTTTCCATATCGCTTCTGATTCCCACAATTTATTTCTCGCAATTCACCCACTCATTAGACCTAATTTTAGATCTGATTGGTTTCTAACCTCAGATCTAAAATTAGCGTCAAAGGTCATATTAGGGGCTTCTCACTCATTCCATCTTGTTCACAAAAGTCCCTGATCTGAGCTAAAAAGTGAATCAGTTTGCCGGATTTTTCAATGAATTCAGATTTCAAGATTTTTATCCATTTGGGCTTTGAATGCTTTTATCTTGCAAACTGAAGAATTTTGATTTTGATTCACTGGTTGGCAAGGAATCTGAGGTGATTTTCAAGTCAAAATTCACCTCAGAAGAACCATAATCTGATCTGGATTTTCGTCAGGATTTAAATGTCTTGAATGTATGGTTGAGCCAATGAAAATCACTTAGTTGATTTGAGACTCTACCTGGCATCTTCTAGTTGATTTTGAGAAATAAATCTGATTTACTAACCTAAGGAATTCTCCATATTCCTTAAGGTTCCAGAGTTCTGGGATTGGAGTGTATGATTTAATTTGACTGATTTAATTCTTTCTACATTCTATCTATAGCATTAGAAAGAGTTAGATCAACTTCTCTGTTAACTCTGATTTGATAAGATGCTACTGACAAGGGATCTTGGTCTTGATTTGTCATCCCGAGTGATTTTTAGATGAATTGAAACCCTTGTTAGATTGTGTTGAGGGAATTTCTTATTTGTGTTTTGTGTGTGCAAATCCCAGACTTATAGCAATTTGCTACAATTGCATCTACATTTCCCCTAAAACTCAGCTATGTAATTCCTGAAACAATCACTTAAAATTCCTGATTAGGTTGTCTATAGTCTGATCTGGAATTTGATTGGATGATTCAAGCTATTAGGTAGCTAGATTTAGGTTTTAAGTTCTCCCTATTGTAGATTTGGTTCTATGGAGTCTATCTTAACTGCAGCAGCAGTTAAGACGTCTAAAGTAGAGTCCGGTTTGTGGTAGTGATTGGATTTTAGGAGTTTCAGCAGTTGCTTGTTGTTGAATCACCTTCTGCCTTGCTGCTGTTGTTGCAGCAGAGTCTGGTCTGAGATCATGTGGACAGTAGCTTAGGTTTAATTTTGTTAAAATACCTGACTGATGTATAATGTTGTGTTGAACTTGTATACAAGCTTTCCTGTATTGCAATTGATTTTTAACATCCTTTGAATGCTTGTAATGTTTATTTAAATCCTTTGTCAGCTAACTATTAAGTCCAACTATCCATTAAGTGAAATTAATTGAAATCTATCTTGATTTGCATGCTTAATTGCATATATCCTTTCCATATCTCATACTAAATGTGTTCAAGGCAGTTCACTGCCTTTTAGACTCCTAGGTTCCATCCTAAGCCTTTAGGACACATTAGACAACCCTTTAAAGGCTTAGGATGAGTGAAGTTTGAAATTAAATAAAAACTATAAAAAAATATAAAAAAATAAAATAAACCTGTCTGATTGAAGATCAGGTATTTCCCTAAATGCATACCATGTTTCATGGTACTCTTAACCCCTAACTTGGTATAATTTGCCAGTCGACGGTTGTGTATACCATGGAATTTAATAAAAGAAACTACATGTAAAAACACCAAAAACATCTCCTTCTCATCCATTCCTTTCCATCTCTTCTCCTACCTCCATAACATATATAAAACCCATAAAAAGCTGGAAAAAAACTCAAAAACACTTTAAAATCCTTTGTATACTATGTATATAGGCATATATTTAAGCTATTTAATAAGCCTACTAGCTATAATGTAAATTATACATAGTTATAATATAAATAACTGATGTATATATTGTAGTATATAATTTAAGCATTTAAGTTAGATTATACTATATATATCTTAATTATACAACTAATTATTAATTAAACTAATGTATATGTACAATAAGCTATATAAAGTAATAAGCACTATAAATAACCATATTAAGTTATAATATTGTATATAAGTATTTATATGTAAATAATAAACATACTAAACCCTGTACTTTAATTTAATTATATATATAGAATAAATAATTAATTTATTAAGTTAATAGTTAAGTTATTAGTTTAAATTAAAATAAATTAGTAGATTAAGTTAAAACTAAGTTAATTTATGCTGTATCTATATACTACTGTATTTTAAGTAAGTTAACCTAATTTAAGTATATTTATAATGTATACACTATTTAAATTTAATTTACAAACAAAACAATCCAAAAAGTTGCTATTTAAACGTAAATAAAGTAGAAATTAAACCTGTAAAATATAATAAAAATGTTTATAAAGTATTTAGACATGTATACTAACTATGTATAAGGTCAACTAGATCATATAAGAACTAATTTATACGTAAATAAGGAACAAAATCTAAAATTAAGTATGTATAAACTGTATACTTTAGCTAATTTATTTATACAGTAAATATAGTTAAAATTTCAAATTAATTGTACAATTGTACAGTACTATATAAATACTTTATTTTCACATAATTTATTTTTAATATCTATTAAATTATGACCCTCGAATTGAGGGCCAAAATCGCAAATTCTGCACAGCCGCGCCTGATTTCCAGCGCTGCGCAAGCGCTTGATTAGTCCCACATCGTGGGCGGGCGAGCGCGTAGAGCGCTTTAAGTTGTTTTTGTCATATGGGATGATCAGTCGTCACGGGCGCCGAGCGCCCGAACAATCGATTATCCCATATGATACTAAGCATTTCTGAGCATGAGCGTGGGGTTGGGGGCCTGTGTATGTGTGAGCTTAGTTTAAGCCTAAATCTGAGCATGAAAATGTAATTAAGCGGCCTAATTAAGAAATTAGGACACGCTTAGCAGAGGTCTGATCCCACCCAGTCTCTGGGTGCTGTGTATCCCTCTAAAAGCGTGCCTGCAAATTAAATAAATTTTTGATTAAGTAAGAGCCCTAATGACATTGTTAAAACGTGTAAGTGTTAAACGCTTAAGTGTTACTGACAACATAAGAAGAATGAAAGAGAGAAGTATGTATATGTATAACATATAACAGAAACCTATATAAATAGTATTTATAAATAAATATGTATAAGACAAATAAAGTATATATATATACACACGTAGCATAGCTATTTACATATATATATATAACTTCATAATTTTACTAACAAAATAAAATGTCACTGTAGGTGAAACAACTGTCGCTATAGATTCTTGTTTCCTTCTTATAGTTCGTATATAGTTTTTCTGAGGTCCAACGACATTTATATCTGTTGCTGTAGCTATTATATATGTTACTGTATATGTTAGTATATTAAGTTAAGTTAGTATGCTATGTAATATTAGTTAGTAGTGTATATTTATATAAGTATTAGTAATACATCTTATAAATAGATAGTATAGAATATACCTATGTATTATTTGATGCTTGTTTGTAAGTATATTTTTGTAAGCATTTTCATTGACTCTTTTTGTACATAATGAAACCCTTAATTCATTCTATAGATTCATTCATTCATTATTGATTGTATATAAAATTAATTATTTTTTGAATTTAAAGAATAATTTTGGACATAGAGAGTGATGTATATCAATAACTGTCTCCTAGTAAACGACCTGGAATAAACTAGTAAAAATTAGGTAATTAAAAAAAATGGTTGTGATAACGGTTTATATTTTCGACATATACTACAACAACAACGACATTTTTTATATGAACCGTGGATAATCATATAATGGATTTCATTACCATCAATTCACAATCATCACCGACCATTAGTGTATAGTGAGAATCACTCATCACACTTCATCAGTAAGCTCTAACGTACAACATAGAATAGAACAAGGGCCGCACCCCTCACCAGTCTGTGTACCCTCACTCGACTATCCCAGTTTGCCCAGTGGGTTCAACAGGAGTCGGTGTAGAGAGTCCATTCCTACCTTGGGTCCCAACCCAAGGGGAGGCTAGCTCTCTCCCTACACAAAAGTGACAACAGCTCTCCTCGGTACACACGTACAAAGACCAGCTCACTTTCCGTACCCAAGTCCAACCAACAGTCATGCCCTTGTAGGTGAGTTATTCCACCATAAATCAGAGTTTTCATATAACAGCAATTAAGCTATACTTCTAGCTCCCCATGGGGTTTGTTCATAATTCTTGTTTCACACTCAACGATTTACATGCATGTCTATTCACATCCAGATTCCAAACATTGAAATAGGCAATTTCCGGTATAACAGTAAAAGCATTTATCTCAATCGTCAGAGTCGTCATCTTTTCACATTTAGGTTATGACAAAAACGTCCAGGCATTGGGCACAAACAAGCATCATTCTCAATCTTAGGGTTATTTCATAACGAGTAAGTTCCATGATATCACACACATTTAGCAACCAAACCTAGATTAAGTGCTAACTTAATGCCTAAACCATAACTTAGGTTTCAGATAGAAATCTCTAGTCTTGACATTCACTTAACTGAACCAACGAAAAAGAGTAGAGAAAGACCACTCTACTAGGGGGTACGGGTGATATGGGGGCATGACCGACGGATCTCGTCACCTCTGTAGGTCCTATGCGCACTATGGACTTAGGGCCTACACCAAATCAACGGTCAAACAAGGCATTAATTTCGTTGACTAATATTTCAGTGCGTAAACTAGCTCTAAAATAGTGTAGAGACAACTCTTAAACGTAGGAAATTCAAAGAGCTTCCTAACAATACCTTGTTTACGCGATTCCGACTTCGTTTGGGCCCCAAAATCGACCTAAATACCTCTCCTGGTTCACCCGAATCGGACTAGGCAGGCTGATCTGGCTGGATCGGCCACTTGCTTGTAGCAGACGCACGCATAGGCCATTATCAGACATCTGGAATGAGTCCTAGACGTCTTAAACGCGCGCAGGAACCCGCCTAAAGCTCATGTTCCTCTTCCCATCGTCTGCTACCTCTCAAGGCCGTCTAGGGATGCAGCCAGACATCTGACACCTCCCACGGCCGTCTGGGGATGCAGCCGGACGTTTGACCCCACCCCCGGTCGTCTAAAAGCACCTCGGTTGCCGAGTATGCGTGCTTTCCCAAAGACCTCCTCCCTTACGCAGCTCGTCACCCTACGCGAGCTCAAGTTTTGAGCCCGTACGCGACACAGACGCCCCGGACAGACCTCATCTCGGGTCCTGCATGTGCCCGGACGTCCAGAGCTCGCCTTGGACGCCTGCGGAACCTCTCGGCCGTCTGTAGGCCATTGCAGGTGTCTAGTGACTGTAGGAGATGCGCCCGTGCCTTGCACGCAGCACCTCCTCACAGCGAACTTCGCCTCATCTGCTGTGCAGCACCTTGAGCCTCGTGCAATAGCAGCAACAACCCTCGTCTCTCCTTGCTTCCTCTCCCTCTTGAACTTTCCTCCTCCCGCTCCCCTCTCTCTCGATCTCTCCTTCTCCCGCTCTCCTCTCTTTCTCGGTTGAGAAGGTGTCACTGGGGATGAAGATGGGAGGGTGGTGGGTGTGGAAATTGAGGAGGGTTTAAGGGTTTTAAAGGGTAGTGGTAGGGTTTTAGGACCCATTGGGTGGGGAAAAAGGAAGGTAAAAATTGTGGAAACAATCCTAGATTCTTGAAATTGTTCACGTGGAGTCCAACATGTGAGAAACAGGGGTGTAATATTTACGATAGGACCCCTATTATTTAGGAGAAACACCTAAATGGCCCTTGGAGAGGGTCATTTCACATCACCTAGATCATTTCCATTGTGTACATCTATTGGCTCAACAGGCAATTCTTTGATAGACTGATCCACTCGAGGTATGTTACGTGCTTGCTATTGAGGCGGTTCGGGTGATTGTTCTGCAGGAGCATTGTATGGTTGAGATATACGACCACCCCCACCTTCAACCTCAACGTAAAGTTCAGTAAAAATATCTTTTCTCCATGCAGGAATCGCCCAACCCATCATGCATTCGAAATCATAATCATCACCAACAATAGTCAAACAATATTCAGTTCCACCTAAATGGGGAAAGCGATGAAAGATCTTACCTCGATGGCTTTCTTGAATAATTCCTAACCTCCTACAAATCCTGTCCAATAATTACTCAAACCTCCAATTTATATATATTTTCATCCTCTTATGTGGATCCTTATCATAATGCACTCCGCTTCCACTTAGGACAATAAAACCATTGAAATATAGCAAAGATGACACAAATTTAGCTATTGCAACTAACTTGAATAAATTGTAAAATCAATGAGATTAAATGACACCAAGTATGGATGAAACAATCACCTACAGAATGCACTTCTTAATTATAAACCAAAATAATGAAGTAAAAATTTAAAAAATACACTTTCATGGCCAGAGACAAATGTCATCACAATCATGAGATATACGTTGAACATTTTAAATTTAAACCCTAAATGTTAACCATTTCCCTACTCCAAACAATAAAAATGAAATGAATAAACTAAAGTAAAATAAACAATAATCATGAGATGTACCTTATTCAGGAGATACACTAACCTATATGATTCACCATATTTCAAATAATGAACTAATTTTCTCAAAACAAACACAAGCACAAAAATAAATCACTCTCAAACATTGAAATAATGAACTAATTTTTTCAATATAAACGCAAGCACAAAACGGAATCATTCACAAACATTGGAATGGAGCCAGATTGCCCAAATGGAATCATCACCCTCCAAACATTAATATTGTACTCTAAATTGTTACCCTAAATCATAAACATTCCTGAACTTATTCTCAAAATTTGTTCTTTTCTTCAGATCAACTTCTCATGCTGTAAAGGGTCCACTATTTTTTTGTGGGTTACAATTTAATGCCACATTCATCCTTTGGGGTGATTTGTTTAGTTATGTTCTCAATTCTTGTAATGAAGAGCAATGTAGGTCCATCAACAATTATTTTCTATCTTCACCATTCAAGAATCCTGAGTTACCCACCCTTTCCACTCAGGGCAAATGTGAAATCCTTAACATTTAAACTAGTGGACCTAAAAACCACTGGAAACCCAACCACATTTTTGAATCATAAACCCTAAACAATATAAGTAACATTAACAAAAAAAAAAGAGAGTTAAACTATATCTTTGGATGCACGAGGGAGGAGGGTGGTCTCGCACGAGGGAGGAGGTGGTTGGACTCGAAGCTGCAGTAGTGGGGGTGATCGGCCGACAAAGGAGCACGATGAGGTGGAACACGAGGGCATGCTTGAACGGTGAGGAGCAGGAGCAACAAGCTCGAGCAACAGCAGCATTAGCAGTAGGAGTAGTGGCACTCGATCGTTCAAATGACAGGGAGGAGGGAGGGGAAGCTCGGACGTGTAGGGTTATAATAGGGAAATCGCCTCTTTAATAGGTGAGTTTGGGAGAGTTGTAGGGAATGCACAGACGTGAAAAACACGCCTTTAAAAGATGCGAGTTCCTTGAAAAAATGCCACTCCCAAACTTGCCTCTGCTGTAGGCGAGTTTATCACGGTTAGTTACCAATTTTAATCCCCAAAACGATAATTAAATAATATTTTTTCCTAATTACCCTATTAAGAAAAATTCTTCTTTCGTAAGGGGGTGGCTTCTTGGGGGGATTTAAATATCTCACATTTGGCTACTATTCATTACATGATGGTTTTGGTGGAACCGAACTTGGAGAACCTGATGAAATTTGGCTTTTTACAGCATGGGTTCGGATCTGATTATGGATCCGGAGTAGATATGTGTCGTTCAAACTTTCCTTGGGATGACAACTTAGTCCCATCGATTTCTCGTGCTTCTCCTTGTTCCTAGTCAGTTTCTCGTGGCTTGTTCCATCTGTTATGTAGGAACATTACGTGGTGGCTAGTGATGATCTCCTCCCTTGTGTGATGGCCTCAACGGTGCCAAGGGACAATCCTTTGGTGCCTGATTTGGATGTGGCAGGGTGTCACAAGCTTATTTGGGAAGGAAATGTGATTGGGCATGCGAAGCGGCGGGTCAAACCAAGGGTGGTTGGGCTACACCATTTGCTATGTTAGGTGGTTTGGGGGGGGGGGGGTTGCACACGACCCAAATAAGGCTTGCATGTTGAATTGAAGTCCCTAGAGGTTGGTCTTATCGCCAAGGCTTTGGTACTGGTGATTAAAATGTCGTCAACGTATCAATGAAACAAAGGATTTTGATAAAATGCCATATCAACATGGCATACTTATCGAAGTGTAGGGATGCAGCATGCTGACGGTATGTCGGTTTGTGCTGTTGCTTGCTACTAGGTTGTGCACGACTACTGTTCCTGGCTGTTGCTATTGACTGCACTGTTGCTACTGTTGCATGAGTTATGTATCACATATTGCCAAATTGAAAGATATTGATACGGGTTATGTATCATTTTCCCCATATATTGGCTATTTGTATCGTGGGGGGACAAACCATTGAAAATTGATTTTTTTTTTTAATCTCAAAATATGATTTTGTTCTCCTAGAGTCTAGGCATTTTTTCATATTGTAACATTTTTACCCATTTTAAGTCATTTTGAGTAAATTCCTCGAAATTCCCTGATATCAATAATATATCCCCTTTTGAATTATAATTAGCATTTTTCTTCTTATATTCTTTAATTTTAGAAATAGTTATCCATTTAAATAGAAAGTATAAGTCAGGGTTTATGGCTTAAATGAAAATATCTATCGATTAAAATAATTATTCTTAAAATTTCAATCATTTTAACTAATTTTGTCATTTTTGTCAGCATGCATCGAGTGCCTTTGAAATGAGCTATTGTTGTGTCTTTAAAATTTTCGAAATTAGACGTCAAAACACTGACATTTTTGCGGCATGCCCTTGACGTGCCGTGAAATGCACACTTGAAAATTTATTGAAAAGATTTCGGAATTGTCGTTTCAAACCTTGGTGGATTGTCTATAGGTATTAGTCTTGGCAATAACATCTAAATGATAAGAGGGCATTGTGGTGGTATCATAGAGAGAGATGAGGCTGACGTAAAAGTGGCTCTTGTGGTTGGGGCTTGGCATTCAATTTCAACAGTGGGTTCTTCTTCTATTTATAGTTAACATTTTGTTATGGAACATGAAGGGGATTTGAAGCTTTGATCGACGAGGGGCTTTGGTTCATTATGCTCTGGAGTAGGGGGTGGATTTTGGGATGGTGCAAGACACGAAGTTGAAGTTTTTGAAGTCTTCTATAAAAAAGGAGCTTGGTGGTAGGTCATTTAACTCTTTTTTGGAGGTTGATTCGGTTGGAAGGTTTGGTGAAATGCTTATTGTTGAGGCTCCTATTTATCTTGTCTTTTCTTTCTGTTACTAGCTATTTGTAGTTTGTTGTTTCTTTATGGAAATGCACTGTATGTTACCCACATCTCTTTCTCTATATTAAGAGATGTAAGGTTTCCAAGGAATATAGATTGAACATTTGTTTCCCACTTGGTATCAGAGCACCGGTCCTAGATAGTGGCTCTAGGTATCCTACCCCTCAGCCTTCTAAACCCTAACACCAAATCCAGCTCTTATCTCCTCCTTCCTCAACAGCGGCAGCGGCCTCCGATGACCCTCTTGCCGCATGCAGGTGCCCTAGCGGCCCTTGGCGGAGTCCCTGAGGCTCGATTCAGCCTTTGAGGCTCAATTTAGCCCCACGTAGGAGCCCTAGCAATCGAAGGCGGTGCCCCTAAAGCCCGATTCGACCCTTGCAACGGGGCTGCAGCGGTGCAAGAGCCTCTAAACCACCGAGCAGCGATTAAGCAAAGGTCGATAGACCCAACAGCGGCGCTACAGCTGCACTGCAACCTCCTACAGCTACTGGCGGTGGCACTACTGGTCCAAGGCTCACTGGCGGCGCCCTACAGTAGGTGCTAACGACGCTGCCAAGCATTAGGTAGCATCGCGGTGGCCAGCGCTCGAAGAAGGCGCGTGGTAGCATGCTGCAGGGGTAGCAGTGCACGGTGGTGTGGTGAGCATGGAGGTGTGTGCGATGTCGCTAAGCCGTATCTGACATAGCAGTTGCCTGTTGCTACTATGTAGGGCGGCAACAACCTCCTCCAACTACCCAACGCCTTCAATTCTCTTCATCTCATCAGCAGGTGATCGACTTGGCCCTAGCAAGTCCTCTCTGAAGTCGTAAGTCTGTGGATTCCACATGGTGATCTATGGTGTCAATGAGCCTTGTATGAAGATCTAATTCTTCATTAACTGCCAATGCAATATGCTTAGTACTCAATACCGTATCCTTCAGTGGATTTGAGAAGCAATGCCGCTTCTGCATCATCTAGTTTATGAAGTGATCAAGATGATGACATACGCAAGCATGGTGCATATAGTACAGTATGGCTGGTGGACTCTGGTGCCTCACAGCATTTTGTGGTGATCATAGTCATTTTCGATCACTCAATTCTGTTACACCAGGGAGAATGGTGTAGGTTGCTGATGGCAGACACACTTTAGTTGTTGGCCAGGGGGAGGTGTCTATTACCACTATGTTGCGGTTGTCAAGAGCACCACATGTACCGGAGTTTCCCATGAGTCTGTTGTCCGTGAGTAGAATTACAAAGGATCTTCATTGTAGGGTTATTTTTGATGACATTGGATGTATTGTTCAGGATAAGCTCATTGGGAAGATTGTCGCCAGAGGTACAGAGGAAAATGGGCTTTATCACCTTGGCCATGAGCCATTTGCAGGAGCTGGTAGGTACGATGGTGGGAGTGCCTTATAGTGGCGTGTTCATCTTAGTCACATGCCGCTAGATCGCCTCAAAGGGGTGATTCCACATATTTCACCTGCTACTACTATTAGACATGATGCTTGCCAATTAGGCAAGCATCATCAGTCTTCCTTTCCTGGCAGTGTTTCTCCTGGATCAGCAGCTGCTTTTGAGTTACTCCATATGGATGTTTGGGGACCAAGTAGAGTTCCAAACAGGATGGGACATTGGTATTATCTTGTTGTTGTTGATGACTTCACTAGAGTATCTTGGGTATTCCTTCTGAAGACCAAGGGAGATGTTGGACGTGCCATAAAGACACATCTCTTGGAGATCAGGACTCAGTATTCTGTTACACTGAAGATTGTACGAACAGATAATTCCCTTGAGTTCTGCACTGGTAAACTTACTGAGTTCTATAGGACTCATGGGATTATCCACTAGACCACTTGTCCTCATACTTCACAGTAGAATAGGGTTGTAGAGAGGAAGCACAGACACCTAGTAGAGATTGCCTGCACTCTACTTATTCACCACAGTGTTCCATAGAGATATTGGGCGGATGTTGTTTTAACGGCGTGTTACCTCATTAACAGTATGCCGAGTTCAGTTCGACACGAGCAGATACCGATTCTTCTGTTACATCTCAGATGGTGAGCTTTTTCATGTCTCTTAGGACCTTTGGGTGTGTTGCTTTTATCCATGTGCCATCATCAGGTCGTGACAAGCTTGCTCCTCGTGCTGTTAAATGCGTCTTCTTAGGCTACTCCAGGAGTCAAAAAGGGTACCGATGCTATGATCCCATCCACCACAGGCATTATATCTGCGCTAATATGACTTTTCATGAGACGACACCATACTTTTCTGTTATTGGATAAACGAGTGTTCATGATGAAGCTGTTCCCATGCCTATTCCTCTAGTTCCATGTAAGGCGATTATGATCTCCACACCTTTGTCGACTTCTTCAGATTCTACTATTGCCGTGAATGACTACCAGAGATTGCATGGTCCGTTGTAGACATATAGTAGACCTCATGTGACACTACAGAGGCCTCTGCCTGCCATAGTGACCGATCTTCCACAGGCAGTCGAAATGGGTTTTGGTGACAGTGAACGTTTAGTTAGACCTGATCCCCCTGACAGTGCAAGTCACCATAGTAGTGAGGTTCCCTATATGGAGACTCAACCAGAGATACTAGATGAGTCTGATCTTCCTATTGCCATTAGGAAGGTGCTCCACACGTGTGAGTCTAGATATCGGGTTGCAGGCAATTTGGTTACAAATGGTCTTGGTTCTCAGTTTAGTAGCTTCTGTCATACTTTTATAGCTTCATCCATTCCATCTACCTACCAACAGGACATGTTTGTTCCAAAATGGCGTCAAGCCATGGAGGATGAGATGGCAGCACTCTGGAGCAGACAGACTTGGGATCTCACCTCACTTATTACAGGCACATGACTTGTTGGCTTTAGATGGGTCTTTGCCTTGAAGTATAACCCTGATGGGTCTATTTCAAGGTATAAGTTCAGGTTGGTGGCAAAGGGGTTCACCCAGACATATGGAGTAAACTTCTTTAATACTTTCTCTCCCGTTGCACAACTTGTCACTGTTTAGGTACTCATCTCTGTTACTGCCCACAGAGATTAGCAGTTACATCAGTTTGATGTGAAAAACGCCTTTCTTTACGGCGATCTTCAGGGGGAAGTTTATATGCAGCAGCCCCTAGGTTCTGAGGTTCAGGAGGAGTGTGTCTGCACACTCCGAAAGGCCATTTATGGCCTAAAGCAGAGCCCGAGAGCCTAGTTTCAGAAGCTCTCAGATGTGTTGTAAAGGATAGGGATGTAGAGGTCTTCTTCAGATCATTCTTTGTTTGTCAGGAAAATAGAGAATGGTGTGGTAGCTCTACTGGTTTATGTGGATGACTTGATTATCACTAGCACTGATGAGTTGGGATAAGACAAATCAAGGAATCTCTTACACAATAATTTGTTATGAAGGATCTGGGTCAGCTTAGATATTTCTTGGGGATTGAGGTCGCTAGGAGCAGAGATGGGATTGTTTTTTTTTTTAAAAAAGAGCAGAGATGGGATTGTTTTTTTTTTTTTGAAAAGAGCAGAGATAGGATTGTTCTTTCTCAACGCAAGTATGCGTTGGATGTTCTTCAGGAGACCAATATGCTAGGGTTCAAGCCAGCCAATATTCCTTTGGACCCCAAGACACATCTTCATGATGAGGAGGTAGAGGCAACAGATAGTAGAGCATACAGACAACTTGTGGGCAAGATGTTGTAACTAACTATCACCATACCAGATATTGCTTTGACAGTAGGCAAACTTAGCCAGTTTATGGAGAGGCCAATGAAGTTGCACTGGCAGGCAGCTATGCAGGTGCTGAAATACTTGAAGAAAGCACCAGGTCGTGGTATTCTCTTTCAGAGAGGCTTGCTTATGACAGTGGTAGAATATTCTGATGCTAATTATGTAGAATGTGTGCTTGATAGGAAATCCACCACTGATTTTTGTACCTTTGTGGCAGGTAATCTGGTTACCTAGAGGAGCAAGAAATAGGGGTAGTTTCTCGCTCCAGTGCAAAGTTAGAGTATAGGGCAATGGCCCAGATTGCTGCAGAGATGGTCTGGATACGATCTCTCTTGCATGATTTGCATGTCCAGATTGAGGAGTCCGTGAAGATGCAATGTGACAATCGGGTAGCTACCTACATAGCCAACAACCTGATGTTCCATGAGCTCACCAAACACATTGAGGTAGATTTTCACTATACTAGAGATCTTATACAACGTGGTTTGTTGTGCACTACTTATGTGACATCCGAGGATCAGACGGCTGATGTGTTTACGAAGCCTCTATCTCGTTTGGCATTTGATTTCTGTTGTTCCAAGCTAAGCATGATTGACATCTATGCTCCAGCTTGAGGGGGAGTGTTGAAACTCATATTTATATTATCTTTTGTTTCTGTTACTAGCTATTTGTAGTTTGTTGTTTCTTTATGGACATGCACTATATTTTACCCACATCTCTCTTTCTATATAAAGAGATGTAGGGTTTCCAAGGAATATAGATTGAACATTTGTTTCCCACTCTTATTATGTGGAAGGGGACTGATTTCCAGCTGGGCTTGAGCAAGCAATCCTTTCGGTGTTTGTCTGGGGTCTTCACTAGAATTTCTGATGGGACAAAACTTATGCTCACTATAGTGTATGAACTGTGTAATGATGGGGATCAATCGCAATTTTGGGTGGAATTAAGGCAATTGGGAAACTTCGCTGATGGCAGACCATGGCTTATTGGTGGTTACTTCATTGCCATTTTGACTTTGGAAGATCGGCTTGGTGGTAGGGGTGATCGGTCCTTGGAAGGGTTTATGGATTTGGTGGTTGAACTAGAGTTGATTGATCTGCCAACTAGTAGAGTGCATTTCATGTGGAGAAATACTGTTGGGGTAAAATCTAAAATTGATTGGTTCATTTTCTCAATTTCTTTGGTCGAGTGATTCCAGTTGGCAGAAGTGCATGCCAAACCAAGGCCTTTTTCAGATCATACATCGTTGGTGTGGGGCTCTAATGAAAATGCGAGATTCTTGTCATACTTCAAGTTTGACAAATCTTAGCTTTTGGAATTGGGTTTCAAGGAGATGGTCACGGTAGAATGGAACAAAAGGCATTTCTCTAGGTTAGCAACAAAAACTTTTGCGGAAAGGTTGATGAACCAACTGTCTAAGTTGATCTCTTTTAAGAAGGAGGTTCGAAATATGAGAGAAAAATTCTATTTGGAGGCCCTTTCGTGTGTTGATAACCTTGATAGACTTGAGGATTCAAGAGATTTGACGTTGAGTAGAAAAAGTGGAGTGGCAAAAGATGCCAGGGGACATTGCTAAGGAGGATCACAAGAAGGAGATGGATTAGAGATAGCATTCTAGATAGTTGTGGTTGAGGGAAGGTGATGTGAATAACAAGTTCTTCCATCTTGCTATGAGTTAGTGACAACATTCAAATTTAATCTCATGGATCAAGGTGGATGACAAGGTTTTCATAGGTAGATGACAGATAACACGAGCTCTTAACTTCCATTATTACAACTTTACTAGACGAAGGAGCATGGGCAGATGGGAGTGGTTCAATTCGGAGGTTCTCGTGCTTGGTACGGGTGGCAAGGAGTTGATAAGGAGAGGCTTGATGGAGGAGGAAGTTTTGGTTGCTATTAGGGGCTTGAAGGTGAAAGGTTCACCTGGCCTGGATGGTTTCCCAATTCTTTTTTGTAAGGAATTTTGGGATGTGATATGGGTTGATTTTTTTGCTATGTGGCAAGAGTTCTTTGTGGGAAATTTTACTTTTGAGAGGTTGAATAGATATTTCTTATTCTTATTTCCTATGAAGTCGGCACTAGAGGGGAAGAACATTATCGACTGATAGCACTGTCCAATTTTGTTTATTTGATTGTGGAAAAGATCATTGTGAATAGATTGAGGGAGGTGTTTCCTAAACTTATTAGCCTTGTGCAATATGCTTTCATTAGAGGTAGATTACTTCAGGAGTCCTTCATTATGCCTAAGGAGATGTCATCTTGGACCAGGAGGAAATAGAAAGGTTTCTTGTGTAAGGTGGATTTCTCCAAGGTGTTTGATTCTGTTTCATGGCTGTATACGTGCCAAGTGTTGAGGTGGAGGCATTTTCTTGAGTGGATCTCTTGGATTAAGAGATGTGCAACGACCACCTCATTCTCTATTCTGGTGAATGGCAGGGCAACGGGTGTTTGGATTCAACCACAACATGGGCAAGGCAAGGTTGTCTGTTAGTTCCTTTGTTGTACATTCTAACAGCTGACATGCTTGCAATGAATCACTTCAAGGCCTACTTTGGGGGGGGGGGGGGGGGGGGGGGTGGGGGAGGGTTGATAATGTGTTTACTGTGCCTTTTAACAATTCCTTGGTGATGCCACTCCTACAGTATGCAGATGATACTATCTTTTTTGTTGGGGGGGGCATGGAAGAGGTAGCTCATTTGGAATTCTTGGTGGGGATTTTTGGAGAGTTTACTAATCTTACTATTAACTATGGTAAGCCAATTTTGGTATCCCTTAATATGTTGGTAAAGGAGACAAGCTCTTGTTCTTTGGCTCTAGGCACACCAATCGGTAGTCTTCCTTTGCTTTACTTGGGATTGCTATTGAAAGGGAGACATAGTTCTTCTGTTGAGTGGTTGCCAATGGTTGAAAAGCGGTTGCCAATGGTTCAAAAGCTTGAAAATAAATTGTCTGGTTGGAAAGGTCGTGTGCTTTCTAAGGGTGGAAGATTGGTGCGTTTGAAATTGATTTTGTTTGCAATTCTTGTATTCACCATGTTGGCTTTCAAGGCCACAAGGGGTATTGACTTTTTGGAGTAATTTGATGATGGTGATGGAGCAAATTAGGCAATTTTTTGAGCCAAGACTGGGGAATGGTTGGGCTTTCAAATTTTGGGAAGATGATTAGACAGACAAAGGGAGCCTCTCCTCCAAGTTTCTTAGACTTTACGCTTTATCTCCAATCAAGTGCATCATGATTGATTAGTTTTGGGATGGGTAGTTGATTCGAGGAGTTGGGTCTTGCGTGCCTTCTTTTGATGGGGCTTTGTCTAACTCTCGTGCTATGGTGCTACAGGAGTTGCTCTATGTTCTTGATTCTTTGGTCTCAATTGTTGGTTGTTGTGGTCCTCTAATAATTTTTCTACTTAGAAGTTGTACAGGTTGTTGAGGGGTGTGGTGATCTTGGAGGATGGGTACTTACACCTTGGTTGCTCCAATTTTTTGGAAGATAAACATGCCTTTGAAAATTAAGATTTCTTTGTGGTTGTTGAGGAGAGGAAAGCTCCCCACCAAGGAATAGATTAGAAAATGTCTTCCCAATTGTGATACTGTGTGCCCCCTTAGTGGGGTGGATGATGAAAATGGGGAACATTTTTTGATGAAATGTGTTTTGGTGAGGGATCTTTTTCTTGCCTTGAGGTTGCCGATGTGGCTAGGAAGGACTTTGACGGATGCATGGAGGTCTTTTCGTAGCGGGCAACATGTGGATTTGAGTCTCCAAAGCAAGATGGTTGCAGCGCTGTGGACTGCCTCGTTACAATAGAATCATTCCATTTTAAGCGAGAAAAGGTGTGGTTAGAAAATGTGGCGAGCGATGCAATTTTTTCTCTGATTTTTGGGTGCAATATCTATAAGTATGCTCTAACTTTTACTTTTTAATGGAATGGAGCGGATGACTGCAACCTACGGTAGGCATCCTTTGTTATTCAAAAAAAAAAAAAATTCTTGGTGTTATCATGGTTATATGTATACTATGCCTGCATGTGACATTTTTTTAGTATATGTAAGAATATGTTGTTCTATCATGCTTAAATTTTATAGTTCATTGCTGAGCGCCAGTCCTATCAGTGATTTAACAGTCTTAAAAGATCAAAAATTGGTTTGATATTGCTGAGCATTTAAGCACGTTCCCATCATTGCCAAAAAAGAAGAGAAAACTAGTTGCATTTGGTGACGTCTACAGTGGTATTGATTCTGCTAAGCCATGTTGCATCTGATTTGTCAGATCCAGTTTCGATTCATGCACTTAATGGTTAAGTTAAAAGCCCTGAAGGGCTCATTTGATTTTAGAAATAGACCATTGTCAACTTGTGTATGTTGACCAAATGACAGCAATGGTCTTTACATGGAAAGCAATATCTAGGCTCTAAGAGATTTTAACTGGAAATTTGGCAACACATATAATAGTTAACTTGTGACAATTTTTTTCTTTTGAAAAGGCAATCCTGTAATGATTTTTGTTGATAAAATATTGTTACTTATGGTAATTGAACTTTTTACACATTGAAGGCTATATTAACATAGATGATGCTTGTACTGAATAGTGAATGCAATGAACTCAATATTTACAAAGTGGAAAATTTCAGCCAAGATGTCCTCACGAGAGTGGAATAAAGCAACGATATCTGCAGTGGCGTAGCATTGGAGGGTGGATCCGTTGTCAACATATATAATGGTGACAGTTTCAATCCTGGCATCATATGTGACTGCAGATTGGAAGGTGGATCTGTCTAACACATTACCAGATTGTATACTGTCAATCACTCTTCCTGATCTTAATTTGCAGTGGTTTTACACTGAAGCTTTGCACAAAGAAAGGTATGAAAAATCATTGGTTTCAAGAAAGTTGCTTACAATTCATGCTGTGGTGAAATGTGTTTTTCAGGAAGGCATCTAATTTGAATATTACAGGAAGACTTCCGATGGAGTTGAAGAACCTTACCTACCTAAATAACGTGTATGTGTATCTATTTTCAGTTGTCACTATTTGCTTATCGCTCCTTTTATAGGCTTTTAGATGTATTTATTACCAAGGAGAATGACTATTTTGATACTTCAGAAAAAGCAACTATCATATCCTCAAGTGGAATTCAACATTCTCTTTCTATTAATTGCCTTTCAAGTTGACTTTTGAAGCTGTCAAGATTGACGCACGTGGAACGTGGAAGCTCCCTTGGCGTGTGGAAAAACAACTCAACAGGGGTTGTTCCACGTTGGAACAAGGAGAGCAACCACCGGCTACTTAAGGGAGGTCGAGATGCTGAGGTGGTCGACTTGGTCTTCAAACTTGTAAGGCTAGATATCCCACCACTCTTCTTCTTTGAGAGTCGTGCTCTCCATTTTTGTTTTTGGAAGAAGTCATGGTGTAGCCTCTTGCAACCTCTGAAGTCGTCATGTCTGTGGCAACTTCAATAGTTGTCGTGACGGCCACCATAATCATCTTCTCAAGATCGACAGACGTGAGAGAAACCATGCATGAGATGGTAGTAGCCCCACGTGGTGGTCTCTACACCTTGCCTGATCTTTAGGAAAGGAATTTCTTGGATCAACCACAAGTCTTTTCACAATCTAGGAAGTCGTTTCTTTTGGCAACCTCAAAAATCGTTGCATGGAATGTGTTGTTCTCTTCTTGGAGCAATCAACTGACGTGCAACCCCATACATAATATTTGATATCTTTTCTCCGGGAAAATCTACTTTTTTGAAGGAGAGTAAAAAATTAGATATAAGGTGTCAATTGAAAAGATATGAGGATCACAAGCCAAAAACTTGATAGATCTCCTCTACTTTTTTCTTGGCTTCGAACACTGCCCTTTTTGTTGACAACGTGGCATCGGTGGCTGTAGCAGTGGTGTCCATCATCTTTTATGATCTTCCTTCTCAACGTAAGGTGCTGGATTTGTCGAGGAAGATTCATCGGTGATGGAATCACACGCGTGTGGTCACGAACATGCATACACCAAAACAGCCTAGACCGTTGGTTCTAATACCATGTCAAGATTGGCATAGTTGGAGCATGGATGTTCCCTTGGTGTGTGGAAAAGTAGCCTAATAGGGATTGTTTCACGTTGAAATAGGTAGAGCAGCCACCGGCTGCTTGAGGGAGGCTGAGAGGTTGAGGTGGTCGACTGCTTGGAGAAGAGAGAGAGAGAAGTTTTGGAATAGGAAATATTATTGCTAACTCAAGAGACTTATAATAGGAAAGCTCTCTTTTATTTTTTTTGAGAAAAAAGAGAGATTACATGAGAGTGGTAATCATCCTGTCAATGCATTAACTGAGAAAAGGAACAAACTTACAAGTTTTGTAGCCAAAATTCAGAAAAATATTTAGCCACTCTCACTACATTCTCCACCCAACACCGCTCATTCTTGAAGACCTTACCATTCCTCTGCAACCAGATAGGAAGGCTCTCTTTTATAGAGAGAATATATCTCATAAAACAAGAAACAAATCACAACTCCTAATTAAGAAAGAAAAAATCCTTAAAATTAATTCCTAAAACCAACTTAACAAAATAACAAAACTTGGGACTCAAGCAACCAAAACTAGGACTCTTGGTCCTCCTTGATGCCGGCCTTGAGTGCCCTCTTGCTGTTGCCACGTGGCCTCTCTGATTTCCAACAAAAGCAATCATTTATGTTCAAAGTGAATGGGACTAGATGGACCATGTACTTTGGTCCAATTCTTTTAGAGTATTAGGAAAGAGTCCTAGTTTAGTTAAGTTAATCTATTTAATTAAGTTTGAAAGTCCCAAGTCCTATTGTAGTATTCTTGTTTCTATTTCCTATTCTTATTGGGTTTATTATGTAATTTGTTATTGTAACCCTCTTTATAAAGAGGGCTTAGGTTCTCTTTTCAATAATGAGATGCATTACTTTCTTCCACATGGTGTTAGAGTAGAATTCTGATTCCTAGAGAGCCAACTACCCTTTCTCTCTCCTATGTAGGGTTATGCCTCTACGTGCCTCCCATGTGTGTGCCACCACGCCCGTGCCCTACTTGTCACCACACACCTACACATGAGGCCCCTTCTTGCTCGCAGTGCATGCATGCATAACTTCTAGCCTTGCCCACTGCGGCACTATGTGTGGGTCCTCCTTGCCTCTATGCGCTACCATGCGAAGCGTCCTATTGTGTCATGTGCTACAATCTTGGTGCCTTATTGCTATTATGGGCGCTGAGCATGTGGTCTTCCCCGCTGTAGATTGCTCCATAGCGCATGGTTGCCTTCTCTATGTGCCTCTTGCACCTCATCTCCTGGCAGACTGTGCACACTATCACGTGCACTGCATTGCCATATGTTAATACAATAAGTTACTAGTATGCTCTTGAAAATACATTTTGATAATAACAAAATCCTTATTGCTTTTTCTATACAGTCTCCTCATTAACATTTTAGGACACAAAAGTAATGAATCTTGAGACCAATGGTGCCTAGGACGGATTTGGAAGATGAATTTTTGTTCATTTTGTTCATATAATTCTTTGTAATGGAACCTCATAGATGCTTTAGGAACATAGACACTCTTGTGACGAAAAACTCGACGTGCCTTTATGAAAACTCATTTTCGTACTATATCAAAACCTAACGATCCTACAAACTAGTTCTCTTTCATGCAAATGAGAAAGCTTTTCAATATTCAATAAACAAATTGACAATTGGTCTTCCCAATTTACTGCAAGAGACGATTGGAGACTTGGGCAGTGGAGGGTGAGTGCGTGGAGAGCAAGAGGGAAGAGAGGAAGAGGGTGGGAAGTGAGGGGAAGGAGAGCAGGAGTGGACCTTCGACTCCAATCTAAGGTCTTAAGGAGGTGGGGGTGGTGCAGTTCTCTGCTTCAATGTAAGGGTAGAGTGCATATGGCGAGGTAATGTAGAGACCTAGTTAGATGCCCGCGGTGTGGCAACCTTGGTCACCAAAGGGCAATTTGCAGGAGAAGTGAGGCTTCTTCGAGACTTGCTGAGGGTTGCGCGTTGCCTTTACTGCTTGTGGGAATCCCTATGAAGAGGTCAAGGTGCCTTGGTCCGCCTCGACCTTGGTCTTTGAGAACCAAGGAATTGGAGGTGGCCTTGGCTTAGGCGTTGGTTGGTGATGTCGTTGAGGGTCGGGCAGAGATGGATGTAAGGGGTGTGGTTGTGAAGGTGGTGGGGATGGTTGCATGTTTCAAGGTGGCGAAATTCAGTTATGGGAAATTCTTGCTCTTTGGCTTGGCATCCAACATGTTGGAGCTGGGAGGCGTTAGTCTTCTTGGTGATGGGTTATGGCATGGGCTTCGTACGATGAAGGAGGCTAGTGGCTTACAAGGGAGCGTCGAACGAACGTCCTTTGGTGAAGGCGATGTTGATGGCAGACATCACGGGGATCCCTCTTCAGTTGCGCATGCTAGAGGTGGAGGCGTGGTGACGCCTTTTGCGAAGCTCAACTCTTTTCAGGGGTTTAGCTTGATGGAAGGAGACATCTTTGCAATGTGTGCCACCATAGAGGTGACTCCAAGGAACAAGACGGAGGAGGTGGTGTCATGGCTTGGGAGTGCCTCGAGGTTGGTCTTCATTCAGGGAAGTGCCTGGGGTTGGGAGGTCTTATGCTCAGGTGATGGTCGGTGGTACACTGGCGAAGGATGGCAGCGCAAACATCAAAGAAACCTCGAGGCGGTTGACGAGACGATGGATTTGGAAGCCTAAGCATTATGCACGATCATGATTGCGGCATCAAATGCTTCGAGACGCGATCTTGCTGACGTGGAGCTGCACTTTGCGATGATCGATGGCTTTGGAGGAGGTGATCGGTTAGGTGCTGATGAGGGTGCACTTGGCGAAGAAGATGACAAAGGTGGGGAAGGTGATGCGTGACTTTTTAAAGTATCGAGGGGAGAAGCTAGTGCCAACTCTAGTTACTATGTGACCCCACATTGGCGGGTGGATGGTTCTGGATCCGAGTCTAATTCTTTACCCCACCATTTCATTTCGCCCTCGCGCTTTGATTACGTGAAGCTGGAGATCGCTGAAGGCATTTGCGCAGGGCTGAGCAACGATGATGGTGATTAGGAGGTGAAATATTGGTCCCTTCAATAAAAGGTTGAAGAGGAGGGTGCGGAGGAGGGCGATGTGAAGGAGTGGAGTTCCTCCACGATCTCAAGATGGAGGCCACCGGTGGAGATTAGGACTAGATCAAGGGGGAGGTTGCTCTATCGACCAAAGTGGATCTTCAGGGGAAGGGTTGGGAGGCTTGCATCAGCCATGACAGTACGAATGAGCTCCTGTGGTGGTGAGCGGGCTGTTGTTAGTGTGGTGACATAGGAGCGGGTGGCTTGTCAAGGTGAGGGTGGTCTTGGGAGTGTTGAGTGTAGTGCCAATTGCAGCAGTGAGGTTGCGAGGATGCAGAAGGACAATGTGGATGGTCGGGTGGCTAACATTGAGCAGATTTCAGATGATGAGGATCACCAGGAGAAGGTGCTTGTGGCGATGACGATAAGGTACTGGCGAGTAGTTGAGGGAAGTCTTCCTGGTTCCCAATGATTGCAGTTCTCTTGTGGAATGTGAGGGGGTTGAATAACCCCTTAAGGAGGGTAGTGCTCACTGGGTACCTTAGATCCTAGAGACCAGCTGTAGTGTTGCTCGAAGAAACTAAACTAGAAGATTGTAGCCAGAGCATGTGGAGAGAGGTAGGTGGTGGTTACTTGGGTGATTTTCTTGCACTTAATGCGATTGGAAGGTTCGATGGTATTATTGTGGGCTAGAAGGAGGATATCTTTGAGCTGGAAGAGTCTTTGGTGGGTTCCCATGTGTTGACATCTATGTTGATGAGGTGTAGTGACAAGTTGAAAATGGCCATAACTACAGTGTATAGCCCTACATATGGTCATGAGAGGGTGTGCCTATGGGAAGATTTGGCTTAGGCAGCAGAGAGGACTTGGAGGTGGCCATGGTTGGTTGGAGGCAACTTTAACATCACCCTGCGTGAGGATGATAGACTAGATGGTTGGGGACGGAGGGATCTTGGCTCTAAGGATTTTGTTGATTTCGTTGCACTACAAGGACTTGTGGACCTCCTTCCCACTTCACGTGCTTTCACTTGGAGGAGCATGTTAGGGCAGAAATCCAAGATCGACAGGTTCTTGTGAAACGTGGAAATGGTGGAGGTTTTTCCTATGGCAGAGTTCAGGCTAATGGATAGATCTTTTTCGGACCATACACCACTGTTGTGGCATGCAAATGAAAGAAGGTAACTCGGAACCTATTTCAAATTTGATAAGTCCTAGAGGCTTGAGGAGGGATTCAGGGAGATGATGGAAAACAAGTGGAGATCTCTCTAGTAGGTGGGATCGGCTGCGATGAAGTTGGTATCCAAGATGAGGAGTTGCAGCTTTTTCTCAAGAATTATAGAAAGGAGATCCAAGAGGAGCGCATAAAAAGAGGCATATGCCCTTGTGGGGCTCACAAGATTGGACAAATTGGAGGATGAGGGAACACTTTTTGAGGAAGATTCGGCGACTAGGAGAACACTTGCTTACGGTATAAGATGAGGACAAGAAGTTCGAGGTTGAATGGAAGGTCAAATCACAATAGAAGTGGCTTCGAGAAGGTGATTCCAACACTTGATACTTCCATCTGGTGGCTTCAAGGAGGAGGAAGAATTAGATAAATAGGCTAGTGATTGGTGATGGGCTGATAACACTGCATATGGGGTGATAATTCTGTTAAATAGGGCCCATCTTAAGAATAAAAGGCACAACATAAGTAGAATAGGAGCATTGCATGCATCATATACTAAGATTGCTTATAAAATTATATTAATGGCCATTTGTGTAAGCACTTGTCAAAGCAGGCTTCAGATGAGCAATTGGACCGCACGGATGGATTCAGAACGACGAACGGAGTCCAACAGACTCAAGATCGACCAAATCCGACAACCGGAACTCCTACAATGGACCCAAGAAGTTCTGACCGTTGATCTGATGATCAACGGCCCTCGTTGCGCCACATCGCCCCCCGCTCACCGCACGCTGCTTCCTCCTTCAGTTGGGATCAAATCTTGGCCATCGATCTTCGATCGGACGGCCGAGAACCGCGCGCCCGCCGCTATCGCCGCAACAAAGTAGCGGGCGTGGCGCAGCGGTGAGCGCACACACCAGCACGCATGCGACGCGGGTTCTAGCCACGCGAGGTGAAAAATCGAAGACGGAGAGGCGCACGGCAAAATTGGGCCGCCCGATTAGCAGCCGGCGGCCGAGATCGCGCCACGCGGCACGCCCGCGCGCATGCGCACTCGAGGCGCGATCCAAGCGTGCCCAAGGAAGGATCTCAGCCATCCGATCTTCGATTAGACGGCTCTCACGCAGCGGCCACGGATCGGGTGCGAAGAAGAACGGCGCAGGTGTGTGACCAAAGGGCTGGGGGCTTCACCGACGCTTTTGGAAGGGTTTTAGCGACGTCCCGGACGTCGCTAAAACCCCTTCTTCTTTTAGAAAGCCCTTTTCCCTATTTAAACCCCCTCCAACCACTCATTCAAGGCATTCACTTCCCTTGCAACTACTCTACCCCTCTCTTAGCTAGCTTTAGGCCCTCTTGTAATCGCTAGAGACGACGAGCCATCGACGGAGCCTTCTCCACCGCCGTGGCTGCCTCGCCGCTCTCTCCCCTCTCTCTCTCTTCCTCTCTTTTAAGCTTTCCTTTACTTATGGTTAAGCATGTATTTAATGTTGTAAGCTGTGAACTAAAGCTGCATGATTAATGAAGTTACTTTCCGTTCAGTGTTTACTTTATTTTCTGTTTAAGTAGCATGATCAAGCAAAGAAACGACTCTAACCCTAATCTCTCCCTCTCCCTCTCTCTCTCTATCTCTCTCTCGCTTTTCAACCGCATCTTTCGCAAGCAAAACTCCGCAATTTCCGTGACAAGTGACAAGCAAAATCCAATTTTCACGCCTCCCTGAGACCGACACTCGGACTCATCTCCGTTTCCTTACTTTAAAATCGGCGTTGCAAGTGCGACTATAATGACACTTAACACACACGCACGAGTGCACGTCATGGGCGGAGATAGGTAATGCAGCTGTTGAGTACTACAAATCCATCACAAGAGAAGGGGGAACTGGAGTTGAGGCAAATGGCATTAGGGATGACTAGGTAGAGAGTCTAACTACAGGGTTCACTGAAGATGAAGGAAGGCGGTTTGGGGCCTCAATGTTGATAGGTGCGTAGGTTTGGATGGTTTTCTAGTTTATTTCAACAAGGAGTTTTGGGCTCATTAAGGAGGATGTTTTGCAGGTATTGATCGAGTTTGCAGATGGCAACCTGGGTTTCAACAGACTGAATAAGTTCTATCTGTTTCTGCTGCCCAAGAAGGAGGGGGCTATGGAGATTGGTGACTATAAACCTATTGCCCTATCCAACGCCATCTATCTTATTGTGTCCAAGGTGCTTGCCAACTGACTAGGAGGGTACTTCGGTTGTTGAGCTCCTTTGGTCTTTATCTTTCTGTTGTTATCTTTATGTTGTTTTTGTATTTTTGTATTTCTTTGTGGGGAAGTCTTGTAATTTTCCCACCTCTTTATATTGAGAGGTAGGGTTATAGAGAAATGCAACCAAGTCATTTTCTTATACTTGGTATTAGAACAATGGTCCTAGGTCGGGATTTGATACTCTCCTTAATTCCTATACCCTTTTTTATTCTCTAGTAAAGAAAGAAAAAGAAAAACCCCAAGGTGCTTCTCTTTACCGTCGGTAGATTTGCATCCATTGGTAGAAAGGACCTCGAACTAGTACACCACCAACCCACGGGAGGGTTGTTGGACACTCGCCGGTTGGCTGGACCCTCCTCGACAATGAATTGGCCAACCCTTCGTTCGATCAAGTCGCCTCTAGCAATGATGTCACCCTCCACAGCTCAACTCGGATTAGGGTTTAGCCTCTAATCCAATAGTTGTTATGGTGAGCTCTCCCCACCATCGTCTTCCTCACCTTGAGGAGCACGAAATCTAACTTGTCACTAGTCGAAACCCTTGTTGGAGCTCCGTCGACGAGCCCCAACATTGGTACTATTGCCCAGTAACCCCCTTCATTGGATTAGGGTTTAGACCCCGATTTGGTCATTATTCTGACAAGGCATCTTGCTCAACATCTTCCTTACGACAAGGAGCACCAGTCCCTAAAGGTTGACGGCTAGAACCCTCGTCAGAGCTCCGCCTGACCAGCCATGTTGCCTTCAGTGCCGCCTGAGCTTCTTTGGGTTTGTTTTTGGGTCCTTTTTTTCTCCCTTGGTGATCTGATTTCACTTTGATTGCATGTTGACTCTTGTTTGGACCTTGGTTGAGGGACGAGATTGCATCCTCTAGTTTGTCCGAAGTGACATCAGAGCATATTTTTGAGATTGGAGCATATAAGAGCCTGTTCTTTTTCCCCATGGTGAAATTAGATGAGAACAATTACGCTCAATGGTCATAAACATTTCTAATGACTGTAAAAGGTCATGATAAGGAGCATATTCTCCTTCAATCAGAGCTTGCAGAGAAGACATGAAGGAATGCATCTTGGAAGGACAATGTCATGGTCTGAGCATGGATCATGAACTATGTCGTCCCACAGATTGGAGACGAGATTATGTATTATAGAACAACGAAGGAGATGTGGGATAGTTTATGTGACGCATTTCAATGAGAACTCTAGTAAAGTCTTCTAGATTTACAATGAGCTCTCACAGTTCCATTAGGAGGGTCGCCCGCTGCCATAGTATTATTCTATTTTGAAGGGGTCTTCTTGAGAAGTATAATGCATGGAAGCCAATATGCATATGTGCTTCTTAGAGGGAGTATTACAAAGAGGTTGCTGTTCTCCAATTTCTTTTTGGCCTTGGGCTAGAATATACTGCTGCTTCTCCCAACTTCTTACACTCTCAGAGCCTCCCTCTCTTGAGGAGGCCTATAGTAGATTCAACAAGATCACGATTACTTTGACCTTTGTTGAGTCTATTGGATAGACTTCTGCCCTAGTTGCTACTTCGAGGCATGGTAGAGGTGCTCCTGCGACACATGGCAGGGATTGTGGATGTGCACCTGCTGTGGGAGGCCTAGACATATAGAGGCTACGTGTTGAACCAAACATGGTTAACCTCCCATAGCTAATCGGGTTGTTGCTATCTTTGAAGCACTGAGTGACACAGTTCCAGTACTCAGGGCAGATTATGATGGGCTACTCCAGTACCTTACTCAGTTGACCTAGGAGACTTCTACTACCTTTGAGACAACTTCCTTTACTTCTTCAAGTACAATGCTTGCTCTTACGTCACAAGTAGATGATTAGTGCTATGCAGATTGACTTGTAGACTTTGGAGCCTTATGTCATCCTAGTGGAGACAAGAGATGTTTTCGTCACCTCAAGCATGTCCCTTCTCAGGTAAGACAATACATGTAGTAGATGGGAGACATTTTCATATAGTAGGACAGTGGGAGGTTTCTGTTACTCCCACACTGAAGCTTCTAGATGTTTTGTTTGTGACAAATTTTCCTATTAGTTTGTTTTCTGTTAGTAGAATTACTAAACAACTAAACTGTCATGCCGTATTTGACGCTTAGACTTGTACTTTTTAGGACATCTTGACGGGGAGGATGATTGATCATGAAAAACATGGTGTCTATTGCCTGGCAAGGTTTGAAACGCCGATTTCAATGTCGTGTCGATGAAATTCTAAGTGTGCATTTTGTAGGCATACCGAGGGCACACCATGGAAATGCCTGTTTTTGGATGGGCAGCCGATGAGCATGTCGAGGGCATGCCGATGCATGCCGACAAAAATGACAGTAGTCAAAAAAACCAACAGCAACCTCGGCATGGGCATCGATTTCGCTGACATGCCGACAATATCCCTGTAAATAGACACGTTATCTGTGTCGGCATGATTCCTGCACAAAAATGGCCTTCTGGCGACGTGCCGCCAACATTTAAAACAATGTTGCCTGGTCTAGTTTCCTTTCGTTGTTGCGTGCCATGGGGGTGTTGCTTTTGCTGTTGGGACCCCTTTTCAATGGCACCTCTGTCTTTGCCAACTTTCATTGAACATGCTCCAACATGTCATTCCCCATATTTCTCCTTCTGCTGTGATTACTTGCGACGCTTGTTAGCTGGAAAAGCATCATCATGGTTCCAACCCCGTTAGTCGTAATCCTGGGTCTATAGAGTTGTTTGAGTTGATGCATGTTAATGTGTGGGCCCCTAGCTGTATTCCTAATAGACTAGGTCATCATTACTATCTTGTGATCGTTGATGACTTTTCCCGTTTGTATTAGGTATTTCTTTTGAAAAATAAGTATGATTTGGGCACTATTCTTCAAATTTTTCTTCTGGAAATAAAAAATCAATTTTCTATTTGTGTTAAAATTGTGCTTTCAGATAATGCTATTGAATTATGTACTAGAAAGTTACCTATTTTCTATAAGCCCCAGCGTATTATCAAATCACTTATTCTCACACCTCACAATAGAAGAGGGTAGCTGAAAGGAAATGTAGACACATGTGGAGATGGAATGTGGAGAATTGGCAGGAGGCGGAGACTGCAAAGAAGTAGAGGAGGGTACGTCCAACACATGGACTGAGAAGGAGAGGAATGAATCTTCATGGTCGTCCAAGGGGCCTATTAATAGATGTCTAGGTTGGCTTGATGAAGGGCTAGGATTAAGCCTAAAGAATGGATGGCTAGGATCAAAGATAGGTGGATAGATAAGATTAGGTTTTATCGGAATCAATCAAGGGCTAAGATGTGATTAAGAGGTAGATGAAGGGTGATGGTTTAATCACCAAGTGGCTAACCATATAGGTTCTTGAGGTGTATGGCTAGCCATTAAGAGGAGGGATCTAGGTCATTGGATGGTGATTTGAGGGCTAGGATTAAATGGAATGATGTAGCTATCTAAAAGGGAATTAGGCATGGATAAGGGTAGGATCTTGGAAGAGGATTCTAGGCTATAGGCTAAAGATCTAATGGTGGACATGTAGGCACCTATGTGGCCATCCAAAAGGGTCTAGAAGAGGCTATAGTTGGCGGCTAGAATGGTAAGAGTGGTGTTTGTTTAGCATTTTTGTGGATAAGATTTTAGTTAGGTAATTTAGGTCTACTATTGAGGGCCCTAGGATGTAGATCTAAGGGTGAGGATAGGATAGGTGGATTAGTTGGCTGTCCAACAAGGTGTTTAATTAGTAGCTAAGGCCAGCCAACTAAAGTAAAAAGGGAAGGGATATAATGTGGTTAGGTTAGGTTTTTTGGGAGGGCTTAGCTCAGGTTCCAAGACATGATGGCTGGCCAATAAAGGTGGGAAATCAAGGTGCCTGGCCAACCACCTAAGGTGGAAATTGTGCTAGGGTGGCTAGGTTCTAGGTGTGGAAAATTATGTTTCTAATTAGGCTAGGTTGAAGGGCTAAATCAGCTAAGGTTTAGGAATAGGTTTAGCCTTAATTAGAACAAATGAGCTCAAGTTGATTTCTTATTATTGTGAAGCTCCAATCAGTCTCAGACTTGGTACCTGCAAACATGTAAACAATACTCATCAAGGCACCAGATATAAGTAGTAACAAAAATTACAATTTAACCCCTAAAAATACAATATTTACAAAATGCTGCAGTATGACTAATCTAACCTAATGTAATACAGTATGACCCAAATTACCCTCAAAATAGTAGTAATTAGGTAGGAATTAAGTAATTAAATATGAATATATCACATGTGTAGATGGGTGTTCACCATTAAATACAACCACGGTGGATCAATGGTTAGGCACAAGGCCTGGCTAGTGGCAAAGGGGTTCATGCAGACATATGGCGTAGACTTCTTTGACACATTTTCTCTTGTAGCCAGCTTTCCTTCCGTATGCGTCCTGATATCTGTTGTAGTCTAGAAAGACTGGCCTCTTCATTAGTTGGATGTGAAAAATGCATTCCTCTATGGTGATTTACATGAAGTTTACATACAGCAGCCTCCTGGATATGAGACTTAGGGGGAGTGTTCCAAAGTATGTTGATTATTGAAGGCTATATATGACATGAAGCAAAGCTCCAGAGCTTGGTTTCAGGAGCTATATGAGGTTGTTGAGACTATTGATTTTCAGAGAAGCTATATGAGGTTGTTGAGACTATTGATTTTTAGAGATCCTTGTTTGACCATTCTTTATTTGTCAGAAAGACAGGGAAGGGGATAGTTGTGCTCCTATTTTTGTTGATGATTTGATCATCACAAGAGATGATGGGATTAGCATAAGTAAGGTCAGGAAGTGTCTTGTAGGGAAGTTTGTCATGGACCTTGAACCGCTGAGATACTGCCGTGGGATTGAGGTGGCATGCAACAGGAAGGGCGTAGTGCTATCCCAAAGAAAGTATGCTCTTGATGTTCTGTAGGAGACTGGCATGCTAGGAGCTACACCAGCCAATATTCCCATGGATCCCAAGGCTCATCTCTATGATGAGAAGGCAAAGGCAGTGGACAACAGATTGTGCAGAGGACTGGACTGGTGGACAAGCTCCTATACTTGACTATTAATAGACATGATTAATAGACATGACATTTTCATTGGTAGTTGGGAAACTAAGTGAGACAGGCCAACGAAGTAGCATTGGAATGTACTAGAAGAAAGCACCAGGTCAAGGGGTTCTGTTTAGTAAAGGGACCTACATAAGTGCGGTAGCTTACTCAGATATAGATTATGCAGGGTTCTTAGTTGATAGGAAGTCAACTACGAGGTTTTGTATCTATGTGGTAGGGAACCTTGTGGCTTGGAAGAGCAAGAAACAGGCGGTTGTCTTTAGATCCAATGTTGAGTCAGAATACATAGCTATGGCACATATAGCTTCAGAGACAATTTGGGTGATTTCACTTTTTGTAAACTTGCATTTGTTGACACACCTATGGAGATGAGTGTGATAACAGGGTGGCCACATACATAGCCAACAATCCCATGTTCCATGATGGGACCAAGCACGTGGAGGTTGACTGCCATTACACACATGACTTGTTCTAGCAAGGCCTCCTATACACTACTCCAATCTACTTAGATGACTAGGTAAGTAGATATCTTTACCAAGCCACTACCATAATCATCATTTGATATTTATTGTTCAAAGTTTAGCATGATTGACTCAACTTGAGAGAGAGTGTTGAGCCCCTTCAATCTTTATCTTTTTATTATTGACTTTATATTCTTTTTGTATTTTCTTATTTCTTTATGGGGTAGACCTATACTTTTCCCACCTCTTTATATTAAGAGGCAAGGTTATGGAAAAGTTGAATCAAGTCATTTTCTTCTACTGCCCACCCCACCCCCATCACCTCCCTATTGCCGTCAAATGTCTTGTAGTAGTTCTCTACGTATGCCTTCGCCATCATGTTTGGATCCATTCCTCTTGTTTTTTTGATCTGCTGCGGCGGACTACTAGAATGGATTGACGATGTTTGTTGTTGTGTTGCAGGGGATCTCTGCCTGGTTGATGAAGCCGGAGATGGTGCAGCTCAACACCTTGCAGAAGTTGTAGAGGTTGTTGCTTGAGATCATGGCGATGGCTACGAGCATTGGAGAAGGCGATGCCGGAGGTAGAGATGATGTAGGTTTGAATGACGGTGCTCTCCTAACGGGTGCTCTCATAGGTCTTCATCTTGGTGGTTACCATGGCTGTAAGGAGGAGAGTTGATAAAACCCACAGACGATGTTCTCCTGGTGTAGGTTTGGTTGACGTTGCATCTTGATCGTGAAACACCTAATGGCATAGTGGCAGTTGTTGTTGTTTGGGTTCTTTTGAACCCTAATAGAAACATCCTTTTGGGCATTTTTACATCTAAAACCTTTCCTTTTTCTGTTGGATGATTGACTAGCTATGTCAAAAAAAGGAAGGGAAAGAAAAGAAAAAAAATAAAAAAAAAGGAATTGAAGGAAAAATGAGTAAAAAACTAGAAAAAAGGAAGGTAGTTGAAAAAAAGGAAAACAAGAAAAAAGAGACAAAAAAAGGGTAAAAAAAAGGAGAAAAAAAAGGAAACGAAGTGAAGAGAAGGGGGGAGAAACGTTTCTCTATTTATTTTTCTTTGCCATGTTGTTTCTTTAGGAGGGGAGAGTAAGAGCCTATTGTAACCCTATATAAGGGAGACTCATTCTTCGAGGTCCCTGCATGAGAGGTCACTATTGGTCCTTACATGAGAGGAATACTTTCATGGTCCCTATGTGAGAGATTTTGTATGGGTGAGGCTAGTCTTGAGGTCTCTAAGGGAGAGGCTCACTTTAAGTTCCTGTATGGGAGAGGTTCATCTTGAGATCTCCAAGGGAGAGGCCCATTTTGAGTTTTACATATGGGAGAGGCTCAGTCTCGAGGTTTCCAAGGAAAGACCCAATTCTAAGATCTCCAATGGTGAAGGCACTAGCACTATTTGAGGTCTCTATAAGAGAGCAATGAAAGTCAGCTTTAGCAATTCATTTACCAGACTCTAGCCTTGCTGATGTGTCATCATCAAAACACCTGCCGACAACTAAGAACGAGGATGTAGCTGTCGTCATTCGCTTAGAAGTGAGTCATGACCTAGTTGCATTTGTTGAGTGTTGTGTTTTGCTTATAAAAGTGAGGATTTATGTTGTACAAGTTGAGCATCTATGCTCGAGCTTGAGAGAGAGCACTGAGAGAGATGAATGTTATTGGGTAATTGGATAATGTGTAAGATCCAATTACAAGTATTTTAATACCACATACTGGAGTGGGAAGAAGAGGTGTGTGGTGGCATATAAAAGGGTCCTTGTTCCCTCCATTTATCTTTAAGAAAAAAAACATTATGAGATCACATCCATAGGGGCACTTCTCCCTTAGTTTTCTCCCCTCTTCGTGAGAGGCATTTCCATGTAAACTCAAGTATTTCACATTGTCATCAAAACACCTGCCGACAACTAAGAACGAGGATGTAGCTGTCGTCATTCGCTTAGAAGTGAGTCATGACCTAGTTGCATTTGTTGAGTGTTGTGTTTTGCTTATAAAAGTGAGGATTTATGTTGTACAAGTTGAGCATCTATGCTCGAGCTTGAGAGAGAGCACTGAGAGAGATGAATGTTATTGGGTAATTGGATAATGTGTAAGATCCAATTACAAGTATTTTAATACCACATACTGGAGTGGGAAGAAGAGGTGTGTGGTGGCATATAAAAGGGTCCTTGTTCCCTCCATTTATCTTTAAGAAAAAAAACATTATGAGATCACATCCATAGGGGCACTTCTCCCTTAGTTTTCTCCCCTCTTCGTGAGAGGCATTTCCATGTAAACTCAAGTATTTCACATTGTGATGCTTTGATTTTGTGTTTATTTTATTTTGTTTGTTTATTTCAACAAAAATCTCTTTAGCAACAACTTTTCTTTTGTCCTGTTGACGTTTAACGGTGAGTTTCTCATTTCCACAGGCTGATTAGTAAAAATTACCTTACTGGTCCCTTGTCTACATTTATAGGGAACTTCTCAGAAATGCTATACATGTAAGGGTCTTTTAAGGCATTAAAGAGATACCATTTCAGCGGCTTTCATGTGGTTATTACTGTAGTCATAATACGAATTCCTAATTGCTGGCTGCTGTCATTATAGAAGCATAGGATTCAATTCATTCTCGGGAGAAATTCCAAAGGAGCTTGGAAATCTCAACAAACTTAAGTCACTGTAAGATGTTCATCTTTGTCCAAAAGTATGCCGATATTCGTCCTTCTCTGCATAGCAACCAGAAGTTCTTCATTTCTTCCCACAGTCCACATTTTAAAAATTTCAAAGTTTCATGCTTGTCATCAATAACTTAGATATTTTAAGGCAACCCAATTTCTCATTTTTCAGGGACTTGGGCTTAAATAATTTCACAGGTCGACTTCCACCGGAGCTTGGGAATATCACTGGTCTAGAACAAATGCAAGTTACATCAGCATCTTTTATTGGGCACCATTTTAGGAGATCTAACCCTTTGCCGCTTTTTCTTCTAATTACTCTATGCTTGCTAACTTCACTGTTCTTATTTTGTAGGTACATGGACAGCAGCGGTGTCACTGGTTGCATACCTCTATCATTTGCAAAATTCACAAAGTTAAAGTTCATGTAATTAATTGCATTACATGAATGTTTTTTGGATTTTCAAAAAAAAAAGAGAAGAGGGAGGGTGTAAAAGAATCACAAAAAGCTACTTTACTTGTCATATTTGGTTTCAGGTTTGCAGGTGACAATAAATTTGGCCGAAAACTACCAGACTTCATTGGAAACCTTTCGAGCCTCCAAAAATTGTAAGATAACACCACCGAAAGTGCATTTTCACCTGGTCGTGAAGATACTGTTGAGGTTTATTACTTTATGCTTCTACTTGATCATATATAATGATAATTAGGGTTTTAGATTCATTAACTTTGACAATTTATTTGAACAAATACATTTCCCAAAAATCACCAAATTCAAAATCAAAACTGGTTTCTTTTTTTTTTTAAATCATGGTAAGTGGGATGTAGAGTGCTTTCTAGCATCGTGCTTTATCAACTCTATAAAGTTTACTTGATAATTCCATGAATATAGGATCACTTTTGGACCCTGATTAGTCATCCCTCTCTGCCATAAAAAAAAAGAGTAATTTATTGATAGGGTCCTAAATTATGATGCAATGATCTGGAAGGGTTAAGGGTCTAGTCATTTTGGGTTATTGTTGGGGGGTAAAAATGTCAAAATCAAGGGCATTAGTGATCATCAGTGGGATTGTTTGTGAGGCCTCATTGTCAGGAAAGATTAAGCATCATTTTGTTACAAATATTTAGCAGGACCTTTCAGACCAATGCATTATGTGTTGGGACCTTATCAGGCAATTATTCAAAAAAAAGACCTTTCGTTGAAGACAGGTGCTTACATGTCCAAACTGTTTTCAAAAGAGGCTTCACCAGCACCAATTGGGGCTTTTGCTGAGTGTAGAAATCAATACCCTTTTTCACAGTTTTTTTTTTTAAATTCCTCAACTACCCTTTTTTTACTCCAACCCCCTCCTTACCCTTTTTTTAATCTTTGCTATCTTTGTTTCTTCTCTCTATTTTGTTTCTTTTTCCTCTCTCTTTTGTGTAAAGATAACAAGCAAAAACACCAACATAAAAGAAAACAAAGAGCTAAGCAAAATGCCTACAGTCTTCCTCCTTGAGGTTAAGGTTTGAAGAACCCAAAATCATGTAGTAAACGCTGCTGAAAAAAGGAAAATGGTGAGCTTAAAAAGAAGATGAAGTGGAAGAGAAGAAGCTCTTCTCTAGTTGTTTTCTTCTCCATGTAGTTTCTTCTTCCAGACGAGCATTGGGAGAAAGGGGGAGTATTAGGCATGTATGAGAGCCTATTGTGAATCCCATATGAGAGAGACTTATTCGTTGAGGTCCCCACATGAGAGAAGCTCAATATTACTCCCTATATAAAAGGATCATATTCCTGATCCCTATATAAGAAAAGTTTACTATGAGATTTTTGTATGGGAGAGATTTGATTCTTAGTTCCTATATAGGAGAGGCTTACTTTGAGTTTCCATGTTGGAGAGTCTCAATCTTGAGGTCTTCAAGGGAGAGACCCATTTTAGGATCTTCGATGGAGAAGGCACCAACGCTATTTGAGGTCTTTATGAGAGAGACCAAATAGAGCCAACTTCAGCAGTTCATCTACCAGACTCCAACCTACGCTAATGTGCCATCATTAGCATACCCACCTACAAGTAAGAACAAGGATGCAGCTGTTATCATTTGCCTAGAAGAGAGTCATGATCTAGTTCCATTAGTTGAGAGTTGTGTTCTACTTGTGAGAGTGAGGAATTATGTTGTATAAGCTAAGTATTTCATGCTCTAGCTTGAGTGGGAGTGTTGAGAGAGATGATGTTTGTTGTTGAGTAATTGGATGATGTGGAGATCCAATTACATGTTATTTAGTCCTACATAGTGGAAGTCAAAGTTAAAGAGGTTTGTGATGACCTATATAAAAGCCTTTGTACCCTTTATTTGTCTTAGAAAAGAAATACTGAAAGATCACACCCATAGGGACACTTCTCCTGTGGTTTTCTCCGCTCTTCTCGGGAAAGGATTTTCCATGTAAACTCAAGTGTTTCATATGTGATGCTTCCATATTATTTGTTTGATTTTCTTTCGATTATTTATTTCAAGAGAACAAAGTAACATTATACATATCTGATGAAAGAAAGGGGAAAACCATTTAAGCCCTTAAAAATCAAAGGTTGCATACATCAATGTTCACGAAGTTGCCATCTGGTTTCAGTCGACTAGGTAATGATTGGTTAGCATGTTGTTGATTGAGTACGAATGTAAATAGAAAATACCTAAATTATTACTATAACTAGCTTAAATCCATATTATATGTGTCAGAACAAAAGGAATGTACAGGTACAAAGCATAAAGGCCAGAATGTAGCGCAAGATCCATTAGTAGGGCATTAAATTAGCTTGAGATTGTCAAACACAAAATAAAGATGTTTGATACCACAAAGTGTGAAGTTCCACTTCGAGATCCATTTAGATGTGAGAGATGTATGCGTATTAAGTTAAGATTGATTTGGATATGTTATCTTAATCTCTTATTTGGACCTAACTTGTTGATTTGGTGTGCTAAGGGTAACGAAGGTCTATATATACGGAGTCATGTAACCTTCTTACTGTTGAAAACATGATCAACTTGTTATTGTTATTGTCAAAAGAAAGCCTTAGCCCTCTTTTTACATAGAGAGGGCTTAGGTATACAAGGAAACTGTTGGAGAATGTGTGGTTGGTTGAGATGTGGAGTGTTGGAGTGTGTGGTGGCTTATAAATAGACATATACCCCCTACTTATTTCTTTAAGAAGAATAATGAAATAATCAACCCTATCGGGGCCTTCTCCTGTAGTTTACTTCTCGCTCTTCGTGAGTAGAGTTTCCACGTAAACCCAATTGTTCTTATTGTTTTATACTTTGATATTATTGTCTGTTTTCACTCATTTTAAATTTCAACTTGGTGTTAGATCAATTCGTTCTTAGGTTTATTCTTTAGATTTTATCTTGCTAGTGTTATATGCTTTTTTATCAAAAGTTATATTATTCAATTTGGAGGAGGCACGACTGTTGCTACAGGGAGGAGATCGATTCTCCTAGAGGCTCGAGGCGAAGAAGTGTGCAATCTCACGCTGGGGTTGCGTTGGGGGCCACGCTGCTGCCAATGGGTGTGGCAACCACCCCACTGATCAGACGAAGGTCGAGACTTCGGTCTTAGCATCAAAGTAGCAGGAGTCAAAGTTGAGGCTCCAAGCGAGGCTTGTGCTTAGCAATGAGGAAGATGATGGATATGAGTCCACAATGATTGGCTGCAGCAAAATCAGCGACAAGGAAGAAGACGATGGAGGTGACGTGGATCTTGCGAGAATAGGGTGGCGAGGTAGAGATTACACAAGGTTGAAGGAGATCCACGTGTCTTGCGAAGATGGCGGTGAGAGATCATGCAAGTAGCTGAGGAGGCTTGGTGATGATGGCGGTGAAGATCGTGGCGAGAATATTGGCGGAGATCTTGTGCAAGATCGCTCACCCGAAGTGGAGGTCGGCCTTGGTCATGTATGCCTTAGGGTTCTCCCTCCAGTCCATGCGCGCGACATGGGCAAAGGAGATCATCTCACCTGGGAAGGAGGAGAATGGAGATGGGAAGCCCTTGAAGAGAGTCCCAGAGGTCAAAGGTGCTCAAGTAGAGTGACATCTCGTCTCTCTAGAAATGGCATGCCAGTGATTATTTCTTTCCTCTTTTATTTAAGTGTGCCTTGGTTGGTAGTTTAAAAAAAAAAGGTCATGAAGAGGAGTAAAAAAGAAGAGAAGAAAACAAAGGAAATAAAAAAGGACAAAAAAGAGGGCATGAAGAAAAAAAAAGGAGAAAAATAAAAAAAGGCAAAAAAAGGGCAAAAAAAAGAGTTTGAATTAAAGAAAAGAGGGGGAAAAGCTTTTTTCTTCGTGATATTTTTTTCCCACTGTATTTATCTCCCAGAGTTTTGGGAGAAAGGGGGAGTGTGGATGCCTATTATAGTTATTACCATTCGGGAGTCCCTTTGTTTGAGATCACCACATGAGAAATCACAACTCTGGGAGGTCTAGAGTTTCGAGGTCTCTAGAGAAGAGAGATTCAGTTTCGAGGTCTTCAGAGGAAGGGCCCATTTTAGGTTTCTATATGGGAGATCCAGCTTTGTGGACTTTAGAGAGGGAAATCTAGTTTTGAGATCTTTAGAGGAAGACTCATGTTAGGGATACTAAACGGGGAGTCACCAGTACCAGTAGAGGTCTCAAGAGGAGAGGCCTTTGTTAGAGCCAGCTACAGCAGTTCGTCCAAAAGCTCCAGACCTCGCCAATGTGTCGTTATCAGCACACTCGCCTACAAGCAAGAACCAATTGAGAGAGTTGTGTTCTATTGTGTAGAGTGGGATTTTGTTATTCTACAAGTTGAGCATTCCATGCTCCATTTTAAGGGGGAGTGTTGGAAAATGTGTGGTTGGTTTGTGTTGGAGTGTGTGGTGACCTATAAATAGGCATGTACCCCCCACTTATTTCTTTGAGAAGAATAATGAGATAATCAACCCTATTAGGACCTCCTGTGGTTTTCTCCCTACTCTTCGTGAGTGGGTTTCCATACAAATCCAAGCGTTCTTATTGTTTTATACTTCAATGTTGTCTGATTCCACTCATTTTAAATTTCAATTGGGACACCATAAAGCGGAACTCACCAAAAATGACTAAAAATAGTAAGACACCTATTTCCTACCACTTCTCAAGGTGGGGTATAGATATCAAGGTTCGAAATGCCGATTTCGATGCTGTGCCGATGAAATTGTAAGCATGCATTTCGTAGGCATGCCATGGAAATGCGCATTTTTCGATGGTAGATTTTGACGATTTCGATGGCCCCAAAAATGCCATTTCAGAGGCACACCGAGGGCATGCTGTGGACATGCCGACAAAAATGACAGAAGTGGTCAAAATAATATCAATTAATATCAATTGCAAGAAAATTAAACGGACCCAATGTAGGCTGAAAGGTCGATTTTTCTTATAATATAGTTGGGGTGGTTATCAGTTGGATAACTACCCTTTCCCTTTTCAAAAAAAAAATGCAAGTAACAATAAGAGTGTTATATTAATGTGCTAGTAAAATGACCATATGCGACTAATCAAAGCCCAAAATCTTGTGTGCGCGCGCGTGTGTGGCCAAGCCTGCCTTCGCCTTCCCGCTCAGGCCCCATTTCTCCCTTTTCAAACTCAGTGCCCAACCTTCCCGCTCTTCCCATTTCAAATTCGCCGCCAAAATTGCAGCTCGGACTTGTCGACATACCAACCATACTGCCGATATTATCGGCATGTGTTCTTTGCGAAACTGAAATCGGGTTTGTAAATACCGCGTTGCAGTATAGGTGAAATCACTTCGAAGAACAAATAAGAATTTATTACTCGAAAAATTAAGAATCCGAGGTCGAACACGGGGAGCAAACTGGTATTCAAAAACTAAGAACACAATCTCAAATTGATAAAATGTGATGTTCAACAATATTATGAAGCAAAAGAATTAAGTTCAATGTATATAAATGCTTCAAAGAGATAAATAGAGATAAAAAGAAATAGAATTAATTTCTGTCTATTCTTTCTTCTTCTCTTTTCTTTCTTCTCTAATTTCTTCTTCCTTTCTCTGCGGTTGCTTTTTCTTCTGTCTTCTTCTTTCTTTCCTTCTCTTGGTTTCTTTCCTTCTTTCCTCTGCCTTGGCTTCTTTCTCTTTCTTTCTTCTCTTCTTTGTCAGTGGCCTTGTTTCTTTCCTTCTCTGCCTTCAGCCTTCTTTTCTCTCTACGGCTCCTTCCTTCTCTTCTTTCTTTCAGCTGTGCCTTCTCCTTCCTTAAGCTCCTTCTTCTTCAGCCTCTAATTTCCTTCTTCAGATTTGCCTTCAAGTCTTCAGTTTTCTTCCTTAACTTCTCTGCCCTTAGCCTTCTTTCCTTTCCGCAGCTCCTTCCCTCAACTTCCCTTCCTTCTTTCTCTTCCTGCACAGAAGTGCAAAACCTACCCCTACCCTCTCCCGCATACGCTCTCTCTTCTTCTCTCTTAGGTTCGCTCTCCCAGAGCCAATCGGGTACACAGGTTAGGTCAAGTGCACCTGGGTCCAGGCGCACCTGTGTGGGTGGTGCGCGAGGAGTGCAAGGTTATCAGGTCAGGCAACCAGGTCCACAGAGGAGTGAGCGCGGACGAGGCGAGTGATCGGAAGAGGGGACCTCACCCCGTGATCTGAGGCGATAAGCTGATATCACAAAAACAATATAAATCACTCACCTGCGCTAAAAACTACCGAGGTGGGACTAAAGTTCCACTCGCTTCTTCGCGTGCCCGCAGGGAGAATGCCTGCTCAATTGCTGCAGCTGCGGACGGTGTGGTCTTCGATTATTGGGTGCACACTCCGCGCACCTGGGACTCAACTTCCTAGAGTGACGCGACCTGGAGCAAGCTTGCGAGCAAGCTTTGCTCGTGCTCCAATGGCGGTAGGGGGTCGAACCTGCAACTCACAAATACGGCCTCGTGGCCCTGTCAAAGCACATGGGTAGCTTCGCCGTGTCACGGCGAAGGTGATGCAGTGGGTGGCGTGGCACAGAACGGCCTAAGCGTGCGTGCCTAGGTTGGACTGTGGTCGTGAAAGTGAGTGTGTTCGGGGAGAGTGTAGGGTGCGTATGGCGGTCAGTGAAGGGGCGAGTGACGATCAGTGGATGATGGTGAAGCTTCTGTGGTAGGTGGCGAGGCGTGTGGGTGTGTGGAGCGATGGATGCGCCTTCGTCGGTGGTTTGCCGGAGATGAGAAAGACGAAGGTGGTCTATTGCTGTCGAAGGGGGTTTTGTGAAATAAAGAGAGGGCGAGCGGTGCGTGTTTGCCGTCGTCGGAGACGAAAGTCCTTAAATGAAGAGGCGGCGATGACGAGAGGGTTGAAGAAGCGCGTGCAGGTATGACGCGACGCGGAGGAGCAAGGCGGAGAAGACTCTGCCACTGGTATGGTGGCAGAGCGACGAAAAGAGGGAGAGATCGCCGAAGCTTGCAGGCTATTTGGCCAGAGATGGGAGAGGAAGAATTTGGGGGATTTCTGAGCCAAATCAAGCTTGAGATGATCGTCTGGGCCTGGGGGTTCTTTTATAGGAACCAGTAGAGGGCCTTGTGCTTGGAAGAGAAGCTTCCAAGCACAGGTTTCCTCGCCGAAGTAAGAAATCCGAGAGATACCCATATCTCTCGAGCGTTCGCACAAGAGATTGGGTGCGAATTAAGGCGTGTGATTGAGTTCACATGGTCGGGAATTCCTCAAAGAATCTCCCTTTTAAATCTGAGAGGGATTATCTGTGGAAACGAGAACTTCCCTCTTGAATCCTCGTCGGAGTAGGACTCCTCCGTTGTAAAGGTAGAGGGACATAATTGCAAAGAGTGGTGAGGAAGATAGGGGGTTTCTGCAAGGTTCTCGAAAGTTAGGGGCATAAAAGTAATTGGGTGGACTGTTTTGCAAAGTAGGTCAAGGTGACCTCCCCTTAGGTCCAAATTTTGGTACAAACCTAATTTGGACCTAAGGAATCCAATGATGAAGTTGGATTTTAAGTTTGACCACATTTGACTGGACATTTTGCACAAAAACCTAATTTAGGGTAAATAATTAGCTAGGAGCCCTATTTAGGTCAAAATAGGTTCTAAAGGTCAAATTGAAGGTTCTAAACCCTTGAGGATATTTTTCCATGAATTTTAGAGGGTTTAGTTGATTTTACCAGATCAAAACCTTGTTAAATTAAGTGAGTTTGTTTTAGGATTACAGAATGTCATTTAATTCTCAGATCTCACATTAACCCTTTTCTGATTGAACCATTCCACTTTTCATCTTGTTAAGACCAATTGACTCATGTTTAACCCCTGAGAAATCCTGTTGTTGCACTGCAATGGTAAAATTGCAGTTTTACCCTTTGTTTCTTGCTTTTCTTTCAACCTAGTTATTCTCTGAGTTAGGCCCTTCACTTGGTTATGTTGGAGCTTTTATTCTTTTTTCTAGGTCAAAATGAGCTAGTTAGGGCTCATGATAGTGTTCCCATTAGCATGCCAATGATATTGCCAATATACCACCGGCATCCCTGCATTTCGGTAGCTTAGCCGTGTCGACAAGGTCTCCCTCCAAAAATAGCCTTGTCGGTGGCATCTCGTCGGCATTTAAAACCATGGTAGATATCTAAAACCCTCAATTTGTCACACAAGAAATCATGTCGCTTCTTCTTGAGTGCCTTGGTAAGAATATCTGCCAATTGTAGGTCTGAGGAGACATATGGAGTGCTAATTCTACCTTCCATGACAACATTTCGGATAAAGTGGCAATCGACCTCAATGTGTTTCATGCGCTCATGGAAGACTACGTTGGATGTGCAATATAGGTCGTCAACTGATTGCCACAATAAAGTGCCATTAGTGTCTTAACATGGATACTATATCCTATAGGAAGGCCACGACCCACGTGGTCTCACACAAGTCGTGGGGCATGGCTCGATATTCAACCTTAATGTTAGAACGAGCAACTATGCTTTGTTTCTTGCTTCGCACTGCACAAGGTTGCCACCAAGAAACAGGGTGTATCCAGATGTAGAACGACAATCCTTTACAAACCTAGCATAGTCAACGTTTGAGTAGGCCCTAATATCCATAGATCCACTTTCCTTGCAGTATAGGCCTCAGCTAGGATTACCTTTGAGATGTCTCGAGATGAGGCATAGCTCATGCCAATGGCTGTAATGTGGTGCCTACATGTACTGGCTTGCTCTGCTAACTACAAGGCTAATGTATAGTTGTATGATGGTTAAGTACAACAGTCATCCAACAAGTTCCAATATCGGCTCACATCTTCATATAGGGGGCTACCCTCCTCTGTATCACGAATGTGCCGTGTCTCTCAATGGGAATGCCAGACGGCTTTTCTCCTAGAAAGCTATCCTCCTTAAGTATCTGTGGGATATACTATCTCTAAGATTAGGAAAGACCTTATCCTTAGCGACCAACCTCATTCTAAGGAAGTATCGTAAGTCACCAAGATCCTTTGTCGCAAAGGTGGTCTGCATGAAGGTCTTAGTCAGGTGAATATTGTCCTTATCTGCACCGGTCATAACCAGTTGTTTACATAGACGACTAGGATAAAAACTCTACTTATAGCTGTCTCCGCATTTCTCCATATAAAAATAGAATGATCTGAGGACCGTTAAAAACCAATCCTCTGAATCCCTGTGCTTAAGCACTCGAACCAAGCCTTGGGACCCTACTTTAAGTTGTAGGCCTAACTGCTATACCCAGGTATCTATCTCATGTAGACCTCTTCGGCAAGATCTCCATACAAGGAGGCATTCTTGATGTCCAACTGGTACAACGACCATCGTCAGTTAATTGCCATAGCAACAATGATCCTGATAGAGGATATGCGTGCCACTAGAGAAAACGTCTCCAAATAGTCAATGCCATAGGTTTGAGTGAAACCTTAGGCATCAAGGCAAGCCTTATACCTGCCAACAATGTCATCCGCTTGGTACTTAAAGGTATAAACCCATCGACAGTCTACAACAATAGCACCAGGAGGGCATGGTACTAGCTCCCATGCCCCCTTAGACTAGAATTTTATGGTTGGGGGTGGGGGTAGGCTAGGAGGAGGAAGATAAGGTTGTGATAATTGATAAAGAGAAGGGGATGGCAAAACAAGTGAAGGGGATTAGGAAATTCCATGAGAGTCTAGCTCTTATTGAGGGTTGAGACAATTAGATTAATAAAGGGCGTATTCAATTTGACGATGATAGTGAAGTACATATTCATGGTCTTGTTGCATCCACTGGGATGGGTGGCTTCTTGTCTTTGTGACTTGTGTTGACATGGATGTTTATTAGGGACTGTAGTGGTCCTTTCTTCATTCATTCGGAAGAATAAGAATATCCAATAACAGTACCACTTGGAAAATGATGACAATGTTCTTCATATGTGTAGAAACAAAAACAACAAGAATAGAGAAATCAATCACACTTGGACACGAAATTTATGTGGAAATCCTCCTTGATAGGAGGGAGAAAATCATGGGAGCGCGAGTCCTAAACCTCCTTTCTCAATGAAGGTTAAGTATTTTCTTTACTTAGAAAACAAGAAAAGAGAGGGAGTACAATATATAGTATCACGAGTTCCAAATGCTCCAGTAGATGTCAATGAGTTTGGCGCAACTTGTTTTCTTGGAGGATCTCTTCTCAAGCGCATCCTACATATCCTTGGTCGTGTTTTGTATAACATATTGGCTGTAAGAGAAGGGTCAATAGACTTCATAAGCCAATTGTTAAGACAAATGAACTGTTTATTCCATGGAGTCTTACGTGCCCTTATATAGAGGCACAGAAAGACAAATAACAATCCCACCCTTGTACAATAAAGAAATATAACAAAGACCTATATAACCCATACAACTCAACACTTCCCCTCAAGTTGGAACATAGGCGTCAGACATGCTCAACTTAGAACATAAGACGTCAAGCTGCTTCTTGGAGAGTGCTTTGCTGAAAATATCTGTAATCTGATCTTTAGTTCCAATGTAGGGTGTGGAGATCTTGTTCATAATAGCATCTCTAATAAAGTGGAAATCTACTTCAATATGTTTGGTCCTTTCGTGGAATGTTGGATTGATTATTGGTAATGAATGTGGTAGTTGAAGATAGGAATAGGCCTTGAAGTCTTGACACCAAAATCTTATAAAATGGACCTGACCCACAATAGCTCGCATGTAGTATGTTCTATGGTCCGGTACTCAGATTCTGCACTTGATCTAGAAATCATTGCTTACTTCTTGCTCCTTCAGGTGATAAGATTGCCTCCCACATAGGTACAGTATCCTGTAGTAGACCTCTCGTCTTCATGTGCCCCAGCATAGTTGGCATCAGAATAGCCACAAACGTCAAGATGACCGTGATTTTGGATAGAGAGTGCTTCCCAGGAACACGCTTCAAATATCTTAACACCTGAGGAACTCCATCCTAGTGAACCTCCGTAGGCATTTGCATGAAATGACTTAGTCGTCCCACAACGAAAGCAATGTTAGATCTAGTAACTGTCAGGTATGACAGTTTCCCAACTGTCAGGTAATAGTCTAGGTCATGTTGTTCAGTAAACATGTGGCTACCTAATCATTATCTACCTTCCAATCGGTAGACTTTACTGTAGGCTCATTCTTCGTAAGAATGTATTTCTTCCGATGAGATCCAACGAACTAGGAAAATGACAGGCTAAAGAAGAAAGTCGGAATTGTCCAACTTGATAGAGGTTTCTTGCATGTGTGGATATGCACTCGTGGTGGATAATCTCCTTATCAAGTCGCTCAGGGAATCTTTTTGGTCTCCCATAGTAACATGGTTTGTAGGATACTGTTGAACGGGATTTCTACGCTAAAAGTTCAAGTTTTGAAAATCACGTCATTGTAATTGTATAAAAATCCGTCAAATAGATAATTTTTACTGAAACTCAGAATGAGTCCCGGGTAGAACACAGGGAGTCGAACGTTTGATCAAAAATCACGTTTGATTTTATTATCACGAAGCATAGTAGCTAGTCCAATTAAATCTACCCTAGCTATCTCTTAAAGAAGAATTAATACAAGAGAAAGAAAGACTGATACAAATAAAGAGAAAATAGAAAGAGAATGAACAAACATTTCATAACCATAAATTAATGTTCATTACAACTACTTGCTACATTAGAAAGTAGGAAATCTACACTAGAAAGCGATAAAAGAGAAGGTGGAGAGAGGTTATCCTCCTCGACGGCTGCTTGGAGGACGAGTCATGTTGACAAAGCGCTCGAATGAGCGTGGTGAGATGACAGACGAGGGAGGACGAAGATGGAAGACGGAGGACAGGGCAAGGAGATGTCGCAGCAGGATCTACTTCCTGAATGGTGGTGAGAAGACAACCGCGAGCACTCCACGAACAGGGATGAGAAGGTGAAAAAATTCTATGTTAAAGTCTAATGGAGCATCCCGGGTTTAAGACAAACTCTTAGAACTTTAGAAGGGGTGAGAGAAGAGAGAAAGAGATGAAGAAAATGTGGGGGGAGTAGGGCCTTTTTATAGGTGAAGAATAGAGGGGCAAATGAGTCAATTCAATCTTAAAACATTAAATGAGGGGGTTTTTAGTGACGGATTTAAATGTTACTAAAGCCCCCACGTTGCTGAAGCACATGCCCATGCTTCCGCCTCCTCACCTTCAGCGCTGAACTGCTCCATCGCGCATATGCCTTCTCAGTCGTCCAATCAAGAGATCAGACGACCTAAATGCTGTCAAGCCGCTTTGCCTTCAAGCATTTTGCGCATCCACGTGCAATGAGGTGTATGATCGCGTGCCATCACGTGCGTGCAACACGATCTTCCAACCAACGCTTAAGATGGCACCGCGTTACACTCCCTTGATCGTTCGATGTGCATCATAGGGTTGAATTCAGCCGCACCCACACTTGCAATTGATTTGAAGCACTTGGCGATTCAAACGCGCGCCTTCTCTCCGCGAATGAGGGCGGTAGCCAATGTGCTACTCTCTCGTTTGTGTTGCTGATGAGAACCTCATCATGAGTCCTAACTAGCACATTTTGACCTAAATAAGTATACAAAAGCTCTTACAAAACCTAAGGGAAAGCCTAAATAAAAGAACTATAAACCTGAATATAAAGCAACTCACAAGGGGTAAAACTACAATTTTACCAATGCAGTACACAAACGGGATGTCTAAGGGTCTAAACATAGGTCAAATGGGCTTAACAAGAAAGAAAGTGGGATAATTTGATCTGAATAGGGTTATAGCAATTTCTAGGAATTAAATGACATTCTATAACTCTAAAACAAACCCGCTTTAATTCATGAAGTTTCAGGAAAGATAAAAGTCAATTAAACCCTCTAAAATTCATGAAAAAACTTTCCTTAGGGTTTAGAACCTTCAATTTGACCATTAGAACCTGTCTTGACCTAAATTGAGAACCATAGCCAATTTTTGACCTAATTTGGGTTTTGTGCAAATTGATTGATCAATCTTGGTTAAGTCTTGGGAAGTGGATTTTCGATATCTACATCCAGGTATATGCATCGAATATATAATGCCATAATTTTTGGTATTTTTGCAATAAAAGATAACTTTTTTGAACTTTGATGCTTTAAGTTAAAATAGAACTTTGTTTCTAGACTTTTGAGTGAAAAAAGGCATAGATTTCTTTAGAGCTTTTTGTGCTTGGATATTCATCAATTCCTCATAGGGAAACTCATTAACTGTTAAGTAGATATATGCCAAGCTCAAAGCATCAACTTGGTTGGCTTGATCTATTCTATGAGTCATTTGACGTGAATTTAACATGTTATAAGAAACACATATAACAAGATGCTGCTATTTAATTTGCCATAGAATAAGAAATTGATATTATTTTTTATTAATTGGGTAAACAGATCATCTTGTATGTGGTCCACTTACTCCTTGCATTTGTATAATATACTTGCAACCCTGCTCTTTTTTTAAAAAATATATATTAGTGAAGAAAATCCTAGCCATCACAGGACCCTGCCATCATTTTTCACTTCCATGAGAAGCATTTTCCACATAAATTATGTTCCCTTGTGCTTATTTGTTCCTCGTGGTAGTGCAGCCCTGGGTGATCCTAAGAAACTCAAAAGTCTGTGCCTGGTGTCATTTTAAGGGACTCTCTGGTGATCCCCTCTTTTGACAGTAATGGCAACTCTTTGAATAACAACAATAGCAACTGCAGTGGCTTCCATCAGACCTCTCTTTTCTGCAACAGGGGGAAGGGAGATTAAACAACCCCTACATCTAATCATCAAGAGTCCACTCATGAAGGGGACTCTACTCTGTTTGACTTCCACGGGGGAAACAAGGGCAGGAAGTGGCCCTTTAACCCCCTTTTCTACTGTAGTGGTGGTAGGGACCACAGTAACAACAACAGCAGAGTCCACCAACATCTTGCAGCAGCAATGTGTGCATTGGCCTTGCATCTTTAGTGGTAGTGGAAACTGAGTGGGGTCTAAAGACCATCTGATAGCAACTTGTGTGGTTGGAATCCCACCCCAACAGGTCTTGATCAGATCTTTTGTTGGTTGATTGTGCTTGCTCACAGCTGGTTTGGATTTGGTTTGGTTCTTTTTATGTTCTTAGATCGGCCTCTGCTTGGCCATGCTTCGCACGCATTGTCAAAATAAAACATAACAAAGATAAGATCTGAAAATGTGGAAGTGACTGATAGTTGGCTTGATATCTTGACTCTCTGGAAGAATCTATGGACCCCCATTGAGGTTCAAGGAAAATGAAAGTTGGCACAGTCCTCCAAAGAAATCAAGAAAAGAATGGATGAGTACAATTGATAGTGAGGTTCATATGGGTACATCACCTATCATGGCATGTAATGAGAACTACAATGGATATAATAACTCTTGATTGATGCCTTTCTACCACTGACTTCTAGGGGGTTTAGAGGGGAAAGAAAAGCTTGACCCAAATCAGTGGTAAAGCGGCTAGAAGGACCAATCGTCCAACCATGACACTTTCTTAGCTCCACTTTGTTCCTCTACGTGTCGCACCATTAGTTTTCAAACTTTGTAACTTTGTCCATCAACTTCCCTGTTGCCATAAAGAAAAGGGAATGTCAGGACCAAAAACGAAAGATTGACCTATGAATGAAAGGAATCTAGGTCCTAGAGGCTATTACCCTGAGTTCAGGCAAGTTTTATGAAAACAAGCTTGTTTGCGCATGGTAAATGCTGAAGTTGGAAAGATGGATAGTATCTTGTAACAGGTTTAGACAATGTAAAATCACTATCATGTGAAATTTTCTCTTCAGGAGGAGAATTTAGAATGGTGTGAAGAGGTCCTTGGTTTTTTAGGTGATCTTGTTCCTTTCTATATGTCAATAAAGGAGAAAAGGGGGTTAACAATGATCGTTAGCCTCTTGAATTCATTAATAAAAACTAGTTACAACAATTGTTAAAATATAGAAGTGGAATAAAATAAACACAATATCAAAAGCATCACAATCAAGAATATTTGGATTTACGAGGAAATTCCTCACATGAATAGGGGAGAAAATCATGGGAGCAATCCCATATGCGTGATCTCTAAATGTTAGCCCCCACAGTCTCTTATTATTTTGTTCTTTCCTTAGTTGTATTATTTTCTTTTTCCTTGAGAAGCACTTATGTAATTTTCTCATGTCTACATATTAAGAGTTAGAGTTATGGAATAAACTACTTGATTTATTTGTTCTAACTTGGTATCAAAGTAGTGGTCCTAGACCAGTGTCTGAACCCACCTTGATTCTCATATCCCTTTCCTTTCCACCAAAAGAAAAAAAACCCTAACCTTAGTGGCTCTCAAGGAGGCACTACCACCGTCGACCTTGGCCGGTCGGTGGACCAATCCTCCACCACAAGAGGTGCATTGTTGCCACAGGAGGTGCAACGTCACCACAGGAGGTGTAACGCTGCCCCTCTCTCCCTATGCAAGGGAACCACAGGGGTACAATGTTGCCCCTTCGCGACTATAGGGTAGCATCGCCCTTGTGCTGTGCTACTGATCTCCTTAAGCAACATCTTCAGGTGCATCGCCTGGTGGTGTTGAAGGTCTATAGCACCACTTGGGCTAATAGCTAGCGTTGTCGATGATACTGACTTGATCTCCAATGTTGCTTGGTGGTGTTGGTCATGATCCATAGCGCTTCCTGGTGACCTCCCCTTTTTTGTAGCATCCACCAGTGACAATGAGATCTCTTGGGTAGCGTAATCCTTGTGCTACCTCCAGTGGTTGTGAAGGATGTTTTTCAACCTGCTGCAGGGTCACCTGAATTAGTTGTGATGGTCTAATCTATTGTCTTATACCGACGTGAAAATTGGTTGTGGTTTGGTTGAAGTAAGATGGCATCCAAAGGTTCATCCACAGTGACATTTGAGCATATTCCTGAGATTGAGGGGTGGTACAACCCCTTCTTTGGTCCCATGGAGAAGGTAGATGAGACCAATTCCGTCGAGTGGTCATGAACATGTTTGATGACCATGGAAAGTCATAATAAAGAGCATATTTTGCTTCGACTAGAACTAAAGGAGAACAAAGGCCCTACTATTGCACATAAAGCCTTTGTTGTACCAGGCGAAATGCATGATACTGTCACTATTCTCAGGAGTGAGTATGAGATACTGTTTAAAGCATTTAGTCAACATGGTACGTCTTGAGTAGAAGCTATGTTAAACTCAGGCAAAGGAAGTAGATTGACTTGTTGACTCAGGTACATCTAGACACATTCGCAGTGATGTAAAACAATTGTCCACTATTCGTCCAATCCCATTAGGCAAAATTGTGCAGGTTGCAAATGGGCGACATTCTCCCATATCTGGTCAAGGGAAGGTATGTGTGACTCAACACATGAAGGTGGACAATGTTCTTTTGGCTCCTGATTTCCCATTAAGTCTACTTTCAATTAGCCAGACCACAAACTAGTTAACCTGCAGAGCAACCTTTGATGCAGTATCTCACGTTTGAACATGACCTCACAGGATGCACCATTGGGTGTGGTGGTGAAGAAGGTGGAGTCTGTCGCCTTCTACAGTCACCCTACACAGGTCGTATTTCTCTTCCATCGGGGGGTACCTCTTGCTACTTGTGGCATCTTCGATTTGGTCCTCTCCCTCTGCCAAATCTTTAGAGGATATTGGCACAAATTCTTCCGATTATTATATTCCAATGTGAGGCATGTCAACTCAAGAATCACCATAGGAGTACCTTTCCATGGAGTCAACATCAGGGGCCTAAGCCTTGTTCCAGTTAGTCCATCTGGATATCTGGGGACCTAGCAAGACTTTGGATCATCTGGGGCATAGTTGGCGATATGATTTGGGCTTTCTATTTGGATAATGGCATCATCCATCAAATAAGTTTTTCCCACACGTCCCAGCAGAATGGTGTGACAGAACAAAAGCATTGGTATATCTTAGATGATGCACGAACACTCTTGATTAAGAATAGTGTATTGGATAGATATTAAGGAGATGTAGTGTTGACTGCTTGCTATCTCATTAATCGGATGCCATCTACATTCCTTAACAAGTTTCCTATTCTATCTTATTTTTAGACAATGATTTATTTGGAGCATCACCCAAAGTCTTTGGTTGTGCTGAATTTATGCATATCCATGGGCCTAGTAGGGATAAGCTTGCTCCCTATGCCGTTAAGTTCATCTTTCTTGGATATTTGTGAACACAAAAGGGTTACAGATGTTATGATCCAATTAAAAGATGTCACTATGTCAGCGCATATGTTACCTTCCACGAGTCTGTTCCATATTTTTCTGTTGTCGGGAGAAGTCTTTCTCCTGAGGTTGTTGAGGTACCTATGCCTATTCCTCCTTCACCTTTAGAGGCAATCCCAATCATTGAACTTGTGCCACCACCATCTGAGCCATCATTCTCTAAGCCTATAAGCTTTTGTGAGCCCTCAGTTACATATAGATTTCTCGTCACTTATAGGCAACAACCTCAATTGAATAATATAAATAAGTGGAAGCATAAAAGATATCGTAGCATAGATCAATGAAAAACACCTGGGTTTATGTAAAAACTCCACTCACGAAGAGTGCAGAGAAAATCACGGGAGAAGGTCCCAATAGGGAGAGTATCTGCATTACTTTTCTTAAAGAATAAGCAGAGGGATACATGCCTATTATAGGTCACCACTCACTACATAATCTCACAACAGATTATGTGGGACTAAACTAACTACACATACTCCAACACTTCCCCTTAAGTTGGAGCATGCAACACAACACAAACCCCATTCTACATGACAAAACACAACTCTTTCAATCTGGTTCTTTCTTGTAGGCGAGTGTGCTAATGATGACAGGGCTGGAGCTGCTGGACGAATTGTTGTAGCTGGCTCCGACAAGGGCCTCTCCTCTAAAGACCTCAACTGGTGTTGATGGCTCCTCATTCAGTATCTATGTCATGAGCCTTTCTCTAAAGATCTCGAAATTGGATCTCCCATCTGGAATCCACGAAACTGGATCATCCACATAGAAACCTGACATGGGCCCTTCCTTTGAGGACCTCAAAACTAAATCTCCCTCCTTTAGAGACCTCGAAACTTTGAACCTCCTAAAGTTGTGGTTTCTCATTTTGTGACCTTGAACAGAGGGACTCCCAAATGGGAGATGACTATAATAGGATCCATACTCCCCTTCTTTACTTGTATGGAAGAAGAAAATAACAAAGAGAAAATAATAAGACTAGAGAAGAGCTTCTCCTTCAACATTCATCATCAATTTTCCTTTTTTTTTAAATTAGTTTTCCCCTTTGTGTTTGTTTTTGTTTTTTGTTTTTGATATTTTTCCTCTTCTCCTCATTGTTCCTTTTCTTTTATTTCCTTCTCTTTATTTTCCATCTTCTCTCCTTTTTTTTCTTGATATCTCCCCCCCCCCCCTTTTTACTCCAACTCAGACCTCTTTCTTTTTTTTGTTTATTTCTTCTTTCTCTCTTCTTATTAACTAAGAAGTATAAAGGCCTTGGCCGGTGAAGGACCAGGTGAACATAAGCATCGCGAAGGTCTCGAGTGTGGTTGTCTTCGAGGTGGATGTGATCGTGGTGGAGACGAGCCACGACGACGAGCCCTTCAAGGAGCGCCATGTCAGCAAGATCCTCTCCCTCAACGGCTTCTTTATCGAGATCTTCACCAAGATCATCGTCAATCTTGCCTCGATCAACGTCGCCTTCATTGTTGCATACACCTAAGGTTGCTAATTGAATCAAATGAACTCGAACATAGGTATGTTTGAGTTTGATAAAATATTCAATGTTCAAGTTCGATTCGAGTTCGTTAAATGTTCGGTTATGAAAGTTCGAGTTCAATTCGATTACGAAATCAAACGTTCTAATTCGATTCGTTATTAGTTTGTTTGCTTTGTTTAAATGAACATGTTTGATTAAATTTGATAATATGTTCAATAACAGTATGTTTGCTAACAGTTTGTTCGATAATAGTTCACTCGATAATTATCTTTAATGGCATTTTGAAATTATTTCATGCCATAAAATATTCAGCATGATCGAAACAATTTTCGCATTTTGATAATCAAGATAACTATATACTCTTTAATTTTCAGCGACAAACCAATGCTATTCCAATGTGAAATTAACCTATTTTGCAGAGGAAGAAAAAAAAATCTTTTAAGATTAAAACAGCTTGCACTTTAAAGATTAAAAAGTTGATTCAAAATTTCTTAATGGTTAAATTGTTATAAGTACAGCAACGTGAGAAAACTCTGCCATACAACAAAATTTTAGACTAAAAAGAATTTTTAAAATGAATAAAGAATTTTAAAAATGAACCTTAGAAGGCTGCTCATTGCAGATCTTATCATAGTTGATAGTTCTCAAGTGTTTTGATGACATCTTATGAGATAAGATCCTTCTAAGGCAAGAATTGCACAGATCTACCCCATGATTCCTCATCATCCTCCATGGGGCTTTTCAGAAAAAAATCCTATAAGTGGTGTTGGTGCTAGAGCACCACAATCGTTTATTTTAATGATAACAAAACACGTGTCATTTAATATTTACATTTGAAGTCTTAGATTTCAGGTTAATTGCAAATGGAGACGTGGTTAGACGGAGTTCGAGCTCGCATCCACGGCAGATTGGAGGAGCTTGATGGAGAACAAAGGAGCTTCGCGAGGAGCGATGGCTTGAAGAAGGAAGGAGATGAAGAATATGATAGATTTCCTTGTACTACTATATTTTTTGTTTCTTTTGTTGCTCTTTATTTTGTTTCTTAGATTCATGTTAAAGAGCTTCAAAGTATTCTAACAGTAATCCTAGGAACACTTGCACAACCCTAGGATACTTAGGTTTTCTGTAGACAACTTAGAAAATCAAAATAGGATTCAGACAGCCATATCAGACGTCTAATCTGAAAATCAAACATCTAATAATGATTTTTAAGACGTCTGACTGCTGACTCAGACGTCCGATAATATTTAGGCTGGACTTAGTTAGTTCTATTTGATAAAATCAGACGTCCAGACCTTAGTCCAGACATCTTAGGAGACGTTTGATGCCTTTGCCAGACGTCCAATTAGTGGACCATTAGCTACCTTAGCAAACGATGAAGAAATGACCGTTAGCCTCGTATCAGACGTCCGTACAGGACCCCAGACGTCTGATACATGACTGTTTTGCCTCGGCTGACCCAAAATCTCTTCTCAAAGATTTTTTAACTGTTGCACTCCCTTGGGAATCCATTCCCACAGAAAAGTAGGTTTCCAGACGTCCTGTATGTCGTTTGATGACAATTCACTAGAACCTTATTTAGATCTGATTCAAGTCAGGAAGGAAACCCGCCTAAAATCAAATGTCTGGCTTTGTTCCCAGGCGTCTTAAACGAATTTTTCAGACATCTGATGCCAGGACCAAACGTCTGATAACCCTGTCAGAGTCATGATTAATCCTGATTTCGACTTGATTCTCTTGAAGGTTGTACCCAGCGGCTATGAAAGCCTTCCAAGGCCATCCAAAGCCTTCCTAGGACCTTTATAAATAGAGGAGAACCCTTACCACTCAAACACACACCAAGCAACATACTTTCTACTCTTTTGTGTCAAAAAGAAGATCAAATAGAAGAAAGCTCTTGCTCTCTAAGCCTTGTTTTACACCTAGAGAGCTTGATTCTCGTTGCACACCCGCTCTCCCTCCACGATTATGAGAGCAACGAAGTGCTACCGCGTGGTTCACGCATCCGCGTCGTCGACACACTTCCACCAAAGGGAAGTTTCCTAACTCCTATAGAAGCTTAGTTTAAAAATTACTTTGTTGCCTCTATAGGACTATTTTTGTATTTTACTTTGTTATTTGGTTGGGTATTCACGTTGCGAATTCCCGTCTCCATCGAGGGACAAAATCCTTCTTGTGAAGAGAAGGGGTTGAGGAACGCTATCCTCGCACTTGTAGTGTGGTTGTAATTGAGGTTGAATCACGCTCATTTAAGTGATTCGTTTAGTGGATTTGATGAACTTGGTTGATCAGAAAATCCTAACTCGAGAGGGTTAGGTGGTGGTTTTCACATGGTTTAGGTTTCCACCTAAAAATAATTGTGTACATTGTGTGATTTGAGATTGTCTATTTTCTATTCCGCACTTTATTGCGTCACCCCCTCCTACCAGGTAAACTACAAGTGGCACTTTCAATTTTCATCTAGATAATTAACATGAGAAAGCGAGAGGCAAGATCCTCACCTTCACGTTGTTGTGATCCACATTGTTTTATGTAAGAAAGCTCACAAATTCCTGAAAGTTTTCTTACGTGGGTCGATAATGCCCACTGGAGCATTGGGTTGAGTCCAACTCGAACTCGAGGAAGCCTATGTTTTTTTTTGGGTCATGGGTCGAACCTAAGACTCAAAATTTTTACGAAGTCAAGGCCCGGGCCTAGCCCAAGGCCCATATTTATGGGGTCAGGGTCGGGCCAGGCCCGATTTCGATTTTCAAGCTGAGTTCTAGAGTTGGGCCCAAAAAAGCCCGTTAAAACCCATAAATTTTATTAGTGTCATTTTTTTGGATTTTTAAATAAGGCCTACCAACCAAATAAAGTAGACTTAAAAATACACATTATTTTCCTAAAAAATGTTAGACTTTGATATATAACGAAATTTCTTGCTTAAAATCAGTACGTGCATCTCCTAGCTAGTAATTTAAATTTATGTTACTTCGTTGTAAATATTTAAAGTAGGGATTGAACATAACATTATTTAATATATTATTCAACATAAGTTACATCACACAAAGTTATCATACGATACAAGTTACAAAATAATATCGTTGTCGGAGATGACCCACCGGTGAGAAATCAATTGGAAAAGAGAGGAGACTCAGCAAGACTCGTTAATGGATGCCTGAGATGGCGAGGGCATGAGGCAGCTTGATGCCTTAATAGAATAACCACGGGCACGACCACACAAGGGGGAGGGGATTCTGATTCTATGCGCGGGATTGAAGGGGATTGGGGAGGGTGATGGTTGGAATTCCTTTTTTAATTTTTAGTTAAAAGAGAAAAAAACATAAGGAACTTGGATGGGGTGGGTCGGGCCCAACGGGCCTTTTTCGATTTTTTCGGGTTTGGGCTAGGTCGGGTCTAAACCCAAGTTTTTTTAAAAAATTAAGGCCCGGGCCCAGCCCAAGTAATATTCCGGCTCATGCCGGGTCGGACTTTTTCGGGTCAAGTTCAGGCTGGGATCGAGCCGATCCGGCCCAATGCTCCACCCTAATAATTGGGATCGAGAAGTAGGACACAGCAAGAAGGTCATTATACGAGGATTTTCATATATTAAAGCAATTTAGACAAGAAAACATGGATATGAATAGCCATTCAAGAATGAACATTTAGGTTGATTACCTTCAAGATTCCTTTTTCAACAACCAGCCTTCCAGCAGATGAAGTTGCTCCTCCTGCTAAGAAGCTTGAATGCTGGAATACGCCTTTTTTCTTCTGTAAAATGGGAAAAAACAAGGAATGAATGAAACATAACACAGCCGTATAAATCTGTCAAAATTTTTTAAAAGAAGATACAAACCTATCCCACATATAAGTTCTTTGAAGTACTCAGAACAAAAATCCACTTTAAACACAGGGAGCCACTTGAAGAATCAAGAAGTTGCTTGTTATGTTTATAAATCCGCATATAAAATGCATTTTAATAGCTATTTCTATTTTTCAGCAGGATGAGATCCGAACATTTTGTAGAGACAAAAACAACCTAAGTAGTACACACTCAGTTACACACACACATAAGAAAAAAAAAAAAGAGGATGGTACCATGAAATTAACCATGATGGAATGGAGATATCGACGGTTTAGCTTTACCTGATTTCGCTTTGCATAGGAAAATCCGGTTGGGCAAATCGACTTGGGTCCTACAGGACCTACATGAAGAATAAATCAACAACTGAGTTAGGCCTAATAGTCCCCATCAGGAAATGATGGACGGTGAAGGGAATGGACGGTGAAGGTGGGTCTATTTGGGGAGGTATGTGGATGGTTGATGGAGTGATTGGATTGAGGGGAAATGATCAGGGAGTCGCGGTGGAGGTTGTAGGGTGGTTTGCGAGGTGGATGGAGGTGCGGAGCGACGGGAGCACCTCGCCGGAGGTGGAGAAGGTGACGATGGTCAGTGGTGTCAGTGGGTGGTTTTGAGAAATAAAGAAAGGGAAAGAAAGTGGGAGAGAGAGGGAGTCTAAGACCTACCTCTAAGGGACGAAAGGGAAGGAAATTCCACGTCAGCATGGTTGCCGGTCGTGGGGAAGATGAATACCTCCGTAGATGAGGCAGCAGTGAAGATGAGGCAGAGGCGACGTCGGCTGGTGTTGCGCGACGCGGAGGACTGTGGCGGAGTTAACTCGACCACTGGTATTATGGTTGGGCAATGAGAGAGAGAGGGAGAAGCCGCAGGAGCTTGCGGAGGATTGTTGCCGACGAGGAGAGAAGAATAAAGGAGGAACCGGCCCAATTTCAAGCTAAGGAGACTCGGTTGGATCTGGGGTGTCTTCAAATAGGTCTCTGAGGAGGTTTTGTGCTTGGAAGCTAGCAGGGAAAGTTCCATCGGAGATGGAAGCTTCAAAAGACCCAAATCTCTCATGTGTTCGCATGAAAGATTGGAAAACAATCAGGGATCAAAGATGGGTTCAGATTGGAGGGGATTACTCAGAGAATCTGCCTTCCAATTTTAGAAGGGATTCTCTAAGCAATCAAGGAGAAACCTCATTTCAAAGCTCACCGGAGTAGGATTCTTCTGCTATAATGATGAAGGGACCTATTTACGAAAATGATGAAGCTAGGGGGCTGTTTGTAAGGGTTTTTGAAAGATAGGGGTAGAAATGTAATCATACTGGACCTTTTTACAAACTAGGTCAAGATGAATTCCCCTTAAGTCCAAATTTTGGTCCAAACCTAATTTAGACCTATGAAATCCAATGGTGAAGTTGGATTTTGGGTTTAACCACGTTTGACTGGAAAATTTATGCAAAAATCTAATTTAGAGCAAATATCTATTTGAGATCCCATTCTAGGTCAAGATGAGTTCTAATGACCAGATTGAAGGTTTTAAACCCTAGAAAATATTTTTCTATGATTTTTAGAGGGTTTAAGTGAATTTTATCCTGACCAGAACCTTGGTTAATCAAGTGGCTTTGTTTTAGGGTTTCAAGAAGTCATTTAATTCACAGGACACACACAAACCCTTTTCTGTCAAATCTAACCCACTTGTTATCTTGTTAAGACCATTTGACCTTTGTTTATCTCTTGAGAAAATCCATGGTTGTACTGCAATGGTAAAATTACAGTTTTACCCCTTATTTCTTATTTTTCTCTCAGAAAGGTTATGCAATAAATTATGACCTTTGGGTGATTATGTAGGAGCATTTATTCTCTTCATTAGGTCAAAATGAGCTAGTTAGGGCATATGATGGTGTTTCCATCAGCACCTATAGCCCTTTCTGAGTGCTGCTATAACCCAAAAAGATGCACTTGACTGCTCTAGGTGCCAACTTGTTCCGTCCTGGTCTAGTAAGATATTCAAATTTCACACAACCAAACACCTGTGATGGTACATGAAAAAGTTCCTTTTCAGGATAGAGAACGTGCCATGGAATCTGGTCATGAATGACTGAGCTAGGCATCCTGTTAATAAGATAATAGGCAGTAAGAACTGCATCTCCCTAGTACATAGATGGCACATTATGATAAATAAGTAATATTTGGGCCACATCCAACAAGTGCCGATGTTTGTGTTCATAACCCCATTTTACTAAGATGTATGGGGACATGATGTTTGGTGAATAATACCATGTAACCTGCAAAAAGCAAACAATCATCCTGTACAAAACTCGAGCATTGTCGGAGCGCATAATCTTAATAGTAGAAGAAAACTAATTCTTTATTTGCAGCACAAATGTCTCAATCATAGAACCAACATCTGACTTATTCTTTAACAAAAATAGCCAAGACATCCGGAAAAAATCATCTACTACAAGTCTACTACCAAATAATAATGGTGACCCAATCGATCAGACACACGACTTGGGCCTAAATATCCATAAGCACTAGGACAAAAACAAAAGTGGAACTAAAACTGAAACTGTCAGAATAACTGGAGTGGTGATGCTTTCCTAGCTGATAAGCAACACATAATATCTCAGTAGTGGGAGAGATGTGAGGAATGATACGTCTGAGCTTGTCCATAGATAAGTGTGAGCCAACGATGCCATTGGAGTGCAATACCTGTTGAAAAGACTTCACCTTGACATGCTACTGCAACTGGCATCTTGATCAAGAGATACACACCCCCTCCTCATGTTTGTCACTATCGTCCACCTTGTAAGCTTGTCCTAAAAAATACATCCCACATCATAAAAAATAGCACAACAATTCAAATCTTTGGTGATTCTGCCAACAGAATAAAAGGCTGATAGGAAAATTAAGAACAAAAAGAATATCTAGTAATCTCTATGTGGGGGTGACTGCCACCTCCCCTTGACCATCAATCTTGGAGTGCCGACCATCTGCAACCTGGATTGTCTTATAAGGAGTGATAGATTGAATATGCTGAAAGTAACTGTGATCACCGCACAAGTGCTTAGATGCTCGTGAATCTACCAACCACATGGTATTATTACCATACCTACTACGTGTACCAAAGTTAAAATCTATACCTGAGGAGGCAAAGGTAGCAATATCTATGGATGTGTGGACTCCTGTGTCACCTGAGATGCTGAAGAACGGCATCATACTCGGCATGTGGAACAATATCTGACTGCTTCTTGAAAGACGTGACAACTTGATGGGCCATAGGAGGTCTACCATGCTTAGACCAACATGTAGCCTCCACATGACCCACATTGCCACAAAAGGTGCATATGGTTTGACGTATGCTAGCTTTCCCTCGACCGCGTCCACAGCCTCTACTAGAAGGGACTCCTTAGCCACCACGACCACCAGTATCAACAAGAGCTGATGTCTGTCTAACGATGTCTACAAAGAAAGATGGCACAACAATTTAGCTGAGGTGAGCATAAGCCTCCTCCAAAGTACGAAAGCTCAAAAAGAGTTAGCATCTGGAAAGTGGAACAAGTCGCTTTATATTTAGGACCCAGTCTTGATAAAAACTATAGTACAATGATCTCTCTACGGTACTCTCTTTGTGCAACACACGTACACATAGGTCTATAAGAGTTATACTTCTCCAGGAGACCCTTCAATGTGGCATAGTATTGAGGTAGAGATTGCCCTTCCTACTGGAGAGTACTTATCTCATGATAGATTTGGGAGACTTTGCTAGAGCTCTTCTCATGAGAATAGGTATCATGTAGCAAATCCTACATCTCCTTTGCAATCTTGTAGTACATGATGCCATCTCCGATGCGAGGCACAACTCCGTTCATGATCCAAGCCCGCACCATTGCATTATCTTTCTTCTATGTGGCATATTTCCCATCTTCACCATTGGTTCCCCCTCGAGTAAAATATATTTTTTTATCATGATCCTCAACCGTCATGAGAAACGTTTGAGACCACCTAGCATAATTAGTCTTATCCAACTTGGAGATTGAAACAAAAAACAGATTCTTATAGCTCCCTGCATTAGTAGCGGTATCCGATGTCAACTCTGAGCCACTCTGTGATGCCATCATGCCCAACAAGGATGGAAATAGCCACAAGCATAGCTATAGAAATCGGCGATTGGTATTCAGTCGGTGAGGTCACCAACTAAGGAGTATATGATATACGGGTGATTAATCGTGGATTAATTGGTGTAATATTCTTTAATATTTAAAATTGTAAATATAATTATATATACCATTATACATATTACATATACATATATATGAATTGAAATACACATATATATTAATATTATTTTTTGATATACATATTCTCTTAATATAGCTTCTATCAAATAACTATCAATATCATAACACATATAATAAGGTAAATAAACTAAGATTGGTACATCATAAATCTAAAAGAGACAAATTGGGATAAATGAAACAAGATGGACTCAGGACCGAGGGTTTTGCTAAGAGTTAAGGCTTTCATGCATTGAAAACTTAGGGTAATGGGAGAAGTTGGTTTAGTTGGGTGCATTTAGGTGTCGGGTTTAGTTGGATTTTGGTTTGGGAGTGTATTGTATGTGCATCAAAGCTAAAAAAAATTGAAGTCTTGAAATTGACTCGGTCGATTAATCAATTGATTAATCGGATAATCAGCCGATTAATCGGGTAGACTGACTGTAGGGTCGAATATAGGTACTCGGTTCGTTTTTGGACCGCATGCATTTATGCGGCTGATTAATTGGCCGCATAGAATGATTTTTGCACCCTTGGCCCCAAGAGTAGATTTGAAAATTGATTTCAAATCACAAAACAATTATTGCAGAGAGAAAATTGATCTTTTGATTATGAAATCTAAGCCAAGTCAGCTTGGAAAGTAGACTAAAATCTCATCAAGGGCCCTTGCGACTAGAATAGGTGATGCTAAGGCATAGGGGGAGACCTTAGCATTGCTTCCTGAAGGCCCTAGACCCCTTCACCGCCATTGCAGCACCCACTGACAACGCTGTTACGGGCCAATGGCATTGCTGCTTTCGCCACCACTGTTGCCGGTGACGGTGGAGCTGACGACATGATGAGGAGAGGAGATGAGAGGGATAAGGTGGACAAGTATAGAGACTTGTTTCGGTGAGATACCAAAGTGTTGACCTATGATTGCTGCTCCGATACCAAGTTAGAGAAAATAACAAGTCTTATTCCAATATGAAACCCTACATCTTTTTATATAAAGAGAGGTGTGGGAACAATTACGGTACATAACCATAAGAAAATAAAAAACTTACAATAGTGCCTACAAAATATAAAATAGACCGAAGGAGGTATCTGAACATATATACTTCCACATATACATTAGAGTTACATAGTCTTTGTTACATATTGCATACAAAGTATTATCTTAAAACATGTTATCAGTAACCCACCATAAGGTCCCTTTGTCCTTTAGGTTGCTCCATAATCGGATCTTCTTTCCTTTATGGACTATCAAAGAACATGTTAGTCCTGGGTGGGATGGAGAATGTGAGAACATGGTGCGGGAAAAACAAAGGACAAGAGTGTAATAGGTGCTACCACCATTTGTCTGTAACTTGTTAGGTTGGAGTTATTTCCCGTATCCTATTCTTTACTTAGTTCTGTCGTATGGGAAAACTAATAGCCGCTTGGAATCGTTCCTTGGATGTAGGGGGATCTCAATGAGATTGCTCACAAGCTATCTAATGTTGGTATCCCTCACTAGCCAGTGAGCATCCAAATGACCTAGAGAAGCTTGTTAAGACCAACCCTTTTGATGGATGTGAAAATCGTGGGAAGGCTTGTTGCCCCTTCCTTATATACAATCATGAAGCCTTGACTTCTAGACACAATTTCATTTAAATCTAAACCATAGAATAACTATCATTAATTATGTCTAATTACCTTAATTGTGGTTAACATTCATTAGATGTGATTAGTCTTTCCTAATCATGATTATGAGTCTGTAGACATCTTTAGTTTAGTCTCCCTTAATCAGATTTAACTAACCTTAAACGACTTATTATGGCTTAGCATATCATTATTATGCTTCCTACTTTTTATTTTGGTCTTTAGTGACTAAAAGTAATAAAAGTATCTACTTTTAAGACCCTCAAAAGTTTCTAGAAGGTCTCTCTACTTGCATACAAGTCTTGGCAACATACATACCCATTTTGTGACACTGGTGCCATTTTTGAAAGGAACACGGGTTGTTTCATTATTTGGAACTTTTCTAACTTTTCTTAAAGCATAATTTCCATTCCTTAATGCAAAAGCCTTGTATTAGCTTCAAGACTTGACCTACTGGCAACAACAGGTTTCTTCTTCATCCTCCCTCCAAATGACAAGGTTTCCTCCTGGATATAGGTAATGACTAGATATACAATCTGTCATCACTTGAACTAGCCCTACCCCTTAACGTTAACTCCACCTTTTGTGTACAAAAGATCCTTTTGTCCAGATGTTTTGTCAAGTACCATAATATCCTGTAAAATGCTTGATGGACATCGTTATTGGGCATGCATGAATTGAATCAGGACATTTCACAACATAAGAGATACAAGCTTGGTCAAGGTGAGATAAGTTTTTGCACCAGTCTTTAGCATCTATTCACTTGTGATTCATCGAGGTCTTCGTCCTTAAAATTATGCTTGTTACTTGAGAGTGGAAACATGTTTATATCCAAGTTTTTTAGTTTCCTACAATAGTTCAAGTACATACTTTCCCATGAGTGCATCTTTAGAGATGGCTTAAGCTTGGCATTCTTGAGTTTGCAAGGTCCCTTCCTATTCATATATATGGAACAAATAAATTTCTGTCTTATTAAGAATAGAGTTCCCTGGCTTCTTTATATAGAAAGTCAGGTTGCAAAAATTACATAGTAGTCCTAAAGAAAACAACAAACAACAAACAAGAAATAGAAGCCTATAACTAACTAAATCTAGTAACTCTTAAAATTCCCCCCAAGTTGGAGTGCACAACACCCAACTTGCAGGTAGAAGACAAAATTGACTCCCTCCAATAAGGACTTGGTTTGGCTGGAGGAGGAGGTAGGCAGGAAGTTGGAAGTAGTTGCCTCAGATCAGTGGAAACCATTTTCCTTTGCCCTAACAGAAGGGAAAAAAATCAAAAAGAGGCATTTAGGCAAGAAATAGTAGGTAGTCGATAAGAGTCGATCCCAAGTAGAGGCATGCAAACAAGGCCTAGTTGCAAAGAAACACCCTGGAGGTGAAAAAAAATCAGCAAGGCAGTAATAGGGTAGGAGACAATTCCAAGCAAGCAGGTAGTAAGTCATAGCAATTGGAGAAAAGAGCCTCGCTTAAATATCCCACTAGTCATTGATGTTACATGGTAGACTCTTCAGCTCCCATGAAAGAAAAATCCAATTTTCAAAGTGGAGCCCTCCTGCGGTATGGATCATTTAAATCACGATAGCAATCCGTATGGATCCCAAGTCGTTAAACTGAGCAATTGGAGTAAATTGTTGTCTTATTAAAAGTAGAGTTCCCTGACCTTGTTATATAGGAAAAATTACATGGTAGTCCTAAAGGAAGCATGAAATAGCAAATAGGAAATGGAAAGCAAACTAGGACTCTTAGCCTAATTGAGACAAACCTATAACTAATTAAATCTAGTAACTCTAACAATACCCAAGTGGCATGCATATATACTTCCTCCTACAAAGTCCCATTCAAAAAAGTATTCATGTCTAACTAGTGCAACTGCCATAGATACTTAACAACGAGTGAAGATAATTTTGCCATTATTCATGTTTTCCATTGGTGCAAAGATCTCTAGGTACTTTATCTCATATTTTTGAGTAAACTTGTTTGCGACTAGTCTTGCTTTGTATTTGTCTGCCTTATTAGCTGAATAGTTAATTTGAATACACCCATTATGAGCATTCATTCAGATGGAAATAACTTTCCATGCCAGGTTTTTAACAAGAGCCTTCATCTCCTCTGTTGTGACCTACTTTGGTTCTTGTTGGACTTCAACTATAGATTTGCAAACATATGATGACGCAAGAGGTGATGCAAGCACTTGTAATTTGAACTTGGATGAGGAAGGTAGTATATTTGTTGATAGGATGTCAAATTCACTCTCTATCTCCCTTTTAGAGAGCAATGGAGACAATGTGATGTCAAATTCACTCTCTATCACATCCAAGATCTATGTACCTGAATACTTATCAGCATATATACATTTGCACACATGTATGTTGTACGTACATACATATATATTTATATATGTACCTGCATATGTATGCATATTTGTATTCATATGCATGGGTGTGTGGTGTGTGGTGTGTGGGTGGGTTCATGCATTCAGTGCATGGGTGCATGCATGATGCTTGTCAGTAGGTGGCATGGAGTTTTGTGTGTGTGTGTGTGTGTCATGGACATTGCTTAAATTACAATATCATTGCATGGCTAAGAAAGATTCTTATTTTCCATTCTCAATATGGATCCTATGATTAACTTCTCAGTTGACTATGAAGGTTAATGCTGAAAAAGTTGCTGTTACTGGCAAAAAGAGGACTCAAAAGGTGTACAGAAGACATTCAGGCAGGCCAGGTGGTATGAAAGAAGAGATATTTGATCATCTAAAGAAACGAATTCCAGAAAGGATAATTGAACATGCTGTTCGTGGCATGCTTCCAAAAGGAAGGGTAAAAACGAATCTTATAAAATGCTCTTACTCTTCGATTACGAAACAAAAATCTCATCTGCTTTTCTATGCTAAATTGTTTCTGTAATAAACATTGTTGTGATTATGGTTCTTTAATGAAAATATCCAGAGTTAATTTCATTATTGTGTTCATGCTCTATGCTAAATTGCTTCTTTAATAAGCATTGTCGTGTTCACAGTTATTGAAAAGTATAAGCCAGTTGAGTGCCATTTAATGTTGTTGCCATTTATGAGTGTAAGATAGAAGTTTGGTAATCGAGGGAACGATAAATGCATACACACAAATGCATGTAATGCAGACACACCCACAAACACATAAATACATATGTTCGTGCATATTGATGGATGTTAGTGGACTTGCTGTAAAGGGTGAGCATCGAAAGCAAGTGAAAGAGAGGGGAAGTGAGGGAGGGATGGAGAGAGCACAAGCAAAACCATGAAGATGATGTGGGTGTTGAGGAAAGCTTACAGGGCACTAACGTCCCTTTTGGTGGAGAATCAAGGAGTTTTTATTTATTTGAAAGGAAAATCGAGGAGTTTCTTTGAGAGTGTAGGTTGATATGTGTTGATGGAAAAATACGGAATCACTTTGTTGAGAAAACCTAGGGGTCTTTATATAGAGAGACATCCAAGGGACAAATTATATAAGGATACCTTATACAATAGACCAATAACAACAAAGGGACCGTACATAATAAAACACAACTCTCAACACTCTCACTCATGCTAAAGCATAGATATCAGATATGCTCAACTTGGAACAAAGGTACTCAAGTCAGTCTAGGAAGAGCCTTAGTGAAGATGTTAGCCACTTGGTCCTTAATAGAAATATATGGGGTAGAGATCTTCCCTATCATCAGAGCAACGGTTTTAAATCGATGCTCAGGTATTCGACCAAAATCCTAGCCTTCAACCCTCCACCAAAACCCTTCCTTCGTTGCTGGTTCTCTCTCCAACGGTGCCACTTGTCCCCATTGCAACAACCCACTGGCAACAACCAACGTTGCTGGTAGGGATGCAAGTTTTGGTAAACCCAATCCGAACTCAACTCAACCCAACCTAAAAAGAATGAGTAAAATCCGACTCAAACTTAACCAGGTTCAGGTATGGGTTTTATCTAAAAAATCTAATTGGATATGGGTATGAATATATACCGATTACTCAACCCGAGTACCTGAATAAAATCTTCATTTACCCAAGATATATAAGTCCCATCCTAAGTCCCTCATTCCCCCAGCCCTAATCTCCATCATGATTCCTTCCATGATTTTGAAGGGTAGGAGTGCTTCGGAAGCTTTCATTGAGCATTTATTTCAAAGATTGGGAATCTTTTATTTAAAATATACTTGTATTTTATCTTTTTTTGTATGCTTTGTTTTTTGTCTTTGATAGATTCCCCTTAAAGGGCTCTTTTTATAATAGTTTCAATGGGGATTAATAAAATTGGAGTAGCCTGAGCCCTTGTGTTTCAGGTTTATTAAAAATAGATAATTGATGAATCATGTTATATAATTTTGTCTTCTTTGATTCTAATTTGGGTACAATTTGATTGTAAGATCAATTTATACATGGGTACAACACTCCCTTGCATGAGGCTGCTGGGCTTTTGGCTAATGCACAAGCTGTCAATGGCTTCTTGCTGCCAGCGAGGGAGAGAGGGGGACAATGGGATGAGAAGAGAGAGAAATAGGTTTTTCTCTCTCTCCCTTACGATTTTTCGGTGAAGGTACCAAAGCATGAAAAGTCTAGAACCCACCCTGTTTTGATACCATGCGGGAAGAAATAAATAAGCATCTTATTCAAGAATGTAACCCTAGGGCTTTTAATATAAAGAGACCTTTAGAAAAATTATATAGTAAGCCTAAAGGCAAGAAAATAAAAACATACACACCCCTTTACATATAACTCTAACAGATGCATTACTTGGCGGACAATCTTAGGACGGGATACTCCACTAGACTAGAGAGCCCAAGAGCTGGATTGTTCATCCGATTCTTATGGAACAAGTGGGGGCGGTAGGGGCTACAACACCTCGTCTCCCATGTGCCTAATCTCGCACTTAAGCTCTTCTATCTCCTCATGAAGATGGGGATCCTCCGTGACAACATGGTGCCACTGCACTTGCTCATCCAACTGTTCTTGAAAAGGAGGTGGGCTTTACTGAAGGGTCTCTTTGCGCTTTTGCACATTGTGGAGATAACCTATGATCGCCTACTCTGCCCATAGGTTCAAGAGTCGTTTAAGATACTCTCGATCTTGTTGAGCTTGGCAAAGCGGGGAAAGGGGAGGTTCCTCGAGCTAGATGACCTCCTTCTACTTAAGGTTGCTGCCCACTGTTTGGTGTTGGCGGTAAGATTGGGTAACACTGGACTTCCTCATTAACTACCTTGTTGGCGTTATTCTTGGAGGCACCTTGGTCATTGTAACCATTGGTCCTCAAGGGTCTTGAATATGATTGGGAAAATAAATAATAATAGCTAAAGCTAAAATTATTTCCCACGGTGTCAATTGGTTGGAGGCCTCAAGAAATCCCTATCAGGTTCGTGGTAGGGTGAGGATTTGATTAAGAAAATCGAAACAATCAAACAAATGAACATAGGAATTGGTAATCTAGTTCCACGCTTAGCGTATGTTTAGGGAGGGAATCTAACCCTCAAAGTTTCTACTCAATATTGTAGAATAGACTGAGCGAGAGAGAGTACAATAAGTATTTTTCTTATGCACTTTCGCATGTCCTGCATCCTACATTTACATGTTCTTTTGTAGGGTTTCCCCTAAAATTTGCAGTAACCATATCTCGTTACCGAGTTGTTGGGGATTATCCTTCCATAACATTCATGTGATATCCGGTACACGATCTATTTGTTCCTTTGATTTTGCTACAACTAGATTGAACTATGTTAGTGGTGCTTAACTGATGTTTGGGCAAACTCTTTCCAAGATTGGTCCACCTCACTCATCTGACTGACCGACAAGGTTGGGTTCGCTTGAATCCTCTATCGGGACTTTGGCAAGACCTGTTGCCTGATTTGATGTTAGTCAGATAATAGGTCACCTATTCTAGGCATAAAGCTTATGTTCGCTTGACCGGTTCTGGCGGTGGCTGTTTAACCTTTATTATTGGTTTGCTTATTGCCTTATATGAGGTGATGGATTCATTAGCCTTAATTGGGGTAGGTGGTTTCCCTTATTTGGGTTAAGGCCTAATTCGGACTTTTAGTTAATGGGCTTGATGGGCCTCTGTCTATTGGGCTCATAAGAGGAATTCTTCCTCATCAGTAGTGGAAGTCTGCTCTCCTATTAATATGGTTGGGGGAGTGGGGGAGTTGCTGGGCTCAAGCTACTTCCCTTCTACCTCTAGAGAAAAGTTACCTTGGGGATAATAGAAGCTTTGGCTACAATTTCCAGGTATCCACAAGTATCTCTAGAGCATAATACCTTTATGACGTAAGGACAATAACATTGACAATCTCAATGCCCTAAAAGTACCTTGATTCGTAACATTCTTGGTAACATAGACACTTTGTAGAAAATTTCTTAAGCATTTGCATCTTTGCACTATCTAATTTTATAAACATAAATAGTAGTAGTAATATCTTGTTGTCCCAGTAACAAAGAATGATCAAGGATGTTTTGCAGAAGTCAATCATTTCAATTTTGTTGCTTAGTTCATCAAATCAACCTCATGGACTTTGCTCAGGGCTATATATTGCCTCATGTAATCTCTACCCTAGCTACTAGCTCTCCATATGGATGAGCATTTTGAATGTTTAGTTGATAGAGTAGCTAGTCTTTAAATTCAAGAAAAAGTAGAATCTTGACAATCTTTACATAAATGTTCCAGGCTATAAGAAATTTCTCAAAGTAGATAACATCAAAAGCCTATGTGCAGCCCTTGGCAACCAATAAATTCTTCAAATGCTTTGCCAACTAGAAACACTGAACCATATTGATTGAGCAAAGGAAGCGATCTAGTTTGGACCATGCCCCATCGGTACTTCTCCACATAATGTGGGCCTCCAAAACATGGATATCATATAGCTCTAACTTGGCCACTGGGTTACTAAAAAGGTTCCATAGGCCTATCTCCTCTGTCTATCAAGTTTGTCATCTACAAACAACATAACATTGAAATCTCCATCGAGTAATCATGGTCTTCCATTCGCATAAGTACTTGCCTGATGAAGTTCCTCCAGGAAATTTGGTCTCGGATTATCTTGACATGGACTATAGATTGCTGTGAGAATATAGGTGAAGCCATTTGACACTCCTAAAATATCGTCACCATCCATATCTGTTTGTAGTGGTCTACAAGTTCAAAATCTGCGTCATTCCAACCAATTAATATTCCTCCAAATCTGCTTACTGCATCCTTATGTAAGAAGCCTTGAAATAGATGATCCCCAATTTGCCTCCTAGCGCTTTGATCCAGGCTGTCTACCTCTCTTTCTTGCAAAAGGAAAAAATCCACCTTTCATTCAAGAAGATAATTATGTAAAGGATCTCTTCATGATTGATCTTGGAGATCTTTGACATTCCTTGTGAGGACTTTAACCATCTTGTCTTGATGAACTCGTTTATCTACAACAACAATATCGTTGGCCCCAACAATTGGGGCCAACGAGTTCTCCACCTTATCTAGTTCCCTTATCACCTCAATCGAGCTCGGAGCTCCCCCTTGATCAGTGCAATGTCTAAACTATCTCCTGCTATAGATCAATTGAAGTGGTTAAAATTAAGGTCTTCAAGTGGTGTACCTTCCCTTAGTATTGCCACGTTGATCAGCATCGTCAGACAATAGCACCATTTCCTTGTTGCTAGGTCTTTCTTCCCCAGTTGCATTTGGCAAGTTAGCCATCTTGTCCCAAACCCCACCCTAATGCTCCTCGATTAAGGTCGGAGTTGGGAAGGGGGAACAACCAACACAAGAGGCGGCATGGGCCCTGGGTGTTAGTACCTCTGTTTTGATGCACTAAAATTATGTTATCTGTCAAATTAATCTTTCATGACTCTGTCAAATGACTCATGGAAAGGAATAAAGCTCTCCAAAGTCTTGTGTTGAGTCTTTTCTTTTATTTAAGTCTAGATTACTTGTATAAAACCTTAAATGATTTTCGTGCTAAACGTAATTTTCCTAAAATCAAATTCTTAGGTTAATTGATCAACCAATTAGTAAAATGATCGACCAAGCTGCTTTGATCGATCGATCAACTTAGCTAATCGATAAAATATAGTCAAATTAAGAAGTTCATCAAAATACCTTTAATCAATCAAATAACTTAATTAATCGACCAATAGGTGATTGATCAAATAACTAATTTGACCGATCAAAAGCATTTTAATCAATCAAATTACCTTAATTTATCGACCAAAGGAGTTCGAAAAACTTCCTTTCTAAGTCGATTTTTTAGCATAAATAGAGAACATTGGTAACCTTTTTCAAACACACAATCAGAAAGAAAATTCTCCAGAAAAAAAGCTCTCGTGGTTTCATCTCTATAGTGCTTTTGCGCCAAGTTTCGTGTTATGACCTGGTTCCCGAATCCCTACAGAACTCGAGACCGGCTCAACTTGACTAATCCCAAGATCCAGTCGTTCAACATGAAATCGAAAAGCAGGAAAATAAACCACATTCACTATGCAAGGTAATTAACAGTAAAAAAGTATAAGCAGTAAAGGAAGTAAAAGCTGTTAAACAGTACATACCACCACCACAACAGGAAAGTAAAACAAAAGTACAGTAACAGGAACAGTAAACAAAGTCTGAAACTCACTAATAGAAAGGAAGTACAATAGTAAGAACTACTACTGGGCTTGACTGGGCCCAGCACCCTCTACAGCCGGTAACTCGAGCTCTATAGGGATTCGGGAACCGGGTCGTAACATGATGGTATCAGAGTAAGGTCGTCCCGAGAAATGAACCAATTAATTTGAGAATAACCAATTCACATGCATGTAACAAGAGTAACCATCACAACATACTGCTTGACATCTGTTTTGAGTTCATTTCGCTGAAGTCCGTTAGAGTTGATTTCTTTTGTTCTGTCTTTCGCGTCTCCTTGCAAGAGATGCCTCGTCGTGGAGTTCTTGAGGTGGGCTGTGGACATGGCCATGGACGAGGTCAGAGGGGTGGGTGTGCCTGGCCCGAGGTGCCAGTTGACCTGCCACTTCTCTCGGGCGTTCAGGCCCAGGACCTTACTCAGCTGATCCGAGACATAGTACGAGAGGAGCTCCACCTGCCTCCACAGGCGCCTCTCCCTGGGGATGTGGAGGGGGAGTCCTTTGTGGGACTGAGAGACCGATGCAGCGCCGGACGAGGAGGGGGAGGGGGTGGTCCTCCACTACCCCCACCACACTCTGACACTTCTGAGCATGAGCCCTCCCTACCTGGAGGCATGCCCGTTCCCCCACTGCAGCTGCACTACGAGCTTTTTGGATAGTTCTGGAAGCTGAAGCCCCCCTCCTTCGAGGGGGATGAGGACCCGTCTGAGGCAGAGGACTGGCTGGAGCAGATAGAGAAGGTGTTTGACACCCTTCGCCCCCTGCAGAGTGCCGCATGGCCTTTACCATGTACCAGCTAGATAGTGCGGCACACAGGTGGTGGAGGGCAGTCAGAGGCCAGGAGAGGAGAGAGCCGACGTGGGACCAGTTCATGACCCTCTTCTGCAAGTAGTACTTCCCGCAGACTTAGCAGGATTAGAGGAGGCGGAAGCTCCACACTCTCCGCCAGGGGACGTTGACTGTTAGCGCGTACCGCATACGCTTCCTTGAGCTGTCACGTTTGCTGTGACAGCCGTAACTACAGAGGAGTGCCTGTAGAGGTTCACTGAGGGGCTTCGACCTGCTATTTGGGGGTATGTTAAGCCCTTGAAGCTGCTCACCTTTTCGAGAGTGGTGGAGGCAGCCATGACGTACGAGGAGACCAACCTGGCTGTGTGAGACATCGACAGTGGATGGAAGAGGTCTTACCAACCAGAGTACACACAAGGCCGACGAGAGAGGAGGCACGCGGCACCCGCGGGAGAGTCGTCTCGTTTTACGGAGCCATCAGTAGCCTTTCAGGGTCCCCGATAGGGGTCAACTGTCAGCACTAGACCTCCGCCCAGTCGTCAGTAGGGACCTACCGAGGGAGGGAGTCGAGTCCCCCTTTGCTACCAGTGTGGCCAGCCGAGCCACATCAGGAGGGACTGCCCGTCTAGGGCTGGAGCGTAGCAGATGCTCCCCGCATCGAGCGCTGGAGGCTGAGCAGGTGGTCGTGGTTCCCAGGAGCGTGGGGGAGGACAGTAGTCACGGTGAGGGTACCGGCCAATGGCTACTCGCTCGACTTAAAGTGTGGCCCTCTTCTACATAGAGGGCTGAGAGGCGTATCAACGCCCTGACACACAGAGACATCAGGGCATCCGATTCAGTGGTGGCAGGTATGGTTACCGTTTCCGGCAGATTAGTTTACGTGCTTTTTGATTCCGACGCCACACACTTTTGTCACTGCGAGTTTTGCTGTCAATTTGGGACAAAACTGCGTGTTAGAGGATCCATTTGTGATCAGAGGTCCAGGTGGCCAGCTATTTGTAGTTGAGGTTTACACAGACTGTGAGGTCAAAATTAGGGGACACAGCCTCCCCGCTAACCTGATTGTGATACCGATGGAGGATTTTGGCGTGATTCTAGGGATGGATTGGCTATCCGCTTACGACGCTTTGGTAGACTATTTCAAGAGGAAGATCATCTTCTCCATATCGGAGATGCCTTCCTTTGAGTTTCATGAACAGCCGGTGGACGGAGGTTTCATGTGCATATCTGCGCTTCGGGCAGTGAGACTTTTGAGCCAGGGGTGTGAGGGCTTTCTAGCCTGTGTGGTGACGGAGCCCAGCCCCGTGGCTGACTTTCAGAGCATCTCGGTGGTTAGAGAGTACCCTGACGTGTTTCCTGAGGAGCTGTTAGGACTACCGCCTGAGCGTGAAATCGAGTTTGAGATCTCACCGGTACCGGGGACCAGCCCCATTTCTACTGCACCGTACCGGATGGCACCACTTGAGCTGCGAAAGCTCAAGTCACAGCTACAGGGACTATTGGAGAAGGGCTTTGTGAGGCCCAGTGTGTCCCTGTGGGGAGCCCCTGTGTTATTTGTGAAGAAGGATGGTACCTTGCGTCTTTGTGTTGACTACAGACAGCTGAATAGGGTCACCATCAAGAACAAGTATCTGCTGCTGAGGATTGATGATCTATTCGACCAGTTGCAAGGTGCCACGGTATTCTCCAAGATAGATCTAAGATCAGGCTATCACTAGTTAAGGATCAGGGAGATCGACGTCTCCAAGACAGCTTTCCGCACCCGATATGGACACTACGAGTTTTTGGTCATGCCGTTTGGGCTGACCAACGCCTCCACTGCCTTTATGGATTTGATGAACTGGGTTTTCAGACCGTATCTGAATCAGTTTGTGGTGGTATTTATTAATGACGTGCTCGTTTACTCGCAGGATCAGGCACACATGGACAGCACTTATGGATGGTTCTAAACACTTTGAGACGACGCAGGCTGTATGCCAAATACAGCAAGTGAGAGTTTTGGCTGAGGCAGGTGACTTTCTTGGGCCATGTGATCTCAGGGGATGGTTTGGCTGTCGATCCAACCAAGGTTGAGGCCAACTCAGGTGGGAGAGGCCACGTACAGTGACAGAGATACACAGCTTCTTGGGACTGGCAGGTTACTACCGACGATTTATCAAGGGTTTCTCATAGATTGCACGTCTTATGACTCAGTTGACCTAGAAGGATGTGCCCTTTGCTTGGACAGATGCTTGTGAGGCGTATTTTCAGGAGTTGAAGGAGAGACTGACTTCAGCTCCTGTGCTTACCATCCTAGATAGCAGTGGCAGTTTTGTGGTCTACACGAATGCTTCGTTGCAGGGGTTAGGGGGTGTGCTCATGTAGAGGGGTCACGTTGTCGCTTACGCTTCGTGGCAACTAAAGCCCTATGAGCATAGCTACCCTACCCATGACTTAGAGCTAGTAGCTGTTGTCTTCGTGCTGAAGACATGGAGGCATTACTTTTACGATGAGATTTTTACGGACCATAAGAGCCTCAGGTACTTGTTTGATCAGAAGGAGCTTAACATGAGACAGAGACGTTGGTGCGAGACAGAGTGCTGTCAAAGGACCCAGGAGACTTTTCTTTTACAGACGAGGTGCTGCGCATGAGGGGACGTTTGTGCGTTCTTAAGGACGAGGAGTTGTTGAGAGAGCTTCTGACGGAAGTGCACAAGTCCAAGTTCACCATACATCCCGGGAACACGAAGATGTATCATGATCTGAGATGTGACTTTTGGTGGATAGGGATGAAGCGGTATGTAGGTGAGTTCGTGCAGCAGTGTTTGGTGTGCCAGCAAGTGAAGGCCGAGCATCAGAGGTCTGGAGGGCCGTTGCAGCCACTTCCTGTGCTAGAGTGGAAGTGGGAGAGCATCACCATGAACTTTGTGATGGGCCTACCAGTTACCCAGTGAGGACACGACACAGTCTGGGTGATAGTGGACAGGTTGACGAAGACGGTATGTTTCCTGCCGAGCCGAGTCACTTTGAGACCAACACAGTTTGCAGAGAGGTACATTCGTAATGTGATACGTTTGGATGGAGTTCCGCGTGAGATTGTATCCGACCGGAATACCTGTTTTACTTCCTAGTTTTGAGCTGAGTTTCAGCAGGCTTTGGGGACACGGTTGAGGTTCAGTATGGCGTACCACCCCCAGACGAACAGACAGTCAGAGCGCACTATATAGACACTTGAGGACCTTTTGTGCGCCTGTGTACTAGACTGGAGGGGCTCTTGGGAGGAGCACTTACCCCTAGCAGAGTTTGCATATAATAATAGCTATCACTCGAGCATCGGCATGGCACCTTACGAGGTTCTGTACAGACAGAGGTGTACTGTGCCCTTGGGTTGGGTAAAGGTGGGGACCAAGTGGGAGGTTGGTCCCAGGCTGATCCGACAGAGTCAGGAGGTGATACAGCAGATTCACAGATGACTTCGCACTGTCAGGAGCAGGCAGAAGAGTTATGCTGACTAGAAACGCAGAGAGGTGCAGTTCGAGGTTGGGGATCACATCTTTCTTCGCGTTTCGCCCATGAAGGTTCTGCAGCGTTTTGGGGTGAAAGGAAAGCTTGCGCCGAGGTTTGTGGGGCCCTTTGAAGTCCTGGAGCGAGTAGGATCTGTTGCTTACCGGTTTGCCCTTCTTCCCCAGCTTTCTGGTGTGCACGACGTGTTCCACGTATCCAACCTCAAGAAGTACGTTGTCGATCTCAGGCACGTTCTGAGCCACGAGAGTGTCGAGGTTGGTAACGACCTGACCTACCCTGAGAGACCAGCGTAGATACTAGACAGAGCCGTCCGGAGTTTGAGACGGAAGTAGGTACCCCTGGTGAAGGTCTTGTGGAGGACCCAGCTGTACGAGACTACCTGGGAGCTTGAGGCGACGATACGAGAGCGGTACCCAGAGCTTTTTGAGGGTACTTCTTTTCGGACCGACTTCAATCCCCTTTAAGTTATGCGTTTATATTTCTCTTTCCGCACCCTAACTAGCTCAAGTTTCAAGGACAAAACTTCCTTTAAATTTGTTATGATGTATAGACCTGTTCTGTTTTGAGCCTTTGAAGACGTCTGAACTGTCAGTCAAACATCTGGCCAGACATCTGGACCTCTTCCCAGACGTCTAGAAATTGAAAAATCTGTACACGAAGTTGGTTCTGCGCGCAGCCAGCGAGCAGACCTTTTTTCTTCTCTCTCTTCTCTTTCTCTCCCTCATCGAACCCTAACCCACTCCTTATATAAGAGTCCTCTCCCCCCCTTCCTCTCTTCTCCACTCCACCACCACCACCTTCCTTTCTCTCCACTGCCGTGAGAGAGACGAGTGAGAGAGAGGGAGCTAGAGCGAGGAGCGACGTGAAGAGGAGGTTGAGCTCGCGAGCTTCGTGGGAGCTCGTCAGAGTGCCCACGACCGCTGCAGCGCATGCGGGAGGGCGTTGGGGAGCCGTCCCCGACTTCCTGCAGCAATCGGAGCTGCAGCCGAGAGGGAGGAGATGCGGCGGAGCGCGGCAAGAGGAGCGGAAGCGCGTTCTGATACTGGAATTTTTCCAGTATCAAACGTCCGGAATGCCTTCTAGACGACGGGCTAGACGTCTGGTGACGACATTGGATGACTGAAAGCGGGTTTTCTCGCAGGTACGTCCTTGCGGTTACGACCATGCAGGCCGCACCGCAGAGACGATTTGTTGGGCTAAAAGGGGATCTACTACTCTGTTGTGCACAGGAGCAGCTTTGGGAAGGCACGTGGCACACCCTCCCACGCTTTTCGGACGTATGGACAACTTACCAGACGACCGGAGGCATTCTCAGACAACTGGAGGATAGATCGGACATCTGGAGATGAGTCCAAACGGTCAAGTAGGAGTCCTGGACGTCTAAGGTCGACGCAGGGACTTGAGGTAAGACTCTGGTGACTTTTAAGACATCTGGACTTGGTTCCAGACGTTTGATTTGGTTCTGCAGATTTCTTTTTGACCCGTTTAAGGTCCGATCGGGGTTCGTTTTATGCAAACAAAATATCTGTGATTTCCTCGTAAGTTCCTCTACATGTTAGAAATCTTTATATACTATTCTGAACATTCCGTTGTGATATGTTCCTTGGTATAGGATTTCGACCTGTTGCGTATCTGGGGCTTACAGAGGCACGTGAGTCTGCCGTTCGAGCACCCAGTACTCCCGAATTGTCTGGTAGAGTGGTTTCCCCCTATTTTATTTATAAAACATGAATGCAACTATGAAAATTAGAAAACTAGAAACCTAGGATGTGGCATGAATCCTAGGATGAGAAATAGTTGCCCTGTTGTATGTGTGTATGATATTGCAGTCATAAATGAATGAGCTGAATTGTAAACAATCGTCTGTTAATAAATACGAGCTACCTGTTATAATATGAAATGCCTGAGATAACTAAACAGTTACTTGTGATATCATTTGTTGTATATGTTAATTTGAAGAAATACGAGCTGCATGTGTATAATACGAGAATGGAAAGTATGAATGATGAAACCTGGTATGGAATAATATGATGAATATGAACATGAACTCTACGGGGAGTTAGGAGTAGAGCTCCTGTGGATGAATGGAAAGATCTAGAAATGTGAGTAGGAAGTGTGCTGGCCCTTGAGTACATGATACCAAGGAGAGCGACTGTCTCCTGTTTAGTGTAGAGCAGAGCTACCCACCCTTGGGTTGAGACCCGGGGTTAGGATTGGCCACTCTACACCGACTTTTGTTAGCCCTCGCGTACACTGTACCAGGGAGAGCTACTAGTGTAGGGAGGGAGCTAGCCACCCTACACCGACTTGTTAGGCCCACTGGGCAAACCGAGGTAGTCAGACAAGGGTGCGCGGACTGTGGAGAGGCGAGACCCCTGTTTGGTTCTGAGGGGCTAGGCCCCTATTTCTGAGAGGGTTAAGCCCTATACTGTTTCATGCTGTACTTTGGGCGTACCTGCTAGCGGAAACGACTGACCGCGTGCCAATGCGGGGTAGCTACCCATGCGCTTATCGCACGTACCGTAGTTACTGCTACGTCTTTCTATGACCTCGGAGTGGTTGACTGGGTGTAGGATTACCATGGGGGACTCTCCCAGCCAGGAGAGCACCACGTGTGCCTTCTACTATTTGGAAAAGACTGCAATCAAGATCGTTCCCATGAGGAACATGCGAGATCAAGAAAGAAATCTGAAAGTAAACCTATGAGTGAAAATGAATTACTTGTAAAATAAAAAATTGAAAGAGATAAATTTACGTATTAGCTTTTACTGCTTTAGATAGTTTGGTTACCACTATACTCAGCAGTTGAGCAGCCCGAGTCACCGGCTGCAAAGGGTGCTGGGCCAGTCGAGCCCAACAGTAGTTCTTACTGTTGCTGTACTTCCTTTTGTTAGTGAGTTTCGAACTTTGTTTACTGTTCCTGTTTCTGTACGTTTGTTCTACTTTCCTGTTGTGGTGGTGATATGTACTGTTCAACAGCTTTTACTTCCTTTACTGCTTGTACGCTTTTACTGTTAGTTACCTTGCATAATGGATGTGGTTTATTTTCCTACTTTTCGGTTATTTCTTGTTGGACGACTGGGTCTTGGAATTAGTCAAATTGAGCTGGTCTCGTGTCCTATAGGGATTCGGGAAACTGGTCGTAACATTTCGAAATGCCGATTTTGACGCCGTACCGATGAAATTGTAAGTGTGCATTTCACCAGCATGCCGAGAGCACGCCGTGGAAATGCTCGTTTTTTTATGGGCATGTCGAGGGCACCCTGTGGAAATGCCCATTTTTATAATTTCGTCTGTTGGTGACGTAATCATTTCATTCGTTACACTTTATTCTTTATTGTATTTTTACAAATGTTGATGTGCGAATGAATTCATCGATTATTATTTTATGGATTTTTTATGATTACGTCCGTCGACGATAACGTAACATATTGTGCAAATGTACCACCCCTTCAATATTTTATGATTACATTTTATTCCTTCTTCCTCCTCCTAGAAGCACCACCTCCATGTTCCTCGACCACCATCTAACCTAACCACTTCCTCTCCACTACCCACGAAGCAAAAATGGACACGTGCAGCTTCGTGAGGGTACTCGTGGGCAATCTCGCTCTCCGAATCCCGGTAGGCCCCTGCCCAGCCTAGTCGGGTGTCCACCCCTCCACTCCCTACTTCTGCCGCATCCGCCTTGGCAACCTCCCCCATCCTCCTCTCCTCCCCTAAGTTGGCAACGCAGCAACAACCGGAGCGGCAACAGGTGGAGGATGGAGCAGCAACAGCAGCACTGGCAGTGGCGGTGGTAGCGGAGTAGCAGCGCGCAGCAGGGGCAGACCAGGCTACATGATGTAAACACATTTACACTACTTAAAATGTTTATATATGCATGTTCTTAAGCATAGGATTGCATTTCATGATATAAATATTGCATAACATGCATCATCTTGCATTTAGAGTAGTTTGAATAAAATGGAGGTTAATTGTCTCCTTTTATGTGCTTGGACAGGGCAAACATTTAATCGGGACCTCGGATCAAAGATCCAACCGTATGGATGTGATCAGGGCGACGATTGGAGTTCAACGACTCCAAGATCGCCCTAATCAGGCATCCGTAGCATCAGATAGAGACCGGGGAACCCTAGAAGATCAAGGGCCAGGATGGTGTAAATCCGCACTTCAGATGGCAAATCCGACCACACGGATGAATTCGGATCGACGATCGCAGCCCAACGACACAAAAATAGAGTCAATCCGGCATCCGTGGCACCATCTACAACTTCCAGAAGATGGACGGCCAAGATGGCGCCACGTGGCACCATCCCGACCGCCCAAACGGCCGCCTACACTCTATGAAGACCGCGCACCCATCCCCTCTCCGCCGTTGGATCTCAATCCAACGGCTGTGGACGCATCGTGTTAAAAGCATCCGCGCGACCATTTGGGCGAGGCAGCGCAGCGGTCCAGCGCCTTATCGCGAGGCGCTGGCGCGCGTTCGAGCCTCGCCAAGCAATTTCTGAGGCGAGCGGGCGCGCTCCAATTGACCGCACGATCGCGATCCAGCGGCCACGCGCGCCCGATAGCGCCGACGCGCAATTGGACGCGCGCGTGAACGCGCGATCGTACGCGCAGGCGGGCGGGCGGCAGCGGTGAAGGCACGATTTCGGCTGAAAATCAAGCGACGTGCGTAGGCGTTACGCGCGGGCAGCCGAGCGGGCGCGCGTGGGCGCGGAGGCTACGCCCACATTGAGGGCTTTAGCGACGGATTTATCCGTCCCTAAAGACCCCTCATTTATTGTTTTGAAAGTGTAATGTCCATTTTGCCCCCACTCCTTGCAACTATAAAAGGAGACCCCCTCCATACAAAATTTTCATCCCTTCCTTCTCCTCTCTACCTCTCCAAAGCTCAAGAGAAGCTTGTCCCACACCCGGGATGCTTCTCGCGAGATAAAGTCTAAATTTTCGTCCCCCTTCGGAAGTGGATCCCGCAACGACGACGGCGTGCTGCTCCGTTCCCGTTCTTCTGCTTCGTCCTCCTTCGTCCTGCTTCGTCCTCCTTCGTCCAGGTGTCGTCCCGTCCGGCTCGTCCTCCAAGCGACCGTCGAGGAGGATTCTCTCTCCCTATTCTTTTTACTGCTTTCTAGTATAGATTTACTGCTTTCTAGAGTAGTCTATTCGTCCTCCGAGCGATCGTCGAGGAGGACATTTCTCCCTCCATTCTTTTAATGCTTTCTAGAGTAATTGTTTTATGTCTTCTAGTTGTAACGAACGAACTCTTTTATGATAAATTCCTTGTCTATTCTACATCTCATTTTGATTTCCATGTGTAGTATTCTTTCTCTCTCTCTTACTCCCTCTCTCTCTTTTATTTGTTGTAGATACTTAGATAGTTTAAATTGAATTTCTTCGTGACAAAATAAAAAGAAACGCGAAGTTTTTAAATCAAGCGTTCGCCTCCCTGTGTTCGACCCGGAATTTTAATTTCGGTATAAATTTTATTTGTTGAACACGAATCCTTCGCTTTCGAACTACAACGACAGGTTTTCCAAAACCGAACACGTTAGCGTAGATTCGCATCGTTCAACACTACAGCAGCTGCAAAGCTGGCACTGCAGCAAGCAGTCATCGGCATCAACATGTCAGTGTGACGACCATATCGCCGACATGCTGTTGATATGGTCGACATGCATGCGAAACTCCAGCATTTCGATATGATATCCATATCGACATGGAGCGATTCCCAAAATAGCCTTACCGGTGGCATTTAAATCACTGTTCTACGCTTCTACTTCCACTCTTACTAAATTACTCCGATCAAAAGGCCTTTGAGGTTCCATAGGATTACATTGTATTTACTTTATCTACTGCTTTGATCCGGGTCCCAAGTTGTTTTGGGAAGACCTATTGTTGTGTTTCTCTCCAGATTGTTAAGAGAATTTATAAGAGGTGTCACCCTCATTTCAAATGGTGCGTTAGTGAATTGACTAGCTTGACTAGTCAGGAAAATCCTAAGCTGGGAACCTTAGTGATTTTTACTCGAAAGGGTTTCCACTATAAATTCAGGTGCACTCGTGTATGAATTTTTGTGGCTTGTATTTATTTGCTCCGCAATTAATTTGTTTAAAATTACTGGCCATACTATTCACCCTTCTCCACTAGTATACCACTTTAAATCCACAAGACCTTCACTGGGCACCAGCCTTAACACCTCTGCTTATGCCAACTCACCTAACAGCACAAACCCTGGTTCATAATTGCCCAAGCCAGTCTCACCACCATTCTGCCTTGTGTCCAGGTGCCTGGACATCGTTGTGATCTCTGCTGGGGCAACTTGCTGTTTAACAACCTTGAGATCCATATGGGATGATCGAGTTAGAGTGCCATATCTGTTGCATGCCCATTTAAATGAATCAAGTTCTGCCAAGTTAAAGTTGCCCCCAATCTACCTAACTTGAAAAGAAAGATAGGCCCCTCTCCTATGAATCAGGCCCATTTGCACAAATCCTGAAATCACCAAAAAAGAATTTTGTTCCTCATAGATTAATGGCTTCAAAAGTGGAGAACAGATTGGGGTTGATCCCACAAAATGTGGATATGTTGGACTAGTTGAACCGGGCCTTGCAAATCTGTTGTAGCCCACATAACTGCCCTCCCTTGACTCGTTACAGCAATTTCCCTACTTAGAGGTGGTGAGATATGCGTCACGTAATAAAAAGAAATTATGGAATTAAAAATAAACAATCTTATAAAAATAGCAATCGCACAATGGCACAAATATTTTTTTAGGTGGAAACCCAACCCCGGTGAAAACCACCACCTAATCCTCTCGAGTTAGGATTTTCCGATCGATCTAGTCGATCAAATCCACTATACGAACTACTTCAACGAGGGCAGTTCAACCTCAAGTACAACCACGCTACAAGTGCGAGGGTAGCGTTCCTCAACCCCTCCTCTTCACAAGGAGGATTTTGTCCCTCGATGGAGACGAGAATTCGCAAAGCGAATACTCAAACCAAGGAATAATAAAAGTACAAGAATCCTATAGAGCCACAAATATTAACACCTAGCTTCTATAGGAGAGAGGAAACTTTCCATTGGTGAAGTGCGTCGAAGTGACAACGCGGATGCGTGAACCATGCTTTGGCACAACAGCGCTCTCGTAACGTCGGCGGGAGAGTAGGTGCGCAGCAGGACGAAGCTCTTAGGTGAAGAGAGTGCTTGTGGAACTAAAGCTTCTTCTATTTGATCTTCTACTTCTTTTTGACACAAGTAAGTGGAAATATTCTAGCAAATGTGTGTTTTCAAGCCAAGGGGTCCTCTATTTATAGAGGCCCTAGGAAGGTTTTGGAAGGCCTTGGAAGGCTTCCATAGCCGTTGGGTGCAAGGTCCAAGAGAATCAGGCCGTAATCAGAAACAATCATGGTTCTGACAGGGTCATCAGACGTCTAATCCTGGCATCAGACATCTAGAAAACCCGTTTAAGACGTCTGGGAACTAAGTTAGACGTCTGATTTTAGGCTGGTTTCCTTCCTGACTTGAATCAGATCGAAATAGGGTTCTAGTGAAAATCTATCAGACGACACACAGGACGTCTGGCACAAGGTTTGGACATCTGGAAACCTATTTGTTCTGCAGGAATGGATTCCCAAGAAGGATAATGGCTACAAGAACTGCCAAAGGCGATTTTGGGTCAGTCGAGGCAAAATGGTCACATATCAGACGTCTGGAATCACTTACGGACGTCTGATATAAGCTAACGGTCAGATTCCTCAACGTCTGTGTAGGCAGCCAATGTTCCACTAATTGGACATCTGGCAAAGGCATCAGACGTCTCCTAAGATGTCTTGACTAAGATCTAGACGTCTAATTTCATCAGACAGAACTAACTAGGTCCAGCCTAGATGTTATCGGATGTCTGAGTCAACAATCAGACGTCTTAAAAGTCATTATCAGACGTCTGATTTTCATATTAGATGTCTGATAAGGCTGTTTGAACTCTATTTTAATTTTTTAAGTTCTCTTCTGAAAACCTAAGTATTCTAGGGTTGTGCAAGTGTTCCTAGGACTACTGTTAGGGTTCTTTGAGGCTCTTTAACATGAATCTAAGAAACAAAAATAAAGTGTAAAAAAAGAAACAAAAATACATATCACAAAGGAAGGGAAATCTATCATACTCTTCATCTCCTTCCTTCTTCAAGCTATCGTTCCTCGCAAAGCTCCTTTGTTCTCCATCAAGCTTCTCCAATCCGCCATGGATGCGAGTTCGAACTCTGTCTAATCACGTCTCCATTTGTAATTAACATGAAATCTAAGACTTCAAGTGTAAATGTTAAATGACACGTGTTTTGTTATCATCAAAATAAACGATTGTGGTGCTCTAGCACCAACAGTTGCAAGTCCTCTGTAGCTAATATTGTGTGAATCAAAGGGATGCCAAGTAAGGACCACTATGCCCTTGCCTTCTCCAATGAAGGCCACTAACAAACGTTGGATCCTTTGCAGTCGTTGGCTTAAGGGAACCTACCATTGCCATGGAGAGGTTGTGCATAGTGTTGGTGGTGTTGGCCTTCAAGTAGACAACCTCCTTCGCAACGATGTCCACAATAATGGACATAACCCCTTAACAAGAATACATTGCCTCAGCCATTCCGAAGGAAGTGGCCACGGTGTTGATGACATAAAACCTCCTCAGATTCTACTAGGAGGTCCTCAAGCCTTATGACAAGGCACTCCTTGCCGCCATCCCACCACCATCTGATAACACCACACAAGGGGGTAATAATTATGTTGAATATGGCCCATCTTTAGAATAAAAGGAACAACATAAGTAGAATAGGAGCATTGCATGCATCAAGTACCAAGATTGCTTATAAACTGTATTAATGGCCATTTGTGTAAGCATTTATCAAAGCAGGCCTCAGATGAGCAATCGGACCGCAAGGATGGATTCAGAACGACGAACGGAGTCCAACGGACTCAAGATCGGCCAAATCCGACATCCGAAGCTCCCACAATGGGTCCAAGAAATTCTGACCGTTGATCTGGAGATCAACAGCCCAGATTGCACCACGTCAGCCCGCCCCCACCGCACGCACGCCTTCAGCCAGCTGAGGACAAATCTCGACCGTCGATCTTTGATCGAACGGCCGAGATCCGCGCGCCCGCTCATGGTCGTCGCGACAAAGCGCGGGCGTGGCGCAATGGTTAGCGCGCACGCCCACATCCACACGACGCACGTTCGAGCCGCGCGGAGTGGGATTTGAAGGCGAGCGAAGGGCGTGGAAAAATTGGTTCGTCCGATCAACAGCGAGTGGCCAGGATCTCGCCACGTGGCGCGACGACGGCTCACGAGCGCCCACGCACGTGCGCACGCCGGGCGGAAACGCGCGCGCACATGCATGCCCGAGGCGCGATCCCAGCGCAAGCGAAGACGCCTCTCAACCGTCCAATCTTTGATCGGACGGCCCTCGTTCATCGGTCGTGGATCGCGCGAGGAGAAGGAACGAGCCGGGCAGCTGACCGGCAGCAGAAGGGCTTCACCGACGCTTTTGAAAGTGGTTTTAGCGACGCTTTAGATGTCGCTAAAGCCCATTCTTCTTTTAGGAAGCCTTTAACTCTATTTAAACCCCCTTCTACCACCATTCAATGTATACACTCCCCTTTGCAACTACTCCACTCCTCTCTTAGCTAGCTTTAGGCACTTTTGTAATCGCCGGAGACGACGAGCCGCCGACGGAGCCTCCACCGCCGTGGCTGCCTCGTCGCTCTCCACTCTCTCTCTCTCTCTCTTAAGCTTTCCAGTACTTTTGTTGAAGCATGTATTTAATGTTGTAAGCTATGAACTATGAATGCATGTTTAATGAAGTTATTTTCCGTTCAATCGCCGTTTTAATTTCTGTTCAAGTTGCATGATCAAAACCAAGAACTTTCTAACCATAAACTCCCCCTCTCTATCTCTCGCTCTCGCTTTTCAAAATCGTCTCTTTCGCAAGCAAAACTCCGCCTTTTCCGTGACAACAAGTGATAAACAAAATCCAATTTCCACGCCTCCCTGAGACCGACACTCGGACTCACCTCCGTTTACTTCTTTTAAAATCGACGTATCAAGTGCAACTATATCGACACCTCTTAACACACACACAAGAACACGTCAGTTTTTGGCGCCGTTGCCGGGGAGGCAACGGATTTGTTTTATCACCTCCATTCCACATTCATTCTCACATCGTCTAATACCCTATTCTCCTTTTTTTCTTGACGGTTGCAGGAATTCGACAATGGACGGCGAAGCGACGCAGCCCACGACAGTAGCAAGGGAGTAGGCGCCTCGAGGATCGATAGTGAGTAACCTTTCTCTCATTGTTTGCTTGCGTGAAAAAGCTAAAAAAAATTGTAAAAACTGAAAAAAATTGGCGTTGTGTATAATTGCTTGACCTACATTCCTAACACATCACCCCACAAAAAAATACGCTCTAACATTCTGAAAAAATTCTGGGAGTGTTCTTTTCCTTTTCTTGAGTGGTATTTGCGAAGCTACCATGAGTTGACCTGGGCCGCACCACTCAACCCTAAAACTGACTCATCTAATAGAAGCTGCACGATCATTAGGATGAGTACACTAGGGTTTTAGAGCCTCTACAAAATAAAAAGGAAATCTACTTTCATCGAATTGTATGCAGAACTTGACGTGCCCATTGAAACTTGGTTGAAAACATTAAGACACGTCAACTCTAAAAAAGTACTAAAGTAAGGATGAAACACTAAAAAACACCACATCTTAACAAATCCTTGCTTGAAAACCCTGTTTTGCTAGAAGCACACACTTTGAAAGTGGAAAATTAAGAGGCACCACCCCAATCAACGCCTCATCACATCACCCTAAGCACAAGCACTATCCTAGCCCTTTAAAACTGAGTAGATGTGCCCTAGGCAGGACTAAGTTAAGTCTCAAAAGGCGAGGTTTTGTTCGCTAGGCACTTGGCCTTCATTCCCTTGGTAGAACCTGGTGACTAAGCTGCGGGGTAGTGTTAAACGACCGCGATTGTGGGGTCTACGGAACCGGAGGCGCAAGCCAAAGGAAGAACCTTCCCTGCAATCCCCTCGTAATCAACCTGGCCAGATTAGCCTTGGGAAGGGGAGTCCAGTGTTTACAGACTTAATCACCCTTTGCGAGATTTCTAGGTCTCCTAAGGAGTACACCATAAGGACTAGGCTTATGTGCTTGATTGAAACACATTTCTCTCATCTGTCGCCCTCCGCATCCCCTCTTGTTCTTCTCTAGTGTATGCACGGGAGACACTCACTGCATCCCGAGTTGCGTGTTTTGGGGCAAGAATCTAGGCGACAAAATTCTATTAACATGGCTGAACCTACGGTAGATGAGGCTGAGGATCAACCCCCACCAGATGCTATGGCCATCATCCAAGCTCAAATCAATGCTAACCATCGGCTTCAGCAACAACAAATCCATACCATTATGTAAGCCATACAACGGTTACAGAACCCACCAGAACAACCACCACCACCTTTCCAAGACATACCAGGACAACCACCACTTGATTTACCGCCATTTCAGGACCAGCCAAGACCCCTCCGTGATTTCTATAACCCTTCTGCTATTAGAGTTGAGCCACACCTTAGGATCCCCGAAGGGGGAGATGATTTTGAGCTAAAACCTAATGTCTTAAGTCTGATCCAGAGCCACTTCCATGGAAGCTCAAATGTGGACCCCTTTCAGCACCTAGAGGATCTTGACCGCATAGCACGAACTGTGAAACCTAGGAACATTAGCCTTGACATCGTTCTAATCAAGATGTTTCCTTTCTCATTAAGAGACAAGGCTTCTCATTGGCTTAGGACCCTAGGTAGACCCATCACCACCTGGGAAGAACTGAGGCATGCATTTTTAAAGAAATTCTTCCCAATAGGAAAGACCAATGCCCTCAGAAGAGCTATCACCACCTTTACACTCCAAGGTGGGGAACAATTTCATGAGGCATGGGAAAGATTTAATGAACTTTTGAGGAAATGCCCACACCACGAAGTTCCAAGGTGGCAATTGGCCCAGATCTTCTACCACGATCTGGATAGCAACCTACGGAACCTCGTCGATGCCTCATGCGGAGGAAACTTCCTAAACAAAGATGAGGAGAGCGCGTTTGAGCTCTTTGAGTCTATGAGCGAGAATTCGCTCAACAATGCCTCCATGAACCAGTTTAACAGGTCCAGTCAACCCCATGGCGGGATTTATGAGGTGCAAGCAAATTTTGGAATGGTTGACATGGACATCATTGCCAAAAAGTTGGATCGAGTGGAATTGGTGGACAAAAAGATTGATGAGCTACTGAACCAGACCAGGAACCCTTTGCAGACTTTCTCCCTAGCAAAGGGAACACATAATGTTGACCTGGTTCAGCCCTTCACCCAACTAAACCTGGAACAACCCCTGACCACGTTCCACGGAGGGGCCTTTGCTCCCTCGACACTTGATTACTCCCTTCCCTCTTCATCAACATCGGCTATTCTAGAAGATGCGCAAGCCATCCAAGGATATGCGAAACCTGACCCTTTCTCCAACACGTACAACACCGGCTGGCGTAACCACCCCAACTTTGGTTGGACAAACCAGAAACCACCGCAATTCCAGAACCAGCCCACGCCAAACCAGCAGCCACACTTACCCCCTATCAGCAAGGACCACCAGTTAGACCCCAATATAACCAGAATAGGGCAGCCCCTCCCCCACAAAATCAAATGGACACCCTAATAAAGATGATGGCTGACATGAACCAGAAACATCAGGAGGAAATGGCCTTGGTAAAGGGACAATTAAGCCAACTCTTGGACTGTAAACAATAAGGATCCCTACCTTCCTAACCACAACCGAACCCGCGAAACATAATTAACAGAGGCTCCAATTCGCAAGGGTTCCAAGGCAACCCCGGGCAGGCTCAAATGGTCCAGCCAGCCCCACAAACACCTCCTGGGTTTGGCGATTCTTCATCCTCATCTTCTCAAGGATCACCCCATGGCCCCAATGCCTCTGCGAATGCTATGACCTTGGGAAGCGACACCAAAACCCAGGATCCCAAATGGCTGACTCTCCCCGAGACTTTACCTGCTGAAATACCCGACTCAGAAGAGGCACCAACCAAGGACCCAGACATGGAATCAATCCACATTCAGACACCCTATCCTGAGGCCTTGGAAACAATCAAGAAAAAGAAGAATACTATGGAAACTAAGGAGCTGTTGGAAATTTTTAAGCAAGTACAGATTAATATTCTGCTCCTAGAAGCCATCAAACGCATCCCCGCTTACGCCAAGTTTTTAAAGGATGCCTGTACACCCAAGCGTAAGCCGAGACCTCAAGCACCTAGGAAGGTTGTACTCTCTGAGCAAGCCAGTTCCGTGATATCAAGCAACCTTCCACTCAAACGAACTGACCCAGGAGCGCCCCTGATTTCCTGCAATATCGGGGACATGACATTTGATAGAGCGCTCCTGGACCTAGGTGCTTCTATCAACCTAATTCCAACAACTTTGTACCACCAATTTGGTTTTGGGGAGCTGGCACCAACCCCTGTCACCATCCAGCTGGCGAATAAATCAGTGAAAACCCCGAAGGGGGTTGTCGAGGACATGATTGTACGGGTCAAGGACTTCTATTTCCCGGTCGAATTTTTGGTGCTCGACATGGAAGTCCCTGAAAAATTACAGAATGCACCCATAATCTTAGGCAGACCTTTCTTAGCTACAGCTAAAGCAAACATTGATTGCGACACGGGGTGTATGGAAATCACCTTCGGGGATAGAAAAATGCAATTGGATATCTTTCGGGCGACAAAGTCTTTTGATTGCGATTACATTGAGGAGCATGATCCCGTGGAAACTTTAATCGAGGAATGCCTCACCCTCAGTTCTGTCTCAGACCACCAAACCCGTAGTGACTGTTCTGACTCGTCACCATCATTACCCATGGACCTCTGTAAGGCTGAATACCATCACATGACACCATTTGAAGAGATCGATGTTGATCAACTCCTGCCATTCCCCTTCCCATCGACTGTGGTCCCACCTGCACCTGAACTTAAACCATTGCCCGATAATCTCAAGTACGTCTTCTTAGGACCTGACCAGACCTTCCCAGTGATTATTAATTCTCATCTAACCAAGGATTAGGAACTCAGGTTGACTGCAACCCTTTCAGAACATCGGGCCACCATTGATTGGACCATTTCGGATTTAAGAGGAATTAGCCCCCACCTATTGCACCCACAAGATTTACCTGGAAGACGGGGCCCGACCTTCCTGCCAGATGCAGAGACGGTTAAACCCTAACATGCGGGAGGTCGTTAAAAAAGAAATTATCAAGTGGCTTGACACCGACATCATCTACCCCATCTCCGATAGCCCCTGGGTGAGCCCCACTCAAGTGGTTCCAAAGAAGGCTGGGTTCACCGTTGTCACCAATGATCATGGAGAATCCATCCCCACACGCACCACCACCGCATGGCGGGTGTGTATTGATTATAGGAAGCTTAATGAAGCCACTAAGAAGGACCACTTCCCCTTGCCATTCATTGACCAAATCCTTGAAAGATTGGCAGGGCAGAAGTATTTTTGCTTCCTGGATGGATATTCAGGATATAACCAAGTCGCAATTACTCTGGAAGATCAGGAAAAGACCACATTCACTTGCCCATATGGCATGTTTGCATTCCGCCGAATGCCGTTCGGGTTATGCAACGCACCTGCGACCTTCCAGCGTTGCATGCTAGCCATTTTTTCAGAAATGGTGGGTGAATACTTAGAGGTCTTTATGGATGATTTCTCTGTATTCGGGAATTCATTCGACCACTGTTTGAGCAACTTGGAGAAAATCCTGAAACGATGTATCGAGGTTAACTTGGTGTTAAGTTGGGAAAAGAGCCATTTTATGGTTCAAGAAGGAATTGTCCTCGGACACATCGTTTCGCATAGGGGCATCGAGGTAGATCTAGCTAAGGTTGATTTAATTTCTAAACTTCCTCCACCTAGTTCGGTCCGACAGATTCACTCCTTCCTAGGACATGTTGGCTTCTACCGAAGGTTCATCAAAGACTTTTCCAAGCTTTCCAAACCCTTGACCGACCTTCTAGCCAACGACGCCACATTCCACATGTCTCCTGAGTGTATCCAGGCTTATCACACCCTCCGGGACTTAGTCTCCTCCGCACCTGTACTTCAACCCCCAGACTGGTCCCAGAACTTTAAGATTATGTGTGATGCATCAGATTTTGCCATAGGCGCTGTCTTGGGACAAAGGCAAGACAAGAAGCCCGTGGTGATCTACTACGCGAGCAAAACGTTGGACGAGGCCCAACGTAATTATACGGTCACAGAGAAAGAGTTGCTCCCTGTAGTCTTTGGATTTGAAAAATTCTGATCATACTTGTTGGGATCCCACGTGACTATTTACACCGACCATTCAGCCATCCGACACCTGTTGGCCAAAAAGGACGCAAAACCCAGGCTCATCAGATGGATCCTGCTTTTGCAGGAATTTGACCTGGAAATCCGAGATAAGGCCGAATCGAAAAATGTGGTGGCTGACCACCTGTCGAGGCTTCATCCAGACCACATTGGACCCTCCCTACCTCTATCTGATACCTTCCCTGATGAACACATCCTAACCGTGCAAGACAAGAAAATGCCATGGTATGCTGACTACGTCAATTACCTGGTTATAGGACAAACCCCGCACAGCTGGTACAGACAGCAACGAGACAGGTTCTTGGCTGAGGCCAAGCACTATTTCTAGGATGATCCCATGCTGTTTCGCCTCTGTGCTGATCAGATCATCAGGAGGTGCATCCCCGAAGACGAAGTTCAGAGTGTGCTTTCCTTTTGTCATGACCAAGCGTGTGGCGGCCATTTCTCTGGAAAGAAAACGGCTGCAAAAGTTTTGCAGTCTGGATTTTACTGGCCATCCCTATTTAAGGATGCACACATCTTTGCCAAGACCTGCTCATGCTGCCAAACACTGGGGATCATGACCAAGAAAGATATGATGCCCCTTCAGCCCATTCGGATTGTCGAAATCTTCGACGTTTGGGGTATCGATTTTATGGGCCCCTTCCCACCATCCAACGGCTTAGAGTACATCCTGGTCTCGGTGGACTATGTTTCCAAATGGATTGAAGCCGTCGCCACCCGACGATGCGATCACAAGACTGTCATGAACTTTGTGAAGAAGAGCATCTTTTCCCAGTTCAGAATACCCAAGGCCATGATCAGTGATGGTGGAAGCCATTTTATCCATTTCCAATTCCGTGCCCTACTTAGAAAATACGGGGTAAACCACCGCATTGCCACCCCGTATCATCCACAAACAAATGGGCAGACTGAGGTCTCAAATAGAAAAATCAAGAACATTTTACAGAAGACTGTGAGACCTGACAGGAAAGACTAGTCCACACGACTTGATGATGCCCTGTGGGCATACAAGACCGCTTTTAAGACCCCGATAGGCATGTCGCCGTATCGCTTGGTCTTTGGCAAAGCCTGCCATCTCTCTGTCGAATTTGAACACCAGGCTTACTGGGCTGTCAAGCAATGTAACATAGATCCCCAGTTAACCGGTGCGCAGAGGACACTTCAACTATCTGAGCTAGAAGAAATTCGTAGGGACACCTTTGACAATAGTCGACTGTATAAGGAGAAAATGAAAGCCGTCCACGACCGACTCATTCATAGAAAAACCTTTGAGCCTAACCAGCAAGTTTGGCTGTTTGATGCACGCCTGAAACTCTTCCCAGGGAAACTCAAGTCCAAATGGACAGGACCATTTCGGGTGGTTAAACCCTATTCTAATGGGGCGGTTGAAATCGCGGATCATAACGCCGTGCACACCTTTACAGTTAATGGTCAAAAATTGAAGCATTTCCTGGCCCAGGTACCCCCCAAAGAAAATATCACCCTCGTTGAGGGCTGACACCGAGCACTGCCCAGCTGGAGGCATTAAACTCAGCGCTTCCTGGGAGGCAACCCAGAGGATTCAGACTGATCTGGTAGTTTACGTCACTCAGGTACTATCTTTTTGAACCCTTTTGCATCCATGTATCTGCCAATGAGGACATTGTCCAACTTAAGCATAGGGGGTGGTAAATTGCATAATCCTGAGCTCAATTAATTAGTCTGAATGAATAAATTAATTAATTAAAAAAAAATTGAATTTAGGAAGAAAACTTAGGCATTAGAAACTTGTCAATAGTGGGAAATAATACAAAAAGAACTTAAACACTTAAACTTTTCAGGCCTTCAGGCTTAATCAGCCCTGGTGTTTGTTAAAATATGGATTTAGCGGCGACTCCTTGCAACCTCAAGCTATTCTAATCCACCCACTAAATAAGGTAATAAGTATACGACTTATCAACTCACCCTCTAACTCAGGAAAACTTTGAGTCTAAGCATCTGCACACATTTTTGCACAGACTCACTTCTCGAAGATTTTGACGGAAATTGGGTAGCTAATGAACTCTCTAGGGTGGTATGGCTGGCAAGTTGTCTTTGGTAACAGCCCATTGGCAGGTTGTCTAGAACCCAGCCACAGGCCATTTCTTTTTCATTGCCTCTAGGTACATTTGAGATTAGGGAAGCCACCTACGAAAAAAAAAAAGGAAGAAGAAGAAAAGAAAATAAACCACACTTCACCGCACAAGTATGGCTGGCAAGTGATCGTGGGTAACAGCCCATTGGTCGGTTGTCCAGAGCCCAGCTTAATAATTGCACAAAAAAGATCAAAACACCTAAGGAAGAAGCGGGGAAGTAGTACAAGCCGGGGAGATATACACTGGAAAATCCTTGTGTTGATCCCAAGTAAAACGAACGTAGGGAGAATGCTACCAATCGAACAAATACACCTTCAGGCAAAAATTTATTTTCTTTTTCGATCACCTAGAGGCGTAAAAACTCGAAGTCTGTCTCAATTACCGTTAAGTGAGTCTATCACAACATTCACACCAAGATGCTTAGCACTTAGGGTTTTAACCGAGTTTTGGGTGGGTTGGGTAGCCGTAAAAAGTTACCAACCCACATGGAATTCCGAAAAAATTCTAAAATATATATATATATATATATATATATATATATACGTATACATATGTATAGTTATATATACATTAAAGCAAGGATTTGGGCGATTCGTATTTTAGCAGACACCCGGGCGCTGCTTAGTCTTTGTAGATTAAGATCTTCGTATATTTCCTCTTATTGACAAGTAACAAAGTGCCTAAGCAATTACTTCTTGAATTCCCCAAGGAAATAAAGGCTAGAATAAATCTTGCTAGGGACTAGCAAGGAGTAAGTATGGGGGTATGATAACACCACACAAGGGGGTAATAATTATGTTGAATATGGCCCATCTTTAGAATAAAAGGCACAACATAAGTAAAATAGGAGCATTGCATGCATTAAGTATCAAGATTGCTTATAAATTGTATTAATGGCCATTTGTGTAAGCATTTGTCAAAGCAGGCCTCAGATGAGCAATCGGACCGCACGGATGGATTCAGAACGACGAATGGAGTCCAACGGACTCAAGATCGGCCAAATCCGACATCCGGAGCTCCCACAATGGGCCTAAGAAATTCTGACCATTGATCTGGAGATCAACGGCCCAGATTGCGCCACATCAGCCTACCCCCACCGCACGCACGCCTTCAGCCAGCCGAGGACAAAACTCGACCATCGATCTTCGATCGAACGGCCGAGATCCACGCGCCTGCCAGCGGTCGCCGCGACAAAGCGCAGGCGTGGCGCAACGGTTAGCGTGCACGCCCGCATCCACGCGACGTGCGTTCGAGCCACGCGGAGCAGGATTTGAAGGCGAGCGAAGGGCACAGAAAAATTGGGCCGCCCGCTGCTGGATCTCGCCACGCGGCGTGACGGCAGCTCACGAGCACCCACGCGCGCGCGCACGTCGAGCGAAAACGCGCGCGCACACGCATGCCCGAGGCACAATCCCAACGCAAGCGAAGATGCATTAGACAGCCCTCGTTCAGCAGCCGTGGATCACACAAGGAGAAGGAACGAGCCGAGCAGCTGACCGGCGGCAGGAGGGCTTCACCGACGCTTTTGAAAGTGGTTTTAGCGACGCTCTGGATGTCGCTAAAGCCCATTCTTCTTTTAGGAAGCCTTTAACTCTATTTAAACCCCCTTCTACCACCATTCAATGTATACACTCCCCCTTGCAACTACTCAACTCCTCTCTTAGCTAGCTTTAGGCACTTTGTAATCGTCGGAGACGACGAGCCACCGACGGAGCCTCCTCCACCGTCGTGGCTGCCTCGTCGCTCTCCACTCTCTCTCTCTCTCTTTTAAGCTTTCCAGTACTTTTGTTGAAGCATGTATTTAATGTTGTAAGCTATGAACTATGAATGCATGTTTAATGAAGTTATTTTCCATTCAATTGCCATTTTAATTTCTGTTCAAGTTGCATGATCAAAACCAAGAACTTTCTAACCCTAAACTCTCTCTCTCTCTATCTCTCGCTTTTGCTTTTCAAAATCGTCTCTTTCGCAAGCAAAACTCCGCCTTTTCCGTGCCAAGTGATAAACAAAATCCGATTTTCACGCCTCCCTGAGACCGACACTCGGACTCACCTCCATTTACTTCTTTTAAAACCAACGTATCAAGTGCAACTATAACGACACCTCTTAACACACGCACAAGAACACGTCACCTTCCTCTTCCATGTTAAATCAAAGTATCTGGCTACCACCTTGAAGGAGGGTCACCTGCTAGTTTCCCAATCATTGCCTATGTCATCCTCAACGAAATCATTTTGGGGGCCTTCCTTTACGAAAGGCAGAAGGTGTCTCCAATTGTCTAACGGATGGAGGTCGATGTCCACTTAAAACTCTTGATCCCACTTGTCATTTGACGAAATAAGGAGCCAATCATTGCTGCACCATCCACCTTAAGTGCACATCAATCTGATGTGCACTGATCCCTTCTCCATGGGCAAGTAAATCTCCTATGACCCAACCTTCCACACTCATGGCAGAGTGCAAGGCTACTACGTATGGTTTTGAAGCCCCAACAAGATGTGATAAACATTTGGGGTATCCTCCTGCGATTGGATTACATATTAGGGACACAATTGGCAGCCCTCCTTCGATGTACTACCTTCTAGCCATCCCCTTCACCTTCCTTGTCGATACTCCCTCTCCTTTCACTCATCCTTCCTATACATTCTTATAGTTAGAGATATTCTAGAATTAGGAAATAAGGAAAAAGTTATTTTGATTTATCTCTCTCTGTTTAGGGATATGATTTGATTTGGTTTGTTATGAGTTGTTTCCATGGTAGGATTAGGATTAAGATTCCATTGTAATCCCTGCCCTCTATATAAAGGGTGGTTAGTCTCTTTCTTTTTAAGTTGAATGAATTTCAATTACAAAAACACGCATAAGTATCAGTGCAAGTCTAACCTTCGGACCTGATCTTCTTCACTACCTACCTAAAGGTGCTACTGGTTCCTCAATCCTACGTAGGGGTGCATGCATAACCCCCCTCTCTATTTACGACAACCATTGTCGCTTGACCTCATTTGTGGCCATCAGTGTCGGCTCCTCGTCATTCTCTCTCTATCAATCATCCTCCTCCCCACCGCATCGCCTCTCTTTTGTCGAATCACCTTCTATCGCTACCAACATTATCACCTGACCTGCCTGCAACATCGAACTCGACCCTTGCTTTGACTAGTGAGGCACTTCCTTGCTTCCACAACCCCTACACAGTCTGTTTGGTCTATTGATCAGATGGAACTTGGTTCGGTTCAATCACTTGATCGCCTCCTTGCCTCCTCTTTGGTTACTTGCATCACCTGATCTACTGCTCCTACCATCAATTGACATGATTGGCTTCTTACCGAATCTCATCTCCTCTTAGCAAGAAGAAACTCCACTGGTCTTAATGGCTAATGTGGAATCAACTACAATGACTTTGGAGGCAAAAATCTTGACCTCTGTGCTTGTTTAGGGAACCATGATCAGGTTTTCAGGTTCCTTGAACTACGTACTATGGCCCATGCCTTCCGCATCTTTGTAGGAGGGAAGGACAAACTGCATGTTCGGACGAAGAAAGTTCTTGACTTCAAGATGGTGCCAAATGCAAAAAGTGGGAAGACAACTTTCTCGTCATGATTTGGCTAATGAACATGGAAGAATCAATTGTAGCCAATTCTACAAGGAGTATGCAAAGGAGATTTGGGATACACTCAAGAAGAGGTATTCTCAGAGGATAAGCAGTTCCCATTTGGTGGAATACTAATCAGGATGAGATGACCCTGGTTAGGCATTTCGCAACCCTCAAGGACTTTTCGAGGAACTTGTCGTCTATTAGCTTTCCTACTGCGACAAGCAGGTCATTGAGCATGTGTAGTGGCAGGCGTACAAGTTCCTAAGTGGTCTTAGTTCCCGGTACCACTCTTCACGTAGTCAAATCCTCTTGTCTGACATGGTACTGGATCTGGAGTTGATATACAGTCGTCTTCAGAAGATTGAGATTGAGGAGCAACCCTCTTTTTCCCTAACTACTACTCATGACTCCTCTGCACTGGTGGCCTCTAGAGGGAGAGGTGACTGTTTAGGTTTCTCTACTGGACACGAACATGGATGCGGATGCAAAAACATTCTTCCCCTATATTCACTGCAAATGGACGTATCACTTGCTTGAAAAATGTTGGGAGAAATTCGAAAAGCTTGCTTGGGCTAACCAATTGTCTACTACAGAGAAGTCCATACCCAAGTCATCTTCTAATAATCCTTTTACCCTTACCCAAATGGATTGTCTTCGGAATCTTTTGAAGGGAAAAGGATCATCTGCTACTACTGCTGCAATTACACAACCATTGATGTCGCAACAGGATTCACAACACAACCTGCACCTACCTTGAAGAATTCTATTGAAGTTTCGAGTCATGTCCTGGTTGATGTCAATGACTCTGATGACTGGTGGGGGAATTGAGCATTGTGCTTATCCCCTCTCCTCTACCTAATTGAATTTCCTGCCCCAGTTTTACCTTCTCTAGAGAAGGGTTTCTCATTGGAGTGAGGTGACTCGTCTACCTGCTTGCGTAGGATTGCCTCCCGCTCTCCTGTTTGTCTTCTACTTCTCAAAGGTCTCTTCACCAATTTTTTTTAACTCAAAACAAGTTAGGTTTTTCACTAATGAGAGACGACTACTTGCCTATCTGATTGCTTGACTGATTGACTGCCTGCCTGCCTACTCTAGCCCAAGGATTATGCCTAAAGGGGGGGGCCCTACTTTTGTTCTACTTCTATAAGTTGAGAGTCGTATGCTCTAACTTGAAGGGGAGTGTTAAAGATATTGTAGAATTAGGAAATTAAGAAAAAGTTATTTTAATTTATCTCTTTTTATTTTTAGGGATATTTGGTTTGATATGGGTTGTTTCCATGGTAGGATTAGGATTAGGATTCTATTGTAATTCTCTCTCTATATATAAAAAAGGTTTAGTCTCTTTTCAAGTTGAATCAATTCTAATTACGAAAACTCACACTTATAATAGGCCAAGGAAGGGTAAAGAAATGTTGAAGGATTTTTTTATTGAAAGGGAGAATGTTGGAAGGATGTTGGAACCTTAGACCATGTACAACCACATTTTTCTTTCTAATACGACATGATTTTTCAAGTTTACTGAAACCTCAATCCCAAGGAAAGACAACAAATTTTAGAGATGCTTGTTCTCCTAGATTCATGTGTGTTATCTCTTTTTAGTATAATATCATCATAGAATTCCGTCTCTCACTCCCTTTGTCTAAGAAAAAATGAATAATCATATGTGGAAAGAATAAAATACCATGCAAAAGAATAAAGTAGTAAAAAAATAAAATAGCTTATTCTATTACGAATCCTTAGTCTCACTTGTATAGAGAGAGACTAGTGGAAAAATTATATTACAGATCTCCATGGATAAAATAAATACAGAAACGACTTGTAACATAAGAAATAAAGCAAACCAACGAGGAGAAAATGAGGGAATTTTCGATTGTTAGGCTGATTATGAGGATGGCTTTGTGTTACCATAATTGACGTAAACTATGGATATTCTTTTTGTTGATTTCTCCTTTTTGTGTTACAATTCTTGTAAACAAGATAATCTTTCTTCTTGATCAAGATCGTTGCCAATAAGTGTGCTGCTTTTTTCCTGAAATAATAAAATAACAGTATGTGCCATTGGAATGGAAGTGTAGTGCAGCTAACTTCTGGTCCACATTGCAGCTTGGGAGGAGACTATTCACTCATCTGAAAGTAAACAAAGGACCCAACCACCCGCATGAAGCTCAGCAACCGATACCCCTTCCCATTAGAGACAAGAAAATATAATTGGAGAAACAGATGAGGAAGGTAGGGGAAAAACTTTATGCTGGTATAGCTTATGTTGTAGCCTATTCTGGTTGCAGTTATTTTCTGTTCAAAGTGTTAGGAAATAAATCAAGATTTAATTAGTTGAGAATTTGGTTATCTTTCTTATGTTAATCTGTGTTATTTTTAGTTACTTAATTGTTATATTTTCTTATTATACTTGTTAGAATTATTGGTTTTTACGTGTGTTAAGTTTTAATGTGACATGGATTTATGATGTAATTTACCCAAAGTGTTTCTTTCTATAAATAGAGGCTTAGGGTTTTATTTCTAAATAAGACGTTTCATTCTTCTCTTTCTCCAACATGGCATCAGAAGAAGATGGATCCTAGATTCTTTGTGCTTCGAAACCTTTCTCCACTAAAAATTAACCTTAAGAGAAAGAAATCTCTCACTCTCTCTCTCTCTTCACTGCGGAGTCGCCACCTCCTTGATTGGCATGGCAACCACCCAACCAGCGTCACCACCCTCTTGATTGGTGCCACCACCACCTAGGAAGTGCTGCAGTGCCTCCACCGCCTAGCTAGGGCTCTTCCAAACCTCACAACTCTCCCTTGCGCTTGCATAACCCCTCATCTGGGGTGCTGGTGGCCTGAGCATCGCCTAGTAGCAAGTCGCTGTTGCTGTGGGGGCCTCTTCTCCACCTTGCTAAGGGACGATCATGATCTAGGATGCCCCTGCAGTGTCTCTCTATGATCTAATTTATTTTGGCTTTGGTAGGATCTATCTCGTAGCCCTTGGAGTGAGTTCTACTGCTCGGATTCGTGGATTTGGATGCTGAAAATTTGATTTCAGAACTGTTGGTGCTTGATCTATCTTCTCTAGGGTCAAGGCTATGGCTTCTTCCAGTTCTGAGACCAAGTTGGTGACTATCTCAACTTCTCTTATGATCAAGGGGACCACTATCAAGTTAAATGGCACTTAGAACTACCTTTTGTGGTCCTAGGCCTTTCATTTTTTTGTTAGTGGACATGAAAGACTGGCGATTCTGACAAAGGACCCTCTAGCGAAAGGGGAAGATGGTTATGATGAGTGGGAACAGAATAATTACCTAGTGATGAACTGGGTGGTGAACAGTGTTAAGCCACAGATCGCGGCGAATCTACTATACAGGAAGGCAACGAAGGATATGTGGCAGAATTTGGTCAAGAAATTTTCCTAGAAGTCTAAACATGCTAGGCTCTCTAATATTTATTGCCGCATCTGGTCTTCTTCCCAAGGGGAGCACACATTGGTGGATTATTACTTTGAGATGAAAGGGTTCTTTAAGGAGCTCAATGGTTTTCAACCTTCGTGCTGCGAACAATAGATAGGCCAGAGACAGACCAACAGGTATATTGGTTCCTGAATGGTCTTAACTCTAGGTTCTCGTCTACCAAAGAAAATATACTTGCTCTTGATGATATTCTTGATATGGAGACTGTGCATGCTCATCTGCAGAAGATTTCCTTAGATGTTGCGCATTCAACAATTATATCTCTTCGGTCTCTAACGCTACCTACTAAGGCATCTGCCTTTACGGTGTTTGGAGGTCATGGTACTCCAGGTTGGAGAGGTTGTGGACTTGGCCGTGGTAGAGGATGAGGTCATGTGTATGATCCATGTGTACACTGCTAGTGCATAAATCATTTGTCTAATATATGTTTGTCGAAGTTTGGTTACCCTTAGAATTTCTCTATTACTGTCACAATAGTTCAGGCAGAGACTCCCTTTGGTGTTCCTCCTATGTTTGAGCCTGTTCCCATCTCTATACCTGTGTCTACCACTATTTGTTCAACATTCCGTTCACTCACTGTCAATGATTATTCCAGACTGATGATGTTACTACGTCAACCTCTGTTGACGGATACTTCTGCTTCTATTGCAGCTACTAGTAGTTCTACCAAACCTGGCGAGTACTTCATCTTCTTTCACTTGGTTGGTTAACTCTAGCGCTTCTAGTCATCAACTGGTAATGAAGATGTTATTGTGTCTATGCATGAGACACTAGATGTTATGTCCGTTCGGTTGGCTAATGGGTCCTACTCTCCAGTTACTAGCGTTGGTGAAGTTCACTTTTCTGATAGACTTAGGCTTGTTGATGTTTACCGTGTTGGTGCTAGAGCACCACGATCATTTGTTTTGATGATAACAAAACACTTGTTATTTAACATTTGCAATTTGAGTCCTAGATTTCAGGTCAATTGCAAATGTGGACGTGTTTAGACGGAGTTCTAGCTCGCATCCAGGATGGATTGGAGGAGCTTGATGGAGAACAGAAGAGATTCGCGAGGAGCGATATATTGAAGAAGGAAGGAGATGAAGAATAGGATAGATTTCCTTCTCTTGTACTCATTGTATTTTTTGTTTCTTTTGTTGCTCTTTATTTTTGTTACTTAGATTTCTGTTAAAGAGCCTCAAAGTACCCTAACAGTAGTCCTAGGAACACCGGCACCACCTTAGGATACTTAGGTTTTCTGTAGAATACTTAGAAAACCAATATAGGGTTCAAACAGCACTTCCAGACGTCTAATTCCCAAAGCAGACGTCTGATAAAGTATTTTAAGACGTCTGACTGTTGTTTCAGACGTCTGATAACTGTTAGGCTGGACATAGTTAGTTTTGTCTAATGAAATCAGACGTCCAGACCCTTATACCAGACGTCTTAGGAGACGTCTGATGGACTTGCCAGACGTCCAGATAGTGGACCGTTGGCTACCTTAGCAGGCACTCAAGATTATGACCGTTAGAGCCTTATCAGACGTCCTTAAACCTTTCCCGACGTCTGATAAATGACCATTTGGCCTCGGCTGACCCAAAATCTCTTCTCAGAGATTTTCTAGCCATTGCAACGTTTGGAAATCAATTCCCACAGTAGAAGTAGGTTTCCAGACGTCCAGACATAGTTCTAGACGTCCTGTATGTCGTCTGATGGACTTGCGCAAAAACCCTGTTTAGATCTGATCCAAGTCAAGGAGAGACCCGCCCAAAATCAGATGTCTGACCTTGAAATCAGACGTCTTAAAGTGGCCTTCCAGACGTCTGATGCCAGAGTTAGACGTCTGATTACCCTGTCAAGTGTAATCATTGTCCTGATTTCGGCCTGATTCTCTTGGGCTTTGCACCCAACGGCTTTAGAACCTTTCCTAAGCCTTCCAAAGCCTTCCTAAGGCCTTTATAAATAGAGGAGAGTCTTTACACACCTAGACACACTAAGATACACTTAGAGACACAAGATACACACCAAGAGACACCTTGTAATACACTCTCACACTCTTGTGTCCAAGAAGCTCTTGCTCTCTAAGCTCAAGTTCTACATCTTGAGAGCATCAAACCGTTGCGCACCCGCTCTCCCGCCGTTGTTCACGAGAGCGAAGTTGCGCCGTCGCGTGGCTCACGCATCCGCGTCATCGACGCACTCCTTGCAAAGGGGAGTTTCCTATTTCCTATAGAAGCTAGGTTTAAATTCCTTTGTTGGCTCTATAGGACTACTTGTTTTATTTTATCTTTGTCTTTTGGTTGGGTATTCGCTTTGCGAATTCCCGTCTTCTTCGTGGGACAAAATCCTTCTCGTGGAGAGAAGGGGTTGAGGAACGCTACCCTCGTACTTGTAGCGTGGTTGTATTGAGGTTGAATCACCCTCGTTTTAAAGTGATGTGGTTAGTGGATTTGATTAACTAGGTTGATCGAAAAATCCTAACTCGAGAGGGTTAGGTGGTGGTTTTCACCCGGTTTGGGTTTCCACCTAAAAATTACTTGTGTACTTGTGCGATTGATTGCTTACTTGTGAGATTGCTTTATATTTCATTTCCACATTTATTACGTCACCCCTTCTCATAGGGCCGCAAACCTACATACCGTGCCCCAGAAATTCCTATGAGTCTACTTTTAGTATATTGTTTATGTAAAGAGCTTAAATGCTGGGTGATATTTGATGAGCATTATGCGTATTTTCAGGACACCCATGAGGATGATGATTTGAGCGTGGTGGACTCTACTACATTGACACTCCTCATTTGTTTGCTGACACTATGTCTGTGTCTACGTATCCTATCCTATGGCACGATCATTTGGACTATCCATCCAGATTGAAGAAAATATTTTCAGAGTCTTCTATTCCAAATAACTTTGATTGTGAAGCTTGTCACCTTGGCAAGCATCACCGTGTTTCTTTTTCATTTAGAAACAATAAAAAATGTTATTCTTCTTTTCATGTCATTTATTGTGATGTATGAGGGCCTTGTAGAGTTGTTCACCGGGATATGTACTCTTCTGTTATTAAGAAATTTTTTAATGAGATTCAGAATTTTTATTATATGCACATCAAAATCTTTTGCGGTAACAATGCCTTGGAATTTATGCAAAAAGAAGTTAGTGATTTCCTATCCTCCGGTGGTACACTACACTAAACATCCTACGCCCATATTTCTCAACAAAATGGCATTGTTGAATGAAATTATGCCATCTCCTTGATGTTGTCAGAACCATGATGTTAGCCACAAATGTTCCTAAAAATTTTTGGGGGATACTATCCTTGTCGCCACATACTTGATAAATAGACTACCTTTTCCCATACTTGATGGAGCCACTCCACTTTTCTTACTATAGCCTGCTGCCAGCACCTTTGCATTATCACCGTGTAATTTTTGGTGCACATGTTTTGTTCATTTGCTTGCTGTACCAGCTAGGTTTTCCCCTCAGTTTGTTAAATGTATTTTTCTGGGTTATTCTAGAACTCAAAAGTGATTCGGTGGGGAAACAATATTATGTTTATGTAGATGTGTCTTTTATTAAGAAGACTCCTTATTTCTCTACTAAGGGTGCTCCTTTTGAGTGATTTTCTCAGACATGATCGTTGTCACAAGTCATATGAATTTGTCCCTTTGCCTACTATGCAGGTTAAGGAGCAAGTAGACATCCCTCAATCCCTACCTTCATTAGTACTGGGTGATCCTCAGAGTCAGATAGACGCTAGGCCTATTGCTCATAGAAAGGCGGTAAGAACTAGTACTTTACATCCTATGGCTAATTATATGTCTATTGACCATCTCAGTCCAGCACTACATAGTTTTTCTACAGCTCTTTCAGCCTTGGTGGTACCCAAGCATAATGCTAGGCCATGTAGGACCCTGGTTGGAGACAGGCTATGCAGGTGGAAATGGATGCCTTCTCTCTCGTGGTACATGGGAATTGACTATTCTTCCACAAGGGAAGAAGGTTGTGGACTGTATATGGGTCTTCACTGTGAAATATCAACCTGATAGGTCAATTGAGAGGCTTAAAGTCAGGTTGGTAGCCAAAGGGTACACTCGAACTTATGGAGTGGACTATTTTGAGACTCTCTTTCCAGTTGCTAGATTGAATTCGGTTCGAGTAATTTTATCTCTTGCTGTTAACCTAAGATGGTCATTATATCACTTAGATGTCAAAAATACTTTTTCTATATGGAGATGTGTAGGAAGAAGTTTATATGGTTCAACCACCAGCCTTTGTGGTTGAAAGGGAGGAGGTATGCAGGTTGAAGAAGGCTATATATGGACTCAAGCAGAGTCCACAAGCTTGGTTGGAACAACTGAGTGTTGCTGTTCAACAGATTAGTTTTTGTAGATCCACCTTTGACCACTATTTTTATCTGAAAGATGGATTCTAGTATGGTAATCCTTGCAGTATATGTCGATGATAATGGTGCTTATAGGAAACAACACCAGAGGCATTCATAAGATGAAGACATTTCATTAAGACACTTTTGTCACTAAAGATCTTGCCAGGCTATAGTATTTTTTGGGCATAGAATGTGCCAGAAATTTTAGAGGAATGTCATTATCTTAGAGAAAATATGTACTTGAATTACTTGTGGAAACTAGGTTGTTAGGTGCTAAGCAGTCTATGGTGCCTGTAGAACTCCTTTAGCGATTACGTAAAGAGGAAGACCCCCCTTTTGAGGATAAAGAGAGATATAGGAGCATAGTTGGCAAACTCCTTTATGTCACTGTTATTCAACCAAATATCACCTTTGCAATTAACAAAGCAAGTCAACATGTAGAGAATCCCCGATATAGTCATTGGAATGCAGTGTATCTTATTTTTTGGTATTTGAAGGGAAGTCTAGGAAAAAGGATATTAATGAGAAACAATAGCTATCTCAATGTCCATGGATACTCTAATGTTGATTATTCAGGTAGCCTAGAGGATTAAATGTCTACAACGAGGTACGCTACTCTCTTCGGTGGCAACCTCATCACATGGAAGAGTAAGAAATTGATGGTAGTGTCTAGGTCTAGTGTCGAAGCTAAATACATGGTGATAGCCCATACTAGCTGAGGTTATGTGGCTAATAAATTTCCTAAGAGATCTTAGTTTTACTACTTTCACTCCAGTGCCAATGCTTTGTGACAATCGCTTAGCTACGTTCATTGCTTTGAATCTAGTCTTTTATGAGCGCACTAAGCATATATAGGTGAATTGCCATTTTATACGTGACATGGTCACTTCAGAACAAATCTGCACACCTACGACCGCATTCGAACAATAGTTAGCTGATATTTTCATTAAATCTCTACCCCGAAAGCGTCATGAGTTTCTGTGTTTCAAGCTAGGCATAATAAATATATATGTTCCAATTTGAGGGAAAGTATTTATTGATTTTTCTCATATGTAAGGATGCATATGTTAAGTTTTAATGTGGCTTGGACTTATGATGTAATTTATTCAAAACCTCTTTCTATAAATAAAGGTCTAGGATTTTATTTTGGAATAAGACATTTCATTCTTCTCTTCCTCTAAGGGTATCAAATTCTCTGTACATAAAGAGGGATATAACTTGTTTATTTCAATAAAAATAATCTTTTCCTCATTCTTAACAGGAAGGATGTATGCTGTGAACGACACATAACAGGACAATAGCTATCTTCACATTATAGCTATGAAAATTTATTTTTGCATCTTTGACAAAAGCAATTAATGATTTCTGTACATTACTTTTCCTCCGTTATAGTCCGTATTGCTTGAATGGGAAATAGGCAGGGGAGCCATCGTCCATATATTATTGAACATATATGTATTTCACATGTGGGGGGTTTCCATACTCAGTAATTCTTCCATGGAAATTCATCTGTCAATTCATTGGACAATCAGTGCGAATGAGAGAAGTTTACAGAAGAGCTGTAGTCATCAAAGAGAGAGAATGGCCCTTTCTACTGTTTATCAGATAAGAAGGGAGCGATCATAGTGAACTTGAGATAAATGAGAGTTGTGTGGTTCCACTGTTTGAAGCATGGTCCTTTCAAGTTCCGTTCAGAGGACGCCGACCTTCAAGAGAAGGTACAGCAAAATCTCTTTGGACCTCGTAGAGAGGTTTGGTACTTAAAACTTTTCAACTTTGTATCCCATTGTTTGAAAATGAGATGAGTTTGGGTGGATGGTTCCATTGGCATGATCTTGATCAAGCTCAAATGCTGGAAATTTATAATCCAGCTGCTCATCTTACGTGCTTTCCACCTTTCCGTGTGCTTGGTGTTCTCTTTTGGCCCCTGGTTAGCAAGAGCCTAAATTTCATTGTTATTTGGAACAAAATAGGCGGTTAACAAGAGGGACATTGGAGAAATAAGCATTGGGCACCATAGGTTGTGTTTAACGTATTTTACTACCTGATCTCACCAATAAATCCACCCGCAAAAGCAGACTAAGACAGGTTAGATTCCACCAAATTGTCAACAAATTAAATTGGACCTTTTCTTATGTTAGAAATGAAATGACTCAAATTATGTTAGGTACTCCCTTCACTCCTTTACATAGAGAGAGGTCAAGAGATAAAAGGGTACGCATCCGTCTACAGAACAGTAATCCCGCATAGTGTGCAGGTACAAGAAAAATAGAAATTAAAGATTACAAAAATAAAACATAAAGTAATAACAGTGAATCAGAAAAAATATTCTAACACTCCTTAAGTTGGAGCATAGACATTCGACATGCTTAGCTTCCTAGAGAGAGACCCCAAATGCTTTCCTGGCAAGGTTTTTGTAAAAATATTCGTTGTCTGGTCTTCACTAGATATATAGAGTAGCAATCTTCCTTTAGAGAATGACATCTCTGATAAAGTGATAGTCAACTTCAATATGCTTAGTTCTTTCATAAAAAGTATGATCATTTTTAATAAATGTCGCTGCCCTGTTGTAACAAAATATAGACATCACACCCTTAATATCAATATCAAAATCATATAGAAGAGATTTGACTCACAAAAGCTCTCACAAGCTGTGTGTGCCATGGTTTTATACTCAGATTCTGCACTTGTGAATATTACATTACGTTTTTTACTTTTTCATGTGACTAGATTTCCTCCAACAAAAGTGTAGTACCTTATAGTGAACTGTCAGCCCCAATGTGCTCCAGCATAATCAACATTTGAGAATCCATGAACATCAACATGACCATGTGTGCTATAAAGCAAGGTTCCTTCTTCAAATATCGCATCACTTGACATACACTTGTCCAATGTACCTCATAAGGAGCCTACATTAACTAACTTAACCACTCAACAATAAGGGCAATATCAAGTCTAGTGGCAGTGAGATACAACTTTCCTACCATAAACCTATATCTTGTAACATCATCTAGCAAAGCACTAATCTCATCACTTGGATGTAAAGAAGAATTAAGAGGCACATTTGAAGGCTTACAACCTAGCATACCAATCTCACGTAGCATATCCAATACATATTTTCTCTAGGAAAGTATCAAGCCATGTTCCACATGATGAATCTCAATTCCTAATAAATAATTGACCTGACTCAAGGCTTTGGTAACAAATTGGGAATGTAAGAAGGCCTTGGTATCCTCAATATAAGCTCCATCATTGCTTGTAAACAATATGTGATTCACATAAATAATCAAATAATAGATCCAAACTAGTGTGCCTCGTAAGAACTTAATGATTAGCATTGGATCTAAAGAAGCCAAAGCTCTGAACTGCCTTGCTGAACCTATCAAATCGTGCTTGGGGACTCTACTTTAGCCCATAAATGGCTTTATGTAAGCTACACACCTTGTGACACTCCCTTTGTTTTTCGAAACTGGAGGTTACTGCATATGGACCTCCTTATCTAAGTCCCCACAGAGGAAGGCATTTTTAATGTCAAGTTGAAATACCTTCCAATGTGAATTAACAAGAGATAATAAAATCTGCATAGACTTTAAATGAGCAACATTAGAAAATGTCTCAAAATGATCAATGCCATAAGTCTGAGTATACCCTTTAGCAACAAGTCGAGCTTTGTACCTTTGAATGGAGCTATTAGGTAAATATTTCATAATAAACACCTACCTACACCTCACAACAGTAACACTAGGGGATAGGTCAACAAGCTCCCAAGTACCCCTAGAAATAAGAGCCTCTATTTCCTCTTGCATGGCTCATGTCCAAGTCAAATCCTAAAAAGTCTCTATATGACTTTGAGATATATGTTGGTTGTCAATAGCACAAGACAAGGACTATCCAGCTGCAAGCAAACTATCAAAACTCATATGCTGGGAGATAGAATAGCGAGCACAAGACCTTGGAGCCTTCCTCTGAGCAATTGGAAGATCCAAGTCCTAATTAGTAGTATGAATTATCTGACCTCCATCAGAGTCTGTAGAATCAAGTTCGACCTAAGCAGGAATGGTGGTAAGGGGTTCAAAAGCAGGTTTTGGGCGACGTTGAAGTGATGTGGATAAGTAGAGGAGGTTGGTTGTCCCAATGACTCACCAAAGTAGCACTAGATAGGCTCATATAGGTGGTAGAAGGCTCAAAGGGCAATAGCAACGAGATATTTGCAGTGCATGTAGGAGAAGCCTTCCCTTCGGGAGAATAGAAAGGAATCTTCTCAAAAAGAGTAACATCAACACTAATAAAAAAACTTGTGATGCATAGGATCATAACAGCGATATCCTTTCTGAGTATGAGAATACCTGAGAAAGATACACTTAGCAGATGTAGGAGTCACTTTGTGCACTCCAAAAAAAATGAACAAACACAACACAACTAAAAACTATCGACGGCAACACAAATGGCTCCTGGCAAGGGATAATAAAGAGAAAGGAGACTTACCACCAAAAATCGAAGAATTGGCCTGGTTAATAAGAAAAGTAGTAATAAGAACAGCATCGACTTAGAAATGTGTGGCATGCATATGAAATATAAGTGTCCTAGCAATATCAAGTAGGTGTCATTATTTTCATTCAACCACCCCATTTTGCTGAGAGGTATGAACACATGAAGTTTGATGAGCACCACCAGATGAAGCAAAAAACTTAGTTAATTGGCTATTAACAAACTCTAATCCATTGTCACTGTGAAAAACACGAATAATGGTAGAAAGTTATGTTTTTATTTCATTGAAGATATTTTCAATACAGGGACTTCCAAGTTTTCTTTCATAAGAAATACCCACGACATCCAAGTGAAGCCATCAACAACTACAAGAAAGTATCGAAAATCTCATGCACCGGTAACCCCACACGGGTCCCAAACATCAACATAAACAAGCAAAAAAATAGAATCATTCCTTTTATTAATAGTAGAAAAAGAGGACCGATGATGCTTGCAAGTTGACAAGCATCACATTGAAATTGATCAAGGACATGAAGATCAGGAAACTACTGGCGAAGAACCTTAGAACTTAGGTGACCCAGACGAAGGTGCCACTGGTAGGTAGTGGTGGCACTAAAAACAACAGTAGCAATGGGTGAGGATGGTAGGGTAAGGTAATAGAGATCATTTTGCTCACGTCCACCAATCTGCTTCCTCATTCAAAGGTCCTATAAAAAGAAATATTGATCATGTAAAACTGTGACAATGTAAATTTCGAATAATCTGACTAATATAAAGTAAATTCATTGCAAAGCGAGGAGCACGCATCACATCAAATAGGGGCAATGTATCAATCAAAGTAACATCACCATGACCACTAACATATGAAAGTCCTCCATTAGCAACCCTGACCTAAAGGGGCCTATCCAACTCTCTTGAGGGAAGTAAATTGTGAAATATCACCTGTGATATGGGATGAGGCACCAGAATCAGTAATCCACCTAGTCTGTCTGGTCCTAGTAGATGATGCAGTAGCCTCCTGAGAAGAAACGACAAATGCAGATGTGGTCGGCTGAGAGGCAACCAGTTTGTCCACTTATTCTTTATTTTATTCCGAATCTTGCCATATCATGTTAAATTTGTTCGATCTAATATTTTTTATTTCCATAAAATCATTGAAAATTCATATGTTTTTATTTATCTATTCCATATATGTGTTTCTTTTATGGGAAAGAATTGGAGGTGGGAGGAGGAGGGATCGGAGGAGAGGGAATGGAGGAAGAGGAGGAGGTGGGAATTGGAGGTGGATGTGGAGGGGGAGGAAGGAGGTACTTAAAAGACTTCTCCGTGAAAAATGAAGTAAATAAAAGAGCTTTATATAAAAATTTCTTTATTTTTTAGTCCTCATACGTCTGGGCATCCAAACAAGTAAATAAATATTTATGAAAGTATATAAGTATATATGAAAATAGTGAGGATATGTTTGTCTTTTCCAAAATTGACAAGAACATATATGTAAAAATTTTGTTATTATTCCATGGTAAACACTATTAAGCATTCTAAATTTCTAACTTTTTCATGTTAAGCATAACATAACTTATGATTTTTTCTAATCTTAAGTATGACTCTATATACTTTTATGTAGAAATCATATGTTTTATATATATTAGTAATGTCTCATGTATGAAGATGGATATGGCATCTTTTCAATATTGGATATTAATTTGAGGGATAAATAAATACTTTGATGGGTGAATTAGCATATATGAATATGGATTTGAATCTAATATGGATGAATAGGATATCAATGGAGTCTCTTTATGTACATGACTCAAAATTTGTTCAAAGTCAACCAAATCACATATGTGATAAAATCTAACTCACGAATATAATGTGTTCATTGTAAGATTACAAAATTACTATCTTCTCATTGAGCTTAAGCATTTTCGAACTACATTAAGTCAATATGCTACAACCCTATCATTTGTGCAGGATTTTTTTAATTATACTTGAGTTTTCTTTCCGATGGGATTCATCTGACATGGGTTCCTATGGCATGGTAAAGCTGATTTATTCTCCTCTCAACCTTACGCGTCGTATACCTACTTTTATGCGAAGGTCATCTCATGTTCCCATCACATGAAATTAGTCTTGTCCTATAGTTTATTATAAAATTAATGCATGCCAGAGCAAGTAGCAAGCGACCCTATTTACCTGACATCACCGAAAAAAAAAACGTGGGAGACCCTCTTGCAAGGTTCACATTTCTCCGATCCTCAAAAGTGGTCTCGGTTGCGTGATTTGATCCTTAAGTTTCTCCTTTCCAGCACAAGCTCCCTTCTTTGTTGGAGCTCTAGCCGATCATTGCGTTGGTCGGGAGCTCCCCTCCCTCACGTCGATCACCATGCCCATCCTCCCCACTCTCCCCCTCTTTTCAATGTGAGCTCCACTCGAAACAACGACCTCTTCGTCGCTCGGCTACCCTTCACCTCCGATCGTCCTCGTAGGTATGTTGGAGGTTACGGTAGTCTCATTGCCTAGTGAGGTAATAATTACGGTGGTGGTGGTGGTGTCGTTGTCAAATGAGCTCATGTGGTAGATGTCTTCCGCTATATGTTGATTTTCATCTCCACTTCATCTTCTCCACGATCAATGTCATTTTTGAAAAATGAGATCATGTTGAATCCGATCTCACCACAACTTGGTGCTAGGTTGGAGTCGATTTGGTCGTCCTTCACTTGTTAACGCGATTCGTCGATGACATCGATAACGCTTCGTCGTATCCACTACATGGTGTAAGTTTCTTCCTACATTAAAAATGATGTTAGAGTGCTTGTTTTCTATTTTTTTTCCCCTTTTTTTGTTTCCTTTCTGACAGATGTTTTTGAAGTTCCCCCCTCTTGAAGCAGGTTACTTTTGACCTCTTTGAGAGGTATAGAATCTCCTTCTCTCTCATCTTCAAATTATGTCCTTCTATCTTTTTCATTTCCTTAATGAACGAAGGTTTAACATTTCAACAAAAGCAAAATTGGTGGCGATAGCTTCAGTGGGTTGCGAATACAAAATAACCTTATTTTTAAGCCACACTAGGTGTAGTGGTAAATACTTCAAAATGAAACAATTTTTTTTTAAAAGATACTGATGAAAGCTTATAAGATTATTTGGGTTTAAAAATAGGAATATGCTCGTTCAACAAAATAATCACATGAAAGAGATAAAAAAATTAATCACTTAGTCACTTCAATCAGTGTACATTTAGGGAGAGTATTAAGACTTAAAGTTTACTAGGTACTTGAGAATGCAAAATACAATTAGTGTTATCTCGCTCTCTCCCTATGCGCAACCCTTTTTTGCCAACCATTCTTGATATTTAAGAGTTATGCCTCTCTAGAATCCACGTGACCAGTCACGAGACTTTGAAGTAATGGAGATTGTGATCAGTTAGCTAACCAATTTGGGTTAACATCCATGTAGTCATAATCTCCGAAAGTTGAGGTAGTGGATGCATGAATAACCACCTCCTTATTGGCAACTACCTCGTGGTCGCACTTAGCTAGAGGAGGAACCAAATTTCTCCAATCAAGTACTCTTGATGGTCACGCTTCATTGGCCTAGTATGCTTATTCAGCCAACTTGACGATATTCAATCGTTGATCCCATCTAGATTAGTAGGCAGACTTTGTATTCAAGTAGGTCAATTTTACTGGGCAAACGAGCCTTTGATCTGCATAGTTATGACCAGATCCAAGTAATTGAGTGCAAAAAAGGCTAATTATTGTTTTTTTACGAGCCTTGCAAGATGAACGTAGCAGAAGTATTTTTCTTTCCTCATCTGATATCAACGTAAAATAATAAAAAAAGTTTCCAGGTGCATGCAAATAAAAATTTGATACAGAAATGGAAAGGTCAGCGATTCCTGTACATATGAGTGTGAATACCGATTTGTACACACCCTCCTTCCCGGTAGGGTAGTAGGTGGGGCTGTGTGTGACAGTTTTCCAAATCAAAGGTGAGCCGTGACTTTTACCCATCTCATCCTATGTATTTAAAGGTTCCCACAAGTGCGGATTCTCCTCCACAGGCCACCAATCTCCACCAACACTTTCCGTGATGACCATCTTCCTCCTCCTCGCCCTCCTCTGGTGCTTCCACGATGGTGGTGGGATTGGAACATCTCAGGCAGCAGTCACTGACCCGAGGGAAGGTACGTAGTACCCAACACAACCCAGCTACCTTCCTTGAGAATCGTTGCATAATTTACACGTGTACTCCATGGGTTTGTTTTTACCCATTTTTCCATTTAGATCCTTAGAGTCAGGGATAGACAATAAATTAATTAGATTTTTCACATAATATTTTTAGATTCTCGTATAATATTTGTTTTCGTTACTATACCATCTTTGTGAATATTATTCTTAAAGTAAACTCAAAAGTTTTCATAATTTTCAAAAATATATTTATATAATCATAAAATAATATCTTTTAAAGAAAATAACATATAAAATTTAAATAATTATTTTTTAATAAAAAATTCAAGCAATGATTTGATTATTCTTTAACAAAATAATTTTTCTACTAATTTTAATTATTATAAGTAATAAGTAATAATTTAGTTAATTTACTTACGGAATATTTTTTAGCAAAAAAATTGAATGATGATTTTTTATTTAAACAAAGGTTAAGAGATTTTTTTTTTTTTTAAAATAAATATAAATTATTTTATCTCTCATTTATTTGTTTGAAAAGAAATTATGCTATCGCTCCTCCTCAACAATTTTTTTGATTTCTCAAATGGATAACCCCATCCCAAATCTCTGATGACGTTCATAGTACCTTAGCAAGAATCACCATCGCATAACGCGAATAAGAGAGGAGTCCTTCAAAGGCCCATTTAATCCACTCCACCATTCCCATTCGAGAGAGTAGTTTTCCTTGTCACGAGGTGAGCCTTCTCCCAATCATATCTTCAAGAGCTCAGAAAGTGCTTCCCTCCACCGATCCCACAGATAATGGTGTGCCCAAAGTGGGTGGTGGGGACTTTACCCTTTAATGATACGTACAAATCGGCCAACGGTCTTTGGTTGCCTTGTTCAAGTAAACACAGCTATGAGGAGGTCAATTTCATCCTCGAAAGGAGGCCAAATTACCCTCCACATCCCTTTTATTGAGATGCAGTCTCCTCTTACCAAAATAAAAGCATCATCAATTAATAATAAATGGGAGACAGATGAAACACCCCGAACCTTCGGCCTTACCTACCATGGGCTTTGTAATAGTTGCTTTCCTATTTTAATGGAAAGATGCATTTCTCCTCGGTAATGGCACGGGAAGTAAACACCTTTTACCTTGGCAGGTGGCATCATTCATTAAACATGAGGAAAATCTAGATACAAGGGTACGCAACCCAATCAAGGGCAGGGAGGGAGGAGGGTAACGACAACCTAATAGGGAGGAAAACTCATCACTCCGATAGAGGGACTGCACATAATAAAAAAAGGGAAATATCCCAAAACTAAGCAGCTTTTTAGCGATATCCATACTTGGAACATAGTATATGCCTTTGTCTATAGCTCATTTACGTAGAGGACCCTACCATGTGATGCATAAAAAATGGAACCCATGAAAGAAAGATATGAGAAAACTGAAAACAAATTACAAAGTGATATAAACATACCAAATGAATTTACTCCTAACATGCCCTTCCATGTTGAGCAAGTAATCGTGGGAAAACAAAAAGAGATGATTCTTCTGTATGCTAGCGATGGATCGATTTCAAAGAAAACTTAGGTTTTCTTCTTGGGCACTTATAACTGGTCTGCTCGCTCACATTTAATAGTTTCTTTGTTGGCCAATTGAAGCTAAATAAATAGAATTTTATTTGATGCCAATCAAGAGCTTACTTCGATGACGAGTACGATCAATGACCCATAGACAATATCCTATAAGCAAAATTGATCATCTATTGGGACTCAAATTATCTTGAACCTACTGTAAGAAGCTAAGCATGGTGGGCCTTGCTTGCCCACAAGGGCCAACCAAGTATTTATCCTTATGCCGAGTTTGGATGAGGTATAAATTGATAGGTTAGACATAACAGTGGTAAGGTGAATAATACCATGATCTAAGCATAATTTATAAAAAAATATCATCTGAAATCTCTCCTCACAGCGCATTAATTCATTTATCATATCTTACCCTCATTCATCCCACTTTTTAATATAACAACAATATAAAATAATTGAACATCAAATATAAAATAAAAAAATCACACCTCTGTCTATATTTAAAGCACATCAAATATAAAACATAGTTAAACATTACATTCCATTATCTATTTCATCACTAAACTCAATACCATCCAAAATATAGTCCCTTTTAAAATTTAATACAAGTTAAAAGCGATACCATATCCAAATGTAGCCTACACAGCCACCTTCATTCTAGACTTGGCTGGATGCATTGGAGGTAAAAATTTCCATCACTCAATTTCATTTGGTAAGCAGGATTGTGCTTCCAAGTTTACCTTTGGTAACATTAATGTTGGCATCAATGGGACCTGCGATCGTGCCCTTAAATTCAGAATTAAGGAATTCCACTACCTTAAAATCGTTTTGTTCCATCGATAACCTCATCACATCAGCAACCCTAATTTCACCAACCATACCCATTTCCTACGAATGAGCAAGTGAGCAACCACTCCATCCTACTCTTCCCTTATCACCCCCTTTCTCTATTGCTGCAGCTTTGCTTAATTGAAGTATGTCTCTACGGATCGATGAGGAGATGCGATATCGTCGTAGCCTCAAAAGAGCATTGGTGGCCCAAACACGACTGCGAATAGCATCATTAAACATATATGTCCATCATCATAGTATTGGATTATTTTCTTTGTGATTTACAATTGTTGTGTGTTTGTCTCAATGTGTCGATGGGGTTGTTAGATTTTTGCAATTAGGAGCTTTAAATAAAATTGATTCTAGGGTTGATATTTCAACTTGATCTTGCAATAAAGCCCATCATAGGACTTATAGTCTACAAAATGACTCTCCAGAGGTGAGTACTTTTATCTCTACCAATAAAGTTAAGTGATATTTACTCATAACTAAGTGATATGTGAAATATCACCGGTGATATTCAATTCTAAATCAAATATCACTAGTGATATTTTATCACCGTGATATTTGAAATATCATATGCGACATTTGAATATTTCAATTCTGAATCAAAGAGCAATTTTGTTCGGTGGTTACTTTCCAACTAACTTTTTCTCTCTTATTCCATTAAACAAAATAAGCTCTCTAATTCTTTGACAAACACTAATAGGGAAATATGCATTGCAATGCATTTTGCAATGCGTTGTACCTCACCCATGTCCCCGTTAAACAGAAAAAGTAAAATGCATCTGTTGATAATCAAAACACATGGGTTGAAAACTAAAATATTAACTAAAAATCAAATTCCACTAGTTGAGAATAAAATAGATCGATCAAAAATCAAAATACATAAGTTGAAAATGATTTTTTATCGGTTAAAAATTAAAACATATCGGTTGAAAAAAAATACATTGATGTATTTGGCTTTCCATTAATGGAAAATAATATTTTATTTAAAAAGCAATTTTTCACTTCAAAAAAAATTTGTTTCTTACAACAAGTGATTTTCATTGATAGAAGTTCAAAATAAATCAGTTGAAACCACCACATACAGAGATCACCACACTCTATTATTTCATGCATTGTAAAACATGTTGCAACTTTTCTTCCTGTACTTATTTTCACTTATTTGACAAGACTCAAATTCCAAAACCTTTTAATTTTCTCCATTCCTTTCCATTTTCAATTTTTATTCCTAGTAATAATTTCTCTTACCAATTGGGCCCTCAAGGGACCTATGACGTGAAAGGCTGCTGCCGATCATCTTCTTCCTCCGAGCGGGCAATGCCATCGACGTCCACACCATTGCTTTCTTGGTATTTCAACTACTTCCTCATCCAGTCTACACCTTCCATGGCAGCAACACCAAAGCTGGGAATGACCAAAGTAGGTGTAGACGTGCAAATCAATGAACTCCACGATAGGCCTACCATCTGTTCGGCGAAATGTCTACAAGAGTCTTGGATGAGTTCCAAACAAGCAAGTCCACTTTAAAGCCAAAAACTGTACTTCCTGCCATGGGTTTTATACGAAATGTTAATGGGTGCATGTCTCAGGACAAAAGCCCATCATAACCTGCTCAAACAAAGTGCTTGGATGGAAATATTGGCTTCCTGGGAGAGGACAGTCATGGGAAACCGGCGGTGAAGATGAACATGCCACTATCTCTTTACGTGGACAGCAGAAATGGAGATTTAACAACTACTTGACTATGAAAATGTCCGATGTTGCTCATAAAAATCTTTGTTTGAAGTCTGAATTCATGAAGTTTATGCTCCCTTTTCTTTTTCCTTTTTTTTTTATGAGACTGGATCTTGCACAAATTAGAACTTGCATAGGGACATCGGTTGGAAGATTGAAGGGGGCCATTGTATATCATTGGTCATTGCTTGTTTATAGGCACTTGAGAGTCAGGCTTAGCACGTAAATTATGTGTCAGAATGGCCATGTGGGTTTCCATGTTGAATGCTCATAGCTCATTTATGCTTCATATGGCTGAGGTTCAATAAAGTGTGCACTAACTAATGGAAAATGTCAAAGATAACCGTGATAGCCATAGTATGGCCAACCGCCACTTAGGTTCAGCACCTGTGAAATGTAGTTGAGAATGGTTCTCTCACTGACGGAAAGACGAATATTTTTCTCCTTTCTGCCTCTTTGTCACCCTTTTGCTGTGACGCTTATGCCACATTTGAGATTTATATTGTAATTCCTGGTGTTATCATTGTTATATGTGTGCAATAGCTGCATGACATTTCTTTAATTATTAACATAGATGATGTCCATACTGAACAGAAAATGCAGTGAACTCAATATTTAAGAAGTGGAACATTTCAGCCAAGATGTCCCCACAGGGGTGGAATACGAGCAATGACATCTGCAGTGGTGTAGGTTTGGAGGGTACCGGACCTGTCAGTTCTACATACAATAGTGACAGTTTCAATCCTGGAATCATATGTGACTGCAGATATGAAAGTGGTTCTGTCTGCCATATTACTAGATTGTATGCTGTGAATTGCTTTTCTTATTGATTTTAATTTTGCAGTACCTCACACTGAAGCTACTTTGTACAAAGGAGAAAAAAGAAGGATATAAAAAATCATCTGTTTTGAGAAAGCTGCTTACAATTGCTGTTGTGAACTATGCTTTTCAGGAAAGCATATAATTTAAATATCACAGGAAGTCTTCCGATGGAGTTGATGAACCTTACCTACCTAAACAACTTGTATGTGTATCTACCTTCAGTTCTCACTATTTGCTTATCACTTCTTCTAAAAGTTTGCAGCTATACTTATTACTGTGGATAAAGACCATTTTGATACTTCAGGAAAAACAACTATTATATTCTTAAGTGGAATTCAGCATTCCCTTTGTATTACTTGAAACAACCTTTTATGTAATTGAATGAGAGTAGATTTATGATGTGCTTTGATCAAGTCAATGTCGCATGTTCAAGCACACATTTAGTATATGCAATCTCTAGTACCTAAAATTGTTAGTAGCATATACTATTGCAATTGTTTCTCAGATTCCATTTTCTTGCACCAGATTCTTTTTAACCATCTGCATATTGTTCGACCAATTAGAGGGGACCAACAATGGGTGCCTATTACTTCATAGGGGAACTACTGGCAAGGGAAATCAATCTATTTAGCTTCATATTCTGAGGCTTTAAAGCACATTTATTTGGAAATCACACACATTATGCTATCTGCTTGTAGGATAAATTCGACAAGCACATCCTTGTGACAATTTTTTCGTTGCAAACATGCTCCTTTTGACTTGGTAATTTATAACAGCTTATTAAATGGCTTTTCTCTTGTTGCTTCACTGAATTTGGTAATGTGATTTCAGTATGCGCGAGTATGATTAACGTGCGCTGGGTTGGTTCTCTATGATGCAAGAATATCTATCCTACCTATTCATGAACCTAATGGATTTCTGGAACAAATCTTTGAATGAAAGAACTTGCAATTCAAGTATTTAATCCTTCAAATTTTTGTCTCATTATTACTTTTCAAAAAAAATTTGTCTCGTTATTCTTTTCCAACAAAAATCGTGTTGTCACTTTGCGTAAAGCAAGGACAACCTACAACTTATCTAGGGATGCTTGTCTGATGTTCCTGCATGTTGATGTAGATTTTGTGACCTGGAGATCCAAAACCTGACTGCACCTGTGTCCGTCTTATATTTGATAAAACAAAGCTCTCTATTAGGATGGAGTATGGCTATTACTTTTCCTACAATATATGATTTTCTTGTAGATTTGTTATCATGTTCCTGATTAAGGTAATTCTACTGCACAACTTATATGCAATGTGCCTGCCAAGATTTTAAGTGCCGATACTGATGCCATTTCACCATGTCAAAGAGGCATGCCCCCATGTTGAAGAGGCAAGTCAGGGGCATGCCAATGGGCCTGTCTGCACCATAATTATAATATTTTTTATTAAATAAATATGATGTACGTTGTGGGAAACTGTACTTCACTGATGAAATCTTTTTAGGAACAACCAACTTTTCTTTTGTCCTTTTGACATTTAACAGTTCATTTAATGGTGAGTTTCGCATTCGCACAGGGAAATTGGAAGAAACTACTTTACTGGTCCCTTGCCTACATTTATAGGGAACTTCTCAGATATGGAATACATGTAAGGGCCTTTTAGAACCTTAAAGACATACCATTTCAGAGGCATTTACTTAGTTTTTATTGTAATCATAAGATGCACTTCTAATCTTCAGCTGCTATTATTATAGAAGCATAGGATACAATTCATTCTCGGGAGAAATTCCAAAAGAGCTTGGAAATCTCAAGAAACTTAAGTCACTGTAAGATGCTTACCCTTGTCCAAAAGTAGGCCAATTTTCTTCCTTCTCTATGTAGCAACCAGAGGTTCTTCCTTACTCAGTCTATCTTTTAAAAATTCAAATTTTCATGCTTGTCAACGATAACTGAGACATTTTAAGGTGACCCATTTCTCACTTTGCAGGGGCATGGGCTTAAATAATTTCACAGGGCAACTTCCACCAGAGCTTGGGAATATCACCGATCTGGAACAAATGCAAGCTACATGAGCATCCTAAATTTTTCTTTGCTTCTTTTCTTCTGATTAATTTATTCCTGCCAGCTTCACTCTTCTTATTTTATAGGTACATTGACAGCATTGGTGTTACTGGTAGCATACCTCCATCATTTGCAAACTTCAAAAAGTTGAAGATCATGTAATTGCATCACATTAATGCTTTTAGGATTTTTCCCAAGAAAATATTAAGGGTGTAAAAAGAATCATGAAAATGTTATTTTACGTATCATATTTGGTTTCAGGTGGGCAAATGACAATAACTTTGGCCAAAAACTACCGGATTTCATTGGAAACCTTTCGTGCCTTCAAAGTGTGTAAGGAAACATTACTGAAATTGTGTGCCCTTTGTTTTACTGGATCTGTTAGCCCTTGTTAACCCCAGTGTTTCCTTTTCAAGAACAAAAGAGAACCTATTTTCTTAAGGGCCTCCATGTACATTTCCACTGAATCCTTTATGTTGAGAAAATTCTTGATAATTTTTGTTGTATTGAAAATGAGGCCTTGGCTCTCTTTACATAAAAGAAAGGGTTTAAGCATATAAGGAAACCACAATAACTTGCCCGCTAAAAATAACATGGACTAAAATAACTTACCTACTAAAAGTAACAATGATCAAAATAAAATGACACCCAACATATCTCTAATTTTATTTCTTAACACTCTCTCTCAAGTTGAGGCGTAGACATCAGTAAGTCTCAATATGTCACACAGAAAATCATGCCTCTTCTTCTTGAGGGCCTTGGTGTGAATGTTTTCCAATTGAGGCTCTAAGGAGATACATGGTGTACTAATCCTCTCTTCCATGACTGCATTTTGGATAAAATGGTAATCTACTTCGATATGTTTAGTACTCTCATGGAAAATTAGGTTGAATGCTATATATGTTCCGACTGATTATTACAATAGAGCGGAACTGGTAGCTGCACCTCCACACCTAGATCTCGTGGGAAACCCACAACACACATGATCTCACATGTGGCATGGACCATGGCATAATACTCAGCCTCAGCATTGGAACTGGCAACCATACTGCGTTTCTTACTCCGCCAAGGAACAAAGCATATCCCGAGGTAGATTGGCGATCCTCAATAGCCCCGCCTTGTCAGCATTGAAATAGGCCATGATGTCCATGGACCTATTTTCTCTATAGTAAAGTCCCTGACTCGGAGTTCCCTTGAGGCACCTTAGAATAAGGCATACCTCATGCCAGTGATTGTAGTTTGGTGCCTGCATATGCTGACTAGCTCTACTAACAGCAAAGCTGATATCCGGTCAGGTGATGGTCAAGTACAGAAGGCGGCCAACTAAGCTACGATATGTGGAGACATCTTTATAGGGATGATCATCCTCCTCGGTACTATGAACTTGCTGCACCTTAACAGGAATGCCAGAGGGTTTGTCTCCCAGTAAGCTAGCCTCCTCAAGTATCTAGAGGGTAAATTGTCTCTGAGATAATGACAGATGAGGCCCCGTCCAAACAACCTCAATCTCAAGGAAGTATTGTAGATCTCCAAGGTTCTTTATCACAAAGGTGGACTGTAGGAAGGCCTTGGTGTCACGCCCCAAAACCCAGTCCCCTAAATGAGGGTCGAAGTTCCAAGGAATGACAACAAAAGAGGTGTTAGTTTATTTAATTTAGGTTGTACCTAAGTCAAGCTATAAAAGAGTTCCATGTACTACATAAAATGAAAGAAAGTACAAGATGGATGGCACAAAATTGGTACAGAAAAGTAGTAACAAAACAAAAATTTGCTATAAACCAAAGCATAAAAATTTTACTTGTCAACAAGGCATGCACAAACTCGCATAGCGACAAATCCCGCACGTCGACGACTCATGACCATGACATCCTGAAAGTGGGTCAAAAAATAGAGATGTGCAAGCGGCTTAATAGGGAACAAACATCTACTATAATTCAACCAAATAAGATAGTGTACAACTTCATTTACTGGCTAGTTCCTAGCCCAAACCAACGCTTTAGGTTCTAATTCCCGAACCCTATCTAGCACGGCTAACCACCGTGGTCCAAATCCATTGGTCAAGTTGCCCGAAATCCTTCCCATGATTTGGTATTATTAATTTATTCTCCCACTCGCCTCAATGATCAGATTCTAGAAATCATCCCTCTCTACCCGAGGAGATTGAGACGCATTATTTCCTTTGAATTCCAACCTAATAGTCTCGCCCTGGCTAGGGAAGAGACTAGCAGTCTGTTAATCCTCTAAAAAAGTGTGCCCATTCTCGACGTATCGAGTATGTTGTTGACATCAGTCAAAAGAGTTGTCATCGTGTCCAACAAGGACTAGTCATAGATAAAACCAGATTATCATCATAGGATTGGCCATAATTGTCGAGCCACACCAATGCTCCCGCCACGAGCAGCTCCTCGTAGGAGCGCAGTCTATGGGTGTGCTCTCCCAATCTACCGTCGGGTGGGGTTACAACCAATCCCTCACAGTGCCCAGGCGAGTTCCGTACATACGGTCGCCAAGTAAGCCTCTAGCAAAGTACTAAGTACCCTCTACGTCCCCCGTTGCGCCTGCGGGCACATACAGAGTCTAGAGCCACGAGTACCTCATCATCGAGTCGGATTCGAGTACATTCAAGTACCAAACACTAGTGACAGCCCAAGGCCTGTCACCGAACCTAGGAACATTTCCTGTTCCAAGGCAAATCTCGTTGGTAGCCTCTTGCTACCGTAACAGCTCGGGTTCAATACCCGAGCAGTGAACCCGTGGTTCACCAAGTCTAAGGGTGCAGCCTTACGAGCTCACCTAGTCGACTTACCATCATTTGATTTCATTGGGTTCCGTGTTTAGAACAAAGTCCTAAGGGGGTCTTACACAAGAACTTAGGATCCACAGATACCATTATGTGCAGTTCAAGTCATTGCTTAGCCAATTTAGGTTTACTTTTAATTTGTTTAGGGAGCTTCACGCTCAAATTAAAGGTGCATGCACACACCCCCCAACCTAATACATGTTGGTGCTAGAGCACCACGATCATTTGTTTTGATGATAACAAAACACGTGTTATTTAACATTTGCAATTTGAGTCCTAGATTTCAGGTCAATTGCAAATGTGGACGTGTTTAGACGGAGTTCGAGCTCGCATCCAGGACGGATTGGAGGAGCTTAACGGAATACAGAGGAGGTTCGCGTGGAGCGACAGATTGAAGATGGAAGGAAATGAAGAATAGGATAGATTTCCTTCTTTTGTACTTGTTGTATTTTTCGTTTCTTTTGTTGCTCTTTATTTCCTTAGATGTTTCATGTTAAAGAGCCTCAAAGAACCCTAACAGTAGTCCTAGGAACACCGGCACAACCCTAGGATACTTAGGTTTTCTGTAGAATATTTAGAAAACCAATATAGGGTTCAAACAGCACTTCCAGACGTCTAATTCCAAAATCAGACGTCTGATAAAGTACTTTAAGACGTCTGACTGTTGTTTCAGACGTCTGATAACTGTTAGGCTGGACATAGTTAGTTCTGTCTGATGAAATCAGACGTCCAGACCTTAGACCAGACGTCTTAGGGGACGTCTGATGACTTTGCCAGACGTCAAATTAGTGGACCGTTGACTGGCTTAGAAAACACTCAAGATTATGACCGTTAGAGCCTTATCAGACGTCCTTAGGCCTTTCCAGACGTCTGATAAATGACCGTTTTGCCTCGGCTGACCCAAAATCTCTTCTCAGAGATTTTCTAGCCATTGCAACGTTTGGAAATCAATTCCCACAGTAAAAGTAGGTTTCCAGACGTCCAGACATAGTGCCAGACGTCCTGTATGTCGTCTGATGGACTTGCACAAAAACCCTGTTTAGATCTGATTCAAGTCAGGAGGAAACCCGCATAGAATCAGACGTCTGACCTTTAAATTAGACGTCTTAAAGTGGCCTTCCAGACGTCTGATGCAAGAGTTAGACGTCTGATAACCCTGTCAAATGTAATCATTGTCCTGATTTCGGCCCGATTCTCTTGGACTTTGTTCCCAACGGCTATAGAACCTTTCCTAAGCCTTCCAAAGCCTTCCTAAGGCCTCTATAAATAGAGGGGAGCCTTTACACACTTGAAAACATTTAGAGACACAAGAGACACACTTGGATACACTTAGCTACACACTTCCACACTCTTTTGTGTCCAGAAAAGATCTTGCTCTCTAAGCTTAAGTTCTACATCTTGAGAGCATCAAACCGTTGCGCACCCGCTCTCCCGCCGTAGTTCACGAGAGCGAAGTTGCGCTGTCGCGTGGCTCACGCATCCGCGTCATCGACGCACTCCTTGCAAAGGGGAGTTTCCTATTTCCTATAGAAGCTAGGTTTAAATTCCTTTGTTGGCTCTATAGGACTACTTGTTTTATTTTATCTTTGTCTTTTGGTTGGGTATTCGCTTTGCGAATTCCTGTCTCCTTCGTGGGACAAAATCCTTCTCGTGGAGAGAAGGGGTTGAGGAACGCTACCCTCGTACTTGTAGCGTGGTTGTACTGAGGTTGAATCACCCTCGTTTTAAAGTGATTCGATTAGTGGATTTGATCAACTAGGTTGATCAGAAAATCCTAACTCGAGAGGGTTAGGTGGTGGTTTTCACCCGGTTTGGGTTTCCACCTAAAAATTACTTGTGTACTTGTGCGATTATTTGTTTATTCTGTGATATTGTTTTGTTTCCGCATTTAGGGAGCTTCACGCTCAAATTAAAGGTGCATGCACACACCCCCCAACCTAATACACACATACCTTACTCATTCAAGGTCTCACTGCAACTTTCACCATTCCTCTCTGTCCATTGGGATACCTACTGGACCCCCAAATTAGGGTCTATCGTTACCTGGGATTTTTAGTATCAGAATCACACAATTTCAGGCTAAATAACAAGTTCAATAAACTATCTAACATTAGGGATCCGTTACCTATCATTAGTAAACTCAAACAACATGCACTTGTTATTAGGTAATCTTGACCTATCGCTAGGTCAAGATGCTTGTCCAATTCAGGATTGCAAAACCCGCCTTTCGTCCCCGAAACTCGAGTTTTGCACCCTCAAACCCTCTGTAATCTCAGCCACCAATACCCTCACACATCTATACCTCGAACCCACGAGATCTTTGATCTCAATATTTTGATTTCAACCCTTAACCCGATTTATTCAATTTATCTCCTCTTAGAGTTCAATGACATGGAACGAGTACACCAGTACTGGTCCTAGTCTTAGGTACCGGTGCTAAGCATCCTCCGTCCCCATAAAGCTATAATGTACCAATACCGATGCCAAGTTTTACCACTGGTTACTATGTGCCCACATCACAAATCCAAACACCAGCTAGTACCGATACTGAACGCCTATGCCAGTACCAAGCACCTACCAAACCTTTCCAAGTAATCCAGCTAGTACTAGTACTGAGTACTCACTGCCATGGCTACTAAACCCATCCAGTACCGGTACAAGTCTCTAGTACTGGTACTAGGTGCCTTCTGTACCTAACTTAAGTTCCACCTTTAGCTCGTGCTAAGCCAACTAGTACCGACACTGGTCACCAGTATCGATACTAGGTGTCTCCAGCACCAAGTTTCGAGCTTAAAACCTTCCATTCAATCTCTCACGTTTATCATTTAACCTCACAAATTTAGAACACCAATCTAAGTATTTATAGGCATGGAAAGAACACGAGTAATTAAAGAGATCAGGAGAAAGATCCTTTCATTTGTTTACCCAATCATACAATTAATGAAGATGTGGGTACGTCTCACATAATATATTATAACAACCCCGATGTATAGTTAAGGATCCATATAAAACTCATTTTAGCAAACTGTTACTTGACTTGGGCCACCTCCCACCTCACATAGTTTAGGACCCCATGTCCTTATCATTAGCAAGGTTCTTGATAGAACTTTGCTCTATCATCCCAGAGTTGTGTTCACTTAGCCAATTAGGGTTTCTACACCCTTACTAGTACCCATTTAAACTTAGTTTAAATCACGCATCTGGCCTTGCGAGTATCTTGGTGACATGCCTCATGCATTCACTTTAAAATCTTCTCTTTTACGTTTCCTATATAAGATTTATGCCTCTAGAGGGCGGATTAGCTATCATAGATCCTAATTATACCAAAATCCAAGGTTATAACATTAAATACCAACAAGAATTAATAGCTTCCAATCATGGGTACTAGACATGGATTTAACTACTTAGATTAGATTCCCAATCCCCATGGGGAAATTCCACTGTGAAACAAGATCACATGTCTCAAATCAGACGTCCAATGACAAGTGCCAGACATCTGAAAATGAAGTTTAAGCCATCTGACATTAAGCTCAGGCATCTAGAAATAACAACCAGGGAGATCCGTTCTATGCCACTAGTATTAGGCGTCTAGGCTGTCCTTTGGACGTCCAGAGACCAATTTGGACGTCTAACCATAAGTCCAGACGTCCAAAAGTGGTTCCCCACACTTGAAGCTGCAAGTAGCTACAGGCAATAATCTGATTTCTTGGCTAGACGTCCAAGTAAGCACATTGAATGTTCAATGCATGTTTTAGGGCATAGTCCCTGAAACTGCAATCAAGTTTCAGAGACGTCCAATCCAAGACATTAGACGTCGGGATTAAGGCTATCAGACATCTGATGATCTCATTAGACGTCGGATGACCACCTAGAACCACATCCAAGTTTTGAACAAATTCCTCATCAAACCAAACTCACTCCCACTTAACCCTAACTCCAAAAGACAAACATCGACAACCTAGATTCAATTGGTAAACACATGAACCACATGGATCTCATAGATATAATCATCAATCTCAAACCAAAAAGGGAAACCCCCAATTAACACATTCACAAGAAATAGCCCAAATCTAAGGCATAGCCAAACCAAAAAAATTTTCCTAAGTACGGTAATTAGGGAATAATATTCCTTAATTATCGTACAGGGGAATTATATTTGTTAAATACAGTGGGAAGAGGTAAGTTTCAGGATTCTCGATCTTGTATAAAACTTGCCTCTTCAAGCAGTGAGTTTTGCCCTTTGTACTCCCCCCTGTCCCCCTTTCGCCGCAGCTGGTACTTGAGAAACTCGCCTTTTATAGTAGTGAGTTTCTCCTAGTTCTTTCTAAACGTCCTTTGCTATGTAAGACGTCTGACCTGTCGTTTGACACTTATATACTAGAACCCTATTTAGATCCAATTGAATCATGGAAAATCAGGATGAAAATCAGATATTAGTAGACGTCCAATTTTTGGTCTAGATGTCTTATTTGGGAAATCAGACCTCTGACACTTTCAGTAGATGTCTGATTTTATGGGTGGAGAACGATATGAAGAGGCGAGTTTGGGGTCTTTCAAGTAATACATAACTCGCCTTTTGAAGAGGCGAGTTTAATGGAACTCGCATCTTCAAGAGGTAAGTTTTTTTTTTTTTTTTTGCATGCTAACTTCTGTTGCTGAGTGGTGCAGCTACTTTTGCTGCTGCTGGAAAAAATGCTGCTAGTGCTAATGCTGGATATTGAACATCAAGTCCCATTTTGCCCTTTGTACTCCCCCCTGTCCCCCTTTCGCCGCAGCTGGTACTTGAGAAACTCACCTTTTGTAGTAGTGAGTTTCTCCTAGTTCTTTCTAAACGTCCTTTGCTATGTAAGACGTCTGACCTGTCGTTTGACACTTATATACTAGAACCCTATTTAGATCCAATTGAATCATGGAAAAACAGGATGAAAATCAGATATTAGTAGACGTCCAATTTTTGGTCTAGATGTCTTATTTGGGAAATCAGACCTCTGACACTTTCAGTAGATGTCTGATTTTATGGGTGGAGAACGATATGAAGAGGCGAGTTTGGGGTCTTTCAAGTAATACATAACTCGCCTTTTGAAGAGGCGAGTTTAATGGAACTCGCATCTTCAAGAGGTAAGTTTTTTTTTTTTTTTTTGCATGCTAACTTCTGTTGCTGAGTGGTGCAGCTACTTTTGCTGCTGCTGGAAAAAATGCTGCTAGTGCTAATGCTGGATATTGAACATCAAGTCCCATGCTCTTAAGTCCATGTTTTGGAGAGTGTTGAATCCATTCAAATCATAGCCTACCCCTCCAACTATTTGGTATACCCCTACAACTAAATGGTATACCTGCCCCTCCATTACCCCAATCACCACATCCATCACCCCAATCCCATTCCACCTAAATGATGATGCTGCTGCTACAACATTAGCTGCTACTGTTCTGGCTAATGTTGTTGCTGCTTCTTTACCGTTGCTGTTGCTTATATTCTTTCAATCGCACAAACTAACCAAGCATTTAATGACAACCAAGCAAGAATCACACCCAAGCAATATATGACAACCAAGCAATCATCCACAATTTCTTTTACATTCATTGATATGTTGTTCAAACTTTTTGCATGATAATACTTGTATTAAAGTATTTCCCAAAATTGGTGAGATATCGTAAGCATGCAACATAAGTGCAATGTTTACAACTGAGTCTCACATTCAACAAAAAAATCATACAATAAGAACGATTATTTTCTTCCCCTTCTCCATCGAGTGTATGTCTTTCGAAGGTTATGAGAATCATCTTGAAATCGTTCTGAGTCTGCCGATCTATTTCATCAATTTGTGTGCCAGTAGCTCTGAAATCTAGAGCTGTTGGAGGTGATGGTGGGGCACGAAGAGTAACATGTGAGGTCTCTTCCCCGAAGTCTGTATCTTCTGCCTTTCTCGTAAGCGAAGCTCCTGGTGTTATCTTGGAGATAGTAGGTAACTCAACGGCTGGAGTCGTGAATGGATCATCAGTTTGAGTTTGCTGCAAGGAAAATTATTGAAGTGTCAATGTATTGGTGAGATCGGAAATATTAAAATAGTTGCAACCTCTTACCCCAGATTAGCCATGTAAATCCCGATGGGGTTCAACCTCCAATTGATCCTGAGAGGCTTGGGAGGATTCTTCTTACATAGGTTGCTGCATGAAAAAATTCGAAGTGTCAAATATTTGATAAGAATGAAACTATGAAAATCCTGTAGACTTATATCACCTGAAATGTCGCCTGTAAATCCTAGTGGGGTTCCACCTCCGATTGATCCTAAGAGGCCTGGGAGGGTTCTTTTTGCATAAGTTGTTGCATAAAAAATTTTGAAGTGTGTCAAAAATTTGATAAGAATAGAATTATGAAAATCCTAGACTTATATTACCTGAAATGTGGCCTGTAGATTCTAGTGGGGTTCCACCTCCGATTGATCTTGAGAGGCATGGAGGGTTCTTCTTGTATAGGTTGCTGCATAAAAAAATTTTAACCGTACAAAGATTTAATAAGAATGGAACTATGAAAATCCTATAGACTTATATCACCTGAAATGTGGCATGTAGATCCTGGTGGGGTTCCACCTCTGATTGATCCTAAGAGGCCTGGGAGGGTTTTTATTGCATAGGTTGTTACGTAAAAAATTTTAGTGTGTCAAAAATTTGATAAGAATAGAATTATGAAAATCTTATAGACTTATATTACCTGAAATGTCGCCTGTAGATCCTGGCGGGGTTCCACCTTTGATTGAGCCTGAGAGGCCTAGAAGGGTACTTGTTGCATTGGTTGCTGCATGGAAATAATTGATGAGAATTCCCAAGTTCATGAGAAAGAGAATATTATATTAATTAACCATTTTTACCTCATAAGGGGACTATCGATCATGAGGATGTTCCACCTCCATTAGATGTTGCTGTAAGGGAAAATTTTAATTTGTGTCAATATATTGATACCAATCTAAATATTATATTTAATAAAATGATTTTACCTGTAGTAGGCTATCTTGATCCTGGGGCGGTTGTGTATCAAGTGGTGGGTGTGAGGCCACCAGTGGAGGGTCTAGCGCCTCTAGTGGTGGGTGTAGGGACTCTGGTGGATGGCTTGCGGCCTCCGGTGCAGGATCAGGATCATTTCCCTGTACCCTCCCATGTCTACCACGTCCTTGACCCCACTCCCGCCCTCGCCCCTCCCCTTCTACGCCTTCCTGCAGGTGCATCATCCACATCGTCTGGTGCTTGAGGCTGAGGGGATTTGAAATGATGTGCTAGTGTGTTACTGTTTATCTCTATTACTTGGCAAACTAGGTCATGGATGTCTGCAAAGTCAGGGTAATCATGCGTCATCTCGTAAACTCGAACCCACATATTGAACTGCAAAAGGAAACGATAATGTCTATGAAATTAAATGAGAAGATATATAATTAACAAATATTAATGTATAAATATTATCTAATTATGAAGAATTGTATAAGGATTTACGTTGTAATCTAATAGTGTACCAAGTCAACCAATAAACCTCCTGGTGATCCTATTATACCAAGCTATGTATTCCGGTGTAGTGGTAGGGCTATCTATTGGTGTCAGTGGAACGATATGTTCTGCCCTCACCCCCCATCCTGAATGTACGACGCATGGTGTTGATGTCAATCAATCTCAAATTTCCCCTTCAAATCTATATCATGGAGATGGTTTTCTGAATTGCATTCCAAAGAAACACCCTAAAGACCTCCAACTTGCCTGAGGATGCGATCTGAGAAATGATGCTCCACTATATGGGAGCATATCAAGGGGACTCATGCAGACTAGATCTCCCTCCCAACTAGGCAATATTCGGTAGGTTTTGTTGTATATCTTACATGTAAGGCTGCCATAGAACCTGCGTAATCACACAAATATAATAATTAAAACATGTTTGCTAATGTAATAAATATGGTGGAAACATTAAATTAGATACCTGGTCTACACTTTGGAGGTCAAATGCATCCCTATACGGAATCACAACGTTTGTTGACTGCTTTCGGACATCAAAAGCAACCACCCAACGAGCACCTAATGGTCGTCCTTGCCACTCCGGATGACGATGCACAATAGGTGCTATGTGGGGAAACCTCTCCTACGCCCAAACTTGTAGCACGATCAATGCTCCACCAATCTCGTCAATACTAATATGTGTGAATGCTCCACCAATCTCGTCAGCACGATCAATGCTCCACGCCCAACCTAATATGTGTGAATGTTTTCCAATTGAGGCTCTAAAGAGATATATGGTGTACTAATCCTCTCTTCCATGACTGCATTTTGGATGAAATGGTAATCTACTTCGATGTGTTTAGTACTCTCATGGAAAATCAGGTTGAACGCTATATATGTTGCCGACTGATTATCACAATAAAGTGGAACTGGTAGTTGCACCTCCACACCTAGATCTCGTAGGAAACCCACAACCCACATGATCTCACATGTGGCATGGGCCATGGTGCAATACTCAGCCTCAACATTGGAACAGGCAACCAAATTACGTTTCTTACTCCACCAAGAAACAGAGCATATCCCGAGGTAGACTAACGATCCTCAATAGGCCCACAATGTCAGCATCGAAATAGGCCATGATGTTCGTGGACCTATTTTCTCTATAATAAAGTCCCTAACCCAAACTTCCCTTGAGGCACCTCAGAATAAGGCATACCTCATGCCAGTGATTGTAGCTTGGTGCTTGCATGTGCTGACTAACTCTACTGACAGCAAAGCTGATATCCAGTCGGGCAATGGTCAAGTATAGAAGGCGGCCAACTAAACTGTGATATATGGAGACATCTTTATAGGGATGATCATCCTCCTCAGTACTATGAATCTACTGCACCTCAACAGGAATGCTAGAGGGTTTGTCTCCCAGTAAGCTAGCCTCCTCAAGTATCTGGAGGGTAAATTGTCTCTGAGATAATGACAGATGAGGCCCCATTCGAACAACCTCAATCTTGAAAAAGTATTGTAGGTCTCCATGGTCCTTTATCATAAATGTGGACTGTAGGAGGGCCTTGGTGTCACGCCCCAAAGCCCAAGCTCCTAAATGAGAGTCGGAGTCTTAAGGAACGACAACAAAGGAGGTGCTGATTTATTTAATTCAGGTTGTACCAAACTAAGTCAAGCTCCTAAAAGAGTTCCATCTAATGAAATTAAGTCATTTCAACCAATTTGGTATCAGAGCACCGATCCTAGACGTGGCTCTAAGTATCCCACTTCTCACAGCCTCCAAAACCCTAACCACCAAACCCTAATCCTTTCTTTCTCCCTCATGAGCGGTAGTAGCTCTCGGCGGAGATCCGGCGGCGCAGGTGAGCCTGTGCAGCATCGTCAACGGCGCTCAGGCGGTGCTGCAGCGAGATTGGGGGCTTTCTTGGCCTCCAGCGGTGGCGCAGTAGTGCCTAAGTTGATTGTAGTGGCTCTATGACACCTTTGGTGGCCCTCCTAGGTCTCGACTGTGGTGCAACAGCACCAAGGACCGCTCGCGATGGCGCTACGATCCCTTGGAGGTCGATTTGACCTACGGCGATGCAGCAACGACGCTACAGGTGCTCGCAACTGTGCAGCAGCTAAGGCTATTTGTTGGGCCGACGACGGTACACTGCAGGTGGTGCTGACCTCCAATAGTGGCGGTTGTCGACACAGATCGATGGGGAGGTAGTTTGCCGTGATCTGATCCATATGCAGTGATTAAAAAGGGATTTTTTGTCCTGATCTAGGAACATAAGTCCATGATGCAGCTCAAAATTTGTTTGATTTCAGATCTATGGATGATTTCGTGCTGATAGAAGCTTGATCGAGGCTTCCCGATTACAAAAATGGCTTCAGATGATCAGTCTGAGGTGTCCTTAAGCTCTGTTTTCGACACCGGGGTACTCAACAACCCTTTCTTTGGTCCTGTTGTCAAGCTGGATGAGACCAACTACCCACGGTAGTCCCAGACCTTTCTTATGACCGTCAGGGGTCAGAAAAGAGCTATATTCTTACGAATCCGGAGCTTGAGAACAAAACAGGCACAAATGCTAATTGGGATGGCGACAATGCCATGGTTTGTGCACGGCTGATGCAGACGATTGTTCCCTGCATAAGGGATGAGATCATGTACTACACTACTGCAAAAGAGATGTATCTTTGCATGACACCTATTTACATGCCAAGAACTCCACACGAGTTTTTCAAGTTTTCTATGACCTTTTCTATCTACATCAGGAGGGATGCACACCGCCACAGTATTACTCCCTCAAGAAGGGAATGTTGGAGGCACTACTCCTACCTGTCGGTGTGTGCTTGTGAGTTTTGGAGGAGTTTTAGGAGACAATTAATAGTTTCTCTTTTCTTGGATGGCCTTGGAACTGAGTATGCGACAGCCACATATCAGATCCTCACTACTCCTAAGCTTCCTACTATGGAGGAAGCATATAGTAGACTCAGCAGAGTTACAGTATAGACTCCTACTCCTGACATTGTTGCTCAGTCATCTGCACTGGCTGCGATCCCTGCACAGTACAGACCCCTGAGGATACCCATCCTTCACCCAACAACGATCCACTGTATGGCCATTTCTGTGATAGTACTCAGAAAAGGGAACACTCCATCCACGACCTCGACCACCTCGGGCACCACCAACATCACCACCATGTCCACCTCGACCTCTTGAAGAGGGATTACCACGACCACGACTTATGGAGGCCATGGCAGAGGAATCAGAAATAGATACACGTCGAAAGTCTCCAATCTAGACAAAAGAACATAAATTTGTTCAGGCATTGGAATCTCATCTATCGTCATGAATTGATCTTTAACGCCCTTGATTCAGGGCCAAGACCAGATAATAACTGAATTGACCAAATCGCCTCCCACTGTTTGGCTATGACTACAATAGTAGTTGATATGGGTTGATGTATATCCTGCTCATCCCATAGTTTTTTCATAGTCCCATGGTACTCTGCCAATAGCATGGAACCTTTCCTGGAGGTGTGTAACTCTTCCACAACACGATAAAGCCAAGTAATATTGCTCTTGTGAGAGTATCTCATGTAACACCTCCCACATTTTTGTCATTGAAGCATATACCATAATTTGTTTTGCAATCATCTATGTCATGCTATTCATGAGATATGTAGCAACCCAATCATTTTCTGCCTCCAAGTTAGCAGATTTCACAACATGCTCATCTTGATAAGAATATACTTTTTTCAATGAGATCCAACGACCTGGGAAAACGACGTAGACCAGAGTAAGAAGTTGGATCCATCCAACTTTATAGAGGTCCCCTGCATGTGTGGGGGTGCGCTCGTGGTAGACACTTTCCCCATCGAGTCTCTCACAGAATCCTTCTGGTCTGCCATGTGCACCCAATTTGCGATATCACCCTCCACTGAAGTTGTAGCAAATTCAGATCATGTGCTCACAATAGAGCAAACCACAGTCCGGAAAAAAATATTTCATCACATCCAGGGCGTAACTGCTCCTGCTAAGGTAAGGTGGGCCCCTAAGCAAGGCAGCCTCTTCCTCATAGGCCTGAGCTAGAGGAGGAAGAAGGGTCTACAAGACCCTTGCCGAGGGAGAAGCCCTCACGCATGTGCCCAACGGCCCTAGATGATGTTGCTAGATGAGGGTCCTACACAGAGAAACCTGCATAGGCGAAGCTACAGGCTCTCTACGGTGGTGGGCAGCAACGCAACAATAGGGAAACCTCCTGCAATGGTGCTGAAGTGATGCTTCGGTGAAGAGGCGACGAAGGGGGGTCCTTTATGGTCCTAATGACAATGCTGGGGGGAGAGGGAAGCTGCTGGTAGCAGCCCTCATGGCCGAAGGTGCGTCGGTGGGACTGGTGGCGTAGAGGAGGAAGAAGAAAGGGGTTTCGGTGGAGGGTTGGAGGCTAGGGTTTATGTGGGATATCCAGGCATCGAACTAAGACCACTGCTCTTCGGTTGTCAATCCCTAAAACCTAGGCCCCTAAATGCAGGTCGAAGTTTCGAGGAATGGCAACATAAGAGGTATTGGTTTATTTAATTCATGTTGTACCTAACTAAGTCAAGGTATAAAAGAGTTCCATTTATCATGTAAAATGGAAGCAAAAGTGGAAAGGATGGCACGAAGTTGAAACAGAAAAGCAGTAACAAGACAAAAACTTACCTGTCAACAAAGCCTACAAAAACCTGCACAGCGACAAAACCCGATATTGACATCTCATGGCTGTGTCAACCTGAAAGTAGGTCACAAAGTTGGGATGAGCCAATCAGCTCAATAGGGAACAAATAGCTACTGTAATCCAATAAAACAAGGTAGTGTATAGCTAAACTAACCGGCTAGATCCCTAGCCTAACCAAAACCCCAAGTTTCAACCTGAACCTAGATAGAATAACCTGACCAACCTTCATGATCCCAACCCACCAATCATTCCCTCGATTAAAGCCACATGTTCTAACGCAACAATCCTAACGATCCAAGATCCGGTTACCTACCACTCTGAGTCCTGGAGTGACTAAATCATCCCTTCATACCGAAGGAGATCTCAATGTACCCTTCCTAATGGTACACTTGTACCCTAGCCCCTCCTTGGCCAGAGGAAGGATTAAAGAACTCACTTCCACCAGACAAACGATACCCGCTCCGATCGCCGGAACGTTGATTGTACTCAGAGCCTCGGGAAAGCTATTCTACACAAGGTCATGCATTTCCCGATGTCTGAATCCCGGGAAACTATTCAACACAAGATTCCCTACATCGTTGCACGATATCTCTGGAAACTATTCTACACAAGACCTTACACGCTCGCAACCGTCAAGATCTCTGGAAACTATTCCACACAAGACCCGTACGATCCCCGTCACCCGAGAATCCCTGGAAAGCTATTCCACACAAGATCCTTCGAGTCACGGGTCTGAGATCCCTGGAAGGTTATTCCACACAAGACATCCCTGAGTACCTAATCCAAAAGATTCGGTAGGAGCAACTCCTCGCTGCCTGTGATCCCTGGAAACTATTCCACTCAAGATCACGTATTTCCCGATGCTGGAATCCCTAGAAGACTATTCCACACAAGATGCCCAACATCGTGCATGAGATCCCTGGAAGGTTATTCCACACAAGATCTCACACGCTCTCACCTGTCTATTATCTCTGGAAACTATTCCACACAAGATCCGTACGATCTCTCGTCACCTAAGAATCCCTAGAAAGCTATTCCACACAAGATTCCTCGAGTCACAGGCCTGAGATCCCTAGAAACTATTCCACAAAAGATCTCAGGACACCTCTCACGACTCAGACTCAAGACACCTCCCAGTGCCTCATTTCCATATCGACACCTGGAAATTCCCCAACCAGGAACTATTCTCATTCCAAGGTTGGACTCTGTTAGACAACTACCAACTCCCGCGTCTCTAACCTGCAACAATGAACTCACCATTCACCAAGTCCAAGTGTCTCACCCAACGAGCTTACCTATTTGACTTAACTGATCCTAATTTCTTTCCCCCGATCGGTACCTGATCAAGCAATCCTTAGAAACCTACTGGATCACCTGAGGTATTATCCAAAACCTTAGGATCCATCCATGCATTTCCTCTTATTAGACTCTGGTTGAGTCATTAACTAGTTGAACATTTTGGATTCAATCCTTAGCTAAATTAAAAATGGACTTTTAATCATCTTCTTAGAGCTTAAGAGTTTCTTACCTCTTAGCTCAAACAGGGTGGAGCATGTGCATCAGTACCGGTGCTCAGCACCCCCAGTATAATACAAAAATTCCACGCCAGTATTGGTACCAACCACCAGTACTGATACTAGGCGCCAACAACCTCTTTCAAGTACCCCAGCCAGTACCGATACTGGGCAGTCCTAGCCATGCCAACTGAATATATCCAATATCAGTACTGGTCACCGGTACCTACCAACCGGTGCTAAAATTAACTAATACCGGTACTAGCTGCTTCCAGGATTCAGACCAAAGTGTCAACCATCCACTTTACCCATTTACAAGGTTTAATCCAAATCTAAGGCATAATCCTACCATTTTACATACAAACATGGATCTATACCCAAAACACCCTTTTTCTACCATTCCTAATCTTAGGAATAAAAGAGAGTATTAAGGAGAGAACCCTACCTACAGTGAGGAGCCCTAAAACCTTTATATAGAGATGTACAAGATAGAAATAACAAAACACACCCACATAGAAATAGAAAATATAAATAAGCCATTAATACAACTCAACAGTTTGAGTTTGAAAATATGATTGTTGAGAATTTTACAAACTCAATCAAACGTTTCAGAAATAAAGAAGACGTCTAAAATCATAGGTAGAATAAAATGAGAAAAGATGAAGTAAATTGACATATTTTTCAAATTCGGGCATATGTTTGAAAACAAATATAGACGTCCAAAATCCTAAATAGATGAGAATGAGTAGTTATAAGAAAGACAAGCTTTGAAAAGATAAATAGACAACTAAAGAAATAAGTTAGACGTCTTGAAGCGATTGATCATGTGTATAAAAGGAAAAATAGATGTTTGAAAAATTAGACAAGTTGATTTTTCAAGGTCTTAAGAATAGAGTGATTAGGTAGGCTCTAAGGCATATCCTATCGATACTTTCAAGAGAGAAGGATCTTTTTACATTCTACAAAAGAAAATAACACATCAAAATAAATCTAACCTCCATCTTCAAATCTTTAGGCTTTCCTCCTTGACACTTTTTCTTAATAACTCCATCCTTTCAATGCTTTCATAGAGTTTGAGCTTGAACTTGAGCTTCCATCAAGCTTCATCAAACTGTTAATCTTACAATATTATCTCCAAACACAATGTTAAGCATAACTTATTTTGTTATCAAAATCAATGATCGTTGTGTTTATGCACCAACGCATACTTTAGCTGTTCTTGTGCTTGTTATGGATGTGCTTCCTACTGTGGTTGCTCGTCTACCTATTTGTACCACATTTTCCACCTCGTCCTCGACCTCGAGCTTGTACCTAATCTTGCGTTCATCCTCGTCGCTGTACTTGATCTCATTCTCGCCCTCGCCTTCGTCCTCTTATGGGTTCTACTATATTCCCACCTTTGCCTTTATCCTCATCCTCGTTAGCAGGGACCTCAACCTCAATGCATTGTCGATTAACTTCTTCCAAAGTCTGTGTTGCTTCTACTGTAATGGCTCTAATAGAATCAAGTCAAGTCTACTAGCAATTAGCTCCAAAATCTTATTTCAAAAAGAGACTTGAAATTGAAATTGTTAGGAAAAAAATTAGGATCTAATTAGTTTGGAATTTCGATGTCCTTATTTTAGTCTATATTATTTTTAGTAAGTTATATTTTCTTATTGTATCAAATCCTCTCTATATAAAGAGAGGTATGACTTGTTTATTTTAATAAAAAAAATCCTTCCCACATTCTTAACATGGTATCAAAGTAAATCATTCTTAGATTCACTTGTTAAAATATTATTATTATATCTTTATTCGTGTTATTGAATTCTTGGAGGAGATGCCAAATAGGGCTTCTCGCATAGCAACAACCCAAGCTGGAGTCGCAAGGCACGCAAGGCATGCCACGTGGAGAGGCGAAGCTCGACTGGAAGACGAAGCTCCTCGAGGAAGGTGCCTCATGATGAGAGTTTGCGTGAGAGATTGCGATGGGGTTCTAGCACGAGATTGCGCAAAGTCAGAGGAGAAGAGCGCATGGTGCAAGAGAAGACCTCGATGGCAATGGCGATGCTTGCAGAGGAGGCACGGAGGAGATACGCGCAAGGAGCTCATGCATTGGAAAGAGCCTCGCAATCACAAGACAACACAAGAGGTGGTTGCTACGATCCGCAAAGCATCACGGACCTGCCACGGAGACACTGCAATGTCACTATAGGCGGAGCAATGAAAAGGAAGCGTTGCTGGGTGCTGGTGGTAAGGAGAAGAGACCACAGAAGAAGCACGAAGAGGACCAAAGTGAGGAAGCTTATGCGAGAAGGCGGAGCAGCGGTGTTGGTGTTGATCTTTGATGACGTGAGGCGCTAAGCAACAGTGACGAGCGGTGCTACTCATGTGAAAGCTGCAATGAAGCATTTGGGGTGTGAAACCCTGAAAGCTTTTTTGGTAAAATTGCAAAATCTATCCTTGTATATATTTTTTTACTTGTTAGCTTTGTGAAACGAAGAAAAAAAAGGAAAGAAAAAAAGAAAGAGACAGAAAAAAAAAAAAGGAAAAGGTGAAGAAAAATTAAAAGAAAAGAAATTTTTTGAGAAGGATTAAAATAAGAATGATGATGGATTTTCAAGAGAAGAGGGGAAGAAGCTCTTCTGTATGTTTATTTCCTCTCCCATACAAGTATGGGAGAAATGGGGAGTATGAGAGGTAATTTGTAATCCGAGAGTCTTTTGTTTTTGAGGTCCCAACATGAAGAAAATGCCTTTCTTTGGTGGTCCCTAAAGAAGAGAGGATCACTATTTTCAGTATCTAGAGGAGAGACCTCTTTTTTTGAGTTTCCATGTAGGAGAGGCACGGTCTCTTTGTCTCCATGAGGGGACAACTCTTTAGAGTTCTCAAATGGGATGGCACCAGCATTAGATCAATCGTCTAAGTCTCATCTCCAAACTCCTACCTACACCTACCTACAAACAAGTTGAAGATGCAAGGAAGCTGATGACACAAAAGGCATGAAGTCGTGACCCAGTAACATCATTTTATTTGTGGTGTTTTTTGCTTTGTAGAGTAGGAATATCTCTTGTACAAGTTGAGCATTTCATGCTCCAGCTTGAGGGGGAGTGTTGAGGGATGTGTTTGTTGGAGTGGTACGCTTAGTTCCACATAGTGGAGTGAAGAAAAGAGTTATGTGTGGAGCCTATAAATAGGTTGTTGTACCCTATTTATCCTTGGTGGCCACTAGATTTGAAGATCGCATTGAAGATGTGTTGGTTTATATGATGAGTCACCTTTTACGCATACCAACCTTGGCAATGAGCCTTCTCTCACCTATATTACATAGAATTCTGCTTCTTTACATGAGGAGTCTCCTTTCATGTGAGAAGCGCCCTGTTGGCCCCATAAGAGGGTCAACTTCAGGCCTACAGGGACTTGCATTTGCAGCCCAAGGCAACTTGAAGAAGCAAAGGCAAAGATTTGTATCGTCATGTAGATAGGATGCACTCTTTTGCATTTAGAGCGTTTCGGTTGGCTTTTGGGGCGTAGGAGCAACGGCAGTGAGGTGGCCTTATGCACACCTAGAGAAACTAAGCAAAGTACGCTAACTTGCAAGGTGTAGAAGCAATGGTACCTGTGTGACCTTATGCGCACTCAAAAAGACCAAGTCTCGTCGTCTTTGGACTCTTAGACATAAGAGCAATAACACTCAAGTTGTAGTCATGACTTCTCATGTACCCAATGCCTTACGCAGGATGTACAAGGAGATACACGACCAGTAGTTGCGAATGCAAAAGCCAATTACTTTGTAATCTATAGTTGATCGCTAACTCTCGTCTACCATTGTCATTCCTCCAACTGCCTAGATTAGGGGGGGTTGGACGTTGCACTCTCTATCTAGGGGGGAATGTTAGGAAATAAATTAGGATATAATTAGTTAGGAATTTAGTTGTCTTTCTTATTTTGATCCATGTTAGTTTTAGTAAATTGTTATATTTCCTTCTTGTACCAAACCCTCTCTCTATATAAAGAGGGGTATGACTTACTTATTTCAATAAGAAAAATCCTTCCCTCTTAACAGAAATGAACAACTCAACATGGACACAGTTTATCAAAATCACAATTATATTTGTTAATATCACAAGTAATCTACATGCAGCGGTTAGACATACCTCAGTCCATAAGCATTTGCCATGGTGGCCTATGCACCTCTTGGTGATCTGATGGTACCAGGCAGAATAGTTGTTTGACACTAGAGATCCATTTGGAGGTGGAGGCAGAAGCTTCACAAGCTGCTGTCAATGTGCACCCCATCCCCATGTCTCTATATGTCGTGCATGATACTGACTCCAGTCCACATCTGTCCTCTCTCTGAGGTCTAAAGCACGAAGATCCACATCAGTTTTGCATTTTGTGGGTACCTCTTGTAGAAAGATAAAGGGGGCAACTCTTATATTAAGGTTTTATTTATTATAGAAGTAAAGACATTAGCATTAAAAAACTGTCTACATAAGACTTTTCTTCAATCAGGTTGGTAGTTTCTTAGATGGGACACCATTAGATTCAACAACTAATTTGTGTAATACTACTTCTATTGGCAAAAGCAAAGCAGTATAAATGATAAGACTAAATCATAATGCATGTATGTCACCCTATCATGATTTCCAACAGGCGAAGGTGCATTCTCTTCGGAAGGTTGCCCCATGAAGGGGTTGCGGGATAAAAGATTAGAATAGGGTATAGACTTTATGAAGAGTTCTAAATCTTCACTCAATCTTCAAACCCCAAAGTAAAAACAGAAAAAGTTTAAACCAAAAAACATCTAATCGTCCATAAATGCTAAACTAATTAGAAATACAACAATACAATACTCTAATCTAACCTATTCCTGTGCACACATCAACCTAAGAAACCAAAAAACCCATAACACAAAGCACATGTTGGAAGAAAGATAGGGGGGACACCTCCAATGTAGGTTGGCGCAGTGCTAAGGAGGGTCAGTGGCGGTGGTAAGCAGCAACGCTGACTTGCCAGAGAAGAGGGAGGGCGGAGGAGGACTGTCGGTGGACAGGAGGGGCAAAGGGAAGGCCGTGGGGCTTGGTTGGGGGAAGGAGGAGGCGTTCCGTGTGGGGGGAGGAAGGGGATGCCATCAGCTCTTTAAAATGCAATCCCATAGACGTTGACTCTACAAGGGACAACTTTAAGAGACTCATGCACGCCAAAACAAACATATAAAGCTGAATCTTCATGAGTCAATTTTATAATATTACTCCCTATTTTAAATTTTCTAGGGACCTAAATGGTAATTTATATTTTCCAGGGACATGACGAGGAAATCATAGAATTTTATCAAAATTATTATAATTGTATTGAACCCATATGATTATGCTATCAAAATTTGATAAATATTTAAATATTGATCCCATGAAAAAAATTAGACATTGAATCTTGAGATTTAGCAATCTAACCCTATAAAATATATTGACGAAATAATCGTAGATCTAGTAACCTTTGGATTAAGTGATCTTAACAATAAAATTCGTGAATCTACAAATTTAATCCTTAATGGTTCCATCAATCTAGGAATTATAACTTAAATATATATTACAAAATAAGAAATAATTTCTATTTTGCTTTAGAGAAGCCAACATTCCTCAAAGATCTAATGGAGAGAAAACTCTTGCAAGAGCTCTTCTCACTCAGTTGAAAAATATAATAAGTGGAAGCGAAATATCAAAAAAACAAAGATGCATAATGTTTAGGTTTACATGAAAACCTCATTCACGAAGAATGAGGAGAAAATCATGGGAGAAGGTTCCGATAGGTCATGTTTCTATATTGTTCTTCTCAAAGGAATATGGGAGAAGTACACGTCTATTTATATGCTACCACACACATAACAAAGACCACAACTCACGATGTAGCACTAACCACACTACAATTCTCTCAGCACCCCCCTTAAGCTAGAGCATGAAATGCTCAACTTGTAACACAAAAAAACTCACTCTACACAACAGAGCACATCTCTCTGGACTGATTCTTGCATGTAGGTGGGAGTACGGGCTGGAGCTACTGGACGAACTATAGTTGGCTCTGAAAAGAGGCCTCTCCTCTGGAGATCTGGTGCTGGTGGCTCCCCATTCAATATCCTTGAAATGGGGTCTTCCTCTGAAGACCTCGAAGGCGGATCTCCCTTTCTGGAGTTCACGAACTGAATTTCCCACATAGAAACCTGAAATGAGTTATTCCTTTGAGGACCTCGAAACTCTGGACCTCCTAGAGTTGGGTTTCTCATGTGTAGTTAAGAACAAAAGGGATTCCCAAATGGGGGATGACTACAACAGGCTCTTACACACCTCATTTCTCTCATACTCGTATGGAAGAAAAAATAATAACAAGAAAAAAATAAAATAATAAAAGTAAGAAAAGACTTCCCTACCTCTTCTCTTAAACATAAACCTTATCATTTTTTTATTTTCCTTTTCTTTTCCCTTTTTTTTTCATACTCCTTTTTGTTGCCTTTCCCCTCTCCTTTTTTTTTCTTTGCTTCCTTTTCTTTTTTTTTTTTATTTGCCTGGGCCTCTTCATTCCCCTATGGAAAAAAAAAAGAAAAGGCATACCTTAGGGTTCGAAACAACCCAATTGCATAGTTGCCCTGCTACATCTAGCACAGCTCCAGTTCCTGCGTGTGCTCAAGTCACCACCACCAACTGTGTCCACTCTGGCCACCAGCGCCGCCGGTCTCCCCTTTTCGTCGACGATCCTGGAGGGCCTTCTCGATGACCTTGCGCCTCTTCATGGGTCTCTGGGGCAGCTTAGTCCCCTTCATGAGTAGGAAGTCCTTATCCTTCCTCAACAACGTCAATTGGATCTTCGGCAACAATGCTCTCTCCGCGGCAACTGCCTCGAAGCTCGACGGTGGATTTGTTGCATCAGCGTTGCCATTGCCGGCCCTCATCGCCGCCCTCTGCGTCTTCTCCGCATGAAGGGGAGGCAATCTCTTACCGTTAGAGCACTCATCGATCTCCTCGCCTTCGGCACGGGTCTCCTCGGCCTACCGCGCTGGTCGACCATGCCTCTCATGAGCTTGGTCTGCTCCCTCCTACCACCCTTTTCTAGGGTTTTGTGGTCACCACAGGTTTCCTCGCGAGATCATCTTTTGCAAGGAAGATCTTCTCGACAGGATCTCCATATTGCACGGAGAGATTAGGGTTTTCCTCCCTTTCTTGAGATCAAAGATAATATGAAAAAAAAATAACAAATCTCAAGATAACAAAAGAACCCAAGACCAAAAAACTACTCTAATACCAAGTTGAAATATATAATAAGCGGAAGCGAAATATCAAAACAATAAAAGAGGTGCATAACGCTTGGAAACCTTACGAAGAGCGAGGAGAAAATCACAAGAGAAGGCCGTGATAGGGTGTGTTTCTATGTTGTTCTTCTGAAAGGAATATGAGAGGAGTAAACACCTACTTATAAGCCACCACATACATAACAATGACCACAACTCACGATATGATACTAACCACACTACAATTCTCTCAACACACTCCAACAAACATGCAACAATAATTATGGATAGAAATAGACTATTGTGCCACCTACAACCTTAAAGTATGGTAACAGTGCAAAATTTACACCTAGTCGCATCCATTTTGCTAAAATTATCGGCACACTGTTGAAATTTGGCAAAATACCAATGGCACTTTGCATTTTAACACTACCTACGTTTTGATATTGACACGACGTCAGAAAAAAGGCCATTTTGTTAGCATGCCATTGATGCATTGTAGGCACGTAGAACTTGGCTATAGTGCCTAGGACTTAAGTTGTGGGAAGAAGAGCTAATGAGTTGGCAAATTGGAGTTGTGGTTCTCTTCTACACAACTACTCAGTGTCATTCTCTAGCAATTCAACCTCCAAGTATCAACCTTTTCACCAGCATGATCTTTAAGCATTTGGTTGTCTAGTGAGCCATGATTGGTTTGTAGGCTCTACTCATCAAAGTTAGTGGGCTATGGCCATGATACACCATATTTGGAAATTTCAGCTGTTGCAAGCTGAGGATTATAGATTTAAGATATTACATGCTCAGCTTAAGAGTGAGTGTTAAAAGAAATACGTGTTATTGACTCATTTGACTCCTTTGAAGAGAGAAGCAATAAAATAAGATCTGCCAAAAATGGCTTATCATGTGATTTTTTCCCCTTCTCTTTGTGAGAAATGTTTTCCATATAAACCAAACTTTTCCCTATTGTGATGCGAATACATCCAAAAATATGTATGCCATAAATTAAGAGAAAGTCCCTAAGTAAAATATATGACATCCTAGAATGTGGACCATAAATTTTTAATAGAGGAGTAATTCAATGCTAACCTTCAACTAATATGTGGCCATGCAACTGCATACTCAAGCAAGTTTTTGTATTTTCTGATGTACCCTGTCAGGTCAAGTGATTGTGGCAACTACTGGATACATAGTGCCTTCCACTGGCCAACAATGCCTTGTAGATGAATGGCTAGAACCCTGATACTTGGAATCACGCCTTTAATCACAATTAATGTAAAAACTTAAGGCCTATTTGGTAGAGGTTTAAAGGGAGGTTTTATCCTATATATCAAGACTTAAAGCTACAGTAAATAAGTAGTAAAAAAGCTTTATTCCCCACCTATCATATTTATCATCATCTATCACATCTATCTCTCACCAATCATATCTAACCCGACTAACCCACTCTTTCCTATCACATCTATTCTACTAACCCACTCCTAATATAAATAAAAACAAAAATCAATAACAAGATATCAACTCAACTATCACATCCACACCCACTAATTTTCCTATTACCCATCCACTTATCCCTCCTTAAAACTTCCTAAACTTCACCCAATCTTAAACTTTAAACATCTGCCAAACAGGACCTAAGTGTATGCTTTCTATAATGGTAGTGCCAAAGCATTGCTGGGCAGTAAAATAGTTTCTTTTAGTGCCTATTCAAATATATTTTTGTGTGCTTTCCTAGTTATTTTAAGCAATGGAATATTGCATATAACTACCATACATGATTGTTTTTGTTTCATTCAGGTCCTAATATATTTCTAACTTGCCTTGCGGATTTCAATGATTTATAGGAAGCTTATGGGTAACTCTTTCAAAGGTCCAATACCTTCCAGCTTTGGTAATCTAGTCAACCTCAGACTTTTGTGAGTACTGGTTATTATATGATCAGCCTAAGTTTTCAAAAGCTGCTTTTTTGGGGACAAAATAGAGTTCCAAGTATCTCTACTACTTTTTATCTTGATCTCCGAGTCCCTGTTTGAAAAAAAAATGTTGATCTCTGAGCCTATACTAGAATTTATAATAACTGATACAAATTGTATCCCACAAATTTGATGATTATCGGTCCCTTTATTTTAGATTGCTTACAATTGGACATGCAAAATGCATATTTTAGACACCTTCTAGTCATATATTACTAGCAAGTAGAGCCCGCACTTTGTTGCTGGGATGACTCACTTGATCTATATGTCAAAGGAACTAGCTGGTATTAAGCTAATAGGAAGTATAAAATGATCATTCAATCCAATATAAGAACTAAAAGTAGTTCAATTTACGTACTTGATTCAAAATTGCAACTTTTCTTTTGTGGGTAGGCAAAAAGTTATAGCATTCTACATGACTTGCAGATATGCTGGACCTAATAAGTACCTAGAGATGAAATGAGTAATTTATCTCATTGTTTTCTATTTCGTTAGATTGACCTAATATAATTCAACTCATACATTCTAAATCAAGAAAAAGTGACGACTTTTGGCATACATGCTGAAAAACTAAGGAAGCATTATCTAGAGAAGGAATGAGTAATTTATTTCATCATTTTCTATTTTGGTTAGGTTGGTTAATGAAAAATAAAGAATTTTCACTTTTCTATCATTAATTTTGATTCACATAGAAGGAATAATAAAAAATAGCTACTACTTTTGAGAAAGAAATAAGGAAAAAATAAGCTAATCGGTAGAGTACTTTAGTTATCTAGTTTGTTTATTATTTTGGACTGTTATATCATGTGTTTGTCCCATTAGATTTATGTTGTAATTTTTCCAACACCTCTCCCTATATAAAGAGCTGTAGGAATTCATTTGAGAAAGAAGATCTCTAACTTGGTATCTGAGCTGCGATCTTAGATCGACGCTCCAGTATCTCACCGCCACAAGCCTCCATACCCTTCCACCAAAACCCTAATCTCTTTTGAAGGCACTCGAAAGAGCCTCCACCAGCAATCCACCGACCTCTACCGATCACAGCATACCATTGCTTGGGCCACCGCCACTACTGAAACGTGCCACCGGCCTCTGCTGCCGGTCTACCTGCTTCGGCAGGCCATCGCCTAATCGATAAGGCTTCGCAACCATGCTATAGACCACCGTTAGCACTGCCTTGGGCTTCGCCATCACCACCAGCACCTCCTAGGGCTTCGCCAACACCGCCTCGAGCTCCGTTAGCACCGCCTCGGACCCATACTTCCCCTCTACTGTCGACATCCACTGCTGCCTGCCCTGTGTAGCAGGTAGTGGTGGTTGGTGGCGTGATTTTCTCGCCGAAGAGGGGAGTAGCACCTCTAGAAGTGCTGTTAGGGTTTTCCCCGTGCCTTAGCATGCGCTAAGCCACGATTTAAGGGGTGCTTGTGACTCTTGGAATATTATCTAGGGTCCTTAGATCTTAGATCTCATGCTTAAGAGATCATTTTTCTTTTGATTTCAAGATCCTCAGATCTGAATATTGATTTCAAATCGTTTCTGTGATATCTTGTGGCAGTCCTAAGGCACAATGGCCTCTTTAGGCTCTTCAGAGGTGTCTTTGAGCACTTCTATGAACAACGAGAGTTAGAAATCTCCTTTCTTTGTTTCTATCGCCAAGTTGTGAGGCCAATTATGCCAGATGGTCTCATACATTCCTCATAACTGTTGAGGGGCATGATAAGGAACATCTTTTGTTGGAGTGGAGCCACAAGATAAGACAGGGAAGAATGCCATGTGGGAGAAAAATAATTCAATGGTCCATGATTGAATCATGAATTCAGTGGAGCCTCAGATCAGTGATGGGATTATGTACTACAAGACGACCAAGGAAATGTGAGATTCTTTGTGTGACATGTACTCTCACGAGAAGAATTTTAGTAAGGTGTTGAGATTCACCATGACATTGGCGGTCTCAAACAAGAGGGCAGTCGCTTTCTAAATACTATGCCACTTTGAAGGGGCTCCTTAAGACGTACAACACCTGTGTCTTGTCTACACCTGTGCCACTCGGAGGGCACGTAGGAAGGAATATGTTGTTCTCCAGTTTCTTAATGGACTTGGACCAGATTATGAGGCTGCGAGTTCCCAAATCCTGACTCTAGCTGAGCTTCCATCACTTAAGGAAGCTTACAATCGTGTGAGTAAGGTGGTGGTTAAGCCATCCATGTCAGAGGTTTGACAGACTCCTATACTTGTTGCTCTTGCATGTGGAGGACGTGGCGCTCCATCTACCAGGGGGAGAGAGCGTGGTGGTCAAAGTACGAGTGGTAGACCCTGCACCATTTGCTCGCATTGTGGGAAGATTGGCCATTTAAAGGCCTCTTGTTGGACGAAGCATGGTTGACCTCCCATTGCCAACCAGGCTGTTTCTTCAAAGGAGGCAAGTGATATGGTATCCCATGTTGATTATATGATGTTGTCCAACGCCTCTCCTAGTTGACCCAAGAGACCACCACTACTGCTGATATTGCTACTTTAGCCTCCCTAGGTATAACTCTTGCTTATGGATCTGGTACTGGTAGTTCTGATAGTGCTTGTGTCCGGTGGATTCAGGTGCGTCTTAGCATCTCAGTGGTGATGAGACGTGCTTTAGACAAATTCAAGATGTCCCCTCAAGTAGATCTGTGCAGATGACAGATGGCAAGCAATGCCAAGTTCATGGCAGAGGAGATGAGGCAGTAACTCTTGCACTGACTCTTAGTCTTTGCCTAATGTTCTTTATGTTCCAAAATTTCCAATTAGTCTTTTGTTCGTCAGTAGAATTACAAAAGGCCTGTATTGTCGCACTATTTTGATGAATTAGGTTGTATTTTTCAGGACAAGCTCACGAGGAGGATGATTGGTGGTAGACATGAGGAGGGGGTGTGTATCGTGTGATCCAAACTCCATTTGCTGCTGTGTCAAGGCAAGGTTGCTTTTAGTGCTAGTATAGCTCTTTAGTGACATCATTGTCTTGGGTACCCTTCACTTGACAAGCTTCAACACGTCATCTCTCACATATCGCCTACTACCGAGATTTTGTGTGATGCATGCCAGCTGGGGAAGCATCACAGAGCTAGTTTTCTATCCAGTTTCTCTCAGAGTTCTGCTGCTATTTTTTATTTTCTTCATATGGATGTATAGGGTCCTAGTAAAGTATCAGACAAACTTGGTCATAGATTTTATCTACTTGTTGTGAATGATTTTTCCAGGATGTTCTGGCTATTTCTTTTGAAGAATAAATCTGAGGTTGGGACTGTGATTGAAACATTTATTTCGGAAATGAAGACTCAGTTTTCTACCAATGTGAAAATTGTACGATCGAATAATGCTTTAGAGTTCTGTACGGCTAAGTTAGCAGCCTTTTACAAATCACTTGGAATTATGCACCAGACATCCTTTTCCCATACCTCACAGCAGAATAGTGTAGTGGAAAAAAAACATCGGTATGTGTTGGATGTGGCCAAAACACTACTGATACAGCATAATGTGCCACAGGTATACTGGGGAGATGCAGTGTTAATTACATGCCATTTGATTAACAGATTGGCCAGCTCAGCTATATAAGAACAAGTTCTGTGGCAGGTACTCTATCTTGAGAATGATTTATTTACTGTGCTGTGTAGCCTTTATTCACCTTCTAGGACTTGACGGGCACAAGTTGACCCCAAGAGTAGTGAAGTGTGTCTTTCTGGGTTACAGTAGCACCTAGAAAGGATACAGATGTTATGACCCCCAAGGCAAGAAACATTATGTAACTGCAGATGCTACATTTTATGAGCATATTCCATATTTCTCTACAGATGGTCATCAGGTGACATTTGAAGGAGGCCCAACTCCTATGCCTGTTCCATCAGTTCCTTTGGAACAGATTCTAGTCACTCATGGTGAGCATACCACTACCACAAAGACTTCCATGAGGCAGAAGGCTAAGATCACTCAGGTCTACAGGTAACCTGTGACATACAAACAGCATGCATGGCAGAAAGAATACACCCCCCCACCATCTCAGCCACATCTCCTCCTCTTGTCAGGTATGGGTTGATACTAACGTGAGTTGTCCTAGCGGTGCTTGTGCAAGTCCCTCGGATGAGTCTCCTCCTATTACTGCTGAGTCTATAGAGGAGGATTATGACCTTTCAATTGTTATTCGAAAGGCTCTTCGCAACTGTGTCCATTACCATACTGCAGGGACAATCTCTACTACCAATCTTGGCAATTCTTTTGCTACTTGAATGAATTTGAGTGGTTATCTACGGGATAACCGCCCTCTGCCTTTTCAAAAAAAAAAATCTTTTGCTACCTTCACAACTACTCTCTCTGAGACAGGTTCCTACATCCCATTAGTGGGCCATGCTAGACCCAAAACGACGTCAGGCCATGGAGGATGAGATGGTTGCTCTATGCTCTAGAGGAACATGAGACTTGACTACTTTGCCTTCTCATGCCAGAACAATGGGGTGCCGTTGGGTCTTCGCTATTAAGTACAACCCAGATGGCACGATATCTTGCTATAAGGCAAGACTAGTGGCAAAGGGATTTACCCAAACATATGTGGTAGATTTCTTTGATACTTTCTCGCCTGTAGCTCGGCTATCTATTGTCTAGATTTTGATGTCTGTAGTTGCTCATTACGACTGGCATCTCCATTAGTTGGACGTGAAGAATGCGTTCTTGTATGGAGATCTTCAGGAGGAGGTCTATATGCAACAACCCCTGGGGTTTGAGACTTAGGGGGAGTGTGTATGTAGACTGAAGAAAGCCATCTATAGCTTGAAACAGAGTCCGAGAGCTTAGTTTCAGAGACTCTCAGAGGAGGTACAGATCATGGGACTTATACGGTCTTCTGCTGATCACTCATTATTTCTCAGGAAGAGCAAATGGGGAGTGGTTGTACTCCTTGTTTATGTGGATGACTTAATCCTTACTAGAGATGACATTGATGGGATAGCATAGGTGAAAAGGAAGCTGGCTGAAGCTTTTGTGATGAAGGATCTTAGTGAGCTCAAATACTTTCTTGGCATTGAAGTGGTGCATAGCAGAGAGGGCATTGTTCTTAGTTAGCGCAAATATGCCCTTGATGTCTTTCAGGAGATAGGGATGATGGGGTCCAAACCTGCTAATATACCTATGGATCCCAAAGGGCACCTCTATGATGCAGAGTCTCCGCCTGGAGATGGCAAATTTTATAGGCAGTTGGTTGGTTAGCTATTGTACTTTACTATTACACGTCCTGATCTTTCCCTTGCAGTGGGAAAACTCAACCAGTTCATGGCCAGACCAACTAAGCAGCATTGGGATGCTGCTATGCAGGTGCTTAGATACATGAAGAAAGTACATGGCAGAGGTGTCTTATTTTAGAAGGACACACCTATGAGTATTGTTGGCTATTCTGATGTAGATTATGCAGGATGCATGGCAGACAGGAAGTCAACAGTTGGGTTCTGCACTTATGTGATAGGAAATCTAGTGACATGAAAGAGCAAGAAGCAGCAGGTGGTATCTAAGTCTAATGTAGAGTTCGAATACCAGGCTATGGCTCAAACAGCTACACATATGGTCTGGGTCAGATCAGTGCTACATGATCTCCATGTCCGGGTAGAGGGGGCAATGGGGATAAGGTGTGATAATCACGTTGCTACATACATTGCAAACAACCTGATGTTCTATGAACAAACGAAGTATGTTGAGGTTGAATGCCACTATACCAGAGACTTGATACAGCGTAGTGTCATCTACACTACATCTGTACCTTCTAAAGATCAGATTGTAGATATATTCACAAAGCCTCTTCCAAGATCCGCATTTGATAAATGTTGCTCCAAGCTGAGCATCATTGGTATAGATGCTCCAGCTTGAGGGGAAGTGTTGGTAGAGCACTCTAGTTATCTAGTTTGTTTGTTGTTTTGGATTGTTATGTCATGTGTTTTGTCCTATTGGATTTATGCTTTAATTTTCCCAACACCTCTTCCTATATAAAGAGGTGTAGGGTTCCATTTGAGAAATAAAACTTGTCCTTTTCTCCAACTCTAACATTCACATACGCTACTTTCATCTCAAAGGCTTGGCCTGTTTATTGTGGAATAACAAATCTATTTCCACATATTCCGATTCCAAAATATCTTTTTCCAAAGAAAAATATTTGCGCTATATATCTTCCTTCCTTGGTTCAGTTAGGTGATATACGATGGGAAGAACATCGTTGTTTGTCACAATATGTCCGTCCAAACAATACCTGAGAATTCCTACCAGTTTCAAGGTGTACACACACATGTATGCATGTATGTATGTATATGTATGCTATGTATACCTATATATCTGTATATATGTATGTATATATGTCCATGTATATTTCACGCTAAGATATTGGTCCTTGATTGTGTAATTTTGTAATGCTTATTTAAAATGTGAATTTTCATGCATGTTAGAGATTCAGAAAAATGCCTTTTTTATGTCATTCTGGAGCTTGTGAAACTTAGCTCTGCACACGTTTGGTCTCCTTTTATGCAATATTTTGTCCTAATTAAAGATAATTATGTTGTTTTAAATGCTCTCTCTAATGTTGGAGAGAATAAAAAGATTTGGTCATGATTATTGAATGGGTACTTATTGAGGCACTCTTTCTACCTCGATTAGGTGTTTGCTTTGCTCATGCTTGCCTTGACAGTCTTGAGAGTAGTGTTAGAGTCTTTGGCAGGGGTTTGTACAAGGATTCATGGCAACGATTTTGTTGTGTGGTTTGCCTTGGGTAGCCAATCCTACGATTTGAAGGTCTTGCATATCGTAAGTTTGCCTATGGAGCAATGGAGGTTGAAGGTGCTCGAGAAGGTTGTTGTTGGTCTCAAAGTTCTATCGCATCTTGTTGGTATCCACTCTGACCCTCTTATCCATGTTGGCATGGTGCATGGGGTTCGCATTCCAACTATGTCTTGGTTGTGTCTTGGGTCCTCTCAATTGGAGGAGACAAACTTCTGGAGGTGGGGTTGGAGCTAATCTAGCTAGGCGGCAACAATGATCTCCCCATTAGAGGAGGTGATGGGGGAATTTTAGTAATTTTTCCTCGCATCTTTTGGTTTCCTAGTAGGTGATGTTTGGGAAGTCTATGAAGTCATGCAAAGGTGGCAGGGGATGAATGTTTGTTGAAAAGTCTACGCCTGTCTTTGGGGCCTTCTTGTGCTAGCCCAATAATACCTAATTGGGCATGCCCCACTACTTCATTTACTATTTTATTAATGCCATTGGTTGTTAAAAGTGAGCCTCATATATATTTTTGTGAATTTGGTTGGAATTTTGGGGACAAGCTATACATAAGCTCTTCACCAGGTCGGTCCTCATCCTATTTTGGATTGAGGTTCTCTTTTAGAGCTGGGTTCTCTCATGGACTTTGATGAAGTAGCTTTAGTTCCAAGCATGATCAAGTGCACTACTTTGAATACAAGGATGTGTGAGGTGCACCCAACAGAACTTAGCATTGGTGGGGTTCGGAGGGGTATGTAGACCAAGGAATTGTCCCTACTCTTGATATGAAAATGTTTTAAGGGACCTTATTTTTTTTCATTCTTGGTCATAGCACATGTAACTTTTTTCTTTTGCACGGGGTAATGAAGTAGATGGCTACTACTAGTCATCTTTTTTATTTAAAAAAAAAAAACTTATCCCCAAAATCCAAAGGAAAAAGGAAGATAAATATCAAAAACAAAAAGTTGACATCTTGCAGATCCATCAAAACAATCCATAATACCCCTAAAGAAGTGTTTGCTTTAAATCATCACACACTTAAAGAGCTCCTCCAATAACTAAGGATAGCTCCCCCACAAAGGCCTTGCAAATTCCAACCAAATGTGATCATTAGTAAACAAAATTCCCACCAAAATAGTGGAATTGAACAAATAAAAACCACTATTTGGGAATTAATGGAAGATATGGATGCAACACTAATAGGGCACTACAAGATCAAGCCTAGGAGCCTACATGCCATTTGAAAAAGGGAGATTACAAAGCAAGAGTAAAAGATAAGGAATGGTTCTCTTTCCCATCCTTTCCTTTACTCTCATCCCTTTTCTCTACAAAATGGTTCTCCTCCTTGTCAAAGAGAAAGTGACTTTGTTGCAACTACTGATAAAGAGGGCTTTAGCTGTGAAGGCACTGGATCATTTGGTGATGGCGTTGAACTTTTCCATTTGTAATCGAAGGTTGAGTAGGGGGAGGATGGGAGGAGGCCACCAAAGAGGCAATTGTGGTGGAGGGAGAGGAGGCGAGAGATACTGGAGGGGTTTGGAGAGAGTTAAAGCAGAGGGACATTTATTAAAGGAAGTTTAGGTTACTAAGGGTGCTGCTTAGGATTGTGGGCTGAGGGAGGAGCCTATGAGGCATAGGGTGATGAAGGTGAAATTTAAGCCATCGCAGGTGACATCGTGCAAGTGGTAGAAGTGCGTCAAGGGGTCCCATAGGAGTAAAGCGAGACGTAAGTGATGGATGATGAGGAAGACAGAGCTCTTCACAGAAGGCAATGAAGAGGAGAGGAGGAAGATGTCACTATGATGGATGGTGGTGGTGTGGAGAGTTGGTGTTGATTAGTTGTAGTGAACATATGTTACGACCCGACCCGAGTCCACACAAGAACTAGGCCAAACCGCGTCAACTATCTCAAGACCTAGCCGTTCAGCAAGTAATAGACTAAAACATAGAGCAATATCCACACATGCAACATAGCAAAAATAAAATGATAGGAAAGTGGTAAGAAGAGATTTAAGAATTAACATCAATACTGTGGAAAACATCTAGTTCACGCCACTGCCATCACGATAACAAGAAGAGTAATTGCAAAAGCTGACAAGTTCTAAAGAAAAGTACCCACTACTACAGAAAGTAACGATAGTCTAAGCTAAACTATGGCTGAGCGTGACTGAATCTAGCTCGGTCTGCAGCCGGTGGAACTGGCTACTCACTCCCCTATACTAAATACAAATAGTAGGTGTTAGCAAAAAGTTGAGTAGAGTGGCCGTAGAAAAATTTAACTTTTGTAGGCATTTAATATAGGTATTTAACTTGTTTGTAAAGGAAAGGACATTTAAGTAAATCGATTTTATTCTTAATGGTTTAATTAACCCATGTTATCTCATTAGAAACCTTACCACGAGTTGCACTAGAATCAGATCACATTTTCTTATTCACATGTCCCCTATCGGGACGATATTATGTGATATTCTCGTGATGTAGGGCGTGCACGTGGCACTCTCCTGCTCAGGAGAGTACCCCGTGTTTGTCCAACACCCAATCTACCACCTCGGAATCATGGTCGCGACGTAGCGATGACTACGACGCACGTGATGAACGCACGGGAGGCTACCCCGCTCTGGCACGTGATCAGTTGTTTCCACTAACAAGTATGCACTAAACCGTACCACACAAAATTGAACAGAGGTCATACCCCTCAAAAGTTTGCTACCCTTCCCCGACTATCCTAGTTGGCCCTATGTAGGCCCAATAGGAGTCGGTGCAGGAAGGTTGTTCCCACCCAAGTATGTCAGCTCTCCCTACACAACGAGGTAGTTAGCTCTTTTCAATACACATGTACTAGAGGGCCAGCTCATCCCCACATTCTTACTTTCATTTCACAATTAAGATCATCTCTATTTTGCCTTATGGTTCAAGAGAATCCCTTAAATTTCTAACAATTGCAGTGTCATTTATTCTGGTAATTCACATATTACCGCAACTAATTCTTCTTTAGGGTTTAGTTGCACTCCTAATCTTGTTGCTAATGTGTGTCCATGCAAAGATATTTGTTTAGATAAGAATTAACGAAACTATTCGTGAGGAACTACAAAATTAACCAAGCTTGAATTTAATGAGACAAATAATCAATAGTATGTATACCTAGAGCATTCTATTATACATAGGAAAGAGCATACAAGTGTATCACAATAAGTGCGGGTAGTGTGCATGCATACCGCTGAACTTAAACACTGCAACACTTGGCTGCTGGTTCATGGTGGGTGGATTGGGCCTAATTTGCATTGGGTATCCTAGAGCATTAAATCATAATGAAAAGAGGACAATTAGATGCACCACTCTCCCTCGGGGTTTCGGGAGGTATGGGGGCATAGGTGGCTTGGTCGTGCCTCCAATGGGTGCTGCTCACCCTCCCCCGCGTGGTGCACCACACTCAGGCATGTTACCTAGGTTACCACAAAGGCCAAGAACATTACTTGGTACGTTAATCAATTTTTCAGTGTGCCTAATGTGTTATGAATGGAGTGGGAAGGATACTAAAACGTGGGAAATTTAATTATCTTTCCAACAGTACCTTACTCGCATGATTTGAAGCTCAAATGGATCCTGAACTAGCCAAGAAAAGCCTCTGGTTCATGTGAATCGGGCTAGATCGGTTCGGTCCAGTTGGATCGGCTAAGCCTCGTAAGTTGGGCACACCTCACGCTCTCCTTTCATGCAACGTGCGCGTGCACGTGCTTCCAGGCACTTGTGTCTGTTGCCTTGCACATAGTGCCACTGCAGTGCCCCTTGTCTGTCGTGCCAACCCTCGCCTCGTCACACGTGCACGTGCACGAAATATGAGAGGCATAGGTGGCGCGTTCCCTCGCTCCTCTCTCAATCTCTCTCTTCACTCACTCTCTTGATCTCTCTCTTCCCTCCCTCTCCCAGTACGAAGAGGATGGGGGAGATGAGGGCAAATGGCTCGTCATTGGAGCGAGGGAGGTGGGTGCATGAGCCCCAAGGAGTGGGGTTTTTATAAGGCAATGGGGTAGGGTTTTAGGTGGGATTTGTAGGGTCGAGAATTTCCTAAGGGCCCCTAACTTGAGGAATATAGGAGTGGAAAAAATGCAGAAAACCCCCTTCACGAGATGGGGATTTGCACAGGCCCTAGCACACTCTCTTTAAGGTGGAGAAGAATTGCGAGAGATGTCCCCAAGTGCTAGCGTTTCGCACATGGGTCCCTAGTGGGTTTCTAGGGTGCAAAAAATTGCGGAAAACCCCTCAAATTTAGAAAAACTCCCCGAAGCCATTTGGCACCGTAATTAACGTGTAAAAATTGTGATGAAATCCTTAGGGTCTAAAAATTCTCAAGATGACCCTTGGGTGTTCGTTTGAACACATGAAATTTGCAAGAAATACCCCGATGGTCCAAAAATCTCACGGAAGCTCCTAGGAAGGATCATTTCATAGTGTCTACAAGTTTATCAAAAGATGGCAAGGCAATGGAATGTAAGAGGATACAAGAAACCAAGAGTGCAAGAGTAGGAATGTGCGTAGAGCCAACAGATGGCATGGGGCAACCCTGTTTTTGACTTTAGTAAAGGGTATACTCATTGCTTGAACGTGCACTTCGTGACGACGACAGACCAATTTTTGTTTTGAAGTATTATTCAAATAAAAGTGCTATTAAGTAATTTGTAACCTTAGGACAAAATGATCCAAGAAATTGATTTTTCCAAAAGAGCCTGGCATGCATACATTTTGAACTTCCACAATTATATATAATTATATCCAAATAAAAGTTATAAATATAATCCTATCGGCATTATAATTTAGTGCTTCATTGCACATAAATATATCAATGTAAAAAGCTGTAAACGTAATTCTACTAATATATACTTTATAAATCCTCTTTTGAACTGCATGTATACACTTTTTCATTAACACTAGCAGAGAATTTACGGTGGATTAATGCGCAAAAGTACCATTCCATTTCAATATGGTAGGCCATCTCCTTTCTCACGAGATTTTTCTCCTCTCACTTCCATTTTTGTACTCAGGAACTTTTACATCCTTCTTAAATGGGATTCATATCAATGGGACCAGGAGGAGGTAATAGAATGATCAAACACCTTTTCAATTGATTCGACCTTGGAATAATGTTAAAGAAGCTATATTACACATTCGCAATGAAGAAATGTATTTTATATATAATAATTACATATAATACGATACAATATGATTATCATAAATATCATATTTAACCATACAAACTATGGCATAATTGTTCCCAGTTGAACCCAGGCATCCAGTTGGATAGCACCATGGTATGGTCTGAACATTACATTAAACATCTTTCTTGAAATTTGAAATGGAGGAAGGTTTTTGTAGTGAATGTTTTGTCAATGAAGTTAAATTGATTTTTTTTAAATGGGTTTGATGAAGAGCTTTTATCTATGATACACCATTGTAAAATTCCAACTTGGATTTTTTAATAAAATTCATGTTGTAGGTGGAGTATGCTTGACCTTTTTGTTTGATGGGTTATGGAACAAAAGCGTCGATTTTTTATTTTGCATTCCATGGTTTCCTTCTATCTATGAGCTTTTTTGTATCTAAAATGTTGTTGAATTGATGGAGTAAGGTATTTTTAGGTGAGGCAGCATTCTTTATATTTGAAGAAGGTTCAAGGATCTTCTCTTTTTGATGATTTCATCTTACCCTTTTAAGTAGATTCTTCTATTTTGGTCTTTTAGGATTTTTTGTTTCATACTCTGTATTTTGTTTCTTACAATTGGCTGGAAGCTCCATGTTTGTTTTCCTTTTCAAAGACAGTATCTGCATATAATTCTTATGTATACGAATAAAGGAATTTACATATCCAGTACTCTATAACACAATAGTCGGATATTATTAAATTACAAATAGTAATTTATTAAGTATTATAAAAATTATAATTACTATAATTTAGTTATTTTATAATGATCTTGACAATGTAGTAATTGTTATTTCTTTGTGTTTGCGGGAGATCCGGTGATCTCTGTTGTCCTTTTAATTTTTTGAGAGAAAAGATTATTGATATTAAGTAGTCATCCAGATCTATTAATATTAAGCTAAAAATAAATATAATAGTCACAAGAAACCGACTTCATGGTCACAGTAATGAGAGCTCAGCTATAGGACACACCCTTCACAGTAAAGAAATTAAAATGAGGGCACACCACGGTTATCTCTGTGGTCCATTTTAGGTATATATGTTTACTTAAAAGTTTGGAATGGGAGGGTTAGATTGATAAGGGAAATTAAAATAGGGGCATTTGGAGACAAAAAGGATAGAGAGATTCGTGGGGAGAAAGAACAAGGGGGCAGAAAGTGATAAGAGAGTGTGTGGAAGGAGATGGCTAAACATTCTGGTAGCAGGCACGGAAAAAGATGATCGTGAAAGAAAAGTGGTTTGAACGTGTGTAGAAATAAAAGGATGTGACATTTTGTTTTAGTATATTAGATAGATGGATACAGAATTATGGAAATAGAAGTGTTTAGTATATTTTATTGTCAAGGGGGTTATTTTTATTTTTATGTTTTTTTGTGGGTATTTTTATAATTTTTGCAGTAGCCCTCTTCTACCAAAAAAAGTATAGGATTCCTCTTTTCAAAGAGAACATTTTATTTCCCTTTATATGATATCAAAGCTACAATTCTAGATCAGGGATCTGATATCCCACCAAATATCTATCGATCAAGATGTTTGGATCATCAAATCTATAATGATCCGAAAGATGATTGAAGGAGGCATATCGGATGGCAGCATTGCCGCTAGGATCACCGGTAGTGGCACCACCACTAAGACAAACAACAGCAACGCCAACGTTGTTGTAGCCACCGTAAGTAGTAGCATTGTTGCTGTTACAAGGTCAGGCAGCAACGTTGCTACTGCTGTAGTGGCTGGGGGTGGAGGCTCTGTTGGCGTTGAAATTGAGATAATTATTTGCTCCTTATTTGGTTGTATGATGAGTCTTCTCACACGTGTTGGTTCTAAGTTTTGTGTAGGCATGGTGATGTGGGGCAAAAAGTACCTTTGGATCCAAAACTCCACACCTGACCTGGCAAAGGATCCGGTTACCTAGACTAGAGGTATATAGGCGGAACCGACACCCCATCCCGCCTAAGACTAGCTGGATCCTAGTCAATGCAGACCCTGTCTGCTAGAAGATCCTGCGTAGCAAGGGCAGAAGATACGAAATGATGGCCTTGATTCAACTGCACCCTCATAGCTACTGCGTAGCCTAACAAATAGGGGTATCAGAGCCTGTAAATGAGAGTTATCACCATGTTATAAATAGAGGGAACCCTCTGAGAGAAGGGGACTTCGCCTCGTCGAAGGGAGCGAGATCATGTAGTATCACTAAACCACCATGAGTTCTAATATATAGTTGGGAGTCCTATCCTCCCGCCAGACGTACACCCCTTAAGGTGGAACTGGGCACCAAACCTCTGTCTCCTTGTGTGTTTGCTTGGCGATGGTCGATTTCTCCCCTAAGCGATGGATGCCGATGGCTAAGTAGCACCTCCTATGTTAATAAATCTTTTGGTAGGACTTTCCGAGGCCCATCAAATGGCGCTGTCTATGGGAAGCATCAACAAAAGAGCCATCGCTTTACAGAGCATCCGATTCCTAGGAGTAATTGCCCTTCCGACAACCTACTATGGCTCCCCGAGCGAGAGTTGTTGTGGTGGTCGTAACCACCCGTGGTCCCACTTGAGGCCCTCCTCCATTCGAAGGGGCTCGGTCGAGACACGGCGTCTGTACACCCTGGAGACCGTGGCTCGTTGCCCGAGGTCCCCAAGTTAGATCCTCCTTCTCAGGGGTGCGACCCAGTCAAGAGGAACTTGAAGCCAAGTCTGATGGTCCCAGATACATGCCGATGCGCATGCCGCCTACCTATGCAGGAAAGAAGGAATGGAGGCCCCTCGTTGGAAGTGTTTGGAACGCTAGCCATGGCCCAGCATGAAAGAACGACTGACCCTGCCTTACACATCACTCCCTGAGGAACAATCCTCGAGGCGAGCCAGCGCTCGGCCATCTGATAGGTTTATTTCCTCAATACAGTTAATTAAGTTAATTAGGCTTAATTAAGTGCAAGAGAAAGTAACTTAGGTTAACTTGAATTAATGTCGATTGAGTAGTATAGGGTCAAGCTAACCTAACATTTTAGATTTTAATTCTTTTTAACTAGATGAGTCAAGGTCATTCACTGTGAGGCATAACTTAACTTCACCATTTAATCCTAAGCATTAATTACTACTTAATCAATTAGAATTATAATTGTATTACTTTAAGAACATGAATCTTACACAAAGGATATTTAATTAAAAGACATGCAACATTACATAAGACAAATATATTTACACATGTGATCTATTATTAAAAATAAGTAAACATGTTTATTTCTACTAATTTCATTTCATTTACAAAAGGTTAAGGCAAGAAAAGAAATTCAATTAAGTACAAGTACCTTATTTATTAATTAAGCTCGAAGGAAATTGTATTGGAGTAAAATACAAAAATTAGACATCTTAAAAATGAGCATTGAATTATCAGATGTCTAAAACTTTTAATTTTTTTCTTTATTTATCTTCTTCTATTTTAAGCCTTCTTATCTTCTCTTTTCTTCTTCTGCCATCTCTTTCTCTCTTTCTGTCTTTACCTTTCTTTACTTCTCCCCTTAACCTTCTGTTTTTACCTTAAGCTTTCTCGAGCTCTTCTCCTAAATTCCTTAAGTTGCTTAACCTCTTCTCTTCTCTTTCTTTTTCCTTTACTCTTCAACTGCGCATTTGAACCACATTTTGAACCAAAAATTTGGTTTATGGTTGGCGGCTTGAACCGGTCGGGAATACGCAGACCCCTCTCAGGGTGGGACCAGACCCTACTGGGTCCAAGCCTAATTCACATTAGGTGGTTTATTTTCGGTTTAATTCATCCTAGTCTCCAGCCTCCTAGGCCCATCATGCACACGCTCGCTCACGGGCCCACGCTTGCACGCCCACAGGCGCACACACACCCAGGCACGTGCATCGCACACACCCACACACACACACATGCTCTTTATGAGTCCTGCGCTGATGACCAAACAACTCGTATCACTTTTTACTTTTATTCCATGACGCGCGCTCATTTCTTACCTATGTGGGACTAACTTTGTTCCCTCCAGACTAAACTTTGGCTGGAGACACAGGCCGGCTCAGAGCTCCAAACCGAGCAAGCAATAGCTCGTTGGAAATCTCTAGAGGAGTTCTATAGGATTGCAGCATCAATTTGATGCTGAGGACAGAATCTACCCTTCGATTTAAAGGGTGAAAATTGGCGGATGTCATGGCCATTCTGGCTTGCAGATGAGTTTCACAGGTCTAAGGACCTGCAGATGTGCTTTTTGACCTCAAATGAGGTTCTGAACAGATTCAGGAGCTGATTCCGCTCCTAAGGGTGAAGGAAAAAGGAGCTAAAAGGCTTCTGGAAGGTGAAGAAACTCAAGAGCTTCAAGCAGAGGCTTCAGAGCTTCAAATCAAGCTCTGAAAAGCTTAACTGACACCTAAAGGGCAGCTGCATCTAATTAAACAACCTCTAAAGGTTGTTAGGAACCTATCTGAACAGCATTTGCATTGGAATTTCATCAAAAAGTCACTGAAGTTAGTGTTGGGTTCAAATGAACCCAAACTGAATAGAAATTGGATTCATCTAAAACCCTAATTAAAACTCATCCAAATCAAATCTAATCTCTCTAAAATCATCCCAGAAGTCATTTAAACTCATCAATTTCTCTAATTGGTGTATGAATCATCCAATTAGACCTAATTTTGAACACTGAACCTCAATATTTGACTTTCTTCATAAAGTTTTTCCAGATGAAATTAACATCTCAATTCATCTCTAATTATCCTCAGGAACAGGTTCAAGGTTTCAAAAGGAAGTTTTAAACAAGAAACCTAGGGTTTCAAGTCTATCGCCTGAGTTCTAAATTTAGTTTGTTCGACAAAACATACTAAGGCCTATCAAAGTAAATGATCTTCAAATCTGACCTTAGGGCCTCCATCTGATGCTTCTAGTCCTCTAAAATTAAGCTTATCCCTAATGAACAGTCTTCTCCAACTCTGTTGGAGTTGGAGAAGACAGAGGTCTAGATCTAACTCCAGTCTTTAAAACTTCAAATTAAACACTGCAGAATGATCATTAAACCTCAAGTAAGTGATCTGGAGCTTCTCAGGAAGTTCTATAGGCTAAAGAGTGCATTTTGACTCGCCGGAGCTCGTCGAAGCTCCGGTGAGTCCAGACAATGGCTAAAAGATTATAGAAATCATCAAAATAGGCCATAAAAGGTCTGAAAAGTCTCCTGAGGTCACAAGGAACCTCGGGAACACATTAATTCAATTAATTAATAATTACACTGAAAAATATACATTGAATTAGTAGTGAGTGTAGTCTGAGTTCGCTAGAACTCAAGACAAGTTCTCTTACTCAATTGAGTGAAGAGAACATGTCAGTGGAGTGTGGCGAAGGTGTTTAGGTGATTGATTAGGTGGATACACTCCTCTTGAGTTACCATTGACAGCGAGCTCAGGAGGTTGAATGTATTTTAGGCATTTTCTAGATGAATGATTATTAATCAAATTAAGGTGAGGATAGGGGTCCTAAGATGATGATTAAGTGATGGAGGGCCCCAGTGGAGGTGAATTGCCTCGGATACTTCTGCCATGGACAGCGGAAGTAGCCGGTGAAGGTGGAGATGGATTAGGCGATTAGGTGTTAAAATCAGAGAATTAAAGTGTCAGAGATGATCATGGAGGATTAAGGAAAGTGATCAGTGAATTCAAAAGACAAAAGAGTGCTCCAGTCAAGCTCTGAGAGCTTGTCGGAGATGAGGAAGGCAACGGAAAATCTAACATTAAATCTAACTAGCCTACCTAATTAACTACTCTAATTACACTAACTTACCTAACCTACTGTTACCTGGACGAAGGTGGCAGAGGATCTCCGTCGAAGGATCTTAACAAAGGAGGAAATCAGAGGGGTAGAGGAAGAAGTTCTGCGGGTGTAGGCGAAGTGCAGAGAAGGAAGTCCAACTCGACATTGCGTCAAAAGACTCAGCGAGCGACAGCGGAGATCAAGGATGAGTGAAGACGATCAGAGGAAGATGGTGGAAGCAAAGGAAGGTCGCCAGATGTGGAGCGAATAGCCTATCTACTAGCTCAGTGGGGGGAAAAGGGAAGGGAGGTAACCTCTTGAAATTGGAGAGGTGGAAGGGTATTTATAGGTTGCGGCGGCTAAAGAGGAGGGTGAATCTGGACGGAAAGGAGTCTAGGTGTGAAGTAACCACCGGCGCCTTCTCCGATGCCGGTGAGGTTAACTTCAAACCCTAAATAGGATTTAAGCATCACCCAGACCAATGGATGAAAAGAGGGTGGTGAGCACAAGCTCTAGGAGCTTGGCAAGGAAGGGAGGACGTCAAATAGACGGTGATCGGCGGGTGTAGATACCTCCTGTCATCAGTCGTCGAAGAGGCTAAAGAAGAAATGAAGAGGAAGAAGAAGATGTTTATAGGGACCTGATTGCATTGAAAACTAAGGACCTAAGTGAAGAAGAAGAACTCGATTGAAATAAAACTTAAGGACTAAAATGTAAACTAAGGTTTTCAAGGCTTATTTTAATTTAAATCTTTTTCAACTTTTTATATATGATTATAAATTAGGCAAATATTATATTTAAACCTTGAATTTACGTTTTTGACCTTTTTAGCTTAATTTATTTAATTAAGTAATATTACTTAAGTTATTACATACTTAGGTATAAGTTATGCTTAAATTAATTAACACACTAATTAGTAAATAGTTAATGATATTTCGAATCTATTTATTAATTAAATTATTAATAATATTAATTGGCTAATAATTTAGCATTTTAAACTTATTTTAAGATCCTTTAATGATTTATCCCTTATTCTATAATTAACCCATGTATTTACATTTCCTAGCTAATTAACTAAGAAGACTAGTTAATTAGGGGTAATTAGAAGCCATGATGAGCCTCTCATCATACCCATGGGAACTTCCCACCGAGCTCCTCTAGTAGCATCCGCCTGGCGAGGGCCTGCATGCGGATCGTTCCCTGGCCAACTGGACAACCACGCCGAGGGTGTGAAGAGCAGGCCCTGAGAGCGCTTCGCCAAGCACTCGAGGACCAAGGGCAACCCCAAGAGGCTATCGAGAGTTAAGTAGAAGAGGACCAAGCCCACCCAATCTTACCTGGTGTAGCTCGAGGCTCGGCACTACGACGAATGAGACCCCGTGAGGTGGTAGACTCACGGCGCCCCGTGCTAGTCTGCTTGCGTCGCAAGCATAGGCGCAGTGCCCCCAACCATGTGCCCAAGTACCCAACAAGGAACTGTGGAGAGAGGTGACTCCCCTTATGGATCACCCGAAGGACACGGTGTCAATGACAACCGTCACTAAAGGCGGGCATGCCCCTGGATAGACGGGTAATGATGCCTTCCTGCGGAAGAGGTTTCATCCACCAGTAAAGAGCAGAATGTACCAGGCGACGAAGTCCCACATTTAAAGGAGAACACACTCCTAGTGCCAAGAAGACGTGCCTGAGGTGGATTGGTTCACGGAGAATTGCCTCCACCTGGGCTAATACGATTCCTCGGCGAATGCACCCCCGTTGACCATAAGTTAGGCAGGTGTGCTTGAAGGGGGACAAACCTTGGACTAAGGTTCGCTGCCCCCAGGCCTTGTGAGGCCAAGGAACGGAAGGCCTGTAGGGCACTTAGGGGGTCACCTAAGAGAGGGGCCCCGACAGCTACAGGTAGCTGATGCTGCCTTCGCTGCAAGCTGAGAGCCAGGCGGGTGAACACCCCATCCAAAGGGACAAGCAATGTCACGCAGATTCCCAATTGGGTGGACATCGCCGCTGAAAGCCTAGCAATAGCGTTCATGCCACTCGAGGTCCTCTCCTCCTATCGCCTGAGCCTATCAACGCAAAGGTTAAAGCGACCACAAGTCGACGTCACACCAGCAAATTAAGCCCCCACCCCCCCCCCCCCCCCCCCCCTTCGGGTCGGCTCTCCCTAGGTACCTTCCCTCGATCTCCATCAGGAAAAGGAGGGGTACAACAAAGCCTCCCCGTGTGTTCCGGTGGAGCATTTTAGGCTTGCTTCAGCAAAAGCCTCCCTCGTTAGGGCGACTCTAAGCCCCTCGGGAAGTGCGCTTCCCTAGCCATTGACTAGGCAGAAGTCTCCTCCACGACGCCCGCAGGTAATCGAGGACTTTGCTTCCAGCCTCCCGAACGCGTCAATGCGGAAGCCGAGGCGACCTTTGGGAGTGACGTCGTCTGAGACGAGTCAACAACCCACGTAGCTTCCAACGGCAACGCTTGTAGCGCTCGAAGAAGCTCATGCTAAGCTCCATCCAAGCCACCCCTTCTGGGTTAGCGTGTCCTTGGTGCATCCCCCACTACGATAAGAATGCCTTCCTTTCCTCCCATTGGCCATTCGACCCTTCGGCAATTAAGAGAATAGGAGAGAGAGGAAGGGCATGACCTTCCGACGTTCCAACTCGAACGGGGATGTACACCCTAACCAAGTTGTCGTATCTAAAGCGGTCAAGTTGGCAATAGAATCAGGCGGCTCAGCCAACTACCCCCAGTATGTGCTCGTCACCGGGGATCTCCCGTTGCATACTTGACCCCCTCATGAGGAGGAGCTCCTAACGCGGAGAAGCCGTAACTCGACGTAGGTCCCCAAAAGTTGGGACGAGGCAGCCAAAGAAGCCCTCTCGAAGGAGAAAAAGGCAAACCAAGTTCGTGCAATCCAGCAAAGGGTTATCCCAGCTGATTTGCCAAATGACTTCGATCATAGCCTGACTCGTCAGTCGCAACTTCCCTCACCTCCTCTTTGTTCCTCACGATGCCAACCAGGCTCGTTGAGGTCAGGGGAAATCCTAGTCCGTCCAAGGGTCTAGGGGCGATAACCCCTGAAGGGGCTAACATGCCCAAAAACAGTGTCGTAAGGCTGTCAGGGATAGTGGCGCCCTCCGAAGTCCCAGCAAAGGCGAGCTTGCCCCGTGAGGGTGGCTAACGCTGGATACCCCCGGCGCACGTGACACCCGTCGTGAGATGAGCGACCCTGAAGGCCGCCAGACTTGCCGTTCAAGGCCCCCATCTTACCGCAACGGCGATAGGATGCCCGACCCGTCCTACCAGGGGCAAATCCCAAGCGAATGATCAATCGTTGCCTGCAATAGGTAGCGCTCACCTAATACCTTCATCCGGTAGTTCGCCTCAGGGGGTTGATTGGGGTTGGACATCGACCCACCAAACCACCTCTTAGGGTGGGCCGAAATTCAGATGGATGCGTCCGACATCCCACGTATTGCTGTCTCTTAAGGTCGGCAAGCCACCTCTTGAGGTCGACGAGAACTCAGATAGACGCGTTCAATATTCCATCTATTACTGTCTCTTAAGGCCGGCAAGCCACCTCCTCAGGTTGGTGAGAACTCGGACGGACGCGTCCAACGTTCCATCCATTGCCGCCTCTTAAGGTCGGCAAGCCCCTTCTTCAGGTTAGCGAGAACTCGGACGGACACGTCCGACGTTCCATCTATTACTGACTCTTAAGGTCGGCAAGCTACCTCTTCAGGTCAGCGAGAACTCGAACGGGTGTGTCCGACGTTCCTTCCATTGCTGCCTCCTCAAACCGGCAGGCCACCTCTTCAGGTCGGCGAGAACTTGAACGGATGCATCCGACATTCGCCTCTTAAGGCCAGTAAGCCACCTCTTCAAGTCAGCGAGAACTCGAACGGACATGTTTAACATTCCTTCCATTGCCGCCTCCTCAGACTGGTAGGCTACCGCTTCAGGTCGGCGAGAACTTAGATGGACACATCTGACATTCCATCCATTGCTGCCTCTTCAGGCCTACAAGATACATCTTCAAGATAGCAAGCCAACTCTTAAGGTGGACAGAAACTCGGACCGACATGTCCATATGTTGCCGCCTCTTTAGGATGGCAAGCCACCTCTTAAGGTCGGCACGAACCCAGGCGAATGTGTCCAACCCCTTTTATTCGTCCCTTTGAGACGACCACACACCTCATCGGGTTAACTACGACCTGGATGAATACATCCGAAGGGCTAATGTTAGCCACCTCTTATGATCGGCAAGAACTTGGGTGGATGTCCCCAACATTCCCCTCCCTGCCACCTCTCAAGGATGGTAGGCCGTTTCTAGAAGTCAGCCCAAGCTCAAGCAGATGTATGATCGCCCCTCGAGACCCGCTTAGCCACCTCTTAAGGATGGCACAAACGGGCCCACACAATGCTCTCTTATACCATCGCCTATTCAGGCCGACGGGTCACCTTTCCAGGTTGATTGGGACAGATCCGCCCCGCTATCCTGTCAATTACCGCCTCCTAAGGTTGGTAAAACTATTCCTGACGGCTGACACGAATTCAAACAAAGGCACTTATGCCCTGCTTATTGGTCGCCAAAACTTCGTTCCCAGAGAATGGCACAATCGAGGCTCCTACTCCCCACTCACAGTGATTAGGACAACAGCTTCCCAAGCCGGTAAGGACTCAGGCCTATGTGCTTGAAAGTTCCACACACCACCTGCTGACAAAGTCTTTGCCGCTCCGCGAGCACGTTGCTGTTGGAGCGATTAGTGAGGCTTTGGGTCGCGTCACCCAATGGCCGCCATGTCGGCCATCAGAGGTTGAATTAGCACCTTAGTGTCCCGTGCCCCAGGTGGTGCAACTTCGCGCAGCACCGGCAACACGGGCTTGGACCCCGCATTCCAAGCCCTGCCCGACGCGCCTCCAGACCTTCGCTAGCAAGAGTCCGAGCACCTACTCCTGGCTCTCGTCACCACCTTCCAAGGTCGGCCCTATTCCACGGCCACCCTTTGCAAGAAGCCCTAGGCGACGGCCACCTTCAAAGGCCAACCCACGCGAGAAGTCCCCCGGCGCTCACCCCTATTTAGAGGCACAGCCAGGTACTCAACAGTACCATGCCTCGTGGCTACGATGACGATAAGGATGGGCCCAGTAGCAGAAGGGTCACGTTCAGAAAGCGGTCAAGCCACCAATCGCCTTCATGGAATCGGTAGGCCACTCAGTGGCCAACTCCCATGCCCTCACCTCCGAAGAGAGGCCGAGGTAACGGACCGAGGTCCATTGCTCGGGTCTGAGCCAACCCTCACAGGAATTTCGCCAGGCTCTTTTGCCTCGGCCACTCGATTCCGCCCTGACGACGCTGACCAGCCCGTCTAAGAAAATGACCTCCCGAGGGAAACAACGGTCTTAAGCAACGCACACGCACAAGCCCCAACAACGGAGCCCGCCTCAAGATTCCCTCATCAAGGAAAGGCATTCAGACACTCCAGTGAAGGGCACCTTTGCCTTACCCCCAAGAGGGACACGCAGCGAGTATCACCGAAGATGGGCTGTAGCTAAGGGGGTCTCCTAGGAGACGCAGTTGAGCACCCCCTAGAGGGAAGGGCATGGCTCAGTAAGAGGAGCACTAACTCTCCCTGGTCCTTAACAAAAGGACAAGGGATGGCATCGCCGAGGCAGCCATAGCCCCTTGCCCCCCGGGCACCAGCAAGAAGGGCCCAGGTGGCACAGGCGTAGCCGGAGCACCCTCTTAACTCCACTCGGGGAAAACCCCGTCAAGTGGCGGCTGATTCCAACCTTAAAGCCTCTGAGGCTAGCAGGGACCAGCCCCTCGAGCCGATGAGGACCCGGTGTTACGACCCGATCTCGGCTCACTACAGAACCCAAGATCGGCTCGCCTCGACTAGATCCCAAGACCCAGTCATGCAATGAGAAATAACCAAAAGAAGAAAATATTCCATATCTACACATGCAATATAACTAAGTAGAAATAAAGAAGAGACAGTAAAAGAAACATAATGAAATGTCGCACAATATTACATGCCATCACAGTCACAATAACGGAAAGTAAGGTAGAAAAGTAACAGGAACAGCAATACATATATCAAGTACTCACTACTATAACAAAAAGGACGTGCTGAAACAGAAAGCTACGACAGCTATGGCTAAGCTTGACTGGGCCCAGCTTCCTATGCAGCTGGTGGTGCTAGCTGCTCAACTCTTTGACCTGAATAAGGTTACAAAATTCGTGGTCAGCGAACGCTGAGTAGAGTGGTGGTTAAGACATTTATATGCAATTAACATAAAACAAGTAACTAATTTGTTAATCATTTGCATTTATCTCAACTAGGTGTTTTTAGTTTGTTTATTCTACTAAGGATTCATACATTTCTTGATCTTTCATATTCCTCAAGGGAACAATCTTGATTGCGGTTTTTCCCATAGTGTAGGATGTACACGTGGTGCTCTCTTGGCTAGGAGGGTCCCCCGTGGTAGTCCTACACTCGGTTTACCACTCCGAGGTCATGGTCGTGACGTAGCGGTGACTATGGCACGTGCGATAAGCGCACAGGTAGCTACCCTGCACTGGCACACGGTCAGTCGTTTCTGCTAGTGGGTATGCCCAAACGTACAGCATGGAACAGCACAGAGCCTTGCCCTCTCAGAACAGGAGTCCCGCCCCTCAAAGCAGAACAGGGGCCTCACCCCTCCACAGTCCACGTACCCTCGCCCGACCATCCCGATTTGCCCAGAAGGCCTAACAAAAGTCGGTGTAGGGTGGCTAGTCCTAACCTCGGGCCTCGTAGGGCGGTTAGCTCCCTCCCTACACTAGTAGCTCACCTCGGTACCACGTACACGAGGGCCAAACAGGAGTTGGTGTAGAGCAACTAGTCCTAGCCTCAAGTCTCGACCCAAGGGGCGGCTAGCTCCCCTCTACACTAAAGGGACAGTTTCTCTCCTTAGTACTGTGTACACAAGGGCCAACTTACTCCTCGTCTACTTACAAGATTCTTTCCGTATACAGGAGTTCTTCTCCTAGTTCCCCGTAGGGTTCATGCTCGTATTTATTTTATTTCAATTCTCAACATGCATATCTCGTTCACGTTCTGATTTTCATTCATATTACAGGCAGCTCGTGTTTTAACAACTGAAGAAACATCACATCATGTAACTATATACTTGCTAGCAATTAGGGTTTAACATGTATCTCAAAGTAACAGTGTAGCTTAAGTAATGTTCGTTCGTTTCTACCCTAAGGTTCATTTCAGATCCTAGGGTTCAATCAAGTTGTTCTAATCATGCACTTTACTTATTTAAATCTTAATTGGAAGGTAAACCACTCTACCGGAAAACACAGGAGGAATGAGAGCCTGAATCGCAGATCCAGTTGTCTCCACGGACCCCGAACAAGCTACAGGCCAGAAACCTATACCAGTGACTAAATCACATCAAATGAGTTTAGAACAGCGTACAAATGTCACTAACACATAGAGAAACACGAGCAGAAAAGCAACGTACTTTAATTACATAAATTTGACTCCGATTAGGCCCCGAACGGATCAAAAACATTCATATAGACTGAAATCAGACATTTGGGACTAGTCCCAGACATCTTAAATGACGTCAGAAACTCACCTTGCATTCCTACATTGCTGGCGGACGTATGGAACCCCTCACCGTCATCCTGGGGTCTTTCCAGACGTCTGTCAGTGCATTTGGATGTCTGATACGACGTCTGCAGAGTCATCTAGACATCCTAAAGCACCTTGAAGAGAGTGCTTACACGCCTTTCCAAGGTCTGTCCCTGTGCATACAATGCAGATTCAAAAAAATGCAACACGAAATGTTTATGCACTTCACGTACGCAAGTGCATGAGCGTACATAACTCATACCTCGGCACCCCGTGTATTTTCAAACATCCGGCTTCAACCCCGAATGTCCTGCTGCTTCGCCAGACGTCTGATACTGGAAAAATCCAATACGTAGAACTCCTTGTGACGTTCGTCTTCCTCGCTGCCTCTGCCTATAGCACGGCTGCAGCAGCTCTAGCAGCTGCAGGAGGTTGAGAGGCTTTTCTCCACGAGCCCCTCCTCGTGTGCATCCTCGACTCCTCCCGCACGAGCTCCTCTGAGCTCCCGCGGCTCCCGCGGCTCCTCTGACCGTGGCTCCTCCCCTCGCACACCGAGTGCTTGCTGCTGCACCAGCAGCAAGGGCGTTCCTCGCACACAAGCTCTCCTGTGGCCACGTGCTCGCGAGCTCCCCCGAGCCCTCTCCTCTCCCATGCCCTTGCTCTCCCTTTCCTCGCTCACACACTCTCCCTCTCTCCTCCTCCGCGCCTCGTGCTCCTCTCCTCCTCTCGCTTGCTCGTGGTAGGGGGCGAGGAAGAAGATGGTCGCCGGCAGGGGGAAGGAGATGAAGGTGGTGGCTAGTGGAGAGATATGGAAAGGTGTGGGGGGTTTAAATAGATGGTTTGTTAGGGTTTGTAGAGTGGGGAGGAAATGTGTGCGTGAGTGTGTGCGTGGGTGTGTGAGTGGGGAGAGAGAGAGAGAGAGAGGGAAATTGTGTGACACCCCCTCGCATTTCCCTCCCTTCCCGCAAAGCCCACAAACTAAACCCCAAGGGGTTAAAAATTTTCGTTCACCCCCTTAACTTCCCAGAAAACTCCAAACGATCCTTGGAAAGGGTTATTTCACCTGGGCCCATGCGCCCTGAGGTTCAACATACCGCCCACTAGCAAGAGCCTGGGTCACCTTGCCCTCAAAAGGCATTTGCCCATCAAAAGGAAGGACAAGGGCCCGACCCGCCTCTGCTAACGATCGCTGTATCACGAAGGGACAAGGGAGTGGGACCACAGTGCCCTGTCCCCCAGGAGACGCGACACCACAAGAAGGCACGAGCTTGGCTTCTCGCACCCAGAAGCCACCTTTCCATCCGGGCCACCTCCTAAGGTCGAGCCCCCTCTCGGCCATCCTTCTAGGAAGGCCCTCATAGGCAACCGACCCCCGAAGGAATGCGTAAATGGGCTAGAGCATCCTGCTTAAAAATGCTAAAGGACAAGTCGGGACTCTCTACCCCCTCCTACCGTCGCCTCACGAGGAGAGTTGGTCAAGGGCAAGGTACCCATCGCAGATGCCCTTAGCCTAACCATTCCGTAGACAAGCGCTATGCACTAAGTAACCTTGATGCAACTTCTCAAAGGAAAATGTCCCCCTCCTGCCCATTGAGCGGAGCGGCTGGACTAGGTGCAGGGTAACTAGTCGGCCCATAGAGGCCACAGAGAAAGCCTCCAAGGGCAACCCGCCTACTCATTTGAGGCACCAACCATAGGCGCCTGGCCATTACTACTGATGGTCCTTTACACTGGCATCCCAATGGGCCCCGCCAACAATAAGCTAAAAGGAAGTAACAGGAGGAGCCTCTATGCCAAGTTGCTCGAGTAAGCGAAAGAGATCAAGCCAATCCTCCTAAAATGCAGTTCACAAAACCCATGTGAGCGAATCCCACGCAAAGAATACATTCTCACACTTGGCATACAAGCAATCCATACAAGGAATAAAATAATATATTCTCTTATTTCCCTTACAACAAACATTGATTGTTACATTCCCCAGATTATCGTCTCTGGCTAAGCTACAACTAAAAAGAGCCATGCTAGTACAAAAATACTGGCAACACCACTCAACAGCACCTGCCTATTCACTACATAGGATGAGGGTGACATTGCGTGGCATCACGACCCCTACGAGAGGGGCAGATACTTCCAGAACTTGCGCCTCCTTCAGAAAGAGTGTGCTACGGAAGGCAAGTAGCTAGGCAAGTCTAGAAGGACCTCGGCTCCTGCAACAGGGACCCTCGTCCAGCTCTACGACCAGCAGCCAACTTGGCCAAGAAAGTCGCATTGTCCTACGGCTAACCTTGCCCAGCTCCTTCGGCAGACGGGACACTCCACCCGCCTATTCTTGCTGAGGGTGGAGCCCCAGCATCCTCCGCCACATTCGACGCCTTCATAAGAGTCATCGAAGACTCCCCAAAAGGGCGAGCAGAGCCGAGGTGCGAGGACTGTGACCTGGGAAGGACTACATTAGAAAGCACTAAAAATCCCCAGCTGACTCCAGAAAGGGCTAAAGGAGGCCTCACCATGAAGAGGCGAGGAAGCAGGACATAGCCACACCATGTGCTCCATGGCGGAAGGGCAAGGCTAAAACGGGGCGAATCTTAGGAGCTGTAAAGCCTGCCACCCTAGGCGGGGGTCGTCATCCGACATCATAGCCAGCACCACCTCCTTAGATAGCGAGGGACCCCCGGCAAGCGGCCCCCTTAACTGGAAGGATCTACTCCTATTGATGCCCTCGTTAAGCCCCACTCTGCTCAGGCAAATACACTCTCACGAGAGGAGCTCCCGGCAGTAGCAACCCGTGCCCCACCTTAGCGAAGTTGCAGAGGGAATATAGCTGCACAGGAAGGCATAGGCCCCTAACCCCGGGAGGCTGTCAAGGCCACCCAAATGTGCGGAGTACCCTCCAGTATATCAATGAGGGGCCCCACGTAGTCAATGCTGCCAGATCTTCAGCTAGCCCCTCCATAGGAAATTCCCAGACGAGCTCCACTGTCTGGGAAAGCGTTGCGAGCGTCACCTGGTCTGCACCCCACCTCTGCCCGAGCAAGTACACTCCCACGAGAGTTCCCAGTGACAACAGCCCTTGCTTCGTCCTCACGAAGTTACCGAGGGAGCTACGTAGAGGCACCAAAAGGGGCTCACCTCCATCCGAAGAGCCACACATAGTTGCTCTTCGATTGCTTTGCAAGACACACAGAAGTTCGATGACAGAACTCTACACGAGGAGCGAATGAGGTCACAACTGTCCCTCAATCCTCAATTCCCTCGAACGCAATCAAGGACGATGAAAGGTGGTGAAACAAGGCCCACCTCAGGACTCTATTTATAACCCCACCCCCTGAGCCCCCAAGGGAGGTAATGTCTTTTTCCCCCTACGGATCGCCAGTTCCCGAGGTACCAAATTCCCCTGAACACAGCGCTGATCCTGTGATAGCATAACCGTACCAATAAAACCACCGGTCAAGAACCCTACGGATTATTATATGTTGGGCGTTCAAAAAGCCTTTCATGCCCCTTCGAAAGGGGCGTGATGCTTTGAGCCATGACCTCCCGTGGCAACAACGGAGTCTGCCTCAGCATCTCGAATTGGGTGAAATGCCGCCTCGTAAGGACTCGGGCTCATGCGCCCCACGCCTAACTTCTACCGCCTCAAAAGGCCAGCACCGACTCGGGCTAACACACCCCATGCCTACCTTCCAGCGTCTCTTAAGGTAGGCATTGGCTCGGGCTAACACGCTCTACACCTACCTTCTGTCACCTCCTAAAGCCAGCAAGGGCTCGACTTATGCGCCCCACCCCGAAGCTGATACCTGCCTCATGTGGCCAGCTCTAACCCGAACTTATGCGCCCCGCATTCTGCCTTAGAGCGTGTCACTACCTAAAACCGTTGCAAGCTCGTGCTCCTACGCCCTAACAAGAAACCGCTTTCACACAACTAGAAGTGGGTGAAGGTCACTTAACTTCCTAAGCATAAATGTTCCCTTCGCTGCAGACCAACAGGACAAACATTTGGGGGCATCACCAACCGTCGAGTTTTGGCCATTCTCACTACTCTCTCAGCTGTTCACACTAGCTAGAGAGGGGGGGCATATGATGTGGGGCAAAAAGTTCCCTTGGATCCAAAACTTTGCACCCGACCCGGCAAAGGATCCAGCTACCCGGATTGGATGTATACAGGCAAAACTGGCACCCCATCCTGCCTGAGACTAGCCAAATCCCAGTCAATGCAGGCCTGGTCTGCCAAAAGATCCTGCGCAGCAAGGGCAGAAGATACGAAATGATGGGTCAAACCACTTACACCCTAACAGCGACTGCGTACCTGACAAATAGGGGTACCAAAGCCCATCAATGAGAGTTATCCCCATGTTATAAATAGAGAGGGAACCCTCCGAGAGAAGGGGACTCTGCCCGTCGAAGGGAGCGAGATCATGTAATATTACTAAACCACCATGAGTTCCAGTGTATAGTTGGGGGTCCTATCCTCCCCCCAAACGTACACCCCTTAGGGTGGAATTGGGTCACCAAACTTCTGTTTCCTTGTGTGTTTGCTTGGTGATGGTCGATTTCTCCCCCTAAGTGACGGATGCAGATGGCTAAGTAGCGCCTCCTACGTTAATAAATCTTTTGGTAGGACCTTCCGAGGCCCATTAGATGGTGAGCCTTTTCTCATTCAAAAATTGCCCCCTTTGCTAAAGAAAAAGGCAAAATTCAGATTGTTACAATTTTGGTCTTTTGGTACATGAGAGATTTACTAGAAACCACAATTGTCCCTACCCTTGGATCATTGATTTGGGTGCCTTGATACATCTTACCAAGAATACCGAGTTACAAAACCCATCCAAGCCACGTGGAATTAGAGAAGTCAGAGTGGCTAATGGAGCAACATCCCCGGTTACCATAGTCAGATAGGTCCAGGTATCTGCTGCTCTACGTATTAGAGATGTGCACTACGCCCCAGAGTTCCCTATGAATCTGATGTTGGTTAGCAAGATATGCAAGGACCTCAAGTGTAGAGTTGTGTTCAACGACCAAAATTGCTACTTCTAGGATAGGAGTACTAATGAGATCATTGGTAGTAGGATAAGGAGAGATGCCCTCTATTATCTAGATACTACCATACTATTTTTTGGAGCGGTGTCCATTGCTAGTGATCCTTGGTTATGGCATTGATGAATAGGACATCTATCAGTTGGGATGATTTGTTAGATGTATCCCGAGTTGCCAGCCACGTTGTCCTTGGAGTGAGAGAATTGTCAGTTGGGGAAACATCACAGGAGCACCTATCTACAGAGACGTGATAAGGTGAGTACACTCCCATTTGCCTTGGTCCATTGTGAAGTGCGGGGACTAGCGAGAGTTTAGAGTGTTGGTGGTCATAGGTACCATGCAGTCTTCATTAATGATTACTTTGGGTCTCTCTAATGAAGGCCAGATTAGAGATTTCATAGACTGTGGAGAGGTTCTTTGCAAAGATTCAGGCACAGTACTCCACTACTATGCATGTTTTCTAGAGTGAAAATGCTCTGGAATTTGTTCAACGCAAGAATGCTAATGGGCTAAGACGGGGTTATAAAATTGTTTCGTTGTAGCACATCCAAAATAGCTCGATAACAAATACAATTTATAACTCAAAGAATCGCAAGAAAATCCGAAGTCGAATACAAGGAGCAAATATGGAATTCACGCGCTAATCTCAATCAATGTATAAATGAGCACAAGAAATTAAGCCAAATACAAGATATTCAATGAATAATAACTACTCAATTTGATGTTCAATGTCAAGCATGAGTATTTCAAGAGTTTGATGTGACAAAATGAATTCTAAGACAAAATAATGGTGATTTAGATCACCAATTATTAGTCTAAGCATATATATATCAATTACTCAAATATACCAAATAAATCAAACCACTTGAGCCAATTTCCACGCCAGCAACTACTTCCTCAGTATCAAGCCTCAATACCTTATCAGACGTCGGTCATGAATATCAGACGACTTAAACACCGTCTTGCTACAATGCCTCCTCTTCTTTAGACTTTCTTCTTCTTTCCTTCTTCCTTCAGAGCTTCCCTTCTCTCACAGAACACAAGGGCTCCAAACTCTTCAGCGACTAAGTGTCGCACAATGCCTGCAGGAGCAAAACCCCCCTCCTTCTCTCTTTTTCTTCTTATTTCTCTCTCAGAACCAGGCATACATTCGGGTAATAGGATCCGGGTAATCGGGTTTGGACCAGGACCGCGTGCCGTGTGCACGGGCGAGGAGTGAGGGCACGAGGAGGCACGTGCATGAGGGACCTTACCCCCCGTGTGCTTGAGGCAACGAGGCTTATGCACACATTCAATTTATCCGCAGTGAGGGCTTCGGCACTTTCCGATGTGGGACTATCCCACACCATTCTTCTTGCACGCAACTGCAGTGAGATCCTCATCTAATTGGTGCTACAGATGCGGTTGGGACCTCCAATTAGGGACTTGGAGACCCTCCTGTAAGTAGTTTGCGTTGCCTGGAGCTGAATTTGGTGAAAAACACTGCTGTGGCGTGATGAACAACACCGGAGAAGACGGTGGTGGCGACGGCACTCCGGTGGCGACTTGAAATGAAGAATACCAGCTAAAAGCCCCGGTTAAAATGCTCAGTAGCGTCACCGAAGGACGGCGAGTTCGTTGGTGGTGGTCTCATGGTGAATTAGGGCATGTGGAGGCTTGGGGAGGTCAGTGAAGGCGTGAGAAGGAGGTGGTGTTCGGTGAGGTGTTCGGGTAGACGAAAAGTGAAATTGATAAAGGGTTTTTGTGCGGGAAGGCGAGGCGGAGGTTATGGAGGTGTTGGCGAGGTGTTTGGTGGTTTGTGGAGTCGGAGAAGCCTCGTCGGAGGTGCGGTCGGATGTGGAGAAGATGACGGTGAATGACGGTGTTGAGGGTCGAAACAAGAGTTTAAAGGGAGGGACTTAACCTATGGAGCTAAAGGAACCTAACTACTCCTAAACTAAAGGACGAAAGGGCAAGATGGCGCCGGTTGCGGTATTGCCAGCACCGGGGAAGGAAGGACCTCCGGTTGAGAAGCGGCGAGGAAGACGAGGAAAGGGGCGTCTACTGGTATCGCGAGCCGCGGAAGAACAAGAGGAAGAAGACCTTGCCGACTATTGTTTGTGGCAGGGGGCGAGGAAGGTGGACGGAGAAGCTCACCAGAGCTTGCTGAGAAGTCGGCCGGAGAGAGGAGAAGAAGGGGGTATTCTGGTCTAAATCAAGCTAAGGAGGTCGGCGATGCGTCCTGGGTCCTTTTAAAGGGCTTAGAAAGGCATTCTAAGCTTGGTAGCACGTAAGCTTCATGAGAAAAAGGAAGCCCGAACTTTGAAAGGTTCGCATGAGCTTTTGGGCAGGAATTCGAGCCCAAGATGCGGCCTAGATTGAAGAGAACTTCTTTAGGAATTCCCCTTCCAATTTCGGAAGGGTTTCATCATGAAATCAGGGAGAAATCTCTGATTGAAGTTCGCCGGAGTAGGTGGTTCCTCCTCGATAATGATGAAAGGACCTGATTGAAAAGAAGATGAAAAACTTAGGGACCCATTTGCAAGGAATTTAAAAAGTTAGGGGTGCATATGTGAGAAAAAGAGTCAAACTGGATTAAAATGCAAACTAGGTCAAGATGATCTCTGATTGGGTCCAAATTTTGCTACAAACCTAATTTGGAGCCAAGGAATATGATGGTAAAGTCAGATTTTTTTTGACCAAGTTTGACTAAGTAATTTATACATAAACCCAAATTAGGGTAACTTTCCGTCTGAGAATCTATTTTAGTTTAAAATGGGTTCAGATGGTCAACTCAAGGTTACCAAACATTATAGAATATTTTTCTATGAATTTTAGAAGGTTTAGGTGAATTTTATACTAACTAGAACTTCAGTTAATTAAGCAGGTCTGAAATTAGGATTTCATATATCCATTAATTCTCGTAACGCATGAAAATCCATTTCTGTTTGCACGGACCCTTTTATTAGACATTTATGACCATTTGACCTTTGATTAACCCCTCGGAAAACCCGTGGTTGTTCTGCATTTAGGATATGATGGTAAAACTACATATTTAACCCTGGTTTCATGTTTCTCTCTCAGAAAGGATATGAAATGAATTACCGCTCTTCGGTGGTTATGTAGGAGCATTTATCTATTGATTATGACTAATTAAAGCTAGATATGGCTGATGATGATGTTATCATCAGAGATGTAGGAGTTTTTTAGTGCTCGTGGGACAATCCACTAAACTTCTTGCGCTCACACATCTCAGTAGAATAGCATGGCAGAGTGTAAGATGAGGCACCTTCTTGACATTGCTTAAACCTTGATGATCCATATGAAGGTGCCCAAGCATTTCTAGGGAGATGCCATACTTTTTGCTGCATACCTGATCAATAGGGTTCCATCTTAAGTACTACAGGGGTGCATTCCTTACCAGGGTTTGCATCCAAATTGTAACTGACCTTTTGCTCTACCTTTGAAAGTGTTTGGGAGTAGTGAAGTGTATCTTTCTAGGTACTCACAAACCCAGAAGGGATACATACAGATGCAATGATGCAGTTCACTAATGCTATGTGGTGATTGTAGATGTTACATTTTTTTAGAGAGTGCCAAACTATTTTGAGGAGAGTATTGGTCTTGACTTGGCCCCCAGGGAGATATAGGTGTACCATTGTCATCCAACCATCCTTCCTAGTCCTCCTTAGGCCCATTATACTCCTATTGTTGCTATTCCAGATGACTTAGTTTCTAATTATGAGAGGCCTATTGCATTGAAGAAGCCCATTCACTCTTGTACCTTGCATCCTATGTCTCATTATATTGGGACTTCTTATCTGTAGGGGGAGATTAGATAGTTTTCCTTTGCCATTACTACTACAGTTATTTCGAGGGACTATGCCCAAGCGTCACAGGTCCCCATATGGCGTGCTGTTATGGACGAGATGGAGGCTCTCAGGTCTGGGGGGACGTGGGAGTTGGTTCCATGCCTTAAAGATGCTACAGTGGTGGACTGTCGATGGGTATACACCATCGAATATCTTACAGGTGGCACAGTTGACAAGTACAAGGCAAGATTGGTAGCCAGAGGTTTTACTCAAACACATGGGATTAATTATGTGGAGACTTTTTCTCTGATGGTCCACATTTCCTCCATTCATATTATTATCTAGAGGATGGAGATTGTGCCAGTTGGATATCAAGAATATCTTTCTATATGGTGACTTAGCTGAGGAGGTATATATGAGACAATCACCTGGTTACAGGATATAAGGGGAGGATGTGTGTAGGCTAAAGAAGGCTATTTATGGCCTGAAGCAGAGTTCTTGAGCTTGGTTTGAGCGTCTCAACATTGAGATTCAACAAATTGGATTCTAGAGGTCATCCTCTAACTATTCCATCTTTATTTGGTGCACAGGCACAGGTTCTAGTTGTTGAGTTATGATCCTGGCAATATATGTTGATGACATGATTTTCACAGGAGATGATGTAGAGGGTGTCTCTTAGACCAGGAAGTTTCTATAGTCTATCTTTATGTCGAAGGACCTTGGTGATTTGAGGTCCTTTCTTGGTATTGAGATCGTTAGGTAAGGGTTACACCTATCTATGTCCTAGAGACAGGACACCTTACGGATCCTTGAGGAGGCAAGATTGCTTGGGGCCAAACAGTATTGTATTCCAGTTGAGTAGCAGCAGCATATCGATGGAGATGATACATTATATGAGGATGTCACGCGCTATAGGAGTCTAGTGGGGTGACTACTCTACCTAATAATGACTCATCCTGATATTAGCTTCGCTGTTAGTAGAGCAAACTAGCATATATAGGCTCCACGGTATAGCCATTGGTGTGAGGTATGTCTCATTTTGAGATACCTCAAGAAGAGTCATAGTCTGAGACTTTCTTACCGGGATAATGGATCCAAGGATGTCATTGCTTACTCCAATGTAGATTATGTGGGATCCATTGATGATAGGAGATCTACTTTGGGCTATGCTATTTTTTTTTTTTGTGGGAATCTTTTGTCTTGGAGGAACAAAAAGAAAAATGTTGTTGTTTGCTCTAGTGCCAAGGCAGAGCATTGAGCTATGGCCTCTACCGCCTGTGAGATCATGTGGATTGTGGGTTTTCTATAAGACCTGGGAGTTATGATTGAGGGATCGGTTCCACTCTTTTGTGACAATAACTTTTCCATGCATGGTGCCTCCAACCCGGTCTTCCATGAGTGGACAAACACATTGAAGTTGATTACCACTTTATTTGAATGGGTTGAAATGACTTAGTTTCATTAAAAACCCTAGGGCTCTCTTATATAGAGAAAGACTGTAGGGTCAAAAATACAAGAATGCAAAGCCCTTACAATAAGAAGAGAAATAAAAGACCACATAACATAAGTTAACACTCCCTCTCAAGTTGGAGCATAGATATCTATCATGCTTAGCTTGGATATACAAGAATCAAATGAAGATCTAGCTAAGGGCTTGGTGAAAATATCAGCAGTTTACTCCTCAGATGCAACAAAAGTGGTATATAGTAACCCTTTCTAGATAATGTATAGTGACAGTCAACCTCAATATGCTTCATCCTCTTGTGAAATGCCGAGTTGTTGACAATAAAGGTAGCTGCTCTATTATCACATCGCATCTCCATGGAGCTAGAAAACTACACCTGTAGGTCAATAAGTAAGGATATGATCCACATCATCTTAGCAGTCATTTGAGCCATAGCTCTGTACTCAGTCTCGGCATTGGATCTCGCAACTGTGCCTTATTTCTTGCTCCTCCATGTGATTAAATTTCATGCTAACAAGGTGCAAAACCCAATAATAGATTTACGATCCACATGGCATCCATCATAGTCTACATCTGAGTAGCCAACCAACGTCATAGAGGACCCATTTGAGAAGAAAAGACCCTTCCCAGGAGCCTTCTTGACATATCTAAGCAAAATTAATGCTACATTCCAATGTTGATGTGTTGGCTTGGCCATGAACTGACTCAGTCTCCCAACTGCAAAGGAGATGTCCGGTCTCATGATAGTAAGATACAATAGCTTGCTCACAAGCTATCTGTAGCGTCTGCTGTCCACCACCTGTGCATCCTCATCATAGAGTAGCATCTTAGGGTCCATAGGAGTATTAGCCTCCTTGGCCCCAAGCATACCAACCTCTTGCAATATATCTAAAGCATACTTCCGTTGAGACAAGGCCATAACCTCCTTGCTATGAGCAACCTCAATACCAAGGAAATGTCGTCAAGCCCCCAGGTCTTTCATGACAAACTGCTCTGCTAGGATGTGTTTAACCTCAACAATACCCTACACATCGTCTCCTGTGATGATCATATCATCAACATAAACAAGAAGTACCACAGTACCTTGTTGAGCCCTCTTGATAAAAAGTAAGAAATCAGCTATCGATCTCCTGAATCCAGCTGCCTCTACAACCTGTGACAATCTCTTAAACCAGGCTCTGGGACTCTGTTGGAGGCCATATATAGCCTTCTGTAATCGGCATACGCACGCCCCCTTACTTTCAAAGCCAGGTGGCTGCTGCATATAGACTTCCTCTAGGAGATCACCATAGAGGAAAGCATTCATCACATCTAACTGGTGCAAGGGCTAATTTAACTGAACTGCCACTACAATCAACACCCAGACTGTGGGATGTCTAGCAAATGGGGAGAAGGTGTCAAAGAAGTCTACCCCATAAGTCTGGGTGAACCCCTTTGCCATAAGGCAGGCTTTGTATCTAGCAACACCATTATCAGGATTGAACTTCACAGTAAATACCCATCGACAGCCAACAAGTGCAACGCCATCAGAAAGTGGAGTAAGCTCTTAAGTCCCACGACCTCTAAGAGCAACCATCTCATCCTCCATAATTACTCGCCATTTTGGATCAAGTATGGCCTCACAGTGAGTAGCTAGAATCTGCATAGTAGCTAACGCTTGAGTAAATCCAGCAAATCCAGGAGTTAGACTATCAGTAGCAAGTGCCTCCGCCGTGGGATAAGTAATGCAAGTCCGCGGTCGCTTCCAAATGGCTATTGGAAGGTCAAGATCATCACTTGACACATCACCTGTCATGTCCCTATGACCATCACATGCAAACATACATCAATGTCTAAAGGACTCACCTGAGAAGTCGATAGCAAAGGCAAGGATGGGGGTCCCTGATAGGTAGCATGAGGGCGGACATATATCCAAAGTGGCCTAATCAGGCAAGGAAAGGGATGAGTAGTGATAAGTCGATTTTCGCTTTCGAATAATATGATTAAGATGATTTGTTATTGTATTTCTAAGTGATGGAAAAATCGACTAATCAAAACAATTAAATATTAAAATTAAACCACTCATAGGAGAGCGTGTCATATCTACAAGGAGGCAATGACCTATTTAAATTCGTACAATTGAAATCAGATGTTCACTATTTGCTTCTCCCAAAAATCCAACTAAAATTCCCTTTAGATTAAGAAATCAATGTGAGATAAAATTGGAATCATATTTATGAGAAAGATGAAGGATATGATCATAAAATTTAACATAATACGATACTCATAAAACAAAAATCTCCTCTTGCAAATCTATCACTGCCAGACATTTGCTCACTAATATGGTATAACATTTAACTTAGGTGAGGCTAATAAGATGGAAGAAGAGATATAAAAAGAATGTAGGAGAAATAGAGAAGAGTAGAGGGGCAGGCCAGCAAATGCCACAATATATCTTCCAATATTTAACTAAAAAGGTGAAGTTCTCAATGGCATGGAAATGTAATAACTAATTGAAGGTTTACTGCAGCAAAATGGGAGAACCTTTCCTTAGGTGTGCGCACGGAGCAAGGGATGGCTAGAGGGGAGGAACTCGCCGGAGGTCAAGTGGAGCGAGGGCTTCGCAACGGTGGTGGTGGCGAGTCACGAGGTGGCCGGAGGTGGGCGCTCTCAGGCGGGGAGGCCGGCGATCGTGCTTCGGCCTGCTGCTTCTGTGCGTGGTGTGGGGCTGCTAAATGCGCATGCGTGGGAAGCCGCTGGAGGTGTTGTGCACGGTGGAGAGGGGCGTGTGGTGCTGCGCGCTGGTGCGTGCGGCAGGAGGTGAGGACGTGCGTAGAGGGGAGGCGCGCACAGGTTGGAAGTGGATGGCGGCGAACTGCTGAAGGGCGCTGGAGGTGCTCTGCGTGCACGAGCGAGGGTAGGAGTGCCTGGACGACGTACAGCCGCTGCTGCTGCGAGCTTCAACGGTGTGCTGAAGGGAGTGCGGGCAGAGGTGCAGCGCGCTCTAAGCGCGCGGTTGGAAGGGTGTGGGCTGAGCTGCGGGCGCATGGTGCGTGTTGTAGGAGGTGCGTGGTGTGCGCGGGGTGGTCGTGGATGGCTGCTGCGGGTGTTATGGAGGCGCAGCAAGGGGCGCGCACAGTCCTGCTGTTGCGGGAATGGCGTGGCGTTGGGTTTGTTATTGGGTTCTTTTTGGTGGAGTGGAGGACAAACAGAGGATGGGGAAGAAGATTAATAGTGGTGGATTTTGTTGAGGTGGAAGAGAAACAGAGGAAGAATGAAGAAGATGGAGGTGGTGCTGTAAGGGTTTCTGATCTTAATGGACGGGGAAGATGAAAATGTAGGGCGTGAAGTTGCGGCGCCTGCGGTGGTGGATGCTGGTGATGGAAGTGAAGATGGTAGCATGCATGCTTGTGTGTGCTTATGATGGAGCAACGTGCATTCACAATGATGCGAGCAAGCTCCGAATGGCGGTGCGGCCTATCACACCACACGCCCACGGTGGTGGAGGCTTGCCGCCACTGTTGAGGCCAGTGGTGGTGGAGTGGATGAGAGTGGTGCACTCTCTGCACAGTGATGAATCGGGGTGGAGGCCTGTTTTGAATGGCAGCCATTCCTCCTTTGTAGCCACAGCTACAAAGATTTGAAATTCAAAAGGCCACTGTCGAGTCAATGCTGGACGAGTGAATGCGTAGGAGGAGGAGGCGGAGACAGAGTGGTTACCTGCAAAAAGGAGAAGAAAAAGAATAATAAAATAATTAGGATTATTTATACATAACTCCTTAACTTCTATGTTAATTAAAACAATGGATGTAATGCACTTAATTAATTAACTAATCAAATGTATACAATCCTAGGTTAATTCTAAATGCATTTAGATATGGATGCCACACATGAATTATTCACTTAAGCTAAAAATATGAATTAATTTAATTACATCATAATGTAGGCTATCTAAATGTTAAAAATAACTTAATGTCGAGGCACTTAAATACTTAAATAGCCCACAAATATGGGCTAATCAAATACCCCCATGCCTAGTTTTTGCTAGTCCCTAGCAAATCCAAGCAATAACCTAGCACTCCAAGTAGACTAGCCAACCCAATCGGTATTCCTTTAGAAACATGTTAAGTTCAGACTTTAGACCTAAGGTTCCCAAGTAGTTACTAAGTTACGGACTAGTTCAGCTAAAGATGAGTTGCAGGCACAAGTTTCCCTGATTTTTAACTCTACCCTAGGGTTTATTGATCCCCGAGATTAAAGTATCCGTGCATATGCATTGGTCTGAGTTATTTGAGGTTGGTATGATTACCAACCTAGAGAGGAAAAAGAATTTTTTTTTATTATATATATATTTTTGTTTGACTCCTCTAAGTCTAACCTTAGATCAGCTATCAACACGGTCTGTGTCGGATTCATTGTCCCCATCACCGTACCTCGAAGGGTGCCTGGCTTTCGATGCTTCGAGATAGCACCACCCATAGCGACCCCAAGAACTCCTTGCAATCGATACTTCGAGATAGTATCGCCCATGGATTTCTTAAGCGAATTCAAGCCTGTGGCAATTGGCACTTCGAGATAAGGGCGCCCATGGTACCTGAACCGCACAATGTGCTTACATGCCCCCAGTAGGATGGATATCCTAAGACACAAGTGCCGAGGTAACATGTTATCATCGCATCCTCAAGGTGAGTATATACTCCACCTCTCTTGCGGTAGGAACTCTTCCAATCAAATTGTGTTTTCAAGATTCTCCTAAGTCAAAACTAAGAGAACCAAATTTTCTTTTAAGAAAGGAATTAAGGTGATCACTTACTTACACAAGACCAAGTGTGTGTGAAATTTAGATGCTTAGGTTACAAGGACCCGTAAACCAAAAGGTAGAACAAGACTCCAGGTACTACCCCGCCTTTAGCTCAATCCCTAGCTTTCCGTCCTCAACATCTTGAGGAATGGTCTGCAACTTAACTCCTACTTAAGTTTTTAAGTCCACAAAGGACCCTAATGGTCTAAAGTTAATAGCTCAACATAGTTTTTAAAGTCAGAACCTAGAGTCAACTTAGTCTAACCTAAAGTTCTGATCTTATGCCTAAGAATGCAGGGCCAGCCAGTTAAGCTCAATAATACAATTTTTTTTCCTTTTTGTTTCCAATGTAAATGTATGCAATGCAGAATGCTTTAACTAAATGCATGAATGCACTATGTATAAATGTTATGTATATCCCCAAGTACACCCCCTCATGCCTAAAATCTACAATGTTCCCATTGCATAGAAGGATATTACCTGGGTCAAAGATGGGCTGCCGTTCTTTTGTTAGCAGCCGAGTAGCCAAAGAACCTGCAAATCAGGTTCAAGGATCGCAGAAATAGACCCTAAAAATGAGCAAAGTAATGTTGGCTTAGAAAACAGGTAACCTAGGATGTTGGCGAGCTGATGATAAATCCCAATAACAAACGCTCGCCCCACCAAGATGGGAATAGAATCTTCCTAGGTCACCAAAGGAGGTTCTAAAGGATAAATTGGAATAGCAACCTCTAAAGGGGTAGGGGGAGGATGACAAGGATCCTCCAACAGAGATGGGGAAGGATTGGTGCAGAGATAAACCCCCACGGTGATGGACTGACCATAGAAAGCATCAATCCATACCCGATACTCCATTACAAGAGATATTGGTTTGTTAAGCCCCCCGATCAGAACAAAAGTGAACATATCTCTAAGCCAAGGATCGTCTAGGGTGTCCAAGTTTCAAGGTTGCGGGATGGCCATAAGATCTAGGTTGGGTTTAATCAGTTCGGTGTCCATCCCTAACAATCTTTCCAATTCCTCAATTGCATCCCTGGCATCAGTTTCACAAGTATCTTCCTGCACTTCATCAGGAGTCAAAATTTCGCCTTCAGACATAAGCGAATTAGAAGGTGACTTCGAATCAAATGAAGGCAGGTTGGAAGCAACAGATCTAGGGATTATCATATCAATGTCATCCCTGGGTTCTTGTTCTTTACTCAAATACTCCCCGGAGTCTATATGTGAATCCACATAAATCTCAGAAGTTGCTTCCAAATTTTCCATTATTTCATCATGAGGAGGGATATCATCAATTGGTGTGCTAAGGAAACCTAATTTGGTCAAATTTTTGACATCCTTAGGGGCTAATTCTTCAAATAAGACATAATCACCCTTAATGTCACTCCAAATCTTGAATGTAGGTTCCTCATATAATTCATCCTTCTCCTCATCATACAATTCATCATATACCCGAGGTCTAGAATCATCTAAAATCACAGCAGATCCCCTAGGGCACTCAATCTGGGGTAAATGGTTTACACTGGTAACATCCGACTCCTCAGATAGGTGAATTTCTTTAGGGTTAGGTTCCCTAAGGGTGGGTTTGAGTTCCATCTTGTGATCAGAAGAGAGGGTGGGATTAACAACTTGACTTCGACCCACTTCATCAAATGCGACGAAAATACTATCATCTGGGTCGAGGTCTTCCAATGGTACGATCATTCCCTTCTTTTGATTCCAATATAATTCAGGTGGATACTCAACCTAATCATCATCTTCCTCGGGTTGCCACCTTTCTAAATCCAATGCATATCTACTTTCATTTATATCCTCCTCCCACTTAAGGTGTGGATCTCTCAAGGAAGTATCATCTAACGGGGAGGTTTTAAAATCGATCATCGAAAAGTAGCCATTCTCCCTTACATAATCCCCAAAATTCCCCAACTTTGGGTGTAGCTCTCCCACGGGAGATGCATCTAGTGTAGAGGGGTGCATTTCATCTTCAATGGGGTAGGTTGGGTGGCTAATGGCTTCTTTTTCTTGTTGGCCTGCTCTCGAAGATTCTCCTAATAATTCAATCATTTCATCTTGCATTTTCTGTATTTCCATCTTCAAGGAGGAGAGCTCATCATTTCTATCAGGAGAGAAGTCAGGCTCAGGCTTATAGTACCTAGGAGTGTCTGTCCAACCATTATAATTATTCAAGGAGGGTGGGTTGGGTATTTCTATGGTGTGTGGGATATTGGGCAAGGCAAATCCCGCTCCTAGGTTCTGCTCACTGATTTGGGGCTTAACCAAGCCAATACTCCTATAATAGGAGTAAAATGGATCCCAATGATTGTCATTATGTCCATCAAAGGATGGACCATCTTGGCGATTGGGATCGAAGATCGCAGAGTGGGGGTAAGGGTGTGGGCAAGATATGAAATGATGAAAGTCAACGTGGTCCATTCTAACTCACACCACAATCAGATTCCCCAAGCAAACACAAATCAAAGGACTTTTTCGGTCTTTAATCAGTTAGGCTTTTGAAATTTTAAGTCCACTTGTAGGTGACAAATCAAGTTATCTAAACAGTTACGCACCTACTTGTTTACCTACGATACGCCTAAGAAGACCTAACTGGGACTTAGGTGATCCTCCCTAAAGCCCAAAAAGTTTAGTCACCTCCAAACACAGCAAAGAAGGATGCAAGTAGGGTTAAACCCTTCCTTTGAAGCGTTGCTTTCGCGATGCTTCTTAACTACCGTCAATTCGCAAGGTTTGGAGGCAACTTCACCTCTGAACTAAAGTTCGGGTCACTTTAGACCCCAGTAATAGGAGGCTCTAGTCCTAGTGGTTCCAAACCTAAGGAGTGTCTAAAAGCGTGCCGTGGTGCAAGAGATATAAGTGTGCATACACCGCAAAAGATTTTGAATTTTGAATCGCACGCCAAGTTTGAAAATCAAGTCCTTGGTTTTTAAATGTCCCTCCTTAACTTAAAGTCATTTTTCCAGAAAATATGTGACCACTTGTTAAATCTATTCAATACAGATTAGGTGGTCTTGAAATTAATCCAAATGCATTTGCATGATAGTAGAAATGCAAAGTTAGAAGTGCTACCTGATTCTAGCATTCTTAATGCAATATGCAAGACAGGAAATTAGATCTAGATGCTACTCATTCAATCCTAAATGATATGACCTAAGGGCAGGCAGCTTCTAGCAGACAGCTCGTGTTTTTATTTTTTTTTGATGCACAATCAAGAAAAATAAAATCAATTCACAAAAGAAAACCTAGATCTAAAGAAAAAGGGAACATGCTCCCAAAAATTACCCAACACGGGCCTGAAACAAAATCGAGGAACAAACCCCTCAACTGTACCCCAAAACAAGGGCTTTCCAAATGAATGTACTAAAATAAAGAGAAGAAAGAAAAATAAAATCTATATACAGCTAAATGGATGAGATGAAGATGTGGTCCTTCGGATATCTCCTCCAGCAGTGGAAATAAGGTCCACCAAGGCGTTGCTGAGACAAGTGTGATGCTGGTGATGGTAGTGAAGATGGTAGCATGCACGCCTGTATGTGCTTATGGTGGAGCAGCGTGCATTCACGGTAATGCGAGCAAGTTCCGAATGGCGGTGCGGCCTATCACACCACATGCCCACGGTGGTGGAGGCTTGCCACCACTGTTGAGGCTGGTGGTGGTGGAGCAGATGAGAGTGGTGCACTCTCTGCATAGTGATGAATCGGGGTGGAGGCCTGTTCTGAACGGCAGCCATTCCTCCTCCTTTGTAGCCACAGCTACAAAGATTTGAAATTCAAAAGGCCACCGTCGAGTCAATGCTGGACGAGTGAATGCGTAGGGGGAGGAGGCAGAGATGGAGCGGTTACCTGCAAAAAGGAGAAGAAAAAGAATAATAAAATAATTATGATTATTTATACATAACTTCTTAACTTCTATGTTAATTAAAATAATGTATGCAATGCATTTAATTAATCAACTAATCAAATGTATGCAATCCTAGGTTAATTCTAAATGCATTTAGATATGGATGCCACAAATGAATTATGCACTTAAGTTAAAAATATGAATTAATTTAATTACATCCTAATATAGGCTATCTAAATGTTAAAATTAACTTAATGTCCAGGTACTTAAATACTTAAATGGCCCACAAATATGGGCTAATCACGTAGCAGGAGGTGGTGGTGGTGTGGCGGGGACATGAATCTCATGAATGCTCCAAAAGCGAGTGGGAGATTATGGCATGGCGCCATATCACCCTCAAGAGGCATCTTAACAGTCGTCACAGAAAAGAAAGGTACAACCTTATGAAAGGTAACATCTGCTGAAACATAGTGTCAGGAAGTAAGCGGATCAAAACATCGATACCTTTTTGAGTCCGGGTATACCCAAGAAAAACACACTTAACTACTCTCAGTACTAGTTTATCCCAACCTAGTGCTAACAAATGGACAAAGGCAACACAACCAAAAGTTTGAGGGGTGACATGAAACAAGGGACGATTAAGATACATGACCTGAATAGGAATCCGTTCATGCGATGCAGCATTAGGCATTCGGATAATCAAAAAACAAACAATCAAAACAGCATTACCCAAATAAAGAGAGGGGACAGAGTGGTGAATCAACAAAGTGCAAGCAATATCAAGAATATGGCGATGTTTCCTCTTAGTAACACTATTTTGCTGAGAGGTATAAGGACAGGTTGTCTCATGGATAATGCCACAACTAAAAAAGAAATTGTGCAAACTCAAAGTGCAAAATTCCAAGGCATTATCAGAACGAAAGCACTTCACCAAACAAGAATGCTGAGTTTTTATTTCTTTGATAAAGTTCTTAATAATTTGTTGGTAAATAGCAGTTTATCATCAAACCTAGCTCTTAGGGATTTAACTCCACAAATGGATTTTTGGCTTGCATTAAGCATAAACTAG